>OZ014519.1:290645410-291882285 GCA_963966055.1 Lathyrus aphaca | reverse complement strand
TGTATTAATATTATATATTTTGTACAAATAATTTAATTATATTTATATTAAATACTTAACCCTAATATTTTCATATAAAACCTAATTTTTGTTATAAACCCTAATTATCTTATAAATATTAATATGTTTGTATGTAAATTCTAATTATGTATATTTATTTTTTAATTTGTTTATATTATTACTATATATAGTTTTATATAAATAATGTAATTAGGATTAGATTAATTAACTAACCCTAATTTATTTTCCTAAAATTAATTAAAAACCCTAACTTTATTTTATTAAATTAATTTATTATTTTTATATGCTTACTTAATTATAATTAGATATTTTCATAATATGTATATAAAATTAAATAATTAGACTATTAATCATATTTTATTAGTATATAATATTCATTATTTATTTCTTTTATTAAAAAAATCTTAAAAAATAATTATTTATTTAAAATTGAACTTTTAATTCATTATTATATTATTATGCTAATTTCTTCATCTTATACTTATTTATTTTGTTTATTATTACTAACCCTTTTATTTATTTATTTATTATGTGATTTTTTATTTAATTTATTTTATTATTATTATTATTATTATTATGTAATTGTACAATTTATGTAATAGTTGTAGTATTATTTTTATTATTTAAGATTTTAATTGCTATGGTTAGTAAAATAGGGAGTGTAAAACATGTTTGTATTTAAAATTGAATTTAGATCATTAATCTCAAGATAAATATATAAATTTGTACATTCACACACGTAAGTCGATCTTGGATCGCCATCTCACTTCTTAAGGGTTCCCACTCATGTTGCCTAAACAAAAGGTCAAGTAAGGTGTAAAGCAAAGTCCCTTCTCTCATATCATCTAGTCCCTTAAAAGATAAAAAAAAGATCAAGTCCCTTCATGGTTGCCTTCGTAAATGATCTTGTCCCTTTCGAATAAAGATGATAAGTCCCTTCGAATTGCTAAATACACCTTACAGTTGCCTAATAACAGTTGTCCCTTCATTTTTCCCTCATACATCCAAGGTAATGACTACCTATTCCTTAATAATAGGGATAGTCTTGCCATTTAAAGGATATTCAAGAACAGAAAAGATTTAACTTAGGGTAGGTTCCTCTTATGTACTTGCTCACTCTTCAAAACATTTCAAAAACACTTCACATTTTCAAGAAATTTTCAAAATAAAGGCTTTATATATATCCGTACATGGATCATTATAAAGTACTTAAAAAAATTTCTAAACACACACTACACTTCTCAAAACATTTTAAAGTGAGCTAAGTAACTAAGAGCCCATGGATAACCATGGATGTGAAGGGTGCTAACACCTTCCCTTTACATAACCTACCCCTGTCATACCCCAAATTTGTCCTACCCGCTCCATTTTATTTTATTGTTTAACCATCATTTTTAAAAAAAATCAATCAAAAAAATATATATTACTCTGTCTAATATTCGAAAAAATGCATTTATTTCTTAATTTAAAGTTCAATTTCTTTTTGTTCACTATCTAAAAATTCAAAGAAAGTTTTATTGTTTTTATCATTAAGACCATTTTACATAAACCCATTATCTCTTTTTTACTCTTAGGCCCATCACAAAATTCATTCTTATTATATTATTGTCATTTACTTTTATCATTATTTTCATTATTTTTAGCATTATCATTTTTATTAGCTCTAGTATTATCATTATTATTATTTCATTATTATTAGTTTACTCTTATTCTAATTATTTTATTTTTTTCTTGTTATTATTATTATTGCTAACATTGTTTATTCTTACACAAACAACATCATTTGTCCTTTTTGCACTTTTTTCCAATTTTGTCATAAGTAATTTCTATCAATATTAATTTCCTTTCTAATTCACAAAAAAAAATTCTTTCTTTCTCTTTTTATTATTTACTATTTTTATTATTATTCATTTATTATCATTTCTATTATTATTATTAAATTTATTATTTCTATTAACATTTCATTTATTATTAATTATCATTATTATTATGTTACCACTTTTTATTATTAATCTGTCTTATTATTATTACTATTTTTATTACATGAATAATCACTTCTTTTTTTTCCAGTACAAACAAACAACCTGTCTCTCTCATTTATCTACGCACAACACTCAAATGCAGCACAAAATATTCTCCTTTTTCATCCCCATCCAAATCACACACAGCTCAGCAAATATCCTAACAAACTTTTTTTTTCCCACTCTATATAATGAAACCTTCCTTCTATCATAAACCAAGTTTGGAAAACCAATTACACCCTGCAGAAATTCACACAAACCAAACTTCAAAAAAAAAATCAACGAAAAACTCAAATAAACTCTCTCTGCACCTTTTCATTCTCACCCTTCACTGCAAAAACCTGCGACCATCTTCTACATTTTTTTCATACAATTTTAACCACACCATTTCATAAATCACAATTAATCCATTTTTCACCTTCAAACCATTTTTTCCTCCATCAACACACAGAACCAAATGTCATAATCTTAATCCCATTAATCCTGCATCTTTTCACCACAATCTAAGCCACAAAACCGAATAACATCCTCACCAGCCACCATTGTTACCGTCACCTTCAACGCACAAAAACTCAGCAGACCAAAAATCAAAACCAAAACCGAGTTTGAAGTTTGAAACGCACAAACCTTTATCTGTGAAACTGTTTCCTTCATACCCTTCTTCAACATATCAGCAAACTCCACCAAACACCATACAAAACCAAAAAAAAAAGCAGAAGAAAAGATGAAATGAAAAACCAGAAACGCAAATTCCTTAATAATCATCAATAACCTTTTCCGCTCGCCAAACCGAGCCATCACTTTCTGTCAACAAAGCCATCACAGATAAACGAAACAAATCGCTGAAACCAAATCCAGAAATAATCCAGAAACACTCAACCTTCATCCTTTCTTTTCACAGATTCAAAAACAAAAAGAAACAGATCTGTAACAATAGCCAAACCGCCGCGCAAGCCGGCCCTAAGCACAACGGAGGCCGCCGTCAACGTACAAACCCTTTCGGAAAACCTACCGGCCACCACACCAGACGCGAAACCCAGCCGCCGCTCACCGAGAACCACCAACCTAGCCACACCATCGCGTCTGACCCACAAACACAAAACCATCACAGCCGCCGCAGAACAGAGTCGTGCAAGCGAAGAGAAAGCCGCGCGAGAGAGGATCTTGAACGCCGGCCCGAAACATCCTTCTAACCGAGCGACCCACCAAGCCAAAATCACCGTCAAAATCGTGAAGCGGAAGAGAGATTTGTCGAGGGAGAAAGCCGAGACAGAGGGAGATCGAAACAGAGAGACGCGCCGCCGCAAACTTGCTTTTGGGGTTCGTTTGTTTTTTTCGTGGCTGTGAGAGGAAGGAGAAATGTGAGGTTCCTTCATTGATTTTATTTTTGCTCTGTTTTTATTTCTTCCTTTTTCTAACTTAAGAATCATTTTAATTTTTTATTATTATTAATGTTTGACTGAGTTTGGATAAGCTTTTTGGGTTGGACCATTTCTTTAGGTTTCTGTTTTCGTTATTGCTTATTACTTATAAGAAAAAAACTTATTTTATTCTTTTTTTGTTATTTAATATTTGTTTGTAAAAAAACTTCATTAGTATTAGTGGGCCAGTTCAGTTTTCTTTTCTAAAAAACAACAGCATGTACATAGCGCCTCTCCCTATCCTTTTTTTGATTTTTTTACTTTATTATATTGTTTTAGTCTATGGGTTTAGGATTTATTTTATTTCAGTTTTTTATATATATATTTGTTTTATTTTATAATTATAGATAAGATTTTCTAATTTTGATTATTCATTTCTTGTATTTATTATAACTAGTTCTTTTATGTTTATTTTAAAAAAAAAAATTAAAAATTTAATCTTAAAACTGTTTTAGGGCCGATGATATTATAAAAGGTCGTTTTTCGCCCGATTACATTTAATCGGTGATGAGCGGTCAATATGAGGCCCTCTTTTATTTTATTCTATTTATTGTTATTTTGAACAAAAAATTGTAATATAATTTAATTCATTATTTTCAACACTATTTAATTTATTTATTTATTTATATTCATTATTCCATTTATTTTTCGCGATTCAATTTATTCATTTTATTATCGCATTTCAAATTACGATTCGACTCCTTATAGAATGGTTCCCATTTTGAACCGATTCTAAGGCAGTAAACGAACAAAATTTCGTCGCGTCCCAAAAAGGTCCAACGCCTTCAAATAGTTGCGCCCGATTAAAAGGTCCAACGCCTTCAAACAGTTGCGTCCCGATTAAACAGGCCGAGCGCCTTCGAATAGTTCAAACACACTGCACACACGCTTCCTCTTGGGCAAAATACAATGATACCCTTTATTTCTCGCAATCCCCTGTATTTATTTTGTATCCCTCTCCCATTAATTTGTACGCACTTTTATTTCTCGCATTTTAAATTCTGAATCCTTGGTCCAACGCCAAGCGATTGCACTTGCACACTTGCACTTTATTTTCCAGTTATCTTTTTTCCGTTTATTAGGATCCACCTCTCTTTGCGAGCCGAGCGCTTCGTGCCTCGCTAACAAGCCACAAAATAAACCTCCACTTGCATTTACCCTCTAAACCTCAAAAAACCAAAATATTCCGATTAGATCCAAACCCTTGATCCAACGTCAAGTAGCTTTAGGAAATAAAAACACTTTAACAAATACGAGAAGATCTGTACGCCACGAGCCTTAAGCGGTAGAAAGGGGGATAACGAGCTCTCGTTACTCGCTCCGATTATTTCGACGCAGGACACTCGTCTTGTTGGGCGAGATAAACTATCCATAGTCTTTAGTGCATTTCAACTCCTAAACCCTTTCATCGACGAAAGGTAATAAAATTAACATCCATTACCCTTAGTAGGCCGAACTACGAGGCTCTGACTTTCCCATTGCACACGGGAGTACGTAGGCACGAGGATCTCAATCCTTGCCGAGCACCTAGGTTCAATCTAACTTATAATTCAACTCATTTCCCTCTAGCAAGCAATTCGTTTAACCATAGACATCCTTTCTCGCGCGTTAACTTAGATGGTTCCCATCGAGTACGATGGATGTAGGGGGTGCTAATACCTTCCCCCTGCATAACCGACTCCCGAACCCAGGCAATGGTTCCGTCGACCTTTGTCCTATCCTTTTCCTCCCGGGTTGTATCTATATCTTCCCTTTCCCTCTTCGGGAATAAATAGAATTAGGTGGCGACTCTTCAGTCCGTCCGGCGCGCGGCTCCGTCCATTCGGATCGCGTGAGGTCGTATTTTTCGGGGTACGACAGCTGGCGACTCTGCTGGGGACTGGTTCACCCCTATGCGAGTCAAGCCTAGTCTAGGTTCTCGTGTTTGTTTGGATGTTTGATTTTATGCCTTGCTTGTTTATTTTTATCGTTTTCTTTATCGCATTCCATCTTATATATCTTGTGGCTCCTTGGTACTATAATTTGGATCGATACTTTGCAAAAGAAACTTGAGGGAAGAGCTCTATACCCGGGCTTGCGAGTACAAACTTAAGTTAGCGAGGTTGTGTAGTATGGGCTCCCGAGAGAACCTCTCTCGTGGGTTGTCGATACGAAAACCTCACTCGGAGTAGATTTTAATGGAAATACTGACAACCGTCAAGCTCTTGGCGTGTGTGCTCAGTTGTTTTCATTAAAGTCGTCGACTCTGAGGACCTTTAGAACCTTTTGGTTAAAACATCGGTTGATGGTTGCGTAGTATGGGGCACCAGGGTTCGCCCTCGCGTGGCTTGATATGAAAACCTCACTTGGAATAGACTTACTCAATGGAGTTGATTGACTGTCAAGAATGTAAGAAATTGACACGTGCATCAAACAGTTGAGAAAGTTCCATAACTCCAGGACTTTGTTTTAAACCTTGTGTCGATGATCACATAGTATGGACTCCCGAGAAAATTTGATCTCGTGGGTTGTCGATACGAAGATCTCACCCAAAATAGATTCATATGATGGAGTCAATCAACCGTCATGCTTATGGCGCGTGTGATGAACAGCCATATGAATTGATAACTTTGGGGTCCCTAAACCTTAGAGTCTACCCAGTGAGTTCCTGATCAGAGTATCCTTCATCAGTACCTTGGACTCGTGAGACCTTGATCTTGTGATCCTGGATTCTGACATTGCATATCATCTCATTTGCATCATTTATTCATATTGCATTTCATTCCAAAATCCAGAAAACTTATTTCATGTTCCTCCATCTTCAGTAAATCAAGCTGGTTTCCCGACGCCCGTATCGAGCTAGACGACCGTATCTAACTAGAGCCAACACTAGAAGACTGATGGACGTGATTCAAGAAGAACAAGCTGCCATGAGGGAGGAGATTGACTCGGTCAAGAGCAAGATTGACCAGATTTACGAGACTTTGCAATCTTTGGCAAGAATGGAAGAACGTCGCGAAGCTGCTGCCGCATTGAACAATGCTCAAGTGCAAGGATCTACCTCACGAGCAATGCCTTCAGTTCCCGTTCCAAATCCTTTGGTCTACAGTTTGCCTCCAGGTTTCACTCCTGCTGTTGAAGAGGTCACTTCCCAACCAATACCTTCTTCTGGTGTTACTGTTGGTGCTATTCCTCAAGCTCAACCTATTCCAATTCAAGTCCAGTTTCCTCAAACTGAAGAGAATCATCAAGTTGAGTATGAGATGCATACTGTTGTTCCAATCACCAATCCTCATGTTGTTCAAGAGTCTGAAGCTATGAAGATGTGTCGCGAGTTAGCTGAAAAACTCCGAATTATGGAAGGACACAACTCAACTTCTCTGAGTGCCTCAGACATGTGCTTAGTTCCAGATGTTGTGATCCCTGCTAAGTTCAAACTGCCAGAATTCGAGAAATACAAAGGCCTCAGCTGTCCTGAGCTTCATTTGAGGATGTACTGCAGAAAAATGGCCGCTCATGCCAAAGATGATAAGCTTATGATCCATTGCTTCCAAGACAGCCTGTCTGGAGCGTCTCTAGAATGGTACATGCAGCTCGAGCGCAACAATGTTCGTACTTGGCTTGAATTATCTGATGCATTCAAAAAGCAGTACAAGTACAACACTGACCTTGCTCCTAACCGTACTCAACTTCAGAGTATGTCTCAAAAGGAAAGCGAATCCTTCAAAGAGTACGCCCAACGCTGGAGGGAGTTAGCTGCCAGAGTGCATCCGCCATTGGTTGACCGTGAATTGATCGATATCTTCATGGGTACCCTACAGGGGCAATACTACGAGAAGCTGATCAGCAGCGTATCTTCTGGATTTTCTGACATGGTGATGGTCGGAGAAAGAATTGAAGAGGGTCTAAAGAGTGGAAAGATCCAAGGAGGCTCCAGCAGCCAGAACAATACCAAGAAACCTTTCAACGGGTACAAAAAGGGCGAAACAAATGCCATTTCTGCTGCAAATGGGAATTTCCAACAGAGTGCACCTGCACCAGTTCCCTACTATCAGTACCCTTATGTTGCTGCTGCGCAATATGCTCCTATGCCATATCAGCCAGTTCCTCCAATGCCTTATCAGCAGGCCTTTCAAACTCTATTTCCGCCTCAGATGGTTCATCAACCACGTCCTATGGTTGCAGCTGCACAGTATGCACCCAATCCATACCAGCAACAGGCTTATCAACCACGGCCTGGTCAACAACAACAACGCGCTCCTCAACAGCGTCCCCCATATCAGCAAAGAGGATATGATAGGCACATTGATCCCCTGCCTATGACGTATACCGAAATCTTTAAGGGGCTAATGGCAAAAGGAACTCTTGTGTTGAAAGATATGCCACCTCAGACTGGCAATGCCCGGAACTATGATGCCAATGCTCGCTGTGAGTATCACAAAGGCGCTCCAGGTCACACCATCGAAAATTGCCATGCCTTCAAACACTTGATTCAGGATATGATCAACTCTAAGGACCTCACTCTCACTCCGAGAAATCCAAATGTCCAGAACGATCCAATGCCGTCACACGGTGCCAACAAGTAAAGACATTTGAGGGGGTTGTTGAAGACCAAGCTGAGTAGTCTCCAACTTTGAAGCATTCAATCAAGAGAAGTTCATTCCTCAAATCAAGGCAGCCATAGCCATTTATAATTTCCGCATTCCTCTTGTTTTGTACTGTTTGTTTAAGTACTATTTGCTCTGAACATTGTTATTTGTTCTTGGTTATGTTAATATTATGTTTATGCATGTTTTGAATCAATTTATTCGCATTCGCTCATATTTATCATTTATCACAAAATCACAAAAATATTTCCTCACTTCACTTTATCAAATATTTGAGGGAGGATGATGAAAACAAAATACCCATAACTGTTGCGGTATGCTTTCGGATAAAACCTTGTCAATGATGTACAGGCATTCTTTCAAATCCCCAAACACTGGAGATATAAGGAGTTAATCCCTAGTCAACCACTTCGAGCCTAGAAGTAGGAGTTTCTTTCGGATACAACCCTTACATTTAACCCGGGGCAGGGTAGTTGTTCAGTTAACACGACTACACCTTCGAATCGCAAGATGAGACATCCCGTCAGAGGACCATCAACAAATGACTTGGCAGTCACAATATTCAAGCAAAAAAAAACACCAAGTTGAGCACCCGAAGGGAGACTTAGTCGAAAAAACAAAATCAAAAGAGGAACTCAAATCCTCAGCAAAAACAAAACAAATATCAGTGACCACCAAATCAAGAATCAAAGGGTCGCTAGCAAAAAGATGACTGCCATTTCCAAGCAAACTTTAAAGCTTCATCTTCACTCTTGCGAAGTCAAAACAAATGCATGTGTAGAGTTAACTGAACTTAGGACTGGAGAACATTACGAAGAAGGGTTGGGTACAAATCAAACTTTGAGCCTAATATCCTTTGTTTCTCAAACCATTAACCAGACCACGTTACAACCCTCAAAAGTCCTAATTGAGGCAGGGTTTATTCTGAAAGCATGCTACCAACAAGGTTGCGTAAATTGACTCCCATATATTTGCTAATCTTCAATCTCGTTTGCACATTATTCTTGCTGCATTTTTCACGTACTTTCTAAATCAGCACCTCGTTTGGACTAACAGTCCATTCGTCACACTTTCACATCATTCAAATAATTGATTTTTTTCAAAACTTACATGAACTTTACATTAACATTACCATTTGCGTATGAACAATTTAATCGCAATTTAGTGCTTGACATTAGTACAATCCCAACAAGGGGCAATCAAAGGAGAAATTTGAACTTCATTGCCAACATGAATCAAGACTACCTCAGCAGTCCAATCAGGGACAAATTATCTTCAAACAGCCCAATCAGGGGCAATTCATTTCAAAATCAGCCCAATCAGGGGCAAATTATCTTTCAACAGCCCAATCAGGGGCAAATTATTTTCAAACAACTCAATCAGGGGCAGGCGCCTACCAGATCCAGATGTGGGGGCAGATCATGTCCTGGTCAATCTCAAAGCTTCCCCATCAATTTTATTTCAAATACCCTACAGGCAGGGGCAAGCAAACAAGAGCGAGTCTTTCTCTCTCTTCTCCCCAGCTGAACAAGCAGACCTTGCCAGACATTGGCAATCATTCAAAGCAAAATCAGTCTTCATGTGTTAATTAGGTCGCTTCGCTCATCAGCGGAGAGCCAAACTTGGAATTTTCAAATCCATCTTCTGACCATACATCGTCAAAGATCGAGTGTCGGGGAATCAATCCCTCCACCCACCCAAAGTCCAATCATTATTGGCAACTACCAAACCAAAGTCCACCAAGCTGGCACCTTCCAATCACTCATATGCATCATTATGCATCATCAAACGTCATAAGCATCATTTACATCAATCATTTACAACATGTGCATCATGTGCATATCTAGATAAATCAGCTTTTCATATCCCCAACATTTTTAAACTTACATCTCAAGTGCATAAACATTTGCATCGTATCTCCATCCTTATGGAATACCTTTTTCAAGAAACATTCAAGCATGATTGCATAATTCAGGATTCAGGATCAGCACAAGTTTCCAGTCCTTTCCCCAGCGGAAGTCAGGATCATATCAAGCGAAGATTCCAGGCATCTTCTTAGCGGATTCAATAGCCGTGTTTAAATTTCAGTCCATTTGCCTTATCATCCTCTGTTGATAAGTGAGTTTATTTTTCTGTCTATTGCCTTATCATCCTCTGTTGATAAGTGAGTTTATTTTTCTGTCTTTTGCCTTATCATCCTCTGTTGATAAGTGAGTTTATTTTTCTGTTTATTGCCTTATCTTCCTCTGTTGATAAGTGAGTTTATTTTTCTGTTTATTGCCTTATCTTCCTCTGTTGATAAGTGAGTTTATTTTTCAGTTTATTGCCTTATCTTCCTCTGTTGATAAGTGAGTTTATTTTTCTGTCTATTGCCTTATCTTCCTCTGTTGATAAGTGAGTTTATTTTTCAGTTTATTGCCTTATCTTCCTCTGTTGATAAGTGAGTTTATTTTTCTGTCTATTGCCTTATCTTCCTCTGTTGATAAGTGAGTTTATTTTTCTGTCTATTGCCTTATCTTCCTCTGTTGATAAGTGAGTTTATTTTCAGTTATCTGCCTTATCATCCTCAGTTGATAAGTGATTTTATTTTTCAGTTATTTGCCTTATCAACCCCTGATGATAAGTGATTTATTTTGTCAATGTGTCACCCATTATTTCCAATATATTTCATTTGCAGTTTTCACAAATTTATTTCTTTGTCAGACAAATTTGGAGTCTGTTAATATCTAATTATCTTATACCTTGAAAGTTTGAACGCGAGCCAGTTCATCTTACTCGGTCTAAGCCAATTCGATAGGGGCATCTGTCATACCCCAAATTTGTCCTACCCGCTCCATTTTATTTTATTGTTTAACCATCATTTTTTAAAAAAATCAATCAAAAAAATATATATTACTCTGTCTAATATTCGAAAAAATGCATTTATTTCTTAATTTAAAGTTCAATTTCTTTTTGTTCACTATCTAAAAATTCAAAGAAAGTTTTATTGTTTTTATCATTAAGACCATTTTACATAAACCCATTATCTCTTTTTTACTCTTAGGCCCATCACAAAATTCATTCTTATTATATTATTGTCATTTACTTTTATCATTATTTTCATTATTTTTAGCATTATCATTTTTATTAGCTCTAGTATTATCATTATTATTATTATTTCATTATTATTAGTTTACTCTTATTCTAATTATTTTATTTTTTTCTTGTTATTATTATTATTGCTAACATTGTTTATTCTTACACAAACAACATCATTTGTCCTTTTTGCACTTTTTTCCAATTTTGTCATAAGTAATTTCTATCAATATTAATTTCCTTTCTAATTCACAAAAAAAAAATTCTTTCTTTCTCTTTTTATTATTTACTATTTTTATTATTATTCATTTATTATCATTTCTATTATTATTATTAAATTTATTATTTCTATTAACATTTCATTTATTATTAATTATCATTATTATTATGTTACCACTTTTTATTATTAATCTGTCTTATTATTATTACTATTTTTATTACATGAATAATCACTTCTTTTTTTTTTAGTACAAACAAACAACCTGTCTCTCTCATTTATCTGGCCCCACCATTTCTTTTTTTTTCCAGCATATTCTTCCAAATAGTCTCGTACACCCACTACGCACAACACTCAAATGCAGCACAAAATATTCTCCTTTTTCATCCCCATCCAAATCACACACAGCTCAGCAAATATCCTAACAAACTTTTTTTCCCACTCTATATAATGAAACCTTCCTTCTATCATAAACCAAGTTTGGAAAACCAATTACACCCTGCAGAAATTCACACAAACCAAACTTCAAAAAAAAAATCAACGAAAAACTCAAATAAACTCTCTCTGCACCTTTTCATTCTCACCCTTCACTGCAAAAACCTGCGACCATCTTCTACATTTTTTTCATACAATTTTAACCACACCATTTCATAAATCACAATTAATCCATTTTTCACCTTCAAACCATTTTTTCCTCCATCAACACACAGAGCCAAATGTCATAATCTTAATCCCATTAATCCTGCATCTTTTCACCACAATCTAAGCCACAAAACCGAACAGCATCCTCACCAGCCACCATTGTTACCGTCACCTTCAACGCACAAAAACTCAGCAGACCAAAAATCAAAACCAAAACCGAGTTTGAAGTTTGAAACGCACAAACCTTTATCTGTGAAACTGTTTCCTTCATACCCTTCTTCAACATATCAGCAAACTCCACCAAACACCATACAAAACCAAAAAAAAAGCAGAAGAAAAGATGAAATGAAAAACCAGAAACGCAAATTCCTCAATAATCATCAATAACCTTTTCCGCTCGCCAAACCGAGCCATCACTTTCTGTCAACAAAGCCATCACAGATAAACGAAACAAATCGCTGAAACCAAATCCAGAAATAATCCAGAAACACTCAACCTTCATCCTTTCTTTTCACAGATTCAAAAACAAAAAGAAACAGATCTGTAACAAAAGCCAAACCGCCGCGCAAGCCGTTCCTAAGCACAACGGAGGCCGCCGTCAACGTACAAACCCTTTCGGAAAACCTACCGGCCACCACACCAGACGCGAAACCCAGTCGCCGCTCACCGAGAACCACCAACCTAGCCACACCATCGCGTCCGACCCACAAACCCAAAACCATCACAGCCGCCGCAGAACAGAGCCGTGCAAGCAAAGAGAAAGCCGCGCGAGAGAGGATCTTGAACGCCGGCCCGAAACATCCTTCTAACCGAGCGACCCACCAAGCCAAAATCACCGTCAAAATCGTGAAGCGGAAGAGAGATTTGTCGAGGGAGAAAGCCGAGACAGAGGGAGATCGAAACAGAGAGACGCGCCGCCGCAAACTTGCTTTTGGGGTTCGTTTGTTTTTTTCGTGGCTGTGAGAGGAAGGAGAAATGTGAGGTTCTTTCATTGATTTTATTTTTGCTCTGTTTTTATTTCTTCCTTTTTCTAACTTAAGAATCATTCTAATTTTTTATTATTATTAATGTTTGACTGAGTTTGGATAAGCTTTTTGGGTTGGACCATTTCTTTAGGTTTCTGTTTTCGTTATTGCTTATTAGTTATAAGAAAAAAACTTATTTTATTCTTTTTTTGTTATTTAATATTTGTTTGTAAAAAAACTTCATTAGTATTAGTGGGCCAGTTCAGTTTTCTTTTCTAAAAAACAACAGCATGTACATAGCGCCTCTCCCTATCCTTTTTTTGATTTTTTTACTTTATTATATTGTTTTAGTCTATGGGTTTAGGATTTATTTTATTTCAGTTTTTTATATATATATTTGTTTTATTTTATAATTATAGATAAGATTTTCTAATTTTGATTATTCATTTCTTGTATTTATTATAACTAGTTCTTTTATGTTTATTTTAAAAAAAAATTTTAAAAATTTAATCTTAAAACTGTTTTAGGGCCGATGATATTATAAAAGGCCGTTTTTCGCCCGATTACATTTAATCGGTGATGAGCGGTCAATATGAGGCCCTCTTTTATTTTATTCTATTTATTGTTATTTTGAACAAAAAATTGTAATATAATTTAATTCATTATTTTCAACACTATTTAATTTATTTATTTATTTATATTCATTATTCCATTTATTTTTCGCGATTCAATTTATTCATTTTATTATCGCATTTCAAATTACGATTCGACTCCTTATAGAATGGTTCCCATTTTGAACCGATTCTAAGGCAGTAAACGAACAAAATTTCGTCGCGTCCCAAAAAGGTCCAACGCCTTCAAATAGTTGCGCCCGATTAAAAGGTCCAACGCCTTCAAACAGTTGCGTCCCGATTAAACAGGCCGAGCGCCTTCGAATAGTTCAAACACACTGCACACACGCTTCCTCTTGGGCAAAATACAATGATACCCTTTATTTCTCGCAATCCCCTGTATTTATTTTGTATCCCTCTCC
Organism: Lathyrus aphaca; assembly: GCA_963966055.1. NCBI lineage: Eukaryota > Viridiplantae > Streptophyta > Magnoliopsida > Fabales > Fabaceae > Lathyrus > Lathyrus aphaca. Next base: position 291,868,304 of record OZ014519.1, on the reverse strand, counting down.
CATTAATTTGTACGCACTTTTATTTCTCGCATTTTAAATTCTGAATCCTTGGTCCAACGCCAAGCGATTGCACTTGCACACTTGCACTTTATTTTCCAGTTATCTTTTTTCCGTTTATTAGGATCCACCTCTCTTTGCGAGCCGAGCGCTTCGTGCCTCGCTAACAAGCCACAAAATAAACCTCCACTTGCATTTACCCTCTAAACCTCAAAAAACCAAAATATTCCGATTAGATCCAAACCCTTGATCCAACGTCAAGTAGCTTTAGGAAATAAAAACACTTTAACAAATACGAGAAGATCTGTACGCCACGAGCCTTAAGCGGTAGAAAGGGGGATAACGAGCTCTCGTTACTCGCTCCGATTATTTCGACGCAGGACACTCGTCTTGTTGGGCGAGATAAACTATCCATAGTCTTTAGTGCATTTCAACTCCTAAACCCTTTCATCGACGAAAGGTAATAAAATTAACATCCATTACCCTTAGTAGGCCGAACTACGAGGCTCTGACTTTCCCATTGCACACGGGAGTACGTAGGCACGAGGATCTCAATCCTTGCCGAGCACCTAGGTTCAATCTAACTTATAATTCAACTCATTTCCCTCTAGCAAGCAATTCGTTTAACCATAGACATCCTTTCTCGCGCGTTAACTTAGATGGTTCCCATCGAGTACGATGGATGTAGGGGGTGCTAATACCTTCCCCCTGCATAACCGACTCCCGAACCCAGGCAATGGTTCCGTCGACCTTTGTCCTATCCTTTTCCTCCCGGGTTGTATCTATATCTTCCCTTTCCCTCTTCGGGAATAAATAGAATTAGGTGGCGACTCTTCAGTCCGTCCGGCGCGCGGCTCCGTCCATTCGGATCGCGTGAGGTCGTATTTTTCGGGGTACGACAGCTGGCGACTCTGCTGGGGACTGGTTCACCCCTATGCGAGTCAAGCCTAGTCTAGGTTCTCGTGTTTGTTTGGATGTTTGATTTTATGCCTTGCTTGTTTATTTTTATCGTTTTCTTTATCGCATTCCATCTTATATATCTTGTGGCTCCTTGGTACTATAATTTGGATCGATACTTTGCAAAAGAAACTTGAGGGAAGAGCTCTATACCCGGGCTTGCGAGTACAAACTTAAGTTAGCGAGGTTGTGTAGTATGGGCTCCCGAGATAACCTCTCTCGTGGGTTGTCGATACGAAAACCTCACTCGGAGTAGATTTTAATGGAAATACTGACAACCGTCAAGCTCTTGGCGTGTGTGCTCAGTTGTTTTCATTAAAGTCGTCGACTCTGAGGACCTTTAGAACCTTTTGGTTAAAACATCGGTTGATGGTTGCGTAGTATGGGGCACCAGGGTTCGCCCTCGCGTGGCTCGATATGAAAACCTCACTTGGAATAGACTTACTCAATGGAGTTGATTGACTGTCAAGAATGTAAGAAATTGACACGTGCATCAAACAGTTGAGAAAGTTCCATAACTCCAGGACTTTGTTTTAAACCTTGTGTCAATGATCACATAGTATGGACTCCCGAGAAAATTTGATCTCGTGGGTTGTCGATACGAAGATCTCACCCAAAATAGATTCATATGATGGAGTCAATCAACCGTCATGCTTATGGCGCGTGTGATGAACAGCCATATGAATTGATAACTTTGGGGTCCCTAAACCTTAGAGTCTACCCAGTGAGTTCCTGATCAGAGTATCCTTCATCAGTACCTTGGACTCGTGAGACCTTGATCTTGTGATCCTGGATTCTGACATTGCATATCATCTCATTTGCATCATTTATTCATATTGCATTTCATTCCAAAATCCAGAAAACTTATTTCATGTTCCTCCATCTTCAGTAAATCAAGCTGGTTTCCCGACGCCCGTATCGAGCTAGACGACCGTATCTAACTAGAGCCAACACTAGAAGACTGATGGACGTGATTCAAGAAGAACAAGCTGCCATGAGGGAGGAGATTGACTCGGTCAAGAGCAAGATTGACCAGATTTACGAGACTTTGCAATCTTTGGCAAGAATGGAAGAACGTCGCGAAGCTGCTGCCGCATTGAACAATGCTCAAGTGCAAGGATCTACCTCACGAGCAATGCCTTCAGTTCCCGTTCCAAATCCTTTGGTCTACAGTTTGCCTCCAGGTTTCACTCCTGCTGTTGAAGAGGTCACTTCCCAACCAATACCTTCTTCTGGTGTTACTGTTGGTGCTATTCCTCAAGCTCAACCTATTCCAATTCAAGTCCAGTTTCCTCAAACTGAAGAGAATCATCAAGTTGAGTATGAGATGCATACTGTTGTTCCAATCACCAATCCTCATGTTGTTCAAGAGTCTGAAGCTATGAAGATGTGTCGCGAGTTAGCTGAAAAACTCCGAATTATGGAAGGACACAACTCAACTTCTCTGAGTGCCTCAGACATGTGCTTAGTTCCAGATGTTGTGATCCCTGCTAAGTTCAAACTGCCAGAATTCGAGAAATACAAAGGCCTCAGCTGTCCTGAGCTTCATTTGAGGATGTACTGCAGAAAAATGGCCGCTCATGCCAAAGATGATAAGCTTATGATCCATTGCTTCCAAGACAGCCTGTCTGGAGCGTCTCTAGAATGGTACATGCAGCTCGAGCGCAACAATGTTCGTACTTGGCTTGAATTATCTGATGCATTCAAAAAGCAGTACAAGTACAACACTGACCTTGCTCCTAACCGTACTCAACTTCAGAGTATGTCTCAAAAGGAAAGCGAATCCTTCAAAGAGTACGCCCAACGCTGGAGGGAGTTAGCTGCCAGAGTGCATCCGCCATTGGTTGACCGTGAATTGATCGATATCTTCATGGGTACCCTACAGGGGCAATACTACGAGAAGCTGATCAGCAGCGTATCTTCTGGATTTTCTGACATGGTGATGGTCGGAGAAAGAATTGAAGAGGGTCTAAAGAGTGGAAAGATCCAAGGAGGCTCCAGCAGCCAGAACAATACCAAGAAACCTTTCAACGGGTACAAAAAGGGCGAAACAAATGCCATTTCTGCTGCAAATGGGAATTTCCAACAGAGTGCACCTGCACCAGTTCCCTACTATCAGTACCCTTATGTTGCTGCTGCGCAATATGCTCCTATGCCATATCAGCCAGTTCCTCCAATGCCTTATCAGCAGGCCTTTCAAACTCTATTTCCGCCTCAGATGGTTCATCAACCACGTCCTATGGTTGCAGCTGCACAGTATGCACCCAATCCATACCAGCAACAGGCTTATCAACCACGGCCTGGTCAACAACAACAACGCGCTCCTCAACAGCGTCCCCCATATCAGCAAAGAGGATATGATAGGCACATTGATCCCCTGCCTATGACGTATACCGAAATCTTTAAGGGGCTAATGGCAAAAGGAACTCTTGTGTTGAAAGATATGCCACCTCAGACTGGCAATGCCCGGAACTATGATGCCAATGCTCGCTGTGAGTATCACAAAGGCGCTCCAGGTCACACCATCGAAAATTGCCATGCCTTCAAACACTTGATTCAGGATATGATCAACTCTAAGGACCTCACTCTCACTCCGAGAAATCCAAATGTCCAGAACGATCCAATGCCGTCACACGGTGCCAACAAGTAAAGACATTTGAGGGGGTTGTTGAAGACCAAGCTGAGTAGTCTCCAACTTTGAAGCATTCAATCAAGAGAAGTTCATTCCTCAAATCAAGGCAGCCATAGCCATTTATAATTTCCGCATTCCTCTTGTTTTGTACTGTTTGTTTAAGTACTATTTGCTCTGAACATTGTTATTTGTTCTTGGTTATGTTAATATTATGTTTATGCATGTTTTGAATCAATTTATTCGCATTCGCTCATATTTATCATTTATCACAAAATCACAAAAATATTTCCTCACTTCACTTTATCAAATATTTGAGGGAGGATGATGAAAACAAAATACCCATAACTGTTGCGGTATGCTTTCGGATAAAACCTTGTCAATGATGTACAGGCATTCTTTCAAATCCCCAAACACTGGAGATATAAGGAGTTAATCCCTAGTCAACCACTTCGAGCCTAGAAGTAGGAGTTTCTTTCGGATACAACCCTTACATTTAACCCGGGGCAGGGTAGTTGTTCAGTTAACACGACTACACCTTCGAATCGCAAGATGAGACATCCCGTCAGAGGACCATCAACAAATGACTTGGCAGTCACAATATTCAAGCAAAAAAAAAACACCAAGTTGAGCACCCGAAGGGAGACTTAGTCGAAAAAACAAAATCAAAAGAGGAACTCAAATCCTCAGCAAAAACAAAACAAATATCAGTGACCACCAAATCAAGAATCAAAGGGTCGCTAGCAAAAAGATGACTGCCATTTCCAAGCAAACTTTAAAGCTTCATCTTCACTCTTGCGAAGTCAAAACAAATGCATGTGTAGAGTTAACTGAACTTAGGACTGGAGAACATTACGAAGAAGGGTTGGGTACAAATCAAACTTTGAGCCTAATATCCTTTGTTTCTCAAACCATTAACCAGACCACGTTACAACCCTCAAAAGTCCTAATTGAGGCAGGGTTTATTCTGAAAGCATGCTACCAACAAGGTTGCGTAAATTGACTCCCATATATTTGCTAATCTTCAATCTCGTTTGCACATTATTCTTGCTGCATTTTTCACGTACTTTCTAAATCAGCACCTTGTTTGGACTAACAGTCCATTCGTCACACTTTCACATCATTCAAATAATTGATTTTTTTCAAAACTTACATGAACTTTACATTAACATTACCATTTGCGTATGAACAATTTAATCGCAATTTAGTGCTTGACATTAGTACAATCCCAACAAGGGGCAATCAAAGGAGAAATTTGAACTTCATTGCCAACATGAATCAAGACTACCTCAGCAGTCCAATCAGGGACAAATTATCTTCAAACAGCCCAATCAGGGGCAATTCATTTCAAAATCAGCCCAATCAGGGGCAAATTATCTTTCAACAGCCCAATCAGGGGCAAATTATTTTCAAACAACTCAATCAGGGGCAGGCGCCTACCAGATCCAGATGTGGGGGCAGATCATGTCCTGGTCAATCTCAAAGCTTCCCCATCAATTTTATTTCAAATACCCTACAGGCAGGGGCAAGCAAACAAGAGCGAGTCTTTCTCTCTCTTCTCCCCAGCTGAACAAGCAGACCTTGCCAGACATTGGCAATCATTCAAAGCAAAATCAGTCTTCATGTGTTAATTAGGTCGCTTCGCTCATCAGCGGAGAGCCAAACTTGGAATTTTCAAATCCATCTTCTGACCATACATCGTCAAAGATCGAGTGTCGGGGAATCAATCCCTCCACCCACCCAAAGTCCAATCATTATTGGCAACTACCAAACCAAAGTCCACCAAGCTGGCACCTTCCAATCACTCATATGCATCATTATGCATCATCAAACGTCATAAGCATCATTTACATCAATCATTTACAACATGTGCATCATGTGCATATCTAGATAAATCAGCTTTTCATATCCCCAACATTTTTAAACTTACATCTCAAGTGCATAAACATTTGCATCGTATCTCCATCCTTATGGAATACCTTTTTCAAGAAACATTCAAGCATGATTGCATAATTCAGGATTCAGGATCAGCACAAGTTTCCAGTCCTTTCCCCAGCGGAAGTCAGGATCATATCAAGCGAAGATTCCAGGCATCTTCTTAGCGGATTCAATAGCCGTGTTTAAATTTCAGTCCATTTGCCTTATCATCCTCTGTTGATAAGTGAGTTTATTTTTCTGTCTATTGCCTTATCATCCTCTGTTGATAAGTGAGTTTATTTTTCTGTCTTTTGCCTTATCATCCTCTGTTGATAAGTGAGTTTATTTTTCTGTTTATTGCCTTATCTTCCTCTGTTGATAAGTGAGTTTATTTTTCTGTTTATTGCCTTATCTTCCTCTGTTGATAAGTGAGTTTATTTTTCAGTTTATTGCCTTATCTTCCTCTGTTGATAAGTGAGTTTATTTTTCTGTCTATTGCCTTATCTTCCTCTGTTGATAAGTGAGTTTATTTTTCAGTTTATTGCCTTATCTTCCTCTGTTGATAAGTGAGTTTATTTTTCTGTCTATTGCCTTATCTTCCTCTGTTGATAAGTGAGTTTATTTTTCTGTCTATTGCCTTATCTTCCTCTGTTGATAAGTGAGTTTATTTTCAGTTATCTGCCTTATCATCCTCAGTTGATAAGTGATTTTATTTTTCAGTTATTTGCCTTATCAACCCCTGATGATAAGTGATTTATTTTGTCAATGTGTCACCCATTATTTCCAATATATTTCATTTGCAGTTTTCACAAATTTATTTCTTTGTCAGACAAATTTGGAGTCTGTTAATATCTAATTATCTTATACCTTGAAAGTTTGAACGCGAGCCAGTTCATCTTACTCGGTCTAAGCCAATTCGATAGGGGCATCTGTCATACCCCAAATTTGTCCTACCCGCTCCATTTTATTTTATTGTTTAACCATCATTTTTTAAAAAAATCAATCAAAAAAATATATATTACTCTGTCTAATATTCGAAAAAATGCATTTATTTCTTAATTTAAAGTTCAATTTCTTTTTGTTCACTATCTAAAAATTCAAAGAAAGTTTTATTGTTTTTATCATTAAGACCATTTTACATAAACCCATTATCTCTTTTTTACTCTTAGGCCCATCACAAAATTCATTCTTATTATATTATTGTCATTTACTTTTATCATTATTTTCATTATTTTTAGCATTATCATTTTTATTAGCTCTAGTATTATCATTATTATTATTATTTCATTATTATTAGTTTACTCTTATTCTAATTATTTTATTTTTTTCTTGTTATTATTATTATTGCTAACATTGTTTATTCTTACACAAACAACATCATTTGTCCTTTTTGCACTTTTTTCCAATTTTGTCATAAGTAATTTCTATCAATATTAATTTCCTTTCTAATTCACAAAAAAAAAATTCTTTCTTTCTCTTTTTATTATTTACTATTTTTATTATTATTCATTTATTATCATTTCTATTATTATTATTAAATTTATTATTTCTATTAACATTTCATTTATTATTAATTATCATTATTATTATGTTACCACTTTTTATTATTAATCTGTCTTATTATTATTACTATTTTTATTACATGAATAATCACTTCTTTTTTTTTCAGTACAAACAAACAACCTGTCTCTCTCATTTATCTGGCCCCACCATTTCTTTTTTTTTCCAGCATATTCTTCCAAATAGTCTCGTACACCCACTACGCACAACACTCAAATGCAGCACAAAATATTCTCCTTTTTCATCCCCATCCAAATCACACACAGCTCAGCAAATATCCTAACAAACTTTTTTTTCCCACTCTATATAATGAAACCTTCCTTCTATCATAAACCAAGTTTGGAAAACCAATTACACCCTGCAGAAATTCACACAAACCAAACTTCAAAAAAAAAATCAACGAAAAACTCAAATAAACTCTCTCTGCACCTTTTCATTCTCACCCTTCACTGCAAAAACCTGCGACCATCTTCTACATTTTTTTCATACAATTTTAACCACACCATTTCATAAATCACAATTAATCCATTTTTCACCTTCAAACCATTTTTTCCTCCATCAACACACAGAGCCAAATGTCATAATCTTAATCCCATTAATCCTGCATCTTTTCACCACAATCTAAGCCACAAAACCGAACAGCATCCTCACCAGCCACCATTGTTACCGTCACCTTCAACGCACAAAAACTCAGCAGACCAAAAATCAAAACCAAAACCGAGTTTGAAGTTTGAAACGCACAAACCTTTATCTGTGAAACTGTTTCCTTCATACCCTTCTTCAACATATCAGCAAACTCCACCAAACACCATACAAAACCAAAAAAAAAGCAGAAGAAAAGATGAAATGAAAAACCAGAAACGCAAATTCCTCAATAATCATCAATAACCTTTTCCGCTCGCCAAACCGAGCCATCACTTTCTGTCAACAAAGCCATCACAGATAAACGAAACAAATCGCTGAAACCAAATCCAGAAATAATCCAGAAACACTCAACCTTCATCCTTTCTTTTCACAGATTCAAAAACAAAAAGAAACAGATCTGTAACAAAAGCCAAACCGCCGCGCAAGCCGGTCCTAAGCACAACGGAGGCCGCCGTCAACGTACAAACCCTTTCGGAAAACCTACCGGCCACCACACCAGACGCGAAACCCAGTCGCCGCTCACCGAGAACCACCAACCTAGCCACACCATCGCGTCCGACCCACAAACCCAAAACCATCACAGCCGCCGCAGAACAGAGCCGTGCAAGCAAAGAGAAAGCCGCGCGAGAGAGGATCTTGAACGCCGGCCCGAAACATCCTTCTAACCGAGCGACCCACCAAGCCAAAATCACCGTCAAAATCGTGAAGCGGAAGAGAGATTTGTCGAGGGAGAAAGCCGAGACAGAGGGAGATCGAAACAGAGAGACGCGCCGCCGCAAACTTGCTTTTGGGGTTCGTTTGTTTTTTTCGTGGCTGTGAGAGGAAGGAGAAATGTGAGGTTCTTTCATTGATTTTATTTTTGCTCTGTTTTTATTTCTTCCTTTTTCTAACTTAAGAATCATTTTAATTTTTTATTATTATTAATGTTTGACTGAGTTTGGATAAGCTTTTTGGGTTGGACCATTTCTTTAGGTTTCTGTTTTCGTTATTGCTTATTAGTTATAAGAAAAAAACTTATTTTATTCTTTTTTTGTTATTTAATATTTGTTTGTAAAAAAACTTCATTAGTATTAGTGGGCCAGTTCAGTTTTCTTTTCTAAAAAACAACAGCATGTACATAGCGCCTCTCCCTATCCTTTTTTTGATTTTTTTACTTTATTATATTGTTTTAGTCTATGGGTTTAGGATTTATTTTATTTCAGTTTTTTATATATATATTTGTTTTATTTTATAATTATAGATAAGATTTTCTAATTTTGATTATTCATTTCTTGTATTTATTATAACTAGTTCTTTTATGTTTATTTTAATAATTTTTTAAAAAAATTTAATCTTAAAACTGTTTTAGGGCCGATGATATTATAAAAGGCCGTTTTTCGCCCGATTACATTTAATCGGTGATGAGCGGTCAATATGAGGCCCTCTTTTATTTTATTCTATTTATTGTTATTTTGAACAAAAAATTGTAATATAATTTAATTCATTATTTTCAACACTATTTAATTTATTTATTTATTTATATTCATTATTCCATTTATTTTTCGCGATTCAATTTATTCATTTTATTATCGCATTTCAAATTACGATTCGACTCCTTATAGAATGGTTCCCATTTTGAACCGATTCTAAGGCAATAAACGAACAAAATTTCGTCGCGTCCCAAAAAGGTCCAACGCCTTCAAATAGTTGCGCCCGATTAAAAGGTCCAACGCCTTCAAACAGTTGCGTCCCGATTAAACAGGCCGAACACCTTCGAATAGTTCAAACACACTGCACACACGCTTCCTCTTGGGCAAAATACAATGATACCCTTTATTTCTCGCAATCCCCTGTATTTATTTTGTATCCCTCTCCCATTAATTTGTACGCACTTTTATTTCTCGCATTTTAAATTCTGAATCCTTGGTCCAACGCCAAGCGATTGCACTTGCACACTTGCACTTTATTTTCCAGTTATCTTTTTTCCGTTTATTAGGATCCACCTCTCTTTGCGAGCCGAGCGCTTCGTGCCTCGCTAACAAGCCACAAAATAAACCTCCACTTGCATTTACCCTCTAAACCTCAAAAAACCAAAATATTCCGATTAGATCCAAACCCTTGATCCAACGTCAAGTGGCTTTAGGAAATAAAAACATTTTAACAAATACGAGAAGATCTGTACGCCACGAGCCTTAAGCGGTAGAAAGGGGGATAACGAGCTCTCGTTACTCGCTCCGATTATTTCGACGCAGGACACTCGTCTTGTTGGGCGAGATAAACTATCCATAGTCTTTAGTTCATTTCAACTCCTAAACCCTTTCATCGACGAAAGGTAATAAAATTAACATCCATTACCCTTAGTAGGCCGAACTACGAGGCTCTGACTTTCCCATTGCACACGGGAGTACGTAGGCACGAGGATCTCAATCCTTGCCGAGCACCTAGGTTCAATCTAACTTATAATTCAACTCATTTCCCTCTAGCAAGCAATTCGTTTAAGCATAGATATCCTTTCTCGCGCGTTAACTTAGATGGTTCCCATCAAGTACGATGGATGTAGGGGGTGCTAATACCTTCCCCCTGTATAACCGACTCCCGAACCTAGGCAATGGTTCCATCGACCTTTGTCCTATCCTTTTCCTCCCGGGTTGTATCTATATCTTCCCTTTCCCTCTTCGGGAATAAATAGAATTAGGTGGCGACTCTTCAGTCCGTCCGGCGCGCGGCTCCGTCCATTCGGATCGCGTGAGGTCGTATTTTTCGGGGTACGACAACCCCCCGAACTCAAAAATCTTTTAAGGTCTTTCCTGTTCTTTTATGCCCTTTCCTTTGGATAAAATAAAAGTCGGTGGCGACTCTTGCTATCCGCAACATTTAACTAAAGTCAGTTCTCCCACCATATGTTGTCAATACACTAACTAACTTTTAGAACCCTAGTCATCCCATCTTGGCCTTTAGAAAAGTAGTGAGATAACCGGCTTTGGTGCAGACTGAAGTTGGTTGATACTCGATACTACGCTCATTGAGATTCTAAACTTGGAGGGTTTTGGTTGGCAAGTAAGTTGCCTACTGAACAACCACCCTTGTGAAGGATCAATGATATTGAGATCCCTTAGAACCTGGTTACTTTTGTAGGACAGGATTAACCAACTAAACTTCAGGGGAGGGTACTTACCTTTAAACCTCATGCAAGCCTCTAAACCTAGGGCTATGGTGTGACTTGTTTGTGTGTGCCACATGTTTGTATTTGAGCATAACATCATAGCATCATCATGCATCATAAGCATAGCATTTTCACTAACCATTTCAAGGACCAAAGGATTTATCTTTGTTCTTTGTTTCAGGTCATGGCTTCTGCTCGTAGGAATACTATCAGGATCAACTTTGTAGGAATACCTCATAAGCTTAAGGAGTTGGTTTCTCAAGTTTCTGAAAACTCCCAGTTCATCAAGAGACATGGCCACCTACTGGATTTAGTCACTTCAGGGTTCAATGAAGACATGATGAGTGTTCTGTTTCAGTTCTTTGACCCTAAACACCATTGCTTCACATTTCCCGATTATTAGTTGGTTCCTACAATGGAAGAATTCTCCAAGCTTCTGGGTATACCTATCCTTGATCAGAAACCCTTCACAGGCTTGGAAAAAGAGCTTAAACCAGAGGTTATTGCTGCAGCTCTACATCTGAAGAAATCAGACATTGTCTTGGAAACAAGGAGTGGAGTTAAGGGTATTCTTGCTAAGGTGTTGATAGAGAAGGCTCAAGTGTTCTTGAAGGCTATGATCTATGATGCTTTTGAGGAGATTTTAGCCTTGTTGATTTATGGCTTAGTGTTGTTCCCCAATCCAGATCAGTTCATAGACGTTCACGCCATCAACATATTTCTGAGTCACAATCCAGTGCCTACATTACTTGGGGACATTCTGCATTCTCTTCACACTCGTACTACGAAGGCACGAGGAACTCCGATGTGCTGCATACCTTTGCTATCTAGGTGGTTTATTTCTCACCTTCCTCGGTCAGTGATGAAGAATGAACAAGGGTTCAGGTGGTCTAAAAGGATCATGTCACTCTCTCATTCAGATATCCATTGGTGCTCCAAATCTATGGAGAATGTCACTATCATTGACCGTTGTGGGGAGTTTCCTAATGTGCCACTTCTAGGCATAAGAGGAGGCATTACTTACAACCCTTCCTTAGCTTTACGACAGTTTGGTTATGCTCGGAGTGATGGTCCTCATGACATGTTGATTCAGGGTATTGTGTTTGACTACGACAACGATCTGCAAGGTTACCGTCAAAGGTTCATACGAGCATGGGGAAAAGTGAAAAAGGTGGAGAGCAAGACTCTGGAGCCTAAGTACACTATTCCTATGGAAGCTTATCTCAGATGGGTGCGATCTCGTGCTCAGACTCTTATGATGTCATATCCTGCCATCCTGCCAGTTACTATGGAGCCTGTTGCTGAAGGGGATACTTCTTATACCATCCTTCACCCAGACATGCCCACTGACATGGAAGACTTACAGAGATCCTGGATCCAGTTGAAGGAGCAAATGGATACTTTCGAGGCTCATTACAAAGCAAGTCAAGAAAGAATCCTGGAGCTAACTAAGCAACTTCACGAGGAGAGGAATCTCAACTCATACCTCAACACAAAGAGGAAACGTCCATGGGAGACTTAAAACCCCATCTTTTGTATTTATTTCATTTCATTCTTATTGTAAGCCCAAGAGGCAAACAAATTTATTACTAATAAAAGTTTACTTTCTTGATTTTTTAAGCAAATTTAAATCCTGCGGTCCTTGAAAACATTGCATACGCATCTAAACATCATATCATTGCATCACAGGTTTCTTGTGCACAAGTTTCTTATCTTCTCGCTGTTTATTTCAGCAATGGCTCTTGAACAAACAGTCAAGGATATCCAGGCACAAAATGCCCAGTTCCAAGAGCTGATCCTGAACTTGTCCAAGGGGCAAGATGAATTGAAAACACTGCTGGCCAAGAAGACTAAGAAGACTAGAAGGTCAGGAGGCCTCATCAACATGGGAAGAAGGTTCAGAGGTCCTGTCAAGACCAAAGAACAGGTTGAAGATTATGAGTCTGAAGAGTCTGAGAAAGAAGGGGGCAGTCTCCATAATACAATGGGGGACTCTGATTCTGAAGCTAACTACTATCATGATCCTAGTGAAGACAAGTTCAAAATTCTAGTGGATAGAATGGATGCTATAGAATTGCAAAAGTCTTCTGGGCTGGATTTTGAAGACCTGAGTTTGATATCTGGGGTGGTTATACCCATTGGTTTCAAGGTCCCCACTTTTGTAGTGTATGATGGTGTTTCTTGTCCCAAGCTGCATCTAAGGTCTTATGTTCGGAGGATCCAACCCCATACTGCTGATAAGAAGTTGTGGATCCATTTCTTCCAAGAGAGCTTATCTGGAGCTCAATTGGAATGGTACTATCAGTTGGAGAGTGTCAACATCCGTGATTGGAACGATCTTGCTTAGGCCTTTTATAAACAATACCAATACAATGTTGATTTAGCCCCTACCCGTATGCAACTACAGAGCATGTCTATGGGTGCTAAAGAAAACGTCAAGGAGTATGCCCAGAAGTGGAGAGATTTGGCTGGTAGGGTACAACCTCCTCTAACTGACAGAGAGTTAGTTGATATGTTCATGTGTACGTTGAATGGTCCTTTTTATAGTCATCTCATTGGAAGCTCATCATCTGGCTTCACTGAGTTGATAATGACAGGAGAGCGCGTAGAAAGTGGTATAAGAAGTGGCAAGATCCAAGTGGGTGCTTCTTCATCCAGTACTACAAAGAAGCCCCCAATGGGAAGAAAGAGTCAAATACCGTTTATGGTCAACCTGATCGTAATAGGAGACACCAATCTGTGAGTGCAGTTCATATCTCCAATCCAACTCCTACAACACCAGAGCCACCACAGGGCAATCAACAGAGGCCTAGAAGACAGTTCACCAAGCTCAACATGTCACTGGCCCAAGCCTTGCAACACTTGTTGAAGGGTGAACTCATCACTTTGAGGGACCCTCCTCAGAATCCCAATGTTACCTCTCCCAGGTACAATCCTAATGCACGATGTGCATATCATTCAAATTGTCAGGGACATGATACCAATAGTTGCTGGATATTGAAGAATAAAATTCAGGATATGATTGATGCTGGAGAGATTGAGTTTGACCCTCCGGGTACTCCAAATGTGATTACTGCTCCCATGCCAAATCATGAAAAGACTGTTAATGCCATTGATGAAGTTTCACATATTTCCTCAGTTGCAGACGTGACTACACCATTGTCTGTTATAAAGAAGAAGTTGGTACAAGCTGGGTTCTTTCCAGGTTGTCGTGAAGATTGTTTATATTGTGCCTATAAGCCGGATAGCTGTTGGAGGTTGAAGGACGGAATTCAACGCCTCATGAATAATTACACCATAGTGTTTGAGAGGACCCCACCTTCTGTGGAGAGCATGGTTGAGCATATAACTAAAGGTGCAAAGATCGAAGAGGTGGATATGGTTGATAAAGTGCCGGTAAAGATTACTTCTAACGGTCCTGTCAAAATCACTCATAAGGGTCCAATTAAGATTACTGCTGAAGGCCCTGTGAAGATTGTTGCTGAAGCTAGAGTGGCTCCTATGATCATTACCACTCCGGGTCCTATTCCATATACTTCTGATAAAATTGTGCCTTGGCATTATGGGTCCGAAGTTTATATTCATGGTATTAAGCAGGAATCCTTGGCTGATGCACCTATTGCTGATGAAAACCTTGATGTTGATAATATTGTTGGATCTAGTAAGATTACACAAAGTGGAAGAGTCTTCTCTCCTCCAATTACCTCTAAGAATACAGTTACTCCGACTACTACCTCCACTGCTGATGCTCGGGGCAAAGGTCCCGTTATTGAACCTGTGCAAACTAATGTACCAACTGCTGATGACCTTTCTAAGCAGATGGAAGAAGTACTGAAGATCATTCGCAAGAGTGGTTATGACATTGTTGATCAATTGGGGCATACTCCCTCCAAGATTTCCATGTTGTCTTTATTGTTGTGTTCTGAGGCTCATGCCAAGGCCTTGATTAAATTTTTGAAGACTGCTCACGTACCAAATGAGATTTCGGTAGACCAGTTTGAAAATTGTGTTGCACACTTGACCTATGATAATGGGTTAGGTTTCTCTGATGCTGATTTGACTCCTGCCAAGAGGGATCATAATAGGGCTCTACATATCTCTATTGAATGTAGGGGCACTACCCTGTCACATGTATTAATAGACAATGGTTCCTCGCTGAATGTGTTACCCAAAGAAGTTCTGAATAAGCTTAGTCCTGAAGATGCTGTGTTGAAGCCCAGTAATATAGTGGTGAAAGCTTTTGATGGCTCGAGAAGAGTGGTGCATGGAGAAATTGATTTCCCAATCAAAGTAGGTTCTCAGGTCTTCAATGCTACTTTTTATGTAATGGATATCCGTCCTTCGTATTCTTGTTTGCTTGGGCGTCCCTGGATCCATGGGGCAGGTGCTGTAACCTCCACCTTACATCAGAAGCTGAGATATCCAGTAGAAGGAAAAGTTGTCACTGTTTACGGAGAGGAAGGATACATAGTTAGCCATGTGAACACCTTTAAATATCTTTAAGTGGAAGGTGAATATGTTGAAACTCCGTGCCAGACATTCGAAGTAGTTCCTTGGGTTGTTAATAATTATGAAGCTCCTTCTATTGTCAAGAAAGTTCTTGTGGTCACCGGAGTACCTCCTACAATGGCCTCCCTCAAGGATGCTAGAGCTGTGGTGGATGAAGGTGGTTGTACTATTTGGGGTCAGCTTCCTGACATTCCTTACAAGTCTGACAAATTTGGTTTGGGTTTCACTGCAGAGTCCCAGAAGGTTGTTCGTCGTGCGCGTGCTGTTCGTATCACCAATAAGGGGATTATGAAAGATCAAATCAATGCTGTGGGTGACTATGACGAAGACTAAAACTTGGATGCTTGGACTTTTCCTACTGTGGGTGATGGGCTCAATAATTGGAAGGCTGAAGATGTTATTCCTATCTCCTTTAGTCAGGAGTAAATATTATTACTGTGTTGTTACTTTTAAAGTTTGTATTTTTGAACAATTAAACTCTTAAAGCCTTGTGCCTTACCCGAGGCACAATGGTATGCTTGTTTCGGGATGTCATTTCATTTGCATACTTCATTCAATAAAAATCAGTGGACGTTTCGTTTTCGTAAATATTGTGTTCCTTGTCTTTTCTTTTATTTTTGTTTTATCAGCTATGTGTTCTTACACACACCCACATCACTAAAATGAAGATCCTTATCCACTTTAGGTCCTGTTGATAACAGTTCTACTATTGCCAATTATAATTTCGAGAATCCGATCTATCAAGCTGAAGATGGAAATGAGGACGATTGTGAAGTACCTGTAGAGCTTGCTAGGTTGTTACAACAAGAGAAAGTTATACAGCCACATGAAGAGCCAATCGAAGTTGTGAATCTGGGAACTGAAGGAAACAGGAAAGAGGTCAAGATAGGGGCTGAATTAGAGGATGGTGTCAAGAGCAGGTTGATTCAGATGTTACATGATTATGTGGAGATCTTTGCTTGGTCCTATGAAGATATTCCAGGGTTAGATACAGACATTGTGGTTCACCGTTTACCAGTAAAAGAAGATTGTCGTCCAAAGAAACAAAAGGTTTGTCGCATGCGTCCTGAAATGTCAGAGAAGATTAAGGCAGAGGTGATGAAACAGTTTGATGCAGGGTTCTTAGCTGTGACTTCTTATCCTCAGTGGGTTGCAAATGTGGTACCCGTACCTAAGAAAGATGGTAAGGTACGTATGTGTGTAGATTACAGGGATTTGAACAAGGCTAGCCCCAAAGATGACTTTCCACTTCCTCATATTGATGTTCTGGTAGACAACACCGCTCAGCATAAGGTATTCTCTTTTATGGATGGTTTCTCTGGTTACAATCAAATCAAGATGGCACCTGAAGATATGGAGAAGACAACCTTTGTTACACAGTGGGGCACCTTTTGCTATAAAGTGATGCCATTTGGTTTGAAAAATGCAGGGGCAACATATCAGCATGCTATGGTGGCTTTGTTTCACGATATG
This sequence comes from Lathyrus aphaca, assembly GCA_963966055.1. Lineage (NCBI taxonomy): Eukaryota > Viridiplantae > Streptophyta > Magnoliopsida > Fabales > Fabaceae > Lathyrus > Lathyrus aphaca. The sequence goes on along the minus strand of OZ014519.1, from coordinate 291,851,475 downwards.
ATTCATCATGAGATAGAGGTATATGTGGATGATATGATAGCCAGGTCCCAGAATGAAGAACAACATCTTGATCATCTGCATAAGTTGTTTGAGAGGTTGAAGAAATACAAATTAAGATTGAATCCAAACAAGTGTACTTTTGGAGTTAGATCTGGTAAGCTCACGGGTTTCATTGTCAGTGGAAAAGGTATTGAAGTAGATCCTGCAAAAGTGAAAGCTATACAAGAGATGCCAGCTCCCCATACTGAGAAGGAAGTAAGAGGTTTCTTGGGACGATTGAATTACATTGCAAGATTTATTTCCCAATTGACTACTACCTGTGAGCCAATCTTCAAGTTGTTGAAGAAAGATCAGGTAATGGGATGGAATGATGAGTGCTAGACAGCATTTGATGAAATCAAGAAATATCTGCTAGAACCTCCAATTTTGATGCCACCAGTTGATGGAAGACCCTTGATTATGTACTTAACAATGTTAGACAACTCAATGGGGTGTGTGTTGGGGCAACATGACAGGTCTGGTCGAAAAGAGCAGGCAATATACTACCTTAGCAAAAAGGTTACCGACTGTGAAACAAGATACTCACTGCTCGAGAAAACTTGTTGCGCTTTGGCATGGGCTGCTCGCCGACTAAGACAGTATATGTTGACTCATACTACCCTATTGATTTTGAAGATGGATCCAATCAAGTACGTATTCGAGAAACCTGCTCTCTCCGGACGAATAGCAAGATGGCAAATGATCTTAACAGAATATGATATACAATATACTACTCAGAAGGCCATTAAAGGAAGTGTTGTAGCTGATCATTTGGCTCATCAAACAGTGGATGATTATCAGTCAATGAGTTTTGAGTTCCCTGATGAAGACATTATGATTATTACCAAAGAACCTGGACAATATGACGGACCTGAACAAGGATCCCGATGGACTATGGTTTTTGATGGAGCTTCTAATGCACTTGGTAATGGTGTTGGTGTTGTGATTAGTTCCCCTGAAGGTTGTCATACCCCGATTACTGCAAGACTTTGTTTCTATTGTACCAATAACATGGCTGAGTATGAGGCATGTATCCTGGGTATCAAAGTTGCCATTGATAAGAAGATTCAGTTCCTAGACGTATATGGAGATTCAGCCCTGGTAGTAAGTCAGATCAAAGGAGATTGGGATACCAAACATGATAACCTCATTCCTTACAGAGAGAATGTTTTGTCTTTGATCCCACATTTCAAAGAGATTACATTTGGACATATTCCACGAAGAGAGAATCAATTGGCAGATGCCTTAGCCACCATGGCATCCATGTTTGAGATCAGATGGGATGATGAAGCTCCCAAGATTACCATTGATAGATTTGAGAAGCCTGCATACTGCAATGAGATTGATACTGAAGAAGCGGAGGATAAGCCTTGGTTCTATGAAGTAATAAGATATCTTGAAGCCCAAGAATTCCCTGAAGGGGCATCTGTCAAAGATAGGAAGTTTCTGAGGAGGTTTTCTGCTAAGTTCTTTTTGAGTAATGGAATTCTGTACAAGCGCAATCATGATTCCACTTTGATTCATTGTGTGGATAAGAAGGAAGCAACCGAGATTATGGAAGATATGCATGATGGGATCTTTGGCATTCATTCTAGTGGTCATACTATGGCAAAGAAGATATTGAGAGCAGGTTACTATTGGTCTACCATGGAAGCTGACTGCTATCAACATTCCAGAACGTGTCACAAGTGTCAAATTTATGCTGATAAAGTACATATACCTCCGTCACCATTGAATGTGTTGACTGCTCCTTGGCCATTTGCCATGTGGGGCATTGATATGATTGGTGAGATCAAGCCTACTGCTTCTAATGGGCATCGTTTCATCCTGGTTGCTATTAATTACTTCACGAAATGGGTGGAGGCAGCTTCATTTGCATCTGTTACTAAGAATGTGGTGGCTCGATTCATTAAGAATAATCTTATATGTAGGTATGGCATCCCTGAAAGGATTATTACTGACAATGGCTCTAATCTGAACAATACTATGATTACTGATCTCTGCACGCAGTTCAAGATTAAGCATCATAACTCTTCTCCGTATCGTCCAAAGATGAATGGGGCAGTAGAAGCTGCTAATAAGAACATCAAGAAGATTCTACAGAAGATGACTGTCACTTATAAGGATTGGCATGAGATGTTACCATTTGCTCTTCATGGCTATCGTACTACAATACGTACTTCAACGGGGGCAACCCCATTCTCCTTAGTATATGGTATGGAAGCAGTTCTACCCATTTAAGTTCAGATTCCCTCCTTAAGAATCATGAAGGATGCAGGCTTGGATGAAGATGAGTGGATTCAGACTCGACTTGACCAGATAAATTTGATTGACGAGAAAAGGTTAGCAGCTGTTTGTCATGGCCAGATGTACCAGAAACTGATGATCAAGGCTTTTAATAAGAAGGTTAAGCCAAAGGTATATCAGGCTGGTGACTTGGTAATCAAGCATATCATATTACCACAGGGTGATCCTAGGGGCAAGTGGACTCCTACATATGAAGGGCCATTTGTGGTCAAAACAGTATTCTCAGGAGGTGCCATGATACTTACTACTATGGATGGTGAAGACTTCCCACAGCCTGTAAACGCAGACGTAGTTAAAAAATACTACGCATAAAAAGAGACCCGCTAGGTTGACTGGCCTAGGCAAAAATAAGGGCATCCCGGCGAACCAAAAGGGTTCGGGCAAAAATTAGGGATATATATAAAACATGTACACCCGACAAGTCGAAAACCTGAAAAGGCGGCTTGGGCAAAAAAGGGTATCCCGGTGGATTGAAAACCTGAAAGGGCAATCCAGGCAAAAGTTTGGGATTAAAGCGTATGACTATGTCTCGTTTGGATCACCCATGAAACTACAACTAGTGGTGCTACTTACTCAAGCTCGAACAGATAAAGATCAATCCAATCGTTTCCGTCTCAACAGCAGAAGATGAGATACTTGAAGATAATGGCAATAGTAGAATTGAAACTCAATAGGATTATTTCCCACATAGCTGATTTTCTTTGTTTTGTAAAAAAAAATTTGACGAATTCCTCTTACTAGGATTTCTGTCTCCTTGTACAAACTTGCCTATGCATGGGCCACTTTGTGATATAAATAAAATTCCATCTTTGAATCCAGATTTACTTTTACCCTATTTACATAAGCGAAACGTCCATTGGTTGTGTTTGAATGTATGTATGCTTTTGAATATGATTGATGTTTACCAGAAATGCATAAATGCTTAATATGATTGATGTTTACCAGAAATGCATGAAATGCAGTAATAGTATTTACTAAGGACGAATGAGGGAAGGAATTCTACGAAGCTTCACCGGTTCATCCCCATAAGACAGCTACAAATCCCCAGTAGGGCAAATCCATCTTCATAAATACTTCGAGTCACATCTCCCCTGGAATTTATATCCATCTCTTTTATCCTCAGACGGATAGTCGGGAATTTATTCTTTCAATAGGAGTACGAAGAACGAAGACGGGAGGTTATGGATACCTTACTATCGAACGAAGACGGGAGGTTATGAATACTATATTATCAAACAAGACGAGTTCCTCGTGTTCTTCACTATATTATCAAACGAGATGGGAACGCGTTCCTCGTATTCTTCAACAACAAATCGGGATTTATTTTCCCTGGCCAGCAGTTGTTATACGAAGATATCCAGACGCTTCAAGCTGCATGATGCATACATACATCATTTACATCATACCATAACATATACATCCATAAGTACATAATACATTTAAGTGCATCATACTATGCATGCATACATAATGCATAAACTAATATTCTCCTCGCAGGATAGTTATATGCAGGTAAAATAATATCAACAACTTACAATGGGTCAGAAATGATCCATACACTACTCAAGATGTCCTCGAATAGCAGGCAAACGGTCCGTAAAAAGATCCATTCCCTGGTTCAAGACATTTTTCAGAAGAACAAATCCTGACGTTCTTTTGACCCTTAAGAGTAAATCATGACGCTCTTTTGGCCCCTTGTTCAAGACTTTTTCAGAAGAACAAATCCTGACGTTCTTTTGACCCTTAAGAGCAAATCCTGACGCTCTTTTGGCCCCTTGTTAAGGACTTTTTCAGAAGAACAAATCCTGACGTTCTTTTGACCCTTAAGAGCAACTCCTGATGCTCTTTTGGCCTCTTGTTCAAAACTTTTTCAGAAGAACAAATCCTGACGTTCTTTTGACCCTTAAGAGCAAATCCTGACGCTCTTTTGGCCCCTTGTTCAAGACGTTTTCAGAAGAACAAATCCTGACGTTCTTTTGATCCTTAAGAGCAAATCCTGACGCTCTTATGGCTCCTTGTTCAAGACTTTTTCAGAAGAACAAATCCTGACGTTCTTTTGGGCCCTTAAGAGCAAATCCTGACGCTCTTTTGGCCCCTTGTTCAAGACTTTTTCAGAAGAACAAATCCTGATGTTCTTTTGACCCTTAAGAGCAAATCCTGACGCTCTTTTGGCCCCTTGTTCAAGACTTTTTCAGAAGAACAAATCCTGACGTTCTTTTGACCCTTAAGAGCAAATCCTGACGCTCTTTTGGCCCCTTGTTCAAGACTTTTTCAGAAGAACAAATCCTGACGTTCTTTTGACCCTTAAGAGCAAATCCTGACGCTCTTTTGGCCCCTTGTTCAAGACTTTTTCAGAAGAACAAATCCTGACGTTCTTTTGACCCTTAAGAGAAAATCCTGACGCTCTTTTGGCCTCTTGTTCAAAACTTTTTCAGAAGACCAAATCCTGACGTTCTTTTGACCCTTAAGAGCAAATCCTGACGCTCTTTTGGCCCCTTGTTCAAGACTTTTTCAGAAGAACTAATCCTGACGTTCTTTTGACCCTTAAGAGCAAATCCTGACGCTCTTTTGGCCCCTTGTTCAAGACTTTTTCAGAAGAACAAATCCTGACGTTCTTTTGACCCTTAAGAGCAAATCCTGACGCTCTTTTGGCCCCTTGTTCAAGACTTTTTCAGAAGAACAAATCCTGACGTTCTTTTGACCGTTAAGAACAAATCCAGACGTTCTTTTGGCCCTTGAATAGCAGGCAAACGGTCTGTAAAAAGATTCATTCCCTGGTTCAAGATATTTTTCAGATGAACTAATCCTGACGTTCTTTTGACCTTGGATAGTAGGCAAACGGTCTGTACAAAGATCCATTCCCTAATCCAAAATATTTCCAGAAAAGATAATCATCACAAGATTTATTTCTACTGGTCCATCCAACAATTCAAATCATGTTGCATAAATGATTCAGAGACGGCTTATACAAAGACCTAGTACTGATATCCAGTATCAACATACAGAACATCACCACATCCAGATATTTTAGATGGCATCTCTAAGCCCATCTCCAGTTCATTCTGATGGCATCTCTAAGCCCATCTCTAAGTCCTTCCAAGTGGCATCTTCAAGCCCACTCAAGCATATACAGCTAATCATCAGTATTACTCTATGCACAGGTGAGTGCAAATTGTTGGGCTTTTGTGTTCAATCCCCTTCAACCTTCCAGGTCATGACTGGCACATATACCAATCTAACCCCTCAAGTTTCAGAAAATTGAACAGGGGCAGCTGTTGTACCCCAAAATTTGCCCTCACAAGACAAGACTTTGTGTACTAAGAGGTTCACAAGGTTCACAAGGTTCACAAGACATCTTATGAGGTTCACAAGGTTCACAAGGTTCACAAGGTTCACAAGACCTCTCACAAGGTTCACAAGACATCTTATTAGGTTCACAAGGTTCACAAAGTTCACAATTAGTCAGAAGATTTGACATTTCCCTCAGATAGTGCATCCTCCTAAGCAATGCATCCTAAACTAGGGTCTTGACTTTAATCAGGCTAAATGGACTTCCAAGACTTCAAGTGAGCTTCATAACATCTTATATGTGTTTAATAATCACCATGACAAGTTTCAAGACTTTTTCCAAAGGTTTGCTCAGTCAGATGATCAAATAGGTCAAAATCAGTCAAAGTAGTTAAGAAGTCAAACTGAGGTCAACTGTGGTCAAACCAAAGTCAAACTTCATGATTGTTTTGCCAACATCAAGTATATGAATTAAAATTCATCATTTGATCAAGGGTTTATCATGGTTCATCAAGGAGATTTCAGATCATCAAGAATCAGGAGTTTCTAAATTAGGGTTTCCTCATGAAAAGTCAACTGAACTTTGACCAGCCATAACTTTCACATGCTTCATCAAATTTTTCCCATCCAAAGCTCATTTTGAAGGAAATTGAATTCTCTACAATTTTGTGTCTCACAAGCCAAGCCCAAAAATGCTTCATTTGGAAGGTATGAGCTAAGACATTATAGGTCCTTTTGAAAGTCAACAAAAAGTCAACAACTTCAAAAGAGCATAACTTGAGAATGGTAAAAGATATGGACATGAAACCAATGGGGTTGGTTAGAGGATTCTTTAAGATTTCCAAAATGTCCAAGAACACCCTCATAGCATTAAATTTGAAGGATTTGTGCCCTTGCAAAGTTGGGAAATTTTTGAGTGGTTTATGAAGTAAATGGGGTCTTAAAACCATAATTCTTCAAATGGGCTGACTCTTTGGTGACCCAATGTGTTCCATGACATCATGCACGAAATTTATTTAATATTTTCATAATTTTATTCATTTTATTTTTATTTATTATGATTTTTTTTATTAAAAATCATTTTAAATTCAAATAAAATATAAAATGATGAAGATTTAAAAATATTTTGCTTCTAGAAAGTCATAAACCTTGTTTGGATCAGATTGATATGAAAATTATGATGATTGTCCTAAAATAGCAATGTTATATCAAAGAATATTTGAATTTTAAGGCATGATCTTTTTCAATCTCATTGATCCAAAAAGTCCAAAGAGCAACCACTTTTCTTGACCTAATTCTGTTCACTATATGTACACAAACTAATCACAATGCAAAGACACGAATTTGCAGCCTCAAACAACACATTCAAACTTCACAAAATTCATCAAAAAATCTCAATTTGGATTCCCACTTAGAGGCTCTTTCAAGACATTCTAAAGGTCTCAACATGTTCCTTGATGTTCGCTGAACGCATAGCAATACTTATCATCATCCAAAACCCCATAAATCATTGAAACCGATCCTTCATATGTTCTTGAAAACCAAGTTTTCGATTTCACATATATATGCACTTTAAAATGTTTTTGATGATTGATTATTGTTCATAATGCTTCATAGAATGTTTCTGGATATTTGGTTTTAAGATTTGATGCAGGTATCACATTCCACCATGGCTAGGGTTCTTAAGCCGAATTTGGGGCTTTATAGTTTAAGCCATTTAAAAGCCTTTTGAGAACATGATTGAGTTGTGTAGGTCATGGGTAATTGAATGACACAAATAATTTGGATTAATTTTACGTATTATGTGATGCTTGAGAAAGTATAGGATTTCCTGCAAAATAAATTCGCAGCAAATTTTGTAACAAATTTCGCAGGAAACCCCCCAGGTCTGGAGGTTGAAGACGATGGCGCCAAAATCGTAATTCAAAAGCTGCCTTATTTTATAATTTATTAGTTGCAGGAGATTATCAGATTGGTGGTGATGGCCTGGTGGTTTTGGACGCGCGTATGGAGGCTTGGTACAGGGGTTCGATCCCTGGCTTGCGCATAATTTTTTGTTAATATTCATCATTATTTTCAGGTTTAAAATATAATAACCAGTACTCATCCCATATTCACAAACGCACGCTGGCCTGGTGGTTGTGGATGAAAGACTCAAAGATTGAAGCCTAGGGCCTGGGTTCGAATCCCAGCCCCAGGTAAGTATTTTTTTCACTTTTTCCTATTTTATTTAATTTTGTTTATATTATAATTAATTTAATAAATGATAAATGTTAAAAATAAAATGTTTATATTATTTTCTTGTATATAATTTCAAATTCATATTGTTTAAAATTAAACTTTATTCTTAAAATTACTTAATATTTATTTTTTGTATTAATATTATATATTTTGTACAAATAATTTAATTATATTTATATTAAATACTTAACCCTAATATTTTCATATAAAACCTAATTTTTGTTATAAACCCTAATTATCTTATAAATATTAATATGTTTGTATGTAAATTCTAATTATGTATATTTATTTTTTAATTTGTTTATATTATTACTATATATAGTTTTATATAAATAATGTAATTAGGATTAGATTAATTAACTAACCCTAATTTATTTTCCTAAAATTAATTAAAAACCCTAACTTTATTTTATTAAATTAATTTATTATTTTTATATGCTTACTTAATTATAATTAGATATTTTCATAATATGTATATAAAATTAAATAATTAGACTATTAATCATATTTTATTAGTATAGAATATTCATTATTTATTTCTTTTATTAAAAAAATCTTAAAAAATAATTATTTATTTAAAATTGAACTTTTAATTCATTATTATATTATTATGCTAATTTCTTCATCTTATACTTATTTATTTTGTTTATTATTACTAACCCTTTTATTTATTTATTTATTATGTGATTGTTTATTTAATTTATTTTATTATTATTATTATTATGTAATTGTACAATTTATGTAATAGTTGTAGTATTATTTTTATTATTTAAGATTTTAATTGCTATGGTTAGTAAAATAGGGAGTGTAAAACATGTTTGTATTTAAAATTGAATTTAGATCATTAATCTCAAGATAAATATATGAACTTGTACACTCACACACGTAAGTCGATCTTGGATCGCCATCTCACTTCTTAAGGGTTCCCACTCATGTTGCCTAAACAAAAGGTCAAGTAAGGTGTAAAGCAAAGTCCCTTCTCTCATATCATCTAGTCCCTTAAAAGATTAAAAAAAAAGATCAAGTCCCTTCATGGTTGCCTTCGTAAATGATCTTGTCCCTTTCGAATAAAGATGATAAGTCCCTTCGAATTTCTAAATACACCTTACAGTTGCCTAATAACAGTTGTCCCTTCATTTGTCCCTCATACATCCAAGGTAATGACTACCTATTCCTTAATAATAGGGATAGTCTTACCATTTAAAGGATATTCAAGAACAGAAAAGATTTAACTTAGGGTAGGTTCCTCTTATGTACTTGCTCACTCTTCAAAACATTTCAAAAACACTTCACATTTTCAAGCAATTTTCAAAACAAAGGCTTTATATATATCCGTACATGGATCATTATAAAGTACTTAAGAAAATTTCTAAACACACACTACACTTCTCAAAACATTTTAAAGTGAGCTAAGTAACTAAGAGCCCATGGATAACCATGGATGTAAAGGGTGCTAACACCTTCCTTTTACATAACCTACCCCCCGAACCCAAAAATCTTTTAAGGTCTTTCCTGTTCTTTTATGCCCTTTCCTTTGGATAAAATAAAAGTCGGTGGAGACTCTTGTTATCCGCAACATTTAACTAAAGTCAGTTCTCCCACCGTGTTACACCTGCGAACCAAAGAAGCTGAGTTCGGGAGTTGGTTACGACCTGGGAAGGTATTAGCACCCCATATCGTCCGTCGTATCCGACGGGATCCACGCTTGCAAAGAAACTGTTTCAAAGGGTGAAGAAATGAAAGTTGCTGCAAAAGAAAAGGAACTGGAACTGGAAAAGGAACTGAGAAAGAAAACAAAGAGAAAAAATGTAGGGAAAATAAAGATTGTGCTCGAACGGGCCCTACCCTGCTGCCTACGTACCTCATCTGGACAATGAGGATCAGAGTCGTCGTAGTTCCCCTAACTAGGGGTGGAAAGGATTGCTTGTGAATTAAGGCTTAAACTGCCTATGTCAATGCTCAGGTGTTGCAGGCTCGGACAACGAGTGCGTTACCGTCTTGCAAAATGACAAGTAGGAGCAAGTTCGTACGATGAGAGTGAAGGCGATGAGAAAAGAAGTCCCGAAGGAGAGACGTTTATTGTTTGTTTGTGTTTTTTAGAAGCTTTTTATGAGAGTGTCACAAGGAAGTGAACTCAAGCTCTTTTCCATGGAATGTGTAATTGCTACTACATTCCAAGATGGAATAATAGAACAAGCACACTCAAGTAAGGAGAAGATCCCCAAAACTTGATTCCAGAGATTAGGGCCTAAGCTCACTAACTCATTGAATTTATTAAATGTTTTTGTATTTAAAATGAAGAAGTGTGTTTTATGATTTTCTTGATGAAGATGGTCTCATGATCAGACTTGTGCATCATGATAGACGAACTTGTACTATCCCAAGATGGGAAAACTATAAGTGTTTCATGGAATAAGGCTATTGCACAGGAGACCACTTCAATCCTTATTAAATGTTTTTATGCTTTTTATTTTGAGATGAGAAGAGAAGAGAACTAAAGATATTGAAGGTAAAAGTCTAATAGGGGGACTAACAAATCCTAATGTTAACATGCAAGGGATTCCTAAGGTTAGTGAGGTTTACTACCCTAATAAAGAAGGAGATAAGGAAAGGAGAAGGAGAAAGAAGAAGAAGAAACAGAACATAACTTATTCCTCTATAGGAGATAAGTTGTTTCTAGAAAGGGGAAAGAATGAAGTTGAGCAAAGGAAGGCATAAGGCACATCACACATGAAAACAAGAGAGCAATAGAGAAAAGAGGTGACAGCTTGAAATGTGAATAACATTCACACTTCTTACTTACTTTATGCAATTACCTGAAAATGTTAGAAATACACACAAGAACAAAATGGAATATAAACCAGCAAAGGATCCTATCAATCCAACATAACCAGAAGTGAATCACACCTATTATATACTAGGATCAAGTCAAACCACCAATAGGAGTTGGCACAAGTGCCCTCCTAAACTAAGGAGCAATCAAACATCCAGAAAGTACTCAAAACTGAGCAAGAAAACATAAAATTCAAATAAAATGGAAATCAATCCCAAAAATTATTCAATTAATTATGAGAACACTTTAATCACATATACACCACATATCAAAATCTCAATCCAAAAGTCAGAAGAAAAGTTAGTCAAATAAATGCATAAAGTCCAACTAGAGTTTAGTAAAGTTCAACATTAAACAACATGACAAAAGGCAAGCCAATAAAAATCTAAAAATCATGAAATAAATCCTCAATAACCTTCAACATGTTAGGAATCAGTGGCAAAAAGAACCATGTTCATTACTATTTTAAAACTCAAATTATAAAATCAACAAGGCAAGGTGCGTATAAAGGAGTTTAAAATAAAGAAATAAAGGTCATGAATTAATTCAGTGCGAAAATAATAAGATAAATGAGAAATAAAAATATCAAAAATTAAAGAATATGAAAATAAATGTCCATGAATTTTTTCACTATTTTTTAAAACTTCTAACTATTTTTATAAAATAAAAACCAAATAAATAATACAAGAAGCAAAAATAACTATCCAAAGAACAAAGTGATGCAGCCAACAAGTTAATTCAACTCAGAAATCTATGGGCTAACAAAGGGGGAGTGCAAATAGAAAGCTAAATCCCAAGTTTGTTAAACACAACCACTCTAGTCTAGCAAAAAACGAAAGCACACCAATCCAACGGCCGTGAATGTAAGTCCAAAACATCCACAAAATCAACAGCTCCAAACGCTAGTAAACACCAACCCTAGGTATTTTGATCTAACACGCTCTATTCAAACTTAGGATATCCCTCCAGATCTAAAGGCCTAAGCACTTCCTGCACACAACACCCTCCCTAAAATGCCCACACGCGGCAACAAACTGGTCACATGACCAGCACACATCTCATTTATGTGTTGGCAATCTTCCAGCCACACGATAGCCCCCCATCGCACGGCCTGGACACATCTTGGAGAAAAAACAAACTAACACCAGGATCCGGCGAAGATGACCGGCCGAAGCTATTCCGATCATCCCTTCTGGCGTCACCCTGCAAGAAAAACTCCAGAAACAAGCAAGTCGCGCACCAAACTAAAGCTGAGGCCACGTAGATCACAAACATGCCATTCAAAATCTCAAACAATCCATAAATAAAGCAGATCGACCAAAACAAAGTTGAACAACAAAACTGAAATCCATGATTCAACACATTACATGGTTTCTAAACACTTCAATCATCTTATATTACTCAAAAATAAGCTAAAACAATCAATATTATGGCCAAACCGAAACAGATTAGATCAGAAGTTCAAACCTGACACGGAGCTTTCTTGATAGATTTGAGAAATCCAGAAAATGCTTGAGAGTCCTCTTATGTTCTTGAATTTAGTTGAATCCAAATAAAGGCTCAATATCTCAAGTTAGAAGCAAGCAGCACTACCGTGAAGTTGATTAATCTTCGGAATGCTCTGTCTCACTTCAATAATCTCCAGCAATGAAGAGCAAGGAAGAAGATGTGATGGTGTGGTGCATTTAAGAGCGACCTAATCCCAACAATTTGTGAGGATGATGAAGAAGAAAGTGAAGGGAAAGAGTAGTAAATCGTTGATGCGATTTTGAGGAGTGATCCCGAAGAATGAGAGAGAAAGTTTGTTATGCTTCTTTTTCTGTTAGAGCAATGCTGAGTGAACCTCTCTTCTTTTCCACAAAGGCTGAAAACATATATGTGAGTGGATGGACCTCATGAGGAGTGAGTGTACCAAGTTAGTTATCTAGAACGCACACCTCACATTCCCCCCCCCCCCAATCTGTTTTCCCAGCCAATCCCATGACTGCTAGCACACGGTAGCATGGTGGACCTTGATGCGCTGGCGTCATGATATTTGGTATAGAGGAAAACCAAGAATCTGCGGATGATGATTGGCTATGCTTGAGGCTACATGATACGGGACAAACACGTGACCTTCCTTCATCCCTTTGGTACACGCACATGTGAGGCTATGAACATGCAGCGTGATCCCCTTGCCCTTTACGGAATGAGAGGACACGTGGAGAGAGTGTACTGATCCCTCTTTCCTACTACCAAATGCATGACTATCACTTAAAAACATCTTTTTCTTTCTTCATAAAATAATCAAAATGTAATAAAGCAAAAAGTGGCACACATACCTATTAGTCACGCCAAAAAATGTTGTTAGGACATAAAAATTGTGCAAAGAAAAATGGATGGGTGTGACGTCACAAAAAACATGATGAACCAATGGTAGAGTGACAAGTGTCCCAAAACCCTAATAATGCACCAAAACTTCTAAAAACCATATCTTGAGTTCTACAAATGCTATGAAAGTGTTCTACGACTTTTTGGAAAGGGAAAATCGTGCTTTACGACTTTCGTGTTTACTGGAAAATCATTCGGAGCTTTTTCGCACATGAAATAATGGCTCGGAGTTTAGGGACAAATATTTCCAAAAAAATGGAAACTTCTAAATTTCCAAACTTAGCAACTTTTTGCATATTCCCGATTTTTGGCATTTAAACTCGACTGAATTATCCCCTGACATGATATGACCTCAAAAATTGATGATCCTGATTAAAAAACCCTGAAATCTTCATGTTGACTTTTTTGACTGCAAGGTTGACTTTCTTGCTTCACCTTTAAGTAACTGGACAAATTCTCGACTTCTTCAATGAATTTTTGCCTCAAATTTCATACATAAGCCATGCAGACCATATGAGAGCCTTTGACCACAAGAATTGGTCAAAGCCAAGAGGATATGAGGATCTGGACCAAAACCCTAATCAAGATTTCCCTTACAAAGGAGAAAACTGCATTTTTGAACTTCTGATGAAATTTCTCTCTTCTGAACTTTTAAGGATGACCTTGGGCTTGTTCAGGATATAAGGACACCTTATGAGCTTTTTGCAATGCTACCTGGCTGTAACACCCCAAATTTTCCCTCTTCATTCTAAGCATCATATCACATAATATGCATCATGATCATATCATTTTATTAACATCATATCATGGAAAGATGAAGCATAACATCCCTCATGTCCTAGCATCAAGCATATGGTCATCTGTGGAGGTCCTTAAAGCATTTCAAGCCATGACAAGGGTCCCAATGAGTTTGTACAAGTTATATGGTGAGTCTACACTCCATTTACAAGTTCAATTCCATTGACAAAGGCTCAGAAGATTGCATGATCATCAGAGATATCAGGACAAGGCAAAGCTCCTATGCAATGCACCCAAATTAGGGTTTGGGATTCAAGTACCATAATCTCACAACTTTGGTAATTTCTTGTGGTCCAAGTCTTCTATATTATTAGAGGATCCTATGTGTCAAATTTCATGAGGAAATTCCATGTGGAAGTCAGTCAATGCCTCAGTTGCTTGCAGATGAAGCAGAAAGTCAACAGAGCCCATAAAACGTCAACTGTGCAATTTCAAGGGGTCCAACCCAAATTTTTTGGCCAAGAGGGGTCCTTACAATGTTATAAGAGGTTTTTAATGCCTAAAGTTCAAGAATCATGGAGATTTGAGGGGTTTTTCAAAAATGGCACAAAGTTGGTTTTTGAAGTTTTCCAAATTTTACAAGTTTTGCCCTAATTTTCAAGTGGCCTTAACATGATCAAAAATTCTTCAAATGGACCAAAGTCAAACCTGAAAGTTGGAGAGTAAGGGCTCCCATTTTCAAAAATTACAAGTACTTTTTCACCGGATTCCTAGATCTTCCTGGAGGGCATTCGAAAATTTCAAGGTTCTAGGGCAAAAATCAACTTTTCCAAAAATGCACCAAGTGCAAGAAGGCTCAAATATGATTTTTGTGAATTGGTACAGGCCCAAACTTGTTTCTAACTTAAAATACATTGCATAAGGACCATTTTTCTCAAGAGAATTGGTCATTTTCGTGCACTTTGAAAAACTCCCTCCAAAACATGCAAATTTGCAAAAATCATGAAACAAGTGTGACACTTGAATCTAAGGGCCAGGAATGAATGGATTTGGATCTAGGGTGGGAAATGAAACTCACACATGCTGAGAGGCCCAAGAGATCATGAGCATAGCATGATTATTCCACCAAGTGCACATGATGCATATCCACACTTTTCTCATTTGATTTTCGTGCACTTTCTTTCACACTTTCAGTATTGCTTTCTTACATCATAACAAAGAGAATTAGGGTTGCATCAGATCTGAAATCTCTCTCATTCTCTCATTCTCAACTTTCTTGCATTCTTGCATTTTGCTTCATATCTCTTGATTCTCTCACTTTCTCCACAAACTTCTTCCATATTCTTGATCAGTGAATCATATAGATCAAGAATCAACCACTCATTTAAGCTTAGAGCACAGAATTAGAAGCTTGCCATTTCAAAGCAACTTGTCTTGCAATCTCAGATTCAGTCCATTTCAAGGCCTTAGATGCATTTATTTTGCATTTAAGGAGTAAGAGGAGTGATTTGCACGAATTGGTTGGTTTTCTAGTTCAATATTTCAAGATCTCCATCTCAGGTATGACTTGAAACTTCATGTTCTGGAAATGGAATTAAATTGTTGCTTTGTGTTCCTTGTTGTTTGCTGGTCATGCTGCACTTTGTAGAATTGATTTTAGTGCATTGTAGTGAAAGATATGTTCATTTAAAGTTTGATGGTGACACTTTATTTTGCTCGATCCGACCAATTCATGGAGTTTTAGCTTGTTTTGATGCCATATTTGGATTCATTTATGTCTAATTAGTTGATCTGGACTATTTATTTGCATTATTTGGTGAATTTTTAGATCTGGTTTGGTCTCCGGTGCCGGAGCCCTAGCTCCGGTCACTGGAATTTGTCTTGTGTTCAACCTAGGGTTTCTAAGGAAGAAGATGTACAACAGCCATCAGATCTATAATCCAGCCCTCCACAGCGTGCCACATGTCCCCCAAATTCCCTTCCATTCACGTTATAATTCTGTTTTCATATTTAATTCAGCGTGTGTGTGCGTCCACAACATTATCGTGCGTCCAGCCAGTAGCAACTCAGCAAGATGCCACCTCAATTAATGAGGTGGTCTTCTCCAGCCGCACGATTCATCACGCGGTTCCAGCTTTTTCCAGCATTTATATTTTATTTCAATTAATCCCACCATAAACAACATACTTCAGCGCTGCATACGTGGGCCTTCATAAGTTGATTTTCGCACCTCCCGTCCCTTGGCCCAATCCAATTTACACGTACAGCACTTACTTTCCTCACCTCCTCCAAGTCCTTCTATTTTCTTTTGTCACATTTAATTTCTTTTTATTCAGTTTCCATTTTAATTCATTTAAAACACTTCCAACCACCTAAAAATTCCCAAAAAAAATCATGAAAGTTATTTTGAGTCTCTAATTTTTATCATATTTTTATTTATTTTTTTCATTGATCCACGTGTCAGAATTAATTCATCATTGCACCTAGCTTCTTTTATTTCCTTTCTTGACCAGTCTGCCTTATTTAATTTCCATAGTCATCAAAATTTTGAGTTTTGATCCTATTCTTTTTGCATTGTGCTCTTAAGATCTTGTAATTTTCATGTGATTTTTCTCTGGATTTTTAGAAACTTATTTCTTGAGTCTTGGTCTTGTAACTTGTGATGTAAGTTTTCTGTCCTAACTTGTGTTCTTGCCTCCATTTAACCTAGTTTGCTTCTGAATCTTTGCAAATCCTTTTGGCTAGTTGATATAACATGTTTGACGGTCATTTGGTTTCAATTGTGGATTTTTTAGATGGCTGTTTGTTTTATTGTGGATTTTATCTTGAACCTTGTCCCATTTTGTTTCCTTTGAACCTTTTGGTCTCTCATAAGCCTAGAAAGGCACTTATGCCCATTTCTTCTTCTCATTTGGGGTTCCTTTTGGGTGTGGGTACCTTCCTGGTCCTAGGATAGGGTTTGTGTCTTCTGAATTTTTGTGTTTGTTTCTTCTTTAAGTCATTTGCTTCTTTAAGTGCTTTAACTTCATCTTTTGGTTTCTTTTGCTTCCATTGTGGTGTTGTTTGGTCTTGTACCTCTCTTTTCTTCATCTTGTTGGCTTCCTAAGCCATTCTTCATTTTGTTTTGGTTCTGGTTGTGAGCCTTGGGTCTTTATTTTGTTCATTTTGCTTTGCATATTTCATAAGTGTGCATTTGTTTTCATATGTGTTCATGTTGCATCATTTTGAGTTGTAAGTTTCATGTCTCATTTCTTTGAGTTGCATTTGGATTGTGCATATGTTCATACCATTTCACTTCTGATTGTTTGATGTTAGCATGTTAATTTGCTCATTATGCTTCACTTATATGCATACTAACCTTGCAGGGGTTATGGTAAGTGTGAGATGTGGGAATTGAGTTCCACATCTCCAATTCTCATCTTCCCTCTTATGTTTATGTGCTAACCTTTTGTTGTTGGGATTAGGCCTTTCTCATCCCTTCTTCTATCTTCTTCTCTTCTTCTTCCTTCTTCATTAGGATAGAAACCTCACTAACCCTTAGGACATCCATGCATGTTAACACTTAGGATTATTTTAGTCCCCCTTTAGATTTTTTTCCTTTGAGATCCTTTTGGTTCTTCTTCTCCTCTCATCTCATAACTCTTAAAAAACACTTTAATAAGTTTGAAGTGATGCATTGATCCATAGTCTTATCCCATGAGGTATGCTTGTAGTCTTCCCATCTTGGGATAGTACAAGTTACCTTGTGATGCACAAGTCTGATCAAGGTATCTTCTTCATAAAAGAAAAGCATAAAAAACACTTCTTCATCTGTAAATACAAAAAACACTTAATAACTTCAACAAGTTAGTGAGCCTAAGCCCTAGTCTTTGGGTTCAAGTTTTGGGGATCTTCTCCTTACTTGAGTGTGCTTGTTCTATTATTCCATCTTGGAATGTAGTGACAAGTGCACATTCCATGGAAAAGAGTTTGAGTTCACTTCCTTGTGAGACACTCATAAAAGCTTCATAAAAAACACAAACAAACAATAAGCGCCTTTCCTTCGGGAATTCTTTTCTCACCTCATTCGCTCTGTACGCGAACTTTCTCCTACTTGTCACTTTGCAAGACGGTTACGCATTCGTCGTCCGAGTCTGCAACACCTGAGCAATGGCATAGGCAGTTCAAACCTCAATTCACAAGCAATTTCCTTTTAGTACCCCTAGTTAGGGGAACTACGGCGTCTCTGATCTTCATTATCCTGATGAGGTACGTAGGCAGCGGGGTAGGGCCCGTTCGAGCACAATCTTTATTTTCCCTACATTTTTCCTCTTTGTTTCTTATTCAGTTCTTTTCCAGTTCCAGTTTCTTTTCATTTTCATTTCTTTTGCTGCAGTTTTCATACCCTCACCCTTTGAAATAGTTTCTTTTGCAAGCGTGGATCCCGTCGGGTACGACGGACGATCTGGGTGCTAATACCTTCCCAGGTCGTAACCGACTCCCGAACTCAGTCTCTTTGGTTCGTAGGACCTGTGTCATTCCTCTTTCTTTCTTCTGGTTTGTGCAGCATTACCATTCCCTTTCTTCGAGATAAAAATGTCTGGCTGGCGACTCTATTCTTTTTCCGCGCCACTTTCGCGTTTGTACCAGGATGGAAATCCGGGGAGCGACACTGGCCAATGACTTGCCTTTAAAATCCTGAATTAGGCTAAAGAACTGATCATATGCCTTATGCTAGAACATGTGATTATTATGTCTCATTTTTCTATGCCAGATGCTAAAAAATGATATGTTGATGCTATGCTTATGATTAGATGATGATAAAAATGAGAGGGCAAATTTGGGGTGTTACACTAAATAGAGGATAATTATTTCCCTCCACACCTTATAGTTATATCCTCTAAGCTTAGGAATATCACATAGGATATAAGAAAAATTAGCCGGTTGAGAAGTTAAAATAAATAAAAGCTTATGTCAAAATTTATTGTTAGAAATATTATCTAAACTGTATTTATTATTAATATCAACATATCAAAAAAAAAAAAAAAATCATGTCTGCTAAATTTTAATGGAATAAGATTTATTTAAATTTTACTATAGATTTTTCAAACTACATACACAACCTCAAACTTTACGTGCATGAAATGATTTATTTTTATATCCTAAACATTTATTTTATGATAAAACTATTAAATTATGAACTAATTCATAATTTTTGTGGGCAAGTTATAAAAATAATTTGACATTCTATCCTAATTAATCATACAAATATAATGAAAATTCATGTAGGATAAAATCCACTATACCTCTATCAAATACAATATTAGTTAATGTTTAATTCTTTATGTGACCGTAAAACAATTAAAAAAAATTAACCAATTTAAGGTGTTGTGAATTAATAAATTAAATAATAAATAAATAAATAAATTATACTTATCAAAATAATAAATTGATAAGTAGGTCAGTATTCGAAGATAATTATATAAAAATACTCCTGGTTCCCAGATGTGCAAATTCGGACGCATCTTTTTTTTCCAGTTTTTTCCGGATGTGCACATCCGAAAACAGTTTGCATGTGCAAATCAGGAAGAAAACCAGAAAAATAGAATTTCAACATTTCTCACATTCATACCATAAAATCATATTACATTCAATTTGTCATTACATCGACAAAAATTTAAATATTACAAAGATCAATAGCCCGGTGGACGCTTTCACATCTCTAAAATCTGATCAACCGTTCTTTGGACGGTCGCCTCGAACTCGAGCGGGAATTGTTCTTCGTATCGGAAATAAGTTTTCCACATCGCTAGAATTTCCTCTTGATACTTGAGCTCAACATTGTTGTAAGCGATGTTCCCTACATTGTCAACCGAAGGTGAACGATACAGAAGTTTCGCAACCTTCCGCTTGTCTCGGTAAGGTAAGAGAAGTTCGATCTCTTTAATGATCTCGCCCATGGATTAGTACGTCATTAGCTTAGACGTGCGAGTGAGTGTTTTGTCGTCGGTGTAAGAGACATTTGCGACACACCAATGGATCTTGATTTCATACAACTGAGACATTTTATGTTTGTGTGAAAGATATCAAATAAAACCCCTAATTTAAAGAAAACCTTGGGTGAAGGAAATTTTCCCTAACTTCTTAACGAATTTACATATCCGGAAACACCATATAATTACATGTTCCGAATGTGCATATCTGGTATTTTTCCAAATCTGCAAATTCGAATATTTTACTGATGCAGAATTTAAAACAAAATGGGTTGTCTATGTTACTATGGTATACAATACATTGGAATAAAAGACATTAGTGATATCAAAAGAGCACATGAATAGAAATTAATATATTTCACTTCAAAAAATTACATTTTGTCGTTCGATTATACAAAAGAGTTAAAACAAAAGTCTCCGCCTAAATCTATCGGAGCTTGACCTTTGGACTTTTCTGCATTTGATGCCTTTTCAATTTCGTTCAATCTATCAAATTTATTCATCCTTTCAACAAAACTATCCGACCACGACTCGGCAATTGCGGTTGCATGTGTCGCCCATTACGGTGATGTAGGTGGTATAGGGCATCCGAGTTTCAAGATAACTTGTACAAAATACCTTGATTTTACAAGTAATACACATAATGCGATCATTTGGATTGGAAGGTGGTTTGTTGCGGAAAGGAAAAAAGGTTTCCGAAAAATCGTACTGCGTCAAGTCAATACACATTATATCATACGCACATGCGATAATATGACACATCTCGGGGAAGCTCGTCCATATCGACAGAGGGGTCGGACCTCTCAACCACGGAACAAGTGACTCATAAACCTTGTCGTAGTTTTTCTTATTTTCAAAAAAACACAAGTATGCTTCTTTATGGGTCTTCAACTCTTGGATTAGTTGATGACGGACAAGCTCATGACCTTCCTCTCCTCTACCAAGTAGAGCCGAAACGGCGCGGTAACCGCAATTATCACCCCCTTCAACATCAATGATATCGTCGATATGATTGTGCATAAAAACTGGCATCTCTTCAATAAAGGAAATTATTGGTGCATTCGGTGTCAGAACCCATGGAATCAGTGTCGGAGCTGATTTGGAAATTCGAGCTCCTTTCATGGAACTTTTTAGAGATTTTGAATTCGGTGATTCTGGAAAGAGTTTGTCAACGTGCTCACAATATAAAGGAGACCGAGTTGTCATTCGGTGTAGGCTTCAACTTCTTCGAATCACCTTTTGTCTTCACCGGTTGAGATGGCGGTATCATGTCGGTTGTTTCGGGAAAGGCAGGCTTCCTCAATTCTTCTTTGATGTGTAGCTTCATGTTTTCATCGGCCTTCGAAAACGTGTTGAACAACTTCACGAAATTCGGATGTGTCCAAAAAATATCTTGGGTTGTAACTCCATCATCGCGATATCTGTACCGAAACACGTAATTATTATCCTCCAAAAGTTTCAACAGTTGTTGCATCTCACTTCTATCTCCCTTAATTGCTTTGTTCGTTTGTTATTGAATGTTATACACTTGCTTTATGTTTGCCACATTGTCGGGTTCCTTCCGTTTCAACGTGGCAAGTATATTTTTCGGTTGGACAAGATTCAAGGTCATTTCGACAATAATTGTCTTGTCTTCCAAATTAAGCTGACATACACTAGGATGACCTTGAAACTTTGAGGATAATTTGTGATTATGTATACCACAAACAACACTGAATCTCTATTTTTTGCAAGCTAAAGCATAACAACGAATCTTAAAAGGGCACTCACATTTTCTACTACCGGTGTCGTCTTTTTTTAACTTTCGTAGAGGAACCTGATATTTACCGCTTCTTTCACACCCGAAAATTACAAAAGCATTTCTTCTATCTGAACCGTTATCCGATCTTCCGATATTCACATCAAAATCAAATCCAAGAGTCGTCCTACGAATATATGCGAGCATGCTTTCACGGTCGTCAAACTCTGGTTTGCTATTAAAGTCACCGCCGACATCAACCAACTTTATGATAATCCCATCAACTTTCGGAGAAATCATTGAAACTAATTCCTTTGAGATGTTATCAGGGTGCACCATATCTATTTATAAACAATAATATAACAAAAATATATATATATATATATATATATATATATATATATATATATATATATATATATATATATATATATATATATATTCAAATAATAAATTCTGAAAGTTAAACATAATTACTACCATATATTTTTCCGGATGTGCACATCCGGACATGTTCATCAAAATAGATATCGGATGTGCACATCCGGAAGTCGCGTAACCTCATTTTCAGCAAAAGTAGATTCATAATGTGAGCAATGTAGTAGATTAAGTTTAATATTTACCTGAAATTCAATGACCTCTTGCTCCTTTTCATTTGTTTCACCAAAAAGTTGGAGTTTTTGAGTGAGAAATGGTATTAACGAAGTAGGTTTTTTTAGGTTGGTGATTGTGGAAGAAGAAAGATTGAGAATTGGGGGAGTGATCATGTAGTTTCAGATATATCAGGTTTTCTTCCGGATTTGCATATCCGGAGACCTTCCGCATATACACATCTGAAAGTTTTTTTTTAAAATGCAGTGATATGTCCTGATTTGCACATCCAAAATCATAGGGCATAAATGGAATTTAATGTGATATCTAGTAAATTATGGGGTGTATTACGAAACCCTCTTAGAATTTAGAATTCCATGTTTAATCTCTTCGTATAGATTATGTGTATTCGAAATCCTAAAATTGATTTAGAATTCCATGTTTTTAATCTCTTCATATAGATTGTGTGTATTCGAAATCCTAAAATTGATTTGAGAGTTTAGGGATCAAAGGTTATTTATAGATTTAATTCTACCATTAAAAATTGACAAATCCTTTAATGTAATTAGTAGTCATTATCACCCAATATAATAATTATTAAAATAATTATCAACCAATATAATAACCATTAAACTTATACTCTTAAGATCAAAATTTCCTAAACTTCTTAAAAAATTGATTATAGCTTTTCATTTATATGATCTCTTTTGTGAATGTGGGTATCCATATAGCTTTACATCAATAGAAAATGCATCCAAACATCATTTAAAGAGCTTTGAAATTTAAAAGTTACATTGATATTCAAGGCTTTTACTATTATTACGCATGGGCAACGAGGTCGGTCGGAGATGTTTTTTACCTCCTCCAACCCAAATCTAATTCTAAACAATCTTCGTTCTCCATCTCAAACTCAAACGGGAATGGAGAATTAAATTCCAAACATGTTACAAATGAGTTCGAGTATCTCTACTCTACCACCATCCATTTAATGAAATCGAGAAAAATCCAAATTCAATCAAAATGGATTTTTTCTATCAATTTCAGAACAGACTCCAGTGGATACTTGTGGGTACGAGTTATATTGTCATGCCAACTAATAATGAATCATATTAAATGCAATATTTGATCATTTTTTTCTCATTAAAAAAATGTTCTTTTTAGTACACACTATATTACACATCCAAACATTTTTGCTCAATGTATTTCGTTTCTAATACTTGCTAAAAACAATCTCAACTCTTTAGCTTTCTGCTTGTGTTCCGGTGACACCTCATTTTCTGAATCACTCAAATTAATCACTTCAATATTTTGTTCACTTGATGAATTAAATTTTGAATTATTTGATGGCTTAAATGGAGTAGGGCTCAAAAGATCGATCACCACACTTTTGTCTGTACTAGAAACACACTCATTGCTTCTCATGCTAGATATGACCACACTTTTGTCTGTACTTGAAACAGACTCATTGCTTGTGAGGCTTGATGTGTTGCTGATATTCGGAGTCCATCCAATGTTTTCTAAGTCATCATCATGTGACAGCATCGACTTTTCTGTGTTTAGAACAGCATCAACCATAGATGTTGTTTCTTCTAAAATCCTCTCAATAGAATCACTGGCATCGTGATCGGTATTGTCTTCCAAATTATCATCTAACAACAGATTCTGCAATTTTAAATCAAGCTCGGCCTGAAAAGGCGTGGTTTCCTTTTTCTTAGGTCTTCTTTTTTGAACATTTTGTTTCTTCCGCAGCAATTTTTTCTCCTCAAATTCCAAAATCTTCTCCGGACATGCACTGTCGATGATTAACAGTGGAAACAATGATGATATATTAATGTCAGAGATTACAAAATTCATTTAACGTTCAGTTTAATGAGTGCATGTTTGATAAGAAGCATAATGCTCATTGATAATAATCGGATAAATTACATTACCTTTCTATAAGATCTGCAGGTACTATTGATGTCTCAAGTCCATCCATGTCTTTCCAAGAAACCTCGAAGCACTCTCTTCCATGCAGTTTTCGACTCTTGATGATTTCTGACACAGGACATTCCACAGGGATCTGCGGTCCGATAAATACTATGCATATGATATAAGAAGGAACATGTAGATTGATAGGTTCAATTTAGTATGTTAGAGTAGTAATAGGAAACAATGCAGGGAAAGTAGGGAAAATAAGATTCAATGTGAAATAAAATAGGCCAGAGTTCAAATGGGATCTGGCTTTTACAAGATCTAGTAGCAGAAAATGAGTGAAAGAAGATAAGGAGGCTCTAAGAGAGGCCTGGACTTTGCCACTAAGATAATACTCAAATTCTTTCGTACCTACACAATCTACCACCTATTGCATTTATTTCCTCAATCCTAGATTTTCTCTCCACTTAGAGGCTGCCAGCAGTCCTCTGCCATGCGAAGCACTAACAGCCAGCTGTCCTCTGTCATGTGCAGCACTAACAGAAATATTCTCTAAATCCTTCTAGAAATGCTTATTTGTCCTTTTCCTTTGTTAAACTTCCTCATACCTACCAACTCTCCCCCTTCAAAATTCTCCTTGTCCTCAAGGAGAAAAGTAGGGAATCAGCTCTCATTTTTTCAACCAACTCCCAAGAATTCTCAAAGATTCTCAAAGTCTGGCAGATTTTTCCACTTCACCAATACCTATAATCCACCTTGCTCATCCTGTTTGTACTCTACTTCCTTCTCAGGTGTTGGCTCTAAATGCGACTCCTCATCCATGCATGCTGGCAGGGGTTGAGGTGCCACAGAGGGGGATATTGTCTTCTTTAACAAGGAAGCATGGAACACTGGATGCACCCTAGAATCCTTAGGTAACTTCAACTTATAAGCTACTACACCTATCTTTTGGATCACTTCAAAAGGGCCATAATATCTAGGACTGAGTTTTTGATTCATCCTTTTGGACAATTTCTTCATCTTATAAGGTTGAATATTCAAGAATACTTGATCTCCTACTTCATACTCTACTTCCCTTCTATGCTTATTGGCTTGATTTCTCATTAAATCCTGAGCCTTAAGCAATTGCTCCTGCAATTCCTTCAGCACCAGATTCCTCTCAGCAGTCAATCTATTAACTTCATCTATTGCTGATGGAAGAGTATCTCCTCTTACTACCACATGGGGGGCCCTCCCATAAAGAGTTTCAAAAGGAGTAGTTTTTAGTGAGGCATGATGATTAGTGTTGTACCAATGCTTTGCCCATGCCAACCACTTGGGCCATTGTCTTTGGTTTCAACCTTGTCACACATCTTAAATAGGTCTCCAAACACCTATTCACCGCTTCAGTTTGTCCATCCGATTGAGGGTGATAGGCACTGTTATACTTCAAATTGGTGCCTGCCTGTTTGAACAATTCTGACCAGAAATGGCTCAAAAAGACTTTATCTCTGTCAGATACTATAGAGCTGGGAAACCCATGCAACCTCACCACTTGATAAAAATGTCAGCAATCTCCTTAGTTGTGTATTGGTGACTAATAGGTAAAAAATGGGCATATTTAGTGAACTTGTCCACCACTACCATGACTGTATCTACTCCATGTGCTCTAAGCAACCCTGCAGTAAAATCCATGGAAATGTCAATCCATGTCTTGGTTGGAATTGTTAGATGTTGAAGCAATCCACCAGAGCTCAAAGTTTGATACTTGTTTCTCTGGCACACTTCACAAGCCTGCACATATTCTTGAATCTTCTTCCTCATTCCTTCCTAAACCACACTTGCAATTCTTTTGTAGGTTCTTAATTGGCTTGAATGTCCTCCCATGGTTGTGTCATGAAATTCATTCAATATCCAAGCAATCCTTGGGGACTGTTTTGGAATCAGTATTCTTCCTTCATGATACAACCTTCCCCCTTTCATGTAAAACCCCTTTTGGCTAGCAGGATATATTAACCAGGCTTGCACTATCGCCTTCAGCTTCTCATCCTGTTGTATCTCCTCTTCTAAACCCTCCCAAGCTTCACATTGGATGGTGGTGATCTGAGTATACATCATTTGTCTAGACAAGGAGTCAGTTGCATTATTTTCCTTCCCAGGCTTATATTTGACCTCAGTCAAATCCCAACAATTTGGATAAATATTTTTGTTGCTCTTCCCCCATAATTTTCTGCTCAGTGAGGAATTTGAGACTCTTTTAATCAGTATGCACCTTGAAATGTCTACCCAACAAATATGGTCTCCATTTGTGTATAGCCATCGCAATGGCCATTAACTCTCTCATATACTGATTTGTTTTGAGCCCTGTCAGATAAAGTCTGACTCATGTAAGATATAGGTCTTCCTCCCTGCATTAGGATAGCACCTATCCCTTTCCTTGAAGCATCAGTCTCCACCACAAATTCTTTATCAAAATGCTAAAACTGGGATAATGGTCATGGCTACCTTTAGTTCTTCAAAGGCCACTTGAGCTTCATCCTTCCACACTATTGTCCTTAAGTAATTGAGTAAGAGGCCAAGCAATCCTCCCATAATTTCTTACAAATTTCCTGTAATAACCAGTCAAACCCAAGAAACCCCTTAATCCCTTCACATCCTTAGGAATAGGCCATTTCATCATATCTTCCACCTTTTTAGGGTCAGCTGCTACACCACTGTGAGATATGATGTGTCCCAATTATTCAATTTCCCTCTTTCTAAAAGAACACTTCTTTTTATTCGCAAACAACTTCTTGTCAGCTTGCACTTGCAATACCAACTTCAAATGCTCATGGTGTTCTTCTCTACTTTTACTGTATACTAAGATGTCATAAAAAACACCAGGCAAAATTTCCTTAAGAAAGGCCTCAACACTTCATTCATCACTAAGTATTCATAGTGACCCACATGGGTCCTAAAAGCTGTCTTGACTATAACTCCTTCATTCATCCTAATTGATGATAACCTGACTTTAAATCCAATTTGGAAAAGATCACAGCTCCCCCTAATTCATCCAACAATTCCTCAATGACATGTATAGGAAACTTGTTGGGTATGGTCACTTTGTTTTGGGCCTTATAACAGTGCAAAATCTCCATCCCCCATCCTTCTTCTTCACTAACAGGAGTGGGCTGAAGAATGGAGTGGTGTTATGCCATATGATTCCTGCCTGTAGCATTTCTCCTACTATCTTCTCAATCTCATTCTTCTGATAAAAGGGGTACCTATAAGGCCTCAGATTTGGGATAGCAACTTCAGGTTTGAGGGTGATGGCATGGTCATGTTCCCTCATAGGTGGAAGTCTAACTCATAAATTAAAGACCTCTTTGAAAGAGTCCAAGAGCTCTTCCCATTCAGCATGCTCCACTGACTGGCCTTTTGTATCTGTCCCCCTTGAGTGCACATAGAATCCCCAAGCCTTCATCACTAAGGGCTTTGACCATTGTCTTCCATGAGGCCAGTCTAGTGCAGGGTCACCCTTGATGTTGTATTTTTGTCCATCTTTTTCCCATTTCAAATTGAGTTCCCAAAATTAGCCTCAATATTCCCTAAACTGGCCAACCAATTCATCCCTAATACCATATTTGTCCCTCCCAATTTCATCAAGAAAAAATGTTGGCTAAACTCTACTCCTTGCATATGGAATTCCAACCCTTCACAAATGCCTTGGTTTTTAACCCTTTCTCCATTTCCCACTTCTATCACATAAGTTGGGGTCTCCACTACCTTCAAAGCCAATTCAGCCACAATATTGGAATCAATAAAGTTGCTAGTGGCTCCTGAATCCACCAAAGTTAACAGTTCTCTACCCTCAACTGTCACCCACACCTTGAATGATTTGTTTGAGGTAATCCCTTCCTTGCTCTGCATAGACAGTTGCAATGTTTGGAGTACTTCTACCTCTTCTGCAGTCTTCACCAACGTATCCTCCTCTGCATCTGCTTCTTCTTCTTCACTATTGTTTTCACATAGTTTCAAACACATGTTTAAATTTACATATGTGTTACCTATTCCACTTGTCTCCACACTTGAAACACAACCCCTTTTTGGTTCTCTCTTCCAACTCTGCAAGATCTAGCCTTTTCCCTTTCCATTTTTCATTACCCTGCTCACTACTCTTCTTCACTCCCCCATAATCTCCTGGATCTTTAATCCTCAATGTGCCACCCCTGTCCCTCCAAGAACTCCCTTTATTTGTAATCACTTCATTCTTTTCTTCAATCAATAATGCTCTATCCATCAGTTCAGCTAAATCGTGGCTTTCATGAAACTTCAATTCAGCTTGAATTTCCTCCTTCAACCCATTCAAAAAGATAGAATCTAGCATGACTTTCTCTTCTCTCCTTAATGGTGCTACCATCGTTTCAAACTTTTCTCTATACTCAATTATTGTCCCCTTCTGTCTCAAACTCAGTAAAGGTCCCAAAGGGTTGTGCAGGAGTCCAGGCTGGAAATGTCTCATCACTACTATTTTGAATTCCTCCCAAGTTCGCAAGGGTGCTTCTCCTCCCACCATTGATACCAGTTCAAGGCCTTCTCCTCCATTGCTAACACCACTGCGTCCAGCTTGTCGTGAACCCTCACCCCATTCAAGTTGAAATATCGTTCAATACGTACCAACCACCCATAAGCATCATCTCCTTTGAAAACTGGAATCTCCACCCTTCAACGGCCTCCAAAGAAATGGGAACGACCTTCACCACCTTGGCGATGGTGGTGATGTCGCAACTCCAGTGAAATCGTGCTTCGTTTGCTCCCTTCTTCCTCCTCCTCTTCATCGTTGCCGCGAATACGGTGGCGAATCTCCTACATCATGACCTGCGGTCATGACTGTTGGTCTATCACCTGCTGTCGGATCTGGTCCATCGTGACTTGGAAGTTTCTCTTCCTCTGTTCTATGGTTTCCACTCTGTTTTCCATAGTTCTTGTAACAACCATTCACTGCTATCGAAACCAAGGCTCTAGATACCAAATTGATAGGTTCAATTTAGTATGTTATAGTAGTAGGAAACAATGCAGGGAAAGTAGGGAAAATAAGATTCAATATGAAATAAAATAGGCAAGAGTTCAAATGGGATCTGGCTTTTACAAGATCTATAGCAGAAAATGAGTGAAAAGAAGATAAGGAAGCTCTTAGAGAGGCCTGGACTCTCCCACTGAGATAATACTCAAATTCTTCCGTACCTACACAATCTACCACCTATTGTATTTATTTCCTCAATCCTAGAATCTGTCTCCACTTAGAGGCTGCCAGCTGTCCTCTGCCATGTGCAACACTATCAGAAATATTCTCTAAATCCTTCTAAAAGTGCTTATGTGACCTTTTCCTTTGATAAACTTTCCCATATCTACCATAGATATAAATATAATTCAGGTTTAGTGAATAGAGTTAGTAGCACCTCATGTAAAGGAAGGTTCAACCCAAGTTCAGACGAAGTTGATCGCAAATTGGCAAATCGTCGTAAATCTCTTTCTGCTATACAAGGAAGGATGTATCCATCTATTTCGTGAAAGAACAAATCAGCATTGCAAACAACTTCCAAAATTTAAAAACAATCTATTTTTTACCATATAGCAACCGATGCGCGACTAAAAAGAATAAGTATTTGAAATTAGATAAAGTACCAGTTCTCTCCGAAGGCCATTCAAAGTATACAGCACATATATGATGGAGCTTAGTACGTTGAAATGGATACTGAGAATGAGCCCTACGGAAATTTTTGCAAATTCTTATTTTAAGTGCATAACTATTTAGTAACCAGAGATTCAGAACTGGAAACAATGAATTCAATAACATACTTGAGCACAAAATCTGAATCTGCTGAGTGGCATTTTGGCTTCAAATAAGCATCAATCACTTGTATAATGGTATCATCCTTTCCTATATTATTTTTAACTCCTGCATAAACAAAAAGATAGAAGCAATGACCAATCATTAGTTGGTTCAGTGGTGATTGGCGTTAAACTTTAGTAGGGAGGACCACGATTTGATCCCCTGCAACTCCGATCGGGAAGGGACTGGAACCACTTGATGCCAAAACTGACCCCAGAACCAGATTAGTTGATCCAGTGGGCCGGATACTGATGGTGAAAAGCAAAATAAAAAGATAGAAGCAATGATAAAAAGTTCAAGAGATGATGTGGTCAATACATTCGTATACCTTTTCCTTTTTTCACCCATCCAAGTCCTTCGGAAGCAAACTTTTTTAGAACATCTTTGTCCCCAATTGATTTTACTATCTGACAAGCTAACTCCTACAATACAACCTTAGAAACAATTATGCAAAAGCACAAGCAACCATATAATATGATCATATGGATGCGTTTAAGGACTTACCGGACCTAAACCATGAACTCCTTGATGATAGTCACTGCCAAGAAGCAAGGAGAGAGCAATCTGAAGATCACAGGTTACTTGGTTACTGATTTTCACCAGAACAAGAACTCAATACCCTTGAATTTTGAATTGACGCCAAACAATGAAAGATCGTCTAAGAAAGCATTGTGATTCTTAAGTGTGTGAAAACAGCAATCAGAAATTTACCAATGAATCCCGTCCAAATCCAAGTTTACTTTCAATGTCTGCCATCTCATAACATACAACATATCCGCCATCTCCTAACTCATTAATAAAAAATAAATCCTTGTAAGTCATATGAAACTACAAAAAAATCCTTAGAACTTACACGAAAATACAATTAGTACAAAATTATATTCAACGATAATATTTAAAAAGAAACCAGATGATATACTCACCGAGGCAAATTTCCCTATACACCGTCCTTGCACCAAAAAGAAATATATCTGAATCTGAACTGAAACATCCATCCTATAATTTTCAACAATGAATGACAACAATCATGAAATTAGAAATAGCATAAGCATCCTAAATAACTGATAATTACAAAGTAGGAAAAAAAATGGAGTTTGAAAACAGCTAAGTAGACAAGTGCTTACACATAATGATTCAGAGTTCAACAAAGCACATTGAGCTTCAGCTTCTTCAATCCTGCATTTTCAAAAAGAGCATGACTCTATCAGTTCAAATTAGTGCAGTATCTTCTTTAGCATCCAGCAATGCAACTTGATCAATCAAATATCAAAAGGAATAAAAATTGGAGAAAATCATTTCTAAATATATGTTTAGTACCCCTACTAACAAATTTTAATTTCTTACTAGTCCATAAATAAACTTTGACAACAACAATTACCAGGCAAAATATGAGAGTGCTCTTTAAAGCAAAATGCCGTCAAACTGTAATTTCTATTAAATATTACCCATTCAAACAAGAGACGCCGAGTGCCATCCCCAAGGCTTTAGTCTCTTTAATCATACGTGAAAATTCAGACCCCAAATTTCTTCGTAAAGATATCGCATTCTGTGAGTTAGTTTCATTTTGAGCTACCTGCAGGATGATTATTGACCGACGAAAGTTAGCACAAAAGAAAGTAAGAAAAAGTCAACAGAATGTGTCAAAGTACAGAATTTGAATAAAGTATATACAGGAACTGGCAAAAGAAAAAGAAATATGGAAGGTCTGCTAACCTCCTTTCCATTGTTTAAGCGACGCCTATAAGTTGATAATTTGATGGCAGGTATTGACCCATCTACAAGGAATGAAATAATACTTCATTAGGAAGGAGTGTAAATGAATGAAGTAAATACAAGTACATTCAAAAGATAAATAAGTCAAATGAATGGTTATTGTTAAGAGTCTCACATCAGACAATATATGGCATGAACTTGTGTATAAAAGTGGGGGCAATCTTCACTCTACCAACCGGTTTTGTAGAGTTGAGTTAGGCCCAACCACATTTCTTAACATGGTATCAGAATCTCGTTTAAGATCCGGTGGGCCACCCACCATTTATTTCCACGCTCCAGATGTTCAATCCTGGGCGTGAGGGGTGTGTTAAGAGTCTCACATCAGACAATATATGGCCTGAACTTGTGTATATAAGTTGGGGGCAATCCTCACTCTACCAATCGATTTTGTAGGGTTGAGTTAGACCCAACCACATTTCACCGTAGACAAGAAAGACAATAGCCCTATTGTGCCTCCAGAGTTGATATTAAACAACACTACCTATAAATAAGATGCCTTAAATTAATAACATATACCATAATGGACCAGACATGGCCATGCCGTTCACCTTGTTTTCCTCTAGCCTGGTGAATAATGTGATATGAAAGGTATCACTTTTTGGAAACGTTACTGTAATTGGGGCATTTGGCTCTGCAATAGGTCTATTGAGGCATTGCTTTGGACCTTTGAACCGGAGCCCCCAATTCAACTGAGTAAAGAGACACGCGAGAATTAATCTTTAATATTTTGAGATCTCCTAACCAGGATGCCTCTTAGCAACCGAATAGAACCAACTAGTATATTATTATGGAAAATGGGGAAGAATCCTCTTGCATTACAAACAATGACAGAGCTTGGAGGGTCTATCTGCCTCTCAATGTCAAAAGGCCCTATTCCTCTCAAATGACAAGATGATTCTCTCTCTCTCTATTTACCGTCACCGTGTCTTATTTGGCCTAACTAGCTCTCAACACACTCATTAACTAACTTCTTAACAAACAATAACAGACCTATCGGAATTGAACTCGAGTTTCCTAGGGATCAGAATGCATATTCACTCTAACAACCTATCTCTTGTTTGTATGTATGTGTGTATTTCACACACACATACATACCCAATATCACAAAAAAATGGTCGGTTTAAACTTTAGCCACAAATTGAAGTCACTTACTATGTCCATATTTCCCACCATTGAACTACCATGTCCTCACTCTGCACTGTACTTATAGATACAATGGTAAAGACCAAATAGATGCTCACGGACAAATCACCCTCTCTATAGAGAGGAGTGATTGTCCATTAGTTTTGATAGTGTTCTTTTTTAGAGCCTATCACTTGTGTAGCAATCACACTTCAAATTAAAGGAGTATCGATGTCCGAAATCAGTTAAAAAATAATTGTCTCTCATGTCCTAACTCATTTTTACAACACCGGCTAGTAAGGTGAGAATGTCACTTTATATAAACTCTTTCAATACTCTATCTCCAACCAATGTGGGTCTTGAGATTTTCCCAATACAGCCCTCACGCCCAGCACTCTTTTTGGGATTGGTGGCGGCCTAAGGTCCAATCGATAGGCTTTGATACCAAATTAGAGATTGACATAACTCATTCTTTCAAAAACAGATTAAAAACCGGCTTGTAAGGTGAAAGTGTCACA
This sequence comes from Lathyrus aphaca, assembly GCA_963966055.1. Lineage (NCBI taxonomy): Eukaryota > Viridiplantae > Streptophyta > Magnoliopsida > Fabales > Fabaceae > Lathyrus > Lathyrus aphaca. The sequence goes on along the minus strand of OZ014519.1, from coordinate 291,818,180 downwards.
CTATATTAATTCTTTCAATGGGATTTTTCCAATACTCATAGACAACAAATTTCAGAAAATGCACAAATTATTGGTTCTGTTTTATCACAATTTACACGCACACGCAAGAGGAAAAGAACATTTTTTACTATGAGAAAACAGACAGAAAAAGAGAAAAGCAATGTAAAAAAACCTGAAACGAAAACGACAGTGCAATTGAGGGAAATGAGAGCTCTAAGACGGTGAAAGAGTCCTCTAAGATAAACCCTCTCTTTCAAACAAGCATGAGACACTTTATGAAGCTGAACCACCCAGCACGATAGATCTACACACACCCTTTTGTTCCTGTGAATCAAAATCCAACACACACCCATGTTAATTCATCCAAAAGGGTACACGATTCAACGGGAAAGAACACGTTTTTGAAATTGAAGGAAGAGAAATAGAAATGGAAATTGTGAGCGAGTGTAAACTAACTGGAGATGATGAAGCGGAACCGTTTTTTTGCAAGAATCGAGAATGTCCCATAAATTCCTAACTCCCATGGTAATGGTAATGGAGAATGAGAGATTCTTCTACTTTGACTGTGAGAGGGATTGTTTCAAAATTTTGAAAATTCAAACGTTGATTCAAAATCTGTAATTTTGAAATGCGCCACCATTTTATTTATTTATTTTATACTATTATGTTAATTTATAAAAAAAATTAAAATGAATTCAAATTTTTAAATTAATTTTGCTTACCTATTATTATTTTGACAAAATTACTGTTGTTAACTCACTAATTTTTTTTGGCATAATTAGTTCTCAAGTTCCGTAAATTAATTGAGTTTCGCTTTAGTCTGTCAATAAAAAAATGTTTCACGTTAGTCATATAATATTGCTTCCGTTAAGACATTTGATCAATTCCGTTAACTTTTGTGTTTAGTTGTTAGTCAATGTCATAGTGGCATGTCAAGTATGCGCTGAGTCATTAAATATATAATAAAACATTATTTAAAATATGACATGACATATTATTTAATTCTTACAATTATTAATCAAATTGTTTTAATTTTAATTATGCCAAATTTAAACTTATGTCATAGATGTTTCATTTAAGATGAAAATCAAATTAATTAATTTACATAATAAACTCAGAAAAACATAAATCAAATTAATTTATATAATTTACAAATTAATTTACATAAATCAAATTTATATAATTTACAAATTAATTTATATAAATCAAATTAATTAATTTACAAAAAATTGGACAGAAAATATTTATTCTTCCACTATATGAATTTTATAAGTTTCTGCAAATAATCCTACGATGATCTGCAAATAAGGATCTCTACTATCACCATAAACCTTCAATCCCTTCATCCAATATTCACCTTCATCAATCATCCCCTCCAATGCAAATCTGGATTTCAAAAGACTCGGGAGCTAAAGTCCTTTGAAGCTCGATGTAGTGAATCCTGGACCTAAAATATCAAGGTAACATGCATAATAAATTCAGAAAATAATAAAACCTAAAATCTAAAATCCTAAAATTATAAAATCTAAAATCAAAGTTGGGATCTCTCCTCTTCACAACATTATAAAACCTAAAATCCAGAAAATTCATAAACTATTAAATAACTTTTTAACAAAAAAATAATAATCCTAAATTTTAGAAATTAGAACGTATAATTTAAAAAAAGAATCCTAAAATTTCAAAAACCTAAATTCTAGAAAATTCATAAACTATTAACTAAACTACTAATGTGAGATGATGAAGTTCATACCCATTAAAAACTTTATCTTCATACCCATTACAACACCATATTCAAGCATATGTGCATACAACTTCCAAACCAAATTAGTCCTCCCAACTTTCAAACACGCCGACAAAGACGCATTAAAAGTTGAAACAGAAGGTAAAAATCCAACTTGTTTCAATCTACAAACACATCAAGTACATCCTCAACCATTGACGGACTCTGAAGCAAGTGAAAAGGCAACCCATGACGGCGGTGGTTTGAGAGATGTAACAGTGAAGGAAAGAAGGTGTGGATGATTCTGATGATGAGAAGAATGTAGAAGAAGAAAGTGCAACAATGACACCGCCGTAGAAAATGAAATGGAAGCTGCTAGGGTTTTGTTCTTCTCACTAGGAGAAGCACTTTAAAGTTTAAAATAAAATGAGAGTTCTTCAATTTATTTTACTAAAAGAAAACAACAAACCAAAAAAAATGTCACATCCTTTATTCCTCTACTTAAAAATAAAACAAAATATTAAAACAAATGCCACATCAATTTAAGTCAATGTCACATCGTCATTTCTAACGTTTTCCATTTGAACTTAACAGAAAGGATTTAATACTCTAACGGAGGTTGAATAAAAGGACTACATTATAACGTTTTAGAATTGTGGGACTAAACAGAAACAACAAATTAAATTAAAGGACAAAAAGATGAATTAAACCTTTTTTTTAATATATACTTTTATTTTTGGAAAATTTTATCCATACTATTATTATTCTTCTGCCCCTATTTTTTTTTAATATTTTATCTTTTTCACTTACCAAATAAATTTATTATTTAATATTTACAATTTCATATTTTTATCAAAGTGTACCGGATAATTTTATCCAAAGAATTTCGGAATTTGATTTTTTTTTCCAAATAACTTGCAATAAAGTTTTCGGTATATAATTTGTATTCATCATATAAATTACAATCAAGTTTTCCGCTATGTATTTTTTCTTCATTGAATAACTTACAATTAAGTTTTTCGATATATAGTTTTTCTTCATGGAATGACTTGCAATCAAGTTTTTCGGTATGTAATATGTATTCACCGAATAACTTGTAATAAAATTTTCTAATATGTAATTTTTCTTCATCGGATAACTTGAGTTTAGGCAATAATGAAAAATTTGAGTCTAAAGTAAATAAAACGGAAGCATATTCTAATAGACATGATATTTGCAAATTATGAAAAATTATATATCCCACGCATAAATAATTGTTTCCTAATATTTTAGGCAACGATTTTATTTACTTTAGGTCGCGATTTTCCCTTGTTGCCTAAACTCTTTTTTTATAAGTTACTTTCGAGTTATTTAGAATGTAATGAATTTTTGGTATAGTAGATCATAGATATCGAGACAACTGATCTCTGTTTTTTACACAATGAATAAGATAAACACAAACAAATACAGTTGCAGAAAATAAAAAACACACAATCAATTGTTTACCCAGTTCGGTGCAACTCACCTACTCTGGGGGATATTATCCATAAATGAAATCCATTATAATAGTATTAATTCAAAGCTAAACTCTCATGTTTACAACTTCTCATTTAATCACTACCCGTGCTTAATTTCGAAACGATATGTGGAACGCTCAAAACGGACACCCGAATCATAAGTTACGAATTAAAAGCCAAAGTTTGAAACTACAGGTCTCGCTGAGCGAAACTCGCCCTGGAACTTTCGCTGAGCGAGGTATGCTCGCTGAGCGAGCTACACCAGTTCAGGAAGTTCCAGCCTTACGGGAAATCACTCTCCCCACACCCAATCACTCCCAAACCTCAACCAAAGCAACAAGACCTGATCAAACGTATCCATTATCATAATATGAGTATTTTAGGTAGGTTTTAATCGAGTTTTAACCGTTAAACTTCCGATTTCTCTTAGGTTTCCAACTAAACCCTAACCACACACACATTTCTAAAACTCAACCAAAATCAAAGATAAAAGTTTCTAACTAAGAACCCACCTCAAGAGATGAAGATTGGCGGAAGGATTGAGTTGATTCGACGGACGGATAATCGGGAATGAAGAATTGGAGCTTTAGGGCTTTTTCTCTCTTCTTCTTCTCTTCTCTTCTCCTTTTCTTCTTTTCTTCCTTCCTTACTAACTTTTTCTTTCTCTCATAATCTTTCTATATATATATATATATATATATATATATATATATAAAATATAAGAAACTTATATTTTTACCGATAAGTCAAAATTAGAGAGTATCCGAAAATGTCTCTTAATCCGATATTTTATAAAACCTCTGAGTCAGCTAATATTAATTAATAAAATATAATCTCATGAATTACTCTATTTAGTTCCATTAAAATTTCTTAGAGTATTCCGAAATAATATTATTACCAATTAATATTGTTCAGAGCTTTAATTAAAATACGGGGTATTACACATTTAGTGCATGCAAAATTCTTAATTAATTCTTCTTTTTCATCTTTAAAATTATTTCCCATTTTCTCAATATTTTCTTCTAAAATTGATACTTGTTTCTTTTGAGATGAAATAGTTTTATATAGTATTTTACATTCACTTAAAAGTTCATCAATTGCTCCTTGAGCATCATTATCAAAAATTGAGAAATCACTACCAACCTCATTGTCTTCATTGTCGGAATGATGTGATGCCATAAATGCTAAATTTGTGCTTTGATCACTATCAGAATCTGATGAAGAACTTATTATGTTATCATCCTAAGCAATATAGGCCTTCTTTTTGTAATCCTTCCTTTGTTGTCATAATTCTTTGTGAGTTTAGGACACTCCAGTTTGATATGACCTTGCTTTACACATTCATATCATTTAATGTCTTGATTGGATGTTGATGTTTCTTTCTCTTTGTTCTTTGAAAATTTCTTTCTTCTCATATAACTAGAGTTTCTAAAATTATTTTTTGCACCAAAATATTTTCCTAGGCTTTTTACAAGAAGCATAAAAATTTTCGTCCTCTTCGGGATTGTCTTCTTTCTCCACTTCTTTGGATTCAACTTTTAAGGTAATGCTCTTGGATTTCTTTTCTTGAATCTCATGTTTTCCCAATCGTCCAAGTTCCGTCTCATATTCTTGAAGCTTTCCGTATAAAGTAGCAGATGTCATTGTTGATAGACTTTTCTTTTCGGATATCGCCGTCACTTTGGGTTATCATTCTCTTGATAAAGACCTAAGCACTTTAAGATTAAGTTCATCATTTGTTAGTGTCTTACCAAGTGCATTCAAGTTATTTGTCAAATGCACAAATCTTTTCTGCAAGTCGAGGATAGATTCTCCTGGTTGCATTCTGAATAACTCGTACTTTTGACTTAATGTGTTCAATCTGGACCTTTTGACTTCGGCGGTTCCTTCGTGAGTTTCTACAAGAGTGTCCCATATTTGCTTGGTCATTTTACATGTTGAAACACGGAAGAATTCATCCATTCCAAGAGCACTTTGTAAGATATTTATCGCCTTTTTGTCATAGAGAACCTTTTTCTTATCATCATCATCCCATGATCCTTGCGGCTTTGTTGAACTAACTTCGTTGACAACTGTTGTAGGAATAAAAGGACCATTATGGACAGCCTCTCATATATCACTTCCTTGTGCTTCTAAATGTGCATTCATGCAGATCTTCTAGAAGTAAAAATATTCACCACAAAACAAAGGAGGCTTGTTGCTATTACCACCATCTTTGAATACAAGATTATTATTTACGGAAGCCATTTGAATTGAGTAGGAACAGGTTACCTATCACCTGCTCTGATACCAATTGAAATTTAGAGATGCGCCTAAGAGGGGTGAATTAGGTGTTTAAATATTTTTCGAGTTCTTTTTCTTATTTCCGATTTTTCTTGATATATGTGGTTTTAGTGCTTGAAAGTAAAAGCGGAAAGTAAAATATGACACAAATGTTTATCTTGGTTCCCCTTACAATCCAAGAGTACATCTAGTTCCCTTACAATATTTAAGAGATTTCACTATAGTTTAGAATGATTGTACAAGCCTAATCACACACAAGGTGAAGCCTACTATCTAAGTTATCGGTAACTAAAGTGTAGGAAGAACAATCCTCTTTAAACACTTCACTTGTTTCCAATAATCTTGGACAATAGGGTAATCACACTAATTTATCCCTAACAATCCTAAGGATAAATAGTCACAATGATACAAGGAAATAAGTTTGTTCTTGAATAGATGAAAATGATGAAGTCTTGAACTTTCTATCAATCAATGTTGATCTTCTCCTTTGATGCATTTTTCTCACTCACAAAAATATATATAAGTGTTCACTATTTTATGAAATAAAACTTTAAAATTGATATGAAAATATTTAATGCAAAGTTTCACTTTTTGAAGATTTTGAATAAGTGTACTCAAAATTGTATGAAAATGTAGAATAAGTGAGTAAGAAAATATTTTTGAAATTTGTAGACCAATTATCACTTTGAGTGATGTATTAATATAATTAATCTTCCCTTCCAAACAAGCAAATTATAATGATAGAATATAGTGCTCAAGTGTTTGTAAGTATTGTATAATTTTTTCTAGATTGATATGGAAATACATGAAGAAAAATTCCCTGTGAAAGTTCAAGAACACAAACACTTGTTTTGAAATTTTAATGATTATAATGAAGTTAAATTGCAATGGAAGAGATTTAATTTAATTTGAAATTTTATGTATTTATAAGTGCATAACACCTCTATGAAACATTGTAAAGTTATACAAAAATATTATGAACAATTGTCAAGTTAAAAGAAATGGTTTCATGAAAAGGTGTTAAAAAAATTATTGTTTATTCAAATTCGTACAGGACTTGTTAAGTCAGTTTTAACGGATACCTGACTTAAAAAATGCAAAACAATTTTTGAATTTCAAAATTAAAATACAACTTTAGATGGGTGCAAATTACGACGATTTTTAGTGTTGTTACGACGGTTCAAACTGCTATAATTTACCAAAAACTGCATGTTTAAATAAATTGAAAAATTAAAAATTTGTCTAAAAATTTATTTTTTAATGCATGAAACTTATGGCATGTGTTTGATATTATTCCTAAACATGTACATTATGTATGAGATATTTTTTTAACACTTGCATATATATTTTTAAGTAATAATTGTTATACCTTTAATTTATTCCAAATTGTTCTTCAATTCTAGAAAATTTATTGAATGATGTTTGAAGCTTGGTCCAAATGATTCTTTTCCTTTTTACACATACACATATGAGCATAATTTGTTGTCTTCATCAAAACATGATATTTGAAGGAAGCTTGTCTTCACAACTTCCTCCTTCAGATCAGAGATGACAGTCAGATGATTCACTCTTTCATCCTGAAGTTGAGCAATTATTTTTAGTTGATCTTCTTCTATTTGACACACTTCTTCACTTCTGAGGCTCAACTCTTTATATGAAGCAGTAAGTTCTCCACCATATGATCCTTCATCAGAATCAAAAATCCTAGTCAAGGCAGTATCCTGTTTGCAGATTCTCCTTCAGGATCACTTTCAGAATCATCTCATGACCATGACACAGACAGACCTTTCTCTTGCTTCTTGAGATACGTAAAACACTCAGATCTTATGTGTCTAGAGCATTCACATCCATGGTATAGCACCCTAATTTTTTCCCTAAGTTTTCTTCGCATTTCATTTGCATCTTGCATACGAACAAGATCGCACTGGTTGCTCAATTTTTCTCGGGTGAGGTTTATAACTCACGGGGGATCACTGTTACCTTTAATTGCTTTATTTTTTTATGTTTACTAACCATTAATTAAAATCCATAAATATTTTTTTTTCTTTCACTAACTTTTTCAGGAAGAGGAACCATGTGAAAATGCAAAAAATAGCAATCCTGCAGCTCGAGTAAAATTTCACAGGCAAAAGTCGAAGTTGATCCGCAAGTAATTCAAGTTTATCTGATCAAGGACTTCGCCAAGTTAATTGATTCATTCAAATAATTTCAAGGTTCATGTGTTTATTTTCATGCCTTCTTCGGCGTACAAGAAGAATTGGGTCACAACAACCAAGCAATCACATTTGAATAAAATATTCAAATTTTAGCTTGGTTAACCGGTTAACCATATGCGTTAACCGGTTAACCAGTGCGAAATTTGAATATTTTATTTAAATTGAGCATCATTATATCATTGATATAATTGGAATATTCTAGATTCATTGGTCTCTGATTTCTCTACATCACTTTGATCATTTCCTACCATAAACCCTCACTAATCACCACTCTTTTCCATTTCCCACCAAATTTGCAATTACCAAGCCTAATTTTAATTACCAAAGCAAGCTCCATTCCACCAAATTCTCATTCCTAAAGTCTTTAAATAGGACCATAATTTCATTCATTCACAAGGCTTTGGAGAGCCAACAAATCTCTTGCAAAATACTTCCCCAAAAAAAAATTTCACTAAAGCTCTTTTTCTTTCTTTTAAAGTTATCAAGAATTCACATTGAATTCTTGACTAACTTGAGCTAAACCTTCATCCTATTCTTCTCTTGTTCATCCATCGCAATAGATCTAGCTTGATTTGGTCCAATTTGAAGAAGTGCTTTTGGTTATCCACTCACTCCATAAACCCATATTCACCATCAACATTCAAGATGTAGATCTTTGGTGCCTTTGTTTCTAGATCCTTTGGATCTTATTTTGGTTTTAAAATTCGTGAAAATTCAGATCATGATCACCAAATTTTGAAAAGGGTTTTGAAAATGGATCATGCTGAAATTATGCAATTTTTCTGCTACTGGTTCAGCGTTAACCGGTTAACCATTTACAGTGTAAATTCGTTAACCGGTTAACCAGTTTTAAAATTGCGCATGATTTACTTGCGTTAACCGGTTAACACAAGTCAGAATGGTGTTTTTGGCTTGTTTTAAGCCCCTTTTTGGTTCAACTTTCTTCTTCTTCCTCCTTTTTATTTTCACCTTGGGAAGCACTTTTGGGAGTGATTTCTCCTTAATTTCAATGAACTTTAGGTGTAGATTAGAGTAGTTAATGTTCATTAGTTCAAAACTACCTTTAAGTTAATTATTCAATTCATTTAAGGTACTTTGCATTAGTGATACATTTTCATGCTTGAATCCACCAAGATGAGTGGTTGAACTTAAGGATGGAAGAATATCATGAGTGCGGCTCAATTTGGTATCCATCTTTAGTTTTGTGCGGTATTGCGTTCGGATAGTGATTTACATATAGTTTATCTCGCATGCATTGGCACTAATATTGTGCACCTTAATTGGTGGTGGCCGACCTCATTTGTAGGGTAATTACTTCGTAAACTACTCGACGATTGCTTAACATAGACCTAAATATGTATCGAATTCGGAATAAAAATCTAATTGGGTACTTGCACTTTCGTGGACCGGGCCTCTTGTTGGTCGCGTAATCCCAAAGTGGTTAATCATATTTCATTAAGAATCAAGACTTATGAATGTTTGATGTGTAGGTGTTTTGGGTCTCCCAATCAGCTTTCAAATTTCATTGAATTCGATTCGGTTTGCCTTGATTAATCGCTATAGTGTAAGATGCTAAGCGGATCCGGTTTGCCTTTCGATTTCGGTTACTCTTTTGGTTGTGGTTGATTAAGTTCACCATACCATTATTATTATGTAAATATTATTATATTACTACTATACTAATATTTTAGATTTTTTCACTTTAATTTCTTTTTCTACTAACATTTAAATTCTTGCACTTTTATTGCTTTTATTTTGGTATGTTTTATTCATCCATATCATGTTTATTATTTGCTCTTATTTTGTTATGTTGATTTTCCTTTTATCCATTTGGACACAAAAAACATTAATAAAAGGATTAAACCTCTAAAAGACTTGTGACTTTAATTTGTGGACTATTGGTTACTATCCTTGGCATTGGAATGAAGGTTTGAACTTAGATTTTAGGACACCTCTCCTTTGCCTTGATCTTGATGATGTTGGTACTTGCCTTTATTTGGCCATTTGCTAGCTTATAAGGATGGAACTCTTATGCTCATATTTTTGAAGTATCATCAAGTTTGGTTAGATCTTTCTTCCTTCTTTAATTTTCAAAATTTTCTCTCTTTTTAAAAGGATTCTTTCTTTCTTTTAAATCATCACTTCTTTAATAAACAAAACTTTGACTTTTGTCAAGTGGATTTTTACCATTTTCTTTTCTTTTAAAACCAATGAATTTAATCATTTTGACTTTAATTCAAAAAATAAAAAGAATCAAACTCATTCAAGTTGTTTTGTGCCTTTGTGCACTTTTGTTTATTTTCTTTTAAAAAAAGTGTCGATTATGAGTCATTATTCTTTAGTCGGGTGCAAGTCACTCAATCTCCATGGTTGTAGTTTGATGTAATTGAGTCTCTTGTCATTCGTGGGGGTTTAGTGGCATACTCGTTGATTTTATCCGAGTTGGCGCCCTCCCCATAATGATGTCTGAGTCCATGCCTTCATTCTCATGGTAGTTTGTTTGGCCATCCACTTGAAGATGACAAATTATCTTCACTTAATAAAATCAATTACAACCAACCTTTTTTACTATTTATACCACGAACTACGAGGTTTTGATCTCGCATTGCACATTGTGGGTACGTAGGCATGATGTGGTAAACCTCTCCAAACACAAAAATATTAAAAAAAATAATTATTTTCTCATCCCTCCACACACATTTTACAAACCATTTTCAAACTAAAAGCAGTAAATTTTTCAAAGGGCTCCCGTGGAGTACCACAGGCATTTTGGGTGTGTAAAACCTTCTCATTGTGTAACATATCCCCTTACATGTTTCTCTGTTGTGTTTCTTTAGCTTTTTGCTTTTAGATTCATTAGGATTTATTCGCTCTTTTTTTCCTTTTCCTCTTGGAATAAAATAAAAGCGCGGTGGCGACTCTGTTTAATTTGAGTTAAGATAACTAATAGCTTACACTCATGTTTTTACCACTACAGAAAAGTGGAGACTCTGCTGGGGAGTAATCTCTAAGTAAATTCGGCCTACTTTGATTTATTTACTGTTTTGGTTTGATTTGTTTGTTATTTGTTTGTTCTATTTCGGTTTTGGTGATCCTCTGCGAGTGAGATAGATTCTAACACGGATCTGAGTTGAACTTATGATAGGACGGCGATATTCGAAGCGATACGTGATGGAGTAGTCCAAAGATACATCAATTTGATAATCTTCACTCGGTTAGGCTCTCTTGGATTATTAATGTCATGATGAGTAATCATACGTGGCATTATTTTCCGACCTTGAGCTGATCATACTGAGGACCGTAGAACCCTTAACCCATCCAAGCCAATTTAGGAACGTAGTGCGGAAACTATCTGGGTGTAAACCTAAGGTAGTTGTCACGCGATACTACACTCGGACGAGGTCTATTTTAAGAATGCTATCGATTGGGGAGTAATCCAATGTACCGATAATATTCTAAAGATGGATGTTAACTCCGGGCACCTATGTTAGCACCCTTTTGGTTTTTGCAGGTACAATGAAGACAAAACCTTAGTACTTACCTGTGTGGGTTGGTGTTCTGTTACCTTGACTTCATGCTCGTGACTCAGAACATAAACCTGTGTGCTTTGTGTGATCTTGTTTGTGGTTTTTGCATACATGCACTCATGCATTCATAAGAATTGTTATTGAGATTTCAAGGGACTCATAGGCACTATTGCAAAATTTCAGATGTCTATGGTTATGAATGTTGAAAGAAGGAACACAAAGAAGTACAACTTCAAGAATCCTAATCTAGTAGAGCTGAGAAAGCTAGGAGCTTTAGTGGTTGACACCCAGGAGTTTCGGAAATGTTATGGAAAACTCTTGTTTATCTTGGATACCGATGTACCAGAGGGGATTCTCCCTACCTTGGCTCAGTTTTATGATTCGTTGCATCCTTGTTTTACCTTTCCTGATTATCAGCTTGTGCCGACCTTAGAGGAGGACTCTCATTGGATGGGTTTACCTATTTTGGACAAGGAATTTCTTTTCAGTGGTTTAGAGAAGGAGCTTATGACCAAAGTCATCGCCAAAGCCCTTTTTCTCAAGGAGTCCGATCTTAATGGGAAGTTTCTTCCAAAAGGGAATGTTCGTGGTATTAATGCCAAGTTATTAATGGGGAAAGCTTCTACTTCTCTTACTTTGGGTCATAAGGATGCATTTGAGGCTATTCTTGCTTTGCTCATTTATGGGATTGTCTTGTTTCCTAACTTAGATGGTATTATGTGTTGTGCGCCTCTTCTCTATAGGTGGTTTATTTCGCACCTACCAAAGTCTGACGTCTTCAAGGATAATAGAGAGAAGCGAAGATGGTCTCAAATGATTATGTCTCTTTCTCATAAGGACATGACTTGGTATTGTTCCTATTATGATACTGGAGTGCTTATTGACAGATTGGAGAGTTTCCTAATGTACCTCTTCTTGGTACACGTGGGGGAATTAGTTACAACCCTATTCTTGCTAGGTGACAGTTGGGATATTGCTTGAAGGACTTACCAAGCAACCTTTCATTATCCAGATTCTTCTTTCTTAATAGTGCAGATCATGTAGAAATGAAGAAAAAGATTGCTCATTCTTGGCATGCGGTTCATCGAAAAGAGAAGGGTCAATTGGGAAGACAACACATTGCTTCCTCCAAGTGTTACATCCAGTGGGTTTGATTTAGGGTTTCCAAGCTCAAGATGCTTTATCCACCCGAGGAGCCTTTGTTTCCTATACTACCATTGTCCGTTTTTCTTCCTCCCGTTGATGAAAAGGTTGCTCTTCAAGAGGAGTTGGACAAGATGAAGAAAGAGAAAGAAGAATGACTACTTGAGAAGACGATGATGCAAGAGCAAATAAAGGAGAAAGATGATCTCATTGAGTTACTTGAGCGGCGTGTTACGAAGAGGCCAAAAGAGGATTTATTTTCCTCTAATACTTCATCTACCATTCCTCATACATCCGGTGCTTGGAAGGCTATTGTTGACCAGCTAGGGAAGAACAAGGAAAACATGGAGAATAGATACAAGAAGGAGATTAAGAGGATTCGCATGAAGTACCAGCCGGGATTTGGATATTCTTCAAATATGATCCCCTAGGCCTAGTTTATTGTTTCTCTCATGTATTAGGATTGTTGAGACTTGTACTTCACTTGTAATCCCTACTTTGATTTTAATAAGAATGAGTTTTTAAGTACTCCAAAAAGTGTTTTTTTTAATAAATATTGCAATTTATCTTATAGTCCTTTGAAATCTTTGCATTTGCATATGCATACCATGCATCATGCCCGTATTGGTCTTGCTTCTTAAGTGTTGTACAAGGATCTTATGTTGTTTCTTTGTCTTCATTCAGTTCTCTTTTCAATCTGACTCACAAGGTTGATACTCGAGCTAATCGGAAGAAGATGTCGGAAGCCTTACAACAAGAGAATCGTGAGATGCGCGAAGAAGTTTCATATCTGAAGGATAGCTTAGAAAGGGTTACTACCATGATGGAAAGCTTAGTGGCTTCTCAGAATCAGCCACCCCCTGTTCCTAATTCTCCGGTACAACATACAGTCATCTTTGAGATTGTCACTGCATCGACTCCTGCTGAAGCTGTCATTTCTCCTCGCTACTACATGCCTCATGGCACACCATGGGGTATGCCGACTGATTTCACTCATGCTGGTTATCATCCTCCTTCTCTTGAGACTGTTGCATTTAATAATCTTCAACCAATAATGACTACTGCACCGCCTGTGATACACACTACTCCGCACCATGATGAAATGATTTACCATGCTGAGCCCAGTGAAGGCGCTGGTGTGATTGAAATACTTGATGATTTTCAAGGCCATTTTGTTGAGTTACAGAAAGAGATGAGAGCCTTGAAGCATAAAGATTTGTTTGGAAAAGATGCTTATGATCTCTGTTTGGTTCCCAATGTCAAGGTTCCTTACAAGTTCAAGCTTCCTGAGTTCGAGAAGTATAAGGGTAACACTTGTCCTTTGAGTCATTTGACTATGTATGCTAGAAAGATGTATGCTCAGACAGACAATGATCAACTGCTGATTCATTATTTCCAGGATAGTTTTACTGGTCATCCATGAGATGATACATGAGTTTGGACAATAGCCAAATCAAGACTTTCAATGATTTGGGAGAGGCTTTTGTTAGGCAATACAAGTATAATGTTGATATGGCACCGAACAAAGATCATCTCTGTGTTATGTCCCAGAAGGACAAAGAAACTTTCAAAGAGTATATACAAAGATGGCGCAAGCTAGCAGCTCAAATTGTTCCTCCTCTGGAAGAGAAAGAGATGACGAAGATCTTTTTGAATACTTTAGGTTCTTTCTACTATGAGAAGATGATTGCAAGTGCTCATTCTGATTTCACTGAAATGGTGAGTATGTGGATGCATTTAGAAGAAGGTGTCTGTGAGGGACGGTTGAGCAAAGAGAGTAGTACTGGCTCGAGCTCTAATAGGTTCAACTTTGGTAAGAAAAAAAGAAGGTGAGACTAATGATGTGTCTCGTGAAAGTTACAGAAGACCTCGTGGTCGTGAGAATCATCGTCATCAGCATCATGTAGCTTATGTAACTCCAATGATTAATGTGACTCCAACGCCAGTAGCTCCAAAGTATCAGTCTCGTTATCAATAGCCTTCTGTGCAACAGAGTGGAAATCAACAGGGTCGTGATAAGCCGAATTTTGATCCCATTTCGATGTTGTATGCAGATTTGCTTCCATCTCTGATCGATAAGAATCTTGTGCGGACACATTCTCCACCTCCAGTTCCTGAATCTATCCCATGGTGGTATAAGCCAGAGGCTCAGTTTTCTTTTCATCAAGGTGCCGCGGGGCACGATATTGAGAATTGTTATCCATTGAAGTTTGAAGTGCAGAAATTGATAAGGAGCAATGTTCTGTCTTTCAATGATGTTAATCCAAATGTGAAGACAAATCCGCTTCCGAAGCATGGTAATACGTCTGTGAACATGATTGATGGTTGTCCTGGTTTGTTCAAGATTTATGAGGTCCGCCATATTCGAAGGTCTTTGGTTGAGATGCATGCTTTCTTAAGTGAATATCATGATATTGATCACGATTATGCTGGATGTTGCATCTGTTCGGTGAACCCTCGTGGTTGTGTGATTGTTAAGAGAGACATTCAAAAGATGATGGATGATAAATTGATTGAAGTGAAAGCGAAAAGAGATGAATATGACAATGAAGTGAATGTTATTATGCCTCAGTTCAATATTCCTAAGAAGGTTATTCCCAAGAAGGTGGTTATTTCTTTTGATAGCCACAAATATGTTGTTACTCCATTGGTGATCAATTTTCCTAGTTTAATGTCGTATGAGTCTGATAAAGTTATTTCGTACTGGTATAATGATACGATGATAGAAAATGGTAAGGAAGTTCCTATTCATTCTCCAAAGTCTGTGGTTAGCATTACTGATGTGACAAAGGTTACTCGAAGTGGTAGAGTTTATGCCTTAGATCCTTCGAAGAGAGCTGAAGCTACAGGTGTGAGTAAACAGATTGAGGATATTGTTATTCGATAAGGTCAATTTGTTTATTCCAGTTTGAAAGATAGTGAATATTAAGTTGTGAAGTTAATAAAGAAGAGCGAGTACAACGTTACTGAGTAGTTGTTGCATACTCTGTCGAAGATATCAGTTTTATCACTCTTGATGTGCTCTGAGGCTCATAGGCAGTCTTTGCAGAAGATTCTTGATCAAGCTTATGTTGATCACGATGTGACTATTGATAAGTTTGATAGTATTGTGGCTAATATCACATCGTGCAACAATCTAAGTTTCTATGATGATGACTTACCTGAAGAAGGAAGGAACCATAATTTGGCTTTGTATATTTCAGTGAATTGTCAGGAAGATGCTATGTCTAAGGTGTTGGTTGATATCGGATCTTCTCTGAATGTGATGCCGAAGTCGACTTTGTCAAGGCTTACGTACCAAGGCGCTCCCATGAGGCATAATGGGATTATTGTGAAAGCTTTTGACAGATCGAAGAAGACAGTGATTGGTGAAGTTGATCTTCCTATTCTGATTGGACTGTTTATATTCCAAATTACTTTTCAAGTAATGGATATACGTCTCGCTTATAGTTGTCTCCTCGGAAGACCTTGGATTCATGAGGCAGGAGCTGTGACATCTACTCTCCATCAGAAGCTAAAATTTGTGAAAGATGAAAAATTAGTGACTATTGGCGGTGAGCAGGCGATGCTAGTGAGCAATTTGTGATTTTTCTCTTATATTGATGCTGAAGAAGAGGTGGGAACTTCATTCCAGGCTCTTTCTGTTGTTGATAATGCTGCTAAGAAGAATGTTTTGCCTATGTCTTCTCTCAAGGATGCTCTGTGCATACTCGAAACTGTTCGATGACGGTTGGGGACGAGTTATTGATGTTGTTAACAACAAAGAAGGATTTGGTATTGGTTTTGCACCAGGTGTGGCTCTAAATGACCTGAAGACTATTCAGGAATGATTCCAAAGTGTTGGGTTTATCAACAATCATTCCACTGTTGCCATCATTGAAGATGACGAGGATGAAGAAATGCCTAACTTTGTTACGCACGGAAAGATTTGCAAGAACTGGATTGTTGTTGATGTTCCTTCTATTGTTCATGCTTCAAAGTAATTTGTTTTATTTCTTTCAAAAATTCTTTCACTCTGCCCAAGGTGAAAGTGATGTTTGTCGGGCTTTGTTTCAAATTTTATCATCATCAATAAAATGTTATTTTGTTATTTCCATATGTGTTTTTCCTTTTTACTTTATTCTGAAAAATGGTAACATAAAAAACCCAAAATAATAATAATCACTATTTATCTGCATAATGTTTACACTTTTGTTCATACTCTAAAATAAAATAAAATCATTATGCAGATTGATTGATAAACCAATTGAAAACAATGATCTTATGCCCACTCCCAACTTTGAATTCCTTGTGTTCGAAGCTGAGGAAGAGGATGTTGAAGAGATCCCTGATGAGATTTCTCAGTTCCTTGAGCACGAGGAGAAGGTTATTCAACCTCATGGAGAGTCTACAAAATTGGTCAGCCTGGGTTCTGAAGATGATAAGAAAGAAGTTAAAGTTGGAGCATTGTTTGGTTCTAATGTTAAGAAGAGGATTGTAGAGCTTCTTAGAGAGTATGTTGACGTGTTTGCTTGGTCCTATCAAGACATACCAGGTATTGATACTAATATTGTGGAGCATAGATTGCCGTTGAAGCCTGAATGTCCACCTGTGAAGAAAAAGTTGAGAAAAACTCATCCTGATATGGTAGTAAAGATCAAAGAGGAGGTTCAAAAGCAGATTTGATGCAAGTTTTCTTGTGACATCTAATTATCCTCAATGGGTGGCCAATATTGTGCTTTTCCAAAGAAATACGGAAAGGTCCGAATGTGTGTTGATTACAGAGATTTGAATAAAGCCAGTCCAAAAGATGATTTTCCATTGCCACACATTGATGTGTTGGTAGACAATACGGCTAAGTTTGATGTGTTCTCTTTTATGGACGGATTTTCCGGATATAATCAAATAAAGATGGCACTCGGGGACATGGAAAAGACCACATTTATTATAGCATGGGAAAATTCTGCTACATAGTGATGCCATTTGGATTGAAGAATGCTGGTACGACATACCAAAGAGCTATGACCATGCTTTTCCATGATATGATGCACAAAGAAATTGAGGTATATGTTGATGATATGATCTCTAAGTCAAGGACTGAAGAGGATCATGTTGAACATTTGTTGAAGTTGTTTCAGAGGTTAAGGAAGTTTAAGCTTCGTTTGAATCCGAACAAGTACACGTTTGGTGTACATTCTGGAAAGTTGTTAGCTTTTTCATTGTCATAGTGTGATTGGTATGGGAGGAAATGCAAAAATGTCAACTTATGTGCACTTGAGGTATGGGTTAATGCAACAGGGGATTCTGAGCATAGATTGCCTCAGCATGCTTCATGGAGGGCCTTTGGATCAAAGAAAGGCAGCTATAATGCTTAGATGAAGAGATAGCAAGCTTTATGCAACTTGGCCATTTTGAACTTTCTTGTGAATTAAGTCACTGAAACCCTAGGTTCAAGGCATAATTCTGATCTTTGATGGTTGTTTTAACATATTATGACATAATTGAGCACATTAGAGGTCACTTAGAAGCTTGAAATGCCAATATGCAAAAAATCCTCTTTGACATGAACTTGAAAATTATGTGATTTTTTTCAACTTTGAAAGGCCATATCTTGAGTTCTAGGATGAATCAAGACATGTTCTTGTACTTTTTGAAAAGGGAAAGACCTAATATACAACTTTCATGTCCAAGAATGTTTCATTTGAAGCATTTTTGGTCATGAAAGAGGAGGTTGAAAATCTTTCCCAAAATGGAAAGTTTCCATTACAAGTCATTTCCAAAAATGGCAAGTTTGCAATTGGCTCAAAATTATTCAATCTTGTGAACTTCCAACCATTTCTAAGATCAAATAAAGATCATAGAAGTTCAATTTGATGAAAATGATCCTTTGGTTCCATTGTTGGGGGGCTCAGATGCCCTGATTTTGACTTAACTTACTCAAGAAGCTACCCAATGATCAGATGACTTCCACAATGAGTTTCTTCATCAAACTTGATACACATGATCCTTATAACATATTAAGAACATTAGAAACAATAATGAACAAAAAATTTGGAGTTAAGGCCTCTGAAACCAAAACCCTAATTTTGGTCATCTATGTAGTGAAAACCCTAGCTCTGCTTCCATGCCTTTGCCAATTCTTGTGATCCCTTGACTTTCATGAACTTTGGGGAGCATAATATGATCATAAAATACACATGGACTCTCTTGGAAAGCTTCAAGACCTTTAGGATGGCTCAGATTGATTCTTGGATTGCTCAGATCACAAACCCTAGATGCAGATGAAATGGAACTATACAGATGAAACAAATATGCAATATGAGACAATTTGCTTATGTTAAAACAAAAATGAAAGATCACAAGCCATGGTGTGAGAAAAGTGAGGGCAAATTTGGGGTGTTTACAGCTGGCCCTATTCAAGCATGAGTTAGCTGTGCAGGATGTAAGTGTCTGGCTTATTAGACAAACAAGATAACTTATGGTTGAATACCAAAGACAATCCGAAATTTGCACTTGCTGGGGAGAAGAAGAAAAGGGATATAAATTGTAAAAGGTAGTATAGTATGATTATCAAATGCAGGCGATGAAGGACGACCATCGAGCAAAGGACGACTGATGGGGATAAAGTGGTAAGCAAAGCAATGACGGGGACGACCGACAAGCTGGGGAAATAAAGAGATCATGATAGGGACGGCCATCGGGTAAGGAAATAAAATCCTCTGGGGACTAAAGTAATGAGAAAAGCAATGATGGGGACGGCCATCAGGCTTGGAAAGTAAAGTAAACAACGATGGGGACGGCCATCGGTTTAAAGAATAAATGAAATAATGATGAGGGACAGTCAACAAGGGTGACGGACGATCACCTAGAAGGGGACGACTGCTCTTTATCACGACATAGGACGAATGTCGGATATATAAAGTCAACGATGGGGACGGCCATCGGGTAAGCATGATGAAGGACGATCATCAAGAGGTGAAAGATGATCACCTAGCAGGGTATGGTTGTCTCAGGGATTATCACGACATAGGACGAATGTCGGATAACAAGATCAACGATGGGGACGACCATCGGATAAATGATGAGGGACGGTCATCAAAAGGTGAAGGACGATCACCTAGCAGGGGACGGCTGCTAAAATATCACAACATAGGACGAATGTCGGATAGAAAGTTCCAATTAATGGAGATTCCACTGGAGAAAAGGATGAAGGACAGTCATCCGAAGGTGAAGGACGATCACCTGGCAGGGGACGGCTGCCGAAAGTATCACGAGATAGGACGAATTCTAGATAGGAGAAAGTTGCTTTGTTGGTGACTTACTGGGGAATGGTAAACACGGACGAGTGCTTAAACGACATAAGTGTTTGACAGTGTATAGATTAAAGATGCGGACGAGCATCCTTAGGACCACGATACGGACGAGTATCGGTAGAGGCAAGCGCTAACACATGTTTAAGGATGATGATACAAACGAGTATCAATCGATTGAGCAAAGAACACGGACGGGTGTTGAATCTGCTGAGGAGTGATATATACAAGATATGTACGAGTATCAAAAGACTTCTGTATAAGTATGTATAAGTGTTGATCTGTTGGTGAAGTATGTGCAAGACACGGACGAGTGTTTGACTTGCTGGGGAAGTATGACACGGACGAGTGTCAAAAGGAATACATACAAGTTATGAACAAATATCTATATTTGAGAGTGCAAAGAGGATGCTTTGGCTTTTATCTGCATGGGATATGACTTTCGTATATTGCTGATGAAATATTGATGGTATTTTGCAGGTGACTGGCTCGAACCTGGCTTGTGATCATGTAAATGTTTGATTTTTGCCGTAATGCTCCGTATTAGACGGAATGCTACGCTTATTTCGGTGGATATGATGCAAATGCTATGATTATGCAAACGAGAAGCTCGATCCGAGACTCGGATCCTGCGGGGATACAGATCCCTGGCTGATCTATTTGGAGGAATAACCCGACTGGGGGAAGAGATCATTGATGGATCTGTCTGGAGGGAGAACTCTTCTTGAGGAAATAGATCCTTGACAGATTTGTCCGGAGGGAGAATCCTCAATGGGGATTAGGAAGTTCTAGTAACTCAGCTGGGGATATGCTTCAGGTACTGTCCTACTGGGGAGGCAACTCTGTGAGGAATCAATTCCATCGACTCTGTTGAGGATGAGAGAAATATGGTATTTCTATGGGGAATGGAAGGTTCTTTGATCACTTTTCTGTGAAAAGGTTGTCAGGTATTGCCCGGGAGATCCTGCTCGGGGAGGAGATAACTTCTGAAAAGTAGTGTGTTGGGGATTCAAGGCTGTTATGCCCCATGCTGTGAAAGATTTTCTGTCTTGATTGCCTGCAACCTGTTAAGTCAAAGGAAAACGCACATGTATCCCGAGGTATCCTTAACCGGATTC
Organism: Lathyrus aphaca; assembly: GCA_963966055.1. NCBI lineage: Eukaryota > Viridiplantae > Streptophyta > Magnoliopsida > Fabales > Fabaceae > Lathyrus > Lathyrus aphaca. Next base: position 291,797,388 of record OZ014519.1, on the reverse strand, counting down.
CATCACGGGAGTTAGATTTACCTGAAAGTAATATATTTCCTGCAAGCATTTTATTAAAAATGGCTCATATGTTTTATGCAATTGTCGTATTATGAACATTGGACATTTTGCAAATGAAACAAAAATGTACAGAAGCAAAGTGTGACTGAAAACTATGATTTTATTAATTTGTGTGCCCTGAATCGGCAAATACAGTCAAAAGAAGCGAATCCCCTAGAAGGAGGAGATTGCTGAAAAATTGAGAAAATAAAGAGTGTTGGCAATGTTGAAGATGACGCTCCAGTGAGCTTCCTTTGCTATGACCTGTATGACCTTGACGTTCTTCTTATCTTGCTTTCTGAAGAAAGCTGATTCTAACCGACATTTTGTCCTTTCGGAGCTTGCCATGTTGTGAGAGATACAAACAAATTCTGGAAATGCAGTTGTTCGCTTATTCCCTGATTTTGCGTGGATCGCCCTTTCGGGTTTTCAATCCACCGGGATACCCATTTTTGCCTGAGTTGTCCAATGCGGCTTTTCAACTCAGCGGATGTACATTTTTTTTATCTTTCCCTTATTTTTGCCCGAGCCTTTTATTTTGTTTTTGACTCGCCGGGATGCCCTATTTTTGCCTGGACTTACATTCTATTTTTTTATGTCCAGCGGGTCATTTTATGCGAAGTATTTTTTAACTGCATCTGAATTCACAGGAGACGGGAAGTCTTCACCATCCATGGTTGCGAGCATCAGTGCTCCACCTGAGAAGACTTTAGTTATCACATAGGGACCTTCATAGTTTGGTGTCCACTTGCCCCTGGGGTCTGTATGAGGAGGAAGGATTCTCTTCAGAACAAGCTCTCCCACTTGGTATTCCCGAGGTCTGACTTTCTGATCGAAGGCTTTCTTCATTCACTTCTGATATAACTGCCCATGACAGATGGCAGCTAATTTTTTCTCTTCGATCAGATTCAGTTGATATATACCGAGACCGAACCCACTCTGCTTCATTCAGCTTCATATCCATCATTACTCGTAAGGAGGGTAGCTCAACTTCAACAGGTAGGACAACTTTCATGCCGTACACAAGCTGATAAGGCGTTGCCCCAATAGATGTTATGATTGAGGTTCGGTACCTGTTGCACCCCAAAATTTGCCCTCTGTTTTTAACTCTAACCGACTTTTTGTTCACATTCATTTGCATCATCTTCATAGCATAACATTTTATTCCGTCTTAATATTAGCCGGAATAATTTCTCGGAATTTACAAACATACTGGTCAAATTAACTTTTTAACTGTGTCTAAAATTAGTCAACGAAAAAATGTCAAGTTTAAGTTTGCAAATGTCGGTAACATTAATCTGCGGTTCACGTGGTTTAATTTGACATGCTAAAAATATTTTTACGACTATTTTTGGTCATATGTTGATCAGTTTAAACGATCATAATTTTTATTTCAAAATCCGACCAAACGCTGTATTTTTCCGAGTCGTTTATTTCGCGCTGATTATTTTGATATGCTCATTTTATTTTTTCGAGCACTTTGGCGCTCGACTTTTATTTTTTGAGTTTATTTATTTTTATATAGGGTCTAGAATAAATAAATAGGATTATTAGTTATTATTTTTATTTTAACTATTTTAATTATTAAACTTTATTTAGTTTTAAATTACATTTTATTGGGTCTAGAATAAATAAATAAATTTGTTAGTTTTTATTTTAATTTTAACTATTTTTATTAAACTTTATTTAATTATTTATATTAAAATTTTATTGGATTCCAAAATAAATATTTAGGCCCATTATGCTAACCCTAATTGGTTCATATATATATATATATATATAACTTGTTGTTGTTGCTAAGAAAAGCCTCATTTTATTCTTTGTACTGTATATGGTCTGTTTGTTTATCATTGGTTCTATCATCATGTTCTTCCTAACACACATGTCTCAAACATATGTATTAATGTGTGTCACTTGTTTCAAACATATGTATGTGTTAACGTGTATATGTTTTTTTGGTGATAAACCATGTTATGGTTTATATAAGTGCGTACATCTCACTTTGTTATTTATATGGTTAAGTTATTCATGTATAGATATATAAATTTATTTTGTGACACCTTTTTTATTATTATGTTCTTAATACGAGTTTTTATATTTATTCTATATATATATATATTTAGATTATTCGGATCGGATCGTGTCGATACGCTATTTTCACATCTGGGTGTATGATGCGTGACATTTGTGTTGATCCGATATAGTTGCGATGATCGCAATTTTGCGTTAGCAACATCTTTGTTTCTTTTTTAATTCATATCATTTTTATGTTATTCATACACATATATTTAGATCTGCACATTTTTTTCATAACTAACTACCCTGATTTTTTTCCTAAGCCTGGACGATTTTGCCTCAACCATTTTTTTTATATATGTTTTGTTTTATTATATAATAACTATTTTCCAGGTACATTCACATGTGCGCGCATGTGCGCGCGTGTCTTAGTGTCAAGAAGGCAAAGCTGGTAATTTTGAGGGCATTTTGACAAAGAAACATGGGTTTATCTTCTCTTTCCTAATTTCCTCTATTGTTTTTAATTCTCTAATTTCTTAAATTAACTAACCTTAAATATTTAGATTAATTTTATTTGGTTATTTTCTAAAAAAAACTCTTAACTTTTTTTTTAAATTACTTATCTTCATAATCCATTCATAATGTTAATTAATTATTTATTTTATTAAATTAATAATTCAATATAGTTATTTTTTTTTAACAACAAAACTTTTTTTAATATATTTTCATAAACCTTAATTTTTCATGTAAACCTTAAAACTTTCTCATAAATTTTAACCGTGTTATTTCCTCTAAACCATAAACATTTTCTCAAACCTTAACAAACCTTTATTATTTCTTATTTTCGCTCATGTTTATGTTATTCATGCACTGTAATTGCTTCGCCCTTGTAATATTTTAAGTTTTAACTTGTAATATTTTCAGTTTTATTTTTCGCCATCTTTATTATGTAACTGCCCCAAAGCGTTGTAATAGTTAGAATTTTATTTTCTGCCATTTATTTTCTGCCATTTTATTTTTCTGTCACTCAAATTCCTGCCATTGATCTTATATTAACTGCGTGGTTTAGTAATGTAGGGCGTGAAAACCTACTAAATTAATTATTTAATATTTTTCTATAATCTTTATATTTTTTTTTGTAAATAAATGTTAATTATTTTTATAAACTTATTTTACTACTTATCTATAACAATAAACCTTTATTTTGTAAATACTAACTCTTTTATTATTTTGTACATATTAAATTATTATTTTTTTTCTCTAACAAATTTTTGAATAACATTTTGTCAATAATATTTTATATATTAATAGTATTTTATTATAATAGTAATAATCATATAGTGTAAATAATTAAAAGTTTTTCTCAATAATCTTTAATTGTTTTTCTCTAAACTTAATTACTTTTTTTCATTAATTCTAATAACTTCTAAAAAATCTAACTTGTCTAACCTAAACTTTTTCTTTTTAATTAAATGATTAATTGTTATTTCTTTAATTTATTTTAACTTTATTATTATTATAATTACTTTATTATTATTATTATTGCTTTATTGTTATTATTGCTTTTGCTTCATTATTATTATTATTATTATTATTATTATTATTATTATTATTGCTTATTTATTGTTTTATTATATCTATTATTCTTGCTTTATAATTTATTTTTATCCTACTATTATGTATCTGCCAAAGCCTTGTAATAGCTTATAGATTTATTTTTCCGTCTTTATTTTCTTTGTAAATATTTAATTGTGTGGTTAGTAAATAGGGAGTGCAAACATAATTGTAATTAATTTAATTTAGATAACTAATTTAAAAAATATAAATATTTGAAAATAAACACTCACACACGTAAGTCGATCTTTGATCGCCATCTCACTTCCTAAGGTTATCCCTCATGTTGCCTAAATCAAAAGGTCAAGTAAGGTGTCTAAAAAGAAAAGTCCCTTCTCATAAGATCAAGTCCCTTCGATGTTGCCTACGTAAATGATCTTGTCCCTTTCGAATAAAAGATGATAAGTCCCTTCGTATTGCTAAGACACCTTACAGTTGCCTAAACACAGATGACCCTTCACATGTCCCTTATAACATCCAAGGTAATGACTACCTATTCCTTAATAATAGGGATAGTCTTACCATTGAAATAACATTTAAGAACAGAAAAGATTTAACTTAGGGTAGGTTCCTCTTATGTACTTGCTCACTTTTTTTCCAAAATACTTCCAAAACACTTCACATTTTTCAAGCAATTTTCAAAACAAAGGCTTTATATATATCCGTACATGGATCATTATAAAGTACTTAAAGAAAATTTCTAATCACACACTACACTTCTCAAAAATATTTTAAAGTGAGCTAAGTAACTAAGAGCCCATGGATAACCATGGATGTAAAGGGTGCTAACACCTTCCCTTTACATAACCTACCCCCCGAACCCAAAAATCTTTTAAGGTCTTTCCTGTTCTTTTATGCCCTTTCCTTTGGATAAAATAAAAGTCGGTGGCGGCTCTTGCTATCCGCAACATTTAACTAAAGTCAGTTCTCCCACCGTGTTACAGAACTGGCGACTCTGCTGGGGACTTAATAAAAGAGGGGTACCCTTAGGAATTAGATCACTTTAAATTGTTTGCCTTGTTTGCTTTATACTTATCTGTTGGGTGCTCTTATGTGTGAAAGATCCTAACCCGGATCTAGTGTACCTTAGGTAAATGGCAATAGACCAAGGAAACTGTATGGCGTATACCGATATGGTTGATCTGGTGGCCATAGTTAGTGTGACTTATTGGTTGGTGCTTATGTTCCTTAAGTAAAGTTGAGGATAATATGAGGCTGCCATATGTTGTCAATACACTAACTGACTTTTAGAACCTTAATCATCCCATTTTGGCCTTTAGAAAAGTAGTGAGATAACCGGCTTTGGTGAAGACTGAAGTTGGTTGATACTCGATGCTACACTCATTGAGATTCTAAATTTGGAGGGTTTTGGTTGGCAAGTAAGTTGCCTACTGAACAACCACCCTTGTGAAGGATCAATGATATTGAGATCCCTTAGAACCTGGTTACTTTGTAGGATAGGATCCCTTTAAACCTCATGCAAGCCTTTAAACCTAAGGCTATTGTGTGACTTGTTTGTGTGTGCCACATGTTTGTGATTGAGCATAACATCATAGCATCATCATGCATCGTAAGCATAGCATTTTCACTAACCATTTCAAGGACCAAAGGATTTATCTTTGTTCTTTGTTGCAGGTCATGACTTCTGCTCGTAGGAATACTATCAGGATCAACTTTGTAGGAATACCTTATAAGCTTAAAGAATTGGTCTCTCAAGTTTCTGAAAACTCTCAGTTCATCAAGAGACATGGTCACCTGCTGGATCTAGTCACCTCAGGGTTCAATGAAGACATGATGAGTGTTCTGTTTCAGTTCTTTGACCCTAAACATCACTGCTTTACATTCCCCGACTACCAGCTGGTTCCTACAATGGAGGAGTTCTCTAAACTACTGGGTATACCTATCCTTGATCAGAAACCCTTCACAGGCTTAGAAAAAGAGCCTAAACCTGAAGTCATTGCTGCAGCCTTACATTTGAAGAAATCAGACATTGTCCTGGAAACGAGGAGTGGAGTTAAGGGTATTCTTGCCAAGGTATTGATGGAGAAGGCTCAAGTGTTCTTGAAGGCTATGAGTTATGATGCTTTTGAGGAGATCTTAGCCTTGTTGATTTATGGCTTAGTGTTGTTCCCCAATCCAGATCAGTTCATAGACGTTCACGCCATCAACATATTCCTGACTCATAACCCAGTGCCTACATTGCTTGGAGACATCTTACACTCTCTTCATACCCGTACTACGAAGGCACGAGGAACTCTGATGTGCTGCATACCTTTGCTATCTAGGTGGTTTATTTCTCACCTTCCTCGATCAGTGATGAAGAATGAACAAGGGTTCAGGTGGTCCAAGAGGATTATGTCACTTTCTCATTCAGATATTCATTGGTGCTCTAGATCTATGGAGAATGTTACTATCATTGACCGTTGTGGGGAGTTCCCTAACGTGCCACTCCTTGGCATAAGAGGGGGCATTACCTACAATCCTTCTTTAGCTCTACGTCAGTTTGGTTACGCTCGGAGTGATGGTCCTCATGACATGTTGATTCAGGATATTGTGTTCGACTACGACAACGATCTACAAGGTTATCGTCAAAGGTTCATACGATCATGGGGTAAAGTGAACAAGGTTGACAGCAAGACTCTGGAGCCCAAGTACACTATTCCTATGGAAGCTTATCTCAGATGGGTACGATCTCGTGCTCAGACTCTTATGATGCCATATCCTGCCATCCTGCCAGTTATTATGGAGCCTGTTGCTGAAGGAGATACTTCTTATACCATCCTTCACCCAGACATGCCCACTGACATGGAAGACTTACAGAGGTCCTGGATCCAGTTGAAGGAGCAAAGGGATACTTTTGAGACTCATTACAAAGCAAGTCAAGAAAGAATCCTAGAGCTAACAAAACAACTTCACGAGGAGCGGAATCTCAACTCATACCTCAACCCAAAGAGGAAACGTCCATGGGAGACTTAAAACCCCATCTTTTGTATTCATTTCATTTTTATTGTAAGCCCAAAGGGCAAACAAATTTATTACTAATAAAAGTTTATTTTTTGGTTGTTTAAACAAATTTAAGTCCTGCGGTCCTTGAAAACATTGCATACGCATTTATACACCATATCATTGCATCACAGGTTTCTTATGTACAAGTATCTTATCTTCTCGCTGTTTATTTCAGCAGAAATGATTCTTGAACAGACTATCAAAGATCTCCAGGCTCAAAATGCACAACTCCAAGAGTTGATTTTGAGCTTGTCCAAGGGACAAGATGAGTTGAAGACACTGATGGCTAAGAAGAAGAGTCCTGAGGACAACAAGGATGATCATCTGAAACAACTGCAAGCTGAGATGACAAAAATGAGGACCCAGATGAATGATCAGGTGGCTCTTATTCAAAGTTTAGCTCAGGGGCAAGAAGTGCTAAGAACCTTTGTCCACAAACTTCAAAGTAATGGAGTCATGAATCTAATTGTCAGTCAACCTCCATTAAAACAAGCTGATTTGGTTGAAAGGAAGATGAGGATAAAAGAAGGTAAGAGACAGGTTGCCACTGATTGTTCTTCAGTTGAAGAAGAAAGACCTGATAAGGTTAATCCACCTCAACACAAGGAATGTAGAAGACAGTTTATCAAATTCAGCACTCCAATGTCACAAATGCTGCAATGCTTGTTGGAAATGAAGCTAATTTCCTTGGAAAATTCTCCTCAAAATCCTAATATTGTCTCTCCTCACTATAATTCCAAGGCAAGGTGTGAGTATCACTCCGACAGTCCTGGACATGATACTAATAGTTGTTGGACATTGAAGAAAAAGATTCAAGACCTGATTGACGAAGGAATCCTAGAGGTTACGTGATCAGTGATATTTAGTGGTAATATTCAAGCCGGTTTTCAGCGTCTTTCGAGTCTATTTTTATTTTGTTTGTAGTGTCTCGTTCATGTTTTGTTTTAGTTTTCTCATTATCGCGTGCAAGTTGATGTTTATCGTCTTTACTTTGTTTTTATCAGTGGAATGGGTTATGTGGTTGTTTCTTTGTGGTGTTTCAGGTAAATATGTAATCGGTTGTTCGAGGTGTCCGAAAGAGGGTCCAAGCTTTTAAAAACTGATAGAAAATGAGAGTTCAGAGACACAACACGGGTGCCAGTGTTGCACAACACGACCCGTGTTGTAAAGACCAGAAGAAACAAAAATTCAGCTCAGAAAATAAGAAGACAGGGGTGTGACACGGGCACCCGTGTTGTACAACACGGCCCGTGTCATGGCAGCTGGGAAAGGATGTTTTTTGGTAGTAATCCAGAGTCACAACACGGCCACCCGTGTTGCACAACACGGCCCGTGTTGTGAAGACCAGAGAGAATTTTGTGTTTTGCTGCTTCGAGGGTATTCCGGACATTTCGCGGTGCTGTTTGAAGACTGATTTATATTTGCCCATGATGACTGTGAAGAGACACTTTTTGAATTGGGGCTTTTTAGAGAGAACGAACACGGGAGAAGAAAGATTGATCAAGAGCGGAAGCAATTGACGATCCGACTAATCCAACGTTAATTGTAATGTCTAAATTTGCTTACTCTGTTTTTATTCCCAGTTTGAACATGAGTGGCTAAACCCCCCAATGCCAGGGGGGTGTCCCTGATTTGCATTTTGTAATGACTTGTTGAATTCTTCTATTTGGAATTATGTTTTTAGTTTCGTTTCTTTATTTTATCGCAACGTCCTTAATGCTTTATCGGTATTGGAAAATAAGATAACTGATCGTGGTTAGGATTTGGTCTGACCAACCATTCTAACCTTGTTGCATAATTTTATCGTAAAAATATTACTGAGGAATTGGGATATTTTTATGAGAACCTTTTTATGTCAGAATTATTGCTTGATATTCTTCTATGACCTTTGAGGAATTGCGGTCTATGAAGAATACCAAAGGTTTTTCTTTAAAGGAATTTTGGAAAAACATTATAGGCTTAGGAAAGACACGTTCTAAAGCACATCTCTAAAATTAAGGAACTTATGAGTCATTGCATTGCGAATCATACACCATACCTGGCATTACTTTCATAAAAGTGAAATTATTTGTTTTTAAGTTTTATCCTGTTCAATTTATTTAATTTAATCTCAAACCATGAGTTTTGTCCAATTGAAATTAATCACGAAGAACTTATTTTAATACGCAGTCCTTGTGATCGATATTTTGGGTTAATCCCTTCTATTACTACATCGGTAAAAATAGTACACTTGCTATTTTCCGGTCAAGTTTTTGGCGCCATTGCCAGGGAATGCCAAAGAATTAAGTTGTTTGTGTTATATCAATTGGAATTTTGTTGCTCTGCGACTAAAATTTTACTTTACTCTCTGTATATCATTTTACTGTTATTGAAATTTTGTTTTCTAACTCATGTCTAACTGTTTATGCGAGGTCAGGCCTCAGCTAAATTTTCTTTTGACACAGAACCAGAAAGAGCTTTGCACGAGAGACGCCGCAAGGCAAGAATTGATAGTCTGGCTAAGACTGGTTCAAGTGTCCCGTATCAGGAAACTGAGGACTATATTTCAGTTCACTCGGAGCACAGTGACTCTGATTCAAACAGAGAAACTGACCCTGAATTCAACGACATGGCAGGAAATCAACCTGCTGCAGAGAGGCTCTTAGGTGATTACGGAGGTGCAAATGCTCAACCTAACAGGATGACGATTGTTAATCAACCGGTGAATGTAGCACACTTCCAGTTACATCCATCTACTATCCGCCAGTTAGAGAGCAAGCCTTTCTCCGGGAGAATTAATGAGGATGCAAATAAGCATCTTCAGAGATTTCTTACTACTACCACTTCTTTGAAGATCGAAGGTCATTCAGAGGAGGCAAAACGACTGGTGATGTTTCCATTCACTCTTACTGACGATGCTGAAGAGTGGTTCTATTCTCTTCCCGCAGCAAGTATCACAACATGGCAAGAGATGGAAACAGCCTTCCTAAACGAATACTTTCCTGCTTCAGTGTTCATCCGGAAAAGATATGATATAGTCAATTTTAAACAAAAAGAGGGTGAATCACTTGGAGATGCTTATAAAAGATTCAAAAGGTGTTTGACTTCGTGTCCTACTCATAACATGGACGCAACAGAGCAAATGCAAAACTTTGTGAATGGGTTGCGACTCAAGACAAAGCAACTGATTGATACTGCTGCAGGTGGCTCAACAAACTTTTCAACAGCCACAGGTATTAAAAGAATCATAGAAGTTATTGCTGCCAATGAACACCTTGAGTTATATGATCGCACAGTGAGTCAACCAGACGGGAAAATCGATCTTAAGCTAACAGAACAGGTTGTAAAAATGGAAGATCAAATTGCCGCAGAAGTTGAAAGAAGGTTAAAGAAGATGAATCTGGGAACTCACACAGTTGCTCAGGTTGAACCCGTTCAAGCGGTGATTTGCGAGATATGTTGTGGTCCACACTTTGCCATGCACTGTTTGGCAACTCAAGAGCAGGTTGAGCAGATTAATATGTTGAGGCAGAACAATCCTTATGCCAACACATATAATCCGGGGTGGAAAAATCACCCGAATTTCTCTTGGAAAGATCATCAAGGGAACATCCAGAAACCGGTTCAAGGCCAACAACAGTATCAGCCCCAGCAACAACCTTATCAGCCTCCAGTGTCGAGAAAATCTGATTGGGAGATTGCCATTGAAAAGATGGCAGCTCACAATTGTCAATTTCAAGAAGAAACCAGAAGTAATTTCAAGAACACTGGAGCCTCCATAAAGAATCTTGAGGTGCAAATGAGCCAAAATGCTCAACACCTTGCGATCCCAAACGCTCCTGGGACTCTTCCTAGTTCTACTGTAACAAATCCTAGAGATAATCATAAAGTAAATGCTGTCACAACGCGAAGAGGTAAAGTTAGTGAAGAGGTTCAAGAAAATTCTGAAGTTGAAAGTCAATTGATTGAAGTTGAGCTTGAAATCAAAGAAAATGAAGAAGTTGACAACGACAAAGAAGTTACCCAAACACCGGTCATCAAAGAAAAAGCGGTTGAACCTAAACCGGTGGTCAAACTTCCGTATCCTACAAGAAACACGAAGAAAGGGCAGCAAGAGAAGAATTTTGAAAAATTTCTTGACTTGTTCAAAAAGCTGGAATTGAATATCCCATTGCTTGAAGCTCTTGAACAAATGCCCACTTATGCCAAGTTCATGAAAGATATAATTGCTAAAAAGAGGACTATGGGAGCTGAACCTATTATTCTAACCGAAACTTGTAGTGCTATTTTGCAGGGATTAAAGATTCCGGTGAAGAAAAAAGATAGAGGAGCTGTCACCATTCCTTGCACTATTGGTGACCGATCGTTCAAAAGAGCTCTCATCGACTTGGGAGCGAGCATCAGTTTAATGCCTTTATCTATCTACAAAAAGTTAGGTATTGGTGTTGTACAAGACACTAGGATGACTCTCCAATTCGCGGACCATTCGGTGAAGCGACCTTATGGAGTTGTCCATGATGTATTGGTTAGAGTGGACAAATTTGTGTTCCCGGTTGACTTTGTGATCCTTGAAATGCCAGAAGATGAAGAAATTCCCTTGATTTTGGGAAGACCTTTTCTAGAAACCGGGAGAGTAATGATAGACATGGAAGGTGGAACACTAGCAATGAAGGTGTATGATGAAGAGTTAAAAATTGATGTTAGGAACACTTTAAAGTACAAAGATGATGTGGGCACTAGTAGCAACATACAAGTGTTAGACCAAATGGAAGCTAGTGAGCATTTAGAAAGTGTGTCCAAGTTACCTCTAGAGAAGGTGTTGAGTATGTCCATTTTTGAAGGTGATAAGGAAGTTGGAGATAAGGATATGGAAGTGGTTGCGATGCTTGAAAATCAACCTATCTTCAAAAGAATTAGAATGCACCGGTGGGAAGAGTTGCGACAGCCTACAACAGTTGATGAAGGCAAAGAGAAACCAAAAATATCCGAATTGAAGCAACTTCCCGAGAATCTCAAATATGTCTTTCTTGACACGGAAGAAAAATGTCCCGCTATTATTAGCGCTAATTTGAAAGACATGCAAGAAGGCAAGTTAATTGAAGTTCTTAAAAAATTCAAGGGAGCTATTGGGTGAAAGATTGAAGACCTAAAGGGTATAAGTCCCACAGTGTGTATGCATAAAATTCTGATGGAAGAAGATCACAAACCGGTTGTACAACCTCAAAGGAGATTGAATCCGGTGATGAAGGAAGTAGTGCGAAAAGAAGTTGTTAAGCTATTGGATGCGGGATTGATTTACCCCATATCCGATAGTGCTTGGGTGAGTCCGGTTCATGTGGTGCCCAAAAAGGGGGGAACAACTGTTATAACAAATGAAAGAAATGAGTTGATTCCTACTAGAACCGTTACTGGGTGGAGAGTGTGCATCGATTATAGAAGATTGAATTTGGCTACGAGAAAGGACCATTTTCCGTTGCCATTCATTGATCAAATGTTGGAAAGACTAGCGGGACATGAGTACTATTGTTTTCTTGATGGATACTCCGGGTACAATCAAATCGCTGTTGCACCGGAAGACCAAGAGAAAACGGCGTTTACATGCCCCTATGGCATTTTTGCTTACAGAAGGATGCCATTTGGGCTATGTAATGCCCCCGCTACTTTCCAAAGATGCATGACTTCCATTTTTGCGGATATGCTGGAAAAGCACATGGAGGTGTTCATGGACGATTTTTCCGTGTTCGGATCCTCATTTGATCATTGTTTATCTAACCTTTCACTTGTTTTGCAGCGATGTCAAGAAAGCAACTTAATATTGAACTGGGAAAAATGCCATTTCATGGTGAAAGAAGGCATTGTTCTTGGTCACAAGATCTCACAAAAAGGGATCGAAGTTGATCAAGCCAAAGTGGAAGTGATCTCTAAGTTACCTCCGCCAATCAACGAAAAGGGCATAAGAAATTTTTTGGGACATGCGGGATTTTACCGCAGGTTCATAAGAGATTTCTCAAAGATAGCCAAACCTTTAACTACTCTGTTGGTTAAAGATAAGGCTTTCGTTTTCAATAAAGAATGCAGCGACGCTTTTGAAACACTTAAAAAAGAATTAGTGTCTGCACCTATTGTTATCGCCCCTGATTGGTCCCTACCCTTTGAGATTATGTGCGATGCTAATGACATTGCGGTGGGGGCTGTTCTTGGACAGCAGAGAGGAAAATTGCTTCATGTGATTTACTATGCTAGTCATGTTCTGAACCCTGCACAGATAAACTATGCAACTATCGAGAAGGAGTTGTTAGCAGTTGTGTATGCCTTTGATAAATTCAGGCAATATCTGTTGGGTTCAAAAGTGATTGTTTATACTGACCATGCTGCTTTGAAATATCTTTTTGCTAAGCAGGATTCCAAGCCCAGGTTGTTGAGGTGGATTTTACTCCTCCAGGAATTTGATGTGGAGATTCGTGACAAGAAAGGGTGTGAAAACACTGTTGCAGATCATCTTTCTCGAATGTCACCAATTGAGGAGACGGAAGAGCAACGCCCTATAAAGGATGAGTTCGCTGACGAACACATCCTAGCTGTTATAGGGGTGCCTTGGTTTGCAGATTATGCAAACTATCTCGTTGGCGGTATTATACCCGACGATTTTGATTCTAACAAGAAAAAAAAGTTTGTTCATGATTGCAGGTTTTATTTATGGGATGATCCGTTTCTCTACAAAAGAGGGGTGGACGGCCTTGTGAGAAGATGTGTACCTGAAGAAGAACAAAAAGATGTGCTGAAAGCATGTCACGACTCTGAGTATGGGGGACATTTCAGTGGTGATCGAACAGCTGCTAAAGTCCTACAATCAGGACTTTATTGGCCATCTTTATTTAAGGATGCGCAAGAGGTAGTGAAAGAGTGTGATAGATGTCAGAGGACTCGGAATATATCAAAAAGAAATCAGATGCCCCAAAATTCTATGCTCGAGGTTGAGTTATTTGATGTATGGGGGATAGACTTCATGGGGCCATTTCCACCATCGTTCGGAAAAAACTATATTTTGGTGGCTGTGGATTATGTGTCCAAATGGGTAGAAGCTGTGGCATTACCCACCAATGATGCTAAGGTAGTGGTAAGATTCCTAAAAGAAAACATCTTCGCAAGGTTTGGTGTCCCGAGGGCGTTGATAAGCGACGAAGGGACACATTTCTTGAATCACCTTATGGAGAAGCTGCTGCAAAAGTACAATGTGAAACACCGGATAGCTACTCCTTACCACCCCCAAACGAGCGGTCAAGTTGAGGTATCCAATAGACAACTGAAACAAATCTTGGAAAAGACAGTGAATTCATCCAGGAAGGATTGGTCTCTTAAGTTGGATGACGCTTTATGGGCGTACCGGACGGCTTTCAAAACGCCTATCGGAATGTCACCATATCAACTGGTTTACGGGAAGGCATGTCACTTACCTTTGGAACTTGAGCATAAAGCTTTTTGGGCATCTAAGTATCTTAATATGGATTTGTCAAAAGCTGGAAGTTCAAGGATTCTTCAACTGCATGAGTTAGAAGAATTCAGGAATCGGGCGTATGAGAATGCCAAGGTATACAAAGAGCAAACAAAAAAATGGCATGATAAAAGGATTCAAAGAAAAGAGTTTTGGGAAGGACAACTGGTCCTTCTGTACAATTCAAGGCTGAAGCTATTCCCAGGCAAATTAAGGTCAAAATGGTCGGGACCTTTTGTTGTTCACAAGGTATTTCCTCACGGAGCTGTTGAGATTAAAAATAAGACCAACGGAGATATTTTCAAAGTGAACGGGCAGAGATTAAAGCATTATTTCAAAGGCCAGCCCACTGGTGATGTGCATGTCACTCGTCTTACCCAGTAGTACGACGGACCGTCGAGCCATGCGACGTTAAACGCAGCGCTTCGTGGGAGGCAACCCACGAGTTTTTCAGTCTGACTTTTGTGTGTTTCTGTTTTGTAGGTTTTGTTCATCACTGATTTTAAGAAGGAATGAATGAGGTTTGAAGTCATAGTAGGAAGATCAAAAAAGCCAGAAAACGGAAAATCAGAGGTGCAACACGGGTGCCCGTGTTGGGCAACACGGCCCGTGTTGCATGATGCAGACAAATGGTTGTTTTTGGGAAGTTCTGATGGATTCCAGGGATGCAACACGGCCACCCGTGTTGTGCAACACGGGCCGTGTTGCAATGTCTGGAGATTGTTTGACTTCAGCCATTTTGAGAAGAGATACCAGGGGTGCAACACGGGTGCCCGTGTTGTGCAACACGGCCCGTGTTGCAAGTGCTGTTTGACATGAATTTTTGAGCCAGAGAAATTGAAGCATCCAGGGAGGCAACACGGGTGCCCGTGTTGTGCAACACGGCCCGTGTTGCTCATGCGGGAATCCTAAAATTCAAATTTTTTTTAGTTTCCCAATTTTGTCCTGTGGGCCCCACGTGTTTAATTTCATAATTTTCAATTAAAGGCTCATTAACCTACCATTTATCACTTTTCTTTCATCTTCTCCAACCCCATTTCTCTCTAAAAACCCTAACACCATTATTATACCTCTCAAAACCTCCATTTTCTCAAGCACCCACTCACCGAAACCTACTTCTCCATTCACAAAATTTGTTCCCCATCACTTGCTTGTCACTTCTACGGTGACCGTTTCCTCTAATCTTTAAAAAAATTTCGTGTGCTTTATTTGTGCAGGTTTGAAAAATGCCTCCTAGAAGGGATACCGGTAAAAATGTTGCTGAATCTTCTCGTCCTCGCAAGAGAGCACACCGGATGCCAAATGCTCATGGCATCTTATTCGAGGACCCGGAGCATCAAGCAAAGTATGCAAAGTTGGTAAGACGTAAGTTGATACCGGCCCGGTACATGTGCAACGAAACTCTTGAAAATCTAGGGCTCAAATTTGAAGTCCATAGAATGTTTCACAGTATCGGGATGTTAAATTTCATGCAATATGAAGCGCCAACTTTTGAGCGCATAACCTTGGAATTTTTGAGTTCTTTACAGTTTCAGCTCAAGCATACTTGGACCGGATCCGACACTGAATATTTCGGTACTCTGAAGTTCCGCCTTTATGACTATGATCATGTGATGTCGGTGGCTGATCTGGGGAAGATTTTAGATCTCCCAGTTTATGGGCCTGGTGCACCGCCGAGTACATTCGACGCAGGATCATTCTGGAAGGACATCACCGGCAACACCGAGTATGCCGCATCTGCTGCTAAGGCCTCATGCATCCATAACCCGTCCTTCCGGTACACTCAAAAAGGGTTAGCTTATACCCTTTTCTGCCGAGGCGACAGTACAGGAGTTGCAACTCTGCGAGAGTTATACTTCCTATATGGAATGGAAAACAATGAGCTGATTAATGGTGCGGCCTTCGCAGCAGACCACCTGAAGCGGGTAGCCAATGCTGCCTCGGGTGAGATTTCTGTTGGAGGGATGATTACACAGATTGCTCAGCATCTGGGGTATAATGAGAGGTTGCTTGAAGTGCCTGCAGTGGCAGGTAAGACAAAAATTGACCTTGAAACATTGGTCAACCAAGGTATGATTAAAACTGCTCATAATTATTATGCTGTGATGTCTCGTAACAAGCATTTGATTTCGTTGCCTGCACCTAACATGATTACCATAGATAATAGAGCTAACTGGCTGTATGAGGACCCCATGCTGGGTGGTTCCGATCAGTTTGATGAGTATTTTTCAGATGAGGAGGATGCAGGGAACCAACCTGAAGAGGTCCCGGTGCAAACTGCTGGTGGTTCATCTAACCAAGCAACGAGTCCGTGGAATGTTTCCAAGGACCAGTGGGACGAAATGATCAGAGAGCAGACTCGGCAAGGGGACTTAATCGATGAGCTGCATGCATGGATGCAGCAGATGAAGCTTCATGGATTTCCTCCCGAACAGTGATAGTTGTGAGTCCCCTCCGACATTGGTTCTTCAACAGTGAGGACACTGTTGAGTTCAAGTGTGGGGGGTTTAGTTTTTATGTTTTCGTTTGTTTTATGTTAATCTTTGTTTATTTTAATAGTGTCATAGTGTCGGCTTGAAGATTATAGCTTTATGTTATCTGTAAAAACACCCCTAAGTTAACCTGTTGTGTATTACATGTGAATTATGAGGAAGTATATAGGATGCGAGTGAAAAAGAATCCCGATGAGAAAATATGGAAAATTTTGATGTGTAGGTACTACATAAGCACACTGAGTCTTCGGAATTAGGAACGAGTTCGACATGTAGATTCGTGCCATGGTGCTT
This sequence comes from Lathyrus aphaca, assembly GCA_963966055.1. Classification (NCBI taxonomy): domain Eukaryota; kingdom Viridiplantae; phylum Streptophyta; class Magnoliopsida; order Fabales; family Fabaceae; genus Lathyrus; species Lathyrus aphaca. The sequence goes on along the minus strand of OZ014519.1, from coordinate 291,780,456 downwards.
TGATTTGAGAAGTAAACCCGAAGTAGTTTATATTGATATATCTGGCTTTATCTATAATAATTGTGTGTGCAAAGATGATCCAAAAGAGAAAAGCTTCAAGGCACCGAAAAAAAAAATGAATAAAAACATTAGAACGATCGATCCTTCTAAGTTGGGTAACCCTCACAAGGTTATTCAACCTAACGGCGGTTGAACATAAATGTTTCCCGAAGGGACAGAAGAATCGGTGCCAACGATAAAAAGAGGAATCAATCTTGCACACATAGTGAAAATCATTAAAAGCCTTAAAAGTGATTGTCCGAATGAAAAGGGTTGAAAATCGGAAAAATAAGACCTAAGCACGAAGCATAGTCGGAGAGGTTACCGAAAAGGGAGATTCGGATCCGTGGTTTTCCACGGTGTAGTGTTTGTGTGATATCTATACTGAGAGAAAAGTACAAAAAGAACTCATTGGGTGAATTGGAACGAAGGATCCACGTATGAGTATCATAATTCATATTGCTAGTTTTGAAGATGTGAATGCAGGATTTTTGCTTGAGGGCAAGCAAGAATTCAAGTTTGGGGGAGTTTGATCAGTGATATTTAGTGGTAATATTCAAGCCGGTTTTCAGCGTCTTTCGAGTCTATTTTTATTTTGTTTGTAGTGTCTCGTTCATGTTTTGTTTTAGTTTTCTCATTATCGCGTGCAAGTTGATGTTTATCGTCTTTACTTTGTTTTTATCAGTGGAATGGGTTATGTGGTTGTTTCTTTGTGGTGTTTCAGGTAAATATGTAATCGGTTGTTCGAGGTGTCCGAAAGAGGGTCCAAGCTTTTAAAAACTGATAGAAAATGAGAGTTCAGAGACACAACACGGGTGCCAGTGTTGCACAACACGGCCCGTGTTGTAAAGACCAGAAGAAACAAAAATTCAGCTCAGAAAATAAGAAGACAGGGGTGTGACACGGGCACCCGTGTTGTACAACACGGCCCGTGTCATGGCAGCTGGGAAAGGATGTTTTTTGGTAGTAATCCAGAGTCACAACACGGCCACCCGTGTTGCACAACACGGCCCGTGTTGTGAAGACCAGAGAGAATTTTGTGTTTTGCTGCTTCGAGGGTATTCCGGACATTTCGCGGTGCTGTTTGAAGACTGATTTATATTTGCCCATGATGACTGTGAAGAGACACTTTTTGAATTGGGGCTTTTTAGAGAGAACGAACACGGGAGAAGAAAGATTGATCAAGAGCGGAAGCAATTGACGATCCGACTAATCCAACGTTAATTGTAATGTCTAAATTTGCTTACTCTGTTTTTATTCCCAGTTTGAACATGAGTGGCTAAACCCCCCAATGCCAGGGGGGTGTCCCTGATTTGCATTTTGTAATGACTTGTTGAATTCTTCTATTTGGAATTATGTTTTTAGTTTCGTTTCTTTATTTTATCGCAACGTCCTTAATGCTTTATCGGTATTGGAAAATAAGATAACTGATCGTGGTTAGGATTTGGTCTGACCAACCATTCTAACCTTGTTGCATAATTTTATTGTAAAAATATTACTGAGGAATTGGGATATTTTTATGAGAACCTTTTTATGTCAGAATTATTGCTTGATATTCTTCTATGACCTTTGAGGAATTGCGGTCTATGAAGAATACCAAAGGTTTTTCTTTAAAGGAATTTTGGAAAAACATTATAGGCTTAGGAAAGACACGTTCTAAAGCACATCTCTAAAATTAAGGAACTTATGAGTCATTGCATTGCGAATCATACACCATACCTGGCATTACTTTCATAAAAGTGAAATTATTTGTTTTTAAGTTTTATCCTGTTCAATTTATTTAATTTAATCTCAAACCATGAGTTTTGTCCAATTGAAATTAATCACGAAGAACTTATTTTAATACGCAGTCCTTGTGATCGATATTTTGGGTTAATCCCTTCTATTACTACATCGGTAAAAATAGTACACTTGCTATTTTCCGGTCATTACGCCAGAAGGCCAAATTGAATTCTGCCATCGTCCATCAAACACCGAAGCTGCAAGACAAGTTGCCCAAGGAAGCAAGAAAGAAAGCCTACCTATTCCTGTTGAGATATGGGGCACCTTGGGACATCCAAGTGGCAAATTTGATTTCATGGTGAAGTATACTGCTCCTCAAAGTTCACAGATTGCAATTGAAGACATTCAGCCAACTGGATGGGACAACATATGAATTTTCATTTGTAATTTCTTTTATTTGTTTAAACACTTACTATTATGTTAAACTTTTGTTTTCATTAATGCATTGCATATGTTTGTCTTGAATTAATCCATTTGTTTCACTATATTTAAAACTATGCTTCTTATTTCTATCTTGTGATATTTAACTCCTGATAAAGCTATAAGCCTGTAGAAGGAGGATGGCGAAAACAATACCATAATCTTATGCAGTATGCTTTTGAACAGACTATGCTGACGATGTACAGGCATTGTTTCAACTCCTAAACAGTGGAGATATAAGGAAGTTAATCCCTAGTCAACCCTTTTGAGCCTATGAAGTAGGAGTTTTTATTCTCGCACAAATTAAAACCCTTATTCATAACCCGGGGCAGGGTAGTTACTCGGTTAACTCAAATATGCCAATTATCTGTGTTGTACACAACTAATGATGGTTCTCTGTAATCATTAAACCTGATAGTCAATATCCAGCAAAAGAAAAACCCACTAAGTCAAAACCTATGAAAGAGACTTAGTAAAAAAAAAATTGGTAAATTCCGCTGACTGTAATTTTGAAACAAACAGTTCAGGCAAAAAGAAGGGATAACAAAGCCAAAAAAAGAAAAAAGAAAAAAGAGGTCACTATGAATCCTCAACAAAGAAAGATGACTGAATGTTCAAATAAATTTTTGGTTTCTGAACCATCACAAATGTCAGTGTTACAATTCCAAACTCCTTTGAGCCTCAATGCATAAGTTAACTGAGCATAGGACTAAAGAACATCATGGAAATGGGGTTGGGTACAAATAAAATTTGAGCCTTTATCTTTTGTTTCTTAAAACGTGAACCAGGCCACGTTACAACCCTTTAAAAGTCCTAACTGAAGCATGGTTAGTTCGAAAGCGTACTGCTACAAAAAGGTATCCTGACTCCTTTAGGGCTTATTATAAAACTTGAGTTAATATCACAGTTTTCATAAAAATTGTTTTTCTAAAAATAACTTTTTTCAAAATTTCAAGACAGACATAAGCATTGCATTTTTTAATATATTTGTTAGCATATAATTGAGTGTTTGATAAACAGAGAAACTTACAGGATGAATGTTCAAAGTCCTTCCGATAAACAAAGTTGCTTCCTAGATCAAAGTCCATGTATACAAAGGGGCATAGTCATTATCTCCTAATCAAGGGGGCAGGCCATGATACTGCCTAACTCATTTGGGGCAATCAGGACAGGATTCAACTATGTTTAAGTAGCCAAGGGAAGATCTCCTCATCTATCTAAGTTACCAAGGGTAACATTACAGAGTTCATAATGCTAGGGGCATAGTCATTGTTTCCCAATCAAGGGGGCATACCAAGTTACTATTCAATTCATTCGGGGCAATCAGGTCCAGATTCAACAGTGCTTAATAGCCAGGGGCAGCTTTCCTCATGTATTTGAATTACCAAGGGTAACATTATAAAGTTCATGATGTCAGGGGCATATTATTGTGAGGCATTCTGCTTATTTCTCTTGAGGTAACTACATTCAGATACTTCCATTATGGGACAATTCATCCTCAGCCAAGGGGCAATGCTTTCTTTTCAAATCTAGTATCTGGAACGTATATGGTCCATCACAATTTGAAGACGCCATTCCTCTCATTGTATTACCTTGATATTAGATTCTCAGCAGAAGCCATGGTAGAAATTAATTGTCTACGCCAGTAGTATCAGATGGTGTCAGTATCATGTCTTCAGATCCAGCTATAGGATTTCTGGGAAGGTATTCAGAAAAGTTAAGAATCTCGGGAGCTCTAAATCTAATTGGTTATACACTCTCGAAGTCGAAACGATTCTGTTTTCAAGATCAGCTTTACTTTTCCAGCTTTGATTCCAGATTTATTTTTACCCTATTTACATAAGCGAAACGTCCATTGGTTGTGTTTGAATGTATGTATGCTTTTGAATATGATTGATGTTTACCAGAAATGCATAAATGCTTAATATGATTGATGTTTACCAGAAATGCATAAAAATGCAGTAATAGTATTTACTAAGGACGAACGAGGGAAGGAATTCAACGAAGCTTCGCCGGTTCATCCCCACAAGACAGCTACAAATCCCCCAGTAGGGCAACTCTATCATCATAGATACTTCGAGTTACATCTCCCCTCGAATTTATATCCATCTCTTTTATCCTCAGACGGATGGTCGGGAACTTATTCCTTCAATAGGGGTACGACGAACGAAGACGGGAGGTTATGGATACCATACTATCAAACGAAGACGGGAGGTTATGGATACCATACTATCGAACGAAGACGGGAGGTTATGAATACTATATTATCAAACGAGACGGGAACGAGTTCCTCATATTCTTCAGCAACAAATCGAGATTTATTTTCCCTGGCCAACAGTTGTTATACGAAGATATCCGGATGCTTCAGGCTGCATGATTCATACATACATCATATATATCATATCATAACATACATATCCATAAGTACATAATACATTACTTAAGTACATCATACTATGCATGCATACATAATGCATAAACTAATATTTCCCTTGCAGGATAGTTATATGCAGGTAAAACAATATCAACAACTTACAACAGGTCAGAAATGATCCATACACTACTCAAGATGACTTCGAATAGCAGGCAAACGGTCCGTAAAAAGATCCATTCCCTGGTTCAAGACATCTTTCAGAAGAACAAATCCTGACATTCTTTTGGCCTCTTGTTCAAGACCTTTTTCAGAAGAACAAATCCTGACGTTCTTTTGACCCTTAAGAGCAAATCCTGACGCTTTTTTGACCTCTTGTTCAAGACCTTTTCTTAAGAGCAAATCCTGACGCTCTTTTGGCCTCTTGTTCAAGACTTTTTTCAGAAGAACTAATCCTGACGTTCTTTTGACCCTTAAGAGCAAATCCTGACGCTCTTTTGGCCCCTTGTTCAAGACTTTTTCAGAAGAACAAATCCTGACGTTCTTTTGACCCTTAAGAGCAAATCCTGACGCTCTTTTGGCCCCTTGTTCAAGACTTTTTCAGAAGAACAAATACTGACGTTCTTTTGACCCTTAAGAACAAATCCTGACGCTCTTTTGGCCCCTTGTTCAAGACTTTTTCAGAAGAACAAATCCTGACGTTCTTTTGACCCTTAAGAGCAAATCCTGACGCTCTTTTGGCCCCTTGTTCAAGACTTTTTCAGAAGAACAAATCCTGACGTTCTTTTGACCCTTAAGAGCAAATCCTGACGCTCTTTTGGCCCCTTGTTCAAGACTTTTTCAGAAGAACAAATCCTGACGTTCTTTTAACCCTTAAGAGCAAATCCTGACGCTCTTTTGGCCCCTTGTTCAAGACTTTTTCAGAAGAACAAATCCTGACGTTCTTTTGACCCTTAAGAGCAAATCCTGACGCTCTTTTGGCCCCATGTTCAAGACTTTTTCAGAAGAACAAATACTGACGTTCTTTTGACCCTTAAGAACAAATCCTGACGTTCTTTTGGCCCCTTGAATAGAAGGCAAACGGTCTGTAAAAAGATTCATCCCCTGGTTCAAGATATTTTTCAGAAGAAATAATCCTGACGTTCTTTTGACCTTGGAGAGTAGGCAAACGGTCTGTACAAAGATACATTCCCTAATTCAAGATACCTCCAGAAGAGATAATCATCACAAGATTTATTTCTACTGGTCCATTCCCTAATTCAAGTTTTTTTTTTAACAACAAAACTTTTTTTAATATATTTTCATAAACCTTAATTTTTCATGTAAACCTTAAAACTTTCTCATAAATTTTAACCGTGTTATTTCCTCTAAACCATAAACATTTTCTCAAACCTTAACAAACCTTTATTATTTCTTATTTTCGCTCATGCTTATGTTATTCATGCACTGTAATTGCTTCGCCCTTGTAATATTTTAAGTTTTAACTTGTAATATTTTCAGTTTTATTTTTCGCCATCTTTATTATGTAACTGCCCCAAAGCGTTGTAATAGTTAGAATTTTATTTTCTGCCATTTATTTTTCTGCCATTTATTTTTCTGCCATTTATTTTCTGCCATTTTATTTTTCTGTCACTCAAATTCCTGCCATTGATCTTATATTAACTGCGTGGCTTAGTAATGTAGGGCGTGAAAACCTACTAAATTAATTATTTAATATTTTTCTATAATCTTTATATTTTTTTTTTTGTAAATAAATGTTAATTATTTTTATAAACTTATTTTACTACTTATCTATAACAATAAACCTTTATTTTGTAAATACTAACTCTTTTATTATTTTGTACATATTAAATTATTATTTTTTTTCTCTAAAAAATTTTTGAATAACATTTTGTCAATAATATTTTATATATTAATAGTATTTTATTATAATAGTAATAATCATATAGTGTAAATAATTAAAAGTTTTTCTCAATAATCTTTAATTGTTTTTCTCTAAACTTAATTACTTTTTTTCATTAATTCTAATAACTTCTAAAAAATCTAACTTGTCTAACCTAAACTTTTTCTTTTTAATTAAATGATTAATTGTTATTTCTTTAATTTATTTTAACTTTAATGATTCGGTAATGATTTTGTTGTTCAAATTGGAACCATTGTCGGTAATGATTCGCTCGGGAACTCCATATCGACAGATGATGTATCTTTTCAGAAATCTTGCTACCACTTGTCTGGTGACGTTTGCCTATGAAGTTGCTTCAACCCATTTGGTGAAGTAATCAATGGCTACCAGGATGAATCTGTGACCATTTGAAGCATTCGGTTCAATCTTTCCAATCATGTCAATGCCCCACATAGAAAAGGGCCAAGGTGAAGACATCACGTTCAAAGGATTTGGAGGCACATGCACTTTATCTGCGTAGATCTGGCACTTGTGGCATTTTTTGGCATAGGCACAACAATCTGCATCCATTGTGATCCAGTAGTAACCTGATCTTAATAACTTCTTTGCCGTTGCATGTCCTCCGACATGGGTACCGAAAGAGCCTTCATGCACCTCGTGCATCAAGAGGTCTGCTTCCTTCTTGTCAACACATCTGAGCAGAACCATGTCAAAGTTTCGCTTGTATAATGAACCATCAGCATTGAGGAAAAAACTACCGGCTAACCTTCTCAATGTCTTCTTATCATTGGATGATTCCCCATGTGGGTATGTCTGATCCCCCAAAAAGCATTTGATGTCATGGAACCAAGGCTTGTTATCAGTGGCGGTGTCCACATAGAATACATATGTCGGTCTGTCCAGTCTGGATACCAAAATCCGAGGCACATAGTTGGCAGTTTGTACTTTGATCATGGATGAAATGGTAGCTAAAGCGTCTACAAACTGATTCTCGTCTCGAGGGATGTATTCAAGTTTGACTGTTGTGAAGAAAGTCAATAATCTCCTCGTATAATCATGGTATGGAATCAGATGCTCCTGATGGGTGTACCATTTGTCGTTGGTCTGGTTGATTACCAAAGCTGAATCTCTAAATACATTCAAAGTTTTGATCCTGAGGCCAATGGCTTCCTCAAGTCCCATGATACATGCTTCGTATTCTGCTTCATTGTTAGTGCAGGCAAAGGTGAGTTTTGTTGAGAAAGGCATATGAACTCCTTTAGGTGTGATGAGCACTACACCAACTCCACGACCATTCATATTGACAGCCCCGTCTAACATCATAGTCCATGCCTCTTCTGGATCAGGCCCTTCAGTGTGAACTGGCTCTTCACAATCTTTTTCTTTTAAGTACATGATGTCTTCATCAGGGAAGTCAAATCTCATGGGCTGGTAATCATCATTGGGTTGCTCAGCTAGATAGTCAGACAGTACACTGCCCTTGATGGCCTTTTGAGAGGTGTACTGAATGTCATACTCTGTCAGAATCATTTGCCATCTTGCAACCCTTCCGGTAAGTGTTGGCTTCTCAAATATGTACTTTATGGGGTCCATTTTTGAGATCAATAAGGTAGTGTGAGTCAACATGTACTGTCTTAGTCGGCGAGCAGCCCACGCTAAAGCACAACAAGTTTTCTCGAGCAGTGAATAACGTTGTTCACAGTCGGTAAACTTTTTGCTTAGGTAGTATATTGCATACTCTTTTCGGCCAAACTCGTCATGCTGGCCCAACACACACCCCATTGACCCTTCTAATACTGTCAGGTACATTATCAAAGGTATTCCCTCAATTGGAGGCATGAGAATTGGAGGCTCTTACAGGTACTCCTTGATCTTATCAAAAGCTTTTTGATAATCGTCGTTCCACCTGACTGTTTATTCCTTTCTTAATAGCTTGAACTGGGGTTCACAGGTTGCAGTGTGATGAGATATGAACCTTGGGATGTAGTTCAATCTTCCCAAGAACCCTTGAACTTCTTTTTTAGTCCTAGGTGCAGGCATTTCCTGAATGGCTTTGACTTTATCGGGATCAACCTCAATTCCCTTTTCACTTACGATAAATCCCAGCAACTTACTAGAACGTACCCCGAATGTGCATTTGTTGGGGTTCAATTTCAGCTGATACTTCCTCAGACGCTTAAACAACTTCAGCAGATTCACTAGATGATCTCTTCAGTAAGGGACTTGGCAATCATATCATCCACGTAGCATTCAATTTCTTTGTGGATCATATCATAGAATAAGGTTACCATAGCTCGTTGATACGTTGCACCGGCGTTCTTCAGTCCAAATGGCATTACCTTGTAGCAGAACATGCCCCAAGGTGTGATGAAAGTTGTTTTCTCCATGTCTTCGGGTGACATCTTGATGTGATTGTACCCAGAAAATCCATCCAAGAAAGAAAATACCGAGAACTGAGTTGTGTTGTCCACCAATACATCAATGTGAGGTAATGGGAAATCATCCTTCGGGCTAGCTCTGTTCAGGTCCCGGTAGTCCACACACATGCGCACCTTGCCATCCTTCTTAAGCACTGGTACAATGTTAGCAACCCACGGCGGGTAACTAGTCACAGCAAGGAAACCGGCGTCCCACTGCTTTTGTACTTCCTCCTTAATCTTCATGGCCATATCGGGGCGAGTACGACGTAGCTTTTGTTTGACTGGAGGACAATATTCTTTCAAGGGTAGCCTGTGCATGACAATATCTGTATCTAGACCTGGCATATCTTGATGAATCGGTAGGAATGATTGTTGTTGCTGTTGTAGGAGAATTTGTTGCTGAAGGGATGATTATTGATGTTGTAGGTGGATCCAGTGTTGCTGAAACAAAAGTTGAAGGAGCTGTTGAAGTAATTCGTAAAATCCCATCTTGGATAAGGCCATCTATGCCAATCCTTAGCTTCTCACAACCATTACTAGCTATATTGCACAACTCACAGCAGGCCCCATAGCCTGGGAATACTTGGCATCTTAAAAGTTGAACTTTGACTTCAGCCAGTGGTGTTTGAATCTGTGCAACATTATCAATCAATGTAGATGGTTGGTCTGCTTCAATGGCATTAATCCTAGGCCCACCATGATTAGGCATAGGATTTCTGTTGATGTTTGGAGGAGGTGAGAAGTTGAGGGCTTTAGAATCAACCAAATCATGAACCTTCATCTGTAATGCTCTGCATTTCTCAGTATTGTGACCAGGTGCGTTAGAGTGAAAGGCACACCTGGCATTGACATCGTAATTCTTTGGGAGATTGAGAGGATCTGGTGGTGCCAACGTCCTTAACTCAACCAGGTTAAGCTTCAGAAGTTGTGGTAATAAAGCAGCATAAGGCATAGGAATAGGGTCAATCACCCTTTTGCCTGAGATGGTCTCTGTTGAAAGGGACGCTGTTGTTGGTTGCTTTTGCTGTTGTTGTAGGTTCTCTGTTGTGGGAAATGAGATGGTTGCTGATAGTGATGTTGTTGTTGTTGTTGAGGATATAACGGTTGTTGTGGGATTGGAGCTGGGATGGTAACAGCTGCTACTGACCTGTGAGAATATTGGGGCCTGCCCCTGCCTGCATGGATGGCATTAGTTTCACCCGTCCTCCGGGCTCCTGCAAAGGGTTTTCTAGGGTTGCTAGAGGAACTTGCACCATTGTCGGAGATTTTGCCCATCTTTAAGAGAATTTCAATCCTCTCACCAGCTATGACCATATCAGCAAAACTAGTAGAGGAGAAGGCAACAAGGCTATCAATATAAGTCCCTTGCAATGTGTTCATGAACATGTCAGCCATTTCCCTTTCTGACATGGGTGGTTGGACAACAATAGCAAGTTATCTCCATCTCTGAGCATAGTCCCAGAAGATCTCTCTAGAAGACTGAGACATGCCCATTAGAAGAGTTCTATTGGGATCCATGTCCAGGTTGTACTGATATTGCCGAATGAAAGCCTCGGCCAAGTCCTTCCAACATCTTATGGTGGCTCTCGTCAGGTGCGAATACCATTCTCTTGAAGCTCCAATCAGACTGTCTTCAAAGTAGAACATCCATAACTTCTCATCCATGGTATAAGCCTTGAGTCTCCCTAAAAAGGATTGCAGATGAGTACGCGGGCAGGAGGTACCATTATATTTCTCAAAGCAAGGGGGTTTGAATTTGTGGGGAATTCTCACCCCGTCTACCAGCCCCATATCCATCACGTCAAAACCTAAGGAGTTCTGAGATTCCAAAGATCTTAACTTTTCAGCAATCTCATCCAGTCTTCTATCATATACTTCATCCCCAGCTCTGACAACTGTGAATTGTTCCTCTTGGGGGTCTTCCTGCAATATCCTGCCTGCAGCTGTATTTCCTGGAACATTCCCACTAACATCAGGGTTCAAATGGGGCCCAAATTCTGGTGGGTTAATGTGGGGCTGCCCGCGCTCATTATTACTAGTTCCTCTTGTGCCAGGGTGAGGCTCTCTAGGTGTTTGTCCTTCCACCAGCTCTCTCAGCCTCTCTTGACTCTGGGCTAAGCCAGTTATTACTGCCATAAACTGGGTCATTTGGTTTCTCATTTCGACCCTTTCATTTGCCATCTAATTTCTTACTTCAGTCAGGTCTTGTTGTACCTGGTCCATTTGAATTCCTGGAAGGTTGTTACGGGTAGGGTACCGGTGCATGCGGTTGACAGGGAACACTCGGCGACGAGCAATATTTCCTGAAAGCATAACAAGGTGAGAAACAAAATATTATGCAAAACCTGCAAAACAAAGAAAAGAGGTTAGTATGCAATGCAATATGCTTATTTGTTTTCCAAGGTATCCGATTTGGTTCTTGGTTTTGACCTTTCCCGACCTCGAGGAGATGCTTGATGTTGTTTGAGAGAAAGCCCAAATGAAAACAAACCAAAATATATTACAAATGATGAAACATACATATTTTGTTTTACAATACATGCCCATGGAGGGTCAATAAAAGGAAAAGTACATCAAAAGGAAAGAACAACAAGCAAAGAGGAATCAAACATCCAATCCAAACTCATCTTCCCTGACCTCCTTCAGGAGTGCCTCAGTCACTGGACCAGCTGGGTGCTCTGTAATGGTTCTAATGAGGAGGTTCCTAGTAGCAATGGCAGTAGTCAGCTTCTTATGCCTGTCCTGATCTTTGGATCTCTTCAACCCTGCTCTAAGCTTCAATTCTAATATCTCTTTCTGAGCTGCCAACAAAGCTTCCTGCTGCTCCTTCTCATTGGCTTCCAGCTGTTCAATCTTGGCTTGAGTCTTCTGGTCTTCTTGTGCACGGGGTTCGGTGATCCTGACCCACCTAGTCTGGCTCTCTTGCAGATAGTGCTCAGCCCTAGCTTTCTGAATCTTGGCCTCCTTACAAGCATTCTTCAATATCTATTCTCCAGCCCTTGCTTTCCTTATGTAGTCTTCTGTCTTTTCAATTTTGGCAAGGTGCTCAACCCTGAGCTTTTCCAATCTCTCAATGTCCAGACGACCATCACTCCTTTCCCAAAGGGTCTTTTTTAAGGCCTGAGACAGTTGTTCATTCCTTTCCTTCAACTTTTCAAATTCCTCCAGGCTAACTGTTGATGCTGGTTGTACTGTAGATGGTCCAGGGGTGTCTTCCAAGGTGAAAGGCATTCTGGTAATCTGAGCTCTAGTAAGGGACTAGTCTGTGTACTGAGCTGAAGCAACATTGTTACATCTTCCAAGAATAGCTACCCCTTTTTTCTGGATGTTGTCCCAAGCCCAGGATGCTTGTCTGACAACAGCTGAATTAGGCTGCACTTCACAATATAGGGTTTCAGCTAAATCCTGTCCTCTGGGAGGGTGAACTAAGGCATAACCTAACTGTCTCTTAAACAGTAAAGGATTGTAGTTGATGCAACCCTTTACTCCTATCAGAGGCACATTTGGGTATTGTCCACAACTGGTGATAATGTCCTTGCCTTTGGTGCTCCGGGTGCACCATCTGATATCATCTGAAGTCAAGGCAACGAACCTCTTGGCCCAATTCTTCTGCTGATGTGGGTTTAAGAAGGCATCTGATTTAGGCAGGTGTCTGAGTAGCCAAGAATAGAACAAAGGAGCACAACATCTTACCAACTTCCCCCTTTGTTTCTCATTCCTCTGATGGATGGAGTAATAAAAGTCTCCTAGCAGTGTAGGCACTGGGTTCTTCAGAAGAAACAAATGGATGGCATTCTTGCTGACAAATTTAGGCTCATCTGCAAACAGTATAGCCCCATATATGCTGAGGGCTAACAGTGCACATACTGCCCTCCACTCTCCCACTGCAGCCTTCAAGATGGCCTGAGAAATCAAGAAATCCAAATATAAACCAGGAATCCCAGCTCTAGTTGTCATACTTTGCTCAATAAGGGCAGGTTCCAAGTACAGTGCCCTTGCTATCTCCTCATTCTTAGGAGCAGTCATCTCTGGGTTGAAAGGAATTTCTTTTCTGATAGGAACTCCAATCAATAAAGAAATCTCCTCTAGCAGTGGTCCCAGCTGAAAGTCAGGAAAGGTGAAGCACATAAGAGGAGGGTCATAGAACTGTATGCATGTGTGAATCATGCTCCTCTGAGATGGATCAAGATCCATAACCATATCCAAAATCCCCCCATGGTGCTCTCTGAATAGAGGGATGTGGTCAGGTATGATAAGTGACTGGACTTGCCTGATACCAGTCAACACAGGCTCAAAAAAATGGTAGGATATGTTGCTCTTCCTGGGAGCAGCCATGAGTGCTGCTGAAGAAGTTGAAGACAAATGCTGATGAAGATCACAGACTGATGCTGGAAACAAATCTCTGACAGACTAATGCTGGTGATGATGGGGATAACTGAAGAAGATGCTGAAGCAGATGACTGAGGCAAAGGTCTATGCAGAAGAAGGGGTCAAAACCAAAACCGAGATACAATGAGGTGGATACCCTGAAAAACAAATAAACAAATGTTAAATGATGCAATGATGATGTATGCAAATGATATGCAAGGGTTATGATCAAGCTAAATCTAATTATCTGTCCTGATATAAGTCTATGTATGTTCAAAGGTCCAGATGAGGCTCAGAAATCCAGTAACCAGGATGGAGGACTCAAATAAAGAGTCACATGTCCGGGGTTAATCACAAGAACTGTCCAAAGTGGAGTATTCTTAAATAAAAACAGTAACAAGGTATGTTGTGGTCGAGGGCTCCTGCAAAACCTGTAAACAACCCAACCCCTTCACCTGTAATGTTCTAGAACAAGGATCCTCAGACTTGGATCAGTTATGAGAAGTGTAAACACTTCTAACCCAGAGGTACAGTGTTTACAATAACCATAAAAGATCCTCCTCTAATTCACCCCAGATTCTGAAGGTCATAGTAAAGGTCATCCAGACTTAGCAGGCTTCCCAGATAGCCCTAGTACTACAGGAAATCTGTAGCACAGAGTTCTCAAGAAGAAAACCACATCTGAACCGTGTTTCATATTCCCGCACCAGACCGAAATGGAATGGGAAAGAATATGAGCCACTCTAGCCTAGGTGTCACTCAGGTCCCAGGTATAGGACCTCAATCACTCAGTAGAACCCCACCCACCAAAAAAAACCAGATCCAGCAATGACAGTATGAAATATGCATAAGACTATAAAGAAAGCAATAAATAAAGCTGTACATAAAGCAATAAATAAAGCAAATAAATAAACACAATTAGCACATAACACCCCTGGTAACACAAATCAAACAAATGCTAGGAGGAACCCACAAAACGAACCAGAAGCCCTGGTTGCAATATAAGGTTCCCCAGCAGAGTTGCCAAGCTGTCGCTCTCACCAAATGACACTAGGTCAAGAGGGGTACAAATGCGAACGGTCGGCGAAAGGGAGGAATGAATAGAGTCGCCAGCTAGGCATTTTTATCCCGAAGGAAAGGTAATTGTGCATAAACCTAAGAAAAGATGGATAAGACGATTGCGAACCAGAGAAACTGAGAAAGGGGGTTGGTTACAACCTGGGAAGGTATTAGCACCCAGATTGTCCATCGTACTCGACGGGATCCACGCTTGAAAGATTTGTGTTTAAAGGGGTAGTGTCAGTGCTATCTATGTATCAAAGCTGGAAAATAATGTAAGTGTCAGTGCAAAAAAAGAAGTGTAAAGTGAAAATAAAGGAATGTCAGTGTAAGGAAAGAGTGCAAAGCTCGAGACAATGAGGCTTAAAGAATAATGCTGGAAGAGGGGGAATGTACAGAGACTTTTGTTCGATAACTGTTAAGTTATGCCTACGTATCCTCTCGTGCAATGAGGAAGTCAGAACACCGTAGTTCGACTCAAAGAGACTGAAAGATAAATTGACTTGTGAACTACTTGCTTGCCTATGCTCAAGTGTATGACCTGTCTGGCTCAGGTGCTAATTGTCTTGCATTAGACGGAAGAAGCAAGTTCTCTTTTGTGAGTGAATGAGATGAGAAAAGAATCCAGAAGGAGACGATTATTGTTTTTTTTTTATGTTTTCAATCTTTTATTACTATTTGGAGTTTGTCATAAGTTAATGAGCTTAAGCCTAAACCAAGGGTTAGTAAACTCATCACATCCTTTCTCTGATTAGGGGTAATGAGAATACCTTAAGTATGAAGTAAACACCTCACACTTAATCACCATGATGTAGGATTAAGATCATTAACCTACTTGCATTTATTTAGATGTTTTTGGGGTTTTTGTTTAGTGTTAAGTAATGAGTTTAAGCCATAATCAAGGATTTAATGGACCCATTACACCATCATAATAGAAGGATAATAGATGAGAACATTTAAGCTGAGGAAGGCTCCTCAACTTAATCCATGATTAGGGATTAAACTCATGACAAAACAAAGCCTTTATTAAAGTGGATTTTAGTTAATGGTAAGATTAAGAAGTGAGTTTTATGGTTTGTAAGACAACTTGAGGGGGAATTGTCCATTAACACTAGGGTTAGTCCTTCTTAACCAATTAAGGAAGAATTAGAACCCTAATGCAAGGCCCAAGTTACAAGCTTGATGTCTTAGTGATTATTAGCTGAATTGATTAAAGGATTTAAACACATTAAGGGTTTAACACTTAGGATTAAAGTTATACATTCCATCCTAATAGAAGGATACATGCATAACCTTAATCACAAAGCCTTAAAACCTTGAAGGTTTAGTCCTTGATTAAGAGGTGAGAAGAGAAGACACAAAGATGACACAAAGGTAAAACTAAATGGGGAACTAATCAAACCCTAATTGTTAACATGTTTGGGTATTCCTAGGGTTTATGAAGCTTGCAAGAAATCTTCAAGAAGGGCCACCAAGGAAGAAGGAAGATGAAAGGAGGAGAAACATAAAGAAGCAAGACAACTTACTTCACTTCAGATGATAAGTTGCTTGAAGAAAGAAAGTGAGGAAGGAGCATGAATGAGCAAGCTCACTCAAACACAAAAGTAAAATGCAGCAATGATGCAAGGGAGAGATGAGAAGAGATTGTGAGAAGTGAAGGCAAATTCACTTCTCAAACACCTACCACCTGAAAAGTTAGCAAGAAGAAATGAAATGAAATGAAAATAAGATGAATTGCAAAGATGAAAACCAAAGTTAGAAGCATATTTATGATGTAAATGATGTTATGAGATAGCATGGAAGCATGCCAAGTGATGTGAATGTTCATACAAGAGATGAGAATGCAAATGAGACATGTAAGAAGCATGAAAGTTCATGAATGCATATGACATTAAATGAGAACAAAAACATGTCAAATTAATGATGCAATGATCAAACATGATTTCAATATGTCCTAAGATGTCTTATATGCCATGTGGATGCACAAAATGTCATGGCAAGTTCATGTATGCAAGCTTATGCAAGGTGGATGTAAATGAAGATGCAAATTAGGGTTTATGCACAACATGAGATGCAAAATTCAAAATCAGAAGCAAATGGTAAGATAAAAAATTGAAAATGGAATCAAAGGGACCCTAAAGCTATACAAGTTCACTGCCCAAAGGGGAAGGTCAGAAGCTAAACCCTAAAGGACTTATGATTTTCCTAAGTTTCTAAGGTTTTAAGGGTGATCCTAAAGGTAAAATACCAAACAAATTGAAAATGCATTATAAAAATGAAACAAAAATGTTTTTAGATGCTTGAAAGTATGCATAACACAATGCAAAAAGAACCATTCACAAACTCAACTTGGATCAAAAGTTATGAATTTTTGAAGTTAGGGTTAAAAAATATTCAAATTAAAGAACCCTAATTCAAATGAAAATTGCCAAAGTATGATCAAAACCAAAAAGAAATTTGTGTTGTGAGTTTGTAAATGTCTCTAAATGTTTGGAAATGTTCTCTGAATATTTTTGGGATTTTTAAATACCTAAATGTATTTTAATTAATTAATTTTCATTAATCAATTAAAATAAACATTTAAATATTTTTTAAAATAGTTAAAAAATGTAAAAAAAATAAAATAAAAATTGTTTTTCTGTTAAGAAAATTATTTAGAATAAAAATGCAGAAAGAAAATATTTTTTGGATTTTCTATGTATTTTAAATAATTTATGCAAAAACAAATGATGAAAATATGAAAATAAATGAATTTAATGAAAAAGTCAAACAATCCAAAGGCCAACGTTTAAACAAAAAGGGAGGGAGCTGACGCGCGCGTGAATGGAGGGTTCAGATCAATTCTGGAAATTCAAATTTTCCTAATCTTAATTAACTTAATTAATCCAGAATTAGGGCTTAATCAAGAGATATGGACCACTGGATGCGCGCGGGAAAAGGAAATCAATGACTCGCATTCAAACTCACCTAAACCCTAACCCTAATTAAATCACCTTCAGATGACCGGAACAATGGTTCCGGTCATCTTCTCCGGCGAGCACAAAAACCTAACTTCTTCTCTAGGAAAAATCAAGAGCTCTAAAGCTCCAAATCACATCTCCTAATCACCCTGAACACGAATCAAGCATCAAAACAAATTTCTACAACCTACAACTCAAGGTATGGATCAAAACATAAAATCTGGGAAAAGTTTCAGAGCTTCGATACAGGCTTAATACTCAACCATTTTCAAAACCAACAAGTGCAGCGTGATCAGTGAAGCATAAGCAACATTTCTATGGCATAAAAATCAATTTCTGGAAAAAATGTTCTTGGTGATACCTGAACTGGAGCTTTCACCTTTGGAGCTCTCTGACCAGTTCTTTGCTTCAAATCACCTCCAATGATCCCCCTGAAGAGTTTGCAAAGCTTGGTTGGAGTTTATATGGCCTCTATGTGAAGTTCAGTGGAGCTCAAGTCAAGGGAAATGAAAACCGTGTTTTTGATTTGGGGGCTTTCAAGGCAAAATGAAGGGTGGGGAATGATCAGTGGTGAATGTGGAGATGAATGGTGGAAAAAGTTTTGAGTTTTGATGGCTGAGCTATGAGTTTCGAAGAGGACAAGTTTGAGGCCAATTTTTGAGAACTGAGTGTGTGTGTTGATCTGAGTTCCAAGAAGTTATGAAATGTAACCCTTGAGGCATGTATGTGAAACTGTGATTGGTCAGAAGAGTTGTTGTGGAATAGTTTGATTGGCATGGCTCAAATTGCATAAAGTCAAGAAAGTTGTCCTTTGAGGTATGAGCTCATGGAAGGCTGGCTTAGAGGCATGGCTCGAGTCATCTGGCTTTAGGGAGGTCCATGGAAACTGATTTGAGGAGCTGGCACAAGTGGATGTCAAGATTTGTGCCATTTTGCAAGTTCATGAAGTTTTGGCCCCTTTTGAATTACTTGATGATCAAGACATGGAATGGCATGATTATTTGGGAAATTCTAAGTTTTAGTTCATGTGTGATGTTTGTCTAATGCTTAGAAGTCAATTAGAGGTCACATTTAACCTTGGCATGAGTTTTTGCAAGTTTCCCTCTTTGGTGCATAAGTGAAAATTTAGTGATTTTTCCCAACTTTGCAAGGCCATAACTTGAGTTCTAGGATGAATTAGATCAAGTTCTTGTACTTTTTGAAAAGGGAATGATCCAATCTACAACTTTCATGACCAAGAATTTTTCATTTGAAGCATTTTTGATTGAGAAAGAGGAGGTTGAAAAACTTTCCCAAAATGGCAATTTTGCATTACAAGTCACTTTCCCAAAATGGCAACTTTGCAAATGGCTTGAAATTCTTCAATTTTGTGAACTTCTAACCTCTTATAAGATTAAATAAAGATCCTGTACACCTACAATGATGGAGAAGACCCTTTGGTTGGATAATTGGGGCCTCAGATGCCCTGATTTTGCACTGACTTGCTCAAGAAGTCATCTATTGATCAGATGCCTTCCCCATTGAATTTCTTCATGACAATTGGTATGTAGGATCCTTATAACATATAGAGACCAATAGAAACAAGAATGACCAAAAAAATTGGAGTTATGGCCTCTAAAACCAAAACCCTAATTTTAAGTCATCTGTGCAGTTAAGTTTGGCTCTACTTCCATGCCTTTCTCAGTTCTTGTGATTTTCTGATTTCCTTGATCTTGGGAGGATATAATATGATACTTGAACATACATGGACCCTCTTGAGATGATTGGAGGCCTTTGGAGTGGCTCAGATGACCCTTGGTTTTCTCAGATCACAAACCCTAGATGCAGATGAATTTGAGCCAATGCAGTGAAGCAAAAATGCAATATGAGATGATATGATTGAACCAATGCAAATGAAGAGATCATAAGCCATGGTGAAATGAGTGAGGGCAAATTTGGTGTGTTTACAAACTCTTATAATTTCCTAGGAAGACCAGTTAAGGACTTGTTGCCCGGAATCCTTGGACGAATCCAGCTCTCCAGGTTGAGGTCGCTTTCCGCCTCGTCTTCCACATTATTGACAGCATATGAGGTTAGCATCCCCTACTTATGAACTTGGGCTCCTTAGCAAGCTCTGCTTGATCTTGTCGGAATGGTTTGTAACCCAAACCGAATTTGTCCTCCTTCTTCTCCACCGGTAGCAGCTTGCCCCAGCCTTGGGCGTTTCCATCTTTAACAACCTTCCGAGCTTGTTGATAGGAGACAATTGAAGTACCCATCATATCCTCCTGGGATGCAGCAAATACTTCAGTTGTTGCCTCATTGACATTCAGTGCTTCGAAACCTTGGCTCATGGTCTCGTGGATTTCACCATCCATCTCAATGTATTTATAGGTGGCCAGATCGCTAACAAAAATATCCTCTTCACCCCAGATTGTGATAATTTGCCCTTCCCACTCGTATTTTAATTTCTGGTGAAGGGTCGATGTAACTGCGCCAGCAGCGTGAATCCATGGTCGACCCAACAAACAGTTGTAGGCCGGCTGAATGTCCATCACGTAGAAAATAGTTTGAAAGACCTGGGGGACAATTATCATAGGAAGTTCCACCTCTCCAAGAACAGACCTCTTGGAACCATCAAAAGCTCGGACCACTAGATTGCTTGGTCGGAGAGCTATAGCATCATATTCAAGCTTAACAATGGCTTTCTTCGGCAAGACATTGAGTGAAGACCCAGTGTCAACTAGAACATGTGAAAGCACAACCCCTTTACACTCCAGAGTGATATGTAAAGCTTTGTTATGGTGACGGCCTTTCGTTGTCAAATCAGCGTTGGTGAAGCCTAGCCCATGACTAGTATTAACATTAGACACCACTGTCTCTAGCTGATTTACCGTGATCTCCTCGGGCACTTAGGCTGCGTGCAAGACTTTAAGTAATGCATCCTGATGAGCTTCGGAACACAACAACAATGATAAGATGGAGATCTTGGAAGGAGTCTGGTGGAGCTGATCCATAACCTTGTAGTCACTTCTCTTGATTATTCTCATAAATTCATCCATATCTTTCTCAAAGGATGTTTTATGGGCTTCTTTCAAAACTGGTTCTTCCGGCACCACATTTTTACCTTTAGCTTTCGCAGCAGCCTCTGCCTCAGTATTAACTCTTGGAACTTGTGACGCGAAGAGGCGTCCGCTTCGGGTGAAGCCTCCGCCTCCCCCGACATTATCGGCCTGTGGTGTATGAGTTGAAGAATCAAGAATGAATCTCTCCCCATTGCAGTAGAGGTCTGAACCATAGTGCCATGGCACAACATTATCTTTTTCATATGGAATGGGTCCAGGAACCGTGATAGTGACTGGACTGACTGCAGCGGAAATAGGAACTGTGATTGTCCGCGGATCGTAATATATGGTGACGGGATTTCTGACTGGTGGTGGTGATGAAGGACTGAAGTTGGGTTGTTGAGATTGTTGCTGAAAATTGTTGGAGTCGGGGACCATTGTTGGGTCATAGTATATGGTGACTGTGGAGACGTCGTTGTTAATGGTTGTTGTATTTGTAGAAGCGGATGCGGTTGAACTAGTGCTTGTTGAAGTGGTGGAAGAGATGATTGTTGATTTTGTAGACGAGTCTATCGGAAAAATTGTCTTTGAAGTTGTCGGAGGAGTAATTGTTGTTGCTATAAGAGGAATTGCTGATGTTGTAGAAACCGTTGATGTTATCTGCATGATACCTTCCCTTATAAGGCCATTGATGCCATTTCTCAAGCTTGCACACCCATTGACGGAAACTTTGCAAGATTCACAGCAGGCCTCACAACCTGGGAACACCTGGCATTTTAAAAGCTGAGCTTTAACCTCTGCCAGAGGTGTTTGAATGCTTGCAGTATCTTCAATTAAATTCATGGGTTGATCCTTCTCAATTTCATTTATCCTGGGCCCACCATGGCTGGGCATAGGATTCTTTGTGACGTTAGGATGTGGTGCAAAATTTAAAGCCTTTGAATCAACTAGATCCTGGACCTTCATGTGCAAAGCTCTGCACTTTTCAGTGGTGTGACCAGGTGCATTAGAATGGAAGGCGCATTTGGCATTGTCGTCGTAATTCCGTGGAAGGTTCTGAGGATCTGGTGGAGCCAGAGTCCTTAATTCAACGAGATTAAGCTTCAAAAGTTGTGGCAACAAAGTGGCATAGGGCATTGGTATAGGCTCAATTACCCTGTTGACTTGAGATGGCCTTTGCTGGAAAGGACGTTGTTGTTGGTTGTTGTTGTTGCTATAGGACCTTTGTTGAGGGAACTATTGTGGTTACGGAGTGTATTGTTATTGAGGAGGTGGAGTAGGAATTGTGACAGTGGCAATTGATCTTGGCATATACTGGGGCCTACCAATGCCCATGTGTACTAAATTTGTTTCACCCGACCTGCGAGGCCCTGCAAATGGTTTCCTCGTGCTGCTAGAGCTGGCGCCGTTATCAGAAATCTTTCCCATTTTTAATAAACTCTCAATCCTTTCTCCAACTATGACCACATCTGCAGAGCTAGTGGAAAAGAAAGCAGCCAACCTATCAATGTATGTCCCCTGGAGGGTGTTCATAAACATATCTTCCATTTCTCTTTCCGACAATGGAGGTTGAACGGCAGCAGCTAATTGCCTCCATCTCTGAGCATACTCTCTGAAGCTTTCCCTGGAGGATTGTGACATACCCATTAGAAGTGTTCTGTTAGGAGCCATGTCTAGATTGTATTGGTATTGGCGTATGAAAGCCTCGGCCAAATCTTTCCAATTTCTGATTGTTGCCCTAGTCAGATGAGAGTACCACTCAGGGGATGCCCCCGTCAAGCTATCCTCAAAATAAAACATCCATAGCTTTTCATCCATAGTGTAAGCCTTCAATCTTCCTAGAAAGGATTGAATATGGGTGCGAGGGCAAGATGTTCCATTATATCTTTCGAAGTAGGGAGGTTTGAATTTGTGAGGAATTCTAACTCCCTCTACCAGCCCCATATCCATAACATCAAACTCTAAGGAGTTTTGAGACTCCAGAGATCTCAACTTTTTTGCTATCTCGTCCAGCCGACGATCATAGGCTTCATCTCCTGCTCCAACTACCATGAATTGTTCCTCCTGAGGGTCCTCTTGTAAGGCACGCCCTCCAATATTACCCTGGGTATTCCTGATAGCATTAATGTCAGGGTTAAGATGAGGCCCAAACTTCGGGGGGGGGGGGGGGGGGGGGGTCAGTACGAGGTTGTACATGATCATTGTTGCTGGTACCCCCTGTACCTGGGTGGTTTTCTTCAAGAGTTTGCCGCTCGACCAACTCTCTTAATCTTTCTTGGCTTTAGGCCAACCCAGTCATCACTGCCATAAACTGGTTCATTTGAGCCCTCATTTCAGTTCTTTCATTATCCATCTGGGTTCTCACATCAGTCAGATCTTTTTGAACCTGGTCCATCTGTAAGCTCGGAAGGTTGTTTCTTGTCAGGTACCGGTGAACTCTGTTGATGGGGAAGATTCTCCTACGAGCAATGTTTCCTGAGACCACAACAAAGTGAGAAAACAACAAACAAAAACCTACAAAACAAAAAATGAGGTCAGTATGCAATGCAATATGTCTATTTGTCTTCCAAGGGTATCTGGTTTGGTTCTTTGGTTTTGACCTTCCAGACCTCGAGGAATGATGATGTTGAAGAGAAATGAAACCCACAGAATAACACACAAACCATATATTAAAAAAATGTACAGATACATAGTTCATGATTACAACAAGTTCCCAT
Source organism: Lathyrus aphaca (assembly GCA_963966055.1). Classification (NCBI taxonomy): domain Eukaryota; kingdom Viridiplantae; phylum Streptophyta; class Magnoliopsida; order Fabales; family Fabaceae; genus Lathyrus; species Lathyrus aphaca. The sequence continues at coordinate 291,757,373 of OZ014519.1, read as the reverse complement.
GATGGGTCATGTGGCACCCTAATTTTTGCCCTAAGTTTTTTCTTCGCATTTCATCGGCATCTTGCATACAAACAAGATCGCACTGGTTGCTCGGTTCTTCTCGGGTTAGGTTTATGCCTCGCAGGGGATCACCGTTGTCTTTAATTACTTTATTTGTTTGTTTTTACTAACCATTAATCAAAATCCAAAAAAATATTTTGTTTCATTTTGCTAACCTTTTTCAGGAAGTGGAACCATGTGAAAATACAAAAAATAGCAGTCCTACAACTCGAGCGAAATTTCACAGAAAAGGTCGAAGATGATCCGTAAATAATTCAAATTTTTATCTGATCAAGGATTTCCCAAATTAATTGATGCATTCAAAGGATTTCCAAGGATCATGTGTTCATTTCTTCGACGCACTACAAGAATCGGGCTGAAACAACCAAATAGCTATGTTTGAACAAAAAATTCAAAATTCAGCTTGGTTAACCGGTTAACTAGTGCGAAATTTGAATTTTTTATTCAAATTCAGCACCCTTAGATCATTGATTAATTGGAATATTCTAGATCCATTGGTTTCTGATTTCTCTACATCACTTTGATCATTTCCTACCATAAACCCTCATTAATCACCACTCTTTTCCATTTCCCACCAAAATTTTAATTACCAAACCTAAATTCAAATTACCAAAGCAAGCTCCATTCCTTTAAATAAGACCATAATTTCATTCATTTGACAAGCTTTTGATAGCCACAAAACCTCTTGCAAAATACTCCCTCAACACCAAAATTCTCCAAAGCTCATCTTTCTTTCTTTTGAAGTTATCAAGAATTCACATTGAATTCTTGATTAACTTGAGCTAAACCTTCACCCTTTCATTCTTTTGCTCATCAATTTCAGTAGATCTAAGCTTGTGTTGGTTCAATTTGAAGAAAAGCTTTTGGTAATTCATCTTCCTCCATAAACCCATATTCACCATCAACATTCAAGATGTAGATCTTTGGTGCTTTTGTTTCTAGATCCTTTGGATCTTTATTTGTTGTTTGATTGCAGGGATTCCACCTTATTTTGGTTTTAAAATTCGTGCAAATTCAGATCATGATCATCCAATGTTTGAGAAAAGGTTTCAAAATGGATCATGCTGAATTTTCTGCATTTTTCAGCATCTGGTATAGCGTTAACCGGCTAACCATTTGGTTAACCGGTTAACCAGTTTAAAAACAGCGCAAATTGTCCAAAGTCAGAATGGTGTTTTTGGCTTGTTTTAAGCCCCTTTTTGGTTCCTCTTTCTTCTCCTTCTTCCTCCTTTTAATTTTTACCTTGGGAAGCACTTTTGGGAGTGATTTCTCTTTAATTTCAATGGACTTTGGGTGTAGATTAGAGTAGTTAATGTTCATTAATTTAAAACTACCTTTAAGTGTATTATTCAATTCATTTAAGGTACTTTGCATTAGTGACACATTTTCATGCTTGAATCCACCAAGATGAGTGATTGAACTTAAGGATGGAAGAATACCATAAGTACGGCTCAATTTGGTATTCACCTTTATTTTTGTGCGGTATCGCGTCCGGATAACGATTTACATATCGTTTATCTCGCATGCATTAGCACTAACATTATGCACCTTAATTGGAGGTGGCCGACCTCATTTGTAGGGTAATTACTTCGTAAATTACTCGGCGATTGCTTAACATAGACCTAAATGTGTCCCAACTTCGGAATAAAAATCTAATTGGATACTTGCACTTTCGTGGACCGGATCTCTTGTTGATCGCGTAATCCCAAAGTGGTTAATCATATTGCATTTAGAATCGAGAGTTATGAATGTTTGATGCGTAGGTGCTTTGGGTTTCCCAATCGCCTTTCAAATTTCATTGAATTCAACTCAGTTTGCCTTGATTAATCGCTATAGTGTAAGATGCTAAGCGGATCCGGTTGTCTTCGATTTTGGTTACTTTTCCTTTTTGGTTGTGGTTGATTAAGTTCACCATACCATTATTATGTAAATATTATTATACTATTACTACTATTAATATTTTAGATTCTTGCATTTTTATTTCTTTTGTTACTAACATTTAATTTCTTGCACTTTTATTGTCTTTATCTTATTTTGCTTTATTCATCCATATCATGTTTATTATTTGCTCTTATTTTGTTGTTATTTTCCTTTTGTCCATTTGGACACAAAAACATTAATTAAGGATTAAACCTCTAAAAAACTTGTGACTTTAATTGGAGGACTTTTGGTTACTATCCTTAGCATTTGGAGTGAATATTTGGACTTAGATTCTTAGGACACTTCCTTTGCCTTGATCTTCATAAAGTTGGATTTATCCTTTATTTGGCCATTTGCTAGCTTATAAGGATGGAACTCTCATGCTCATAATTTGGAAGGTCGTCAAGTTTGGTTAGATCTTTCTTCCCTTATCTCTTTATTTTCTTTTTTTAGGATAGTCCCTTCATCTCCTCCCATTCTTCAATTTTCAAAACCTTCTCCCTTTTTCAAAGGATTCTTTCTTTTTAAATCATCACCTCTTTAACAAAACAAAACCTTGACTTTTGTCAAGTGGCTTTTTACCTCTTTCTTTTCTCTTTAAAAATCAATGAATATAATCATGTTGACCTTAATTCAAAAAATAAAAAGAACCAAACTCATTCAATTTGTTTTGTGCCTTTGTGCACTTTTGTTAATTTTCTTTTAAAAAGTGCCGAATATGAGTCATTATTCTTTAGTCGGGTGCAAGTCTCTCAATCTCCATGGTTGTAGTTTGATGTAATTGAGTCTCTTTTCATTTGTGGGGATTTAGTGGCATACTCGTCGATTTTATCCGAGTTGGCGCCCTCCCCATAATGATGTATGAGTCTATGCCTTCATTCTCATGGTAGATTTGTTTGGCTATCCACTTGAAGATGACAAATTCTCTTCACTTAATAAAAATGAATCATAACCCACCCTTTTCACTATTTGTACCAGAAACTACGGGGTTTTGATCTTGCATTGCACTTTGTGGGTACGTAGGCATGAGGTGGTAAACCTCTCCAAACACAAAAATATTAAAAAAATAATTCTTTTCTCATCCCTCCACTCACATTTTACAAACCATTCTCAAACCAAAAAAAAAAGTAAATTTTTCAAAGGGCTCCCGTGGAGTACCACAAACATTTTGGGTGCATAAAACCTTCCCATTGTGTAACTTATCCCCTTACCTATTTCTCTTTTGTGTTTCTTTAGCTTTTTTTTTGCTTTTAGATTCATAAGGATTTATTCGATCTTTTTTTCCTTTTCATCTTGGAATAAAATAAAAGCGCGGTGGCGACTCTGTTTACCTTGAGTTAAGTTAACCAATAGCTTACACTCATGATTTTACCGCTACAGGTCAAAATACAACAAAATCAACAAAAGTACAAACAAAATGAAGTACAAATACAAAGAAATCAAACATCCAGCCCAAAATCATCCTCTTTGACTTCCTTCAGGAGAGCATCAGTCACTGGTCCAATTGGATGCTCTGTGATGGTCCTGATAAGAAGGTTCCTGGTGGCAATAACATTTGTCAACTTCTTATACTTATCTTGGTCTTTGATCTCTTCAATCCCGCCCGGAGTTTCAACTCAGAGATTTCCTTCTGTGTTGCTAACAAAGCTTCCTGACTCCTCTTCTCATCAGCTTCCAACTGCTCTATCCTAGCCCGGGTCTTCTGATCTTCCCGTGAACGAGCCTCAGTAATTCTGATCCATCTAGCCTGACTCTCTTCCAAGTAGTGCTCAGCTCTGGCCTTCTGAATCTTGGCTTCCTTGCATGCATTCTTCAACACTAACTCCCCCGCTCGGGATCTTCTGATGTAATAATCCGTCTTCTCAATCTTGGTCACATGCTCGATCCGGAGCTTCTCTAACCTTTCATTGTCCAGACGACTATCACTCCTCTCCCAGAGGGTCTTCTTTAGAGCTTCAGACAACTGGGTATTCCTTTCTTTCAACTTCTCAAATTCTTCTAAGCTGGCTGTAGCTACAGGCTCTACTGCTGATGGTCCAGGCATATCCTCCAGGGTGAATGGCATGCGGGTGATCTGTTCTCTGATGCGTAACCAATCAAGATATTGAGCTGAAGCTATGTTGTTGCACTTGCCAAGAATGGCAGTCCCTTTTGTCTGAATGTTGTCCCAAGCCCAAGCTGCTTGTCGGGCAATGGCATGGTTATGCTGAATGTCACAGTAAAGGGTTTCTGATAAGTCCTGCTCTCTTGGTGGATGTACCAATGCATACCCTAATTTCCTTTTGAACAACAGAGGGTTGTAGTTGATGCAACCCTTCACTCAAATTAGAGGCACATTAGGATACTGCCAACAGCTGGTGATTATGTCTCTGCCCTTGGTGCTCTGAGTGCACCACTTGATGTCTTCTGAAGTGAGAGCAATCATTCTCTTAGCCCAATTTCTTGACTGATGGGGATTCAAGAAAGCTTCTGACTTTGGCAAGTGTCTCAATAACCAACACTAGAAGAGAGGTTCACAACATCTGACTAATCTTCCCCTCTGTTTCTCATTCCCTTGATGCACTGAGTAGTAGAAATCCCCTAGCAAGGTGGGAACTAGATTCTTCAACAAGAAGAGATGGATAGCATTCTTGCTTACAAACATAGGCTCGTCTGCAAACAAGATGATACCATATATGCTAAGGGCTAAGAGAGCACAAACAATTTCCCACCTTCCTGCTGCAGCATGACTGGTGGCCTGTGTAATCAAAAAGTCCAAATGGAGGCATGGGATTCCAGCCTTTGTGGTCATATTTTGATCAATGATGGGGCTTCCAAATACAGAGCCTTAGCTATATCCTCATTCCTGGGAGCAGTCATCTCAGGGTTGAAAGGAATCCCCCTCATGATGGGGACACCCAACAACATGGAAAACTCCTCCAACAAAGGGCCCAACTGAAAGTCTGGAAAGGTAAAACATCTGAGAGGAGGGTCATAGAACTGAAGGCAAGTGTGGATCATACTCCTCTGTGATGCATCCAAGTCCATGATCATGTCCATGATACCACCATAATGTTTCCTGAATAAAGGGACATGATCAGGAGTGATGAGTGTCTGAATCTGCCTGATACCTGCTAGGGAAGGCTCAAAGAAATGGTATGTAATGTTGCTCTTCCTAGATGGGTCCATGATGACAATGGATGCTGATGAAGATAACTGAAGGGAAAAACTGATGAAAACAACTAGAGAAGATATCAGCTGAAGAAGATCTCTGATGAAGATAACTGATGAAGGTGCTGAAGAGAATCTCTGATGGAGATGGCTGGTGAATATATCTGATGAAGAGGAACATTCAAAACCAAACCAAAGATAAGATGTGGATACCCTGTAAGACAAACAGAAAAATGTTAAAATGATACAGGTGATGTATGCAGAATCATATGCAAGAGTTTGTGATCAAGTGCCAGATTTGTTATCTGCCTTGATAAGGTCCATGTGTGTTCATAAGTCCAGATGGAGGCTTAGAGAACCAGTAACCAGGTGGGGGACTCAAATAAAGAGTCACAACTCCAGGGTTTCACAAGAATAGTCCAAAATGATGTAACCTTAGAAATATTAGTAACAGGGTATGATGAGGCCAAGGGTTCCTACAAACCTGTAAACATCCCAACCCCCTTACAGGTATTGTTCTAGAACAAGGATCCTCAGACTTGGATCAGTTATGAGAAGTGTAAACACTTCAAACCCGGAGGTACAATGTTTACAATAATTATAAAGGATCCTCCTCTAATTCACCTTAGATGTTGAAGGTCATAAAAAGGTCATCCAGACTTAGCAGGCTTCCCAGATAGCCCTAGTACTACAGGAAATCCGTAGCACAAAGTTCTCAAGAAGAAACCCATGTCTGAACCGTGTTTCACATTCCCGCACCAGACCGAAATGGAATGGGAAAGAATATGAAGCCAATATATCTTATGTGTCACTCAGGCTCCCGGTATGGAACCTTACTCACTAAATATCCCCCCCCCCACCAAGACAAACAAGAGATCCAGCACATGACATGATGACAGTAATATGAAATGCATAAAAATAGTAAATGAAAGCAATAAATAAAGCTGTACAAAAAGCAATGAATAAAGCAATAAACAAAAAGCACAAGTAGAACATAACACCCCCATAAACACAAATCAAACAAGCGCTAGGAGAAACCCACAAAAGAACCAGAAGCCCTGGTTGCAAGATTTCCCTCATCCCCAGTAGAGTCGCCAAGCTGTCGCTCCCCCAAAAAGACACCAGGGTCCCAGGGTGCAGACACGAACGGTCGGCGAAAAGAGAAAATGCAGATGAATTGAATAGAGTCGCCAGCTAGGCATTTTTATCCTGAAGGAAAGGTAATGCTGCATAAACCTGGAAAGAGATGGATAAGACGGTTGCGAACCAGAGAAACTGAGAAAGGGGGTTGATTACAACCTGGGAAGGTATTAGCACCCAGATTGTCCGTCGTACTCGACGGGATTCATGCTTACAAGATTGTGTTTAAAAGGGGTAAGTGTATGTTCTATCTATGTGCAAAAGCTAAGAAAGGAATGTACATGTGTCAGTGCAAAAAGGTGTGAATTGCTCAGGAACTAAGGCTTAGAAAGAATGCTGAAAGAGGGGGGAAGACACAGAGACTTTTGTTCGATAACTGTTAAGTTATGCCTACGTATCCTCGCGTGCAATGAGGAAGTCAGAACACCGTAGTTCGACTCAAAGAGACTGGAAAATAAATGACTGTGAACTGCTTGCTAGTTTATGCTCAAGTGTATGTCTCGTCTGGCTCGAGTGCTAACTGTCTTGCATTAGACGGAAGAAGCAAGTTCTCGTTTATGAATGAGTGTGATGAGAAAAGAATCCCGAAGGAGACGATTATTGTTTGTTTTTGTGTTTTCAGTTTTGTTATTGTTATTGGTGTTTTGCATAGGATGATGAGCTTAAGCCTAAATTAAGGGTTTCTAAACTCATTATATCCTCCCTGATTAGGGATAATGAGCATACTTAAGTATGATATAAGCATCTCAACTTAATTACCATGATGATGTAGGATTAGGATCATTAACCTACTTGTGATTAATTAGGTGTTTTTGGGGTTTTGTTTAGTGTTAAGTAATAAGTTTAATCTTTAATCACAGATTAGTGAACTCATTACACCATCCTAATAGAAGGATAATAGATGAGAACACTTAAGCTGAGGAAGATACCTCAACTTAATCCATGGTTAGGGATTAAATTCATTATATAACAAGCCTTTATTAAATGGATTTTAATTAAGGGATGAGATTAAGAAGTGGATTTTAAGTTTGTAAGACAACTTGAGGGGGACTTGTCCATTAAACACTAGGGTTAGTCCCTCTTAACCATAAGGAAGAGATCGAACCCTAATGTAAGGCTCAAGTTACAAGATAAAGTCTTGTGATTATTAAGGTGATTTTATTAAGAGGTTTAAACAAATTAAAGGTTTAACACTTAGGATTAAAGTTATACACTCCATCCTAAGAGAAGGATGCAGACATAACCCTAATTCCAAAGTTCTAAAATTTTAAGAGTTTAGTCTCTGATTATTGAGATGAGAAGAGAGACTCAAGGAGATTCAAAGGTAAAATTCTAAGGGGGGATATACACAACCCTAAAATTTATCATGCTTATATGTCCTATGGTTTGTTAGTCTTAAGAGAAAAGGTCTTCAAGGCCACCAATGGAAGAAGCAGATGAAAGGAGAAGGGGAAAGAAGAATAAGTTACTTACTTCATGAGGAAGATAAGTAACTTAAAATAAAGAAAGTGAGAAGGATGGAGCACAAGTGAACAAATTCACTTCAAAGACAATGTAAATATGCATATGAATGAGATAAGAAGAGGTGGGAAGTGAAGGCAAATCCACCTCCCACAATAACTTACCAAAAGTTCCTGAAAAAGTTAGTATGAATGCATAAGGTATAAAGCATGAAGAAATGAATTGAAATGAGATGAAATGACCAAAGTTAGAAGTTATTATGCAATGAAAATGTGATATGAGATGATGCAAAGTCATACAATGTGCATATGAATGATCATACAAAGATGGGATGTCATGAAATCATGTTTAGAAGTTTGAAAACACATGGATGTTTATGAAATGAAATGAATGCAAGACATGGAAAATGAATGAAGAAATGATCAAACAATGTTTTAACATGTCCTAAGATGTCTAATATGACATATGAATGCTTGAAATGTCATGGTAAGTTCATGTGATGATGAATATGCAAGGTGGGTGTAAATGAACATGAGAAATTAGGGTTTTATGAACATATGCGATGCAAATGGATAAAACAGAAGCATACAACATGATAAAAAATTGAAATCAAGCTCAAATAAAACCTAAACCTATACAAGTTCAAACCCCAAAGGAGGAGGTTAGAAGCTAAACCTATTGAAAGTTATGATTTTCCTAAGTTTGTTAGGTTTTTTGGGTGATGCTCAAAGGAAAATGCAAATTAATTTGAAAATTCAAGATAAATTCATGAGGAAAATAAACTAGAAACTACATGCAATATGTGAAACAATGCAAAAAGAATCAAGTTCAAACTCTTCTTGGTTAGGCAGAAATGATTTTTTAAAGTTAGGGTTAAAAATTGTGATCTTAAAGAACCCTAATTCAAAGAAAATTGTGAAATTATGATCAAACCTAAAAATAAATTTGTATGAAGAGTTTGAAAATGTTTCTAAATGTATTGGAATGGTTCATGATTTTCTTGGTGATTTTTAGAAACCTAAATGCATTTTTAATTAATTAAAATACTTTGATTAATTAAAAATAACATTTAAATATTTTAAAAATACTTTTTAAATGCAAAAAATAAAATAAAAATCATTTTCAGGTTGAGAAAAATATTTAAAACCAGAATGCAAAGTTTCATATTTTTTGAAAGTGTTTTGGTATTTTTAATAAATTATGCAAAAGAAATGAATTAAAATGAAAATAAAATGAATAAAAATGGGAAGTAATCAGATCCAGTGGATGAGATTCAAACTGGGGAAATGGGGGTTGACTGCGCGCGTTTTTAGAAGGTCAGGATTCAATCTGAGGAAATTATTAATTAATCCTAATTTAAACTAATTAAACTGGATTAAAAATTAATGGAGCAATCTGGGTCACTCATTCATGCGCTAACCCTAAGATCTAAGGGCCTACATTCAAACTGGCTAATTAAACCCTAAGCATTTTCAGGTGACCGGAGCTAGCTCCGGTCATCTTCTCCGGCGAACCAAAATCCCAGAAACTCATACAAACATCTAAACTCCTAATTTCTTGCCCAGAATCACTCCTCTAACATCATAGAACATGAATCCACAAATAAAATTCATTTATTATGCATAACAAAGCTGAATCGAAGCAATCAAGTTTTAGGTCAAAAATTTCAAAAGCTTCATACATGGTCATTTCTCAATCATTTTCGAAATTAAACATATCATTGTGATCAGGGGAACATGAAGATTGATATTTTAACTTAAATAGCAAGTTCTGGAAAAAATGTTCTTGAGGTATACTTGAGATGAAGCTTTGCAGTTTTGAGCTTTCTGGCCTCCTCCCTTGTGCAAATCAACTTCAATGGACCCCCTGAGGATGATGTGATGCTTAGAATAAGTTTATGATGGCTATTTTGAAGTGTTTGGTTCTGGTTTTGCAGAAATCGTGTTTTTGATTTGGGGGGTTTCAGGCCATTTTTAGGGTTGCTTTGTGTTCTATGAGTGATTTGAAGATGATTGGTGAAGTTTGTTTTAAAGTTTGATGGTTGTGTTTTGAGTTTCAAAGAAGGGAAAGTTTTTGACAATTTTGTGAATTCTGAGTTCCAAGATGTTTTAGGCTTGAATGTGTTATGAAATGGAGTCCTTATGGTTCACATAAGTCATTGTGATTGGTCAGAGAGTGGTTAGTGGCATAGTGTGATTGGTATGGGAGGAAATGCAAAAATGTCAACTTATGTGTACTTGAGGTATGGGTTAATGCAACAGGGGATTCTAGGCATAGATTGCCTCATCATGCTTCATGGAGGGCCCTTGGATCAAAGAAAGGCAACTGTAATGCTTAGATGAAGAGATAGCAAGCTTTATGCAACTTGGCCATTTTGAACTTTCTTGTGAATTAAGTCACCAAAACCCTAGGTTCAAGGCATAATTCTGATCTTTGATGGTTGTTTTAACATGTTATGACATAATTGAACACATTAGATGTCACTTAGAAGCTTGAAATGCCAATATGCAAAAAATCCTCTTTGACATGAACTTGAAAATTAAGTGATTTTTGCCAACTTTGAAAGGCCATATCTTGAGTTCTAGGATGAATCAAGACATGTTCTTGTACTTTTTGAAAAGGGAAAGACCTAATCTACAACTTTCATGTCCAAGAATTTTTCATTTGAAGCATTTTTGGTCATGAAAGAGGAGGTTAAAAATCTTTCCTAAAATGGAAAGTTTCTATTACAAGTCATTTCCAAAAATGGCAAGTTTGCAATTGGCTCAAAATTATTCAATCTTGTGAACTTCCAACCACTTCTAAGATCAAATAAAGATCATAGAAGTTCAATTTGATGAAAATTATCCTTTGGTTCCATTGTTGGGGGCCTCAGATGCCCTGACTTTGACTTAACTTGCTCAAGAAGTTACCCAATGATCAGATGATTTCCACAATGATTTTCTTCATCAAACTTGGTACACACGATCCTTATAACATATTAAGAACATCAGAAACAAGAATGACCAAAAAATTTGGAGTTAAGGCCTCTGAAACCAAAACCCTAATTTTGGTCATCTGTGCAGTGAAAACCCTAGCTCTGCTTCCATGCCTTTACCAATTCTTGTTATCCCTTGAATTTCATGAACTTTGGGGAGCATAATATGATCATAGAACACACATGGTCTCTCTTGGAAAGATTCGAGACCTTTGGGATGGCTCAGATTGATTCTTGGATTGCTCAGATCACAAACCCTAGATGCAGATGAAATGGAACTATGGAGATGAAATAAATATGCAATATGAGATGGTATGCTTATGTTAAAACAAAAATGAGATCACAAGCTATGGTGTGAGAAAAAGTGAGGGCAAATTTGGGGTGTTTACAATAGGCACACAACCCAATTGCTTACACCCCACACGGGCACATAATCAATGTGAATAAATCACACATTGCTCACACCCCACACGGGCACACAATGTTTATGGATTGCTCACACCCCACACGGGAACACAATCTGATTGCTCACACCCCATATGGGCACACGATCGTGTTGTAGTCATCGCTCACACTCCACATAAGCACACGATGCTACAACGGATTCATAAAGAATGCCGCAAAACATGGATGCATACATTATGCTTCACATGCAAAATGACACACAACATTCTTGAAAATGCATACATTATTCACAACATAATCATGCATTCATCTTATTCAATTAGCATACATTTGCATTCAATCCAAGCAATGTATTCATTTGCCAAACGACCACAACATCACATCAAACCCACATTTCCCTAAATAACTCATTTACGTTTTATCGGAAAAGTGGGCAAAAGTCGACTAAAAATTACATTTCTCATCATCATTAGTTTCTACATGTTTTTAGCTTCAAATCGATATAAAGAACGCCTAAAACGGATAACCGAAACTAAAGTTATGAATTAAAACACAAATCTCCCAAAAACCTCCAGGCTCGCTGAGCAACCTTCTTGCTCGCTGAGCGAGAAAATCTCTGGAAAACTCGTTGAGCGACGTGTTGCTCGCTGAGCGAACACTGCGATTTCAGAAATCTCAGTTGCGCAACAGTCCTCTCAAAACCCTCCAAAACTAAAATAAACCTTCAAAATCATGATCAATGACATATATTCAACAACATACTTTGATTATAACAACTTATAACCGATTAATCTACCATTTCTCACATCTTCATCAAAAACCCTAACATTTCATTCTCTCTAAACTTCACCAAAACAAAACCTATACAATCTAACACATACATAATCACATACAAGATTAAGATAACAATGTTTATCACCCTTACCCGATTGTTTCGATTCCTAGGAGCAATCTTGATGATTTTCCAACTTTTCCTCTTTTCTCTTCTCTTCCTTTTCTTTCTCCTCTTTTTCTTTCTATTCTCTCTTTCTTTCTGTTTTTCTCTCTTATAACTCTTACTAATTATTTATACTCTTAACTCATTTCTTCTCTTTTCCACCAAATATCATTTTCTCACAAAATAATAATTCTACATAAATTCTAATTTATTACCAATTTGAAAATGTCTAAAATACCCTCCAATCTAATTTTTTACCCGAAATTCACAAAACGGTAAAATCACATAAACACACCAATTTCACAATTTCACAATTATTATTAAACTTAAATAAAAGACTTAACAAAAATGGGAAATAATCGAATCAGGGCGTTATAGTACCGACCTGACAGTCACATGAGGAAGGGAGAAGTATTGACGTGACAAAGCCACAGGTTCGTAGAAACGAGCACACTATTACCCAGAACTCTGGTTGAAGTTCAACCAAAGACATAGAAAGAAACTGCCACGGACGACGAAGGTTAAACCTAAACACCGCACCAATAACAGTGTTGACACTGAAAACCACCGCATAAAGGCGGAAAACACTGTGTCGGGACCCTAAAGGTTCAATAAACCAGTCCTTTCGATCCTAAACTTAGCCCTAACTGCATGCAACTAGTCTATCCACAAAATCAGAAGCTTAATCAGACAAAAGATGACGAAAACTTATAATATTAAGAAGGATTCTAGTGTGCTCGGATAATCTCCTCAGGAGCTATGGCAGTTGGCGGTGGTTGACGGATGAGCTCGGGTACTTGTTCGAAATGGGCAGGGAGAGCAAATAACGAACAGTGTAAGAATGAAGCCCAATGTTGTATTTATAGATTCCTCTGACACGTGTACCAGCACGTGAAACCTACAAACCTAGAGACGATGCACTCATTAACTAAAGACGGTCGTAGGGTAGCCATCATCACACATTAAATGCACACACTTCCCTATACGCAGGTGTGACACTACATTTCCACCAAATGATTGGGATCCTCGTTCAAACAACCATGTTATAATGACCAATCTCATAAACGGTCAGCTAAGTTGAACCATGAACGACGAAGTATCACAAACTTCAGAGTTATCCCGCGCACGGTCAGCCACCTTTAAGTCATCGCTTCTACAACCAGAAGCAACAACTTGGGGGGCTCCTATTCTGGACTAGACCAACGACTAGGTATGGCCCAATCCTTTCTTGCTCATGAAACGGCCCAATGGCCCAAATGTTAAGGGACCCATCATATTCATGTTCCCCCTGGATTGGTTGTGACCCATCGACCACGTATGGTCGTAGTCGATCCGCCCTCCTCGTCCCTGACCTTTGCCCGACAAAGGCAGAGATCACCCAGATTCGGCCTAGATAGTTCTTACTCACATGGTATTGTGCCCGACGCACCATTATCACGACCAGGATGCTCGTCCAACGGTTAGTTTCTGACAGTTACCTATTTTGGGGGGATCCACGATCTAGGCCCAAAAATAGGAACCGTTGACCACGCGCTGGGGGCTCTCTATATAAACCCTCTCATTTAAGGGGGCCCAGGTATCGAATATTTATTCCCTGAACACTCTTACTTGTACTTACTATCTCTTGTGCTCGTCCTGACTTTGGCATCGGAGTACCTTGCAGGTACCTCCCCGTTCTCCTCAATATTTTAGCAAGCTTTGAAGTCTACGTCAGTAGTCATTGGAAATTCTGATCTCAGGTACAATCAAATAACAATAAAAATTCTCAAAAATATTGGATTCAAAAGAACATGAGCTTCAAAGAGAAATACAACTGCTAGGACCACCGCCGACGAACCACCAGCGCACACGAGCTGAGGTTGTGACCTCTCCGTTCAGCCCAAGGGTCGCAGTAGTGTAAGTCTACCACCCAAAACATCTCGTACCTTGTTCTTTCCAACTGAGATCCTGCCCTGTACGTGTTGTAGATTTTCCATTCAACTTAAGCCATAAATATATTTTTGAATCGAGAAAAATGAACATAATTTGATTAAAATCAAGTATTCTTGAATTATATTATAGTTCATAATATATTCCTGCAGAGAATTGGTGTACTCTTTTGTATATGTCAAATAACAGTGTCAAAGTATCATTTCCCTAACACAAATAACCACATTGGAACTCAATCAAAGAGTGAAGACACTTGAACACATGCACATCTTTTATTGTTACACTTCATTATCCTTGGTGGCAGGTACGAAGGACCTTTAGGATAACAATCATCAACATTTCTACATATAGCATATCCTATATTAAAAGATTAGAATAAAAGATTAGATAATATTTTATAAACAAATTAATAAAGAAAATTTGTAAACATAAAAACATGACTTACTTCCATGGTTGAATGGCACTAACAATAAAGAACAATATCGTACTACACAGACTGATTTAATGTTTACTATAGCCTTTAATTTATCATGTTTAAAATTTATCAAAGCTAAAGATAATATATAGATAAGAAAAATTCAAATTTACTCTTTCACTCAAGGTTGATGGACTGAACATTGAATGCTCATTAACTGTATTTTATTACCGACTTCAAATTTTATCAAATACACCGTATAACAAAAACATTTCATTATGTGAAAAGGGATAAAACTATACCTTGATATAGAAGCAACCATCACACCATTTCTTGAATCGAGGGTAAAATGTAGGATAAAATTTGTCACAAGTTTGTGTTTTTAATCTGCAACAAAAGCATGATGTAAACTCAGTCAAGCACTTTTTCTTGATTGCCTTAAATAAATATAATATCAAAGACATTAGTTTTTGTCCTGTTAACTCGTCCTTGTAATGGGTCTTCCTGACATCCATATGCAAAGAAATTAGTTTATGTCCAGTTTCAGATGCACCCTATTGAAGCCGGAATGCTTCTAGTAAAAACTCTGTTTGAGTTTGAGTTCGAAATTATGAACCGAGGGATGGTTCACATGGATCGCTTGCCTGCTCAATAAGAGAGGAAATGTTAGGTCTAAAAAGTACTATTTGTCTATGAACACAAGTGAAACATTGTCTAACCTATTTCTTATATGAAAATAAAATTGTAAATAATTGGTATTAAATTAAAAATGAACGTTAGCAGAATAGTGTAAACTTGAATAATTCATTATGCATGTGCCATGATAAATTTGTTCTTGGATATAAAGTAAGCAATCACAATAGATGAACATAATGTAATAGAGAATAGATGAACAGATAAAAAATGAACTTACATTATAAAGCCAAAGCAGAGATAACTTTTAAAGCAAATCTTAAGGATACAAATCATAAGTTGGAGTGAACATACCATTCTTTTATCTCCTGCAAGTTCTTCATTTGGTTCTTATAATGATTTCCTATGTACTACTTTGTAGCTGCAACTTTGTGTTGAGTGACATTTGAATGAGCTTCTTCATTTGTTGGAGGCTTTATATTGGAGTACAGACACAGAGCTAACATTGAGATCAAGGTCATGAACCTTGAGATCAATTGATGAAATCATAATCTTTTCCAATATCTCAATACTTTTGGTGAAACACTTATCCTCCAAATGACCAAGGTCACCAATATTTGTATAGTTCAACTGGGCATCCAAACACACTCTAGATCTGCACCAACTATTTGGTGCAACTATATTTGGTGAAACAATACATGTGACTATCCACCAGGTATAACAGTTCAACAATGTAAGTATTTGCCATAACTATTATTTTATTGTTTGTTATGGTTAGGACCTAAAAGAGTACATGTGACTATCCACCAGGTATAACATAATCTGTTAAGGCCCTTGGTTAGGACCTAAAAGAGTGTGTGCCGATATGATATAAAGATAATCATAGGTGTTTTAGCATGTTGCTAAAACTTAAACATGAGTTATATAAAAATCTGAAAGCATTTAACTTTTATGAGATTGGATATGAAATAATATTTTAAGTTAATATCTTCAAGGATTGAAATATAAAGTGGAAAAAAGTTCTTATTCTTGATTTAACACAAGATAAAGAAAAGATATTGAAACTCGCAACATGATATGTGTATGGCGACTTCCCTTGACGCTCAAAGTGTTTTTCCATGACACAAAACTCAAATGCACCCCACTCTTCAGATTCAAAGCAGTTTCCAAGAGCAGCTTTGTATAACTGACAACAATTTTAAACACTACAATCATACTCGAAACTAAAATAGCATCAAAATAAATTATACTTTTCAGATTCTATAATGGAAAAGACCTTGGCAGTGTCGGTTAAAAGCTCGGTACCAGCTAGGTATGATGTATATTATTGATCAGCTCTAGAGTACCCAACCCTAGTTCTGTAAAACCAAAATCACACACGCCATATTGCCACGAGAACCAATAAACAAAACACAAATTCTAGTTATAACAATAAGAACAACTTTTTTTTGGCAATGTGCAACCCAGGTATTGTTAACATACTCATAGATGGTTTTCCCCCCAAATGGTTTTTATTTTTTGAAATATTTATAGATACCTGTTTTTCACGTCACTATATTTTTTTTTTTAATTTTAAACTTCCCGGTCTCTGTTATAATTCGTTTTAATTTTATATTATTATTTTTTTTAGTGATTATAGATTCACGTCACTAATACAATATTTAGTGACGTGTTTTTCATTTGGGTTAAAATAAGTGGGAAAATGGTGTTTTTATTGTAGTGAAGAGAGACTGAGTTTGAAAACTAAAATATTTCCAACAATAAATAATAGAATGCGTGAATTAAATTGCCTGGGAATACGTATAGGTTCCGACGTGAAAAACAAGTGTGAGCATTTATGTCAGTCATATCTTGTCATTTCAATAAAGCAACATTGGGAACCTACATCAACCAATTTCCGACGTGGGAGAAAGGAGGGAATTTAGTGACGTGGAAATTATGTGTGAACAAGGCATGTCAGAAATTAATTATTTTATGCATGCAATAAAACTTTCAACGGTCCAATTTAATTTATTTCTTGGATGTTTTCCCACCTGATATCCACGTGGGAAGTTTCCGACTTGAATATCAAGTGTGAAACTGACGTGTCAGAAATTACTCTTGCCAATAAAGTTGTAACGGTTCAATTTGTTTTATTTCTAGGAACGATTCCCACGTGTAATGCATGAGGGAAGTTTGCGTCTTGGTTTCTATGTGTGAAAGACTTGTATTAATTTAATCAACGAAAGTTTTCCCCCCAAATGGTTTTTATTTTTTGAAATATTTATAGAGACCTGTTTTTCACGTCACTATATTTTTTTTTTAATTTTAAACTTCCCGGTCTCAGTTATAATTCGTTTTAATTTTATATTATTATTTTTTTTAGTGATTATAGATTCACGTCACTAATACAATATTTAGTGACGTGTTTTTCATTTGGGTTAAAATAAGTGGGAAAATGGTGTTTTTATTGTAGTGTGATAAGTCGTAGAACCCAACAAAAGATAGGATCTTCGTAGCTTCTGAATCTTTAATATCTCTTTGAATTCATCATAGAGCCTCATAGATAATGATAAGAAGTTACCTTGAAAACTGAAGGAAGAAAACATTAAGTGAAACATTGATTCAAACAATTGGTGCAGATCTAGAGTATTGTATAGTTGCACCGATATTCGGATGTTCAACTAGCTTAAATTCCACAACCACTTCTAGAGTATTGTATAGTTACAACATATTTGTATTTTCTCCGGACTGGGTATCGAAAACACACTCAATTGCTGATACTTAAAACTACTATAACCGAATAATATATATCATATCTCTACTTGATAACACCCGGATAGGTCAGGATCATTTTTTTAATGGATTTAGAATAATTTTGGCCTCTCAAATAAGTGAATACAATCATACACAAAATGAATACTTGTTTAGCTTCTGTTTCAACTACCATATTTGGATCTGCTTTGCACCTGTTGTTGTTATAATTGGTTGCTGAATCTGGGAAAGATACTTGGCTATCACCAGAAAATTTGAGCGAGATGTAAAGTCTGAGAGAGAAAGAGAAACAAAATAAAAAAAGAAGAAGGAAGAGAGGGAAGAGAGATAGATAGATAGATAGATAGATAGATAGATAGAGAGAGAGAGAGAGAGAGAGAAAGAGAGAGAGAGATAGAGAGAGAAATATGAAAGGACGAGGAGAAAGATGAAATTTCTACTTTAATTTTTAAATTCAAATTAAAGTAGACATTGGTAGAATAGAAAAGAGGAAAATAAGTTGAATTTGGACAAAGTGACATCATCAATTCATCCAAAGCTAATGATCAAAGAAAAAAAACCAAATATATAATTGAAATAGAATTATATGACATCATTAGTTGAAAAAAATAAATTTTAGGACATAAAATGCCCTCAATTTGATGAGGTGGCAGATTAAGAGGGTAGGGCAAAAAGGGTGTTTCCACAACCTAAAATTTTCTTATATGGTAGATGATTAATCATACATTTGATTAAGACATCCTCTGACTTGTAGAATTAACATTATCAGATAACTGAATAAATTATAAGCAAGAAAAATCATACCTTATATATTATGAGATCTTTTGAGTGTTTCTCCATCTAAGAGCTTTCCTTCTGATTCTGACTTGACTAGCTTGTCTTCGATTGAAGCTACTGATTTTTCTCATGTGTTCTCTTCGTTCTTCATCTAGATGGTCTTCTAGCAAGTTCTTTGTTCGTATCATCTGATGATGACACATATAAGCAGATATGTACTTTTGCTTTTGCTGTTGAGAGAGCAGTCGTTGATTGCCTCTTGCTTTAAACATGAAGTCAGATTCAATTTAATTTCAAAAGTGTTTCTTCAAAGGGTGATTATGATTTTGATAGATGCTTCCTTGAATGGGCTTCTAAAAAGGTTTGTTTTGCTACTATTTTCTTCAGACTGGTCTTCCAGAGATTCTGAATGAGTACATTCTAAATCCTCACATTCTTCATAAATTCTCTATAGTCTGATGTATGAAGAGAATAAACATCTTCTGAACGTTTGAACACTAGTCTGAAAACTAGAATCAATCTTTTTATCAGATGATCTTATCATTCTTTTGTTCAGGAATATCCATCAGACTCGGAGAACAAACCATAGATTGCAGATATCTTAATATTTAGTAGAAGAAGGTCTATCTTCAATCAAGCTTCCTTCAACCCAGACGCTTTCTTTCTAGATGGTAAATAATTCCTTAGCTTGAACATAAACTTCTAAGAAGTTATGTGCATGAGAGAATTAACTGACATCTCAATACATCTTTCGACTTTATTTCCAAATGTAGAGTATTTTCAGATACAAGTATTATCATACTTGAACGTAACATAAAATACAATCTGAAATTCTTGTTTTTTCAATGTTAAACTAACTTGTTTATACTTAGTTTGTCACATCTTCTTCTGAAAAGGATGTCTACTGATTTCTTCATTTAGAACAACATCAATGGCTTAAATCCTTCTGACTTAGAAGAGATGACTTTCATTTTTGCATCTTCTGAATCAAGGATTCATGAATTTCTGAGAGAAAAACATCAGATAACATTCTGACAGATCACAGTTTGTTCAACTTAGATTGAATTTTAACATAACTTAATCATCTCAGAATACATTCTTGATCATATTCTTGATAGATCAATAAGCTTTATTTCATGAATAATCCTTCATTTTTCTACGAAGCTTTTCAAAGAAGACATCATTCAGATTTACATTAAATCTTCTAACTGTTTGATCACTTAGACTTCAGATGTTCTCATTTGGAAGAATCATTTTATAGAGAATTGAATTTCTCTATTTCAGCATTCTTCTGCCAGCTTCATCAAGAAGTACTTATGAATCAAAATCATAAGTTAATAGTCATCCTTTTTACTTTGAGATAATTTCTAATGAGCTTTATATGAGAAATTCAATGTTGGACTAATCTATTTCTTGAAAACATATAATACTCACAAGAAATTAATCCTTAGAAAATAAGATTTTTTGTTCTTCTGATGATTTGATCTTTGAGCATATGAGTTGCTCTTCAAATAAGCATTCAACAGATATTACTCCTTATCTGATGCGTCTTTCTTGCCAATTGATTCTTCGATCTTTTTCATTGTTTCAACAAAGAAGATTTTGGTTGTTGACAACTTCAATCTTCATAGAATCAATGCCTCACTTCAGAGTAATTCGTTCAATTATAATTTCGTACTCAATCATCTTCTGAATTGAGACTGAATTGTAAGTGGATTGAAAACTCACCCAGAGTATTTCATCATACACCACGTGGAATTTTATCTGACATTGTTAGGTGTTTGATATCCATTAATAATATAACCGAAGCTCTGATACCAATTGAAGCTGCGAGAAATGCAAGAAAGGGGGTTTGAATTGCATTCTACCTTTTTAATTCTTTCGCTTCTTATCTTTTATGCGCTTGAGATATCATCAGAATCTACAAGGTAGGTTTTGATTAGTTGCGCGAAAGCATACCATATCAGAGTTTGTAATACAAAATCATAAACACATAGCAGAAGTAAAGGATATGCAATATATCCTGGTTCACTTGAGCAACTCTCAAGCTAATCCAGTCAACCTTTCTGAGGTGATTTCTCCCTGACCTCAAGGACTTAATCCAATAATCAAATTGATTATTACAGATGCACGGGAATCTGCCGGTGACTAACCTTCTGATGAAATGTTCAGGGATCTAACCCAGAT
Organism: Lathyrus aphaca; assembly: GCA_963966055.1. Taxonomy (NCBI): domain Eukaryota; kingdom Viridiplantae; phylum Streptophyta; class Magnoliopsida; order Fabales; family Fabaceae; genus Lathyrus; species Lathyrus aphaca. The sequence goes on along the minus strand of OZ014519.1, from coordinate 291,736,628 downwards.
ATGATGTTCATTAACCTAACAGAATCTGATCAACATGATATTTTGTAGGATTTCTCACAATGATATCCATCAGGGATCTCAATGAGAGTCTGGCCTTTACTCGGTCCTCTCTAAGATATGAATATCATGTCTTCTCAAGTCTTTTGATCTTCACTTGATCACTTGAGGAATCACTTAATTCAAATAGAATTAGTTTTCTGGAGATTACAATGTTTGCTTCTAATTAAGCAGATTAAACTCCTAAGTTTATGTACAACCAAACACAATTGTGTTTGAACATGATGTGAGCAACAACTCCATGCTATCTTCATATTCTATAAGGATGTACGTGGTTGACGTTGAATGACATCCTGTAGATATTCTTCTTCTTCATCTTCTTCATTAAGCAAGTTTCAAGCAACAACTTCTTGCTTCAGATCTTCAATGGGCTCGAATGATGAAGTGGTTGATGATTTGAATGTTCTTCAAATCATATATTCATTCATCAACTCTTGTTCTTGCTGATTGTTATTGTGTTGTATGATGAACTTTGACTTTCAACAACAATGGTCGTGTTTCCATTACAACAACAATCTTGATCTTTCTATTATTTTTCGACGACTTTTGCAGCACATAATCTTTCCTATTTTATAGCCATGTAAATGTAGTTGTTAAAAAGTCGTTGGCTATTTGAAAAGAATCATTACACAGTAATGAGGGATTGAAAGTGTAAGAAAAATACAAGAAATGGGGGATTGAATTGAGGTTTTCACTCTTGGCTACTTTTTGCACTTTGATGAGTTGCGTCAAGCTATGCTATGAATGTGTTGCTGAAGCATAAAAGAATGTAAAGCATAAAGCAAGAGTAAAGAACACACGGTATATCCTGGTTCACTTGAGAACTTCTGAAGCTAATCCAGTCCATCCGCTAAAGTGCTTTCGCCTTAAACAGGGACTTAATCCACTATAACCAAATCATTATGATTACAATCACGCGACCAACTGTCGTGACTAACTGCACAGAACCTCTATGACTTCCTGCGTGGCAACCTATCGTGACTAACTGCATAACACCATGTGTTGTAACTTCTTGTGCGGCCTACAATTGTGACTAATTGCACAACAACCTGTTGTGACTTCCTAGGGGACAACCTGTCGTGACTATCTGAACAACACCACGTGTCGTGACTTCAGGCTCCAGAACCAACTGTTCTGAGATGAACCAGAACCTTATCCCCAAAACATATCATCAGAACACATAGTTCTACAAATGCACTACCAACTAATTTATGTGCCTTTCTAAAGTTCTGATTCACTCAATCCTTTAAGGAAAAGGTTGTTTACATATGTTTTGCTTTTTATATAAGCATATTGTAAACTCTATTAGTACATTAGAAGAACCTAAATACACACTAAGAATATTACATTTTATTCTTTCTCCGTTGTGTGGTCTTCTGCTTCTTCAAGTTTCTTCTTCATTGAGCAATTGAAGGTTGAAGTCTTCTTCTTCTTCTTCAAAAGCTTGGCAAGCTTGTTGATCTTCACTTGAGCACAAAAAGGACTTCCTTATCTTGATTCACTTAAGAACATTTCTGGACAATAGCCCATGTTCTTCTTCAATAAAATGATCACTTTAGTAGTTTATTTGTAGTTGAAGCTTCCATGATCATCTTCCTTGTCTTCTGCGACTTTGCAAGTCTTCTGCAACATATGAAGTTAAGCACATTATGAATTCAAGATCTCTCTACTTTCAGCAGATTGTTGGCAAAGAGTAATCAACTGGAAAAGTTGCATATTCAAGCAAACTTTGCGCGGCTTGTTCCAATGCCATCTTTGTTTATCATTAACCTTATGTGATTGTATGACAACATCAACAACATAGTTCAAAGACCATTTTACAACTTGGTTGTATGTTTGTTTAGAAACCTTTCGGTTATATCAATCAACACCAACACATAAACTAAATGATTATATCTTTTATTACTTTCACATAGAAGAATATTCAGTTTGTAGATAATCAACCAGATTGAGTTCTTATTCAAAATAAATAACACCCAAGAGTGTGGTTGTTCGTTTGAACCAATTAGGATTCAATAGAAATCAACAAAATCAACACATGTGGTTGTGCTTCTATTAGGAACCAACAACATCACAAAGCATGTGATGTTTTCCTTTTATAGCAAAACATAAAAGAGTCATTATAACCCAATTCGGCTACTGAGGAATCTATTACACAAGGAATTAAATAGTACAACCACATATTGTCCTTTCCCACAATTCAAAGATAGTGGAGAGGTAGTCGGATAAAGCATTATTGTACTGTGTACTATCCTTGCCAATAATAACATTGTCATCTGAACTTCAGAGGCTTCTGATTATAAATCAATGAATGAAGTGTGAACTAGAGACGATGACACTTGGGTTTTCATAGAACCTAAGTCTTTAGTCTTCAGAACTTATTCACATAGAACTACATTTTTCAGGACTTCAGCACTTGGCTTGAAACCCATGATCTTCAGAACTTAAAGTCTTAGAGTTTTCAGAATTTTGTTCACATTGAACATTATCTTCAGAGTCTTCAGTACTTGGTTCTTCATAACCTTAATCTTCATAACTCATAAGTCTTCAAAGTCTTTCAGGCACTAGGTCTTTAGACGTTAAGTCTTCAGAACTTCAAGTCATCAAAGTCTTCAGAACTTATTTCTTCAGAAGATTAATTTTAGAAGCTTCGCTTTGCTATCTGATCAGAACCACGTTCATAACAACATCCACAAGAGCATTGCTAATGCAACATCAACATCCTTAGATATTTCTTATTGTGTTTAGATTCATAATCATATTATGATACCAAAATCATGATAACTTTTACTTTCAAAAAGCTCTCAACTTTTGAACAATACTGAGTCTATTTGATTCTGAACATATGTTCACGAAGTGTACAACTTCGACTATATGAACAAATTGTTTTTAAGAACATAAACAGAGTTCTTACAAATAACAGTTTATATCATTTGATTTGTTAGAGTTTGCATTCTCAAGGTTATATCAAAATCATATTTACATTTCTCCCCCTTTTTGACATCATCAAAAAGTTAGAGCATCTTAGCGTTTTAAGCTTGTTAATATGATCATGATTCTGATTCAATACATATGAATATGATAGTTAAGATTAACCAGATATTGAAATAGACACATATTAGAACAAAACATTTTTCATTGATTGAGTGAAATTTGAATACAAGAACATGACCAGGATTTAGAAAAAAAAACTTATAGTACTATCTTCTTTTACTAGATACCAGAGAGAAAAGGTTGACAAGACTCATAATGAAGTTTTGATGTCATTCCATTACGCGTGCAGTGATCAATCACTCCTTGGAGTTTAAGGATGTGATATATCACTATGCATAAAGGTACTTGATAAGTTAACTTGTCTCTGAAAATGAGGATTTCTTCTTTCAAATGAAGAAACATGGATTTCGACAAGTTAATTCTGATCCTGGAGAATAGGAAGAGAATAAAAAGCTTATCCATACCTAACATCTGTTCAATCCCTCTTTCTCTGGGTCTTAATTTGGTTATCAAAATTGTATACCAACTTCTTGCCTCAAGAGTGAGAGTATCAGGATGAGCAACATTACCCTTTTTTTCGTAGATGGCATCAATGTACCCAACAAATCTTCTATCATTATAGAAATCCTCAGGTATGACCCCTTCTTCATTGCACTCAGTAGCTTGAGAGATGCTGGTTGGGTTTATCATTATTGGATGTCCTGCAACTATAGAGACAACAACACAACAGAAAGGGTCGATCTCTAAGACTTTAGCATTTGCCCAAAATTTTGTCACAAGTTCACGGTAGACAGGTCCAACCATCATGTTGAAGTAGTTTTCCCAATCTTGATCTAGAATTCCAGAAAGAATCCTACTTTTCCCTTGTTCAGTTAGAGAGTCTTAACTTACAGTGCATTCTTTTAGAGTTACTAGATCAAAGATATTTCCACGAATGTTTTTAAAAGACATTCTTGACAGCGGCTGTAAGATGGAGAGAATTAAGTTTGAAACGACGAAAAGAATGAAGATGTGTAACTGAGAAGTTTAATAAGACACAAGAAGAGAAATACTGCTATTTATGGAATAATTAAGGTGTAAAGAGAAATATTGTCAATAAAGGTGTGACACTTTGGAATAGGCAACATTTCCTCAAAATTGATACTAACCATGAGTAGTAAAAGTATCGAGGCGACAACAATCATTGAACCATATATGAGAATATGTATCGATGTATTCTTATGAGTTACAAGAAACGGCTGACACAAACATCAATGAAAAACAAAACAATTTATTCTTACAAGAATGATCTGAATTCTAATATTTATCTAGTCATAACTATATATGTGTAATACCTCAAAATTTGCCCTCATTCTTTTTTACCTTAACTAGCTTATCGCTTCGCATTCATCTGCATCTCTCACTAGGGCATTAACATCATAATAGTGCATTTAAGGGATTCATAGGGAATGTGATCAATACACTCTGAAAAATCAAGTAATTCCCTTGGTTTGAGGTTACTACTCCACTGGGGTTGGAATTAGAACTTCATGCCCTATCTACAGCCATGAGATAAATTCAAGGTTTTGGGCCATGTGGCTAATAACATCTGCTTGTACTCCCAGCTCCTGATTAGGGTTTTATTTCCCTAATTAAGCAAATACTCGATAAAGTTCTCCTGCGGAATAGTTTCATAGGTGGTTTTGTCGTTCAAGGAATTCCATCATTATTTGAGACACAATGCGTTGAAGATCATAAGGCGTGCAGAACTGATTAGAGTTTCATGGCAAAGGAATGTTGGTTGGTGGTATAAGAGATCAAGTTACAGATTCTTATGATGATCAGGGTATTGTGGTCCTCTTTTTCCAACGTGTCGCTTGTAATACGAGTGAATGAGTTTGAGATCTGAAAGTTGGATGGGGAGTTTAAGTTGGATTAAATGTGTTAAGAGGGGTCGCACAAATTACTTGGACTTCAATGATCTTTCCTTTCGCGTTAATATTCACATTTTTGTCCACTATCCAAATTAAACCTATAAACCTTGTTTTGGTCCATTATCCATGTTAAATATAATCCAAGCATAAACTCCATTTTGAATTCTTTTTAATGTCCATTTGTTTAATTTCCAAGTGTCCATCTCCAATTTCAATAGGCGCCCGATCTTATTCCGATTTTATATTCGATTCATAACAGTATCCAAAAGTCACAAATTCATTCAAATTTCGTAGAAGTCATGTTCATCTAATCACAAAATCATGGTCATGAATAGATTAGAGTTTCTTAGGTTTAAACCATATTCATTATCCAAATTATCATGTTATATCCAATTTTCATTAGAACCATTATAATGTTACCCATGTCAAATTAGGTCCCTAAACTATTTTTCTTTCCAAATATATCCATATCATTTTGTATACAATCTTAATCTTGTTTTTCTTTTAAACCATAATTAAGGCCCATTACCATATTCAAATTTCAATTCAAATCTAAATGATCCATTCAAGAATATCTGTTTGAATATCACGCCCGATTTCATTCATTTTTAGTCATCTCTTAAAATCACATTCATTATTCCAATTATTTCCTTTAAACCAATTTCCTAAGCTATTTTCGAGGTTCAGTCCATTTTCCCATTCTTTTAGGAATTCAAATAGGTCATTCTTTTAAAAAAAAAAGGAAAACAAAATTATAAGAAACAATTCCAACAAATGGATGGAAAGAAAATCAGTTGGACAATAAGATACAGTGATAAAAATCACACCAAAATAAAAGATAAGTTAAGGGAACCTCCAACAAATCCTACTACAAAAATAACAAAAATGGGAAGAAGCAGGATCAAGTTTGAGACTTCTAGCTGAGTGTTTATGACATTGAGGGATCGCCCACAATTGACCTAGCAAAAGCAATGGATCAGCCATTGTTGCATGACTATTTTTCCAAACATGGATTTTTGGTCTTCTGCGAGATTGAATGGATTAACTACATGTTTTCCTTCTTCAGCTTCATAGTAACACTTCTCTAGTTGAGCACTAGCCGCTTGTGCACCCGCCATTATCTGATAGTTATGGCTGCTCTGCATAATCGAATGATTTTGCATAAAAGTAAGAGGTCAAGGCCAGTTGCGGCGATAACTCCGTTGATGGATGCAAATGGCATGACAATTGTGGCGGAAGACAGGAATCCTCAAGGCATAAAATCTTAAATTCAGTTTAATGCCATAACCTGCATCAAGTGGACACCATTTTTACAAAACCAAAAAAAATCAGTTACACAATCTCAAATAAGACTCAGAAGAGTTCCAAGGATAAGTTGCAAACTATAACAGAAAATCTTAACCGAATCCTAACCGAATTCGTAACAAAGTCATAATAGAAATACCTGAGAAAGCTCTAGAATAATCCTTGATCTTCATCTATAAAGCAGGACTAATCTTCTTCAATTGGGGGTTCACAAAAAATCAAACTCTTTTTCAGCACAAACCTCCTTCAATCTTCTTTTTCTTCTATGACCTCCATTAATCCGAAAACTTCATGAATCTCTCTCAATCTGAATTTCTTCATATCATTCTTCGATCTCCTCACCATTCTTCTTCTCCAACCCTTTTACCGAACTCCTCCATCACCAACCAATCTCTAACAAACTTCAATACGCCACCACCAATCTTTCCATGGTGCTGCAACTTCGCTCCGCATCACCGTCTTCATCTTGTAACATCTTCATTAAAAGTAGACATCACTTCGATAATCTACAGAATACGCGACAATAGTAGGTTCTGCAACTACTTTCCAACAAAAAATCAGCAAAATACATCAACACCTCTCATCGTTCTGTCAACAATCTTCTTCATCAAATCAAGTGAGACCTTCCACAACCATCATACTTGAAGTATCTTCAATCAACAAAGATTTAAAACCTGCAAAAACACGATTCACATCAATCATACTTCAAGAAGGAATTTGAATCGGAACAAGAATCTACACAATAATGGTTCGGGTCAGATACAGGCAAGAAGAAGTTCATACCCGAGTAATCTCATCGACCGTCAACAAGACGCTTCGAATTTGTCACGAAGTCTTCTTCAACCTCTCTTTGATCTTCATCTTCAATGTTCATCACTTGTCATCGAAAACCTCCAGTGTCCTCCAACTCTTCATTGATCCTCTGCAACTCTTCATCGAATCACCTTTAATTTTGCAGAATCCCTCACGACAACGGTTCACAGCAAGAACAGGTAACCTGTATAACAATTTTACAGTGACGAAAATCAACGGGACTCGTTGTTTCTATGGTAATCGCAAGAAAAACAGGGAATTGAGATGAAGAAGAGGAACGGGAAAACTTACGCAAGAGTCTCGTAGCTTTGAATCGTTTGAGTCGATCTTCGTTCGTTTTGAAGCGCCATAAGAGCAAACTCATGGCTTCGCTGTGGTTGGTTGATAGTCAACGATCGTAATCCTTGCGATTTGCGATCGAGTGAATGTTTCTCCGCCTTCGTTGTGGGTGAGGTTGACAATGAAGAACGACAACTACGGATTCTTCCCGATCGGAGTTGAGTGAGAGAGATCGTTGATGGTCGGATGCGAGTGTGACGATCGAGGACGGGGCGTCATCGGAGATGCTGGACAGAGGACGGAGATTTGCTGCAAGAGCAGAAGATTGAGAGGAGGGGGTAGAAGAAGAACACATTGTTTTTTGAAGAAGAAGAAAGGTGAAAGCGGAGAAATGCAGAAAGGGGGATGAATTTAGGGTTTGTCTTCAACCATCTTGTTATTTTCTATTGTTTATAATGTTAATTATAATAATGTTAGTCAATTATGAGTAATTAAGTAAATATCTCATGTTTAATAAGTAATTAATTGAATTAATTCTGTTTAATTCTCCTTAATGAACCGTTAGAGGATTTGGAAAGGACAAAATTAGAGCCTTTTGAATTTCCCAACCATACCGGCGGTGACACTTGTCACCGTCCGGTAGGCCTTCAAAACTTTTCTATTCTCACCACCGTCTCATAAGCCCATTTAGAAAAACAATGGAAAATACTGCTATCAGCACCCCCTGGCTTCTGCGAACTGGGCTTAGGATTTTTGCTATCCACACTCCCATTATAAGCCCATGTTAAGAAACAACATGAAAAAATTCGCTTTCTGCACCTCCCCTTGCTTCTGCGAAAATGGGCCTTATGGCCTTACTATTCGCACCCTTCTTTTTAGGCCCATATGATAAAATAACTTAAAAATATTTCTAAAACCATCCCCCTTTATATTTTCATTAGATTTTAATTTTTTTGTTTAGTCATAGTGAGAAAATAATGCATTAAAAATAGGAAAAAGATTAGAAAAATTCCTAAAAAATTCAAGTAGACTTTTAATTCATATTAGAAATATTTGGCATTGTATTTTTCTAATTTTGCTGTATTTTTTATTTTATTGTGATTTTTTCATGTAAATAGTTCTTAGGGAATTTTCTTCAAATATACATAAATTTGTAGATTTTATATTTTAACTTTCCAGTAACTTTTTTTACCCATTCATTTTATTATAGATAATGGACTCACAATAGTACTTAGGGGAATTTTAGTGGATTTTTTAGGATATTTTATCTTAGGTTTTAGTGGCTTAATCCTTAGAAAATAATGATTAATCCTTAGGTAGAATTAAACAATTTTTAGGCATAGCAAAATTATGATTTTTTAGGATCCCTTTTAACACAATGTTATAGGTAGTTTTAGGACCCCATAGATTAAATTTCATAATTTTTCCAGAAGTTTTGCTATTTTTTTTAGGATATTAATTCTTAGGCTTTGTTACATGTAATTTCCATTAGTTTAGGCTATGATATTAAGTCTCATAAAAAAATAGTTTAGTTAGATTTAATCTTAGGACTTAGTATGGACTTAGGTTAGTTTAAATTATGATTTTTAGAATGAAAATATTAGGTAATGACTTTAGTTTAGAACTTAGGCTTAGGGTTCATTTTAATTAGACTTAGAATAAAAATTAGGACTATTTTAGGTTTATATCTTCATTTGAATTGTTTTGCTTTGAACTTTATTGTCATTCAATTTTTAATGTTTTGTTATGTTGAGTAATATCACTTGAATAGGTCTCCCCCTTGGCTTTAGAATCAACTTATCTTCCTTAGGAAGTAAGTTGCATTCTATTAGTTCTAGGTGCCTTTTTTCCATTAGGTTTAGAAACTTCACAAACCATAGGACCTCACTTGTAAATAAATCAATAAAATTAGGGTTGCGTCTTAGTTCCCCACTAGATTTTTCCTTTCTCAATTTGAGTCATTCTTTCTCACCTCATGAAGAAAAGTAATAAAACATTCAATGAAAACCGAACAATCTTGTACGACACGAGACTTTGTTGCGAAGTGTTTATATGCGTCCTGTTTCGGGGCGAGGTGTAAATACTTCCCGCGATGGATAGGTCTTAGTACAAGACCGTTCACAAACAAATTCAAAACATTTCTCTTAAAAGACAAAAACAAAGAATAAGCGACTATCTTGCGGGAACTTCTCTTCTCATCTCATTCACTCACCACGCGAACTCGCAACGACTTGTCTCGCATGCAAGACGGTAAACGCACTCATACCAGACGAGCCTGCAACACCTGAGCATAGACATACGCAGTTCAAGCTATAAAAAACACAAACAAAGTTCCCGCCCTAGTTAGGCGAACTACGTCGACTCTGATCCTCATTATCCCGATGAGGTACGTAGGCAGCGGGGTAGGGCCCGTTCGAGCACATTCTTTATTTTCCCTACATTTCCCCCTTTTATTCTCATTCTCTTTTTTCCAGTTCCCTTTCTTATTTTAGTTCCAGTTCCAGTAGCAGTTCATTTGTTCAGCATCACTTTATTTCTCACCCTTTGAAACAAACAAACAAGCGTGGATCCCGTCGGGTACGGCGGACGACCTGGGGTGCTAATACCTTCCCAGGTCGTAACCGACTCCCGAACCCAGATCTTTGGTTTGCAGGACCTTGTCATTTCCTTCTTCCTTAGGTTTGTGCAGCATTACCTTTCCCATTCTTTCGGGATAAAAATGCCTGGCTGGCGACTCTACCTTTCCGCGCCACTTTCGCGTTTGTACTAGGATGAAAATCCCGGGAGCAACAGCTGGAGACTCTGCTGGGGATCGAACCCAGAATCTCTTGTTTCCCTTGTAGAGTCAATCCTAGCACTTGTTTGGTTCTGTTTCTTTGGGTGTTTATTTGTTTACTGCTGTGTGCTTTAGTTTAGCTTTACTGTTTTTCGTTTACAGTTTTACTTTACAACTTTACTTTACCGCATTTATTTACTGCTTTCAGTATTTATTTTCCATGCATCATATTATATTGGACTGTCTGGCTGTGCTGGTTTTCATTTTTTCTGTGGGATGGGAGTTACTGTGAGATAAGCCAAATACCCGGCTTGAGTTCATTATAGGATTAGCATGGACATTGTACTTCCATGGTATCTCACCATGATGAGTGGCATGTGTTCCACACCCAGATTGCGACCGTCTTGGAACTATTCTATGTGGGGATTACCCCACTTCAGGGTACGGCCTTGATAGTTATGTGCATCTGGTGACCGATCTTCGAGGACCTTAATGGGAACACCCCTCTCCAGTGATGACAGTGGCAGACCACATTTATTGGCAAACCCACTCGCATCCGAGGGTCCATTGGGAACTCGCATAGGATGGCCTGGTTCTCTCATAGGAATTCAGTTAAAGCAAATTGTTCGTATGACAGTATTATTGTACCCTTAGGGATGAATGTACTATTGTTTCTCGATTCAGTGCATGAAGCTGGAGACTTATGAGGGATGCTTATTTTTCCGGACTCAACTGAGGCCTCCCTGAGTAGTACATAATGCCAAACTGATTCCTTGATTTGGTCATGAGCCATTTCTCGGAAATGGTGAACGTATTATTGCTATTCGGCTTTGAGAGTCCGTGAAGTTGACCCGAGTAGCACACCCGTGAGATTGGGAGGGGTTTACAGGTTTGCAGGAGCCCTAAACTTCAACATACCCACTTTGTCAGTATTGTTCAGTGTTTTATGGTTCTCTGATTCTGAGATTCGTGATTTCTATTCAGAGAAATTGTTACTGTGATTACCATTGTGACCTTGATATTGTGACTCTCCACAGACACTTGGCTAGTTGTTCAACTTCAACACCATCAATGATTGTTCTATTATGTGATCCAGTTCTACAGTTATTGGGTTCTCAGTTACGGGGTTCTATACAGAGATGGTGCTACTATTATGGTTCTATTCAGACAGTTGGTTCACTGCTCAACACCAACATCAAACCATTGATCACATGCCTGCTGCATACATGACATCATAGCATTTCTGCACACATGTTCAGTTATTTCCGAGGATCACATATCTGAATCATGTTGTTGGACTTTTTCTGTGTCAAAACTTCAATCAAAGCAGATAGATTCCTCAGAAATAACTGAACATGGCATTTGCATACATCCTTGCATTCTTGACAGGTGTTTAGAGACAGATTATTATCCTGATTTGGTTTCTCTTCAAATGGCCAACTTAAATCACAATCATCAAGGTATATATTTGAAGCAACTCCAGGTGGAGGTAACCGAAGGGAAGACCCAACTGAGGTCATTCATGGATGAGGTACAAGCTTTATTTCAGAATCAGAAACTGCTGAAACAGGAAGTTAACCAGATGAAGACTCAGATGAGCTTGGTTATGGAAGTTCTGAATGAAGCTATTTTCATCCCTAGTGAGGGGAACTACGCTGCTCTAATTCTCCATTTGTCAATGAAGATACGTAGGCAGAAGATCGTGAGATCTTTGCGAGCAACCATATATATTAACTTTATCAACCTCTTCCATCTAGATGTCATTTATCATCATCCAACCTGAGCTTCCCAAGAGAATCCTAGGGGAAGAGCATACGGGTAAAGGCCAGAACAACTTGAGAAGAAGTTTGATCATATTTGTATGTCGTACACGCAACGGGTTTCCTCATTTGCTCAGATTCAGGCTAGTTGAGCTAGTCACATCAGGATCATCTCCGACAAAGCTTCCTTTGGGGTTTCAATGCCAAGTATGACTATCATTCTGGGGGAACCTAACCATCTAATTGAAGATTGCAAGTCTTTCAGAGGCAAAGGTAAAAACAAGGTCACGAATTTGATTGACTCCAAGACTATTATGTTCACACCAGGTAAACATGAGAATATGGAACTAAAACAGTAATGGAATGAATATCCAGACTGCTGACTACTGAAAGTCTCCGAGAGCAATAAATCCAGAAGGAGTCAGGCCTTCTCAATAATGGAAACCACGATGTGAATGCTAGATGTAAGTATCACTCAGGGGCATTTAGGCACACAATTGACAACTGTGATGTGTTCAAGTACAAGATGCAAAATTTGACCGACTCAAAGGTCATCATGCTAGAAGGTCTACTCACATATTGAAATCTCCTCATCAAATTGGCATCCTAGTTTGCAAGGGCATCTTCAGAAGCAATAAGTCCAGACGAAGTCAAGTCTCCTCAATGACGGTAATGTTCAGCTTCTTTACTGCATTTTCATTTGTAGTTTATATTGTTTGTTTAAACATTTGTATACATGCATGAAACTTATTTGTTTTTGAATGTTAACCATAATAAAATGCACATGTTTTTCTTGAAGTAATCCATTCGTATTCACTCATGATTTTGTGTATGTGCATTGCAATACCAACTGTCATGCTTAAACTCTATCAGGGAGGATGACGAAATGAAAATGCAAGAATCTCTAATTGTGTGCTTTTGAGAAAGACCCTGTTGACGATGTACATGCATTATTTCAAATCCTAAACACCAGAGATATAAGGGAGATAAACCCTCGCCAACCCATTTGAGCCTTGAAGTAGGAGTTTCTTTTAGTATGAAAAAACCCCTTCATGTAACCCAGGGGTAGGGTAGGCGTCAGTTAGTTTGACCGGGCGTTCGAATTTCAAAAAGGAGTGCACATATGAGGATCCATTACCTTTCGTTGTACCAAATCAAGAGGTCCAATGACCAGAAACCACAATGGTTATCCCAAGCAAGAGGTCCAGAGACCGGAAACCACAATGGTTATCCCTCATCAACCAAGAAGTGAGACAGTCACGACCCTTTCAAAGCAATCAAGACAAACAATGTCACACGATTTGTTCAAAAATAATTTAAAAAAATGATGAGAAAGCCCGCTAAGTCGAAATTTGAAAACAAGTGACTTAGGCAAAAGTTAGGGCATCCCGCTGGACTTCACAATCAAAGACTCACAAGATTCAGTCCAGGCAAAAGTTAGGGATAAGTAAAATAACGCAAAAGCGAAAGACGGAAAGGATTACACAAGAAAGATCCTCAAATGAGAACAAAGTCGTGTGATACAGACACGGAAGACGAAGGGGTGAGTGACTCCAAATGACAACTTGATTGGTGCTTAAACCGTTAGTGTAATTGGTTCCTCAACCATCACAAAACCCTTTTTGAGAGGTGAGCGCTTGTGAAAGTTAGCTGAACATAGGAATAGAGAACATCACGAAGAGGGGTGGGCACAAATAAATTTCGAGCCTATATCCTTTGTTTCTATAACCGTGAACCAAGCCACGATACAACCCACAAAAGTCCTAATTGAAACAGGGTTATTTTTGAGAATGTACTACCACGAGACCACATTCCTGACTCCTATGAGTGGTGTTGAAAGTTCTTTGTTGGTGTTGCATGTGCATGCTTTCTATTATTCAAAAAAATTAATGTCGTATCTTAACCAGTGATTCGCTCACAAAGGTTTGCGACATCTTTTTCAGTAAAACTTCAAGATTAACATGTGTGTTGCATTAGAATTTTCATTCTTAGAATAAACGTTTTCTGCTTGCATATATTTGTTGGGCATCATAAAAATTCACACACGAAACTTCAGTCTAGAAGCTTAATCTTGCCAAGTTGAGAAGTCTGAAACTTCCGAAGGACAATCTGTCGAGGTTCACTTTTCAAGAAAACTCCATTGAGTTAGGACTTTCCCAACAGTCGTGATAAGAGCCAACTAATCTAGGTAAATCATGTCGAGCAATCTCTTCAAAATCCAGCCAAGCTGGGGAAATCACTTCGAGATTCAAATCTCTCAAAGAGCCATCAGGCGGAGGCATTATTCAAATTTCAACCAAACTGGGGCAATCACTTCGAGATTCAAATCTCTCCAGGAGTATGCAGTATGGGTGTTTTCTTTAAAGCACAATTAGTCAGAGGTGATCACTTCAAGGCTCGTACTAGGGTAGGCCACCCCAAGAGCATGAGAAGTCACTCTCTCCCGAAGACGGTCAATCCAAAACACCTATCCAAGGTTCTAAATACTAGGACACACTATCTCACAGTGATATGAGGTTTTTCATGAATCCTTGCGAGGAAAATTTCTTTCATAGACCATGCAGTCTGGGGTAGTTATTTCGAGATCCGATGAATCTCTCCAAGAGTTTGAAGACACTGAGGCATCTCGTATGCCAGTTTTCTGTAAAATCCTCTTGAGACATTATATTTTGATAGATCCTAGTAGGAGGTGAGTTGAAAATTGCAAAGAACATTGTTCACTCGTGATTAGTTGGCAATCTATCAACCCAGAGTCTAAGGGCAAAGCCATTGTCAGCATAATACTTCTAGAGTTGTTTCATCAGCAGACTTCATTGATCAAAATTCCTTAGCAAGTCTCGTTAGACCATCTCTTCTCCACCGGAGTGACAAGGAGAAAGTTGTTTCCCGAGCAGAATGGTATCATCACCATCTCATCCCCAGCATGAGATTGTATTCTCTCATCCCCAGCATGAGACCCTTATTACCTCTCATTCTTAACGAGAGACGACCAAAGCTTTTATTTGCAACAGGAGTTACTCTCAATTGATATTATTCATCATCCCTAGTAGAGGTAGAAGTTGAAATCTTCCTTAGCAAGGCAACAGAAAGTTGATGTCCTCCCCAAGCAGAGACTTCCTTTTGATACAGGGGCAATCCTCAACAGTACAAGGAGTTCTTTCCTCCCCAACAAGGTACTTCCTCAACAGTGTCATGCCTTTGGTTCTCAGCCAAATCAAGAAGTCCTCACTTCAACAGCAGAATTCAGGGAGGGTCCATTTCCAGCAGGGTCTTGGCTCTCTAATCTCAAAGTCCAATTTATTTTTGGCAGTGGCGACTGTTCAGAGTCGGTGTATCATTAACAACCTTCCCCGCAGAGTTATCTCCTCCTCATCAGGATGGATCAGATCAGTGCGGTGATCATCATTTCTCCCTAGTCAAGCCATATGGGATGCTTGCAATCTCCTTTCTGGGAGATCCTTTGCATTTGCATTTTCATCTAGTGATCATCATTACATTTGCATCCTCCAAAGCGTAGCATTTCCATCATCATGGAGCATTACGCTATAAATCCAAGCATATGCATGCCAGCATGGGCCAGTTTTGAGGTATATTACATACGACCTATAACATCTTCTCAACTTGAAGTACTCCGCGCAGAGGATACGAATATCATTTTCCAGACATCCTTATCTTTTCAAGTTAATGTTTGTCACTTATTCCGCGTCTTGTTTGGTACAACAGTCGCGTCTCGGGCTCTCGCTTATGTACAACGATCCCGTTCCATCTTGTCCTATTTCCATTGTTGTTTCTGGTTACCGCCTGAGGCCGGTATACCAGTGCATCTCCATTCGAGGATGGTTTCGTGTTAGATCCGAGGATCTTTTGAGAATTGTCATTCGAGGATGGCATTCTTTTCTTCAAGTCCTTCTGAGGTTGGTCTTGTTTGTGTTTGTGGTGGTTATCATTCGAGGATGATAGATCATTTTGAACTTATTGATTGAGGTCAGTTTGTCTCTTTTGCAAAGTCTGTCTGAGGTCAGTCTTTGTGTTTCTGGTTATCGCCTGAGGCCGGTATACCAGTGCGTCTCCATTCGAGGATGGTTTCGTGTTAGATCCGAGGATCTTTTGAGAATTGTCATTCGAGGATGGAATTCTTTTCTTCAAGTCCTTCCGAGGTTGGTCTTGTTTGTTTTTGTTATGGCTATCATTCGAGGATGATAGACCATTTTGAGCTTATTGATTGAGGTCAGTTTGTCTCTTTTGCAAAGTCTGTCTGAGGTCAGTCTTTGTGTTTCTGGTTATCGCCTGAGGCCGGTATACCAGTGCGTCTCCATTCGAGGATGGTTTCGTGTTAGATCCGAGGATCTTTTGAGAATTGTCATTCAAAGATGGCATTCTTTTCTTCAAGTCCTTCCGAGGTTGGTCTTGTTTGTTTTTGTTGTGGCTATCATTCGAGGATGATAGACCATTTTTAGCTTATTGATTAAGGTCAGTTTGTCTCTTTTGCAAAGTCTGTCTGAGGTCAGTCTTTGTGTTTCTGGTTATCGCCTGAGGCCGGTATACCAGTGCGTCTCCATTTGAGGATGGTTTCGTGTTAGATCCGAGGATCTTTTGAGAATTGTCATTCGAGGATGGCATTCTTTTCTTCAAGTCCTTCCGAGGTTGGTCTTGTTTGTTTTTGTTGTGGCTATCATTCGAGGATGATAGACCATTTTGAGCTTATTGATTGAGGTCAGTTTGTCTCTTTTGCAAAGTCTGTCTGAGGTCAGTCTTTGTGTTTCTGGTTATCGCCTGAGGCCGGTATACCAGTGCTTCTCCATTTGAGGATGGTTTCGTGTTAGATCCGAGGATCTTTTAAGAATTGTCATTCGAGGATGGCATTCTTTTCTTCAAGTCCTTCTGAGGTTGGTCTTGTTTGTGTTTGTGGTGGTTATCATTCGAGGATGATAGATCATTTTGAGCTTATTGATTGAGGTCACTTTGTCTCTTTTGCAAAGTCTATCTGAGGTCAGTCTTTTTGTTTCTGGTTATCACCTGAGGCTGGTATACCAGTGCGTCTCCATTCGAGGATGGTTTCGTGTTAGATCCGAGGATATTTTGAGAATTGTCATTCGAGGATGGCGTTCTTTTCTTCAAGTCCTTCTGAGATTGGTCTTGTTTTTGTGGCTATCATTCGAGGATGATAGACCATTTTGAGCTTATTGATTGAGGTCAGTTTGTCTCGTTTGCAAAGTCTGTCTGAGGTCAGTCTTTGTGTTTCTGGTTATCGCCTGAGGCCGGTATACCAGTGCGTCTCCATTCGAGGATGGTTTCGTGTTAGATCCGAGGATCTTTTGAGAATTGTCATTCGAAGATGGCATTCTTTTCTTCAAGTCCTTCCGAGGTTCGTCTTGTTTGTTTTTGTTGTGGCTATCATTCGAGGATGATAGACCATTTTTAGCTTATTGATTGAGGTCAGTTTGTCTCTTTTGCAAAGTCTGTCTGAGGTCAGTCTTGGTGTTTCTGGTTATCGCCTGAGGCCGGTATACCAGTGCGTCTCCATTTGAGGATGGTTTCGTGTTAGATCCGAGGATCTTTTGAGAATTGTCATTCGAGGATGGCATTCTTTTCTTCAAGTCCTTCCGAGGTTGGTCTTGTTTGATTTTGTTGTGGCTATCATTCGAGGATGATAGACCATTTTGAGCTTATTGATTGAGGTCAGTTTGTCTCTTTTGCAAAGTCTGTCCGAGGTCAGTCTTTGTGTTTCTGGTTATCGCCTGAGGCCGGTATACCAGTGCGTCTCCATTTGAGGATGGTTTCGTGTTAGGTCCGAGGATTTTTTGAGAATTGTCATTTGAGGATGGCGTTCTTTTCTTCAAGTCCTTCTGAGGTTGGTCTTGTTGTTGTGGCTATCATTCAAGGATGATAGACCATTTTGAGCTTATTGATTGAGGTCAGTTTGTCTCGTTTGCAAAGTCTGTCTGAGGTCAGTCTTTGTGTTTCTGGTTATCGCCTGAGGCCGGTATACCAGTGCGTCTCCATTCGAGGATGGTTTCGTGTTAGATCCGAGGATCTTTTGAGAATTGTCATTTGAGGATGGCATTCTTCCCAGCATATTTTAATCCCCACAGGATGAAACTTCATTTCCCAGTGTGGTTATTTCTACCATGTCTTGTTTGTTATCCCTAGTTGAGTCTTGTTTCAGTACAATAATCTCATTTTTTTCGCGTCTCTGTTTAAGTACAACGGTCGCGTCTTGGGCTCCGTTTAAGTACAACGATCCCATTCCTTTTGAGTCTCCATTTAAGTACAATAGTCTCGTCTTTGGGTCTTATTTCAGTACAACAGTCTCATTTTTTTCGCGTCCCAGTTTCAGTACAACGGTTTCATGATCCTGTTTCTTTTTGGTCTCGTCTCAATACGACAGTTTCATTTTCTTGGTTAGATCGGTTGATCTTCTTTGAGTCATAAATCGGATGGTATTACGTTCTCGTTTTTCTTGGTTATGGATCGGTTGATACCATTCCCTGGTTGGATCGGTTGATCTTCTTTGAGTCGTAAATCGGTTGATGTTGCATCTCTCATTTGTCTTTCCAAGCCCTGTTTTGTACAACAGGCATCTTCCGTGGCTTGGTCCTGCCCAGCAGTCGCGTATTGTTTCTTCATGGCTTGGTCCTACCCAGCCGTCATATTGATAAGTTTCTGTTTTGTTGATGGTTTCGTTAAGCCCTGTTTCGCCAACAGGCACCCTCGTTGTGGCTTTGATTCGCTCAGTAGTCGCAGTGATTGCATTGATTCAATTCCACCTTGTTCTTTTTCCCGTTACCTGTTCAGAGGTCAA
The DNA here is from genome assembly GCA_963966055.1 of Lathyrus aphaca. Taxonomy (NCBI): domain Eukaryota; kingdom Viridiplantae; phylum Streptophyta; class Magnoliopsida; order Fabales; family Fabaceae; genus Lathyrus; species Lathyrus aphaca. The sequence continues at coordinate 291,717,929 of OZ014519.1, read as the reverse complement.
AGCAAAAAAAAAATGGTCAGATGGCATTTCTGTTATCCTGAGTCCAAATTTTCAGGTTTTATTCGAGTTTCCAATCACTCCACACCTTGAACGTCTAATAGTTTTCGCTATTATTCATTCAAGTCTGCAGACGATTGAATAGGGGCAGCTGTAATACCTCAAAATTTGCCCTCATTCTTTTTTACCTTAACTAGCTTATCGCTTCGCATTCATCTGCATCTCTCACTAGGGCATTAACATCATAATAGTGTATTTCAGGGATTCATAGGGAATATGATCAATACACTATGAAAAATCAAGTAATTCCCTTGGTTTGAGGTTACTACTCCACTGGGGTTGGAATTAGAACTTCATGCCCTATCTACAGCCATGAGATAAATTCAAGGTTTTGGGCCATGTGGCTAATAACATCTGCTTGTACTCCCAGCTCCTGATTAGGGTTTTATTTCCCTAATTAAGCAAATACTCGATAAAGTTCTCCTGCGGAATGGTTTCATAGGTGGTTTTGCCGTTCAAGGAATTCCATCATTATTTGAGACACAATGCGTTGAAGATCATAAGGCGTGCAGAACTGATTAGGGTTTCATGGCAAAGGAATGTTGGTTGGTGGTATAAGAGATCAAGTTACAGATTCTTATGATGATCAGGGTATTGTGGTCCTCTTTTTCCAACGTGTCGTTTGTAATACGAGTGAATGAGTTTGAGATCTGAAAGTTGGATGGGGAGTTTAAGTTGGATTAAATGTGTTAAGAGGGGTCGCACAAATTACTTGGACTTCAATGATCTTTCCTTTCGCGTTAATATTCACATTTTTTGTCCACTATCCAAATTAAACCTATAAACCTTGTTTTGGTCCATTATCCATGTTAAATATAATCCAAGCATAAACTCCATTTTGAATTCTTTTTAAGGTCCACTTGTTTAATTTCCAAGTGTCCATCTCCATTTTCAATAGGCGCCCGATCTTATTCCGATTTTATATTCGATTCATAACCGTATCCAAAAGTCACAAATTCATTCAAATTTCGTAGAAGTCATGTTCATCTAATCACAAAATCATGGTCTGAATAGATTAGAGTTTCTTAAGGTTTAAACCATATTCATTATCCAAATTATCATGTTATATCCAATTTTCACTTAGAACCATTATATTGTTACCCATGTCAAATTAGGTCCCTAAACTATTTTTCTTTCCAAATTTATCCATAACATTTTGTATACAATCTTAATCTTGTTTTTCTTTTAAACCATAATTAAGGCCCATTACCATATTCAAATTTCAATTCAAATCTAAATGATCCATTCAAGAATATCCGTTTGAATATCACGCCCGATTTCATTCATTTTTAGTCATCTCTTAAAATCACATTCATTATTCCAATTATTTCCTTTAAACCAATTTCCTAAGCTATTTTCGAGGGTCAGTCCATTTTCCCATTCTTTTAGGAATTCAAATAGGTCATTCTTTAAAAAAAAGGGAAAACAAAATTATAAGAAACAATTCCAACAAATGATTGGAAAGAAAATCAGTTGGACAATAAGATACAGTGAGAAAAATCACACCCGAAAAAAAGATAAGTTAAGGGAACCTCCAACAAATCCTACTACAAAAATAACAAAAATGGGAAGAAGCAGGATCAAGTTTGAGACTTCTAGCTGAGTGTTTATGACATTGAGGGATCGCCCACAATTGACCTAGCAAAAGCAATGGATCAGCCATTGTTGCATGACTATTTTTCCAAACATGGATTTTCGGTCTTCTGCGAGATTGAATGGATTAACTACATGTTTTCCTTCTTCAGCTTCATAGTAACACTTCTCCAGTTGAGCACTAGCCGCTTGTGCACCCGCCATTATCTGATAGTTATGGCTGCTCTGCATAATCGAATGATTTTGCGTAAAAGTAAGAGGTCAAGGCCAGTTGCGGCGATAACTCCGTTGATGGATGCAAATGGCATGATAGTTGTGGCGAAAGACAGGAATCCTCAAGGCATAAAATCTTCAATTCAGTTTAATGCCATAACCTGCATCAAGTGGACACCATTTTAACAAAACCAAAAAAAATCAGTTACACAATCTCAAATAAGACTCAGAATAATTCCAAGGATAAGTTGCAAACTATAACAGAAAATCTTAACCGAATCCTAATCGAATTCGTAACAGAGTCATAATAGAAATACCTGAGAAAGCTCTAGAACAATCCTTGATCTTCATCTATAAAGCAGTACCAATCTTCTTCAATTGGGGGTTCACAAAAAATCCAACTCTTTTTCAGCACAAACCTCCTTCAATCTTCTTTTTCTTCTATGACCTCCATTAATCCGAAAACTTCTTGAATCTCTCTCAATCTGAATTTCTTCATATCATTCTTCGATCTCCTCACCATTCTTCTTCTCCAACCCTTTTACCGAACTCCTCCATCTCCAACCAATCTCTAACAAACTTCAATATGCCACCACCAATCTTTCCATGGTGCTGCAACTTCGCTCCGCATCACCGTCTTCATCTCATAACATCTTCATCAAGATTAGACATCACTTCGATAATCTACAGAATACGCGACAATAGTAGGTTATGCAACCACTTTCCAACAAAAAATCAGCAAAATACATCAACACCTCTCATTGTTCTGTCAACAATCTTCTTCATCAAATCAAGTGAGACCTTCCACAACCATCATACTTGAAGTATCTTCAATCAACAAAGATTTAAAACCTACAAAAACACGATTCACATCAATCATACTTCAAGAAGGAATTTGAATCGGAACAAGAATCTACACAACAATGGTTCGGGTCAGATACAGGAAAGAAGAAGTTCATACCCGAGTAATTTCATCGACTGTCAACAAGACGCTTCGCATTCGTCACGAAGTCTTCTTCAACCTCTCTTTGATCTTCATCTTCAATGTTCATCACTTGTCATCGAAAACCTCCAGTGTCCTCCAACTCCTCATTGATCCTCTGCAACTCTTCATCGAATCACCTTTAATTCTACAGAATCCCTCACGGAAACGGTTCACAGCAAGAACAGGTAACCTGTATAACAATTTTACAGTGACGAAAATCAACGCGACTCGTTGTTTCTATGGTAATCGCAAGAACAACAAGGAATTGAGATGAAGAAGAGGAACGGGAAAACTTACGCAAGAGTCTCGTAGCCTTGAATCGTTTGAGTCGATCTTCGTTCGTTTTGAAGCGCCATAAGAGCAAACTCATGGCTTCGTTGTGGTTGGTTGATAGTCAATGATCGTAATCCTTGCGATTTGCGATTGAGTGAACGTTTCTCCGCCTTCGCTGTGGGTGAGGTTGACAATGAAGAACGACAGCTACGGATTCTTCCCGATCGGAGTTGAGCGAGAGAGATCGTTGATGGTCGGAGGCGAGTGTGATGATCGAGGACGGGGCGTCATCGGAGATGCTGGACAGAGGACGGAGATTCGCCGCAAGAGCAGAAGATTGAGAGGAGGGGGTAGAAGAAGAGCACACTTTTTTTTGAAGAAGAAGAAAGGTGAAAGCGGCGAAATGCAGAAAGGGGGATGAATTTAGGGTTTGTCTTCAACCCTCTTGTTATTTTCTATTGTTTATAATGTTAATTATAATAATGTTAGTCAATTATGAGTAATTAAGTAAATATCTCATGTTTAATAAGTAATTAATTGAATTAATTCTGTTTAATTCTCCATAATGAACCGTTAGAGGATTTGGAAAGGACAAGATTAAAGCCTTTTGAATTTCCCAACCATACTGGCGGTGACACTTGTCACCGTCCGGTAGGCCTTCAAAACTTTTCTATTCTCACCCCCGTCTCATAAGCCCATTTAGAAAAACAATGGAAAATAATGCTATCAGCACCCCCTGGCTTCTGCGAACTAGGCTTAGGATTTTTGCTATCCACACTCCCATTATAAGCCCATGTTAAGAAACAACATGAAAAAATTCGCTTTCTGCACCTCCCTTTGGTTCTGCGAAAATGGGCCTTATGGCCTTACTATTCACACCCTTCATTTTAGGCCCATATGATAAAATAACTTAAAAATATTTCTAAACCACCCCCCTTTATATTTTCATTAGATTTTAATTTTTTTTGTTTAGTCATAGTGAGAAAATAATGCATTAAAAATAGGAAAAAGATTAGAAATATTCCTAAAAAATTCAAGTAGACTTTTAATTCATATTAGAAATATTTGGCATTATATTTTTATGGTTTTGCTGTATTTTTGATTTTATTGTGATTTTTTAATGTAAATAGTTCTTAAGGAATTTTCTTCAAATATACATAAATTTGTAGATTTTATATTTTAACTTTCCATTAACTTTTTTTGCCCATTCTTTTTAATATAGTTAATGGACTCATAATAGTACTTAGGAGAATTTTAGTGGATTTTTAGTATATTTTATCTTAGGTTTTAGTGGCCTAATCCTTAGAAAATAATGACTAATCCTTAGGTAGAATTAAACAATTTTTAGGCATAGCAAAATTATGATTTTTTAGGATCCCTTTTAACACAATGTTATAGGTAGTTTTAGGACCCCATAGATTAAATTTCATAATTTTTCCAGAAGTTTTGCTATTTTTTTTAGGATATTAATTCTAAGGCTTTGTTACATGTAATTTCCATTAGTTTAAGTTATGATATTAAGTCTCATAAAAAAGTAGTTTAGTTAGATTTAATCCTAGGACTTAGGTTAGTTTAGATTCTAATTTTTAGAATGAAAATATTAGGTAATGACTTTAATTTAGAACTTAGGCTTAGGGTTCATTTTAATTAGACTTAGAATAAAAATTAGGACTATTTTAGGTTTATATCTTCATTTGAATTGTTTTTCTTTGAACTTTATTTTGTCATTCAATTTTTAATGTTTTGTTATGTTGAGTAATATCACTTGAATAGGTCTCCCCCTTGGCTTTAGAATCAACTTATCTTCCTTAGGAAGTAAGTTGCATTCTATTAGTTCTAGGTTCCTTTTTTCCATTAGGTTTAGAAACTTCACAAACCATAGGACCTCACTTGTAAATAAATCAATAAAATTAGGGTTGTGTCTTAGTTCTCCACTAGATTTTTCCTTTCTCAATTTGAGTCATTCTTTCTCACCTCATGAAGAAAAGTAATAAAACATTCAATGAAAACCGAACAATCTTGTACGACACGAGACTTTGTTGCGGAGTGTTTATATGCGTCCTGTTTCGGGGCGAGGTGTAAATACTTCCCGCGATGGATAGGTCTTAGTACAAGACCATTCACAAACAAATTCAAAACATTTCTCTTAAAAGACAAAAACAAAGAATAAGCGACTATCCTGCGGGAACTTCTCTTCTCATCTCATTCACTCACCACGCGAACTCGCGACGACTTGTCTCGCATGCAAGACGGTAAACGCACTCGTATCAGACGAGCCTGCAACACCTGAGCATAGACATACGCAGTTCAAGATATAAAAAACACAAACAAAGTTCCCACCTTAGTTAGGCGAACTACGTCGACTCTGATCCTCATTATCCCGATGAGGTACGTAGGCAGCGGGGTAGGGTCCGTTCGAGCACATTCTTTATTTTCCCAACATTTCCCCCTTTTATTCTCATTCTCTTTTTTCCAGTTCCCTTTCTTATTTTAGTTCCAGTTCCAGTAGCAGTTCATTTGTTCAGCATCACTTTATTTCTCACCCTTTGAAACAAACAAGCAAGCGTGGATCCCGTCGGGTACGGCGGACGACCTGGGGTGCTAATACCTTCTCAGGTCGTAACCGACTCCCAAAACCAGATCTTTGGTTCGCAGGACCTTGTCATTTCCTTCTTCCTTAGGTTTGTGCAGCATTGCCTTTCCCATTCTTTCGGGATAAAAATGTCTGGCTGGCGACTCTACCTTTCCGCGCCACTTTCGCGTTTGTACTAGGATGAAAATCCCGGGAGCGACAATATGCATTTAATGGTATGCGTGAAGATAACTATCCTACTATGCTAGATTTATAATTTCATGCAACTAATTGCTATTATGACTTAATAACGCATAAGGAAATGAGACTTTTCAAAATCCATAACATATTTTAACTAATGACCTATATGCATTTTTTTAGATGTTAATTAGGAAATATTCCCATACTAACTAATAAGGTTAGTTATGAAAATCATACCTTAATATCTTATATGTTGGATCTTCATCAGATTGTTTCACCATTCTGATTTTGACTCTCTTCACTAAGATTCTCTTCTAACGACTCTTCCTTTCTAATTCTGACTTCTGACCTGGTCTTCTTCTTGGAAGAACTTCTGATCATCTTTTCTTCATCCAGGTTCTGAAGGTTCTTCTTCTTCTAAATGTTGACTCCGAGCTTGATGATAAAAACTAGTCTTCAGATCAGCAAAATCTTATAACTTCTAAAGGTTTTCCATGCAGCGTCCTTAACATCAGAACATTCATCTTCTTATAAAGAACTTCTTGACAAGATACTGAATATCAGAGGGTCAATGATTCCATTAGCTTGAACATAAACTTCTGAGAGGTTATGTACTAGGGAGAATTAATTGACATCTCCTGATCTTCTGATTTTGCTTCCTTGCACAAACGCAAATCTTTGTCAGATATAAGTATCAACAAACCTTGAACAAGTTTGAGTGATAATCTTGTTCTTGCAATACTGAGCTAACTTGATCAGAGTTAGTTCAACAAAGATCGATAACTTATCTGCTTCTGAAATGAATATCTTCTAATTTCTTCAAGGTGAATAATATCAGTGATTTAAATTCTTTTAGCTCAGAACAAATGACTTCTATCCCAGCATCTCTAATTCCAGAATTCATTCATCATGAATTTCTGAGTAGAATGTTGGATAACATCCTGAACAATTTTAGTTTGTTCAATTGAGATAGAGGCTCAATTTTTAACAGAACTTTAACAGTCAGAGTTACTTCCATCAAGTTCTCAGAATACTCCATTAATGAAGTTCTCTAGGAACCATTAAGCATTCTTCTCTTAAATATAGAAAGTATTACTTAGAAGCATAACAAAGGAAAGATCATTAAATCTGCATTAAATCTTCTAACTATTAGATCAATTAGATCTTGAACGTCCTGACAAAAACCATTTTCAGAGTTTGACATCCTCTGTTTATAGTTTCTGACTTCTTCTGCAGACTTCAACATGAAGTTCTTATGAATCAAAATCATACTTTAACAATCATCCTTTTCACTTCAGAAAAACTTCCAATGAGCTTAATATGAGAAAGTCAAGAGTGGACTGATTCGTTTCTTGAAAACATCCCATACTCATTTAGAAATAATCTTCAACAAACAAGATTTCTTGTTTTTTGATGATTTGATTCTTGAGCAAAATACATTGATTGACCAATCGTATTTAAGATAAACATTCAACAGATATATAACCTTATATGGAATCTACTCAACTGATTCCGCCAAATCAGTGACTTGCACAAATGTAATCCATTTGACTACAATTTGATATCCTCTCAATATCATCAACTGATATCATACTGAAATTGTAAGTGGATTAAATTTCACCTTAGGTGTTTTCAACACACAACAATGGATCTTTATCTGACACTGTTAAGTGTTTGATATCCATCAATAACAGAACCAGAGCTCTGATATCAATTGAAGGTGTGAGAAAAACACAAGAAATGGGGGATTGAATTAATGTTTGACTCTTGGCTACTTTTCACATTTTCATGAGTTGCGTCAAACTATGCTATGAATGTGTTGCGGAAGCATAAAATAATGTAAAGCATAAAGCAAGAGTAAAGAACACATGATATATACTAGTTCACTTGAAAACTTCTCAAGCTAATCCAGTCCACCCCAAGGTGTTTTCGCCTTAAACAAGGACTTAATCCAATATAACCAAATCATTATGATTACAATCACGTGGTCAACTGCCTTAACTAACTGCACAAAACCTATGTGACTTCTTGTGCGACAACATGCTGTGACTAACTGCACAAGACCACCTGTTGTGAATTCCCGCGTGGCCTACAACCTTGAATAATTGCAGAACAACTTGTCATGACTTCCTGTGCGGCTACCTGCCGTGACTAACTGCACAACACCATGTGTCGTGACTTCAGGCTCCTGAACCAACAATTATGAGCTGCACCAGAACCTTAGCCCCAAAACATGTCATCATAACACATAGTTCTATGAATGCACTAACAACTAATTTATGTTCCTTCCTAAAGTTTAAACCTTCACTCGGTCCTTTAGGGTAAGGGTTGTTTACATATGTTTTGCTTCTTACAAAAGCAGATTGTAAACTCTTTTAGTACATTAGAAGAACCTAAATACACACTAAGAATATTACATTTTATTCTTGCTCCGTTGTGTGGTATTTTGCTTCTTCAAGTTGCTTCTTCATTGAGTACTTGAAGGTTGAAGTCTTCTTCTTCAAAAGCTTTGCAAGCTTGTTGATATTTGCTTGAGCACAAGAAGGACTTCTTCTTCTTGATTCACTTAAGAAATTTCTAGACAGCAACCCATATTCTTTTTCAATCCAATGATCACTTCAGTAGTTGATTTATAGTTGAAGCTTCAGTGATCATCTTCATTGTCTTTTTAGACTTTGTAAGTCTTCTGCAACATATGAAGTTAAGCACATTGTGAATTCAAGATCTCTCTCTGCTTTCAAAAAATTGTTGTCAAAGAGTAATAAGCTAGAAGAGCTTCATATTCAAGTAAACTCTTTGCGGCTTGTTCCAATGTCATATTTGTTTATCACGAACCTTATGTGATTGTATGACAACATCAACAACATGGTTCAAAGACCATTTGAAAACTTGGTTACATGTGTGTTTAGAAACCATTCAGTTATATCAACCAATACTAACACATAAACCAAATGGTTGTATCCTTTATTACTTCATATAGAAGAATATTCAGTTTGTGGATAATAAACCAGATTGAGTTCCGATTCAAAATCAGCAACACCCAAGGGTATGGTTGTCCGTTTGTACCAATGAGGATTCGATAGAAATCAACAACATCAATTCATGTGGTTGTGCTTCTATTAGGAACCAACAACATCACAAAGCATGTGATGTTTTCCTTTTATAGCCAAACATAAAAGAGCCGTTACAGCCCAATTTAGCTACCGAGGAATCCGTTACACAAAGAATTAAATAGTACAACCACGTATTATTCTTTGCCACAATTCAAAGGCAATGGATAGTGTTTCACCCCAAAATTTGCCCTCACAATACAAGACTTTGTGTGCTAAGAGGTTCACAAGGTTCACAAGACCTCTCATGAGGTTCATGAGGTTTACAAGACACCTTATGAGGTTCACAAGGTTCACAAGACACCTTATGAGGTTCACAAGGTTCACAAGACCTCCCATGAGGTTCATGAAGTTTATAAGACCTCCCATGAGGTTCACAAGGTTCACAATTAGTCAGAAGATTTGACGATTCCCTCAGACAATGCATCCTCCTAAGCAGTGCATCCAAAACTAGGGTTTTGACTTTAATCAAGCTAAATGGACTTCCAAGACTTCAAATGAGCTTCATAACATCTTATATGTGCTTAAGAACCCCCATGACAAATTTCAGAACTTTTCTCAAAGGTTTGCTCAGCCAAATGATCAGATAAGTCAAAACCAGTCAAAGCAGTTAAAAAGTCAAACTGAGGTCAACTGTGGTCAAACCAAAGTGAAACTTCATGATTTTTTGCCAACATAAAGTATATGAAGTAAAATTCATCATTTGATCAAGGGTTGATCATGATTCATCAAGGATATTTCAGATCATCAAGAATCAGAGGTTTCTAAATTAGGGTTTCCTCAAGAAAAGTCAACTGGACTTTGACCAGCCATAACTTTCACATGCTTCATCACATTTTTCCCATCCAAAGCTCATTTTGAAGGAAATTGAATTCTATACAACTTTGTGTCTCACAAGCCAAGCCCAAAAATGCTTCATTTGGAAGGTATGAGCTAAGACATTATAGGTCCTTTTGAAAGTCAACAAAAGGTCAACAACTTCAAAAGGGCATAACTTGAGAATGGTAAATGATATGGACATGAAACCAATGGGGTTGGTTATAGGACTCTTCAAGCTTTCCAAAAAGTCCAAGAACACCCTCATAGCATTAAAATTGAAGGATATGTGCCCTTGCAAAGTTGGGAAATTTTTGGGTGGTTTATGAAGAAAATAGGGTCTTAAAACTAAAATTTTCTAAATGGGCTAAACTTTTTGTGACCCAAAGTGTTCCATGACATCATGCACGAAAATTATTTGATATTTTCATTATTTTATTTTATTTATTATGATTTTTTATGTTAAAAATCATTTTAAATTTAAATAAAATATCAAATATGAAAATTTAAAATATATTTTTGTTCTAGAAGGTCATTAACATGAATTGGATTGACTTGATACACAATTGATGATGATTGGCTTGAAATAGAAAGGTCTTATTCAAAAATATATGAAATTTAAGATCTAATCTTTTTCAATCTCCAAAATCAAAAAAATCCATACAATGATCCAATTTTTCTGACCTAATTCATTCACTATAAGTATATGAAGAGAACACAATGCATAGGGACGGATTTCACAGCCTCAAAGAGTAAGTTTGCACATTCAAAAAAACTCACTAAAATTCAAATTCGGATTCCATCATTCAAGCCCTTTCAAGACAATTTGAAGGTAGCAACTTGTTCCTGGGAGTTCATAGAGTGATTTTGGATCACATCATTGGTCATTCATGCCCTAATTCGCATAAACCGAATGCATCCCTTTCACATTTTGACATTTTTCGATTTGATTGATTCATGTATTAATATTGAAAACTAATCATATATTTGTGTTTGTTGTGATGTTTAGAATCTTTTTGCATAGATTAATTGAATTATTATGGACTGTGTTGAAGATTGCCATTATTAGGGTTTGAAGGTTCAAAATAGGAACCATACATTTAAGACCTTAAAATCAATTCTAAAACCATGGTTGTGATGTATGAGCTTTGTACAATTGATCTGGGCCATTAATTTTGGTTATTATGATGGTTTGCGTGATGTTTCGAAAAACACAGGTTTAGGGTTTTGAAAATTCGCAGGGAATTGCCCAGGAAGATTCGAAGGAAAAAACACAGGTCTGGAGGAGGAAGAAGACCCCTGGCGCGAATTCCAGAATTTAAATATTTGATATAATATTTTATGTTTTATTATTGATATTATTTCACAAACGGATGTCTAGCCCAGTGGTGAGAGACGCACGCGTATGACCTTAAAGCTTGTGTTCGAATCCTGGATGCAGCAATTTTTCTTATTTTTTCTATTTAATTGTTAGACTGAATATATTATTGATTGTGATGGATATACTATCAGTTGCGCCCTCCCGGCTGGATGGTAAGTGTGCTTGCGTATTGTGGGAAGGTCCTGGGTTCGAATCCCCCCCAGGCCTTTTGTGTTGTTTCTTTTTGCTTTGTCATGTTTTTTTTTCCAGGTTAATAACAAAACCTCATGGAGTGCTTTCCTTAACACCTGCGCGCGCATGGTCCAGTGGTTGGTATGTTGGTCTTGAGGGTTGAAAGCTTAGGGACTGGGTTCAAATCCCAGCCCAGGTAAGTTTTGATTTTTCAATCTTTTTTCTGTTTTTCTTATTTATTTAATTTATATTATAGTTAAATAAATTTAAATAATAGAAAAAGTAGAATGTTTATATTATTATTTTCTTATTACAATTTAGAACTCATCCTTTTTTAATTAAATCTTATTAGAAAATTATTTATTTTTTGTAAATTATTAATATTATATAATTTTATATAGTTATTAATTAATCCTAATTTATTATTCTAAAAAATATATAAACCCTAATTCTCTAAAACCCTAAAATATTTTGTAAAACCTAATTATTTTTTTTATAAACCCTAATTATAAATATTAACTTATTTCTTAATAAACTTTAATTATATGTATATATTTTATAATTTGTTTGTAATTATTATTTAATTCTTGTATAAATAATTTTTAGTGTATGCTTAAAAATAATTAAAAGTTAGCTAATTTAATTTTGTAAATATAATTTATTTTCATAATATGTTTATAATTAACTTTATTTTTTATAGTATGTATATAATTTAAAAAAAAACTTTATAATAATTAGTATATAATTGTTTATGTTTTCTTTTTAATCTTAAAAAATAATTGTTTATATAAAAAATTGAACTTTTAATTATTATGCTAATATTCTTGTTTATTTTATTAATTTTATTTATTTTCATATGATATTTATTTTATTATTACTAACCCCATTTATATATATATATATATATATATTGATTATTTGTTATTATTGTTACTAACCCAATTATTTATTATTACTTATTTTGCTTATTTATTTAATTTGATTTAATTGTTATTATCATGTAATTGTCTCCTTTATGTAATATTTTAGTAGTAATGTTTAATATTTATGTTTAAATGTTATGGTTAGTAAAATAGGGAGTGAAACATGTTTGTATTTTAAACTTAATTTAGATCACTAATTTAAAAGATAAATATTTAAAATTGTACGCTCACACACGTAAGTCGATCCTGGATCGCCATCTCACTTCTTAAGGGTTTCCTCTCAGGTTGCCTAAACAAAAGGTCAAGCAGGGTGTATAAAGCAAAGTCCCTCATTTTACATCATTTAGCCCCTAAACAGATAAAAAGATCATGTCCCTTCGAATGTTGCCTTCGTAATGATCTTGTCCCTTTCGAATAAAGATGATAAGTCCCTTCGAATTGCTTATACACCCCACAGTAGCCTAAATAACATTTGTCCCTTCATTTGTCCCTTACATCCAAGGTAATGACTACCTATTCCTTAATAATAGGGATAGTCTTACCATTTAAAGGATTCAAGAACAGACAAGACTTAAACTTAGGGTAGGTTCCTCTTAGATACTTGCTCACTCTTCAAAACATTTCAAACACTTCATACATTTTAAACAATTTTCAAAACAAAGGTTTTATATACATCCGTACATGGATCATTATAAAATACTTAAGAAAATTTTTATTCACACACTACACTTCTTAAAACAATTTAAAGTGAGCTAAGTAACTAAGAGCCCATGGATAAACATGGATGTAAAGGGTGCTAACACCTTCCCTTTACATAACCTACCCCCCGGACCCAAAAATCTTTTAAAAGGTCTTTCCTGTTCTTTTATGCCTTTCCTTTGGATAAAATAAAAGTCGGTGGCAACTCTTGCTATCCGCAACATTTAACTAAAGTCAGTTCTCCCACTGTGTAACAGAACTGGCGACTCTGCTGGGGATTTAATAAAAGAGGGGTACCCTTAGGAATTAAGATCACTTTAAACTTGTTTGCTTTGTTTGCTTTACTTTACTTGTTGGGTGCTCTTATATGTGAAAGATCCTAACCCGGATCTAGTGTACCTTAGGTAAATGGCAATAGACCAAGGAAACTGTACGGCGTATACCGATATGGTTGATCTGGTGGCCATAGTTAGTGTGAGCTCTTGGTTTGTGCTTATGTTCCTTAAGTCAAGTTGAGGATAATATGAGGCTGCCATATGTTGTCAATGCACTAACTAACCTTTAGAACCCTAGTTATCCCATCTTGGCCTTTAGAAAAGTAGTGAGATAACCGGCTTTGGTGAAGATTGAAGTTGGTTGATACTCGATGCTACACTCATTGAGATTCTAAACTTGGAGGGTTTTGGTTGGCAAGTAAGTTGCCTACTGAACAACCACCCTTGTGAAGGATCAATGATATTGAGATCCCTTAGAACCTGGTTACTTTTGTAGGACAGGATGAACCATCTAACTTCAGGGGAGGGTACTTACCTTTAAACCTCATGCAAGCCTTCAAACATAGGGCTATTGTGTGACTTGTTTGTGTGTGCCACATGTTTGTGATTGAGCATAACATCATAGCATCATCATGCATCATAAGCATACCATTTTCACTAACCATTTCAAGGACCAAAGGATTTATCTTTGTTCTTTATTGCAGGTCATGGCTTCTGCTCGTAGGAATACTATCAGGATCAACTTTGTAGGAATACCTCCTAAGCTTAAGGAATTGGTCTCTCAAGTTTCTGAAAACTCCCAATTTATCAAGAGACATGGTCAGCTACTGGATCTAGTCACTTCAGGGTTCAATGAAGACATGATGAGTGTCCTATTTCAGTTCTTTGATCCTAAACATCATTGCTTCACATTCCCCGACTATCAGCTGGTTCCTACCATGGAGGAGTTCTCCAAGCTTCTGGGTATACCTATACTTGATCAGAAACCCTTCACAGGCTTGGAAAAAGAGCCTAAACCTGAAGTCATTGCTGCAGCCTTACATTTGAAGAAATCAGACATTGTCCTGGAAATGAGGAGTGGAGTTAAGGGTATTCTTGCCAAGGTATTGATGGAGAAGGCTCAAGTGTTCTTGAAGGCTATGAGTTATGATGCTTGTGAGGAGATCTTAGCCTTGTTGATTTATGGCTTAGTGTTGTTCCCCAATCCAGATCAGTTCATAGACGTTCACGCCATCAACATATTCCTGGCTCATAACCCAGTGCCTATATTTCTTGGAGACATCTTACACTCTCTTTATACCCGTACTACGAAGGCACGAGGAACTCTGATGTGTTGCATACCTTTGCTATCTAGGTGGTTTATTTCTCACCTTCCTCGCTCAGTGATAAAGAATGAACAAGGGTTCAGGTGGTCCAAAAGGATCATGTCACTCTCGCATTCAGATATTCATCGGTGCTCCAGATCTATGGAAAATGTCACTATCATTGACCGTTGTGGGGAGTTTCCTAATGTGCCACTTCTAGGCATAAGAGGGGGCATTACTTACAACCCTTCTTTAGCTTTACGACAGTTTGGTTACGCTCAAAGTGATGGTCCACATGACATGTTGATTCAGGGTATTGTGTTTGACTACGACAACGATCTACAAGGTTACCATCAAAGGTTCATACGAGCATGGGGAAAAGTAAACAAGGTTGACAGCAAGACTCTGGAGCCTAAGTACACTATTCCTATGGAAGCTTACCTTAGATGGGTGCGATCTCGTGCTCAGACTCTCATGATGCCATATCCAGCTATCCTGCCAGTTACCATGGAACCTGTTGCTGAAGGAGATACTTCTTATACCATCCTTCACCCAGACATGCCTACTGACATGGAAGATTTACAGAGGTCCTGGATCCAGTTGAAGGAGCAAAGGGATACCTTCGAGGCTCATTACAAAACAAGCCAAGAAAGAATCCTGAAACTAACAAAGCAACTTCACGAGGAGCGGAATCTCAACTCATACCTCAACACAAAGAGGAAACGTCCATGGGAGACTTAAAACCCCATCTCTTGTATTTATTACATTTCATTTTCTGTAAGCCCAAGAGGCAAAACAAATTTATTACTAATAAAAGTTTACCTTCTTGTTTGTTTAAGCAAATTTAAATCCTGCGGTCCTTGAAAACATTGCATATGCATTCACAAACCATATCATTGCATCACAGGTTTATTATGCACAGGTTTCTCATCTTCTCGCTGTTTATTTCAGCAATGGCTCTTGAGCAAACAGTTAAGGATCTCCAGGCACAAAATGCACAGTTCCAATAGCTGATCCTGAACTTGTCCAAGGGGCAGGATGAATTGAAGACACTGCTGGCCAAGAAGACTAAGAAGACTAGGAGGTCAGGTGGTCTGATCAACATGGGAAGAAGGTTCAGAGGTCCTGTCAAGACCAAAGAACAGGTGGAAGACTATGAGTCTGAGGAGTCTGAGAAAGAGGGAGGCAGTCTCCACAACACAATGGGGGACTCTGATTCTGAAGCTAACTACTATCATGAGCCTAATGAAGATAAGTTCAAGATGCTGGTAGATAGAATGGATGCTATGGAATTGCAGAAGTCTTCTGGGCTGGATTTCGAAGACCTGAGTTTGATATCTGGGGTGGTTATACCCATTGGTTTCAAGGTTCCTACTTTTGTTGTTTATGATGGTGTCTCTTGTCCCAAGCTGCATCTGAGGTCTTATGTCCAGAGAATCCAACCCCATACTGCTGATAAAAAGTTGTGGATCCATTTCTTCCAAGAGAGCTTATCTGGAGCTCAATTGGAATGGTACTATCAGTTGGAGAGTGTCAACATCCGTTATTGGAATGATCTTGCTGAAGCCTTCTATAAGCAGTATCAATACAATGTTGATTTAGCCCCTACTCGCATGCAACTTCAAAGCATGTCTATGGGTGCCAAAGAGAGCTTCAAGGAGTATGCTCAGAAGTGGAGAGATTTGGCTGGAAGAGTACAACCCCCTTTAACTGACAGGGAGTTGGTTGATATGTTCATGTGTACGTTGAATGGTCCATTTTACAGTCATCTCATTGGAAGCTCATCATCTGGCTTCACTGAGTTGATAATGACTGGAGAGCGTGTAGAAAGTGGAATAAGGAGTGGCAAGATTCAAGTGGGTGCTTCTTCATCAGGTGCTGCAAAGAAGCCTCCCAGTGGGAAGAAAGAGTCAAATGCTGTTTATGGTCAACCTGATCGTAGTAGGAGACATCAGTCTGTGAGTGCAGTTCATATTTCCAATCCAATTCCTGCAACAACAGAGCCACCACAGGGAAACCAACAGAGGGCTAGAAGGCAGTTCACTAAGATCAACATGTCAATGGCCCAAGCCTTGCAACACTTGTTGAAAGCTGAACTTATCATTCTGAAAGATCCTCCTCAAAATCCTAATGTTACCTCTCCCAGGTATAATCCTAATGCACGATGTGCATATCATTCGAATTGTCAGGGACATGATACCAATAGTTGCTGGGTGTTGAAGAATAAAATTCAGGATATGATTGATGCTGGAGAGATTGAGTTTGACCCACCGGGTACTCCCAATGTGATTACTGCTCCCATGCCAAATCATGAGAAGACTGTCAATGCAATTGATGAAGATTCACATATTTCCTCAGTTGCAGATTTGACTACACCATTGTCTGTTATCAAGAAGAAGTTAGTACAAGCTGGGTTCTTTCCAGGTTGTCGTGAAGATTGTTTATATTGTACCTATAAGCCGGATAGCTGCTGGAGGTTGAGAGATGGAATTCAACGTCTCATGAATAACTTTACCATAGTATTTGAGAGGACTCCACCTTCCGTAGAGAGTATGGTTGATCATATAACTAAGCGTGCGAAGGTTGAAGAGGTGGATATGGTTGATAAAGTGCCGGTGAGGATTACTTCTAAGGGTCCTGTCAAAATCACTCATAAGGATCCAATTAAAATTACTGCTGAAGGCCCTGTGAAGATTGTTGCTGAAGCTAGAGTGGCTCATATGATCATTACCACTCCTGGTCCTATTCCGTATACTTCTGATAAAGCTGTGCCTTGGCATTATGGGTCTGATGTTTATATCCATGGTGTTAAGCAGGAACCCTTAGCTGATATGCCTGTTGATAACATTGCTGGATCTAGTAAGATCACACGAAGCGGAAGAGTTTTCTCTCCTCCAGTTACCTCCAAGAATGCAGTTACTCCAGCCGCTACCTCCACCACTGATGCTCGGGGCAAAGGTCCTGTTATTGAACCTATACCAACTGATGTGCCAGCTGCTGATGATCTTTCTAAGCAGATGGAAGAAGTATTGAAAATTATTCGTAAGAGTGATTATGACATTGTTGATCAATTGGGTCATAATCCCTCCAAGATTTCTATGTTGTCTTTACTATTGTGTTCAGAGGCACATGCCAAAGCCTTGATCAAGTTTCTGAAGACTGCTCATGTACCAAATGAAATATTTGTTGACCAGTTTGAAAATTGTGTTGCACACTTGACCTATGATAATGGTTAGGTTTCTCCGATGCTGATTTGACTCCGGCCAAGAGGGATCATAACAGAGCTCTACATATCTCTATTGAATGCAGGGGCACTACCCTGTCACATGTACTAATAGACAATGGTTCCTCTCTGAATGTGTTGCCCAAAGAAGTCCTGAATAAGCTTAGCCCCGAAGATGCTGTGTTGAAGCCCAGTAGTATAGTGGTGAAGGCTTTTGATGGTTCGAGAAGAGTGGTGCATGGAGAAATTGATCTCCCAATCAAAGTTGGTTCTCAGGTTTTCAATGCTACCTTTTATGTCATGGATATTCGTCCGTCGTATTCTTGTTTGCTTGGGCGTCCCTGGATCCATGGGGCAGGTGCTGTAACTTCCACTTTACATCAGAAGCTGAGGTATCCAGTAGAAGGGAAGGTTGTTACTGTCTACGGAGAGGAAGGGTATATGATTAGCTATGTGAACACCTTTAAGTATCTTGAAGTGGAAGGTGAATACGTTGAAACTCCGTGTCAGACATTTGAAGTGGTTCCTTGGATTGTTAATGATTATGAAGCTCCTCCTGTTGTCAAGAAGGTTCCTGTGGTCACCAGAGTACCTCCAATAATGGCCTCCCTTAAAGATGCTAGAGCTGTGGTGGATGAAGGTGGTTGTACTATTTGGGGTCAGCTTCCTGATATTCCATACAAGTCTGACAAGTTTGGTTTGGGTTTCACTGCAGAGTCTCAGAAGGCTGTTCGTCGTGCTCGTGCTGTTCGTATCACCAATCAGGGGATTATGAAAGATCAGATCAATGCTGTGGGTGACTATGATGAAGACTACAACTTGGACGCTTGGATTTTTCCTACTGTAGGTGCTGGGCTCAATAACTGGAAGGCTGAAGATGTTATTCCTATCTCCTTTAGTCAAGAGTAAATACTATTACTGTGTTGTTGCTTTTAAAATTTGTAATTTTTGAACAATTAAACTCTTAAGCCTTGTGCCTTACCCGGGGCACAATGGTGTGCTTGTTACGGGCTGTCATTTCATTTGCATACTTCATTCAATAAAAATCAGTGGACGTTTCGTTTTCGTAAATATTGTGTTCCTTGTTTTTCTTTTCTTTTCTTTTTGTTTTATCAGCTATGTGTTCTTACACACACCCACATCACTAAAATGCAGATCCTCATCCACTCTGGATCCTGTTGATAACAGTTCTACTATTGCCAATTATAATTTCGAGAATCCGATCTATCAAGCTGAAGACGGAAATGAGGACGATTGTGAAGTACCTGTAGAGCTTGCTAGGTTGTTACAACAAGAAGAGAAAGCTATACAGCCACATGAAGAGCCAGTCGAAGTTGTGAATCTGGGAACCGAAGAAAACAGGAAAGAAGTCAAGATAGGGGCTGAATTAGAGGATAGTGTCAAGAGCAGATTGATTTAGATGCTACATGACTATATAGAGATCTTTGCTTGGTCTTATGAAGATATGCCAGGGTTGGATACAGACATTGTGGTTCACCGTTTCCAGTGAAAGAAGATTGTCGTCCAAAGAAGCAGAAGGTTCGTCGCATGCGTCCTGAAATGTCAGAGAAGATTAAAGCAGAGGTAATGAAACAGTTTGATGCAGGGTTCTTAGCTGTGACTTCTTATCCTCAGTGGGTTGCAAATGCGGTACCAGTACCTGAGAAAGATGGTAAGGTA
The DNA here is from genome assembly GCA_963966055.1 of Lathyrus aphaca. Lineage (NCBI taxonomy): Eukaryota > Viridiplantae > Streptophyta > Magnoliopsida > Fabales > Fabaceae > Lathyrus > Lathyrus aphaca. Next base: position 291,698,453 of record OZ014519.1, on the reverse strand, counting down.
CGTATGTGTGTGGACTACAGGGATTTGAACAAGGCTAGCCCCAAAGATGACTTTCCGCTTCCTCATATTGATGTTCTGGAAGACAACACTGCTCAACATAAGGTATTCTCTTTTATGGATGGTTTCTCTGGTTACAATCAAATCAAGATGGCACCTGAAGATATGGAAAAAACAACATTTGTTACACAGTGGGGCACCTTTTGCTATAAAGTGATGCCATTTGGTTTGAAGAATGCAGGGGCAACATATCAGCGTGCTATGGTGGCTTTGTTTCATGATATGATACATCGTGAGATAGAGGTATATGTGGATGATATGATAGCCAGGTCCCAGAATGAAGAACAACATCTTGATCATTTGCATAAGTTGTTTGAGAGGTTGAAGAAATACAAGTTGAGATTGAACCCAAACAAATGTACTTTTGGAGTAAGATCAGGTAAACTCCTGGGTTTCATTGTCAATGGAAAAGGTATTGAAATGGATCCTGCAAAAGTTAAAGCTATACGAGAGATGCCAGCTCCCCGTACTGAGAAGGAAGTTAGAGGTTTCTTGGGGCGATTGAATTACATTGCAAGATTTATTTCCCAATTAACTGCTACCTGTGAGCCAATCTTCAAATTGTTGAAGAAAGATCAGGTGATGGAATGGAATGATGAGTGCCAGACTGCCTTTGATGAAATCAAGAAGTATCTGCTAGAACCACCAATTTTGATGCCACCAGTTGATGGAAGACCCTTGATTATGTACTTAACAGTGCTAGACAACTCAATGGGGTGTGTATTGGGGCAACATGACGAGTCTGGTCGAAAAGAGCAGGCAATATACTACCTTAGCAAAAAGTTTACCGACTGTGAAACAAGATACTCACTGCTCGAGAAAACTTGCTGCGCTTTGGCATGGGCTGCTCGCCGACTAAGACAGTATATGTTGACTCATACTACCTTATTGATTTCGAAGATGGATCCAATCACGTACATATTCGAGAAACCTGCTCTCTCCGGAAGAATAGCGAGATGGCAAATGATCTTGACAGAATATGACATACAGTATACTACTCAGAAGGCCATTAAGGGAAGTGTTGTAGCTGATCATTTGGCTCATCAAGCAGTGGATGATTATCAGTCAATGAGTTTTGAGTTTCCTGATGAAGACATTATGATTATTACCAAAGAACCTGGACAATATGACGGACCTGAACAAGGATCCCGATGGGCTATGGTTTTTGATGGAGCTTCTAATGCACATGGTAATGTTGTTGGTGTTGTGATTAGTTCCCCTGAAGGTTGTCATACCCCGATTACTGCCAGACTTTGTTTCTATTGTACCAATAACATGGCTGAGTATGAGGCATGTATCTTGGGTATTAAAGCTGCTATTAATATGAAGATTCAGTTCCTAGACGTATATGGAGATTCAGCCCTGGTAGTAAGTCAGATCAAAGGAGATTGGGATACCAAGCATGATAATCTCATTCCTTACAGAGATCATGTGTTGTCTTTAATCCCACATTTTAAAGAGATTACCTTTGGACATATCCCACGAAGAGAGAATCAGTTGGCAGATGCCTTAGCCACCATGGCATCCATGTTTGAGATCAGCTGGGATGATGAAGCTCCCAAGATTACTATTGATAGATTTGAAAAGCCTGCATACTGCAATGAGATTGACACTGAAATAACAGAGGAGAAGCCTTGGTTCTATGAAGTGAAAAGATATCTTGAAGCTCAGGAGTTCCCTGAAGGGGCATCTGTCAAAGATAGGAAGTTTCTGAGAAGGTTTTCTGCTAAGTTCTTTTTGAGTAATGGGATTTTGTACAAGCGCAATCATGATTCAACTATGCTTCGTTGTGTGGACAAGAAGGAAGCAACTAAGATTATGGAAGACATGCATGATGGGATCTTTGGCACTCATTCTAGTGGTCATACTATGGCAAAGAAGATATTGAGAGCAGGTTACTATTGGTATACCATGGAAGCTGACTGCTATCAACATTCCAGAACATGTCATAAATGTCAAATTTATGCTGATAAAGTCCATATACCTCCATCACCATTGAATGTGTTGACTGCTCCTTGGCCTTTTGCCATGTGGGGCATTGATATGATTGGTGAGATCAAGCCAACTGCTTCTAATGGGCATCGTTTCATCCTGGTTGCTATTGATTACTTCACAAAGTGGGTGGAGACAGCTTCATTTGCATCTGTTACTAAGAATGTGGTGGCTCGATTCATTAAGAATAATCTCATATGTAGATATGGCATCCCTGAAAGGATTATTACTGACAATGGCTCTAATCTGAACAACACTATGATTACTGATCTCTACACGCAGTTCAAGATTAAGCATCACAACTCTTCTCCGTATCGTCCGAAGATGAATGGGGCAGTAGAAGCTGCTAATAAGAACATTAAGAAGATTATACAGAAGATGATTGTTACTTACAAGGATTGGCATGGGATGTTACCATTTGCTCTTCATGGTTATCGTACTACAATACGTACTTCAACAGGGGCAACTCCATTCTCCTTAGTTTATGGTATGGAAGCAGTTCTGCCCATTGAAGTTCAGATCCCTTCTTTAAGAATTATGAAGGATGCAGGCTTGGATGAAGATGAGTGGATTCAGACCCGACTTGACCAGATAAATTTGATTGATGAGAAGAGGCTAGCAGCTGTTTGTCATGGCCAGATGTACCAGAAACGAATGATCAAGGCTTTCAACAAGAAGGTTAAGCCAAAGGTATATCAGGCTGGTGATTTGGTAATCAAGCGTATCATATTACCACAGGGTGATCATAGGGGCAAGTGGACTCCAACATATGAAGGACCATTTGTGGTCAAAACAATGTTTTCAGGAGGTGCCATGATACTTACTACTATGGATGGTGAAGATTTCCCATAACCTGTAAACGCAGACATAGTTAAAAAATACTACGCGTAAAAAGAGACCCGCTAGGTTGACCGGCCTAGGCAAAAATAAGGGCATCCCGGCGAACCAAAAGGGTTCGGGCAAAAATTAGGGATATATATAAAAAATGTACACCCGGCAAGTCGAAAACCTGAAAAGGCGGCTTGGGCAAAAAAGGGTATCCCGGTGGATTGAAAACCTGAAAGGGCAATCCAGGCAAGAGTTAGGGATTAAAGCGTATGACTATGTCTCGTTTGGATCACCCATGTAACTACTACCAGTTGTGCTACTTACTCAAGCTCGAACAGATAAAGCTCAATTCAATCGTTCCGTCTCAACAGCAGAAGATGAGATACTTGAAGATAATGGCAATAGTAGAATTGAAACTCAATAGGATTATTTCCCACATAGTTGATTTTCCTTATTTTGTAAAAAACTTTATGACAAATTCCTATTACTAGGATTTTTGTCTCCTTGTACAAACTTACCCATGTACGGGTCACTTTGTGATATAAATAAAATTCCATCTTTGAGTCCTGATTTACTTTTACCCTATTTACATAAGCGAAACGTCCATTGGTTGTGTTTGAATGTATGTATGCTTTTGAATATGATTGATGTTTACCAGAAATGCATAAATGCTTAATATGATTGATGTTTACCAGAAATGCATGAAAATGCAGTAATAGTATTTACTAAAGACGAACGAGGGAAGGAATTCAACGAAGCTTCGCCGGTTCGTCCCCACCAGACAGCTACAAGTCCCCCATTAGGGCAAATCCATCTTCATAAATACTTCGAGTTACATCTCCCCTGGAATTTATATCCATCTCTTTTATCCTCATACGGATAGTCGGGAATTTATTCTTTCAATAGGAGTACGACGAACGAAGACGGGAGGTTATGAATACCATACTATCAAACGAGACAAGATGAGTTCCTCATATTCTTCAGCAACAAATCGGGATTTATTTTCCCTGGCCAGCAGTTGATATACAAAGATATCCGGACGCTTCAGGCTGCATGATGCATACATACATCATTTACATCATACCATAATATACATATCCATAAATACATAATACATTACTTAAGTGCATCATATTATACATGCATACATAATGCATAAGCTAATATTATCATACAGAATGTTATAATCTTGTTTTTCAGATTAGTTCTCCAGCAGACAAACTTCATCAACAACTTGTGACCTTGGGCCGTTGTTTATCTTCCCAAAGGTTACTTTATACCTCAGGACGTTGTTTATCCTCCTGAAAACTATCATGACTTTGGGCCGTTATTTATCTTCCCAAAAGTTATACTTATACCTCAGGACGTTGTTTATCCTCCTGAAAGCTTCTTATACCTCAGGACGTTGTTTATCCTCCTGAAAGCTATCATGACTTTGGGCCGTTGTTTATCTTCCCAAAAGTTATACTTATACCTCAGGACGTTGTTTATCCTCCTGAAAGCTTCTTATACCCCAGTGTAAACACCCCAAATTTGCCCTCACCCATTCACACTATGGCTTGTGGTCATTTCATATGCATAAACACAATCCTAACATCTCATATCCCATTTTTGATTCACTGCATAGGTTCTAAGTCATCTGCACCTAGGGTCTGTGATCTGAGCAATCCAAGAGCTTTCTGAGCCACTCCAAAGGCCATCAATCACTTCAAAGGGTTCTATGTGTGTTCTTATATCATATTACATCTCCTCAAATTCAAAAATGCCAAAGAATCACAAGAACTGGGATTGGTGTGGATGCAGAGCCAGGCTAGACTGCACAGTTGACCTAAAATTAGGGTTTTGGTTTCAGAGGCCATGACTTCAAATTTTTTGGTCATTCTTGTTTCCATTGGTCTCTATATGGTATAGGGAGTATGCATATCAATTTTCATGAAGAAATTCCATGGGGAAGTCATCTGATCAAGAGTTGACTTTCTGGACAAGTCAGTGTAAAATCAGGGCATCTGAGGCCCCCAATGACCCAACCAAGGGGTGATCTTCATCATTTTGAGTGTATATGATCTTTATTTGATCATAGAAGAAGGTTGAAGTTCACAAAATTCAAGAATTACAAGTTTTTGCAAAGTTGACTTTTTAGGGCATGGTTGACTTTTAAAGAATGTGTCATTTTATGCCACTTTTCAAGCTTTACTTTTTGATCCAAAAATGCTTCAAATGGAAAAACTTTGGTCATGAAAGTTGTAGATTAGATCTTTCCCTTTTCAAAAAGTACAAGAACATGACCTAATTCATTTTGGATCAAAAGTTATGGTGTGTCAAAGTTGGCAAAAATCATTAATTTTCAAGAGGTGCACCAAATGAGAAACTTGCAAGAACTTTGTACCAAGGCATTTGTAACCTCTAATTCATGTCTAACCATCACATAAACATCACATGTGACCAAAAATTCAGAATGGACTAAGTATTTCTCACTTCCCATGGTTTGTGTGGCAAGAAAGTTACATGTGAACCAAAGATGATCAACTTGCAAAACCATCATCACACTTTCACCAACTTGTTGCCTTGGCTGCTGAACCACCCTAGCCTCACTCACACACCATGCTGTGCCAGCCCACACTTTTGTACCAAGCTAGAACTTAGCCCATGCCTCTCTTACAAAAAGGTTGACAATTTGCAAAAGTGAACTTACCTATCACAGCAGGCCAGGTCACATCATCTGACCAATTGGAGTTGTTTATACTATCCATTTGCTAGCCATTTCACATGAGGAGCCAGCCTGAAACAAGCCCTAAGACAACATTCACAAAAACACTCCAATCTGCATTTTCCTTCGAATCATCTTCCACAGGCCTCAAACACTCAAACAAACTCCACTAATCATCTCACCATGCTTCATTAAGCCCAAGCCAACACTCAAAACAGCCAGAAGCACACTAGAATACAGCCTTCACAAAAACTGTCACAAAGCTTCCCTTCTTCGAATCACCTTCTACAGCCACCAAACATCCAAACTCTTTTCACCAACAAATCAAACACATCAAAAGGAACCAGAATCAGCCATTAACAGAGCTTGAAACCACTCACACACATAACTCATTTTCTGCTATATCAGATTGGAATCTCTCAAAATAGCTTGCTTAAGCTCATACCAAGCCTACCAGTAGCACCAGGGGAATCAGTGGAGCAAGCTTGCACCAAAGAATAGCTCTGAAAGCCCAGAAACAGAAGTCTCCATCTCAGGTATGGCCATGAAACTTTTCTCTCAGAGCTTGATTTTTTAAGTTATAAATTGATTGTGTATGTCTTGCTGATCATGGGGATGGTTTTAGAATTAGAAATGAGTGAGAAATGAGGATTTACCAGGGCTCTGAAACTTTGCCCGTGAATCTTCATGGCTTCGATTCTCTTAGTTTAAGCATGAGAAATTTAGTTTGAGAGGTGTTTTGAGTGAGGTTTGAGTAGAGGAACATTTCCCTGGCTTTGATTTGAAGAATGGTGGCCTGAATCGTATTCTAGGGTTTTGTTGTTGCCGGAGAAGATGACCGGAGCTTCCCTCCGGTCACCTGAATGTCATTTGCCCTAATCTCAGGTCATTAAGTCCATTTGAATCTTGAGCGTAGGATCCTTTGACTTTCCTTGACTTCGCGCGTGGATGAGTGGTTCAGATGGGTCCTCTGTGCCCTAATCACCATTAACTCATTTAATTATTTCATAAAACTTAATTAAAGTCAGAAGCAATCTGGACCCTTCATAAACGCGCGCGGTCAATGGTTTCCACCCCAGTTCAAATCTCCACCATCAGATTGAAATACTTTCCATTTTATTTTGTTTTTATTTCATATTTATCTCATTTGTTTTGTATAATTTATTAAAAATAGTAAAAATTGTTTAAAAATTATGAAACTTTTTCTCAAGAGTTTCATTAATTTTTAAGACACAAAAATATTTTTATTTTTATTTTTTAGCATTAAAAAGCATTTTTAAATATTTAAAAGTTTATTTTTAATTGATTAATGAAAATTAATTTATTAAAAATACTTTTAGGTATTTAAAAATTACCAAAAAATTCATGAAATGTTCTAAGACATTTAGAAACATTGTCCAACCTTCAAACCAAATTTATTTTTTGATCTTGATGCATTTTGAGAATTTTTCATTGATTTAAAATCATTTTTATGCATTAATTTGATCCAAAGTTCCAAAAATCATTTCTGCCTATCCATGAGGAGTTGGACATTGATTCTTTTAGCATTGCATTGTGTTTAGCATGTAGTTTATGAGATTAAATGGTCATGATTTGATCTTTCATTTTCAAATTGTTTGGTAATTTTCTTGTTTAGGAACCCTAAAACCCTAGAAAACTTATAAAAATCATATCTTGAGTTAGGTTAGGAGTTGAGACCTCTCCTTTGGGCAGTGGTTTAGTATAGGATTAGGGGTCCTTTGAGTGGCATTTTCAATTTTTTATCTTAGGGTTTGCTTCTGATTTTGATTTTTGTTTGATGTATGGTTCATAAACCCTAATTTGGGCTTTCATATGCATCCATCTTGCATTCTCTTGCATAACATGACTTGCCATGACATTCCATGTTTCCATTTGATTCATTTGACATCATAAGACACATTGAAAGCATGTTTGATCATTGCATCATGTATTGGCCATGTTGTATGCCATGTGCACTTCATAACTTTTCATGTATGTCCATGTTTCTTAACTTGCCCCATTTGCATCCATAAGCTTGTATGATCATCTCCATGAGTTGTCCCATGCTTGTAGCATCTCATAGCATCATTAACCTCTCATACATGCTTCTGGTTTTGCTTCTCATCATGTCATTTCATCATATTTGGCATTGCATTGCATTTCTTTTCTAACCTTTCAGGTGGTAAGTGACTTTGGGAAGTGAATTTGCCTTCACTTCTCATAACTTTTCTTTTCATATCTCTTGCATCCATGCTGCATTTTTGTATGTGTTTGAGTTTGAGCTTGCTCATTCTTTTTCTTCCCACTTTCTTTCTCCAAGTGACTTGACTTCTTGAATGAAGCAAGTCACTTTGCTTCTCTTGATCCTTTCATCTGCTTCCTGGTGGTTCCATTGAAGATTGTTCTTGCAAACCTCACAAACCTTAGGGACAACCAAGCATGACAATGATTAGGGTTTTGATTAGTCTCCCCTCTTAGTTTTACCTTTGTGTCTCTTTGAGTCTTCTCTTCTCACCTCATAATCAGGGACTAAACCCTAAAGGCTTTAAGGCTTTGTGATTAAGCTTGTGCCTGCATCCTTCTATTAGGATGGAGTGTATAACTTTAATCCTAAGTGTTAAACCCTTAATGTGTTTAAATCTCTTAATCAATTCACTTAATAATCATCAAGACATCACACTTGTAACTTGGGCCTTGCATTAGGGTTCTAATTCTTCCTTAATTGGTTAAGAAGGACTAACCCTAGTGTTAATGGACAAGTCCCCCTCAAGTTGTCTTACAAACCATAAAAATCACTTCTCCATCATACCATTAAAATAAAATCCATTTAATCAAAGGCTTGTTTTGTCAGGGGTTTAATCCCTAATCATGGATTAAGTTGAGGAGCTTTCCTCAGCTTAAACACCCTCATCTATTATCCTTCTATTAGGATGGTGTAATAAGTCTGTTTAATCCCTGATTATGGCTTAATCTCATTACTCAACACTAAACAAAAGCACCAAAAACATTCAAATAATCACAAGTAGGTTAATGATCTTAATCCTGAACCAAAGGTGATTAAGTGTGAGAATCTGACTTCACACTTAAGGTATTCTCATTACCCCTAATCAGAGGGAAGATGTGATGAGTTTACTAACCCATTGGTTTAGGCTTAAGCTCATTAACTTATGACCAACTTTCAAAAACAATAAAAGATTGAAAACACAAAAACAAACAATAATCGTCTCCTCCGGGATTCTTTTCTCATCATCTTCACTCACAACCGAGAACTTGCTTCTTCCGCCTAATGCAAGACAGTTTGCATCTGTGCCAGACAGATCATACACTTGAGCGTAGACAAGTAAGCAGTTCATAGTCAATTCATCTTTCAGTCTCTTTGGGTTGAACTACGGTGTTCTGACTTCCTCATTGCACGAGAGGATACGTAGGCATAACTTAACAGTTATCGAACAAAAGTCTCTGTATATTCCCCCTCCTTCTAGCTTCATTCTTTAAGCCTCATTATCATGAGCATTTCATTCTTGTTCTTACACTGACACCTCATTTATACACTTCACTATGCACTGACACCTGTACATCCTTTCCAGCTCTTTTATACATAGATTGCACTGACACTACCCCTTTAAAACACAAATCTTTCAAGCGTGGATCCCGTCGAGTACGACGGACAATTCGGGTGCTAATACCTTCCCAGGTTGTAACCAACCCCCTTTCTCAGTCTCTCTGGTTCGCAACCGTCTTATCCATCTTTTTTCTAGGCCTATGCAGCATTGCCTTTCCTCCGGGATAAAAATGCCTAGCTGGCGACTCTATTCATCTCCAGTGAGTTCACGGCTGTGTGTTCTCACTGTCCCTCTCGCCGACCTTTCGCGTCTGTACCTTTATCTGGGGCCTTTCCCATTTATCGGGAGCGACAGCTTGGCGACTCTGCTGGGGATCCTTATACTGTAACCAGGGCTTCTGGTTCTTTTTGTGGGTTCCTCCTAGCGCTTGATTGATTTGTGTTTAGTGGGGTGTTATGTTCTTATTTGTGTTTGTATATTTGTATTTATTTTTGCTTTATGTACAGTTGCTTTACTGCTTTCTTTATTGCTTTTGTATATATCATACTGTCATACTGCTGGCTGGATCTGGTTTTTGTTTTGGTGGGTGGGTGTTCCATTGAGAGTTAAGGTCCTATACCTGGGACCTGAGTGACACCTAGGCTAGAGTGAATCATATTCTTTCCCATTCCATCTCGGTCTGGTGCGGGAATATGAAACACGGTTCAGATATGGGTTTCTTCTTGAGAACTCTGTGTTGCAGATTTCCTGCAATGCTAGGGCTATCTGGGAAGCCTGCTAAGTCTGGATGACCTTTTAGTATTGACCTTCAGAAACTGAGGTGAATTAGAGGAGGAACTTTTATGGTTATTGTAAATGTTGTACCTCTGGGTTAGAAGTGTTTACACTTCTCATAACTGATCCAAGTCTGAGGATCCTTGTTTTAGAACATCACCTGTGAGGGGGTTGGGCTGTTTACAGGTTTGCAGGTACCTTGACCTCAGAATACCCTGTTACTTTGTTTGATTAAGAGTACTCCATCTTGGAACAGTTCTTGTGATTCTAAACCCTGGACATGTGGCTCTTTATTTGAGTCCCCCACCTTGGTTACTGGACTTATAGACCTCCATCTGGTTTTCTTGAACACACTTGGACTTATATCAGAGCACTTGATCAGATCCAGCTCAGTCACAAACCCTTGCATATCATTTGCATAGATAATCATTGCATCATATTGACATTTGCTTATTTGTGTTTCAGGGTATCCATCTTCATTTGGTTTTGGTTTTGACCCCATCTTCAGTATTGACCTATCTTCATCAGCACCTGCTTCAGCTATCAGCTGTCTACTTCAGTCACCTGCACCAGCCAATCAGTGGCCCATTCTTCAGTATCATCATCAGCACTTGTCTCTACTCAGTCTCAACATCATGGCACCTAAAAAGAGCAACATCACCTACCACTTCTTCCAGCCAGATTTAGCTGACATCAGGAGGATTCAGACCCTGATCACTCCAGACCATATACCACTGTTCAGGGAACACCATGGAGATATACTTGATATGGTTATGGATCTGGACCCCTCACAGAGAAGCCTGATCCACACTTGCCTTCAGTTTTATGATCCCCCACTGAGGTGTTTCACTTTTCAGGACTTTCAGTTGGGGCCCTTATTGGAAGAATACTCATCATTAGTTGGTATACCTATCAGGGGTGGAGTCCCTTTCAACCCTGAGATGGTCTTTCCTGGTAATGAAGAGGTAGCAAAGGCATTGCATCTGGAACCAGTCCTGATTGGGCAGCATATGACTTCTAAGGCTGGAATCCCTGGCCTCCATCTGGATTTCTTGATATCTCAAGCTACCCTGAAAGCTTCTTTAGGAGAGTGGAAAGCAGTCTGTGCTTTATTGGCCTTGGGCATATATGGGATTGTATTATTTGCAGATGAGCCTCGATTCATCAGTAAAAATGCAATCCATCTATTCATTCTAAGGAACCCAGTACCAACTTTATTGGGGGATCTCTATTATTCAGTGCATCAGAGGAATGAAAAGCAAAGGGGAAGATTAGTGAGGTGTTGTGCTCCTTTGTTCCATACTTGGCTTCTCAGGCATTTGCCCAGGACAGATGCATTTTTGAACCCTCATCAGCAGAAAAACTGGGCTGGAAGACTTACTACTCTAACTTCAGCTGATATCAGATGGTGCACTCAAAGCACAAAAGGCAGGGATATCATCACCAGCTGTGGGCATTTTCCCAATGTGCCCCTAATAGGAGTTAAGGGTAGTATTAATTACAACCCTCTGCTGTTCAGAAGACAACTGGGCTATGCACTGGTCCACACTCCTAAGGCACAAGACTTGGTTGAGACTCTTTATTGTGAGAACAAGCTTAATTTGGTTATTGTTAGGCAGGCAGCCTGGGCTTGGGACAATGTGCAGACTAAGGGGGTAACCATCCTGGGGAAGTGTAACAATGTGGCATCAGCACAATACTATGATTGGTCCCATGCCAGGGCTCAATTCTCTGGGATGCCCTTTACTATAGAAGATATGCCCGGGCCTTCCACAACACCACCACCAGCAACTGTCAGCTTAGAGGAGTTTGAGAAATTGAAAGAGAGAAATGAGAAGCTGACTCAAGCTCTACAGAAGACCCTCTGGGAGAGGAGTGATGGTAGGTTGGATATTGAGAGGTTAGAAAAGTTGAAAGTGGAGCATCTGGCTAGAATTGAGAAGTCTGAGGATTATATCAAGAAGTCTAGGGCTGGGGAACAAATCTTGAAGAATGCCTGCAAGGAAGCTTAGTTCCAGAAAGCCAGGACTGATTTGTATCTGAAGGAGAGTCAGGCTAGGTGGGTCAGGATCACCGAGGCTCGTACTCTGGAGGACAAGAGGGTCCAAGACAAGATAGAGCAGATGGAAGCTGGTGCAAAAGAGCAACAAGAAGCCCTGGCAGCAGCCCAGAGGGAGATATCAGAGCTAAAGATCAGAGCCGGAGTGAAGAGGTCAAAGGACCAAAGTCAACACAAGAAGCTAACTGCAGCTGTTGCTACTAGGAATCTCCTCATCAGGAACCTTACGGAGCGTCCGGCTGATCCTGTGACTGAAGCGCTTCTCAAGGAAGTTCAGGAGGATGAGTTTGGCCTTAGTGTTTGACCTCTGTTTGTTGTTGCTTTCATTTTATGTACTTTTGTTTTCTTATGATGTATTTTGACCCCTTAGAGGGCTTGTGTTGTAAAAAGAACAAGTTGTATTATTTTACCTTCTGTAATATATATTTGTGTTGGTTTGCTTCATCTGAGTTTTCTTCAAGCAACATCAACAGCATCTTCAAGGGTCTGGAAGGGTCAAAACTGAATGCCAAGCCGGATACCTTGAAAACAAATAAGCATACTGCATTGCATGCTAACCCTTTGTTTGTTTTGTAGGTGTTTGTTTTATTGTTGCTAACTCTGTTGTGATGTTCAGGAATTATTGCTCGACAACGAGGGTTTCCACTCAACCGACCACACAGGTACCCCACCCGTAACAATCTTCCGGGCATACAGATGGATCAGATGCAGCAGGACCTTACAGAGGTCAGGAATCAGATGACCAACGAAAGGTTGGAAATGAGGACTCAAATGACACAATTTATGGAGGTAATAAACAACATGGCTCAAAGTCAGGAGAGGCTCAGAGCACTGGTAGAAGGGAGAAATCAGGAAGATCATCAGCCAGGGACTGCTGGCACCAGCAACAATGAAAGAGTCCAACCACATGCTAATCCCCCAGTCTTTGGACCCCACCTCCATCCAGAGGCCAACATCCCTGTCAATATACAAGGGCCTGCCACAGCAGGGAGGGTACTGCAAGAAGACCCCCAGGAAGATCAGTTCACAGTAATGGGAGCTGGGGAGGAGGCTTATGATAGAAGGTTGGATGAGATAGCTGAGAAATTAAGATCCTTAGAATCTCAAAACTCTTTGGGTTTTGATGTTATGGATATGGGCTTGGTAGACGGGGTCAGGATTCCCCACAAGTTTAAGCCACCATGCTTTGAGAAGTATAATGGGACTTCCTGTCCCCGAACCCATCTACAATCTTTTCTCGGGAGGCTAAAGGCCTATACCATGGACGAGAAGCTGTGGATGTTCTATTTTGAGGATAGCTTGACTGGAGCTTCAAGGGAATGGTATTCCCATCTGACAAGAGCAACAATTAGATGCTGGAAGGACCTGGCAGAGGCCTTCATCAAACAGTATCAGTATAATCTGGATATGGCACCCAACAGGACCCTCCTAATGGGAATGTCACAGTCATCTAGAGAGAGCTTCCGAGAGTATGCTCAAAGATGGAGACAGCTTGCTGCTGCTGTCCAGCCACCTATGTCAGAAAGGGAGATGGCTGATATGTTTATGAACACCCTTCAGGGGACTTACATTGATAGGCTAGATGCCTTCTCATCTACCAGCTTTGCAGATGTAGTCATAGCCGGGGAGAGAATTGAAAGCCTATTGAAGATGGGTAAGATCTCAGACAACGGTGCAAGCTCATCCAGTAATGCAAGAAAGCCTTTCGCAGGCCCAAGAAGGACTGGTGAGACCAATGCCATCCACATTAACAGGGGCAGGCCCCAATATGTTCATAGATCTGTGGCAGCAGTCACCATCCCCGCTCCAGCTCATCCACAACCAGCCTATCAACCTCCACAGCAAAACTATCAGCAACAACCTCAGTACCATCAACAAAATCAGTATCCTCCGAGAAACTACAACAACAGCAACACCAACAACAATAATCAGCAAAGGCCATTCCAGCAGAGGCCATCTCAAGCCAACAGGGTGATCGATCCGATCCCTATGCCATATGCTACATTGCTGCCACAACTCCTGAAACTCAACCTAGTTGAGCTAAGGACGTTGGCACCTCCAGATCCCAACAGTTTACCCAGGAATTACGACTCCAACGCCAGATGTGCCTTCCATTCAAACGCACCTGGCCACAGTACAGAAAAGTGCAGAGCTTTGCACATGAAGGTACAAGACCTGGTAGACTCTAAGGCTCTGAATTTCGCACCACCACCCAATGTCAATAAGAACCCTATGCCAAATCACGGGGGTCCCAGAATCAACGCTATTGAAGAAGACAAGCCGTCTTATTTAATAACCAGTGTGGGTCAGATTCGGACACCGTTGGTAGAAATCAAGGCTCAGCTCCTCGAATGTCAAATGTTCCCGGGGTGTGAGTTAGGGTGCGCTTACTGCAATATTTCAGTAAACGGGTGCGATAACTTGAGGAATGGCATAGATGGTCTCATTCAGAGTGGCCAACTTCAGATCACCACATCATTTCCAACAAATCCAGCAATCTCATCAGCAGCAATTCCTGTACCTCCTACAACTGCAACAACCATTGTTCCTGACAATTCTTCGGCTTCATCAACAAGTACTTCATCTATCATCTCAACCGATCAGCTATCAACAAATTTTCCTCCTACAACTTCAGCATCACTCCATTTTGAATCTCCTACAACAACAACACCCATCCTTCCGACAATGTCTCCTACAACACCAGCAACAAATCATGAAGATGTCTCAACTGTCACAATATTTTATGATCCTGAAAACAACTCTGCCTACAACTCAGAAAGTGCTGCTCCCATCAGAGCACCAGTCACGATTTATTATGATCCACAAACTATCACAGTCCCTTCAGCAGCTGCCATCAGTCCAATCACTGTCACAGTGCCTGGACCAGTACCTTTTGAAAGCAGTAGGGTCATCCCTTGGCACTACGGCTCTGACATATACTGCGAGGGACAAAGAATCACTCTTGATACATCAACACCTGCACCACAGATAGACAATGTGGGAGGAGGTGGAGGCTTCACTCGAAGCGGACGTCTCTTTTCTCCACAAATTCAAAGACCCACTGCCGAAGCAGAAGCTGCTGCCAAGGCAAAAGGAAAGAGCCCGGTGCAGGAAGATCAAGCTGTTAAGGAAGCTTTGAAGACACCATTCGATCAAGAAGTTGATGAGTTCATGAGAATCATCAAAAAGAGTGATTACAAAATAGTGGATCAGCTTCACCAGACGCCATCCAAGATCTCTATCCTATCGTTGCTCATGTGCTCCGAAGCCCATCGGAATGCATTACTCAAGGTCTTGCACGCAGCTTACGTGCCTGAAGAGATCACTGTCAATCAGTTGGAAACCGTGGTTGGAAATGTTACTGCTAGCAATGGGCTAGGGTTCACCAATACTGACTTGACAACGGAAGGCTGCAACCATAACAAGGCCTTGCACATCACCATGGAATGTAAAGGTGCAGTCCTTTCCCATGTGCTGGTAGACACAGGATCATCCCTTAATGTCTTACCCAAAAAGGCCCTGGTGAAGCTAGAGTATGAAGGATTGGCATTGCGTCCCAGTAACCTGGTAGTAAGAGCCTTTGATGGTTCTAAGAGATCGGTTCTGGGGGAAATCGAGCTGCCTGTGACAATTGGCCCACAAACTTTTACAACGATCTTCTATGTGATGGACATTCAGCCTGCCTACAGCTGTTTGTTGGGTAGACCTTGGATTCATGCCGCTGGCGCAGTAACGTCTACTCTTCACCAGAAGTTAAAATTTGAGTGGGAAGGCCAAGTTGTTACTATCTGTGGGGAGGAGGATATATTTGTTAGTCATCTGGCTACTTATAAGTATATTGAGATGGATGGGGAGATCCATGAAACAATGAGCCAAGGATTTGAGGCCTTGAATGTTAATGAAGCATCTGCTGTATCTGGAATCTCCATGGCATCTTATCAACAAGCCCGGAAGGTTGTTGAAGAAGGAACTGCCCAAGGCTGGGGCAAGGTTTTATCTGTGGAGGAGAAGAAAGACAAATTTGGGTTGGGTTACAGACCAACTCAACAAAATCAAGCAGAGGCTGCTGAGAAGCCTGGTTTTGTCAGTGGGGGGATGCTCACCCCTGATGCTATCAACAATTTGGAAGACGAGCTGGAAGAAGAACGCAATCTGGAGAATTGGATTCATCCGAAGATCCCGGGGAGCAGTATCTCAAACTGGTCTTCCCAGGAAATTATAAGAGTTACTCATGCAGAGTAATTATTATTTCCTGTATTTTTATAGCATGCATCAAAGTCTTGCATCTTGCCCAAGATGACAAGACTCATTTTGTAATCGGGCCATCTGTACTTTTTGTGCAAACAAGATTATTCAATGAAATATCAGACATCTTTTTGCAAATGAGTCTTTTTCTTTTCTTCTCACTGTTTTTCCATTTTTCTTTTTGTACAAAAATAAATGGTGATGTTTTCAAAATGATAGCTTTATTTCACTTTTCTAAGCAAGATTAAAATCAATCACTAAAATGAACAAACTGAACCCTTGCAGAGAGTGCCTTCCAGACAGCACCGACAACAGCACGGCTATGACTTCGTATGACTTTGACAATCCAATCAATCAAGCTGATGAAGGGGTTGAAGAAGAGTATGAGCTTCCTGAAGAGCTAGCCAGGTTGTTGAGACAAGAGGAGAAGGTCATCACTCCTCATCAGGAGGAGGTCGAAACGATTAATCTTGGTACAGATGAAGACGTGAAAGAGGTTAAAATCGGAGCCTGCCTACAAGATTCAGTGAAGAGACAACTGATCGACCTGCTTCAAGAATATGTGGACGTGTTTGCTTGGTCTTATCAGGATATGCCAGGGTTGGATACCGATATTGTTGTGCACAAGCTGCCTTTAAGAGAAGAATGCCCACCGGTTAAGCAGAAACTGCGTCGTACTCGCCCAGACATGGCAATGAAAATCAAAGAGGAGGTACAAAAGCAATGGGATGCCGGGTTCCTTGCTGTGACTAGCTATCCGCCGTGGGTTGCTAACATAGTACCTGTGCCTAAGAAAGACGGCAAAGTGAGAATGTGTGTTGACTACCGGGATCTGAACAGAGCCAGCCCAAAAGATGATTTCCCATTACCTCACATTGACGTATTGGTGGATAACACGGCTCAGTTCTCGGTATTCTCCTTCATGGATGGATTTTCAGGATACAATCAAATTAAAATGTCACCTGAAGACATGGAGAAGAGAACATTCATCACACCTTGGGGCACGTTCTGTTACAAAGTGATGCCATTCGGACTGAAGAATGCTGGTGCAACATATCAACGGGCTATGGTGACATTATTCCACGATATGATCCATAAAGAAATAGAATGTTATGTGGATGACATGATCGCCAAGTCCCTTACTGAAGAAGATCACCTGGTGAATCTGCTGAAGTTATTCAAGCGTCTGAGGAAGTACCAACTGAAGTTGAACCCCAACAAGTGCACATTCGGGGTGCGATCTGGTAAGCTGCTGGGATTTATTGTAAGCGAGAAGGGGATTGAAGTTGACCCAGATAAAGTCAAAGCCATTCAAGAGATGCCTGCACCGAAAACTGAGAAAGAAGTTTGAGGGTTCTTAGGTCGATTGAACTACATTTCACGGTTCATATCTCACCTTACAGCAACCTGTGAACCCTTGTTCAAACTGTTAAGAAAAGAACAGACGGTCAGGTGGAATGAAGACTGCCAGAAGGCTTTTGACAAGATCAAGGAGTACTTACAAGAGCCTCCAATCCTTATGCCTCCAGTGGAAGGAAGACCTCTGATAATGTACTTAACAGTATTAGAAGAGTCAATGGGGTGTGTGCTGGGCCAGCATGACGAGTCTGGTCGAAAAGAGTATGCAATATACTACCTAAGCAAAAAGTTTACCGACTGTGAACAACGTTATTCACTGCTCGAGAAGACTTGCTGTGCTTTAGCGTGGGCTGCTCGCCGACTAAGACAGTATATGTTGACCCACACTACTTTATTGATCTCAAAAATGGACCCAGTTAAGTACATTTTCGAGAAGCCAGCTCTTACCGGACGGGTTGCAAGATGGCAAATGATTCTCACAGAATATGACATCCAGTACACCTCTCAGAAAGCCATCAAGGGCAGTGTACTATCTGAATATCTTGCTGAGCAACCCATTGATGACTACCAGCCTATGAGATTTGACTTCCCTGATGAAGACATCATGTTCATAAAATCAAAAGATCATGAAGAGCCTATTCACACTGAAGGGCCTGACCCGGAAGAAGAATGGACTATGATGTTTGATGGGGCTGTTAACATGAATGGTCGTGGTGTTGGTGCAGTACTCATTACACCCAAAGGAGTTCACATGCCTTTCTCGGCAAAACTCACTTTCAACTGCACTAACAACGAAGCTGAATACGAAGCTTGCATTATGGGTCTTGAGGAAGCCATTGACCTCAGGATCAAGACATTGACCGTGTTCGGAGATTCAGCTCTGGTAGTTAATCAAACCAACGGAAAATGGTACACCCACCAGGATCATCTGATACCTTACAGGGATTATACAAGGAGGTTATTGACTTTCTTCACAACGGTCAAGCTTGAGTATATCCCTCGAGACGAGAATCAGTTTGCAGATGCTCTGGCTACCATTTCATCCATGATCAAAGTTCAGGCTGCCCACTTTGTACCTCAGATTTCAGTGTCCAGACTTGATAGACCAGCATATGTATTTGCAGCAGAAGTTGTCAAAGATGATAAGCCTTGGTTCCATGACATTAAATGTTTCTTGGAGGATCAAACATACCCACCTGGGGCATCTTCCAATGATAAGAAGACTTTGAGAAGGCTTGCTGGTAGTTTCTTTCTGAACACTGATGGGTCCTTATATAAGAGGAACTTTGATATGGTACTCCTCAGATGCGTTGACAGAACAGAAGCAGACTTGTTAATGCATGAAGTGCACGAAGGATCCTTTGGTACCCATGCAGGAGGGCATGCCATGGCTAAGAAATTGCTAAGATCAGGTTATTACTGGATCACAATGGATGCAGACTGTTGTGCTTATGCCAGAAGATGCCATAAATGCCAGATCTATGCAGATAAGGTGCATGTGCCTCCCAATCCTTTGAACATCATGTCTTCACCATGGCCCTTTGCCATGTGGGGCATTGATATGATTGGCAAGATTGAGCCAACTGCTTCAAATGGCCACAGATTCATCCTGGTTGCCATTGATTATTTCACCAAGTGGGTCGAAGCAGTTTCCTATGCCAATGTTACAAGACAAGTGGTAGCCAGATTCCTGAAGAGAGATATCATCTGTCGATATGGAGTTCCCGAGCGAATCATTACTGATAATGGTTCCAACTTGAACAACAAAATGATGGCAGAGCTGTGCCGGGACTTCAAGATCCAACATCACAATTCTTCTCCTTACAGGCCAAAGATGAATGGCGCTGTTGAGGCAGCCAATAAAAATATCAAGAAGATTGTGCAGAAGATGGTAGTCACCTACAAAGACTGGCATGAAATGCTACCGTTTGCCTTGCATGGGTACCGCACGTCAATCAGAACATCCACTGGGGCAACACCGTATCAGCTTGTGTATGGTATGGAAGCAGTCCTACCAGTTGAAGTTGAATTACCCTCTTTGCGAGTATTGATGGATGTTAAACTGAGTGAAGCAGAATGGGTTCGGGCCCGATACAAACAACTGAGTCTGATCGAAGAGAAAAGATTGGCTGCAATCTGTCATGGGCAGTTATATCAGAAGAGAATGAAGAAAGCCTTCGATCAGAAAGTCAGGCACCGAGGGTACCAAGTAGGAGATCTTGTGCTGAAGAGAATCCTCCCTCCTCATACAGACCACAGGGGCAAATGGACTCCAAATTATGAAGGACCATTTGTGGTAAAGAAAGTTTTTTCTGGTGGAGCACTGATGCTCAGCACCATGGATGGTGAAGACTTCCCGTCCCCTGTGAATTCAGATGCAGTTAAAAAATACTTCGCATAAAAAAAAAATGACCCGCTGGACACAAAAACAGAATGTAAGTCCAGGCAAAAATAGGGCATCCCGGCGAGTCAAAAACAGAATAAAAGACTCGGGCAAAAATAAGGGAAAATAAACAAAAATGTACACCCGCTGAGTTGAAAAGCCGCATTGGACAGCTCAGGCAAAAATGGGTATCCCGATGGATTGAAAACCCGAAAGGGCGATCCATGCAAAATAAGGGAATAAGCGAACAACTGCATTCTGAATTCGTCTGTATCGCCTACAACTTAGCAAACCTCGAAAGGATCAAGCTTCAATCAGAATCAGCCTCCTTCAGAAAGCAAGACGAGAAGGACGTCAAAAGTCATACGAGTCATGGCGAAAGAGGAAGCTCCTTTGAAAGCGTCGTTAACATCGCCAGCACTTTGTTTCTCAATTTGTAACAGCCTCCTCATTTTAGGAGATATGTTTCTTTGACTGTATCTCGCCAATTCAGGGCATTTGAATTAATAAAATCAGATTTTTCAGTCATGTTTCGTCTTGTACATTTTTATTTGCAAAGAATGTCTGATGTCTCTAAAAAACTGATTGCATAAGTACAGATGCTTTTCTCTAAAAAAAATAAAAACACGTGCTTGCAGGGAATATACTTACTCTCAAAAGTGTCTAAACTCCTATGACGGAATCCAGTAAAGGATACCTCGGGATCATTTGTGCGTTTCCCTATCTTTGCAGGATTGCAGGTATCCAGAACGCAGCTTGGGACATGTAAGCTTCACCCCAGCAAGCTGACAAGTCAACACTCATTCTCAGCACCCAGGTGTTTTCTCCCCAGCTGAGTTGCCAACAACTTTCCCCAGCTAGTTTTCCACTTGTCATTCCCACCAGCGGAGTTGTTGATTCTTCCTCAGCAGAATACAAGTCAGGGAACCATCTCCCCACAGAGTCTCAGCCTCATTTCGAAAGAGCAACGCACGAAGGAGTCACAACAGAGTACGGGAAGCTTCTACAAACCCCAGCTGGGTCCCATATTACAAGGATATGTCAATCAGTGACCTAGATCCCCAAGCAAATACATCTCACCAGATCTACCAATGATCTCATCCCCAGCTGGGATCCTCACTTCAGGCAGATCGACCAGAGATCTTCGCGGCAGTGGGATCCGAATCCCGGTTTGGTATCTTTGCATAATCATAGCATTTGCATCATATTCACCCACAAAGCGTAGCATTCCGTCTAATACGGAGCATTACGGCAAAAATCAAACGCATAGCATAATCATAAGCCATGTTGCGAATCAAACACTTGCGAGTAATAACCATTCATCAAAATATAGAATACAATACACAAAAATCCCCACCAGAGTCCCCAGCAAAAGCAGCTGCCTCACAAATCACAAACACTAGTATATACCCCTTTTGGCACCCGTCCGTGTCATCATTCCCCAGTAAAGTCACCTGAACACACTTTACGAACAAGATCACCCGTATTACAGATACGTCCTGACACCCGTCCGTGTCATATCACCAGCAGAAAGCCAAAGACGTCATCTTTGCACTCACCTATACTTGTATACAATTCCTTGACACCCGTCCGTGTCATATCCCCAGCGCAGTCGCTTATACTTTTACAACCCATATACCTGTTTATACTATACTCTTCTCCTTTTGACACTCGTCCGTGTCACCCTCCCCAGCAGAATGAATGCTCATATATAAATCACACCTATCATACTTATACAGATACTCGTCCGTATCTTGTATATACCACTTATATCCCCACAGATTCGACATTGATTCATGTTCTTTGTTAACCAGTTGGTGCTCGTCCGTACCATCATCTCAGAATATGCGTCTAGTGTTTGTTTCTACATGATACTCGTCCGTATCATAGTCTTAAGGATGCTCGTCCGCATCTTTAATCCATACACCGTGTCAAACACTTATGTCTTCTTGAATATAGATACTCGTCTGTGTCTACTATTCCCCAGAAGAATCCCCTCAGATTCAACACTCGTCCGTGTTCTTTGTTAACCCGTTGATACTCGTCCGTATCATCATCTCTGAACACGTGTCAGTATTTGTTTCTACCCGATACTCGTCCGTATCGTAGCCTTAAGGATGCTCGTCCGCATCCTTAATCTATACACAACATCTAAACACTTATACCTTTTGTTTCTTGGTTATAAACACTCGTCCGTGTTTACTACTCCCCAGTAGATCGCCAACAAAACAATTTTTCCTTTTTATCTGACACTCGTCCTGTGTCATGATAAGCCTTGAGAGCAGCCGTACCCTGCTAGGTGGTCGTCCTCCACCTCTTGATGGTCGTCCTCCATCATGCTCATCCGATGGCCGTCCCCATCGTTGATATTTAGCAGCCGTCCCCTGCTAGGTGGTCGTCCTCCACCTCTTGATGATCGTCCTTCATCATTTTATCCAATGGCCGTCCCCATTGTTGATTTTTGGTTATCTGGCATTCGTCCTATGTCATGGTAAACCTCGAGAGCAGCCGTCCCCTGCTAGGTGGTCGTCCTCCACCTCTTGATGGTCGTCCTCCATCATGCTCGTCCGATGGCCGTCCCCATCGTTGACCTTTTCTATCCGGCATTCATCCTATGTCGCGATACTTTTCGGCAGCCGTACCCTGCCAGGTGGTCGTCCTCCACCTTAGATGACCGTCCCTCATCTTATACCCAATAGAGCAGCCGTCCCCTGCTAGGTGATCGTCCTTCACCTTTGATGACCGTACCTCATCATCTGTTTATTTCATTTATTCTTTAACCCGATGGCCGTCCCCGTCGTGGTCCCTTTTCTTTTTAGCCCGATGGCCGTCCCCATCGTCGGTTATTTTACTTTATGAACTTGATGGCCGTCCCCGTCATGTTTCATTAATTCCCAGAGAATCTTACAACTTTATCTTGATGGTCGTCCCCATCATAATTTCTTATTTTTCCCAGCTAGTCGGCCGTCCCCGTCTTGGCTGTAAACACCCCAAATTTGCCCTCACCCATTCACACTATGGCTTGTGGTCATTTCATATGCATAAACACAATCCTAACATCTCATATCCCATTTTTGATTCACTGTATAGGTTCTAAGTCATCTGCACCTAGGGTCTGTGATCTGAGCAATCCAAGAGCTTTCTGAGCCACTCCAAAGGCCATCAATCACTTCAAAGGGGTCTATGTGTGTTCTTATATCATATTACATCTCCTCAAATTCAAAAATGCCAAAGAATCACAAGAACTGGGATTGGTGTGGATGCAGAGCCAGGCTAGACTGCACAGTTGACCTAAAATTAGGGTTTTGGTTTCAGAGGCCATGACTTCAAATTTTTTGGTCATTCTTGTTTCCATTGGTCTCTATATGGTATAGGGAGTATGCATATCAATTTTCATGAAGAAATTCCATGGGGAAGTCATCTGATCAAGAGTTGACTTTCTGGACAAGTCAGTGTAAAATCAGGGCATCTGAGGCCCCCAATGACCCAACCAAGGGGTGATCTTCATCATTTTGAGTGTATATGATCTTTATTTGATCATAGAAGAAGGTTGAAGTTCACAAAATTCAAGAATTACAAGTTTTTGCAAAGTTGACTTTTTAGGGCATGGTTGACTTTTAAAGAATGTGTCATTTTATGCCACTTTTCAAGCTTTACTTTTTGATCCAAAAATGCTTCAAATGGAAAAACTTTGGTCATGAAAGTTGTAGATTAGATCTTTCCCTTTTCAAAAAGTACAAGAACATGACCTAATTCATTTTGGATCAAAAGTTATGGTGTGTCAAAGTTGGCAAAAATCATTAATTTTCAAGAGGTGCACCAAATGAGAAACTTGCAAGAACTTTGTACCAAGGCATTTGTAACCTCTAATTCATGTCTAACCATCACATAAACATCACATGTGACCAAAAATTCAGAATGGACTAAGTATTTCTCACTTCCCATGGTTTGTGTGGCAAGAAAGTTACATGTGAACCAAAGATGATCAACTTGCAAAACCATCATCACACTTTCACCAACTTGTTGCCTTGGCTGCTGAACCACCCTAGCCTCACTCACACACCATGCTGTGCCAGCCCACACTTTTGTACCAAGCTAGAACTTAGCCCATGCCTCTCTTACAAAAAGGTTGACAATTTGCAAAAGTGAACTTACCTATCACAGCAGGCCAGGTCACATCATCTGACCAATTGGAGTTGTTTATACTATCCATTTGCTAGCCATTTCACATGAGGAGCCAGCCTGAAACAAGCCCTAAGACAACATTCACAAAAACACTCCAATCTGCATTTTCCTTCGAATCATCTTCCACAGGCCTCAAACACTCAAACAAACTCCACTAATCATCTCACCATGCTTCATTAAGCCCAAGCCAACACTCAAAACAGCCAGAAGCACACTAGAATACAGCCTTCACAAAAACTGTCACAAAGCTTCCCTTCTTCGAATCACCTTCTACAGCCACCAAACATCCAAACTCTTTTCACCAACAAATCAAACACATCAAAAGGAACCAGAATCAGCCATTAACAGAGCTTGAAACCACTCACACACAGAACTCATTTTCTGCTATATCAGATTGGAATCTCTCAAAATAGCTTGCTTAAGCTCATACCAAGCCTACCAGTAGCACCAGGGGAATCAGTGGAGCAAGCTTGCACCAAAGAATAGCTCTGAAAGCCCAGAAACAGAAGTCTCCATCTCAGGTATGGCCATGAAACTTTTCTCTCAGAGCTTGATTTTTTAAGTTATAAATTGATTGTGTATGTCTTGCTGATCATGGGGATGGTTTTAGAATTAGAAATGAGTGAGAAATGAGGATTTACCAGGGCTCTGAAACTTTGCCCGTGAATCTTCATGGCTTCGATTCTCTTAGTTTAAGCATGAGAAATTTAGTTTGAGAGGTGTTTTGAGTGAGGTTTGAGTAGAGGAACATTTCCCTGGCTTTGATTTGAAGAATGGTGGCCTGAATCGTATTCTAGGGTTTTGTTGTTGTCGGAGAAGATGACCGGAGCTTCCCTCCGGTCACCTGAATGTCATTTGCCCTAATCTCAGGTCATTAAGTCCATTTGAATCTTGAGCGTAGGATCCTTTGACTTTCCTTGACTTCGCGCGTGGATGAGTGGTTCAGATGGGTCCTCTGTGCCCTAATCACCATTAACTCATTTAATTATTTCATAAAACTTAATTAAAGTCAGAAGCAATCTGGACCCTTCATAAACGCGCGCGGTCAATGGTTTCCACCCCAGTTCAAATCTCCACCATCAGATTGAAATACTTTCCATTTTATTTTGTTTTTATTTCATATTTATCTCATTTGTTTTGTATAATTTATTAAAAATAGTAAAAATTGTTTAAAAATTATGAAACTTTTTCTCAAGAGTTTCATTAATTTTTAAGACACAAAAATATTTTTATTTTTATTTTTTAGCATTAAAAAGCATTTTTAAATATTTAAAAGTTTATTTTTAATTGATTAATGAAAATTAATTTATTAAAAATACTTTTAGGTATTTAAAAATTACCAAAAAATTCATGAAATGTTCTAAGACATTTAGAAACATTGTCCAACCTTCAAACCAAATTTATTTTTTGATCTTGATGCATTTTGAGAATTTTTCATTGATTTAAAATCATTTTTATGCATTAATTTGATCCAAAGTTCCAAAAATCATTTCTTCCTATCCATGAGGAGTTGGACATTGATTCTTTTAGCATTGCATTGTGTTTAGCATGTAGTTTATGAGATTAAATGGTCATGATTTGATCTTTCATTTTCAAATTGTTTGGTAATTTTCTTATTTAGGAACCCTAAAACCCTAGAAAACTTATAAAAATCATATCTTGAGTTAGGTTAGGATTTGAGACCTCTCCTTTAGGCAGTGGTTTAGTATAGGATTAGGGGTCCTTTGAGTGGCATTTTTAATTTTTTATCTTAGGGTTTGCTTCTGATTTTGATTTTTGTTTGATGTATGGTTCATAAACCCTAATTTGGGCTTTCATATGCATCCATCTTGCATTCTCTTGCATAACATGACTTGCCATGACATTCCATGTTTCCATTTGATTCATTTGACATCATAAGACACATTGAAAGCATGTTTGATCATTGCATCATGTATTGGCCATGTTGTATGCCATGTGCACTTCATAACTTTTCATGTATGTCCATGTTTCTTAACTTGCCCCATTTGCATCCATAAGCTTGTATGATCATCTCCATGAGTTGTCCCATGCTTGTAGCATCTCATAGCATCATTAACCTCTCATACATGCTTCTGGTTTTGCTTCTCATCATGTCATTGCATCATATTTGGCATTGCATTGCATTTCTTTTCTAACCTTTCAGGTGGTAAGTGACTTTGGGAAGTGAATTTGCCTTCACTTCTCATAACTTTTCTTTTCATCTCTCTTGCATCCATGCTGCATTTTTGTATGTGTTTGAGTTTGAGCTTGCTCATTCTTTTTCTTCCCACTTTCTTTCTCCAAGTGACTTGACTTCTTGAATGAAGCAAGTCACTTTGCTTCTCTTGATCCTTTCATCTGCTTCCTGGTGGTTCCATTGAAGATTGTTCTAGCAAACCTCACAAACCTTAGGGACAACCAAGCATGACAATGATTAGGGTTTTGATTAGTCTCCCCTCTTAGTTTTACCTTTGTGTCTCTTTGAGTCTTCTCTTCTCACCTCATAATCAGGGACTAAACCCTAAAGGCTTTAAGGCTTTGTGATTAAGCTTGTGCCTGCATCCTTCTATTAGGATGGAGTGTATAACTTTAATCCTAAGTGTTAAACCCTTAATGTGTTTAAATCTCTTAATCAATTCACTTAATAATCATCAAGACATCACACTTGTAACTTGGGCCTTGCATTAGGGTTCTAATTCTTCCTTAATTGGTTAAGAAGGACTAACCCTAGTGTTAATGGACAAGTCCCCCTCAAGTTGTCTTACAAACCATAAAAATCACTTCTCCATCATACCATTAAAATAAAATCCATTTAATCAAAGGCTTATTTTGTCAGGGGTTTAATCCCTAATCATGGATTAAGTTGAGGAGCTTTCCTCAGCTTAAACACCCTCATCTATTATCCTTCTATTAGGATGGTGTAATAAGTCTGTTTAATCCCTGATTATGGCTTAATCTCATTACTCAACACTAAACAAAAGCACCAAAAACATTCAAATAATCACAAGTAGGTTAATGATCTTAATCCTACACCAAAGGTAATTAAGTGTGAGAATCTGACTTCACACTTAAGGTATTCTCATTACCCCTAATCAGAGGGAAGATGTGATGAGTTTACTAACCCATTGGTTTAGGCTTAAGCTCATTAACTTATGACCAACTTTCAAAAACAATAAAAGACTGAAAACACAAAAACAAACAATAATCGTCTCCTCCGGGATTCTTTTCTCATCATCTTCACTCACAACCGAGAACTTGCTTCTTCCGCCTAATGCAAGACAGTTTGCATCTGTGCCAGACAGATCATACACTTGAGCGTAGACAAGTAAGCAGTTCATAGTCAATTCATCTTTCAGTCTCTTTGGGTCGAACTACGGTGTTCTGACTTCCTCATTGCACGAGAGGATACGTAGGCATAACTTAACAGTTATCGAACAAAAGTCTCTGTATATTCCCCCTCCTTCTAGCTTCATTCTTTAAGCCTCATTATCATGAGCATTTCATTCTTGTTCTTACACTGACACCTCATTTATACACTTCACTATGCACTGACACCTGTACATCCTTTCCAGCTCTTTTATACATAGATTGCACTGACACTACCCCTTTAAAACACAAATCTTTCAAGCGTGGATCCCGTCGAGTACGACGGACAATCTGGGTGCTAATACCTTCCCAGGTTGTAACCAACCCCCTTTCTCAGTCTCTCTGGTTCGCAACCGTCTTATCCATCTTTTTTCTAGGCCTATGCAGCATTGCCTTTCCTCCGGGATAAAAATGCCTAGCTGGCGACTCTATTCATCTCCAGTGAGTTCACGGCTGTGTGTTCTCACTGTCCCTCTCGCCGACCGTTCGCGTCTGTACCTTTATCTGGGGCCTTTCCCATTTATCGGGAGCGACACCCAGGACGTTGTTTATCCTCTTGAAAGCTATCATGACTTTGGGCCGTTGTTTATCTTCCCAAAAGTTATACTTATACCTCAGGACGTTGTTTATCCTCCTGAAAGATTCTTATACCTCAGGACGTTGTTTATCCTCCTGAAAGTTATCATGACTTTGGGCCGTTGTTTATCTTCCCAAAAGTTATACTTATACCTCAGGACGTTGTTTATCCTCCTGAAAGCAATCATTATACCTCAGGACGTTGTTTATCCTCTTGAAATCTTCTTATACCTCAGGACGTTGTTTATCCTCCTGAAAGCAATCATTATACCTCAGGACGTTGTTTATCCTCCTGAAAGCTTCTTATACTTCAGGACATTGTTTATCCTCCTGAAAGCATATCATGACCTTGGACCGTTGTTTATCTTCCCAAAGGTTACCTCATTATCATGGGACGTTGTTTATCTTCCCAGAAAGTTATATCCTCATATCTTGGACTGCTTTATCCTCCAAGAGACATATTTGAATAACTTTTATCCAAGTGGCATCTTTAAGCCCACTCAAGCATATACAGCTAGTCATCAATATCACTCTACGCACTGGTGAGTGCAAATTTTTGGGCTTTTGTGTTCAATCCCCTTCAACCTTCCAGGTCACGACTGGCAAATATACCAATCTAACCCCTCAGGTTTCAGAAAATTGAACAGGGGCAGCTGTTGCACCCCAAAATTTGCCCTCACAATACAAGACTTTGTGTGCTAAGAGGTTCACAAGGTTCACAAGACCTCTCATGAGGTTCATGAGGTTTACAAGACACCTTATGAGGTTCACAAGGTTCACAAGACACCTTATGAGGTTCACAAGGTTCACAATACCTCCCATGAGGTTCATGAAGTTTATAAGACCTCCCATGAGGTTCACAAGGTTCACAATTAGTCAGAAGATTTGACAATTCCCTCAGACAATGCATCCTCCTAAGCAGTGCATCCAAAATTAGGGTTTTGACTTTAATCAAGCTAAATGGAATTCCAAGACTTCAAATTAGCTTCATAACATCTTATATGTGCTTAAGAACCCCCATGACAAATTTCAGAACTTTTCTCAAAGGTTTGCTCAGCTAAATGATCAGATAAGTCAAAACCAGTCAAAGCAGTTAAAAAGTCAAACTGAGGTCAACTGTGGTCAAACCAAAGTCAAACTTCATGATTTTTTGCCAACATCAAGTATATGAAGTAAAATTCATCATTTGATCAAGGGTTGATCATGATTCATCAAGGATATTTCAGATCATCAAGAATCAGAGGTTTCTAAATTAGGGTTTCCTCAGGAAAAGTCAACTGGACTTTGACCAGCCATAACTTTCACATGCTTCATCACATTTTTCCCATCCAAATCTCATTTTGAAGGAAATTGAATTCTCTACAACTTTGTGTCTCACAAGCCAAGCCCAAAAATGCTTCATTTGGAAGGTATGAGCTAAGACATTATAGGTCCTTTTGAAAGTCAACAAAAAGTCAACAACTTCAAAAGGGCATAACTTGAGAATGGTAAATGATATGGACATGAAACCAATGGGGTTGGTTAGAGGACTCTTCAAGATTTCCAAAAAGTCCAAGAACACCATCATAGCATTAAAATTGAAGGATATGTGCCCTTGCAAAGTTGGGAAATTTTTGGGTGGTTTATGAAGAAAATAGGGTCTTAAAACTAAAATTTTCTAAATGGGCTGAACTTTTTGTGACCCAAAGTGTTCCATGACATCATGCACGAAAATTATTTGATATTTTCATAATTTTATTTTATTTATTATGATTTTTTATGTTAAAAATCATTTTAAATTTAAATAAAATATCAAATATGAAAATTTAAAATATATTTTTGTTCTAGAAGGTCATTAACATGAATTGGATTGACTTGATACACAATTGATGATGATTGGCTTGAAATAGAAAGGTCTTATTCAAAAATATATGAAATTTAAGATCTAATTTTTTTCAATCTCCAAAATCAAAAAAATCCATACAATGATCCAATTTTTCTGACCTAATTCATTCACTATAAGTATATGAAGAGAACACAATGCATAGGGACGGATTTCACAGCCTCAAAGAGTAAGTTTGCACATTCAAAAAAACTCACTAAAATTCAAATTCGGATTCCATCATTCAAGCCCTTTCAAGACAATTTGAAGGTAGCAACTTGTTCCTGGGAGTTCATAGAGTGATTTTGGATCACAACATTGGTCATTCATGCCCTAATTCGCATAAACCGAATGCATCCCTTTCACATTTTGACATTTTTCGATTTGATTGATTCATGTATTAATATTGAAAACTAATCATATATTTGTGTTTGTTGTGATGTTTAGAAGCTTTTTGCA
Organism: Lathyrus aphaca; assembly: GCA_963966055.1. NCBI lineage: Eukaryota > Viridiplantae > Streptophyta > Magnoliopsida > Fabales > Fabaceae > Lathyrus > Lathyrus aphaca. The sequence goes on along the minus strand of OZ014519.1, from coordinate 291,668,039 downwards.
TAGATTAATTGAATTATTATGGATTGTGTTGAAGATTGCCATTATTAGGGTTTGAAGGTTCAAAACGGGAACCATACATTTAAGACCTTAAAATCAATTCTAAAACCATGGCTGTGATGTATGAGCTTTGTACAATTGATCTGGGCCATTAATTTTGGTTATTATGATGGTTTGCGTGATGTTTCGAAAAACACAGGTTTAGGGTTTTGAAAATTTGCAGGAAATTGCCCAGGAAGATTCGCAGGAAAAAACGCAGGTCTGGAGGAGGAAGAAGACCCCTGGCGCGAATTCCAGAATTTAAATATTTGATATAATATTTTATGTTTTATTATTGATATTGTTTCACAAACGGATGTCTAGCCCAGTGGTGAGAGACGCACGCGTATGACCTTAAAGCTTGTGTTCGAATCCTGGATGCAGCAATTTTTCTTATTTTTTCTATTTAATTGTTAGACTGAATATATTATTGATTGTGATGGATATACTATCAGTTGCGCCCTCCCGGCTGGATGGTAAGTGTGCTTGCGTATTGTGAGAAGGTCCTGGGTTCGAATCCCCCCCAGGCCTTTTGTGTTGTTTCTTTTTGCTTTGTCATGTTTTTTTTCCAGGTTAATAACAAAACCTCATGGAGTGCTTTCCTTAACACCTGCACGCGCATGGTCCAGTGGTTGGTATGTTGGTCTTGAGGGTTGAAAGCTTAGGGACTGGGTTCAAATCCCAGCCCAGGTAAGTTTTGTTTTTTCAATCTTTTTTCTGTTTTTCTTATTTATTTAATTTATATTATAGTTAAATAAATTTAAATAATAGAAAAAGTAGAATGTTTATATTATTATTTTCTTATTACAATTTAGAACTCATCCTTTTTTAATTAAATCTTATTAGAAAATTATTTATTTTTTGTAAATTATTAATATTGTATAATTTTATATAGTTATTAATTAATCCTAATTTATTATTCTAAAAAATATATAAACCCTAATTCTCTAAAACCCTAAAATATTTTGTAAAACCTAATTATTTTTTTTATAAACCCTAATTATAAATATTAATTTATTTGTTAATAAACTTTAATTATATGTATATATTTTATAATTTGTTTGTAATTATTATTTAATTCTTGTATAAATAATTTTTAGTGTATGCTTAAAAATAATTAAAAATTAGCTAATTTAATTTTGTAAATATAATTTATTTTCATAATATGTTTATAATTAACTTTATTTTTTATAGTATGTATATAATTTAAAAAAAACTTTATAATAATTAGTATATAATTGTTTATGTTTTCTTTTTAATCTTAAAAAATAATTGTTTATATAAAAATTGAATTTTTTTATTATGCTAATATTCTTGTTTATTTTATTAATTTTATTTATTTTCATATGATATTTATTTTATTATTACTAACCCCATTATATATATATATATATATATATATATATATATATATATATATATATATATATATATATATATATATATATATTGATTATTTGTTATTATTGTTACTAACCCAATTATTTATTATTACTTATTTTGCTTATTTATTTAATTTGATTTAATTGTTATTATCATGTAATTGTCTCCTTTATGTAATATTTTAGTAGTAATGTTTAATATTTATGTTTAAATGTTATGGTTAGTAAAATAGGGAGTGAAACATGTTTGTATTTTAAACTTAATTTAGATCACTAATTTAAAAGATAAATATTTAAAATTGTACGCTCACACACGTAAGTCGATCCTGGATCGCCATCTCACTTCTTAAGGGTTTCCTCTCAGGTTGCCTAAACAAAAGGTCAAGCAGGGTGTATAAAGCAAAGTCCCTCATTTTACATCATCTAGTCCCTAAACAGATAAAAAGATCAAGTCCCTTCGAATGTTGCCTTCGTAATGATCTTGTCCCTTTCGAATAAAGATGATAAGTCCCTTCGAATTGCTTATACACCCTGTAATACCTCAAAATTTGCCCCCATATTTGTTTCCTTAACTGGCTTGTTGCTTCGCATGTCATCTGCATTTCCCATTAGATCATAATATCCATCATCATGCATTTGCATTGTATTCCTCAGGCATGGGATCAGAGTATGCTCCGATGATTTGAGTTTTCATATTCAGAGATGATTTATCTGGTTATTGCACTTGAGATAAGATAGAGGTTGAGCTCATCTCATCATAGCCACGTTCTTATGCTGAAGTTCATCAAGTATCCCAATTATCTTCTTCAAGATTTCTCAGGAGTGTCTGATGCTTATGACATTATTCATGTTAACAACTCAAGCTATTTGCTTCATCGGGGGACACTCAATACAAGTTGATCACAGATTCCTATCTCTGACATGGTTTTGTTGATGTTAATTAATGGAGACTGGGTTTCAGGGTTTCATATCGAGGTATCATGATGTTCATGGTATAGGAGATCTAATGGTGGACTCATAAGAAAAGCAAGTTACTATGGTTCTCTCGTTTGCTTGTTTGTTGTGGTAGAAGTCAATGAGGTTCAATGTTGAAGCTTATCGAAGTTTGGGGGATTCATTAAGAATAAGTTGGATTTGCTCTAGCCCGTAAAAACCATATTTCAAATATTTCTTTTCCTGCTATCATCAAGATCACCTCTTATAACCATTTTTTTCTTAGCCCAAATTTATTTCATATCATCATTCTAAACCATCAAACCAATTACCAAATATTTGTCCTAACCAAAATTCTTTTTTTGTTCCATTTTTGAACACTACCTTGAAAGAAATTCAAAACCAAGTCATATTTTGTGATTAAATTCATATTGTTTTTAGCTCCAATCCAATTACAAATTCATTCTAATTTCATACTTGAATTAATCTCTAGAATTAATTCCAAAGCCCATTGTAAGCCCAAACTTGTTCCATCTTTTTGTTTTTTTATTTATACTTATTATTACTAATAGTCACCTAAGATTCAATCCAAATTTTTAAGAAAAAGGGAGGAGAAGAGGAATGCTTTGGATTCTTTTTGTTTTGGCATGTTTGGAGACTTAGTTTAAACAATGATATAATCATTATCAGAAAGTGCAGTCCAGTTACAACCAGAAGGAAAAATTCAGTTTTATAACTGATATATCAAAAAAATAATACAGAAACAGAACTAAAAGAAAGGGGCCTCTTCCTTATCTAACAAAACTTGAACATAACCACTAATTTTCACCTACAAAACCTTCAACCCGAATCTTCACTTTGAATCATCCAACCTCTCCTTCAAGTTTCGCCAATCACTAGTCCACTAATCCATCTTCAATCTTCTCAACTCTCTGCTAATTATCTTCCTCAAACTACCTTTTAGAGCCGGCAAAACAAAAAAAAGCATAACATAATTGAATTAGAAATCAAATCCTAGCATAGCACTTATGGCACATGGAAAATGTCCAAGAAATGGAGTTCAGAAAATTCCAGTGAGTTTCAACTTGCATCATCATCACAGGGAACTTAGTGCAGCACAATAATAACTCAAGGGTTCTCGAATCAAGCCTGCAGGAAATCAAGTTGTATTTGTGATGAGCTTGAGAGTGTGTATAGAAGCAAAAGAAAACTCGCAGTAGAATGTAAAGAGAGAAAAGACTTGAAACAGGAAATCAGTCATAACAAATTCATAATTGGTCTTAACTGAATTCACAAACTCATAACAGAATCATAATTGAAGGTGATTTTTTAACTCTTAGTCATTCATAACAGAAGCAGCAAAACAGAAAATAACTAACAACTAACTCATAACCAAATCTAACAGAATTCGTAACAGAAAAGAACTAATTGGAATACCTCAGAAAGCTCTAGAACACAGTTTCTGAATCTCTATAAAGGAGAACCTCATCTCCTTCAGTTTGTCTTCCTTCCACCATTTTTTTTGTCAGAACCATTCACTTCACCTCTCTCAACCTCTTCTAATCTTCATCTCCTTCCTCAACCTCACCCCTTCTTCAACCTCACCGAGCCAACTCTGCATCTTCAAGGGTTTGCAAAACGGTGATAGAACACTCCATCACCAAGACCTCAACAATCCTCAGCAGTATTACAAATTCACGGATCCCGCGCGCACAACTCCTGTAGCTTTACGACGAGCTTCAACTTGGATTCACGTCGTCACCATCACGCCTTGATACCTTCATTGTTCTCACAACAACAACGAAACCATTCAAGAAAAGGTAACACTGCATTGAAGTCGTAGAATCACGCATCAAACAGAAGTACGAGAAGTATAAGAAACGGGCTTACCAAAAGAAGTGTAGTCTCGCTGGTCAACAGAGCTTTGTGCATCGTCGTTTTCAATTAACCAAGGTACGAGCTGCTTTGCTTTGCATTCAAATATTCTTGAGGTGTTAGCTTCGTTTTGCTACTGTTCCCGTCCTGGTTTTGATTTCGAAAATCGCAATGAGAGGCGAAAGCCGTTGGGGTTAGCGGTGGTGCAAGGAAGACGGAGGAGGGCATAGAGTTTTGTTTAGAGGTCGGACTGTTTATGAATTCGAACAGAGGAGGAGTTTGAGGGGGTGATGACCGCATAGGGTTTCGGAAAAGGGCAAGGGATGAAGGCGTTGGTGTGTTGGTTTTGCGAAGGAGTTGGAATCGGTGGTTAATGGCGGAGAAGAGGAGGCGAAAAAGGAGAGAGGATGGAGGGATGGTGGCGAAACGATGAAGAAGGAGGTGGGAGACGGAGAGATAGGGTTTGTTGTGCTGTGACGGCGCAGATGAGGGAAGAAGAGGGGTTTGGGATTTTTTAGGGTTTGTGTATTGGATTGTGTTTCCATGTGTTTGTATTATGCTAATCTGAAGAATAAGAAACAATTAATTATTCATTAATTTATAAATTAATCCCATTTAATTCACATTATAATTAAGATTTCAAAGAATATTATCTTAGGTTAATTCTTTTTAGTTTAATTTAAGATTTTTAGAAAATATCAATTCACAAGATTATTAGAATTTTACTCTTTTTCTTAAATTAAGATTTTAGGAAATTTTATCATAAGATTAGTTAATTCATTTTTTTAATTAAAATTGTTAGAAAATATTATATTAAGTTTAGTTTAATTCTTTTTCTTTAATATAATAGGATTAGTTTATTTCATTTTTGTTTAAATCAAGATTATTAGATTTTTACTCATTTTTTTAGTTTAATTTAAGGTTTTTTTAGAAAATATTCATAAGACTAGTTTAATCCCTTTTCTTAAATTAAGATTTTAATTTGAACATTATTATAAGATTAGTTGGTTCATTAGTTTAAATTAAAATTTTAGGAAATTATAATTATAAGTTTAGAATTAAATTCATTTTCTAAGATTAAGAGTTTAATTCATATTTTAGATGAAAGGTTTAATTCATTTTTAATAAGACTATAGTTTAATTAAGATTTTTTTAGAAAATATTTTAGTAAGTATAGTTTTACTCATTTTCTTTAAATTAAGATTGTTAGAAAATATTAAGTTTAGTTTAATTCTTTTTCTTTAATTAAGATTTTGGAAAAAATATTATAATAGGATTAGTTTACTTCATTTTTGCTTAAATCAAGACTATTAGAACTTAAATTAAGATTTTAATTTGAGCATTATCATATGATTATTATTTAGAAGCATTTATCATAAGATTATTATTTAGAAGCATTTATCATAAGACTATTATTTAGAAGCATTTATCATAAGAGTATTATTTAGTTTATAATCATAAGTTTAGAATTTAATGCATTTTTTAAGATTAAAAATTTATAAAAAAAATATTATTATTAGATTAAGGTTTAATTCACAAGATTATTAGAAATAATTCAATAAAAAATAATCTTAAGCTAAGGTTTTAGGAAAAATATTATCTTAAGATTAGTCCATTTCATTTTTAAGTTAATTAAAAAAATATGTTTAATTCCTAAAATATGTTTAAAAAATATGGTTAATTAATAAATATTGTTATCAACACCCCTGCTTCCAGGCCCATTAGAAACTGAGACAATCAAGGAACTGAGACACGAACAAACAGAGCACATCACTCGATCGTTGCGCAGAAACTGACGAGAAAGCAGGGACGCGGAGAAGCCGTGTGAAGCGGAGTGCACGAGACACACGCAGAGAGAGACAGAAGCCGAGAATACAAGAGAGAGAGTCACCCGAGCATCGTCTCCAGAAAGAACAATCGGACTAGCTCCGATTTGGTATTCTTTCGGTCCCTTTCTCACATTTTACTTTATCTTTATGCTTGCTTTGCTTGAGTTGATTGCGAACCCCTTTGATTTTTGCTGGGAGTTGATGCTGTATTTGATTTTTAATCGTTGATTTGGTCTAGGGTTTTGATTTCTCGGTTTGGGATTCCTGGCTTTGGTTTTGTAGAAAGATATTGAGACTGAGAATCTGAGAGTTCAGAGACATGAGTGAGAGAGAACTTGAGAAGATGAGAGAAGAGAGATGCGTGAGAGAGAACTTGAGAAGATGAGAGAAGAGAGATGCGTGAGAGAGAGGTGGAGAGTAAAAAGGAGAGAGAGAGGTGGTTTTGTTTTAATTATTTATTTATATTTATAATAATATATTAATTTAATTTTAATTGAGATTTTGAATGAGTCTTGGGAGAGAGAAATTGGGAAGAGTAATGTAACGTTTCTTTCACCAAGTTTTTTTTTTAAAATTTATTGTTTTATTTTTTATTCTTAATATAATTTTGATTTAATATAGAGTTATAGAAATACAAATTAGAAGGGTTAGTTAGTTTTCTTTTAATAAAAAAAAATCCAAAAAAAAGAAACATCTTATCTAATTTTTATTACACTTTTTATTTAAGATTTAACTTTATTATTATTTTATTTTTTTTAGGTTTGTTTAATTATTTTCCATTGGTCACTTTCTTTTAATATATAAAAAAACCAAAAAAAAAAATTTCTTGTTTTATTTTAATTACGTTTATTTTAGATTTAATTTCGAACTTAGGGATTTAGTACTAATTTCCATTTATCTTTCTTTAAAAATCCAAAAAAATGTTTATTTTCTTAATATCTAAAAAATCGAAAAATATTTAGTTTCTAATATCTAAAAAATATATATTTAAAAATATGTTAGTTTTTCTTTAAAAAAAAATATATAAAAAAATATTGTATTTACTCTCATTTAAATTTTGTAGATATAATAATTATTATTATAATTATAAAAAAGATTGTCTTTATTATTTAGATTATGTATAAAAAAAATCAAATTTTGTCTCCCTAGTTCCTTTTTAGGTGTTATTATAAAAATATCAAAATATATTAGCATTTATTCACTTTCCTTATTTATAGGTATTGTTAGAAAAAAATTCAAAAAATAAATATACTTAGTCTATTTCCCTATTTATAGGTATTATTAGAAAAAAAATTCAAAAAAATAAATATACTTAGTCTATTTCCTTATTTTTAGGTATTATTAGAAAAAAATTCAAAAATAATTATACTTAGTCTCTTTCCTCATCTTTAGGTCTCATTTAAAGAAAACAAATCAAATAACACCTTTCTCCTTTTATTATTATTAGATATTATTATTAAAAAAAATCAAATCAAAAAAAAGTTGTCATTTATCTCATTTTATTATTCTTAAATATTTGTTAGAAAAATAAAAAAAAAAACAAGTTTTAGCTTTCACCTTACTTTATTTTCATGTATTGTTATAGAAAACCCAAAAAAATTATTTATAATTAACCTTCTTTTATTTTATTTAACTTTCACTTAACATATCTAAAAATCTAAAAAAAAAAAACTCTTCTTATTTATTTCTTAATTTTTTGTTTATTCTAAAAAAAAAACATTTCTTTATCTTTATTAAACTTTTGTTATTAAAAATTGTTATTATTATCATTTTAATTTTAATTTATTACTTTCTTTAAGTATATCTAAAAAAAATAAAAATAAAAAATATTTTCTTCTATTTTGTCTAATTATTTTCAAAATCAATTTTATCTTATTTCAAACTTAAGGTTTTAGAAGTTATTTTCAATTTATCTTTTTCTTTGAAAAATCTAAAAATAATTAAAAAAATAAAATAATGTCTTTTTATTAGTTTTTATTTAGTTGTTGGGTAGTTTATGTTTGATCTATTTAGAGGTGTCCCATTAGCTTGAGAGGTTAAATTTTAGGTTTATCTCTTAGTGAGAGTTTTTTTATAATTTTTTTATTATTTTGGTTGTATATATGCCATGCATTTTTTTTTTATTTTATTTTGCATCAAGACCATATACTCGTTAAGATAAAATTGAAAGCGCACACTTTTGAGACTTTAATTTTTTTCAAAGATAATAAATCCATGGTCCAACGCCAAGTTGAGTTCATATACACTTCACTCACACACGTAAGTCGGTCGTTTTACGATCGCCATCTGCACGGTCTTTACACTTCACAACTTTCCAACTTAAACAAATTGACGCACCACGCTTGTCTTCCACCCCCGCATTCTCGATCCATATATCGAGTCATAGCCCGGTTACTAAGCCTTTTACCTTGCATTTCTATTTACTTTATTCAGTTCATTTTTGCAAGTAGCAACCTATGCCTTAGACTTAGGAGCTTGCACCCTCATTTGTTTACTTTATTTTTCGCATTTTAAATCCAAAAGGGAAAGAACTCCTGCAGTTGACTCAATGTCATAGGAAGTTTAGCCATCCCTAGTTCCTTTTCGACCTTAGCCATTAGGACCTTTTTATTTTACAATTTTTGGTAACTTTGCTAAAGTCACGTGAGTGTTTGCCATAACACTTACCTTCCCCCGCGAACCTTGAGCGTAACCAAGTGTTCGTTAATCCTTAAGAGAACTACGAGTGCTCTGATTCTATACCCGATACGTAGGCATCGATGCGATGTTGTGCGAGCACCATTAGAAATAAAACCTTAGGTTCCCTTAATTTTAGCAAGCAATAAACAACAATAATGCAAACATTAACAAGAGGTTCCCGTAGGATACTGCGGATGCTTAGGATGCTAACACCTTCCCTAGGTATAATCAACCCCCGAACCTAGTTTCTCCTCATTTAGGGTTTTTACGATCTTTTTCCCTTTTCCCTTTGGATTAAATTAAAGTCGGTGGTGAACATAAAAGTTTTGCGATTCAAGCTCACTTAATAGCTTGGTATCCGATTCTCACCGCAACAGAAATGGCGACTTCACTGGGGATGACATTTTTGAGGGTTAAGCCCACCTTGTATATTTGTATATTTGTTGTTGTATTGCTTGTTATTATTTGGGATTTTTGTTGGGTGTTCCATGTGTGGTGAGATAAGTCCTAACCCGGACTTGAGTGCAAAATAAGTTAGGACGGTGGTATATTCAAGAAGGCTTGTAGGGAGTTGAGTCCCGACCAAGTTGACTTGAGACACCACCACTCAGCGGAGGCCTCCTCGGATATAGTTTTGTTGATCGAGTTCAGTCGTGAAAACATTACTATATTCGACTTGAGAGCCATTAATGCTGAGGACCGTAGAACATTTACCCCCACTTGGCCTTTTAGGGATGTAGTGCGATGACTATGAGGGTGCAAATCCGAAATAGTTGATACGCGATACTGCACTCGGATGAGACTCTCTTGAGAATATTATTGATTACCAAGTTGAGTTGGGAAGTCGATAATATCCGAAAGATGGGACAATGATTCTGGGAACTTTTAGAACCCGTTGTACAGGTACAAATAAACTCATAGTACATACCTTTTTGGGAGGGTTGAACCTTTGACCTCATGCAAGCTTTGAACCTAAGCCTTGTTTGTGTTTGTTGCATTCACGCATCATGAAGCATCATTTTACCATTTTATTCAAGGAACTCAGAAACTTTATCTTCGCAAATATCATAGGTATCATCATGGACTTTGGAAGAAGAAAGACTGTCAAGTACACATTCAAAACTCCCAAACTTGAAGACCTAAGGAAATTAAGAGATTTGGTTGTGGATCAAGAAGCCTTCATGGAGAAGCATAGGAGACTCTTAGCCTTGCTTAAGGCTGAGTGGGATGGAAGGTTGCTCTCTGTGATGCTCCAGTTTTATGATCCTCTCTACCATTGCTTTACGTTCCCTGATTACCAATTGGCGCCTACTTTGGAAGAGTACTCATTTCTGGTGGGATCACGTGTTAAGGATGAGTTTCCATTCCCTGTTCTAGAGAAGGACCCTGAAGAAGCAGAGATTGCAAAGGCAACATATTTGAGTGTTCCGGAGGTTAAGGCAAATATGACCTACAAAGGAAAGGTTTTTGGATTCCCTACAAAGTTTTTGGTAGAAAAGGCCAAGAATTTTGTTAGTGTGAAGGATATGAGAGCTTTTGAGGCGACCTTCATTCTGCTAATATATGGAGTGTTACTTTTCCCAAACTTTGAAGACTTTGTCGACCTGAACGCCATCAAAATCTTTCTGAAGAAGAACCCAGTCCCTACTTTGCTCGGAGACACTTACCATTCCATCCATCTGAGGAATCACCATAAGGGAGGGATGATTACTTGTTGTGCATCATTGTTGTACGAGTGGTTTATTTCGCACTTGCCTAAGTCAGCTTCATTTTGGAACCTTAAGGATGGTTTGTGGTGGTCACAAAGGATCATGTCTCTTACCCACTCGGACATTAGTTGGTACAATCGTGTTTATGATGGAGCATTGATTATTGATAGCTGTGGTGATTTTGCTAATGTGCCTCTTCTTGGCACTAAGGGAGGAATCAGCTATAATCCAGTTTTGGCTCGCCGCCAACTCGGGTATCCGTTGAAGGACAAGCCTAAGAGTGTTGAAGTGGAAGGAATTTTCTTTAAGGATGACGAAGAACCAGAGCTCAAGAAACAGATTATGCAAGCTTGGAAGTACATTCATAGGAAGGGGAGGAGTAGCTTGGGAAAGCCGAATTGTGTTTCTATGGAACCCTATCTCCAATGGGTACGAGATAGGGCAATCATTCTGAAGATGCCTTACCCTCGCCAGGATCCTATGACCTTCAAGAAACCCATTCTAATCTTTATGGATGATGCAAAGAAGCTGAAGATTGATTTGGAGAAAGAGCTTCGAGAGAAGAATGCATGGAAGAATCGACATCAGATCATCAGTAGTGAGAATGAAGAACTTAGAAGACAACTGAAGATGAAGGAAGAAGAAGAGCTCTCCAGCAAGAAAGGGAAAGCGCAAGAGGATTTATTTTCCTCCAGCACTCAAGAGGACGCTTCTTGGAAGTCGATCGTGGATCAACTTATGCTTGAAAGGGCTCAGATGAAGGCACAAATCGAGAAGCTCAACTTGAGGCTTTTAGGAGAATCTCCTTAGGACTTTGTCTTTGTCTTTATTAAGCTTTGTTTGGGATTTTTGAAGATGTACTCAAGACTTTGTATCACTTTTTGAATTTAATGAAATCATATCCTTTTGATTATTATGTGTTCCTTGGTATTTGCAAATTGTTTCTTAAGTTCCTTGAATAAAATTTAATTTTCGCATTGCACTCATACATTTGGCATTTCATTTGCATTTTTCATATAAAACTCATTCCCGTCATCTGCTCTCAATTCAGCTTTCACACTGAGGCTCTCACGCAAATACTACACTCGAGCTCAAGCCAGAAAGAGAATGGCTGAAAGAGACCTAGAGATGGACAGAGTTAACGAGGAGCTTACTGATATTCGTGGAAATATGGGTCAGATGATGGAAATGTTGCAGGTCATTCGAGCGAAGATGGATACCCAACAGACTGTGGTGTCAGAAATTGTCACTGCAACGACTGAGCCTACGTCATCAGTCACTACCGCTGTGACCTGGCCTCCTTTTGGGCTTCCTCATGGATTCGTCCCTCCTCCTCAAGGTTTTGCTTCTCAAAGTTTTATTCCTTCTTCCCAAGGACTTGCTACTCAGGGTTTCTTCCCTCCTTCTCAAGGTTTTTCTTCTCAAAGTTTCATTCCCTCTTCTCAAGGACTGGCTACTCATGGATTCGTCCCTCCTTCTCAAGGTTTTGCTTCTCAAAGTTTCATTCCCTCTTCTCAAGGACTGGCTACTCATGGATTCGTCCCTCCTCCTCAAGGTTTTGCTTCTCAAAGTTTTATTCCTTCTTCCCAAGGACTTGCTGCTCAGGGTTTCTTCCCTTCGTCCCAAGGTTTAGCTTCTCAAAGTTTTGCACCTCCTTCTCAGGGTATGGCATTTCCTTCCCAAGGTTTTGTGCCTCCTCCTCAAGGATTTGCTGCTCAACAGACTATTCCTGTGACTAATGAAGAGAATCATGCAGTTGCTAATTTTACACAAGACATTGTGCACACCCGTGCCCAACCGTACTTTAATGATCATCAAGGGTATGAAGCGCCAGATATGTCTGAAAACGGAGATGAGAAGCATGTGAAGATGCAAGAGAATTTTGATACCTTTGAAAAAAGGTTAAGAGCGATTGAAGGTGACCAGATCTTTGGTGCTGCTGCCAGAGAGATGTGTCTAGTGTCTGGATTGGTAATACCTCCAAAGTTCAAGATACCCACCTTTGATATGTATGAGGGTGCAACTTGTCCTAAGAACCATCTCCTGATGTACTATCGAAGAATGGCTGCTCAGGTGGACAATGATAAGTTAATGATCCACTGCTTTCAAGACAGTCTGAAGGGAATCTCCTCCAAATGGTATTTGACGCTTGACCAGTCAAAGATCCGCAGTTTCCAAGACTTGGCAGATGCTTTCATCCAACAATACAAATACAACATGGACCTTGCTCCCGATAGGAGGCAATTGTTAAGCATGTCCCAGAAAGAGTATGAATCCTTTAAAGAGTATGCTCAGAGGTGGAGAGGAACCGCTTCTCAAGTAGAGCCCCCATTGACTGAAAAAGAATTAGCTGACTGGTTTGTTGACACTGTGCGACCAGAATTCTATGAGAGAATGGTGGGGAGTATAACTGCTAGTTTCTCTGATTTAGTGGCTGTAGGAATCAAGGTAGAACTAGGTTTGAAAAGTGGAAAGATGAGTGGTGCATCTGGTAGTTCCAGCACTGGCAGTGGAAGTAATGTTAAGAAATTTACCAGCAATTTCCACAAGAAGAAAGAGGGTGAGACAAATGCCATAATGACAGGTCAAAGAAGAAATCCGCTTTGGCAGAGACCTCCACCTATGGATCAACAGCAGTATGCTCGTCAGCAGCAGTATGCTCATCAACAACAGTATGCCCAACATCCTTATGTAGCGGCGGTTCAACCAGCATTTAATCCACAAGTCCCCATGTATCGGCCGACTCAAGCAGTACCGATGTACCAACAAGCGGCTCCAATGATCCAACCTTATCAACCAATGCTCAATAATCCGGGCTATCAACAAGCACCCAATGCTTCAGCCTACCAGCAGAGGACTCCAGCTCCTCATCCAAATCCCAATTTTCAGAATAGAAGACCAGGTGGAAGGCCTCCTAATCCTCGAATCCCTATAACTTATACTGAGTTATATCCTTCACTGCTGAAGAAGGGTTTGGTTGCTCCCAGGCCTTTGGGTCCTCCACCAAGTCCGCTCCCGCCAAATTACAACCCAAATGCTCACTGTTTATTCCATGAAGGTGCCTCGGGACACGATTTGGAGGGTTGTTATGCTTTGAAGTATATAGTGAAAGATTTGATGGAGAAGAACATTCTGTCATTTGGGAATACTGGTCCGAATGTCAAAGATAATCCTTTACCCAAGCATGGGTCTATAAATGCTATTGTTGATGAGTCCGAAGAAGGTTTGATTTTCAATGCCACCGAGATCAAGACCCCGCTCAGAGACTTCCATGCGAAGTTAGTAGAGGCGGGTATACTAAAGAGTTGTCATCAGAATTGTGAAGGTTGTGTTGATAGTCCAAAGGGATGTGAATCGGTCTTAAAAGATGTTCAAGATTTGATTGATGAAGGTGTCTTACAAGTGAGCAGTCATATGAAGAAGAATGAAGTGGCAGTAATTGAACCCATCTTCAACTTGCCGGAATCTAATTCTACCTGGGTGCCAGTGTTCAACCTGCCTGAATCTTCAGGAGTTCAACCTGTCTTCAATATTCCAGAATCTGTGGTGCCAATTTTCAATGTACCTGAGCCAGGATCTGAACAAAGGAGTAACTCTTTCCGTTATGAGGACACTAAAGCAGTTCCATGGAGGTATGATACAGGGAAAGTTCATCAGAAGATCGATAAAGCTAATCAGAAGGAAGGTTCAAAAGTTGCAAGTACTGATATAGCGGGTGCAGGTCGTTTGACTCGCAGTGGTCGTGTTCATACCCAGCAAGCCAACACGGCTCCGCCTAAAGAAGTCATTCCAGCTGTTGTCAACAAAGATAAAGAGGTAGTCTTGGGAGAAGAGGATGCAGAATTTCTCAGAATTATAAGGAAGAGTGATTATAAGGTTGTTGATCAGCTACATCAAACGCCTTCCAAAATATCTATCCTATCACTTCTTATGCATTCTTCGGCTCATCGAAGTGCACTCCAGAAGTTGCTAGCTCAAGCTCATGTTACGCATGATATAACAGTGAATCAGTTTGATGGAGTCATTGCCAATATCACTGCGTGTAACAACCTCAGTTTCAGTATGGAGGATCTTCCAAAGGAGGGTTTGGACCACAACCGTGCTCTCCACATATCAGTGAAATGTCAAGAGGATACTTTAGCAAGAGTTCTTGTGGATACAGGATCTTCATTGAATGTTTTGCCGAAGAGAACACTGGCTAAATTATCTTATCAAGGGGCAGAGATGAGGCCCAGCGCACTGATTGTAAAAGCTTTTGATGGTTCAAGAAGGACTGTTATTGGAGAAGTAGACCTACCAATCTTGATTGGGCCACAGGTCTTCAAAATCACCTTCCAGGTTATGGACATCAATCCTAATTACAGTTGCTTGCTGGGAAGACCTTGGATCCATGCTGCTGGGGCAGTCACTTCTACCCTACATCAAAAGATGAAGTTTGTGGTCAATAACAAGCTGGTAACCATATCTGGGGAAGAAGACTTCATGGTTAGCAACCTTTCATCCTTTAGTTATATTGAGGCTGATGAAGATGCTTTGGAAACTTCTTTCCAAGCTCTTGAGATAGCCAATGCTGTCCTTGTGGAAGTAGAGGAACCGAAAGGGAAGGGTATCCCATCTTTTGCATCACTGAAGAGTACCATTTCCACCATTGAAGAAAGAAGCTATGAAGGTTGGGGTGATGTCATCGAGGTCAAGCAGAAGCTAGATCGTTGCGGGTTGGGTTACAAACCAACTCATGTGAAGGAAGGAGCGTCAACCTCCGTTAAAGGACGTCTGAAGACCATTCAAGAGGTGTTTTCCAGTGCTGGTTATCAGATCAACGCAATTGATGGGGTTTCTGAAGATGAAGATGTGAATCACTTGGTGTATCAGTGTGAAGAAGCCTTGGACAATTGGGAAGCAGTCGAGATCCCAGAGTTTTTTCCATTGTCAAAGTAATTTGTTGTTTTTTCAATGTTTTCAAGTTCCCTAGCTCTGCCCAAGGCTATGGGAGTATTTTGTAGGGCCCCTTCTCATTTTTAAAGTTATTATCAATGAAGGCATTTTGTTAAACTCTTATTTTGATCATTTACTGTTTTTCTCTCTTTTCACTTTTAAAAGAAAATGGCAATCTTTCAAAACCAATAAAAAGCTTTTTCTCTTGCACTTCTCTATTTTCCACTTTTAATAAAAGCAAATCATTATCATATGCAGAATAAACGAAAACCCTGTTGAATCCAATGACTCTACATTCTCTCCTAACTTTGATTCGCCCATCTACCAAGCGGAAGATGAAAGTGAGGAAGATTGTGACATTCCTGAAGAACTGGCAAGATTGGTTGAGAATGAGCACACAGATCTTCAGCCACATAAGGAGCAGGTAGAGACCATAAATCTTGGCACTGATGAAGACATGAAGGAAGTCAAGATTGGTACAACACTTGGGGCAGATGTCAGAGAAAGATTGGTCAAGCTTCTCAGAGAGTATGTAGATGTGTTTGCATGGTCGTATCAAGATATGCCCGGGTTAGACACCGACATAGTGGTCCACAAGTTACCTCTTCGACCAGATTGTCTTCCTGTAAAGCAAAAGCTTCGAAGAACAAGACCAGACATGGCTCTGAAGATTCGAGAAGAGGTTAAAAGGCAGTTTGATGCTGGATTCCTCGCAGTTGCAAAGTACCCTGAGTGGGTAGCTAATATTGTGCCAGTCCCTAAAAAGGATGGCAAGGTCAGAATGTGTGTGGACTATAGGGATTTGAACAAGGCCAGTCCGAAGGACGATTTCCCTCTTCCGCATATTGACACTTTGGTTGACAACACTGCTAAATTTGCTGTTTTCTCCTTCATGGATGGGTTTTCAGGATACAACCAGATCAGGATGGATCCTGACGATATGGAAAAGACTACATTCATCACACCATGGGGCACTTATTGTTACAAAGTTATGCCATTCGGTCTCAGAAATGCAGGAGCCACTTATCAGAGGGCAATGGTCACCCTTTTCCATGATATGATGCATAAAGAGATTGAAGTTTATGTGGATGATATGATTGCCAAATCACAGAGTGAGGAGGATCATTTGAATCATCTCTTGAAGTTATTTGAGCGCCTCAGAAAGTTCCAACTGCGCCTGAATCCAGCTAAGTGTACTTTTGGTGTCCGATCAGGGAAGTTACTTGGTTTTATTGTTAGTCAGCAAGGTATTGAAGTAGATCCGGACAAGGTCAGAGCAATTCAAGAGATGCCAGCTCCCAAGACAGAAAAGCAAGTCAGAGGCTTCCTCGGAAGATTGAACTACATCTCCAGATTCATTTCCAACATGACTGCTACTTGTGAGCCTTTATTCAAGTTACTCCGGAAGAATCAAGCAATTGAGTGGAGTCCTGATTGTCAACTGGCATTTGAGAAGATTAAGGTTTATCTACAGGAACCTCCTATCTTGATCCCACCTACTCCAGGGAAGCCTCTTTTCATGTATCTCACTGTGCTCGAGGGATCTATGGGTTGCGTGTTGGGCCAACAAGATGAGACTGGTCGTAAGGAGCACGCCATTTATTACTTAAGCAAGAAGTTCACAGATTGTGAGAGCAGATACTCACTTTTAGAGAAGACTTGTTGTGCCTTGGCATGGGCGGCCAGACGCCTCAGGCAGTACATGATTTGTCACACTACTTTGTTGATCTCGAAAATGGATCCAATAAAGTACATCTTTGAGAAGCCTGCTTTGACTGGAAGACTTGCCCGTTGGCACATGTTGTTATCCGAATACGACATCCAATATGTAACCCAGAAGTCCATTAAAGGCAGTGTTCTATCTGAATACCTTGCTGATCATCCTGTCGAAGATTATGAACCTTTGAAATTCGATTTCCCGGACGAAGATATTATGCTGATAAAGGACTGCAAGGTTCCAGATCCAGATGAAGGTCCCGAGCCAGGGTCCCGTTGGAAGATGATGTTTGATGGTTCCTCCAACTACATGGGGCATGGTGTGGGGGTTGTTTTGATGAATCCTGATGGTGGTTATACTCCTTTCACAGCCAGGTTATGTTTCGAATGTACAAACAACATCGCAGAGTATGAAGCCTGTGTTTTGGGTATCGAAGCTGCAATTGATACCAGAATCAAGATTCTTGATGTATATGGAGACTCAGCCTTAGTAATTTACCAAGTCAAAGGTGAATGGGAGACCCGTGATGAGAAGTTGATCCCATACCGTGCCCACATTGTGGAATTGATCAAATACTTTGATGAAGTCACTTTCCATCATGTTCCATGGGCAGAGAATCAAATTGCAGATGCTTTGGCTATGTTGGCCTCTATGTTTCAAGTCAGGTTTCTTAATGAAGCTCCACTCATTACAATCGAGCGAAGAACTGCACCCGCCTACTGTCTACTGGTCGAAGAAGAAACTGATGAGAAACCGTGGTTCTATGACATCAAGAACTACTTGCAAAATCAGGAGTACCCAGCGGATGCAACAACTCTAGACAAGAAGACTTTAAGAAGATTGGCGTCCAAGTTTTTCCTCAGCAACAATGTGCTTTACAAGAGAAATCATGATATGGTTCTGCTCAGATGTGTGGACAAACGCAAAGCAGACTTATTGATTAGGGAAATCCATGAAGGATCATTTGGAACACATGCCAATGGACATGCCATGTCCAGAAAGATTTTGAGAGCTGGATACTTCTGGTTGACCATGGAATCAGATTGTTTCAAGTATGCCAGGAAGTGTCATAAATGCCAGATTTATGCCGACAAGGTGCACGTACCTCCAACACTTTTGAATGTTCTGTCATCGCCTTGGCCCTTCTCAATGTGGGGCATTGACATGATAGGGGCAATTGATCCTAAAGCTTCCAATGGTCATCGGTTTATCTTGGTCGCAATCGATTACTTCACCAAATGGGTAGAAGCAGCTTCCTACGCCAATGTGACAAAGCAAGTGGTTGCCCGTTTCATCAAGAACCAAATTATCTGCCGCTATGGGATCCCAAGCCGAATCATAACAGATAATGGGACCAATTTGAACAACAAAACAATGAAAGAGCTGTGTGAGACATTCAAGATTGAACATCATAACTCTTCTCCGTATCGTCCGAAGATGAATGGAGTTGTTGAAGCTGCAAACAAGAACATCAAAAAGATTCTGCAGAAGATGGTAAAAACTTACAAAGACTGGCACGAGATGTTACCGTATGCCTTACACGGATACAGAACATCAGTCCGCACTTCAACAGGGGCAACCCCTTTCTCTTTGGTGTATGGGATGGATGCAGTTCTCCCTATCGAAGTAGAGATACCATCTTTGAGGATCTTGATGGAAACCAAACTGGAGGAGGCTGAGTGGGTCCAGAACAGGTTTGACCAACTGAATCTTATTGACGAGAAGAGAATGACCGCCATGTGCCATGGCTAGTTGTACCAAAAGCGCATCAAGAGAGCATTTGACAAGAAAGTCTGTCTCCGAGAATTCAAAGAAGGAGATCTTGTACTCAAGAAAATCTTGCCAGTCCACAAAGACATGCGTGGAAAATGGAGTCCTAACTATGAAGGCTCATATGTTGTGAAGGTGGAATTCTCCGGAGGTTCCTTAATCCTTACAACTATGGATGGTGAACAGCTGAAGCACCCGGTGAATTCTGATGCAGTCAAAAAATATTATGCCTAAATAAAACCCGATAGGTCGAAAACCAGAAATGGCGACCTAGGCAAAAATGGGTATCCCGGTGGATCAAAACCTATGAAGGAGATCCAGGCAAAAGTTAGGGATAAAAATGAAAAAATAAGAGCTCGCTAAGTTGAAAACCCGAAAGGGCGGCTTAGGCAAAAAAAGAGCGTCCCGGTGGATTGAAAACCCGAAGGGGCGGTCCAGGCAAAAGTTAGGGACAAAGGCATTTGACTGTGTCAGATGGTGTTTACCATTACTGAAGAATCATAATGGAAGATCAATCCATTTGCTCTTATCAGAAGCAAGGTGTCGGACAGTCTTAGTTATTAGGGATTGTAGTGGTCGTTGGATTCAATGTAGACCTTTCCCCATTGCCATTTTCAAATTGTAATTTCCCATGGAGTTTTTTGCCATTGGCAAGCTACCATTCTTGAATAAAATACAAACTTTGCCTATGAATTTTGTTGTTCAACTTCTTATTTTCTTTTGTTATGCAAAATGCCATCACTTGATTACAATTTAACTCTGAAAATGACAAGTTTTTTTTAAGGAAATGTTTTTTTTGAAAACATACTGAAAAACTTTCAAGTTTCTTTGACTTTGGGAAAATTGGAAAAAACTTCTGTTTCCCCAAGAAGCCCTGGTTTGCAACAGCACTTTTATACTATTATTGCAGAAATCCCCATAGAAGTTCAAAACTGGTAACACCCTTGGATGGATCCTTGGACCAAGCATGATTTCCAAAATTCGAAGACATCTCCCTGGTGTTTTTTCATATTGCTCATCTAAGTATTGGTGTTGAGAGCCTACTCCTCATTGAGTCTTGTCAACTCTTTGTCTCTTTAGAGTCAACATTTTCATATCATGATCATTCGCATCATGCTCAATCATGCGCATTTGACATTAGCATTTGCCTTTCCCCAGTTGTCGTCTGTCTAACTCCAAGTCCGGATATCATTAGTATTCAATTTGAGAATTCATTGTTGTTGGTACCCGAAGTTTGGTTTACCAATGTTTTTGTCCCCAGTAATTGCTGTTGTCCCCCGTGGAATTCTAATTGTGATTGGTATTTGTCTTTATGACCACCAATATCTCCTTGAAGTCCAATTAGCATTGGCACAAATCTTTTAAGCAGGTCGTGAAACAGGTTGCTTGAATCCAAGTCCATTTGATTTTGGCACATACCTGTACCTTTCTCCTGATGGTTCCTGAAGGAATTTCCAGAGGTTGGATGTCTTATCTTATTTGAAAACTCCAACATATTTTGTTGTTACTTTTTGCGTTAGCCGGTCGCTTAGAGCCGTTGATCTATCTTTGGGTGATTTGCATTTTATCCCCAATGTTAGTTGGTCGCATAGAGCCACTACTAAATCATTGTGATTTCCTTCCTTATCCTCGGTGTTGGCAGTTACATTTGAACCTGCTAATTTACCATTTTGAATACTTTGACTACTTTGTCTTTATCATTCTTAGTGTCAACCGGTTTTTCTAACCTGTTGCGCATTCACTTTGAGTGTATCTTGGCTTCTATTCTTAGTGTCAATAGGTCTCGAACCTATTGCGCTTCCACTTTGAATATTTTTGTTGTTATTCATGGTGTCAGTTGGTCGCATTGAGCCGCTGCGCATTCACTTTGAATTTTGTGTCGTTTCTATTCTTAGTGTCAGTTGACCGACAATGGCCGCTGCGCATTCACTTCGAATATTTTGTTGGTGTTATTCTTAGTGTCAGATGGTCGCATCGAGCCGCTGCGCATTCACTTTGAATATTATTTTTATAATTTCCAATGACAGTTGGTCGCATTGAGCCGCTGCACTTTCACTTCGAATATTTTGTTGGTGTTATTCTTAGTGTCAGTTGGTCGCATCGAGCCGCTGCGCATTCACTTTGAATATTATGTTTATCATTTCCAGTGACAGTTGGTCGCATAGAGCCGCTGCACATTCACTTTGAATGTTTATTTTGTTGTATTCTTAGTGTCAGTTGGTCGCATCGAGCCGCTGCACATTCACTTTGAATATTGTATCATTTACAGGGACAGTTGGTCGCATAGAGCCGCTGCACATTCACTTTAAATGTTTATTTTGTTGTATTCTTAGTGTCAGTTGGTCGCATCGCGCCGCTGCGCATTCACTTCGAATATGTTGTTGCTTTTTATTTCTCAAAGTCAATTGGTCGCATAGAGCCGTTGATCTACCACTTCGATTATTTCCTTGTCTTATTTTTATTCTTGGTGTCAGTTGGTCGTATCGAGCCACTGTGCAGTCACTTTGAATTTTATTTTTTCCTGTCATCCTAAGTGTCAACTTGACTTTACCTATGTTCGTTGATCCAACGCGTTGGATTTCCTTTTGTTCCCGTCTTTTGTTATTCTTAGTGTCAACAGTTACACTTGAACCTGTTGATTTATCACTTTGAATACTTCCCGTTTTCGTTTCTTTATCCCCAGTGTATGTCATCCCCAGTGAGTCTTAGCTTGTGGTCGTCGATATATCTCATTTTTATCGCTCATATCATAATCATCATTCATCGCAAAAAAGATCAGTTAGTTTGTAGTCTAGCATGTCATTGCATTTAGGGGCAAAATTTCCGGTTATTTCTATATTTAAATACCTTTCACACTGATTCCATGAGGATTACCATCACTCACGCCATCTGGTGAAGTTATTTAAATAGGGGCAACTGTCACACCCCAAATTTTACCCCTAACTTTTCGCATCATACGTTCACTATGTTTGAAAGAAAAATTCCAAGGTTTGTTTTTCAGTTACTTTCAACTCATTTTCTAGTTATTTATAAATTTAATTTTAATTTCTTTTCACTTCCAAGCTTCCATTTTTAATTTAATTTCTATTTATTATTTCTAACTTTTTAATTCATTTTTGTGTTTTAATTTTTATTTTTATTTCTATTTTTATTTTTTTAATTCTATTTTCAAGTTTTTAAATTTTTATCTCAATTCCTAAATTCTAATTTTTAATTCATTTTCAAAACTATTTCTATTTTTAATTACAACTTTCAATTTTCATTTCAAGTTTCAATTTCAATCTCAATTCTTTCCAAATCCATTTCAAGTCACACCAATCACAAACTCTTTGTCAATTTCCCAAATTCCACTCCGAGTCTTCATTTCATGTTCAAAGTTTCTATCCTAAGTTTATTTCCAATTCAATTTCAATTTCTATTAAAATTCCTATCGCAATTTCTATTTCAAGGTTTCCTTTCCAATTTCTATTTTTAAAATCAATTCCAAAGTCTCAATTTCAAGATCCCATTTTTTATATATAATTCTTAATCCATATTATTTCCAATTCCAAGTTCAATTCAAATTTCATTTCAAGTTTAATTTCTTAGTTTCTAAGTCACTTCCACTTCCAAGTTTTAATTCCAATCCCAATTTCAATTCCAATTCAATTTCCAAATTTCTTCTTCAAATTCAATTCAATTTCTAAGTTTCATTCCAAATTTCGTTCATATTCAAATACAAATTCTCAATTCAAATTTCTTGTCTAAACTTCAATTTTTTATTCAAGCCTCATTTTCAAATCTCAATTCAATCCTTTTTTTTAGTTCAACTTCAATTCTAAATTACATTTCCAAGTCGCCAATTTCAATTCCAATTCTAAGATTCCATCTCAAATGCAAATCCTATTTCAATTCTAAGTGTGTTTCATTTTTTTTTGTTCAAGAATAATTTCCATTTTCCATTCAAGTTTCAATTCCTATGCAAATTTCAATCTTAAATTTACAAATTCATTTCATTTCAATTCTCGTTCAAGTACTAAAATCATAAACACTTTTCAAATTTCTTCCAAGTTCATTTCATTTCAATTCTCATTCAAGTACTAAACTCAAACACTTTTCAAGATTCAATTAAAAAATTCCAACCATGTCAAAAGTTTCAAGTCTCAATTCCAACTTCATTCAAATCCAAGTTCTATTTCACATTTCCCGAATTCATTCCAAATTTAAAATCCAATGTTGTTTCATGTCCAAATTCATTTTGCATTCATATTGTGTCCATTCTCAACTTGTTCATATTTTTTTCAAACCTTGTCTATTTGCTTTTCAAGCAATTCATATTTAGTTATCATGCATTTCTATTTTTTTTAAATTACATGTTACTACATGAAAGTTTATTCATTAAATTACATTCATTCAATTTTTATTCCAATACACATATCATTCATATGCATTCAAAGTTACATACATAATTAGGAATTTACAAATTTTTCAAAAGAGCCATTGTTACATCTAAGGAGCATTGTCATTACAAGCTATTTTAATTACACGAGGCAAGAGTTCTAGGCCTATCAAGAACCTAGTTTCATACCAAACTTTCACTATCCTACTTCGCCAAGCTAGCCGATAGTTTTCGTCGTGCCAAAGTTCTACCACCAAGGTTCCAAATGGACTTGCCATGGCTTACCACTCTTTCCCTCATGCACATGAAATGATAAAGAACAAGCATTAGTATTCAAATATTTCCAACATAAACATCCAAATTTCAATCCATCCATATTCATACATGATCATATTCATCATAATTAAATTCATAGAAATTTCACTCAAACATCATACATATAATCAAGTAATTTCATTCAAACATATTCAAATCTTAGCATCTTTCTAATCCAATTCATATCAGCATTCTAGTTCTATTGCATTCACATATATCATTCATATCATTACATTTTTGTGTTTTCATATTTTCAGAATTTCAGTACAAGAAGAGCACATTTGTGGGGACCATTTTCTCTCTACAAACAGACAAAAACCAACAGAATAATAACAACAAATAGCAGGACAAAGCAATTTCTCAGCACACAAAAACAGGCCTTTGCTCTGCAGCATTTTCAGACCACTATACCACTACCACAAAAAATCAGAACATGTTCCCCAACGGATTGATTCACTACTCTTGCTCCACAAGTTTTCAGTACAGATTTTAAATTCCAAAACCCTAATTCACATGCTATATAAATTAGTGCTCACATCAGTTGAAAAAGAGAACATTCACAAGAAAAGATATACAACTATCACCAGCATCAACAAAAACCAAGCTGCATACAACCCTAAAGGAAACTCTAAACAATATCAGCAACAAGCCACCAAAAACAATGCAGAGAACTCACCATAATGTTTCTCTGCATAAAACTTTCAGCTTCATCACTTCCTTCGATCACTGAAAATCTTCCGTCTTCCCAAAGCCTTCACACTTTGCATTAAAACCACTGCTCTCCAACCAAGCAAAATATTTGTTCCCCTACCTCACAAAAAAAAAACACTACAAATCATGTCCACCATTAAACAACCACATTCCTAAGCCTGACCGAGATGAAAAACAGAAGCAACAATAAATTACCTCGCAACCGACACAATCAAGGAACTGAGACACGAACAAACAGAGCACATCACTCGATCGTTGTGCAGAAACTGACGAGAAAGCAGGGACGCGGAGAAGCCGTGTGAAGCGGAGTGCACGAGACACACGCAGAGAGAGACAGAAGCCGAGAATACAAGAGAGAGAGTCACCCGAGCATCGTCTCCAGAAAGAACAATCGGACTAGCTCCGATTTGGTATTCTTTCGGTCCCTTTCTCACATTTTACTTTATCTTTATGCTTGCTTTGCTTGAGTTGATTGCGAACCCCTTTGATTTTTGCTGGGAGTTGATGCTGTATTTGATTTTTAATCGTTGATTTGGTCTAGGGTTTTGATTTCTCGGTTTGGGATTCCTGGCTTTGGTTCTGTAGAAAGATATTGAGACTGAGAATCTGAGAGTTCAGAGACATGAGTGAGAGAGAACTTGAGAAGATGAGAGAAGAGAGATGCGTGAGAGAGAACTTGAGAAGATGAGAGAAGAGAGATGCGTGAGAGAGAGGTGGAGAGTAAAAAGGAGAGAGAGAGGTGGTTTTGTTTTAATTATTTATTTATATTTATAATAATATATTAATTTAATTTTAATTGAGATTTTGAATGAGTCTTGGGAGAGAGAAATTGGGAAGAGTAATGTAACGTTTCTTTCACCAAGTTTTTTTTTTAAAATTTATTGTTTTATTTTTTATTCTTAATATAATTTTGATTTAATATAGAGTTATAGAAATACAAATTAGAAGGGTTAGTTAGTTTTCTTTTAATAAAAAAAAATCCAAAAAAAAGAAACATCTTATCTAATTTTTATTACACTTTTTATTTAAGATTTAACTTTATTATTATTTTATTTTTTTTAGGTTTGTTTAATTATTTTCCATTGGTCACTTTCTTTTAATATATAAAAAAACCAAAAAAAAAAATTTCTTGTTTTATTTTAATTACGTTTATTTTAGATTTAATTTCGAACTTAGGGATTTAGTACTAATTTCCATTTATCTTTCTTTAAAAATCCAAAAAAATGTTTATTTTCTTAATATCTAAAAAATCGAAAAATATTTAGTTTCTAATATCTAAAAAATATATATTTAAAAATATGTTAGTTTTTCTTTAAAAAAAAATATATAAAAAAATATTGTATTTACTCTCATTTAAATTTTGTAGATATAATAATTATTATTATAATTATAAAAAAGATTGTCTTTATTATTTAGATTATGTATAAAAAAAATCAAATTTTGTCTCCCTAGTTCCTTTTTAGGTGTTATTATAAAAATATCAAAATATATTAGCATTTATTCACTTTCCTTATTTATAGGTATTGTTAGAAAAAAATTCAAAAAATAAATATACTTAGTCTATTTCCCTATTTATAGGTATTATTAGAAAAAAAATTCAAAAAAATAAATATACTTAGTCTATTTCCTTATTTTTAGGTATTATTAGAAAAAAATTCAAAAATAATTATACTTAGTCTCTTTCCTCATCTTTAGGTCTCATTTAAAGAAAACAAATCAAATAACACCTTTCTCCTTTTATTATTATTAGATATTATTATTAAAAAAAATCAAATCAAAAAAAAGTTGTCATTTATCTCATTTTATTATTCTTAAATATTTGTTAGAAAAATAAATAAAAAACAAGTTTTAGCTTTCACCTTACTTTATTTTCATGTATTGTTATAGAAAACCCAAAAAAATTATTTATAATTAACCTTCTTTTATTTTATTTAACTTTCACTTAACATATCTAAAAATCTAAAAAAAAAAAAACTCTTCTTATTTATTTCTTAATTTTTTGTTTATTCTAAAAAAAAAACATTTCTTTATCTTTATTAAACTTTTGTTATTAAAAATTGTTATTATTATCATTTTAATTTTAATTTATTACTTTCTTTAAGTATATCTAAAAAAAATAAAAATAAAAAATATTTTCTTCTATTTTGTCTAATTATTTTCAAAATCAATTTTATCTTATTTCAAACTTAAGGTTTTAGAAGTTATTTTCAATTTATCTTTTTCTTTGAAAAATCTAAAAATAATTAAAAAAATAAAATAATGTCTTTTTATTAGTTTTTATTTAGTTGTTGGGTAGTTTATGTTTGATCTATTTAGAGGTGTCCCATTAGCTTGAGAGGTTAAATTTTAGGTTTATCTCTTAGTGAGAGTTTTTTTATAATTTTTTTATTATTTTGGTTGTATATATGCCATGCATTTTTTTTATTTTATTTTGCATCAAGACCATATACTCGTTAAGATAAAATTGAAAGCGCACACTTTTGAGACTTTAATTTTTTTCAAAGATAATAAATCCATGGTCCAACGCCAAGTTGAGTTCATATACACTTCACTCACACACGTAAGTCGGTCGTTTTACGATCGCCATCTGCACGGTCTTTACACTTCACAACTTTCCAACTTAAACAAATTGACGCACCACGCTTGTCTTCCACCCCCGCATTCTCGATCCATATATCGAGTCATAGCCCGGTTACTAAGCCTTTTACCTTGCATTTCTATTTACTTTATTCAGTTCATTTTTGCAAGTAGCAACCTATGCCTTAGACTTAGGAGCTTGCACCCTCATTTGTTTACTTTATTTTTCGCATTTTAAATCCAAAAGGGAAAGAACTCCTGCAGTTGACTCAATGTCATAGGAAGTTTAGCCATCCCTAGTTCCTTTTCGACCTTAGCCATTAGGACCTTTTTATTTTACAATTTTTGGTGACTTTGCTAAAGTCACGTGAGTGTTTGCCATAACACTTACCTTCCCCCGCGAACCTTGAGCGTAACCAAGTGTTCGTTAATCCTTAGGAGAACTACGAGTGCTCTGATTCTATACCCGATACGTAGGCATCGATGCGATGTTGTGCGAGCACCATTAGAAATAAAACCTTAGGTTCCCTTAATTTTAGCAAGCAATAAACAACAATAATGCAAACATTAACAAGAGGTTCCCGTAGGATACTGCGGATGCTTAGGATGCTAACACATTCCCTAGGTATAATCAACCCCCGAACCTAGTTTCTCCTCATTTAGGGTTTTTACGATCTTTTTCCCTTTTCCCTTTGGATTAAATTAAAGTCGGTGGTGAACATAAAAGTTTTGCGATTCAAGCTCACTTAATAGCTTGGTATCCGATTCTCACCGCAACACATAATATTTTAGATAGTGTTAGGGATCCATAGTTTAAGTTTCATAATTTTTCTAGAGGTTTTAATATTTTTAAGAATATTGGTTTTAGGCCTAATTATACACACTCCCCATTATTTTAAGCCATGTAAATAATGTTCAATAAAAAATAATAGGTTAGTTTAGATTTCATCCTAGAATTTAATATTAGACTTAGGTTAGTTTAAATTGAATTTTTAGAATGAATATTAGGATAGCTTAGATTTAGAACTTAGGCTTAAAAATTCATTTCCATGTAGAAGTAGAATAAATAAATAGACTATTTATTTTTTAATTCATGTCATTGAATTCCTTTTAGAATTTTATTCCTTATGTTTAATTTCTTTGTTTTTGCTTCATTTGATCTTACAACTTTAATAGGATTCCCCATTTGTTCTTAGAATCAACTTAACTTCATTAAGAAGTAAGTTGATTTCTATTAGTTTCTAAGTTTTCATTAGGAATAGAAGACTTCACTAACCATTAGGACCACCTTGTAAATAAATAAACAATTAGGATTGAGTCTTAGTCCCTTAGATTTTTCCTTTTATCAACTTGAGTCATTCTTTCTCCCTTCAAAAGAAAAGAAATAAAACACTTAATAAAAACCGGACAATCTTGTACGACACGAGACTTTGTTGCGGAGTGTTTATACGCGTCCTGTTTCGGGGCGAGGTGTAAATACTTCCCGCGATGGATAGGTCTTAGTACAAGACCGTTCACAAACAAATTCAAAACACTTCTTTTAAAAGACAAAAACAAATAACAAGCGACTATCCTGCGGGAACTTCTCTTCTCATCTCATTCACTCACAACGCGAACTCGCGGCGACTTGTCTTTCATGCAAGACGGTAAACGTACTCGTACCAGACGAGCCTGCAACACCTGAGCATAGACATACGCAGTTCCAGCTGTAAAAAAACACAAACAAATAGTTCCCGCCTTAGTTAGGCGAACTACGTCGACTCTGATCCTCATTATCCCGATGAGGTACGTAGGCAGCGGGGTAGGGCCCGTTCGAGCACACTCTTTATTTTCCCTACATTTCCCCTTTTCTTTCCTTTTTCTTATTTCAGTTCATTTCTCATTTCCATTCCCTTTCTTCCAGTTAGCGGTTTTATTCAGCAGCATTCTTATTTCTCACCCCTTGAAACAAACAAGCAAGCGTGGATCCCATCGGGTACGACGGACGGATTGGGGTGCTAATACCTTCCCAATTCGTAACCGACTCCCGAGCTCAGATCTTTGGTTCGCAAGGCCTTGTCATTTCCTTCTTCCTCAGGTTTGTGCAACATTACCTTTCCCATTCATTCGGGATAAAAATGTTTGGCTGACGACTCTAACCTTTCCGCGCCACTTTCGCGTTTGTACTAGGATGAAAATCCCGGGAGCGACACACCCCACAGTTGCCTAAATAACATTTGTCCCTTCATTTGTCCCTTACATCCAAGGTAATGACTACCTATTCCTTAATAATAGGGATAGTCTTACCATTTAAAGGATTCAAGAACAGAAAAGACTTAAACTTAGGGTAGGTTCCTCTTAGATACTTGCTCACTCTTCAAAACATTTCAAACACTTCATACATTTTAAACAATTTTCAAAACAAAGGTTTTATATACATCCGTACATGGATCATTATAAAATACTTAAGAAAATTTTTATTCACACACTACACTTCTTAAAACAATTTAAAGTGAGCTAAGTAACTAAGAGCCCATGGATAACCATGGATGTAAAGGGTGCTAACACCTTCCATTTACATAACCTACCCCCCGGACCCAAAAATCTTTTAAAAGGTCTTTCCTGTTCTTTTATGACTTTCCTTTGGATAAAATAAAAGTCGGTGGCGACTCTTGCTCTCCGCAACATTTAACTAAAGTCAGTTTTCCCACCGTGTTGCAGATAGGTAGTGGGATAAAACATTATCGTATTGTGTACCATCCTTGCCAATAGTAACATTGTCATCTGAACTTCAGAGGCTTCTGATTATAAATCAATGAATGAAGCATGAGCTAGAAACGATGATACTTGGGCTTTCAGAGAACCTAAGTCTTTAGTCTTCAAAACTTGTTCACATAGAACTATGATCTTCAGGACTTCAACACTTGGTTTGAAACCCATGATCTTCATAACTTCAAGTCTTAGAGTCTTAAGAACTTTGTTCACATAGAACATTATCTTCAGAGTCTTCAACACTTGGTTCTTCAGATCCTTAATCTTTAAAACTCGTAAGTCTTCATAATCTTTCAGGCACTTGGTCTTTAGATGTTAATTCTTCAAAACTTCAAGTCATCAGAGTCTTCAGAACTTAGTTCTTCAGAAGATTAATTTCAGAAGCTTCACTTCGCTATCTTATCAGAACCACGTTCATACCAACATCTACAAGAGCAATGCCAACGCAACATCCACATCCTTGGATCTTTCTGATTGTGTTTAGATTCAAAAGCACATTATGCCTAGTGAACTTGTTAAGTTCCTTGGATAAACATCAAACATTAATGATAAACAGTTTATATCATTAGATTTGTTTGAGTTTGCATTCTTAAGGTTATATCAAAATCATATTTCCATTTCTCCCCTTTTTTGACATCATAAGAAAGGTAGAGCATCTTAGAATTTTAAGCTTGTTAATATGATCATGATTCTAATTCAATGCATATAAATATGACAATTAAGATTAACCAGAGATTGAAATATACACATATTAAAATTCAATCATTCAAGAAATAAATAAACAATTCAGAATAGAACAAAACATTTTTCATTGATTGAGTGAAATTTGAATACACGAATATGACCAGGATTTAGAAAGAAAAACCTATAGTACTATCTTCCTTTACTAGATACTAGAGAGCAAAGGTTGACAAGACTCAAAATGAAGTTTTGATGTCATTCCATTGCGCGAGCTGTGATCAATCACTCCTTGGAGTTTAAGGATGTGAGATATAACTCTGCAGAAAGGTACTTGATAAGTTAACTTGTCTCTGAAAATGAGGATTTCTTCTCTCAAATGAAGAAACATGGCTTTCACCAAGTTAATTCTGATCCTGGAGATTAGGAAGAGAATAAAAAGCTTATCCATACTTGACATCCATTTAGTCCCTCTTTCTCTAGGTCTTAAGTTGGTTATCAAGATTTTATACCAACTTCTCGCCTCAGGAGTGAGAGTATCAAGATGAGCAACATTACCCTCTTTTCCGTAGATGGCATCAATGTACCCAACAAACATTCTATCATTGGAGAAATCCTCAGGTATGACCCCTTCTTCATTGAACTCAGTAGCTTGAGTGATGTTGGTTGGGTTTACCATTATTAGGCAACTACAAAGAGAACAACACAACAAAAAGGGTCGATCTCTAAGACTCTAGTATTTGCCCAAAATTCTGTCACAAGTTCAGGGTAGACAGGTCCAACCAACATGTTGAAATAGCTTTCCCAATATTGAGCTAGAATTCTAGAAAGAATCATGGGTTTCCCTTGTTCAGTCAGAGAGGCTGAACTTACAATGCATTCATTTAGAGTTACTAGATCAAAGTTATTTCCACAAATGATTTTTGAAGACATTCTTGACAGCGGTTGTAAGATGAAGAGAATTAAGTTTCTAACGAGGAAAAGAATGAAGATGTGTAACTGAGAAGTTTAATGAGACACAAGAAGAAAAATACTCCTATTTATGGAATAATTAAGGTGGAGAGAGAAATATTGTCAATAAAGGCGTGACGCTTTGGAATAGGCCATTTCATCAAAATTGATACTAACCATGAGTAGTAAAAGTATCGAGGTGACAACAATCATTAAACCATATATGAGAATACTTATCGATCTATTCTTATGAGTTACCAGAAACGGATGACACATACATCAATGAAAAACATAACAGTTTATTCTTACAAGAATTATCTGAATTCTAATATTAATCTGGTCATAACTATATATTCATTTAATAATATGCTTGAAGATAACTATCCTACTATGCTAGATTTATCATGTCATGCAACCAGTTGTTATTATGACTTAATGACGCATAAGGAAATGTAACTTTTCAAAATCCAGAACATGTTTTAACTAATGACCTACATGCATTTTTTAGATGTTACTTAGGAAATATTCCCATATTAACTAATAAGGCTAGTTATGAAAATCATACCTTAAGATCTTATAGGCTGACTCTTCATCATATTGTTTTACCGTTCTGATTTTGACTCTCTTCACTAAGATTCTCTTCTAATGACCATTCCTTTCTAATTCTGACTTTTGACTTGATCTTCTTCTTGGCATAACTTTTGATCAGCTTTTGTTCATCCAGGTTCTGAAGGTTCTTCTTCTTCTGAATGTTGACTCCGAGCTTGATGATCAAAATTAGTTTTAAGATCAGAACAAATCTTAGAACTTCTGAAGGTTTTCCATGCAACGTACTTAACATCTGAATATTCATTTTCTTATCAAGAACTTTTTGACAAGAGACTGAATATGAGAGGGTCAATGATTCCATTAGCTTGAACATAAACTTCTGAGAGGTTATGTGCTAGGGAGAATTAATTGACATCTCCTAATCTTCTGATTCAGCTTCCTTGCACAGATGCAAATCTTTGTCAGATACAAGTATCAACAAACTTTGAACAAGTTTGAGTGATAATATTGTTCTTACAATACTATGCTAACTTGATAAGAGTTAGTTCAACAAAGATAGACAATTTATCTTCTTCTGAAAAGAATATATACTAATTTCTTCAAGGTGAATAATATCAGTGATTTAAATTCTTTTAACTCAGAACAAATGACTTTTGTCCCAGCATCTCTAATTCCAAAACTCATTCATCATGAATTTATGAGTAGAATGTTGGATAACATCTTGAACAATTTTAGTTTGTTCAATTGAGATAGAGACTCAATTTTTAACAGAATTTCAACTGTCAGAGTTACTTCCATCAAGTTCTCAGAATACTCCATTAATGAAGTTCTTTAGGAACCACTAAGCTTTCTTCTTTTAAATACAAAGTATTACTTAGAAGCATAACAAAGGAAACATCATTCAATTTGCATTGAATCTTATAACTGTTAGATCAGTTAGGTCTTGAACGTTCTGACAAAAACCATTTTCAGAGTTTGACATCCTCTGTTTATAATTTGTGACTTCTTCTGCAGACTTCAGCATGAATGTAAACACCCCAAATTTGCCCTCACCTATTCACACCATGGCTTGTGATCATCTCATATGCATAAACACAATCATATCATCTCACATCCCATTTTTGATTCACTGCATAGCTTCTAAGGCATCTGCACCTAGGGTTTGTGATCTGAGCAACCTCAGGGCATCTTGAGGCACTCCAAAGGCCATCAATCAACTCAAAGAGGTCCATGTGTGTTCTTATATCACATTTCATCTCCTCAAAGTCAAAATTGCAGAGGAATCACAAGAACTAGGGTTTGAGGTGATGCAGAGCCAGGTTGAACTGCACAGTTGACTGAAAATTAGGGTTTTGGTTTCAGAGGCCATAACACCAAATTTTTTGGTCATTCTTGTTTCCATTGATCTCTATATGGTATGGGGAGTATGCATATCAATTTTCATGAAGAAATTCCATGGGGAAGTCATCTGGTCAAGAGTTGACTTTTCAGACAAGTTAATGCAAAATCAGGGCATCTGAGGCCCCCAATGACCCAACCAATGGGAGATCTTCATCATTTTGAGTGTATATGATCTTTATTTGATCATGGAAGAAGGTTGAAGTTCATAGAAATCAAGAATTTAGGGTTTTTGCAAATGTTGACTTTTTGGGCATAGTTGACTTTTCAAGAATGCATCATTTTAGGTCGTTTTTCAAGCCATGATTCTTGATCCAAAAAGGCTTCAAATGGAAAAACTTTGGTCTTGAAAGTTGTAGATCTCATCTTTCCCTTTTCAAAAAGTACAAGAACATGATCAAACTCTTCTTGGATCAAAAGTTATGGCAATGCAAAGTTGGCAAAAATCATTTATTTTCAAGATATGCACCAAGTGTGAAAATTGCAAAATCATGTGCTAAGTCAAATTGCAACTTCTAATTGGTATCAAACCAGCACATAAGCATTCTCTAAGTCCTAAAGTTCAGATTGAACCAAAGGAATCACATGTTTGTATGGCCTTTGGAGCAAGATTTTTCACATGTGAACAAAGGAAGCCAAGTTGCAAATACTCATGATCACTTCCATCCACTTGCTGCCTAGCCTGCTGACCACTCCTAGCCTTTCTCCCTCACCTTGCTGCGCAGCCCACACCTCTTGTACTTGGCTGAAACATGACCCATGCCTCTCTTACAAGAAGTTGACATTTTGGCAAAAGTAGCCACACCTATCACAGCAGGCCAAGTCACATCAACTGACCAATAGGCTTTGTTTATGTGGATCAAATGCTGGCCATAACACACTTCAAGCAAGCCTGAAACTCACACATTCATAACATTCACAAAACACTCCATTTTTGCATAAGCCTTCGAATTTCTCTCCACAGCATACAAACACCAAAACCATCTTCACCAATCATCTCACCACACTCCATAGACCACCCAGCACCAAGAACCCAAGCTTGAAACAGCCTGAACATCTCACTGCCATTTCTCACTCCATTTTGCAGTTTCATTCGAAACTCTCACCATAGCTCACAAACACACAAACAAACACTCCAGACCTTCTCCATTCATCCTCAGGATCACAAACCATCATTCACAATGGCCTGAAACCTCCAGAAACACCATTGCCATTTCTGATCAAGCTTGAGCAGGAGCTTTCGAATCTCACTATCCAGCCAGCTTAAACTCTCTTTGAGCATTCGAACATCTTCTGGGGATCAAGTGGAGTGGATTGCACAAGGAGAAGTGGCCAGAAAGTCCTCAAGTTGAAAGCTCCAAATCTCAGGTAGCTCGAAAATTATTTTTCCAGAAATCATTTTTCTTGTTACAAACTTGTTCTATGTGATTCACTGATCATCCTGATGTTTTTAGTTTTTGAAATGGTTTTGATTTGAGTATGTAATTTGTCTCTGAAACCAGCGTGCCCTAGAACTTGTTCTCTTCGATTCAGTTTGTTTAGGAAGAATAAATTTGTTTTGAGAGAGGGGTTTGATTCGTGAGAGGTTGAGGAACATTTCCATGGTTTTAGATTTCATTTTAGTGACCTAGGGAAGGATTTGGAAGTTTTCAGGGGAGAAGGTCACCGGAGAAGACGACCGGAGCTCGTCTCCGGTGACCTGAAAGTCATTAATGGGTAATTAGGGTTAGGGCTTCAGGTTTGAATTTCAGGCGTTGGATGAGTTGACCAGGTCTTTTCCCGCGCGCATCCAATGGCCCAGATCTTGTCATTAACTTAATTAGGTTTAATTTATTTAATTAATTAAGATTAGCCCAGTTTAAATTTGGACCACTGGATTTGGCGCGTGGTCAATGGTCCCCTTTCCAGATTGAATCCTGGCCTTCCATGCTGCATACTTTCATTTTATTTAATTTTTATTTCATTTTCTTTCATTTAATTTGCATAATTATTTAAAAATAGCAAAAATGTCTTAAAAATTATGAAACTTTTTCTTTAAAGTTTTATTAATTTTTAAGACCCAAAAATATTTTTATCTTATTTTTCATCATTAAAAAGGTATTTTTAAATATTTAAAAGATTATTTTTAATTGATTAATGGGAATTAATTAATTAAAAATACTTTTAGGTATTTAAAAATTACAAAAAAATTCATGAAATGTTCTAAGACATTTAGAAACATTGTCCAACCTTCAAACCAAATTTCTTTTTTGATCTTGATGCATTTTAAGAATTTTTCATTGAATTAAATCATTTTTTATGCATTATTTTGATCATAAGTTCAAAAATTCATTTCTGCCTATTGGAGGAGGTTGAGACATTGATTCTTCTTGCATTGTTTTGTGTTTGGCATGTAGTTTCTAGGATAAAATGGCCATGATTTGATCTTGCATTTTTCCAATTGTTTGGCATTTCTTTTGATAAGAACCCTAAAAAACCTTAATAACTTGTAAAATTCATATCTTGAGTTTGGTTGAAAGTTGGGAGCTCCCCTTTGGGCAGTGATTTATTATAGGTTTAGGGTTTCTTTGGGTGCCATTTTCCATTTTTCATCTTAGGGTTTGCTTCTGTTTTGAATTTTTGTTTGATGTTTGATCCATGAACCCTAATTTGGGCTTTCTTTTGCATACCTCTTGCATTCTCTTGCATAACATGATTTGTCTTTGCATTTTGTGCATTCTTGTGTTTCACTTGACATCTTAAGACATATAGAAAGCATGTTTGATCATTGCATTACATATTTGCCATGTCATTTGTCTTGTATGATTCATAACTTTCCATGTTTGTTCATGCTCCTTAGCTTGCATCATTTGCATTCATAATCTTGTA
Source organism: Lathyrus aphaca (assembly GCA_963966055.1). Classification (NCBI taxonomy): domain Eukaryota; kingdom Viridiplantae; phylum Streptophyta; class Magnoliopsida; order Fabales; family Fabaceae; genus Lathyrus; species Lathyrus aphaca. Next base: position 291,631,998 of record OZ014519.1, on the reverse strand, counting down.
TGAACATCTCCATGCCTTGTCTCATGTTTGCAGCGCCTCATAGCATCATAATCATCATCAACATGCTTCTGGTTTTGCTTTGCATCATATCATTTCATCTCATCTTGCATTGCATTGCATTTCTTTCTAACATTTCAGGTGGTAAGTAAACTTGAGAAGTGAATTTGCCTTCACTTCTCATAACTTTTCTTTTCATCTCTCTTACATCCATTGTTGCATTCTTATATGTGTTTGAGTTTGAGCTTGCTCATTCTTCTTCTTCCTACTTTCTTTCTTCAAGTGACTTGGCTTCTTGAATGAAGCAAGTCACTTTGCTTCTCTTGATCTTATTCATCTGCTTCCTGGTGGCTCCTCTGAAGATTGTTCTTGCAAACCTCACAAACCTTAGGAACAACCAAGCATGATAATGAATTAGGGTTTTGATTAGTCTCCCCCCATTAGTTTTACCTTTGTGTCTCTCTTTGAGTCTTCTCTTCTCATCTCATAATCAGGGACTAAACCCTAAAGGCTTTAAGGCTTTGTGATTAAGCTTATGCCTGCATCCTTCTCTTAGGATGGAGTGTATAACTTTAATCCTAAGTCTTGAACCCTTAAGGTGTTTAAATCTCTTAATCAATCCATCTAATAATTATCAAGACATCACACTTGTAACTTGGGCCTTGCATTAGGGTTCTAATTCTTCCTTAAGTGGTTAAGAAGGACTAACCCTAGTGTTAATGGACAAGTCCCCCTCAAGTTGTCTTACACATCATAAAAATCACTTCATCATCATACCATTAAATAAAATCCACTTAATAAAGGTTTGTTTTGTCATGGGTTTAATCCCTAATCATGGATTAAGCTGAGGAGCTTTCCTCAGCTTAAACATTCTCATCTATCATCCTTATTTTAGGATGGTGTAATGAGTCTGTTTAATCCCTGATTATGGCTTAACCTCATTACTCAACACTAAACAAAAATCACCAAAAACATCTAAATAATCACAAGTAGGTTAACGATCTTAATCCTACACCAAAGGTGATTAAGTGTGAGAATCTGACTTCACACTTAAGGCATTCTCATTACCCCTAATCAGAGGGAAGATGTGATGAGTTTACTAACCCATTGGTTTAGGCTTAAACTCATTAACTTACGACAAACTTTCAAAAGCAATAAAAGACTGAAAGCACAGAAACAAACAATAATCGTCTCCTCCGGGATTCTTTTCTCATCATCTTCACTCACAATCGAGAACTTGCTTCTTCCGTCTAATGCAAGACAGTTTGCACCTGAGCCAGACAGGTCATACACTTGAGCGTAGACAAGCAAGCAGTTCACGAGTCAATTCATCTTTCAGTCTCTTTGGGTCGAACTACGGTGTTCTGACTTCCTCATTGCACAAGAGGATACGTAGGCATAACTTAACGGTTATCGAACAAAAGTCTCTGTGTATTCCCCCTCTTTCTAGCTTTATTCTTTAGCCTCATGATCTTGAGCATTTCACTCCTTCCTCACACTGACACTTTCATACTTCATATCACTTATACACTATACACTGACACCTGTACATTCTTTTCCAGTTATTTTATACACAGATTGCACTGACACTACCCCTTTAAAACACAAATCTTTTAAGCGTGGATCCCGTCGAGTACGACGGACAATCTGGGTGCTAATACCTTCCCAGGTTGTAACCAACCCCCTTTCTCAGTCTCTCTGGTTCGCAAACCGTCTTATCCGTATCTTTTTCTAGGCTTATGCAGCATTGCCTTTCCTCCGGGATAAAAATGCCTAGCTGGAGACTCTATTCATCTCCAGTGAGTTCACGGCTGTGTGTTCTCATTGTTCCTTTCGCCGACCGTTCGCGCTTGTACCAGGATGCAAATCTTCGGGAGCGACAGCTTGGCGACTCTGCTGGGGACCCTTATACTGCAACCAGGGCTTCTGGTTCTTTTTGTGGGTTCCTCCTAGCGCTTGTTTGATTTGTGTTTATTGGGGGTGTTATGTGCTAGTTGTATACTTGCTTTATTTACTGCTTTCTGTACAGCATTATTTATTGCTTTCTTTACTGTTTTTTATATATCATACTGTCATTGTTGCTGGCTGGATCTGGTTTCTTGTTTTGGTGGGTGGGTGTTCCATTGAGAGTTAAGGTCCTATACCTGGGACCTGAGTGACACCTAGGCTAGAGTGAATCATATTCTTTCCCATTCCATTTCGGTCTGGTGCGGGAATATGAAACACGGTTCAGATATGGGTTTCTTCTTGAGAACTCTGTGTTGCAGATTTCCTGCAATGCTAGGGCTATCTGGGAAGCCTGCTAAGTCTGGATGACCTTTTAGTATTGACCTTCAGAAACTGAGGTGAATTAGAGGAGGAATTGTTATGGTTATTGTAAACACTGTACCTCCGGGTTAGAAGTGTTTACACTTCTCATAACTGATCCAAGTCTGAGGATCCTTGTTCTAGAGCATCACCTGTGAGGGGGTTGGGCTGTTTACAGGTTTGCAGGTACCTTGACCTCAGAATACCCTGTTACTTTGACTTTGTTAAGAATGCTCCATGTTGGATAGTTCTTGTGATTCTAAACCCTGGACATGTGGCTCTTTATTTGAGTCCCCCTACCTTGGTTACTGGATTTATAGACCTCATCTGGAATTCTTGAACACACATGGATCTATATCAAGGCATTTAATCAGATCCAGCTCAGTCACAAACCCTTGCATTTCATTTGCATACATACCCATTGCATCATATTAACATTTGCTTATTTGTGTTTCAGGGTATCCACCTTCATCTGGTTTTGGTTTTGACCCCATCTGCATCATTGACCTATCTCCACCAGCACTTGCTTCAGTTTGTCAGCCATATACTTCAGTCACTTGCACTAGCCAGTCAGTGGCCCACTCCTCAGCATCTTCATCAGCACTTACTCAGTCTCAGCACTTATGGCTCCAAAGAAAAGCAACATCACCTATCATTTCTTCCAACCAGACTTATCAGACATCAGGAGGATCCAGACCCTGATCACCCCAGATCACACACCTTTATTCAGGGAGCATTATGGGGATATACTTGACTTGGTCATGGATCTGGACCCATCTCAGAGAAGCCTGATCCATACCTGTATTCAGTTCTATGACCCACCATTGAGATGTTTCACCTTTCAAGACTTTCAGTTGGGTCCTCTTCTGGAAGAATACTCATCATTAACTGGTCTGCCCATCAAAAGAGAAATCCCTTTTAACCCTGAAATGGTCTTTCCCAGCAATGGAGAGGTAGCAAAAGCTTTGCACCTGGAGCCTGTTTTGATTGAGCAACACATGACCTCTAAAGCTGGGATCCCTGGATTTCATCTGGACTTCCTGATTTCTCAAGCTAGTCTGAAGGCCTCCTTGGGGGAGTGGAAAGCTGTTTGTGCTCTGTTGGCCTTAAGTGTATATGGAATTGTGTTGTTTGCAGATGAGCCTCGATTCATTAGCAAGAATGCAATCCACTTGTTCATCCTGAAGAACCATGTGCCAACTCTGCTGGGTGATCTCTATTACTCAGTACATCAGAAGAATGAAAAGCAGAGAGGGAGGCTAGTGAGGTGTTGTGCTCCATTATTTCATGCTTGGCTTCTCAGGCATCTACCCAGGACAGATGCATTTCTAAATCCTCATCAGCAAAGCAACTGGGCTAAGAGGCTCACTACTCTCACTTCAGCAGACATCAGATGGTGTACTCAGAGCACCAAGGGCAGAGATATCCTCACAAGCTGTGGACACTTTCCCAATGTGCCCTTGATAGGGGTTAAGGGAAGTATCAATTATAACCCTCTGCTGTTCAGGAGGCAATTAGGCTATGCACTGGTTCATACTCCTAGGGTACAGGACTTGGTTGAGACCCTCTACTGTGAGAACAAGGTTAGTCTGGCAGCTGTTAGGCAGGCTGCCTGGGCCTGGGATCATGTTCAAACCAAGGGGATCACCATTCTGGGGAAGTGCAATAATGTGGCATCAGTCCAATATTATGAGTGGTCCCATGCTAGGGCCCAATTCTCTGGAATGCCCTTCACCATAGAAGACATGCCTGAGTCATCTTCAGCACCACCCCTTGCCACTATCAGTTTGGAGGAGTTTGAGAGCTTGAAGGAAAGAAATGAGAAGTTAACCCAAGCCTTGCAGAAGACCCTCCGGGAGAGGAGTGAAGGTGTGAGGGAGATTGAGAGATTGGAGAAATTGAGAGTGGAACACTTGACTAAAATTGAGAAGTCTGGAGATTACATCAACAAGTCTAAGGCGGGTGAGCAGATTCTGAAGAATGCTTGTAAAGAAGCCCAGTTCCAGAGAGCAAGGACAGACTTGTATTTGAAAGAGAGTCAGGCCAGGTGGGTCCGGATCACTGAGGCCCGTACTCTAGAAGACAAGAGAGTTCAAGACAAGATGGAACAGATAGAAAAAGCCCTGGCAGCAGCCCAGAAGGAAATATCAGAGCTAGAAATCAGAGCTGGAGTGAAGAGGTCTAAGGACCAAAGTCAGAATAAGAAGTTGACTGCAGCTGTTGCAACAAGAAACCTTCTCATCAGAGGTCTCACGGAGCGTCCGGCTGATCCTGTGACCGAAGCACTTCTTAAGGAAGTTCGTGAGGATGAGTTTGGCCTTGGAGTTTGATCATTTGCTTGTTGTTATCCCTATTCCATGTACTTTTGCTTTTTTGTGATGTATTTTGACCCCTTTGAGGGCTTGTGTTGTAAAAATGAACAAGTTGTATTATTTCACCCTTTGTAATATATTTGTGTTGGTTTCTATCTGGGTTCACATCAAAAGCAACTTCAACAGCATCATCTTCAAGGGTCTGGAAGGGTCAAAACTGAAGGCCAAACCGGATACCTTGAGAACAAATAAGCATAACTGCATTGCATGCTAACCCTTTTGTTTGTTTTGTAGGTTTTTGTTTTGTTGTTGCTAACCTCTGTTGTGATATTCAGGAATTATTGCTCGCCGCCGGGTATTTCCTCTCAACAGGCCTCACAGATACCCAACTAGAAACAACCTTCCGGGAATCCAGATGGATCAGATGCAGCAGGACCTTACGGAGGTCAGAAACCAGATGGCCAACGAAAGGTTGGAGATGAGAACCCAGATAACCCAGTTCATGGAAGTGATGAACAACTTAGCTCAAAGCCAGGAGAGGCTCAGAACTTTGGTAGAAGGGAGGAATCAAGAGGAGCCCCATGCGGGTACTGCTGGCACAAGTAACAACGAGAGGGTCCAACCTCATGTCAATCCCCCAGTTTTTGGACCCCATCTCCATCCAAAGGCCAACATCCCAGTCAACATTCAAGGAACAGCCACAGCAGCCAGAGTACTTCAAGAAGATCCTCAGGAGGACCAGTATACAGTAATGGGTGCCGGAGAGGAAACTTATGATAGACGATTGGAAGAAATAGCTGAGAAGTTGAGGTCCTTAGAATCTCAAAATTCTTTGGGTTTCGACGTCATGGACATGGGTTTGGTAGAAGGGGTCAGGATCCCCCATAAGTTCAAACCTCCTTGTTTCGAAAAGTATAATGGGACTTCATGCCCCCGGACTCATTTGCAATCATTTCTGGGAAGGCTGAAGGCCTATACAATGGATGAGAAACTTTGGATGTTCTACTTCGAAGATAGCTTGACTGGAGCTTCTAGGGAATGGTATTCCCATTTGACAAGGGCAACTGTAAGATGCTGGAAGGACCTGGCAGAAGCCTTCATCAGACAGTATCAGTATAATCTAGACATGGCACCCAACAGGACTCTCCTAATGGGAATGTCACAGTCGTCAAGGGAAAGTTTCCGGGAATATGCCCAGAGATGGAGGCAATTGGCTGCTGCCGTTCAACCACCAATGTCTGAGAGAGAAATGGCAGACATGTTTATGAACACTCTCCAGGGAACGTATATTGACAGGTTAGCTGCTTTCTCTTCCACCAGCTTCGCAGATGTTGTCATAGCTGGGGAGAGAATTGAAAGCCTGTTGAAAATGGGCAAAATTTCCGACAACGGTGCAAGCTCGTCCAATAGTACAAGAAAGCCTTTTGCAGGCCCGAGAAGAACTGGCGAGACCAATGCCATTCACACCAACAGGGGTAGGCCCCAATATGTTCAAAGGACAATAGCAGCAGTCACCATTCCTGCTCCAGCTCATCCACAGCCAGTCTATCAACCTCCGCAACAAAACTTCCCACAACACCCCCAGTATCAGCAGAATCAATATCCTCCAAGGAACTTCAACAACAGCAACTCCAACAACAACAACCAACAGAGGCCATCCCAAGCTAACAGAGTGATCAACCCGATCCCAATGCCGTATGCTGCCTTGCTGCCACAACTTCTGAAACTCAACCTAGTTGAGCTAAGAACGTTGGCACCTCCGGATCCCAACAGTCTACCAAGAAACTATGACTCCAACGCTAGGTGTGCTTTTCATTCAAACGCACCTGGTCACAGTACAGAAAAATGCAGGGCTCTGCATATGAAGGTACAAGACTTGGTAGACTCCAAGGCTCTGAATTTTGCACCGCCGCCCAATGTCAATAAAAACCCAATGCCAAACCATGGTGGTCCCCGAATTAATGCTATTGAAGAAGACCAACCGTCTTATTTAATAACTAGTGTGGATCAGATCAGGACACCGTTGGTGGAAATCAAAGCTCAACTCCGAGAAAACCAAATATTTCCGGGGTGTGAACTAGGGTGTCCCTACTGCAATATTTCATGGAACGGGTGCGAGGACCTGAGGAATGGCATTGACAGCCTTATTCAGAGTGGCCTGCTACAGATCACTACATCATTTCCGACAAATCCGACAACTTCATCAACAACGGTTTCAGACCCTCCTACAACTGCAGCAACTATTGTTCCCGATAATTCACCAGCAACATCAACCAGTACTTCATCTATCCTCCCAAATGATCAGTTTTCAACAGTTTCTCCTGCTACAACTTCAGCTTCATTCCATTTCGAATCTCCATCAACAACAACATCAGTCCTTCCAACAACACCTCCTACAACACCAGCAATCAATCATGAAGATGTCTCTACTGTTACCATATTCTACGATCCTGAAAATAATTCCGCCTACCATTCAGAAGGTGCTGCTCCCGCCAGAACACCAGTTACAATCTTTTATGATCCACAAACAATAACAGTCCCTTCAGCAGCAGAAATCAGTCCAGTCACTGTCACGGTGCCTGGACCAGTACCATATGAAAGCAATAGGGCCATCCCTTGGCACTATGGCTCTGACGTGTACTGTGAAGGGAAAAGAATCACTCTTGAAACGTCAACACCTGCACCACAAGTAGATAATGTGGGGGGAGGCGGAGGTTTCACTCGAAGCGGACGTCTCTTTGCTTCACAAGTTCAAAGACCTACTGCCGAAGCAGAAGCTGCTGCCAAGGCAAAGGGTAAAGGCCCGATGCAGGAAGATCCAGCTGCCAAAGAAGCCCTGAAAACTCCATTCGATCAGGAAGTTGATGAGTTTATGCGGATCATCAAAAAGAGCGATTATAAAGTTGTGGATCAGCTTCACCAGACGCCATCCAAAATCTCTATCCTCTCACTGCTTATGTGCTCCGAAGCCCATCGGAATGCACTACTCAAAGTCCTGCACGCAGCTTACGTGCCTGAGGAGATTACTGTCAACCAATTGGAAACCGTGGTTGGAAATGTTACTGCTAGCAATGGGCTAGGGTTTACCAATTCTGACTTGACAGCGGATGGCCGCAATCACAACAAAGCCTTGCACATAACCATGGAATGCAAAGGAGCTGTCCTTTCTCATGTGCTGGTGGACACAGGTTCTTCCCTGAATGTCCTACCAAAGAAGGCTCTGGTGAAATTAGAATATGACGGATTGGCATTGAGACCCAGCAACCTGGTGGTAAGAGCCTTTGATGGTTCGAAGAGATCGGTTCTGGGAGAGATTGAGCTGCCTGTGACAATTGGCCCGCAGACCTTTAAAACTATCTTTTATGTGATGGACATTCAGCCCGCCTACAGCTGTTTGTTGGGTAGACCCTGGATTCACGCCGCCGGCGCAATAACGTCTACCCTTCACCAAAAGTTAAAATTTGAGTGGGAGGGTCAAGTTGTCACAATCTGTGGGGAGGAGGATATTTTCGTTAGCCATCTGGCTACCTACAAGTACATTGAGATGGATGGAGAGATCCATGAAACAATGAGCCAAGGTTTTGAAGCCTTGAACGTCAATGAAGCATCTGCTGTGTCGGGTATCTCCATGTCGTCCTACCAACAAGCCCGGAAGGTTGTTGAAGAAGGAACTGCCCTAGGCTGGGGCATGGTTTTAGCTGTGGAGGAGAAGAAGGACAAGTTTGGGTTGGGTTACAGACCAACTCAACATCAAGCAAAGGCTGCTGCAGAGCCAGGTTTTGTCAGTGGGGGAATGCTTACCCCCGATGCTATCAACTGTCTGGAAGACGAGCTGGAAGAGGAGCGCAATCTGGAGAATTGGATTCGTCCAAAGATCCCGGGGAGCAGTGTCTCGAACTGGTCTTCCCAGGAAATTATAAGAGTTACTCATGCAGAGTAATTATTATTTCCTGTATTTTTATAGCATGCATCAAAGTCTTGCATCTTGCCCAAGATGACAAGACTCATTTTGTAATCAGGGCCATCTGTACTTTTGTGCAAACAAGATTAAATTAATGAAATATCAGACATCTTTTTGCAAACGAGTCTTTTTCTTTTATGCTCACTGTTTTTCCATTTTTCTTTTTGTACAAAAAATAAATGGCGGTGTTTTCAAAATGATAACTTCATTTCACTTTTTCTAAAGCAAGATTAAAATCAATCACTAAAATGAACAAACTTAACCCTTGCAGAGAGTGCCTTCCAGACTGCACCGACAACAGCACGGCTGTGACATCGTATGACTTTGACAATCCAATCAATCAAGCTGATGAAGGGGTTGATGAAGAATATGAGCTTCCTGAAGAGCTAGCTAGGTTGTTGAGACAGGAGGAAAAGGTTATTACTCCTCATCAGGAGGAGATTGAAGTGATTAATCTTGGTACTGACGAAGACGTGAAAGAAGTTAAAATCGGGGCCTGCCTGCAAGACTCAGTGAAGAGACAACTGATAGATCTGCTTCAAGAGTATGTTGATGTGTTTGCTTGGTCGTATTAAGATATGCCAGGGTTGGATACCGACATTGTTGTGCACAAGCTGCCTTTGAGGGAAGAATGCCCACCGGTCAAACAGAAGTTGCGCCGAACTCGCCCAGACATGGCTATGAAAATCAAGGAAGAGGTACAAAAGCAATGGGACGCCGGGTTCCTTGCTGTGACTAGCTATCCGCCGTGGGTTGCTAACATAGTACCTGTGCCTAAGAAAGACGGCAAAGTAAGAATGTGTGTTGACTACCGGGATCTGAATAGAGCCAGCCCGAAAGATGACTTCCCATTACCTCACATTGACGTATTGGTGGATAACACGGCTCAGTTCTCGGTATTCTCCTTCATGGATGGATTTTCAGGATATAATCAGATCAAGATGTCACCTGAAGACATGGAGAAGACAACATTCATCACACCTTGGGGGACGTTCTGTTACAAAGTGATGCCATTTGGACTGAAGAATGCGGGTGCAACGTATCAACGGGCTATGGTGACATTATTCCACGATATGATCCATAAGGAAATCGAGTGTTATGTGGATGACATGATTGCCAAGTCCCTTACAGAGGAAGATCACCTGGTGAATCTGCTGAAGTTGTTCAAGCGACTGAGGAAGTACCAACTAAAGCTGAACCCCAACAAATGCACATTCGGGGTGCGATCCGGTAAGCTGCTGGGCTTTATTGTAAGCGAGAAAGGGATTGAGGTTGACCCTGATAAAGTCAAGGCTATACAAGAAATGCCTGCACCGAAGACAGAAAAAGAAGTTCGAGGGTTCTTAGGTCGATTGAACTACATCTCACGGTTCATATCCCACCTTACAGCAACCTGTGAACCTTTGTTTAAGCTGTTAAGAAAGGAACAAACGGTCAGGTGGAACGAAGATTGCCAGAAGGCTTTTGACAAGATCAAGGAGTATCTGCAAGAACCTCCAATCCTCATGCCGCCAGTTGAAGGAAGACCTCTGATTATGTACTTGACAGTGCTAGAAGAATCAATGGGGTGTGTGTTGGGCCAGCATGACGAGTCTGGTCGAAAAGAGTATGCAATATACTACCTAAGCAAAAAGTTTACCGACTGTGAACAGCGTTATTCACTGCTCGAGAAAACTTGCTGCGCTTTAGCGTGGGCTGCTCGCCGACTGAGACAGTATATGTTGACCCACACTACCTTATTAATCTCAAAAATGGATCCAGTTAAGTACATTTTCGAGAAGCCAGCTCTTACCGGACGGGTTGCAAGATGGCAGATGATTCTCACAGAATACGACATACAGTACACATCTCAGAAAGCCATCAAGGGCAGTGTATTATCTGAATATCTTGCTGAGCAACCCATTGATGATTACCAGCCAATGAGGTTTGACTTCCCTGATGAAGACATCATGTTCATTAAAGCAAAAGATCACGAAGAGCCTATTCACACTGAAGGGCCTGACCCGGAGGAAGAATGGACTATGATGTTTGATGGGGCTGTTAACATGAATGGCCGTGGTGTTGGTGCAGTACTCATTACACCTAAAGGAGTTCACATGCCTTTCTCGGCAAAACTCACTTTCAACTGCACTAACAACGAAGCCGAATACGAAGCTTGCATTATGGGTCTTGAGGAAGCCATCGACCTCAGGATCAAAACATTGACTGTATTCGGAGATTCAGCTTTGGTAGTCAATCAAACCAACGGAAAATGGTACACCCACCAAGATCATCTGATACCTTACAGGGATTATACGAGAAGGTTACTGACTTTCTTTACAACGGTCAAACTTGAGTATATCCCTCGGGACGAGAATCAGTTTGCAGATGCTCTTGCTACCATTTCATCCATGATCAAAGTTCAAGCTGCTAACTTTGTACCCCAGATTTCAGTGTCTAGACTTGATAGACCAGCATATGTATTTGCAGCGGATGTTGTAAAAGATGATAAGCCTTGGTTCCATGACATTAAATGCTTCTTGGAGGATCAAACATACCCACCTGGGGCATCTTCCAATGATAAGAAGACTTTGAGAAGGCTTGCTGGTAGTTTCTTTCTGAACACTGATGGGTCTTTATACAAGAGGAACTTTGACATGGTACTCCTCAGATGTGTTGACAAGACGGAAGCAGATTTGTTGATGCATGAAGTGCACGAAGGATCTTTTGGTACCCATGCAGGAGGGCATGCCATGGCTAAGAAATTGCTAAGATCAGGCTATTACTGGATCACAATGGATGCAGATTGTTGTGCCTATGCCAGAAGGTGTCACAAATGCCAGATTTACGCAGACAAGGTGCATGTGCCTCCCAATCCTTTGAACATCATGTCTTCACCATGGCCCTTTGCTATGTGGGGTATTGATATGATTGGCAAGATTGAGCCAACTGCTTCAAATGGTCACAGATTCATCCTGGTCGCTATTGACTATTTCACCAAGTGGGTTGAAGCAGCCTCATATGCAAACGTTACTAGGCAAGTGGTAGCCAGATTTCTGAAAAGAGATATCATCTGTCGGTATGGAGTGCCCGAGCGAATCATTACTGATAATGGTTCCAATTTAAACAACAAAATGATGGCAGAGCTGTGCCGGGACTTCAAGATCCAACATCACAATTCTTCTCCTTACAGGCCAAAGATGAATGGCGCTGTTGAGGCAGCCAACAAGAATATTAAGAAGATTGTGCAGAAGATGGTAGTCACCTACAAAGACTGGCATGAAATGCTACCGTTTGCCTTGCATGGGTACCGCACATCAATCAGAACGTCCACTGGGGCAACACCGTATCAGCTTGTATACGGTATGGAAGCAGTCCTACCTGTTGAAGTTGAACTACCCTCTCTGCGGGTATTAATGGATGTTAAACTAGGTGAAGCAGAATGGGTACGGTCCCGATTCGAGCAACTGAGTCTGATCGAAGAGAAAAGATTGGCTGCAATCTGCCACGGGCAGTTATATCAGAAGAGAATGAAGAAGGCCTTCGACCAGAAAGTCAGGCACCGAGAGTACCAAGTGGGAGATCTTGTGCTGAAAAGAATCCTCCCTCCTCATACAGACCACAGGGGCAAATGGACTCCAAATTATGAAGGACCATTCGTTGTAAAGAAAGTTTTCTCTGGTGGAGCACTGATGCTCAGCACCATGGATGGTGAAGATTTCCCATCCCATGTGAATTCAGATGCAGTTAAAAAATACTTCGCATAAAATGACCCGCTGGACATAAAAAAACAGAATGTAAGTCCAGGCAAAAATAGGGCATCCCGACGAGTCAAAAACAGAATAAAAGACTCGGGCAAAAGTAAGGGAAAATGAATAAAAAAATGTACACCCGCTGAGTTGAAAAGCCGCATTGGACAGCTCAGGCAAAAATGGGTATCCCGATGGATTGAAAACCCGAAAGGGCGATCCATGCAAAATAAGGGAATAAGCGAACAACTGCATTCTGAATTCGTCTGTATTATATACAACTTGGTAAGCTTCCAAAGGATCAAGCTTCAATCAGAATCAACTCTCTCCAGAAAGCAAGACGAGAAGAACGTCATTGTCATACGAGTCATAGCAGAAGAGGAAGCTCCTTGGAAGCATCGTCAACACCGCCAGCACTTTGTTTCTCAATTTGTAACAGTCTCTTCATTTCAGGAGATATGTTTCCTTGACTGTATCTTGCCAATTCAGGGCACATGAATTAATAAAATCAGATTTTCGGTCATGTTTCGTTTTTACATTTATGTTTTGCAAAGAGTTGTCTGATATCTCTAGAAATACAATTGCATAAGTACAGATGCCTTTCTCTAAAAATAAAAACACATGCTTACGGGGAATGTGATTATTCTCGAAAGTACTTAACTCCTATGACGGAATCTAGTGAGGGATACCTCGAGACCTTTTGTACGTTTCCTTATCGTTGCAGGATTGTAGGTATCCAGAACGCAACCTGGGGCATGCAGGTTACATCTCAGCAAGTTGGCGAATCATTATCAACTCGGTCTATCTTCCACGTGGCACTGGAGAGTGCCCACCTCCCCAGCAAAGTTGCCAAATCAACAAACAGGCTTAACACTCAGGATGTTTTCTCCCCAGCCGAGTTGCCTCTCATTACTCTCCCCAGCTGAGTTATCAACATCATTCCCCAGCTGTAGTACCAACCATTCTTCCTCAGCAGAATGCGGAAGTCAGGGAATCATCTCCCCCACAGAATCCCCAGCCTCTATTCAGAAGAGCAACGCACGGAGAAGTCACAACAGAGTACGGAAAGCTTCTACAAACCCCAGCTGGGTCCCATATTATAAGGATATGTCAATCAGCGACATGTATCCCCAAACAGATACATCATTAGATCTACCAGTGATCTCATCCCCAGCTGGGATGTTCACTTCAAGCAGATCATCCAGAGATCTTCGCAGCAATGGGATCCGAATCCCGGATCTGTGCCCCTTTGCATAATCATAGCATTCGCATCATACTATCCCCTCAGAGCGTAGCATTCCGTCTAATACGGAGCATTACGGCAAAAATCAAATACATAGCATAATCATAAGTCATGTTGTGAATTGAACACTTGTGAATAATAAACCGTTCATTATCATGATACAGAAAATCCCCACCAGAGTCCCCGGCAAAAGCAGTTGCCTCACAATCACAAACACCAGTATATACTCCTTTTCGCACCCGTCCGTGTCATCTTTCCCCAGTAAAGTCGCCTGAACACTCTTTACAAACAAGATCACCCGTACTACAGATACTTCCTGACACCCGTCCGTGTCAAATCACCAGCAGAAAGCCAAAGACATCCTCTTGGCACTCACATATACTTATATGCACTTTTCTTGACACCCGTCCGTGTCATATCCCCAGCGCAGTCGCTTACACCTTTATCACTCATATACTTGTTAATATTATACTTTTCTCTCTTGACACCCGTCCGTGTCACTCTCCCCAGCAGTTAACACTCATCTATACAATACAATGCTCATTACTCATGGTACACTTATACAGATACTCGTCCGTATCTTGTATTCATCATCACTCATATCCCCACAAATTCGACAGTAGTCCTTGTTCTTTGTTAACCAGTTGGTACTCGTCCGTACCATCATCTCAGAACATTGCGTCTAGTGTTTGTTTCTACATGATACTCGTCCGTATCATAGTCTTAAGGATGCTCGTCCGCATCTCTAATCCATACACCGTGTCAAACACTCTTGTCTCCTTGAATATAGATACTCGTCCGTGTCTATTGTTCCCCAGAAGAGTCCTTTTAGATGCAACACTCGCCCGTGTTCTTTGTTAACCAGTTGATACTCGTCCGTATCATCATCTCTGAACATGTGTCAGTTTGTTTCCACATGGTACTCGTCCGTATCATAGTCTTAAGGATGCTCGTCCGCATCTTTAATCTATACACAATACCAAACACTTATACCTTTTGTTTCTTGGATATAAACACTCGGCCGTGTTTACATTATCCCCAGTAGATCACCAACAAATTTTCTTTTTATCTAACACTCGTCCTGTGTTATGATACCTTTGAGAGCAGCCGTACCCTGCTGAGTGGTCGTCCTCCACTTCTTGATGGTCGTCCTCCATCATGCTCATCCGATGGCCGTCCCCATCGTTGATTTTAGCAGCCGTCCCCTGCTAGGTGGTCGTCCTCCACCTTTTGATGATCGTCCTTCATCAACTTTATCCAATGGCCGTCCCCATTGTTGATTTTGGTTATCTGACATTCGTCCTATGTCATGACAAACCTTGAGAGCAGCCGTCCCCTGCTGAGTGGTCGTCCTCCACTTCTTGATGGTCGTCCTCCATCATGCTCGTCCGATGGCCGTCCCCATCGTTGACCTTTCTTATCCGATGGCCGTCCCCATCGTTGATATTTTTTTGGCAGCCGTACCCTGCCAGGTGGTCGTCCTCCACCTTTGATGGCCGTCCCCGTCATATTTCTTTTATCCCCAACAGAGCAGCCGTCCCCTGCTAGGTGATCGTCCTTCACCTTTGATGGCCGTACCCCATCATCTGTTTATTTCATTTATTCTTTAACCCGATGGCCGTCCCCGTCGTGGTCCCTTTTCCTTTTTAGCCCGATGGCCGTCCCCATCGTTGGTTACCTTTATGAACTTGATGGCCGTCCCCGTCATGTTTCATTCGATCCACAGAAAATTTTACAGCTTTATCTTGATGGCCGTCCCCATCACATTATATTACCTTTCCCAGCTAGTCGGCCGTCCCCGTCTTAGCTCTACCTTTTATCCCCAGCATGCCGGCCGTCCCCGTCATCGCTTTACTTCACATTTACCCCAGCATGTCGGCCGTCCCCGTCATTGCTCTTTACCCAGCAGTCGTCCTCTGCTCGACGGTCGTCCTCCGTCGCCCACACCTTACAATATACTCTACTTTTTTCATTTACAATCTATATCCCTTTTCTTCTTCATTCCGTGAGTGCAAATTTTGGACTGTCTTTGGTATTCAACCACAAGTTATCTTGTATGTCTGTTAAGCCGTCGCTTACATCCTGCACAGCTAACTCGTGCTTGAATAGGGGCAGCTGTAAACACCCCAAATTTGCCCTCACCTATTCACACCATGGCTTGTGATCATCTCATATGCATAAACACAATCATATCATCTCACATCCCATTTTTGATTCACTGCATAGCTTCTAAGGCATCTGCACCTAGGGTTTGTGATCTGAGCAACCTCAGGGCATCTTGAGGCACTCCAAAGGCCATCAATCAACTCAAAGAGGTCCATGTGTGTTCTTATATCACATTTCATCTCCTCAAAGTCAAAATTGCAGAGGAATCACAAGAACTAGGGTTTGAGGTGATGCAGAGCCAGGTTGAACTGCACAGTTGACTGAAAATTAGGGTTTTGGTTTCAGAGGCCATAACACCAAATTTTTTGGTCATTCTTGTTTCCATTGATCTCTATATGGTATGGGGAGTATGCATATCAATTTTCATGAAGAAATTCCATGGGGAAGTCATCTGGTCAAGAGTTGACTTTTCAGACAAGTTAATGCAAAATCAGGGCATCTGAGGCCCCCAATGACCCAACCAATGGGAGATCTTCATCATTTTGAGTGTATATGATCTTTATTTGATCATGGAAGAAGGTTGAAGTTCATAGAAATCAAGAATTTAGGGTTTTTGCAAATGTTGACTTTTTGGGCATAGTTGACTTTTCAAGAATGCATCATTTTAGGTCGTTTTTCAAGCCATGATTCTTGATCCAAAAAGGCTTCAAATGGAAAAACTTTGGTCTTGAAAGTTGTAGATCTCATCTTTCCCTTTTCAAAAAGTACAAGAACATGATCAAACTCTTCTTGGATCAAAAGTTATGGCAATGCAAAGTTGGCAAAAATCATTTATTTTCAAGATATGCACCAAGTGTGAAAATTGCAAAATCATGTGCTAAGTCAAATTGCAACTTCTAATTGGTATCAAACCAGCACATAAGCATTCTCTAAGTCCTAAAGTTCAGATTGAACCAAAGGAATCACATGTTTGTATGGCCTTTGGAGCAAGATTTTTCACATGTGAACAAAGGAAGCCAAGTTGCAAATACTCATGATCACTTCCATCCACTTGCTGCCTAGCCTGCTGACCACTCCTAGCCTTTCTCCCTCACCTTGCTGCGCAGCCCACACCTCTTGTACTTGGCTGAAACATGACCCATGCCTCTCTTACAAGAAGTTGACATTTTGGCAAAAGTAGCCACACCTATCACAGCAGGCCAAGTCACATCAACTGACCAATAGGCTTTGTTTATGTGGATCAAATGCTGGCCATAACACACTTCAAGCAAGCCTGAAACTCACACATTCATAACATTCACAAAACACTCCATTTTTGCATAAGCCTTCGAATTTCTCTCCACAGCATACAAACACCAAAACCATCTTCACCAATCATCTCACCACACTCCATAGACCACCCAGCACCAAGAACCCAAGCTTGAAACAGCCTGAACATCTCACTGCCATTTCTCACTCCATTTTGCAGTTTCATTCGAAACTCTCACCATAGCTCACAAACACACAAACAAACACTCCAGACCTTCTCCATTCATCCTCAGGATCACAAACCATCATTCACAATGGCCTGAAACCTCCAGAAACACCATTGCCATTTCTGATCAAGCTTGAGCAGGAGCTTTCGAATCTCACTATCCAGCCAGCTTAAACTCTCTTTGAGCATTCGAACATCTTCTGGGGATCAAGTGGAGTGGATTGCACAAGGAGAAGTGGCCAGAAAGTCCTCAAGTTGAAAGCTCCAAATCTCAGGTAGCTCGAAAATTATTTTTCCAGAAATCATTTTTCTTGTTACAAACTTGTTCTATGTGATTCACTGATCATCCTGATGTTTTTAGTTTTTGAAATGGTTTTGATTTGAGTATGTAATTTGTCTCTGAAACCAGCGTGCCCTAGAACTTGTTCTCTTCGATTCAGTTTGTTTAGGAAGAATAAATTTGTTTTGAGAGAGGGGTTTGATTCGTGAGAGGTTGAGGAACATTTCCATGGTTTTAGATTTCATTTTAGTGACCTAGGGAAGGATTTGGAAGTTTTCAGGGGAGAAGGTCACCGGAGAAGACGACCGGAGCTCGTCTCCGGTGACCTGAAAGTCATTAATGGGTAATTAGGGTTAGGGCTTCAGGTTTGAATTTCAGGCGTTGGATGAGTTGACCAGGTCTTTTCCCGCGCGCATCCAATGGCCCAGATCTTGTCATTAACTTAATTAGGTTTAATTTATTTAATTAATTAAGATTAGCCCAGTTTAAATTTGGACCACTGGATTTGGCGCGTGGTCAATGGTCCCCTTTCCAGATTGAATCCTGGCCTTCCATGCTGCATACTTTCATTTTATTTAATTTTTATTTCATTTTCTTTCATTTAATTTGCATAATTATTTAAAAATAGCAAAAATGTCTTAAAAATTATGAAACTTTTTCTTTAAAGTTTTATTAATTTTTAAGACCCAAAAATATTTTTATCTTATTTTTCATCATTAAAAAGGTATTTTTAAATATTTAAAAGATTATTTTTAATTGATTAATGGGAATTAATTAATTAAAAATACTTTTAGGTATTTAAAAATTACAAAAAAATTCATGAAATGTTCTAAGACATTTAGAAACATTGTCCAACCTTCAAACCAAATTTCTTTTTTGATCTTGATGCATTTTAAGAATTTTTCATTGAATTAAATCATTTTTTATGCATTATTTTGATCATAAGTTCAAAAATTCATTTCTGCCTATTGGAGGAGGTTGAGACATTGATTCTTCTTGCATTGTTTTGTGTTTGGCATGTAGTTTCTAGGATAAAATGGCCATGATTTGATCTTGCATTTTTCCAATTGTTTGGCATTTCTTTTGATAAGAACCCTAAAAAACCTTAATAACTTGTAAAATTCATATCTTGAGTTTGGTTGAAAGTTGGGAGCTCCCCTTTGGGCAGTGATTTATTATAGGTTTAGGGTTTCTTTGGGTGCCATTTTCCATTTTTCATCTTAGGGTTTGCTTCTGTTTTGAATTTTTGTTTGATGTTTGATCCATGAACCCTAATTTGGGCTTTCTTTTGCATACCTCTTGCATTCTCTTGCATAACATGATTTGTCTTTGCATTTTGTGCATTCTTGTGTTTCACTTGACATCTTAAGACATATAGAAAGCATGTTTGATCATTGCATTACATATTTGCCATGTCATTTGTCTTGTATGATTCATAACTTTCCATGTTTGTTCATGCTCCTTAGCTTGCATCATTTGCATTCATAATCTTGTATGAACATCTCCATGCCTTGTCTCATGTTTGCAGCGCCTCATAGCATCATAATCATCATCAACATGCTTCTGGTTTTGCTTTGCATCATATCATTTCATCTCATCTTGCATTGCATTGCATTTCTTTCTAACATTTCAGGTGGTAAGTAAACTTGAGAAGTGAATTTGCCTTCACTTCTCATAACTTTTCTTTTCATCTCTCTTACATCCATTGCTGCATTCTTATATGTGTTTGAGTTTGAGCTTGCTCATTCTTCTTCTTCCTACTTTCTTTCTTCAAGTGACTTGGCTTCTTGAATGAAGCAAGTCACTTTGCTTCTCTTGATCTTATTCATCTGCTTCCTGGTGGCTCCTCTGAAGATTGTTCTTGCAAACCTCACAAACCTTAGGAACAACCAAGCATGATAATGAATTAGGGTTTTGATTAGTCTCCCCCAATTAGTTTTACCTTTGTGTCTCTCTTTGAGTCTTCTCTTCTCATCTCATAATCAGGGACTAAACCCTAAAGGCTTTAAGGCTTTGTGATTAAGCTTATGCCTGCATCCTTCTCTTAGGATGGAGTGTATAACTTTAATCCTAAGTCTTGAACCCATAAGGTGTTTAAATCTCTTAATCAATCCATCTAATAATTATCAAGACATCACACTTGTAACTTGGGCCTTGCATTAGGGTTCTAATTCTTCCTTAAGTGGTTAAGAAGGACTAACCCTAGTGTTAATGGACAAGTCCCCCTCAAGTTGTCTTACACATCATAAAAATCACTTCATCATCATACCATTAAATAAAATCCACTTAATAAAGGTTTGTTTTGTCATGGGTTTAATCCCTAATCATGGATTAAGCTGAGGAGCTTTCCTCAGCTTAAACATTCTCATCTATCATCCTTATTTTAGGATGGTGTAATGAGTCTGTTTAATCCCTGATTATGGCTTAACCTCATTACTCAACACTAAACAAAAATCACCAAAAACATCTAAATAATCACAAGTAGGTTAACGATCTTAATCCTACACCAAAGGTGATTAAGTGTGAGAATCTGACTTCACACTTAAGGCATTCTCATTACCCCTAATCAGAGGGAAGATGTGATGAGTTTACTAACCCATTGGTTTAGGCTTAAACTCATTAACTTACGACAAACTTTCAAAAGCAATAAAAGACTGAAAGCACAGAAACAAACAATAATCGTCTCCTCCGGGATTCTTTTCTCATCATCTTCACTCACAATCGAGAACTTGCTTCTTCCGTCTAATGCAAGACAGTTTGCACCTGAGCCAGACAGGTCATACACTTGAGCGTAGACAAGCAAGCAGTTCACGAGTCAATTCATCTTTCAGTCTCTTTGGGTCGAACTACGGTGTTCTGACTTCCTCATTGCACAAGAGGATACGTAGGCATAACTTAACGGTTATCGAACAAAAGTCTCTGTGTATTCCCCCTCTTTCTAGCTTTATTCTTTAGCCTCATGATCTTGAGCATTTCACTCCTTCCTCACACTGACACTTTCATACTTCATATCACTTATACACTATACACTGACACCTGTACATTCTTTTCCAGTTATTTTATACACAGATTGCACTGACACTACCCCTTTAAAACACAAATCTTTTAAGCGTGGATCCCGTCGAGTACGACGGACAATCTGGGTGCTAATACCTTCCCAGGTTGTAACCAACCCCCTTTCTCAGTCTCTCTGGTTCGCAAACCGTCTTATCCGTATCTTTTTCTAGGCTTATGCAGCATTGCCTTTCCTCCGGGATAAAAATGCCTAGCTGGCGACTCTATTCATCTCCAGTGAGTTCACGGCTGTGTGTTCTCATTGTTCCTTTCGCCGACCGTTCGCGCTTGTACCAGGATGCAAATCTTCGGGAGCGACAATGAAGTTCTTATGAATCGAAATCATACTTTAACAATCATCATTTTCACTTCAGAAAACTTCCAATGAGCTTAATATGAGAAAGTCAAGAGTGGACTAATTCGTGTCTTGAAAAAATCCCATACTCATTTAGAAATAATCTCCAGCAAACAAGATTTCTTCTTTTTTGATGATTTGATTCTTGAGCAAAATATGTTGATCGACCAATCATATTTAAGATAAACATTCAACAAATATATAACCTTATTTGGAGAATCTATCTTCTCAGCTGATTCCGGCAAATCAGTGACTTGCACAAATGTAATCCATTTGCCTACAATTCAGTATCCTCTTAATATCATCAACTGATATAAAACTGAAATTGTAAGTGTACTAACTTTCACCTTAGGTATTTTCAACACACAACAATGAATCTTTATCTGACACTATTAAGTGTTTGATATCCATCAATAATAAAACTAGAGCTCTAATACCAATGGATCTCATATATATAAGTAAATTTTTAAAAAAATCTGTCCTTTAAGAAAAATGTTTGAATGCATTTAAGTCTTATATTCTTTTTAATTTTACCCATACTTTTTACTTTGGAAATAGTTAAAAACATAAAAATATGAAAAAAAAATAAAGATATATTTAGAATAATAATATTTAATATAATAAATATAAGTGATTTTTGTTTATATTTTAAGATCTTATTTTTTTTATTTTATATTTTAAATTTATTGGATGAAGTATAAATCATCCTTTTTTTTTAACCATGTCTCATGGTATTCCACCGTATGATGAAATGCACGTGATCGACCAAACCATGGTAGTCTAGAAAAAGTACTATAAAAATCTAACCTTTTCCTCACTTCACTTTCTATATATCTGCCACTCTTTCTCTTTCTACACCTTTCTATCTCCTCCACCACCTACCATGGCTCTTCAACTTTGGTCAACCTTTAAAGAAGCCATTGTTGTTTACACTGGCCTCTCCCCAGCAACTTTCTTCACTCTCCTAGCGATTCTCTTCACCCTCTACTACATCGTCACAAGTCTCTTCGGTTCCTCTGACACCCCCGAACGCCATGAAACCTCAAGAGACTTTGATGCTCAGATGGAGCCTCTTAGACCGCCTGTTCAGATCGGTGAAGTCACCGAGGAAGAACTTAAAGATTATGACGGCAATAATCCCGATAAGCCCCTTCTTATGGCTATTAAGGGTCAGATCTATGATGTTTCACAAAGCAGGTATGTATGTTTTCTTTGATTTTGGATTATGGGTTATGCTTTGTTTTGTCTATAGATCCTTTTTGATTATCTGAGAATTTTTTTTCTTTGGTTGCTCTTGTTATAAATTATAGTTGTTTTGTGCCCTTTTATGGATTAGTTTTGATTGAATACTAACAATTTATCTGATTGAGGTTTTATTTTATGTTTAGAGGTTTTAGCTTTGTTTATGTTTTCAGCTATGATTCTCTGTAGTTCTTACTCTGATTTTGAGTTAACGTTTAGAGGTCTTAGTTCTTGATTCTTAGAATTGATTGAATGATAGAAATGTTTGATTGAATTCAGTTTTCCTAATTAGGGCTTTTGGTTTTGCCATGAGAAAAAGTTGATTTTAGTTTAGACATGAATTGGATGTGAAGAGTATGGATATTTTTAGGTAAAGGTGTGTTGAACAATAAACTTGTATGTAATATGAGGTATGAAATCTAAACCTAATGTTTAGTGTATGTTTGGTTTTGCTTTTGAAAGAGTTAAAATCAATTTTAAAGGCGTAGAGTTGATTTTCGAATGATTCTGAGGGGTTTAATTCTTCTAAAGTAGAATTGATTCTGCCTTCTGAATTGATTCAACCTTCTGAATTGATTCTACTTGAAGTTATAATTTATAGCTATTGCTTAAAATGACTATTGAGTTTAAACGTGATTTTTAGATTGAAATTTGTTGTTCAACTTACTTTTACATAATGTATCCAAACATAAATCACATTACATCCAACTTGCTTTAAACCAGCATCAATTCTACAAGATCAATTCTCGTCACTGTAGAACCAAACACAGACTTAATTTCTCAGAAGTCTAATAGTTGTTACACAGACTTAATTTCTGAGAAGGTTCACACTCTTGCGTTGGGGACCAAGTCATTTATATTGATCTTACATTTTTTCAATGCTTGGTCCACACTTTTGCTGTACCTAACCTCATTAGGGCCTGTTTGGTTTTGAGCAGGTAGAAAGGGGTTAAAGTTGAAAACAGTGCAGACTAAAAATTATTTTCAACCTTTACTGAAAATGACTTAATTCTATTTTCTTCCACTTTTTGATAAAAAAGTTGTTATTCAAAACATCCTAATTGTTAAGTGACTTTGAATTCAAATTTGTGCTTCTAACTTTGAACAAGTCAGCAATTGTAGCATGTTCAATTGTGACGCAACCTTTTCTTCTTTGTACTCAAGCCTCGATTTGAGACTAAATGTCAATGAAGTGCTTTGAATTTTATTTACATAAGATTTTTGATTTGTTTTTGCTGCTGTTCTTAATCTGTTCTAGTTTGTCAGATTAGAAGATATTCTCTAGTTTATGTTTTTGCTCCAAGTATTGCAAAAGAAAACTGATGTATGGTTTTCTGTGTTTTTCAATGTGTTCTGCATTAGGATGTTTTATGGCCCCGGTGGACCTTACGCCCTATTTGCCGGTAAGGATGCTAGCAGAGCTTTAGCAAAGATGTCATTTGAAGAGAAAGATCTGACTGGGGACATATCTGGTCTTGGCCCATTTGAGCTTGAGGCCTTGCAAGATTGGGAATACAAGTTTATGGGAAAGTACGTAAAGGTTGGAACTATCAAAAAGATAGTTCCAGTAACCGAACCAGAATCCACCGGGGAACCTTCAGAATCCACTTCTCCCGATGCCGACACTTCCATTCCTCGTGAAAACAATGATGCTGCTGAAGCTTCTAAGCATCATGAAGATGCACCTTCGGAAACTCCAGCTGTTAAAAGTGAGGAAAATACACCTTCACATGTTGATGCAGATCATAAAGGGGAATAAATAGTAAGGGTTGAATAATAATTCTCCTCAAATAATGGAAACAAAACATAGGAGCTTCTGATAGAGGTTGATCCTTTTGTGTGTGTATTCAGCATTTAGGCCAACCCTTCAGCATTAAAAAAAAATGAACTTGTGTTTAATTTAAGTTATTATGTGTTCTTGTATTCTAGTATTTTACAAGATTATGTTACATAAGAGGTTACATACAACCGAACTTTTGTGATTTGTAAACCAAGTATTGAATGCATTTAGTCTATTTGTAGTCTTATAAGTAATTGTTTTTATGACACATGTTACAAAACATGACATGATGCTAATGTGTGCCACTACAAACACTCATCTATGACACCTTGGAATATTCCCCACCAGTGACACGAGACTTCCTCATCTGGTTGGAACCAGTGGACCAACAGTCCAACAGTCCAACTCCGTTGTCCTCTAATCTGAATCAATGGCAAACGTCTGTGTGTGTGAGACAATACACCTGGAGCATCCCTTAAAAATAGGGGGTGCTAATACACCTTAAGCCTCAATTGAACAAATTTTTTATAAATTTTTTATTATTTTAATGAGATTTTTTTTTTGTATAAATAGGTAAGATATATTTACATATTTGTTCACAACTCTTCCCATTTTCTTATAAAATTTTTATCTTTTTCTGCAGGTTCAATTATGTATCTTAGAAATAGGGGGTGCCAATACACCTGAAGCCTCAATTGAACAAATTTTTTATAAATATTTTATTATTTTAATGAGATTATTTTTTGTATAAATAGGTAAGATATATTTACAAATTTGTTCACAACTCTTCCCATTTTCTTCTTATAAAATTTTTATCTTTTTCTGGCAGGTTCAATTATGTATCTTAGAAGATATGAACATGTTATTTTTTCACCAGTCAAACCTCCGATAAGGATGCTATTTTGGAACATCCAAAGTTTAGAGCAACTAGAAAGGATATTGAATCGTTGGTTAGATGGAGAAAGAATTAGAAGTGTAGAAAGACTTGTATCACACTTCTCGTTAGAAGATGGTAATATAAAACGGGACTGGGCGCGAACAATAAATGACAACGACGCTAGAGATATGATATTTGGAGCCGATAATATTGTTTTAATTGTTGTTATCTCTTAGTTTTTATGGTGTTTTAGTTGTTGTTATCTTTTAGTTTGTTATTTTGTAACCAAAAGTTGTTATCCATATATTAAATTTGAAGGTTACAAAAATTATAAAAACCATACATAAATCTATCTAGAACTTGTTCCAACATTGGTACAACGTTTCCGTGTATGACTGACTATCACTGGAAAGCTATTGTTGTAGATATTGAATAAGTTAACGACCTTGTAAACGTCTGATAGTAGGTAGAATGGATCATGACTAACACTCGAACAAGCCGCAATGACATGTGAACAAGGTATATAAAATGTTTGAAACTTTTCGCAGTCGCATCAATTTTTATTAATCTCCAGCCGATAGTATCCCATTAGTCGGCCTTCATTGTGATCCTTTGTCTCGTCAATAATGAAGTTGTTATCATGACGATCGAATTCCCTAACTCGATGTGAGGCCCCTTTAATAGTTTTTGTTAAACGATGACGCGGATCTAGATGGATGGGGGGGGGGGGGGTTGAATAAATCCCTTTTTAAAATTTAACTTTTCAAAAATCATTTGAAAAATGTTTTGCGGAAGTTCCCCGAAAAACACGTTTAAAATCAAAATTAAGTCACCGGTGATCGGATATGCGTTTGAAACCAAATGAGATATAAGAGATGATTAGAAGAATTAAAACAATGTAAATTTAATCACTTAAATTTAACACACTTGAATAACCACTATTAACAATGAATTAAGGAAGAAAAATAAGCACAAATACCTAGAAGTTGTGTGTTTTGAACTTGTATCAAACACTTGGTGTGCACCCACACAAAGTGTAATTTTAGCAATTAGTGTAGTGTAGAATTTTTATCAAATTGCTATCCAAAAGTGATAACAACAATTTTACAAACACGTGGTGTGCACACACTAAGCCAAAACAAAATTTTTCAAGCAACACAACTTCAATTTATGCAGAAAATATAACAAATGAAAATGACGAAGAACACACGAGATTTGTTTAGGCAGTTCCTCCACCGTCCTCGTTAGGAGTACTCTTCCCCCAATTCACAAACCGAATTGGGATCTTTTATTAATATTGCAATGTTAATACAAGAAGAAAATTGGAACAACAAACCAATCCGAATTGCGATTGTTGTAATAACTCTTCTTGCCCCTTGATTCGAGATGAGCCAAGTCCTTCACGCGCGTCGAACAAACCTCCGATTAATTCCTCCCTTCTTGCAAGAATATACAATTCTCCAAACTTTGAGCACAACCACTTTACTTCGATGCTTGTGAACCCACAACGATCTTCACAATCCTCCGGTTACCGTGATATGAATGAATGATCACCTTGATCTTCAATCCTCCTCACTCGGCTGAATCTACGAACGAACGATGCGTGTAAAACCCCTAAATCTCTAAGATCTTGGATGAAAAAACCTATAGGTTTTTCCAAGAAAAACCCACAAGTCTCTCAATCCAACCTGAAATTCTGATCTCACGTTTGAACGTTATCACCTTGATTTTCACTTTGATCAGCAAAAATTGTTGTGTGTAATTGATGAATGCAAAGAAGGAGAAGATGAAGAGAGCACTTGTGTATCTATTTCACTTTTCTTGTTAATTCTCACCAAAACATGTATAAGCTATTTATATGGGTTAGAAATAATAAGAATAAAATTTAAGTACAAGTAAGAGAGAGAGAGAATCAAAAGGGCACATAAAACAGTAATGAGTCGACCTCCTTGATTAAATGAGTCGACCTGTTTTGACTCCAGGAATGCGTCGACCTGTGTCATGCTTTGATTCGACCTGTGTCAAGCTTTGAGTCGACCATAAAACCTCCCTTTGTCAGCCTGTTGGGACCCGGGAGTTTTGAAGGAGAATTCTCTTCAAATGAGTCGACCTGTTGTAATCCATGAGTCGACTCAAATCTAACTAACAGGATGAGTCGACTTGTTTGGAAGTTTGAGTCGACTCATGTAGTCAAAATACTCAAACAAGACTTTTCTTTATGAGATCATCCTTTTTCCTTGTATTCCCAAACACCATTTCAAAACACCGAGTTTTTGACATCATTCAAAATATCTTATATGTCTCACAAACTCTCCCTTTTTGATGATGGCAAAAACTTGTTGAAATGTCACGAGCATCTTAGAAAATACCATGCTCCTGCTGAATATGTGCCATCAACATGATACGACTTACAACTTGAACACATCTCCCCCTTTGACAACATCAAAAAGAGAGACAGAATAGTAAACAACCCAGATAACGATAAATATTATGATGAGAAGGAACATTGCAATAATATTCAAACACCAGCAAATACACAATAAGCGATAAATGAAAAAAAATGATAAATAACTAAGATAAGATAATGAACCTAGTAAAATTAGTAAACATTATCCATAACAATATAAAGAAAGCCAACATAATAAAAAATTAACGATTGTCAATTAGAAAATACAAACAAACAAAGATAATGCAAATGAAAATGAGATGCTATGCAACATTCTCTCATGGTTTTTGACCCCTTTCTGATGGATAACGACGTTGGTAGACAGCCGATGAAGGTTCTTCCTCATTTTGAGAAGTATAGTGGATGAAATTTCGGTTGAGAGTGTTGAAGGAATTTGCAAGAGCCATATTTGTACCATTAATCTTATTAATGCGAGCCACGGAGTTTGATGCATAAGATTCAAAATTGGTATTTTGAGTTTGCAAGGTGGCTCTCAACTTGGTATAGCGGGTATCTTGAACCGACACATACTCAGCAAATGCCTTGTCTTGCTCATTTAGTCTCTGTTCCAATTCATTGTACCGCTCATATTGAGTTTCATAGTAGCTTTGTTGTTGCAATTGCATATTTTGAAGCAAGGACATGATTCTGGAGATATTGTCTTGCGATGGAGGAGGTGGTGGAGATGTAGGAGCAAAAGACGTTGCCGTGTGAGTCCACCTTGTGTGTTGCCATTCACCCCAGCCTTGGTTCTCATAAAGTGCCGAATCATCGGAAGGAGCACGATACCAGTATTCATTATCAACTTGGACTTCATCAGTGTTCATTTGCTCAACATTGTGATCCTCATTTTGATTAAGATCATCTTCAGCTCCAGCATCATCCTCATTATCATTACCATAACCAACCTGAACAATATATCGATATTGCTTAGCTTTAGGATCCCACATATGACCCATTAAGCTAAGCGTCTTTTGTTGGAAAATAATATTTTCAGAAATAGGAACAAGCGGAATACCTTCAACTACGATTTGTGCTTTGTTGATGATGGCTTGAATGATGGAAGGTGTTCCAGATTGGGCCCCAAGATTAAATTGAGCTATGGCCCAATTTACCGAGAAGAGACCCATATACTCGAGCAGGGACGCTTAGCAGACGGGCAGGGACATCTAACAGCCGGGCATATACTCAGGACAGGCGAAGATCAAGTCTTCCAGGTCACTTGCCATACCACCCAACTGTCCCTTATTATCTCCTGAAAGATATGGGCAGTTGGACCAAGGACTAAACCTCTTAGCTAGGTCTTCACGCTTCTCACGCGTTCCTTGGCAGTTCTTCCTTGGGCCTAGCTGATCCAGCCCAAAGAAGGACCTTGGCCCAGCGCTGGGGGCTCATTATAAATACCCTTTCTCACTAAAGGGCCAGGTATTCTGATTCAGATATAACTTACCTATTCTATTGTACCTTTACTTACTTAAGCATTGGAGTGCTCTGCAGGTACAACCCCCTCCTTCATTTCTCACGTTCTTTGGCCGTATATCAAGTCACTGGAAGGTCCTCCTGATCAGGTAAGATCAGTGGCGCCGTCTGTGGGAAACTAATTTCCCCTTCTTCCACAATAGAAGATCAAAGCTCAAACACCATCCTTCCAGCATGTCCGGAGAACAACTCAACGAACGCAACCGTCCCCTCATCGACTACACGATGGAGTACAATCTGCAATACCATGAGTCTGACGCCCGAGATGGGCGCCCAGCCACCCCGTCTCCTGAACCCGAGTACAATGGGAACCCGCCTCAAGTTCAAAACCAGGTGACTGACACGTTCCAACCCATCCCCGTTCCCGTCGAAGGGGATGCCACCATGATTGCTATGGTGAACGCCTTCAACCAGGCCAGCTCCATGCTCTACCAGCAGCACGAGAGAATCATGGCGCTAGAAGCTGATCGACAAGAGGGCCGACCTCAGCAAGAAAGGAGGACGCAACAACTTCCATAGGCGACAAAGAAACGGGGACGCCGCTCCCCAGAGCCCAACATGAGTAGGGCGCGTGCCCGCCGTGACTCCGGCCGATCGGAAATGTAACACCCCAAATCTACCCGGCGGAAAAATCATAAATCAGAGTTTCAAAATTCAACAACAAAACAGGATGCTACATTTTTTTCAACTTTAACAAGTTCATTTAATTTCATGAACATCGATACATAACACTTTCAAATAGGATGAAACTATAATGTCAACTCTTATTCAATTCCTTGAAATAAAACAACTTTTACAAATAGGCAACATATTCACAATATTCAACTTTGCATCAGTTAACATCTTATTCAACCGATCAACTTGGTAATAACACATTTCGCATTGAAACAACTTAACTCAACAACAACATAATATAATAACAAAACAACTAAGCGTTCATCCCCCGAGTGTTACGTATCAGAGCGATGACACCGACTTGATTACGAAAATAAGAAACTCTAAATTGGAATACCTGCACGTTACCAATCAAGGTAACATTCAACAACAGAAAAGGGGTGAGATATCGAACCATATAAACAAGAGTATGATAATTAATATGCTAGATAGAATCATACAATTTTCACACTATCTACAACAACGTCTTACTAAACACCCCAAACAACCAACATATTTTATCATCTTAATTCACACATCAACATAATCAATTCCAACTATAAACTTAGCATAAACACCTTCCTCAACTTCAACGAACATATACAACATACTCAACTTCTTCAATATCAGCATAATCTACTTTACAAACATAAATATATAAACAACTCAGGCGACATATTATATAATCAACTCATCCATCATAATAATATAATCAACTTAGCAACATAATCAATTTATCCTACATAATAATATAATCAACTTAGTAACATAATCAACTTGTCCAACATAATAATATAATCAACTTAGCAATATAATCAATTTATCCAACATAATAATATAATCAACTTAGTAACATAATCAACTTGTCCAACATAATAATATAATCAACTTAGCAACATAATCAATTTGAATATACATAACCAACTTATTCAACTTGAGCAACGTACACAACTTTATCAACTTAAGCAACAAGAACAACTTTATCAACTTGGCAACATAAACAACACAAACAACATAATTAATGCGACACGTAATGTGACTCGACTGTGCATATGCATGTGGTACCATTGGAGTAAAACTCCAAACTTAAAATATACCAGGTTATCGAGGTATCTGCAAGGCATAAGCCTTCAACTTAATAAATTTGCCAATCCAGGCAAACGTGGTGAGCATCCGCTCCAACTTAGAAATGCAGTGTATGCCATGATACAACGACTCAACACATCACACTAATCAACTCCAACAACATACAATAAACAACATCGCAACTTTAATTCAACACCGATTCAACTTTGGCCATAGGCCTACAACTTTCAACGTTGGTCATACGACCTACAACTTGAACATCAACATTGGTCTTACGACCTACAACTCAAATAATCAACATGGGTCATTCGACCTTTAACTTAAAAATGCTCCCAAACCGGGACAAAACAACATAAGAAACTATACTAGAAAATACACACGTTCAACACTAAATAACAAAATACACCAACGAAAAATCGCCTATTTATTATTCCGAACTAACTCGACAATTTTTGTTAAATTCTGGATAACTAAATTTTCCGCTTAGATCAATTAAACCGGTTAATTCGTCACTACTTAATCTTCTATTATAACTACTGATAAATTCCTCTTATCCTTCTCAATTCCAATTTACCAATATTCACCTTTTTCTGCCATTAATTTAGACTGTCTTTAAATTAAACCTTGCTACAAAACTACCTCTGCATGTTCAATTCATACTCTGTTAAAATGTTTCAAACCTGCTAAACTCATTTTCTGCTGCAACCAAAATTATTTGCTAAAACTTGCTTCTACTTCTAATAAAACATGTTACTGGTTTATCTACTACGTTATTATTTCTTTCCAAATGTTCAGCCAAAACACCACTACGGAAGATTACTTATTTATATGCTACTACTATATCCATTATTTACATACAGAAAACGTAGAATAATTAAATGAATTAAGATAAATTCATATGGACCATAACTTTCTGCACCTAAAGCACCACTTAAAACCACACTTAAAATCACACAATTTGGGGTGGCCCCCACTACCAGGGATGTGGCCTGCGCCACCTGGCTGTGGCCTACGCCACCTAGCTGTTTCTTACATGGGTGGCCTGCGCTACCCTTTGTTTAGGGGTTCTGTCCCCAAATTAATTTGTTTTGTCCAGCAACCGATTGCTCCACAACGAAACTCATGAATCAATTGTACTATTATACCACGGAAACATTTGTTTGCCACTATAAATCGGAGCAACACCAATTAACACAAATTCAACGATAGAGAATACGAAAATTATATAACCCCAATCTCACATATTAATAATCATAATCCCAGTTATATAATTCGAACCCCACCCTTACCTTAATCGATGACCGCTTCGAATCTCCGATCGAATTTCCAACCCCTTTGCATATGTTGCCCTTTTCCTCTCCTCTTTCATCCATGGAGATTAGAAATACGAACACGCTGCCATTGAGTTCTTATGTTGACCAAAATTCAGCCTTCATCAACATCAATCCCGTAACTACTATTTGACCAATTTCCAGCATGAACTTCCAACTTCAAATGCGTTTTTTTCCTTCAATATAGAACTTATTGACACAAAATTATATATCAAATCGAAGGGAATTTCGTAAGCTTTCTAGAAATTAAAGAATCACTTTAATCAGAATTACAAGTAAAAAGTTATCACCTGTTTAGTGGAAGCTGTACCGAATGTGCGAAAATTAAGATATGAACATGAATCCTTCTTTCTCCTTCTTTCTCCTTCTTTTCTCCCAAGTTGTTTTCTCTCCTCTAAAATCTTTATTTTTCTCTAAGACTTTTTCCTCGTTTTCCCTAATTTCCACGATTCCCTTTTCTCAACTTCTACTGATTCCAACTTCTCCTCTTGACTAATTCTCCTCTTTATTTTTCTTTTTATTATAATAATAATTATTATAAATCAATCTTAATTGGGCTTTCTAATTCGTACCCCACGACTTCTACCATCCACGCCACAACTAAACCCACTTAAATCAATATTCTCATAATTCCATAATATTAATTCGAATATCATTTCTCCCGACTAAACCGAGTAATCACCGACTATCAAATAAATTGCCCAAACTACCAAATCAACATAATCAACTATAAACGCAAAATATTCAATATTATTATCTACAACTTAAATCAACTTATTTAATAAATTCAACTTGAATCAACTTATAAACATCCACGAATTATTCCGATATTTTGGAAACCAACTTAAATCAACTTCGAATACACAAAACATCACAAATCAACACAACGTAATTCACTTATATTTAATTAAATAAATTAATTAAATAAACGGGCGTTACAACTCTGCCCCACTTAGAATATTTTCGTCCTCGAAAATTTATCTGATTCAACTACTCAAACTACTTATTTATTCCGACTAATCAACTCTCATCCTCGAAGGCAACCCCACTTATAATACAGACAACAATTCATAACATC
This sequence comes from Lathyrus aphaca, assembly GCA_963966055.1. Classification (NCBI taxonomy): domain Eukaryota; kingdom Viridiplantae; phylum Streptophyta; class Magnoliopsida; order Fabales; family Fabaceae; genus Lathyrus; species Lathyrus aphaca. Next base: position 291,599,208 of record OZ014519.1, on the reverse strand, counting down.
AATGTTAACAACAACACAAACAACAATCAAACAATAAACTCAACAACCATTAACACAACACAACGAGTAACCAACTTACAATTTAGAACACATCAACACAAGAACATCCAACTTAAACACAACATCAACTCAATCAACTATCAACATCTCAACTCATTCACATAAGAATAACAACACTACACTACGTGTTCGCTGCACACTCTGATTACTTGCAATTTACAAAGTTTACTGAGTCTAAATCCAACTTACAATTATCAAAATTGACATATCCACAAAGCCCTTCGACTCAATCCTTTTGGAATTTTATTCCAAAATGCATTCTAACTCTTGTAGTTACCGCATACTTCAACTTAGATTCGTACAATAACACCTTTGAACATTCAATATAATTACAATGACGACTACTTCCAAATCTTGGATAAGACATTCATATACTTCCATGAATTCCAAATTATCATCAACATAGGCTACAAATTTACCATCTTTTAACAACACGTCCTGCAAAATTCATCTTAACCATGCAACAATATTACACCAATATAAGATACAAGGGTCCAATGAATCTCCATTAGATAACTCATACCCTTCGCTTCCAACTAATTCAACTTACCGAATACTCGATTCTTACTCATACCGACACAACCTTTTATAGATTCTAATCCGAATAGACACAACCAACCAACTATTGTCCAACCAAAAATCGCACCTTAATAAACCAACTTATAATTTCACTTATAATACTTGCAACTTAAATTTGTCCGACATTCTCGTCAAATCATCGTTTTACATTTCCACCTACTTTCCTTTCCAATCATCTCAAGAAAGCTTCACGTCTTATGCCACTTAACTCATCACCAAAACAACATTCAAATCCTTCAGAGTTCAACTATGAATTTTCTTATTACAATTCAATCTAAACGCAACTTCATATTTTCATCTTAAATTCTAACTATACTCTCATATAATAACTTGCATCAACAAAACAAATAGTACTCAAGCACTCATCTTGCCTTCAACCAATTCGACGTACATACTATACTAGTTGGCATGACACATCTATCCATCAATTATGATTACGTCTGCTTTCAACAATAGATTAAGGGTGATCAGTTCCTCAATTTATTGATAGACATCCGACAACCATAACAGAGGCATCAATCATCATTACCCAACACAATAGTGTATTTCAACTTGTGCTCAGAGTCCGTAAGCATATTGCTCCACCAACTCTCTATGGCTTATCAACTCCTTCTTAGTCTCCTTAATTCCAACTTCGTCAACGATGCAAAACATCCAAAATTCCAGTACACATTCTCTTATGTACACATATAGTACCACAGGACTCTCGATATCCCACTAACACTTTATTCATTACAACAAGTACCATCCAAAGCGGTTTGCTCCATATACAACTTTCAACCAAGTTAAAATTCTTAACAACAGTGATTAAACATCCATCTTCTTTTCAATATTACCCTCATCTAACATCGGCACTTTAATCGTCCTAATTCGACATAAATCGTATCTCTATGCATTCTCCGATACCCACATTTTATTATTTAATAACAATTTCATCCTTCCAAAATTTTCAGCAATAGACGCTCCACTTTGAACGCAATTATCTTCTCCAATACAAACCTCTAAATCACAAAATTATATTCTAACATGAAGAGAAATTTGTGCAGATTCCAGAACTTCAAGAAACGCCCAAATCTGACTTACGAGTAAAATGTTATCCCCATCGCAATGGGACTGATCAACAATTTTCGTATGCAGAATTTTCCAAAAATCAGCAGCAGACCCAACTATTAAAATGCGCTTATCTCCCTCATCATAAACCTCCTGAATTAAAATCTTATATGCAAATTGTAGGGAATTCTGTAAGCTTTCCAAAAAGTCTAGAACCGCTTCAATCCGATTCACGGTTAAAGAGTTATACCACTTCTCGTGACAGCTGTTCCAAGGTTGCAAAAACCAAAATTTTGAGATTGATGAATATAAATTCCACCTCTCTCTATCTTACTTCCAAGTTCTACCAAAAAAATCTTGCTCTAAATCCAACTTCAAAAATTACTTGACTTTAATCCAACTACACTCAAGGCATAGTGATCTACCGACGTGATCCCTCAACTTGATCCATCAACTTTTCTTTGTATTTGGAATAAATCCTTCTTCCTTAAACAATCTCCATCCAAAATCCAAACACTGCTCAACCCGACCGATACGAATTCATGAATCCATGCTCTCGCCAATCTGCAACAACGTCTCTTCAACAACCTTGCACTCTTGCAATCAACATCAACTTTGAACCAACTTCGACTTTCCAACAACATTCCGGGGTCAAGTTTCTCCCCCACCTAATTCCAACCAACACCTGCAGACAACGACTAAAAACTAACAACAAATTCCGACAGTGTTTCACACACATGCCGCGTACTAAGAGATTAACAACACTAGACAACATTGGCCGGACGGACCGACCTGCTCTGATACCACTAATGTAACACCCCAAATCTACCCGGCGGAAAAATTATAAATCAGAGTTTCAAAATTCAACAACAAAACAGGATGCTACATTTTTTTCAACTTTAACAAGTTCATTTAATTTCATGAACATCAATACATAACACTTTCAAATAGGATGAAACTATAATGTCAACTCTTATTCAATTCCTTGAAATAAAACAACTTTTACAAATAGGCAGCAGATTCACAATATTCAACTTTGCATCAGTTAACATCTTATTCAACCGATCAACTTGGTAATAACATATTTCGCATTGAAACAACTTAACTCAACAACAACATAATATAATAACAAAACAACTAAGCGTTCATCCCCCGAGTGTTACGTATCAGAGCGACGACACCGACTTGATTACGAAAATAAGCAACTCTAAATTGGAATACCTGCACGTTACCAATCAAGGTAACATTCAACAACAGAAAAGGGATGAGATATCGAACCATATAAACAAGAGTATGATAATTAATACGCTAGATAGAATCATACAATTTTCACACTATCCACAACAACGTCTTACTAAACACCCCAAACAACCAACATATTTTATCATCTTAATTCACACATCAACATAATCAATTCCAACTATAAACTTAGCATAAACACCTTCCTCAACTTCATCGAACATATACAACATACTCAACTTCTTCAATATCAGCATAATCTACTTTACAAACATAAATATATAAACAACTCAGGCGACATATTATATAATCAACTCATCCATCATAATAATATAATCAACTTAGCAACATAATCAATTTATCCAACATAATAATATAATCAACTTAGTAACATAATCAACTTGTCCAACATAATAATATAATCAACTTAGCAATATAATCAATTTATCCAACATAATAATATAATCAACTTAGTAACATAATCAACTTGTCCAACATAATAATATAATCAACTTAGCAACATAATCAATTTGAATATACATAACCAACTTATTCAACTTGAGCAACGTACACAACTTTATCAACGTAAGCAACAAGAACAACTTTATCAACTTGGCAACATAAACAACACAAACAACATAATTAATGCGACACGTAATGTGACTCGACTGTGCATATGCATGTGGTACCATTGGAGTAAAACTCCAAACTTAAAATATACCAGGTTATTGAGGTATCTGCAAGGCATAAGCCTTCAACTTAATAAATTTGCCAATCCAGGCCAACGTGGTGAGCATCCGCTCCAACTTAGAAATGCAGTGTATGCCATGATAAAACGACTCAACACATCACAACAATCAACTCCAACAACATACAATAAACAACATCGCAACTTTAATTCAACACCGATTCAACTTTGGCCATAGGCCTACAACTTTCAACGTTGGTCATACGACCTACAACTTGAACATCAACATTGGTCTTACGACCTACAACTCAAATAATCAACATGGGTCATTCGAACATTAACTTAAAAATGCTCCCAAACCGGGACAAAACAACATAAGAAACTATACTAGAAAATACACACGTTCAACACTAAATAACAAAATACACCGACGAAAATCGCCTATTTATTATTCCGAACTAACTCGACAATTTTTGTTAAATTCTGGATAACTAAATTTTCCGCTTAGATCAATTAAACTGGTTAATTCGTCACTACTTAATCTTCTATTATAACTACTGATAAATTCCACTTATCCTTCTCAATTCCAACTTACCAATATTCACCTTTTTCTGCCATTAATTTAGACTGTCTTTAAATTAAACCTTGCTACAAAACTATCTCTGCATGTTCAATTCATACTCTGTTAAAATGTTCCAAACCTGCTAAACTCATTTTCTGCTGCAACCAAACTTATTTGCTAAAACTTGCTTCTACTTCTAATAAAACATGTTACTGGTTTATCTACTACGTTATTATTTCTTTCCAAATGTTCAGCCAAAACACCACTACGGAAGATTACTTATTTATATGCTACTACTATATCCATTATTTACATACAGAAAACGTAGAATAATTAAATGAATTAAGATAAATTCATATGGACCAGAACTTTCTGCACCTAAAGCACCACTTAAAACCACACTTAAAATCACACAATTTGGGGTGGCCCCCACTACCAGGGATGTGGCCTGCGCCACCTGGCTGTGGTCTCTGCGCCACCTAGCTGTTTCTTACATGGGTGGCCTGCGCTACCCTTTGTTTAGGGGTTCTGTCCCCAAATTAATTTGTTTTGTCCAGCAACCGATTGCTCCACAACGAAACTCATGAATCAATTGTACTATTATACCACAGAAATATTTGTTTGCCACTATAAATCAGAGCAACACCAATTAACACAAATTCAACGATAGAGAATACGAAAATCATATAACCCCAATCTCACATATTAATAATCATAATCCCAGTTATATAATTCGAACCCCACCCTTACCTTAATCGATGACCGCTTCGAATCTCCGATCGAATTTCCAACCCCTTTGCATATGTTGCCCTTTTCCTCTCCTCTTTCATCCATGGAGATTAGAAATACGAACACGCTGCCATTGAGTTCCTATGTTGACCAAAATTCAGCCTTCATCACCATCAATCCCGTAACTACTATTTGACCAATTTCCAGCATGAACTTCCAACTTCAAATGCGTTTTTCTCCTTCAATATAGAACTTATTGACACGAAATTATATATCAAATCGAAGAGAATTTTGTAAGCTTTCCTGAAATTCAAGAATCACTTTAATCAGATTTACAAGTAAAATGTTATCACCTGTTTAGTGGAAGCTGTACCGAATGTGCGAAAATTAAGATATGAACATGAATCCTTCTTTCTCCTTCTTTTCTCCCAAGTTGTTTTCTCTCCTCTAAAACCTTTATTTTTCTCTAAGACTTTTTCCTCGTTTTCCCTAATTTCCACGATTCCCTTTTCTCAACTTCTACTGATTCCAACTTCTCCTCTTGACTAATTCTCCTCTTTATTTTTATTTTTATTATAATAATAATAATTATAAATCAATCTTAATTGGGCTTTCTAATTCGTACCCCACGACTTCTACCATCCACGCCACAACTAGACCCACTTAAATCAATATTCTCATAATTCCATAATATTAATTCGAATATCATTTCTCCCGACTAAACCGAGTAATCACCGACTATCAAATAAATTGACCAAACTACCAAATCAACATAATCAACTATAAACGCAAAATATTCAATATTATTATCTACAACTTAAATCAACTTATTTAATAAATTCAACTTGAATCAACTTATAAACATCCACGAATTATTCCGATATTTTGGAAACCAACTTTAATCAACTTCGAATACACAAAACATCACAAATCAACACAACGTAATTCACTTATATTTAATTAAATAAATTAATTAAATAAACGGGCGTTACAGGAAACCTCGCCAAGGCGCGATCGAAGCCCCGGCCACAACGAGCTCTCCCCACCAAGGAGCGACGAAGAAGACCTACATTGCCCCCTGTCACGGGCTATAATGGAAGATCCATTCACCAAAGGCATGGAGAAACCCCCAAACCTGGCCATCTACGACGGGACCACAGACCTCGACGATCACGTCGACAATGTCAATGCAATGCTCGACTACTGCAACGACATCACCAGGCATCTCAAAAGCAGGCTGTTCTCAACGACCCCCAGGAAAGGAGCCATGGCCTGGTACAAAAGCTTGACCCCAGAGTCCATCACATCCTGGAGAGTTATGAGATGCATGTTCACGAGGCATTTTACAGCCTCCCGACTCCATCCCAAGACAGAGGCGACCCTTGAAGCCATAGTGCAAAGGAAAAATGAGACATTGCGCTCGTACATCGAACGATTCAACCAAGAGGTTGTCGAGGTGGACACCATAGAACATATGAAGAAATATCTCCTCGGGAGGGGACTCTTTCCCGGAAGCGAACTTAGCCGAGAAGTTGGGATAAAAGCAGGTAGCCCACAAAGCTCGCAGCAGCCGCAACACCGGGGAAACCGATCAACCCAAGCGCGAAGATCCAAACGTTCCCCGTCGCAACAGGGACAGGCGAAGGGAAGAAAAACCCCGCGAACCCCGGGAAGGAAGAGGCCCCGCGGGCCGATACAGCGAGTATACATTACTAACAGCTCCCCGCAAGAGCATCCTCGCCGAATGCATCAACTCCGAATTCAAATAGGGCAGGGTAAGGTTCCCAAAACCATTTGCACCCAAGCCTCACACCGACAAGTCCAAATACTGCAGGTTCCACAGAAGCCATGGGCATGTGACTGAAGACTGCGTTCACCTGAAGGACGCAATAGAGATCTTGATCCAAGAAGGGCATCTCAAGCAATACACTAGGAGGAACGAAACCTCCAAACACGAAGAGCCAGAAAAGAAGAGACCCCGGGAGGACACTCCCCCCGACGAGTCTTCCTATCAGGTGGCCCTTTGCATATCACGACCAGAGGACTTTAGCTTCCCCGGTACACCACCCGAAGGGAGGGTCACTGCTCTCAGCCCCTGGGAAGACTTTCCGAATGCCCTTGTCATATCAGGCGGAGGGATGAACAGCGAGGCCGCCGCCCTTTCGGTAAAGCGCAAGTTTGACGAGCTCCTTCTGACCGCGCCCGAGCAAAAGGCAACGCTGACAAAGTACCGAGGCAAATCCAACCCAATATCTTTCTTTCTAGAGGAGCTTCCGGGCGGTTCCCCAAACTCGGGCATCCCATTGTTGATTAGAGCCAAGATGGCTCACTTCAACGTCCGACGCATTCTGGTCGATCAAGGCAGCTCGGTGGACATCATGTACGTCCACCTTTTCAAGACCCTAAAATTGGACAAAACCAACCTATCTCCCTACGTCGGGTCTGACCTCCAAGGATTCAACGGAGCCACGACAAAGCCTTGGGGTTACGTCGAGCTCCTCGTCACCTTCGGAGAGCAAGAGACGGCCAGAGAAATCAAGATCCAGTTCCTGGTCATAGAATGTCCCTCTCTTTACAACTGCATCCTCGGCCGCCCGACTCTAGCTGAGCTGACCGCGGTCCCGTCTACCGTCCACCTGAAGATGAAATATTACACCAAACTAGGCCGCGTAGTCACCATCCACGGCGACATCGAAGCTTCCCGAAGGTGTTACGATGCCGCAATAAAAGGACAGACCACAGTCAATACAAAGAGTAACAAAAATCCCAGGGCCGAGGAGCCTCCCCTCCAGGGAATCAACGCCATCGACCTCGATTGCCGCATCGGCCAGGACGAAACTGAAGAGTGGAAACCCACTGAAGAGCAGGCTCCCGCTCACCCGTTCCGCCCAGTCCCAGACGGAGAGTTCGAGCTCGTCCCTCTAGGCGACAACCCTGACAGAATAGTAAAGATAGGCAAGGGGTTGCCCGAAGAAACAAGGAAGCAACTCGCGATATGCCTCAGGGAGAACTCCGATCTCTTTGCATGGAACGCCGCGGAAATGCCCGGCCTAGACCCTGAGGTCGCATGTCACCAATTAGCTTTGGACTGGGCAATCAAGCCTGTAGCACAGCGTAGGCGTAAGCAATCCCCCGAGAAAGCGGAGGCTGCCGAGCAAGCTGTAAAAGACCTCTTAGAGGAAAATTTTATTTCTGAAGCCCAGTACACAACCTGGCTCTCTAATGTAGTCCTCGTTAAGAAAAATAATGGAAAATGGCGTATGTGTGTTGGTTATACTGATCTTAATAGGGCTTGTCCCAAAGATGCTTTCCCTCTCACTAACATAGATAAACTCGTTGACAACTCTGCAGGTTTCAAACTCTTGTCCTTCATGGATGCATACAGTGGATATAATCAAATACCTATGTCAGACACAGACAAGAGACACACGACGTTCATGACCCCGACCGATAATTACTACTACAACGTAATGCCCTTCGGACTCAAGAATGCCGGGGCCACGTACCAGCGCATGATGAACAAAGTCTTCCGAGGAGAAATTGGGGATATGCTCGAGGTATATATGGACGACATGATCATCAAATCACATGAGGAGACCGACCATGCTCGACACCTCTACAAAGTCTTCGAGCAGGCGAGACAATGCAAAATGAGGTTTAACCCTGAGAAATGCACATTCGGCGTCCGGGCAGGAAAATTCCTAGGTTTCTACCTCACCGAGAGGGGAATCGAGGCCAACCCCGACAAATGCCGATCATTCTCGGAATTTCTGACCCCGAAATCTAAAAAATCCATCCAATCCCTCAACGGGGTGCTCGCCTCGCTCTCCCGTTTCATCGCCAAATCCGCCCAGCACGCGCTACCTTTCTTTAGACTCCTCTGTAAGGAAGCTAACTTCGAATGGACCGACGAATGTGAACGAGCACTACTCCATTTGAAGAGGGTCCTCTCCAAACCCATGGTCCTATCACGACCATTGGAAAGGGAGACCTTATACCTGTATCTGTCCGTAGCAACCGAGGCCGTCAGTGCCGCTCTAATCAGAGAAACCGACGAGGGACAAAAACCCATCTACTTCACGAGCAAAGCACTCCAAGGCCCCGAGCTCAGATACCAACAAATTGAAAAGGTTGCATTAGCTCTCATAAACGCCGCGAGGAGATTACGTCATTACTTCCTCGCTCATACGATCAAGGTAAGAACCGATCAACCAATAAAACAACTCCTCGGGAGGCCAGACATGGCCGGCAGAATGCTAAAATGGTCGCTGGAACTTTCTGAATTCGATATACAGTACGAGAACAGGAAAGCTCAAGCCCTGGCCGACTTTGTAGCGGAAATGACTCACAGCCTGGCACCAACGGACGGCGCCCATAAATGGACGATCTTCGTCGACGACGCCTCCGGCACGACGGGCAGCGGGGCCGGGATCATCCTCGAAAACGAGGACGGAATCCTGATTGAGGTCTCATTAGCATTAGCTTCCCAACATCCAACAACCAAGCCGAATATGAAGCTTTCATCGCCGGCCTGAGACTGGCCGAGAACTTGGGAGCAAAGGAAGTAAAAATATCAACAGACTCCCATCTCGTAGCATCACAAGTACGGGGAGAGTACCAAACCAAGAACGACAACCTCATCGAGTACTTAACTCTAGTCAAAGAAAGACTCGAAAAATTCGAGAAGTGGGAAGTTCAACACGTACCTCGCGAACATAACACACGAGCAGACATCCTATCGTAACTAGCTAGCACGAGAAAGAAGGGCGGAAACAAATCAGTAATTCAGGAAATCCTTCCTCGACCTAGTATCGAGAAGCTGCCTCCCCCACTAGAGGTTAACGTGATCGGGGATACTCATTGTTGGATGACACCCATCTATGATTACCTTACAAAGGGCGAACTCCCCACTGACCCTAAAGAGGCGACCGTCACCAAACGTAGGGCGTGCTCGTATGTCCTCCTCGAAGGGAAACTCTACCCTAGAGGACTCTCCATCCCGTTACTCAAATGCGTCGAAGAAGAGAAAGTTCCCGACATATTGGGGGAAATGCACCGAGGAATCAACGCCCAACATCCCGGCGGATGATCGCTCGCACGAAAGGCCCTTCGAGCAGGCTACTATTGGCCGACTATGCAACACGACTCCAAGGAGCACGTCAAAAAATGCGACAAATGTCAACGACACGCCGACATGCACCTTGCACCCCCGAACGAACTAAAAACACTCTCATCTCCTTTCCCCTTCGCGTGGTGCGACATGGACATCCTCGAACCCTTCGTAATTGGATCATACCAGAATAAATACCTCATTGTAGGGGTAGACTATTTCACCAAATGGATCGAAGCAGAGGCACTGGCTAAAATAACAGCACATAACATTCTTTGATTTTTCAAACGAAATATCCTAGCTCGGTTCGGCATACCTCAGGTCCTCATCACGGACAACGGAACGCAATTCACAGACGGAGGATTTCAGGACTTCGTGGCTAGCTTAGGTACTAAACAACATTTCACATCCGTCGAGCACCCTCAAACCAACGAGCAAGCGGAGGCGGCCAACAGGGTAATCCTACGCGGGCTGAAGCGCAGACTCGGCGAGGCAAAAAGGGCATGGGTCGAGGAATTACACAGCGTCCTGTGGGCATACCGCACGAAACAACATTCCACGACCAGGGAAACCCCATTCCGACTAACATACGGCACCAAAGCAGTCATCCCAATAGAAATACGAGAGCCGACGAGATGCATAGAGGAACCCCTCGATAAGGAGATGAACGACGAGGCACTTAGAGCCGAGCTGGATCTCGTCGACGAGATCCGTTCCGAAGCAGCCCTTAGAGAAATATCCCTCAAACAAAAAATAGCCTTGCGCCATGACGCGAAGGTCATAAAGAGAGAGTTCCAGGTGGGCAGCCTGGTCCTCAGAAGAAATCAAAAAAACCCAAGAGAGGGTAAACTGGCCGCCAACTGGGAAGATCCTTACCGCGTCTGCGACAAGACGAGCAACGGGGCCTACTATCTGGAAAACCTACAAGGTGAAGAACTCGCTAGACCATACAACGTAGAGAAACTTAGACAATATTATTGCTAAATATGTCGCGGGGAGACATGGGAGGTACGACCATGCTCTCCACCACCAAACTACAGTGAGGATCCACGCTACCAAGGGACGAACGCGACCCCTTCAGCGAACACAACCCTCCCCGACAGTTGGGACCTTAGGCGAGCCCCAGCGTCGCAGTACCAAGATTTGTAGGTCACCCAGCTCGCGATGGGAAGGCCCAAGCCCCGAGGTCGGAGTTCTCCAATCGCGAACTCGACTTTGATTTTAGGCGAGCGCAACGCCCGCTACCTCCTCGGTTCCCTAAACCGACGAGACCAACATAGTCGAGCATAAACAATTCAATATATAAAAAATATAAAATGAATAGAATCGAGCAAGGTAACAGCTAAAACAAAACATTCATTCAAACGCGGCCGTAGCCGAAGAAAATACAAGTATGCCCGAAGGCTAATATTCATACAAGCTGGGCATGCAAGCCATGCAAATTAGGCATGCATGCTGTAAACACCCCAAATTTGCCCTCACCCATTCACACCATGGCTTGTGATCATCCTCATATGCATAAACACAATCATATCATCTCACATCTCATTTTTGATTCACTGGATAGTTTCTAAGGCATCTGCACTTAGGGTTTGTGATCTGAGCAATCCCCAAAGCATCTTGGGCCATTCCAAAGGCCACCAATCAACTCAAAGGGGTCCATGTGTGTTCTTATATCATATTTCATCTCCTCAAAGTCAAAATTGCAGAGGAATCACAAGAACTAGGGTTTGAGTGGATGCAGAGCCAGTTTGAACTACACAGTTGACTGAAAATTAGGGTTTTGGTTTCAGAGGCCATAACACCAAATTTTTTTGGTCATTCTTGTTTCCATTGCTCTTTATATGGTATAGGGAGTATGCATATCAATTTTCATGAAGAAATTCCATGGGGAAGTCATCTGATCAAGAGTTGACTTTTCAGACAAGTCAGTGCAAAATCAGGGCATCTGAGGCCCCCAATGACCCAACCAATGAGTGATCTTCATCATTTTGAGTGTATATGATCTTTATTTGATCATGGAAGAAGGTTGAAGTTCATAGATATCAAGAATTTAGGGTTTTTGCAAATGTTGACTTTTTGGGCATAGTTGACTTTTCAAGAATGCTTCATTTTAGGTCATTTTTCAAGCCTTGATTCTTGATCCAAAAATGCTTCAAATGGAAAAACTTTGGTCATGAAAGTTGTAGATCTCATTTTTCCCTTTTCAAAAAGTACAAGAACATGATCAAACTCTTCTTGAATCAAAAGTTATGGCAATGCAAAGTTGGCTAAAATCATTGATTTTCAAGGCATGCCCTAAGTAAGAATTTTGCAAAATCTTGGACCAATGCATATTGCAGCCTCTAATTCATTTCAAACCAGCACATAAACTTTCTCTAAGTCCTAAAAATCAGAAATGAACCAAGAGTGCCCATGGTTTCATGTTTGGTTGGACAAAGAATCACATGTGAACCAAAGTTACAACAACTTGCAAAACCACTCATAACATTTTACCAACTTGCTGCCTTGAATGTTGGACCAAGCCTAGCCTTTCCCTTCACTTTGCTGCGCAGACCATGCCCTTTGTACTTGGCTAGAAGTTGCCCATGCCCTATCTTACAAGAAGTTGACATATTTGCAAAAGTGGCTACACCTATCCATAAAGCACAAGTCACATCCTCTGGCCACTTGCATTTGTTTATTGTATCCTTTAGCAAGCAAAACATAAGACCAAGCAAGGCTGAAACACTCTACACAATCACATTCACACAAACACTCCCAATTGCAACTTGCTTCGAATCTGATTCCACAGCTTGCAAACACTCAAACTATCTTCACCATTCAACTCACCTTGCTCCATAGACCACCCAGCACCAAGAACCCAAGCCTGAAACAACCAGAATACTCCATAACCATTTCTCACCTCAGCCTGCATTTCTCTTCGAAACTCTCACCACAGCTTGCAAACACACAAACAAACACCACAGACCTTCTCCATTCATCCTCAGGATCACAAACAACCCCTCACCATGATCTGAAAGTGCCTGAAACACCATTGCCATTTCTGATCAAGCTTGAGCAGAAGCTGTCGAATCTCACTATCCAGCCAACATAAATTGTTCTAAGGCATTCAAACATCATCAAGAGGTCCTAAGGAGTGGATTGCACAAGGAGAGGTGGCCAGAAAGTTCTCAGGTTGAAAGCTCCAAATCTCAGGTAGCTCGAAATTATTTTTTCCAGAAATCATTTTTCTTGTTACAAACTTGTTCTATGTGATTCACTGATTATCCTGATGTCATTGGTTTTGAAAATGGCTTTGATTTGAGAGTTTAATTTGTCTCTGAAACCTGCGTGCCCTAGAACTTGTTCTCTTCGATTCAGTTTGTGTAGGAAGAATAAATTTGTTTTAGGATAGGGGTTTGATTCGTGAGGATGTGAGGAACATTTCCCAGTTTTTAGATTTCATTTTTGATACGTTTTTAGGGAGTTTGAAGTTTCTCAGGGAGAGAGCTGGCCGGAGAAGACGACCGGAAGTCTTCTCCGGCAGCCTGAAAGTGATTAGGGCTAATGGTCATTAATTAGTGAACTTTAAATTTGGGCCCTTGGATGCTGCTTCCCGCGCGCTAGTGAGTGGCCTGGATCTCTTTGATTATGCCCTAATCCACGTGTTAACTTAATTAATCCATAATTTGAATAATTTAATCAGAGTCAACCTGGACCCTTGGATGACGCGCGCAGTCAACCAATTTAAACTCAGAATCAATCTCATCCATCCATCCTGATTACTTCCTATTTTATTTGATTTTAATTCATTTTTATTTCAATTAACTTGCATATTTATTTTAAAATAGCAAGAATGTCTTAAAAATTATGAAACTTTTTCTTAAAAGCTTTATTAATTTTTAAGACCCATAAACATTTTTATTTTATTTTTTATCATTAAAAAAGTATTTTTTAATATTTAAAAGATTATTTTTAATTGATTAATGGAAATTAATTAATTAAAAATACTTTTAGGTATTTAAAAATTACAAAAAAATTCATGAAATGTTCTAAGACATTTAGAAACATTGTCCAACCTTCAAACCAAATTTCTTTTTTGATCTTGATGCATTTTAAGAATTTTTCATTGAATTAAATCATATTTTGTGCATTATTTTGATCATAAGTTCAAAAATTCATTTCTGCCTATTGGAGAAGGTTGAGACATTGATTCTTCTTGCATTGTGTTATGTTTAGCATGTAGTTTCTAGGGTAAAATGGCCATGATTTGATCTTGCATTTTCCAATTGTTTGACATTTCTTTTGTTAAGAACCCTAAAAAACCCTAATAACTTGTAAAATTCATATCTTGAGATTGGTTAGGAGTTGAGAGTTCCCCTTTGGGCAGTGGTTTATTATAGGTTTAGGGTTTCTTTGGGTACCTTTTTCCATTTTTTTTTATCTTAGGGTTTGCTTCTGTTTTGAGTTTTGGTTTGATGTTTGATTCATGAACCTTAATTTGGGCTTTCTCTTGCATCCTTCTTGCATTCTCTTGCATAACATGACTTGTCTTTGCATTTTGTGCATTCTTGTGATCCATTTGACATCTTAAGACATATAGAAAGCATGTTTGATCATTGCATTACATATTTGCCATGTCATTTGTCTTGTGTGCTTCATAACTTTTCATGTTCATTCATGCTCCTTAACCTGCATCATCTGCATCCATGATCTTGTATGAACATATCCATGTCTTGCCTCATGTTTGCAGCACCTCATAACATCATAATCATCATCAACATGCTTCTGGTTTGGTCTAGCATCATGCCATTTCATCTCATCTTGCATTGTTTTGCATTTCTTTCTAACATTTCAGGTGGTAAGTAAACTTGAGAAGTGAATTTGCCTTCACTTCTCATAACTTTTCTTTTCATCTCTCTTGCATCCATTGCTGCATTCTTATATGTGTTTGAGATTGAGCTTGCTCATTCTTGTTCTTCCCACTCTCTTTCTTCAAGTGACTTGACTTCTTGAATGAAGCAAGTCACTTTGCTTCTCTTGATCTTGTTCATCTGCTTCCTGGTGGCTCCTCTGAAGATTTGTTCTTGCAAACCTCACAAACCTTAGGATCATCCAAGCATGACAATGAATTAGGGTTTTGATTAGTCCCCCCATAGTTTTACCTTTGTGTCTCTCTTTGAGTCCTCTCTTCTCACCTCATAATCAGGGACTAAACCCTAAAGGCTTTAAGACTTTGTGATTAGGGTTATGCCTGCATCCTTCTCTTAGGATGGAGTGTATAACTTTAATCCTAAGTGTTAAACCCTTTGTTTGTTTAAATCTCTTAATCAATTCATTTAATAAATATCAAGACATCACACTTGTAACTTGGGCCTTGCATTAGGGTTCTAATTCTTCCTTAAATGGTTAAGAAGGACTAACCCTAGTGTTAATGGACAAGTCCCCCTCAAGTTGTCTTACAAACAATAAAACTCACTTCATCATCATACCATTAAATAAAATCCACTTAATCAAAGGCTTGTTTTGTCATGAGTTTAATCCCTAATCATGGATTAAGTTGAGGAGCTTTCCTCAGCTTAAACATTCTCATCTATTATCCTTCTTTTAGGATGGTGTAATGGGTCTGTTTAATCCATGATTATGGCTTAACCTCATTACTTAACACTAAACAAAAACACCAAAAACATCTAAATAATCACAAGCAGGTTAATGATCTTAATCCTACATCAAAGGTGATTAAGTGTGAGAATCTGACTTCACACTTAAGGTATTCTCATTACCCCTAATCAGAGGGAAGATATGATGAGTTTACTAACCCATTGGTTTAGGCTTAAGCTCATTATCCTATGACAAACTTCACAAGCAATAAAAGATTGAAAACTCAAAACAAACAATAATCGTCTCCTTCGGGATTCTTTTCTCATCATCTTCACTCCTAAACGAGAACTTGCTTCTTCCGTCTAATGCAAGACAGTTTGCACCTGAGCCAGACAGGTCATACACTTGAGCATAGACAAGTAAGCAGTTCACAAGTCAATTCACCTTTCAGTCTCTTTGGGTCGAACTACGGTGTTCTGACTTCCTCATTGCACGAGAGGATACGTAGGCATAACTTAACAGTTATCGAACAAAAGTCTCTGCATATTCCCCCTCTTTCTAGCTTTAGCCTCATGATCATGAGCATTTCATTCCTGATCTCACACTGGCACATCATTTACACACTTCACATTCTTTTACACTGACACCTGTACATCTCTTTCCAGCTATTTTATACACAGATTGCACTGACACTACCCCTTTAAAACACAAATCTTTTAAGCGTGGATCCCGTCGAGTACGGCGGACAATCTGGGTGCTAATACCTTCCCAGGTTGTAACCAACCCCCTTTCTCAGTCTCTCTGGTTCGCAAACCGTCTTATCCATCTCTTTCTAGGCTTATGCAGCATTGCCTTTCCTCCGGGATAAAAATGCCTAGCTGGCGACTCTATTCATTCTCCAGTGAGTTCACGGCTGTGTGTTCTCACTGTTCCCTTCGCCGACCGTTCGCGTCTGTACCTTCATCTGACCCTGTTTCATTTGTCGGGAGCGACAGCTTGGCGACTCTGCTGGGGATGCTTATGCTGCAACCAGGGCTTCTGGTTCTTTTCGTGGGTTCCTCCTAGCGCTTGTTTGATTTGTGTTTACTGGGGTGTTATGTGCTTATTTGTGTTTGTATATTTGTATTTATTTTGATTTATGTACAGTTTGCTTTACTACTTTCTTTATTGCTTTTGCATTATATCATAATTGTCATACTGTACTGCTGGCTGGATCTGGTTTTTTGTTTTGGTGGGTGGGTGTTTCATTGAGAGTTAAGATCCTATACCTGGGATCTGAGTGACACCTAGGTTAGAGTGAATCATATTCTTTCCCATTCCATTTCGGTCTGGTGCGGGAATATGAAACACGGTTCAGATATGGGTTTCTTCTTGAGAACTCTGTGTTGCAGATTTCCTGCAATGCTAGGGCTATCTGGGAAGCCTGCTAAGTCTGGATGACCTTTTAGTATTGACCTTCAGAAACTGAGGTGAATTAGAGGAGGAATTGTTATGGTTATTGTAAACACTGTACCTCCGGGTTAGAAGTGTTTACACTTCTCATAACTGATCCAAGTCTGAGGATCCTTGTTTTAGAACACCACCTGTGAGGGGGTTGGGCTGTTTACAGGTTTGCAGGTACCTTGGCCTCAGAATACCCTGTTACTTTGACTTTGTTAAGAATACTCCATGTTGGACAGTTCTTGTGATTCTAAAACCCTGGACATGTGGCTCTTTATTTGAGCCCCCCCACCTTGGTTACTGGATTTATAGACCTCCATCTGGAATTCTTGAACACACATGGATCTATACCAAGGCAGTTAATCAGATCCAGCTCAGTCACAAACCCTTGCATTTCATTTGCATACATACTCATTGCATCATATTAACATTTGCTTATTTGTGTTTCAGGGTATCCATCTTCATCTGGTTTTTGGTTTTGACCCCATCTGCAGTATTGACCTGTCTCCACCAGCACTTGCTTCAGCTTGTCAGCCATATACTTCAGTTACCTGCACTAACCAGCCAGTGGCCCACTCCTCAGCATCTTCATCAGCACTTATTCTACTCAGTCTCAGCATCATGGCTCCAAAGAAAAGCAACATCACCTATCATTTCTTCCAACCAGACTTATCAGACATCAGGAGGATCCAAACCCTGATCACTCCAGATCACATACCTTTGTTCAGGGAGCATTATGGGGATATACTTGACTTGGTCATGGATCTGGACCCATCTCAGAGAAGCCTGATCCATACCTGTATTCAGTTCTATGACCCCCCATTGAGATGTTTCACCTTTCAAGACTTTCAGTTGGGTCCTCTTTTGGAAGAATACTCATCATTGATTGGTCTGCCTATCAAGAGGGAAATCCCTTTCAACCCTGAAATGGTCTTTCCCAGCAATGGAGAGGTAGCAAGGGCTTTGCATCTGGAGCCTGTTTTGGTTGAGCAACACATGACCTCTAAAGCTGGGATCCCTGGTTTTCATCTGGACTTTCTAATTTCTCAAGCTAGTCTGAAGGCTTCCCTGGGGGAGTGGAGAGCTGTTTTTGCTCTGTTGGCCTTAAGTGTATATGGAATTGTGTTGTTTGCAGATGAGCCACGATTCATTAGCAAGAATGCAATCCATTTGTTCATCCTAAAGAACCCAGTGCCAACCTTGTTAGGAGATCTCTATTACTCAGTACATCAGAAGAATGAGAAGCAGAGGGGCAGGTTAGTAAGGTGTTGTGCTCCATTATTCCATGCTTGGCTTCTCAGGCATCTACCCAGGACAGATGCATTTCTAAATCCTCATCAGCAGAGCAACTGGGCTAAGAGGCTCACTAACCTAACTTCAGCAGATATCAGATGGTGTACTCAAAGCACCAAGGGCAGAGATATCATCACAAGCTGTGGGCACTTTCCCAATGTGCCCTTGATAGGAGTTAAGGGAAGCATCAATTACAACCCTCTGCTGTTCAGAAGGCAATTAGGCTATGCACTGGTTCATACTCCTAGGGAACAAGACTTGGTTGAGACCCTCTACTGTGAGAACAAGATTAGTCTGGCAACTGTTAGGCAGGCTGCCTGGGCCTGGGATCATGTTCAAACCAAAGGAATCACCATTCTGGGGAAGTGCAATAATGTGGCATCAGTCCAATATTATGAGTGGTCCCATGCTAGGGCCCAATTCTCTGGAATGCCTTTCACCATAGAAGACATGCCTGAGTCATCTTCAGCACCACCCCCTGCCACTATCAGTTTGGAAGAGTTTGAGAGCTTGAAGGAAAGAAATGAGAAGTTAACCCAGGCTTTGCAGAAGACCCTCCGGGAGAGGAGTGAAGGTGTGAGGGAGATTGAGAGATTGGAGAAATTGAGAGTGGAACACTTGACTAAGATCGAGAAGTCTGGAGATTATATCAACAAGTCTAAAGCTGGTGAACAGATTCTGAAGAATGCTTGTAAAGAAGCCCAGTTTCAGAGAGCAAGAACAGACTTGTATTTGAAAGAGAGTCAGGCCAGGTGGGTCCGGATCACTGAGGCCCGTACTCTAGAAGACAAGAGAGTTCAAGACAAGATGGAACAGATGGAAAAAGCCCTGGCAGCAGCCCAGAAGGAAATATCAGAGCTAGAAATCAGAGCTGGAGTGAAGAGGTCTAAGGACCAAAGTCAGAACAAGAAGTTGACTGCAGCTGTTGCAACAAGAAACCTTCTCATCAGAAGTCTCACGGAGCGTCCGGCTGATCCTGTGACCGAAGCACTTCTTAAGGAAGTTCGTGAGGATGAGTTTGGCCTTGGAGTTTGATCATTTGCTTGTTGTTGTTTCTATTCCATGTACTTTTGTTTTTTGTGATGTATTTTGACCCCTTAGAGGGCTTGTGTTGTAAAAATGAACAAGTTGTATTATTTCACCTTTTGTAATATATTTGTGTTAGTTTCCATCTGAGTTCACTTCGAAAGCAACTTCAACAGCATCATCTTCAAGGGTCTGGAAGGGTCAAAACTGAAGGCCAAACCGGATACCTTGAGAGCAAATAAGCATAACTGCATTGCATGCTAACCTTTTATTTGTTTTGTAGGGTTTTGTTTTGTTGACACTAACCTCTGTTGTGATATTCAGGAATTATTGCTCGCCGCCGGGTATTTCCTCTCAACAGGCCACACAGGTACCCAACTAGAAACAACCTTCCGGGAATCCAGATGGACCAGATGCAACAAGACCTTACGGAGGTCAGAAACCAGATGGCCAACGAAAGGCTGGAGATGAGAACCCAGATAACACAATTCATGGAAGTGATGAACAACTTAGCTCAAAGCCAGGAGAGGCTCAGAGCTTTGGTAGAAGGAAGGAATCAAGAGGAGCCCCATGTGGGGACTGCAGGCACAAGTAACAATGAAAGGGTGCAACCACATGTTAACCCCCCTGTGTTTGGTCCCCATCTCCATCCTGAAGTTAATATTCCTGCAAACATTCAAGGGACAGCCACTGCAGCCAGAGTACTTCAAGAAGATCCTCAGGAGGACCAATTTACAGTAATGGGTGCTGGAGAGGAAACTTATGATAGACGGTTGGAAGAAATAGCTGAGAAGTTGAGGTCCTTAGAATCTCAAAATTCTTTGGGTTTCGACGTCATGGACATGGGTTTGGTAGACGGGGTCAGGATCCCCCATAAGTTCAAGCCTCCTTGTTTCGAAAAGTATAATGGGACTTCATGCCCCCGGACTCATTTGCAATCATTTCTGGGGAGGCTGAAGGCCTATACAATGGATGAGAAGCTCTGGATGTTTTACTTCGAAGACAGCTTGACTGGAGCATCAAGGGAATGGTATTCCCATTTGACAAGGGCAACTGTAAGATGCTGGAAGGACCTGGCAGAGGCCTTCATTAGACAGTATCAATACAACTTAGACATGGCACCCAACAGGACTCTCCTAATGGGAATGTCACAGTCGTCAAGGGAAAGTTTCCGAGAATATGCCCAGAGATGGAGGCAATTGGCTGCTGCCGTTCAACCACCAATGTCTGAGAGAGAAATGGCAGACATGTTTATGAACACTCTCCAGGGAACGTATATTGACAGATTGGCTGCTTTCTCTTCCACTAGCTTCGCAGATGTTGTTATAGCTGGGGAGAGAATTGAAAGCCTTTTAAAAATGGGCAAAATTTCCGATAACGGTGCCAGCTCGTCCAGTAGTACAAGAAAGCCTTTTGCAGGCCCGAGAAGAACTGGCGAGACCAATGCCATTCACACCAACAGGGGTAAGCCCCAATATGTTCAAAGGACAATAGCAGCAGTCACTATCCCTGCTCCAGCTCATCCTCAGCCAGTCTATCAACCTCCGCAACAAAACTTCCAACAACAACCCCAGTATCAGCAGAATCAATATCCTCCAAGGAACTACAACAACAACTCCAACAACAACAATCAACAGAGGCCATTCCAACAAAGGCCATCCCAAGCTAACCGAGTGATCGACCCGATCCCAATGCCGTATGCTGCCTTGCTGCCACAACTTCTGAAACTCAACCTAGTTGAGCTAAGAACGTTGGCACCTCCGGATCCCAACAGTCTACCAAGAAACTATGACTCCAATGCTAGGTGTGCTTTCCATTCAAACGCACCTGGTCACAGTACAGAAAAATGCAGGGCTCTGCATATGAAGGTACAAGACTTGGTCGACTCCAAGGCTCTGAATTTTGCACCTCCGCCCAATGTCAATAAAAACCCAATGCTAAACCATGGTGGTCCCCAAATTAACGCTATTGAAGAAGACCAACCGTCTTATTTAATAACTAGTGTGGATCAGATCAGGACACCGTTGGTGGAAATCAAAGCTCAACTCCGTGAAAACCAAATATTTCCGGGGTGTGAACTAGGGTGTCCCTATTGCAATATTTCATGGAATGGGTGCGAGGACCTGAGGAATGGCATTGACAGCCTTATTCAGAGTGGCTTGCTCCAGATCACTACATCATTTCCGACAAACCCGACAACTTCATCAGCAACGGTTCCAGAACCTCCTACAAATGCAGCAACTATTGTTCCCGACAGTTCACCAGCAACATCAACAAGTACTTCACCTGTCCTCCCAAATGATCAATTTTCAACAGTTTCTCCTGCTACAACTTCAGCTTCATTCCATTTCGAATCTCCAACAACAACAACAGTCCTTTCAACAGTACCTCCTACAACACCAGCAATCAATCATGAAGATGTCTCCACTGTTACCATATTCTACGATCCTGAAAATAATTCCGCCTACCATTCAGAAGGTGCTGATCCCGCCAGAGCACCAGTTACAATCTTTTATGATCCACAAACAATAACAGTCCCTTCAGCAGCAGCAATCAGTCCGGTCACTGTCACGGTGCCTGGACCAGTACCATATGAAAGCAATAGGGCCATCCCTTGGCACTATGGCTCTGACGTGTACTGTGAAGGGAAAAGAATCACTCTTGAAACGTCAGCACCTGCACCACAAGTAGATAATGTGGGGGGAGGCGGAGGCTTCACTCGAAGCGGACGTCTCTTTGCTTCACAAGTTCAAAGACCTACTGCCGAAGCAGAAGCTGCTGCCAAGGCAAAGGGAAAAGGCCCGGTGCAGGAAGATCCAGCTGCCAAAGAAGCCCTGAAAACTCCATTCGATCAGGAAGTTGATGAGTTTATGCGGATCATCAAAAAGAGCGATTATAAAGTTGTGGATCAGCTTCACCAGACGCCATCCAAAATCTCCATCCTCTCACTGCTTATGTGCTCCGAAGCCCATCGGGATGCACTACTTAAAGTCTTGCACGCAGCTTACGTGCCTGAGGAGATTACTGTCAACCAATTGGAAACCGTGGTTGGGAATGTTACTGCTAGCAATGGGCTAGGGTTTACCAATTCTGACCTGACAGTGGATGGCCGCAACCACAACAAAGCCTTGCACATAACCATGGAATGCAAAGGAGCTGTCCTTTCTCATGTGCTGGTGGACACAGGTTCTTCCCTGAATGTCTTACCAAAGAAGGCTCTGGTGAAGTTAGAATATGATGGATTGGCATTGAGACCCAGCAACCTGGTGGTAAGAGCCTTCGATGGTTCCAAGAGATCGGTTCTGGGAGAGATTGAGCTGCCCGTGACAATTGGCCCGCAGACTTTTAAAACTATCTTTTATGTGATGGACATTCAGCCCGCCTACAGCTGTTTGTTGGGTAGACCCTGGATCCACGCCGCCGGCGCAATAACGTCTACCCTTCACCAAAAGTTAAAATTTGAGTGGGAAGGCCAAGTTGTCACAATTTGTGGGGAAGAGGATATCTTTGTTAGCCATCTGGCTACCTACAAGTACATTGAGATGGATGGAGAGATCCATGAGACAATGAGCCAAGGTTTTGAAGCCTTGAATGTCAATGAAGCATCTGCTGTATCGGGGATCTCCATGTCGTCTTACCAACAAGCCCGGAAGGTTGTTGAGGAAGGAACTGCCCTAGGCTGGGGCAAGGTCTTAGCTGTAGAGGAGAAGAAGGACAAATTTGGGTTGGGTTACAGACCAACTCAACATCAAGCAAAGGCTGCTGAGAAGCCTGGTTTCGTCAGTGGGGGGATGCTCACCCCCGATGCTATCAACTGCCTGGAAGACGAGCTGGAAGAGGAGCACAATCTGGAGAATTGGATTCGTCCAAAGATCCCGGGGAGCAGTGTCTCGAACTGGTCTTCCCAGGAAATTATAAGAGTTACTCATGCAGAGTAATTATTATTTCCTGTATTTTTATAGCATGCATCCAAGTCTTGCATCTTGCCCAAGATGACAAGACTCATTTTGTAATCAGGGCCATCTGTACTTTTGTGCAAACAAGATTAAATTAATGAAATATCAGACATCTTTTTGCAAACGAGTCTTTTTCTTTTCTGCTCACTGTTTTTCCATTTTTCTTTTTGTACAAAAATAAATGGCGGTGTTTTCAAAATGATAACTTCATTTCACTTTTTTCTAAAGCAAGATTAAAATCAATCACTAAAATGAACAAACTTAACCCTTGCAGAGAGTGCCTTCCAGACAGCACCGACAACAGCACGGCTATGACATCGTATGACTTTGACAATCCAATCAATCAAGCTGATGAAGGGGTTGATGAAGAATATGAGCTTCCTGAAGAGCTAGCCAGGTTGTTGAGACAGGAGGAAAAAGTTATTACTCCTCACCAGGAGGAGATTGAAGTGATTAATCTTGGTACAGACGAAGACGTGAAAGAAGTTAAAATCGGGGCCTGCCTGCAAGACTCAGTGAAGAGACAACTGATAGATCTGCTTCAAGAGTATGTTGATGTGTTTGCTTGGTCGTATCAAGATATGCCAGGGTTGGATACCGACATTGTTGTGCACAAGCTGCCTCTGAGGGAAGAATGCCCACCAGTTAAACAGAAGCTGCGCCGAACTCGCCCAGACATGGCTATGAAAATCAAGGAAGAGGTACAAAAGCAATGGGACGCCGGGTTCCTTGCTGTGACTAGCTATCCGCCGTGGGTTGCTAACATAGTACCTGTGCCTAAGAAAGACGGCAAAGTAAGAATGTGTGTTGACTACCGGGATCTGAACAGAGCCAGCCCGAAAGATGATTTCCCATTACCTCACATTGATGTATTGGTGGATAACACGGCTCAGTTCTCGGTATTCTCCTTCATGGACGGATTTTCAGGATATAATCAGATCAAGATGTCACCTGAAGACATGGAGAAGACAACATTCATCACACCTTGGGGCACGTTCTGTTACAAAGTGATGCCATTCGGACTGAAGAATGCTGGTGCAACATATCAACGGGCTATGGTGACATTATTCCACGATATGATCCATAAGGAAATCGAGTGTTATGTGGATGACATGATTGCCAAGTCCCTTACAGAGGAAGATCACCTGGTAAATCTGCTGAAGTTGTTCAAGCGCCTGAGGAAGTACCAACTAAAGCTGAACCCCAACAAATGCACATTCGGGGTGCGATCCGGTAAGCTGCTGGGCTTTATTGTAAGCGAGAAAGGGATTGAAGTTGACCCTGATAAAGTCAAAGCCATTCAAGAGATGCCTGCACCGAAGACAGAAAAAGAAGTTCGAGGGTTCTTAGGTCGATTGAACTACATCTCGCGGTTCATATCTCACCTCACAGCAACCTGTGAGCCCTTGTTCAAGCTGTTAAGAAAGGAACAAACGGTCAGGTGGAACGAAGATTGCCAGAAGGCTTTTGACAAGATCAAGGAGTATTTACAAGAACCTCCAATCCTCATGCCGCCAGTTGAAGGAAGACCTCTGATTATGTACTTGACAGTATTAGAAGAGTCAATGGGGTGTGTGCTGGGCCAGCATGACGAGTCTGGTCGAAAAGAGTATGCAATATACTACCTAAGCAAAAAGTTTACCGACTGTGAACAACGTTATTCACTGCTCGAGAAAACTTGCTGTGCTTTAGCGTGGGCTGCTCGCCGACTGAGACAGTATATGCTGACCCACACTACCTTATTAATCTCAAAAATGGATCCAGTTAAGTACATTTTCGAGAAGCCAGCTCTTACTGGGCGGGTTGCAAGATGGCATATGATTCTCACGGAATATGACATACAGTACACTTCTCAGAAAGCCATCAAAGGCAGTGTACTATCTGAATATCTTGCTGAGCAACCCATTGATGACTACCAACCTATGAGGTTTGACTTCCCTGATGAGGACATCATGTTCATTAAAGCAAAAGATCACGAAGAGCCTATTCACACTGAAGGGCCCGACCCGGAAGAAGAATGGACTATGATGTTTGATGGGGCTGTTAACATGAATGGTCGTGGTGTTGGTGCAGTACTCATTACACCTAAAGGAGTTCACATGCCTTTCTCGGCAAAACTCACTTTCAACTGCACTAACAACGAAGCTGAATACGAAGCTTGCATTATGGGTCTTGAGGAAGCCATTGACCTCAGGATCAAGACATTGACCGTATTCGGAGATTCAGCTTTGGTAGTCAATCAAACCAACGGAAAATGGTACACCCACCAAGATCATCTGATACCTTACAGGGATTATACAAGGAGGTTATTGACTTTCTTCACAACGGTCAAACTTGAGTATATCCCTCGGGACGAGAATCAGTTTGCAGATGCTCTTGCTACCATTTCATCCATGATCAAAGTTCAAACGGCTAACTTTGTACCCCAGATTTCAGTGTCTAGACTTGATAGACCAGCATATGTATTTGCAGCGGATGTTGTAAAAGATGATAAGCCTTGGTTCCATGACATTAAGTGCTTCTTGGAGGATCAAACATACCCACCTGGGGCATCTTCCAATGATAAGAAGACTTTGAGAAGGCTTGCTGGTAGTTTCTTCCTGAACACTGATGGATCTTTATACAAAAGAAACTTTGATATGGTACTCCTCAGATGTGTTGACAAGACAGAAGCAGACTTGTTGATGCACGAAGTGCACGAAGGATCCTTTGGTACCCATGCAGGAGGGCATGCCATGGCTAAAAAGCTATTAAGATCAGGATATTACTGGATCACAATGGATGCAGACTGTTGTGCCTACGCCAGAAAATGTCATAAATGCCAGATTTATGCAGACAAGGTGCATGTGCCTCCCAATCCTTTGAACATCATGTCCTCACCTTGGCCCTTTGCTATGTGGGGCATTGATATGATTGGCAAGATTGAGCCAACTGCTTCAAATGGCCATAGATTCATCCTGGTTGCCATTGATTATTTCACCAAGTGGGTTGAAGCAGCCTCATATGCAAATGTTACGAGGCAAGTGGTAGCCAGATTTCTGAAAAGAGATATCATCTGTCGATATGGAGTGCCCGAGCGAATCATTACTGATAATGGTTCCAATTTAAACAACAAAATGATGGCAGAGCTGTGCCGGGACTTCAAGATCCAACATCACAATTCTTCTCCTTACAGGCCAAAGATGAATGGCGCTGTTGAGGCAGCGAATAAGAATATTAAGAAGATTGTGCAGAAGATGGTAATCACATACAAAGACTGGCATGAAATGCTACCGTTTGCCTTGCATGGGTACCGCACGTCAATCAGATCATCCACTGGGGCAACACCGTATCAGCTTGTATATGGTATGGAAGCAGTCCTACCTGTTGAAGTTGAACTACCCTCGTTACGGGTACTAATGGATGTCAAGCTGAACGAAGCAGAATGGGTTAGGTCCCGATTCGAACAACTGAGTCTGATCGAAGAGAAAAGATTGGCTGCAATTTGTCATGGGCAGTTATATCAGAAGAGAATGAAGAAAGCCTTTGATCAGAAAGTCAGGCATCGAGAGTACCAAGTAGGGGATCTGGTGTTGAAAAGAATCCTCCCTCCTCATACAGACCACAGGGGCAAATGGACTCCAAATTATGAAGGACCATTCGTTGTAAAGAAAGTTTTCTCTGGTGGAGCACTGATGCTCAGCACCATGGATGGTGAAGACTTCCCATCCCCTGTGAATTCAGATGCAGTTAAAAAATACTTCGCATAAAATGACCCGCTGGACATAAAAACAGAATGTAAGTCCAGGCAAAAATAGGGCATCCCGGCGAGTCAAAAAAACAGAATAAAAGACTCGGGCAAAAATAAGGGAAATAAAAAATGTACACCCGCTGAGTTGAAAAGCCGCATTGGACAGCTCAGGCAAAAATGGGTATCCCGATGGATTGAAAACCCGAAAGGGCGATCCATGCAAAATAAGGGAATAAGCGAACAACTGCATTCTGAATTCGTCTGTATTATCTACAACTTGGTAAGCTCCAAAGGATCAAGTTTCAGTCAGAATCGACTCTCTCCAAAAAGCAAGACGAGAAGAACGTCATTGTCATATGAGTCATAGCAGAAGAGGAAGCTCCTCAAAGCGTCATCAACACTGCCAGCACCTTGTTTCTCAATTTGTAACAATCTCCTCATTTCAGGGGATATGTTTCTTTGGTTGTATCTTGCCAATTCAGGGCACATGAATTAATAAAATCAGATTTTCAGTCATGTTTCGTTTTTTACATTTATGTTTTGCAAAAATTGTCTGATATCTCTGAAAATACAATTGCATAAGTACAGATGCCTTTCTCTAAAAATAAAAGCACATGCTTACAGGGAATATACTTACTCTCGAAAGTACTTATCTCCTATGACGGAATCCAGTAAGAGATACCTCGGGACCTTTTGCGCGTTTCCTTATCTTTGCAGGATTGCAGGTATCCAGAACGCAACTTGGGGCATGCAAGGTACATCTCAGCAAGCTGGAAAATCAACAAAAGATATCAGCATCCGAAATGCTCTATCCCCAGCTGAGTTGCCTCTCATTACTCTCCCCAGCTGAGTTACCAACAGCATTCCCCAGTTGAAGCACCAACCATTCTTCCTCAGCAGAATGCAGAAATCAGGGAATCATCTCCCCACAGAATCCCCAGCCTCTATTCAGAAGAGCAACGCACGGAGAAGTCACAACAGAGTACAGAAAGCTTCTACAAACCCCAGCTGGGTCCCGTATTATAAGGATATGTCAATCAGTGACCTATATCCCCAAACAGATACATTATTAGATCTACCAACGATCTTATCCCCAGCTGGAATATCCACTTCAGTAGATCGACCAGAGATCTTCATGGCAACGGGATCCGAATCCCGGATCAGTACCTTTGCATAATCATGGCATTTGCATCATACTATCCCCCCAGAGCGTAGCATTCCGTCTAATACGGAGCATTACGGCAAAAATCAAATGCATAGCATAATCATAAGCCATGTTCTGAAGTAACACTTGTGAATAATAAACTGTTCATCATCATTGTACAAAAATCCCACCAGAGTCCCAGCAAAAGCAGTTGCCTCGCAAATCAGCAAACACCAATATATACACTTTTAGACACCCGTCCGTGTCAAATCACCAACAGAAAGCCAAAGACATCCTCTTTGCACTCACATATACTCATATATACATTTTCTTGGCACCCGTCCGTGTCATGTCCCCAGCGCAGTCGCTTACACTTTCATCAACCCATACACTTGTTAATATTATACTTTTCTCTTTTGACACTCGTCCGTGTCACTCTCCCCAGCAGTTAAAACACTCATCTATACAATACAATACTCACTACTCATGGTACGCTTATACAGATACTCGCCCGTATCTTGTATACACCATCATTTATATCCCCACAGATTCGACAATAGTCCTTGTTCTTTGTTAACCAGTTGGTACTCGTCCGTACCATCATCTCAGAACATTGTGTCTAGTGTTTGTTTCTACATGATACTCGTCCGTATCATAGTCTTAAGGATGCTCGTCCGCATCTTTAATCCATACACCGTGTCAAAAACTTGTGTCTTCTTGAATATAGACACTCGTCTGTGTCTACTTTTCCCCAGAAGAGTCCTTTCAGATGCAACACTCGTCCGTGTTCTTTGTTAACCAGTTGATACTCGTCCGTATCATCGTCTCTGAACATGTGTCAGTTTGTTTCTACATGATACTCGTCCGTATCATAGTCTTAAGGATGCTCGTCCGCATCTTTAATCTATACACAATACCAAACACTTATACCTTTTGTTTCTTGGATGTAAACGCTCGTCCGTGTTTACTTTATCCCCAGTAGATCGCCAACAAATTTTCTTTTTATCTAACACTCGTCCTGTGTTACGATAACCCTGAGAGCAGCCGTACCCTGCTAAGTGGTCGTCCTCCACTTCTTGATGGTCGTCCTCCATCATGCTCATCCGATGGCCGTCCCCATCGTTGATTTTAGCAGCCGTCCCCTGCTAGGTGGTCGTCCTCCACCTCTTGATGATCGTCCTTCATCACTTTATCCAATGGCCGTCCCCATTGTTGATTTTGGTTATCTGACATTCGTCCTATGTCATGATAAACCTTGAGAGCAGCCGTACCCTGCTGAGTGGTCGTCCTCCACTTCTTGATGGTCGTCCTCCATCATGCTCATCCGATGGCCGTCCCCATCGTTGACCTTTTCTATCCGGCATTCGTCCTATGTCGCGATATTTTCGGCAGCCGTACCCTGCCAGGTGGTCGTCCCCCACCTTTGATGGCCGTCCCCATCATATTTCTTTTATCCCCAACAGAGCAGCCGTCCCCTGCTAGGTGATCGTCCTTCACCTTTGATGGCCGTACCCCATCATCTGTTTATTTCATTTATTCTTTAACCCGATGGCCGTCCCCGTCGTGGTCCCTTTTCCTTTTTAGCCCGATGGCCGTCCCCATCGTTGGTTGCCTTACCTTTGTGAACTTGACGGCCGTCCCCGTCATGTTTCATTAACTCCCAGAGAATCTTACAGCTTTATCTTGATGGCCGTCCCCGTCATGATATTTTATTTTTCCAGCTAGTCGGCCGTCCCCGTCTTGGCTCTACCCTTTTATTCCCAGCATGTCGGCCGTCCCCGTCTTTGCTTTATTTTCCTGCACTTTTCCCAGCATGTCGGTCGTCCCCGTCATTGCTCTTTACCCAGCAGTCGTCCTCTGCTCGACGGTCGTCCCCCGTCGCCTACACTTTACAATATACTTTATTTCTTTCTTTTTTCTTCTTCATTCTGTGAGTGCAAATTTTGGACTGTCTTTGGTATTCAACCACAAGTTATCTTGTTTGGCCTGTTAAGCCGTTGCTTACAACCTGCACCGCTAACTCATGTTTGAATAGGGGCAGCTGTAAACACCCTAAATTTGCCCTCACCCATTCACACCATGGCTTGTGATCATCCTCATATGCATAAACACAATCATATCATCTCACATCTCATTTTTGATTCACTGGATAGTTTCTAAGGCATCTGCACTTAGGGTTTGTGATCTGAGCAATCCCCAAAGCATCTTGGGCCATTCCAAAGGCCACCAATCAACTCAAAGGGGTCCATGTGTGTTCTTATATCATATTTCATCTCCTCAAAGTCAAAATTGCAGAGGAATCACAAGAACTAGGGTTTGAGTGGATGCAGAGCCAGTTTGAACTACACAGTTGACTGAAAATTAGGGTTTTGGTTTCAGAGGCCATAACACCAAATTTTTTTGGTCATTCTTGTTTCCATTGCTCTTTATATGGTATAGGGAGTATGCATATCAATTTTCATGAAGAAATTCCATGGGGAAGTCATCTGATCAAGAGTTGACTTTTCAGACAAGTCAGTGCAAAATCAGGGCATCTGAGGCCCCCAATGACCCAACCAATGAGTGATCTTCATCATTTTGAGTGTATATGATCTTTATTTGATCATGGAAGAAGGTTGAAGTTCATAGATATCAAGAATTTAGGGTTTTTGCAAATGTTGACTTTTTGGGCATAGTTGACTTTTCAAGAATGCTTCATTTTAGGTCATTTTTCAAGCCTTGATTCTTGATCCAAAAATGCTTCAAATGGAAAAACTTTGGTCATGAAAGTTGTAGATCTCATTTTTCCCTTTTCAAAAAGTACAAGAACATGATCAAACTCTTCTTGAATCAAAAGTTATGGCAATGCAAAGTTGGCTAAAATCATTGATTTTCAAGGCATGCCCTAAGTAAGAATTTTGCAAAATCTTGGACCAATGCATATTGCAGCCTCTAATTCATTTCAAACCAGCACATAAACTTTCTCTAAGTCCTAAAAATCAGAAATGAACCAAGAGTGCCCATGGTTTCATGTTTGGTTGGACAAAGAATCACATGTGAACCAAAGTTACAACAACTTGCAAAACCACTCATAACATTTTACCAACTTGCTGCCTTGAATGTTGGACCAAGCCTAGCCTTTCCCTTCACTTTGCTGCGCAGACCATGCCCTTTGTACTTGGCTAGAAGTTGCCCATGCCCTATCTTACAAGAAGTTGACATATTTGCAAAAGTGGCTACACCTATCCATAAAGCACAAGTCACATCCTCTGGCCACTTGCATTTGTTTATTGTATCCTTTAGCAAGCAAAACATAAGACCAAGCAAGGCTGAAACACTCTACACAATCACATTCACACAAACACTCCCAATTGCAACTTGCTTCGAATCTGATTCCACAGCTTGCAAACACTCAAACTATCTTCACCATTCAACTCACCTTGCTCCATAGACCACCCAGCACCAAGAACCCAAGCCTGAAACAACCAGAATACTCCATAACCATTTCTCACCTCAGCCTGCATTTCTCTTCGAAACTCTCACCACAGCTTGCAAACACACAAACAAACACCACAGACCTTCTCCATTCATCCTCAGGATCACAAACAACCCCTCACCATGATCTGAAAGTGCCTGAAACACCATTGCCATTTCTGATCAAGCTTGAGCAGAAGCTGTCGAATCTCACTATCCAGCCAACATAAATTGTTCTAAGGCATTCAAACATCATCAAGAGGTCCTAAGGAGTGGATTGCACAAGGAGAGGTGGCCAGAAAGTTCTCAGGTTGAAAGCTCCAAATCTCAGGTAGCTCGAAATTATTTTTTCCAGAAATCATTTTTCTTGTTACAAACTTGTTCTATGTGATTCACTGATTATCCTGATGTCATTGGTTTTGAAAATGGCTTTGATTTGAGAGTTTAATTTGTCTCTGAAACCTGCGTGCCCTAGAACTTGTTCTCTTCGATTCAGTTTGTGTAGGAAGAATAAATTTGTTTTAGGATAGGGGTTTGATTCGTGAGGATGTGAGGAACATTTCCCAGTTTTTAGATTTCATTTTTGATACGTTTTTAGGGAGTTTGAAGTTTCTCAGGGAGAGAGCTGGCCGGAGAAGACGACCGGAAGTCTTCTCCGGCAGCCTGAAAGTGATTAGGGCTAATGGTCATTAATTAGTGAACTTTAAATTTGGGCCCTTGGATGCTGCTTCCCGCGCGCTAGTGAGTGGCCTGGATCTCTTTGATTATGCCCTAATCCACGTGTTAACTTAATTAATCCATAATTTGAATAATTTAATCAGAGTCAACCTGGACCCTTGGATGACGCGCGCAGTCAACCAATTTAAACTCAGAATCAATCTCATCCATCCATCCTGATTACTTCCTATTTTATTTGATTTTAATTCATTTTTATTTCAATTAACTTGCATATTTATTTTAAAATAGCAAGAATGTCTTAAAAATTATGAAACTTTTTCTTAAAAGCTTTATTAATTTTTAAGACCCATAAACATTTTTATTTTATTTTTTATCATTAAAAAAGTATTTTTTAATATTTAAAAGATTATTTTTAATTGATTAATGGAAATTAATTAATTAAAAATACTTTTAGGTATTTAAAAATTACAAAAAAATTCATGAAATGTTCTAAGACATTTAGAAACATTGTCCAACCTTCAAACCAAATTTCTTTTTTGATCTTGATGCATTTTAAGAATTTTTCATTGAATTAAATCATATTTTGTGCATTATTTTGATCATAAGTTCAAAAATTCATTTCTGCCTATTGGAGAAGGTTGAGACATTGATTCTTCTTGCATTGTGTTATGTTTAGCATGTAGTTTCTAGGGTAAAATGGCCATGATTTGATCTTGCATTTTCCAATTGTTTGACATTTCTTTTGTTAAGAACCCTAAAAAACCCTAATAACTTGTAAAATTCATATCTTGAGATTGGTTAGGAGTTGAGAGTTCCCCTTTGGGCAGTGGTTTATTATAGGTTTAGGGTTTCTTTGGGTACCTTTTTCCATTTTTTTTATCTTAGGGTTTGCTTCTGTTTTGAGTTTTGGTTTGATGTTTGATTCATGAACCTTAATTTGGGCTTTCTCTTGCATCCTTCTTGCATTCTCTTGCATAACATGACTTGTCTTTGCATTTTGTGCATTCTTGTGATCCATTTGACATCTTAAGACATATAGAAAGCATGTTTGATCATTGCATTACATATTTGCCATGTCATTTGTCTTGTGTGCTTCATAACTTTTCATGTTCATTCATGCTCCTTAACCTGCATCATCTGCATCCATGATCTTGTATGAACATATCCATGTCTTGCCTCATGTTTGCAGCACCTCATAACATCATAATCATCATCAACATGCTTCTGGTTTGGTCTAGCATCATGCCATTTCATCTCATCTTGCATTGTTTTGCATTTCTTTCTAACATTTCAGGTGGTAAGTAAACTTGAGAAGTGAATTTGCCTTCACTTCTCATAACTTTTCTTTTCATCTCTCTTGCATCCATTGCTGCATTCTTATATGTGTTTGAGATTGAGCTTGCTCATTCTTGTTCTTCCCACTCTCTTTCTTCAAGTGACTTGACTTCTTGAATGAAGCAAGTCACTTTGCTTCTCTTGATCTTGTTCATCTGCTTCCTGGTGGCTCCTCTGAAGATTTGTTCTTGCAAACCTCACAAACCTTAGGATCATCCAAGCAT
This sequence comes from Lathyrus aphaca, assembly GCA_963966055.1. Taxonomy (NCBI): domain Eukaryota; kingdom Viridiplantae; phylum Streptophyta; class Magnoliopsida; order Fabales; family Fabaceae; genus Lathyrus; species Lathyrus aphaca. The sequence goes on along the minus strand of OZ014519.1, from coordinate 291,565,329 downwards.
GACAATGAATTAGGGTTTTGATTAGTCCCCCCATAGTTTTACCTTTGTGTCTCTCTTTGAGTCCTCTCTTCTCACCTCATAATCAGGGACTAAACCCTAAAGGCTTTAAGACTTTGTGATTAGGGTTATGCCTGCATCCTTCTCTTAGGATGGAGTGTATAACTTTAATCCTAAGTGTTAAACCCTTTGTTTGTTTAAATCTCTTAATCAATTCATTTAATAAATATCAAGACATCACACTTGTAACTTGGGCCTTGCATTAGAGTTCTAATTCTTCCTTAAATGGTTAAGAAGGACTAACCCTAGTGTTAATGGACAGTCCCCCTCAAGTTGTCTTACAAACAATAAAACTCACTTCATCATCATACCATTAAATAAAATCCACTTAATCAAAGGCTTGTTTTGTCATGAGTTTAATCCCTAATCATGGATTAAGTTGAGGAGCTTTCCTCAGCTTAAACATTCTCATCTATTATCCTTCTTTTAGGATGGTGTAATGGGTCTGTTTAATCCATGATTATGGCTTAACCTCATTACTTAACACTAAACAAAAACACCAAAAACATCTAAATAATCACAAGCAGGTTAATGATCTTAATCCTACATCAAAGGTGATTAAGTGTGAGAATCTGACTTCACACTTAAGGTATTCTCATTACCCCTAATCAGAGGGAAGATATGATGAGTTTACTAACCCATTGGTTTAGGCTTAAGCTCATTATCCTATGACAAACTTCACAAGCAATAAAAGATTGAAAACTCAAAACAAACAATAATCGTCTCCTTCGGGATTCTTTTCTCATCATCTTCACTCCTAAACGAGAACTTGCTTCTTCCGTCTAATGCAAGACAGTTTGCACCTGAGCCAGACAGGTCATACACTTGAGCATAGACAAGTAAGCAGTTCACAAGTCAATTCACCTTTCAGTCTCTTTGGGTCGAACTACGGTGTTCTGACTTCCTCATTGCACGAGAGGATACGTAGGCATAACTTAACAGTTATCGAACAAAAGTCTCTGCATATTCCCCCTCTTTCTAGCTTTAGCCTCATGATCATGAGCATTTCATTCCTGATCTCACACTGGCACATCATTTACACACTTCACATTCTTTTACACTGACACCTGTACATCTCTTTCCAGCTATTTTATACACAGATTGCACTGACACTACCCCTTTAAAACACAAATCTTTTAAGCGTGGATCCCGTCGAGTACGGCGGACAATCTGGGTGCTAATACCTTCCCAGGTTGTAACCAACCCCCTTTCTCAGTCTCTCTGGTTCGCAAACCGTCTTATCCATCTCTTTCTAGGCTTATGCAGCATTGCCTTTCCTCCGGGATAAAAATGCCTAGCTGGCGACTCTATTCATTCTCCAGTGAGTTCACGGCTGTGTGTTCTCACTGTTCCCTTCGCCGACCGTTCGCGTCTGTACCTTCATCTGACCCTGTTTCATTTGTCGGGAGCGACACATGCCATACAAATAAACAAAATAAAAATCCAAAGACTCCACCCGGAGTTACTCTTCCTCTTCTCCCAGCTCCTCCTCTGCTTCGAAGGGACACACAATCTCTCCGTCCTAGACGCAATAATTGTGAGCTGAACCCTCCGTTGCCAACCCAGGGTTCAATATCCTCAGTTGGTCGACAACATTGTCAAACCCTTCTTTGAACACGGCCACCAGATCCTGGTTGAGCGAACGGATGTGTCCCACTAGTTCACCCCGGGAACGGAGAGAGAGCTCCTCTTCATTCTCATCTGCCAAGGGACGGACGATGTCCTCGAGCAGAGCCAGACGAGCACGGAGCTCAGCATTTTCCTCGGCCACTTTCTTATGCTCAGCGGCTTGCTCCTCCAGGCTCTCCTTTTCCGTCTTCACCGTATCCCGCTCCCCTTTCACTTCCTCCAGCTCTTTCTTCAGCCCTTCCTGCAGCCGATGCTCCTCCTTATAGTCCGACAGGTCCTTTGACAGCTTGTCATTTTCAGAACATACCTTCAGCAGGGCATCCTCCAGGGAAGCCGTGGATACAGAGGTATCGGTCAGAACCATGGCCCTCTCCATCACCCTGATGACTGCCGCCAGATCCCTCGCCAACTCCTTTCGCCGGACACCAGCCTCCTGGCTCAGAATGACCTTCGCCTCAAGCGCTGACACAGCAACAGTATCTTCAACTTTGAAAAACTTCTGCTCTATGTAGCAAGGAGGCAGTAAATAGCTCCCGGGGCCACCAGGAATGCTGCCCCCCGCCAAGGCAGACCTAGAAAGTGTCCCATCCGGGCACTTCCGCTTGTGGAGAGGGGAGGTAGATGGAGGCGGGCTATCTGGTATATGGATCGGAGAAGAGCGCGGGACGGGCGGTGGGGAAGTGGGCACCGGGCTAGCCGTGTTCGAGGTCCCCGCCCCAGAGTCACCAGCTACTTCCTGGACACGTGGAGCTGCCGTCTTCTTTTTCTTGGGAACCCTGTCCGGGGCTCCTACTTGATTGGCCAACTTAAGAACTCGGTCACGAGCAGAGGGCATAGCACCTGCAAAACAAAAACACAAACGTCAGCGGGCAAAACACGAGACAAAGGAACATAGGAATAAAAGAACACCTACTCAACAATTCCATAGCCTCATCGTCAGTATTACATTCGAGCAGAGCCTTCGTGTTGATGAGACGGGGTTCACAGATCGGCATCCCGGCCTCATCAACATAAGGGGCACCTTTTCGGTCGACACAAACCGCCAGGTTGAAACTCTGCACGAAATCCACCAGCTTCTTGTAAGCAAGTCTGTCCTCGACACCCAAACTCGAGAACTTCACCCGATAATGGCAGGTGGAAAGATCAAAATGGTCGGGCTGCCACCTCAACGGTATCCTCGACATGAGCTTCTCCTCCCCATCCGCATCTCGCTTGTAATAATAAAGAGAATGCAGGGCGAAACGGGTGATCGGCCTCACCACATACCATCGCCCTTTGAAGTGTCGGGCGGAGTCCACGTACGTCTTGAATAGCCTCACCGGCTGCTTAAACAAAACCCATCCGTGACGCCCTCGAAGACCGGACCGTTGAAGGTGAAAAATATGGAAGAAGAGAGGCCGAGTGCACCCGATGCCGAGGAAACGACAAACTAATTCATACGCCCGCATGAAAGCGATGGCGTTGGGGTGCAACTGCGACGGCGCCAGCCGAAGCCACTTGAAGATCGATATTTGAAATGAGTTGAAGGGCAGCCTGACCCTCGCCTCTCGAAAAGAAAACTCGTACATGGCAAATTGTTTCCCCGGGAAGCGATGACATATCCGGTCCGCCTCTTTAGGAGCACAACACTGCCAATTTTCAGACTCCTCGAGACCCAGATCTTCCACCACGGCGTAGGCACGGGTCGACTTATCACAAAAATAAGATTCCTCGTCCAAAGGTTCGTCTGCAACCCAGGAGAGGTCGTTTTGCCCAAACGAGGAGACGTGCTCAGTGCCCCCCAACACTTCCCTCCTCGACATTTAAGCGCACAACATCTGCTTCTACGGGCCGCGGTTCAATATCTTCTCCTCTGGGTTGAAGACGCCCGGTCGTACCTGAAACGCAGACAAAAAAAGTGAATTCGACATCGCATTAAATCCACCCTTCCACTGCAAGTCAAGTGAAAGGGCGTAGGACTAAAACACACGCCTCAAAAACTGACTACTGGTCTAGGACTAACGAAGGGGCGACCCTCGCGAGCAAGTGAAGTCCTGGCCCGCGAAGTGACACTGACGTAGACTCTACGCCCGCGACCACCAAGCCCTCACTTGGGAAAATTCACACACATACCTGCCCGTGACAGTCATATGCGTATGAATTTTAAACTCGGTTCATTCATACGCATATGAAAATTTTGCCCGGTTCATTCATACACATATGAAATTTTTGCTCGGGATATCCTAACCCTACCGAAAATTTTCACACTTATAATCTAATTTTCTAGACTAATTTTACCTACTCTATGCAAATAAATCATGCAATCCCTAGCTACCAGACGCAAAAAACATAAAAACAGAGGATTAGAGGTGGTACCTGACATAGTGAAAACAAGGAAAGGGAACGACGGCGCTCGGGAAAAAATGGCGTTTCAGGTGGCGGAGACGGACGGAGAGAGGAGTTTTCTTCAGAGCTTTCGGTGAACGTCTGAGCGAAAAAGTTCAAATGAAATGGTTTACCCCCTTTTTATAGCCATAAGCGCGTGGATTGACGCGTTAAGTCATCATTACCTACTGCCTACGCCGCCGTTGGCACAATAAACAAAGCGACGCACCATTAATGATGAGACACGTCAATCCATAAGGAATCTTGAATGACGTCGAGCAACCATACGCCTCCCCGACTCTATGAAATGTCCTCGACCCTGTGAGACGTCCTCGACTCTCTTAAACGTCGCGTGTCCGACGAAAATTTTCAAACTCGACTCTACAAAACGTCCACGCTTCCATGAGACGTCCTCGATCCCATGAAACGTCCTCGACTATGTTGTACGTCGCACGCCTGACGAAAAAAGAATACTACAGTCAGCTCTGTAAACATCCTGCTCGACTTGGCTATGCGCCCGCTGCTTATCTAACGTGCTTGCGCCTGACTATATTACAATGCATCACTCAGACTCGGAGACTCGACTTGGGGGGCTCCTGTTCCGGATTGGGCCCCAAGATTAAATTGAGCTATGGCCCATTTTACCGAGCAGAGGCCCATATACTCGAGCAGGGACGCTTAGCAGACGAGCAGGGACATATAAGGCCGGGCATATACTCAGGAAGGGCGAAGATCAAGTCTGCCAGGTCACTTGCCACACCACCCAACTGTCCCTTATTATCTCCTGAAAGATAGGGGCAGTTGGACCAAGGACTAAACCTCTTAGCTAGGTCTTCACGCTTCTCACGCGTTCCTTGGCAGTTCTTCCTTGGGCCTAGCTGATCCAGCCCAAAGAAGGACCTTGGCCCAGCGCTGGGGGCTCATTATAAATACCCTTTCTCACTAAAGGGTCAGGTATTCTGATTCAGATATAACTTACCTATTCTATTGTACCTTTACTTACTTAAGCATTGGAGTGCTCTGCAGGTACAACCCCCTCCTTCATTTCTCACGTTCTTTGGCCGTATATCAAGTCACTGGAAGGTCCTCCTGATCAGGTAAGATCAGAAGGATAAGCAAAAGTAACACCCTTCTTTTCCTTAAAAGCAAAAACACGACTCGCAAAATAGTGTGGCCAATTGACTTTCACCTTATTCCGGAGAATGTATATGAGATGAACTTCAAACATGTTAATCTGAGAGAATCCACCTTTCTTAGGACAAAGATTGTGTGAAATGATCCAATGTAGAATACGGTCGGTAGGATTGACCTTTCCGGTGGTAGTAGATGACGAGAACAACTCGGTGTTAACCACAACCTCAATGCAAGGCTCTTTTAACATACCATTCAATTCCTTATGAAACTCATAGTTTTCAACATGATCAGAATCAGTCATCAGTATACTAGGAGCAGTAGGATCAATTTTGAATAGATCTTTCCAAACTTGTGAATTTACCGCATACATCTTGTCACCCACTCGAAAATTAAATTCAAAACCCCTGAATTTTCCAACTAAGCCAACATAAAACACCCGAATCATATCCTCATTATATTCAATTTGACAAGATAAGAAAGATTTGATTTCTTGAAAATCAATCAATTCAATAATATGAGGAATTGACATTTGAGAATCAGTTCTTTTTGAATACACATATTGAGGAATAACTTTCCTACTCTTAAATTTTCTATCATAAACTTCAGTGAGATCAGATGGAAGAAGTGATGGAGCATTTACCAGTAATGATGATTGAGAAGAAGAAGAGCCCCTCAAAGTTCTTTTTTCAGTAGCCCTTGTTGCCATTGATGAAGACTTGGAGAGGATGAAGAAATTTTGGGGTTTTAGGGTTATTGAGAGAATGTGAAGAAAAATATGATGAAGATGAAAGAAATGTTTGATAAAGATAAATTTATGCAAAAAAGATGATTAATTCACATAAAATTACTTAAAACACATTAATTTTTCTGGTTAAAGTACGTGTGAGTCGACCTAGGAAAGATGAAACAGAGTAAAACACGTATACCAACATGCTTTGGACAACGCAAAAAGCTGTGAGTCGACGCAAACTAGTTAGTGAGTCGACGCATTTTGAATTTAAAAATGAATCAACGCGTCGTATTGTGTAGGTCGACGCAAGGGTTTCTGAGTCGACGCATAGGGTCGACCTGTTGGGACCCGAGCGTTCCAGCAAATGTTTCACCAACATTTTCAACAATATCACTAAAAAATAACATAACATCATACCATAAAACATTCTAATGACAAACACATTAATATTTCAACATATTGAACCATATAAGAGATAAATAACTACTAAACAAAAACATACTCACAATTATTTCCCTTATATCAAAGATGACTCACAAATATACATAGATCAACCATGTTAATTGAGAAAAAGAATGATACTACCTCTCACTTGTAAAAATGTAAGATGAATGACCAAATAGAAATACTTCAAGAAGACTAGTTGTTAGTGAAACAATATATTAACTCAAGTAATAATATATGATGAACATATTCAAGATTAAGACCGATCAGAAATATCGAGAACACTAAGTTCCCTATGAAAATGAAAGATAGGCTCCGTGGCAAGTGGTTTTGTAAAAATATCGGCAAGTTGATTTGAACTTTCAACGAGCTCAAATACCACGTCTCCTTTCTCTACATGATCTCTAAGGAAATGATGGCGAATTTGAATATGCTTAGTGCGTGAGTGTAAGATTGGATTTTTGGTAAGATTTATTGCGCTAGTGCTGTCACATAAGATTGGAATATTTTTGAGATCTATGTTAAAGTCGAGCAATTGTTGTTTTAACCATAAAATTTGGGCACAATAATTTTCGGCCGCAACATATTCCGCTTCCGCAGTTGATAAGGCAAAAAAAACTTGCTTTTTGCTATCCAAACTTACAAGAGAGTTAGAAAAGAAGTGACAAGTACCACTAGTGCTTTTCCTATCAACTTTGCAATCGGCAAAGTCGGAATCAGAAAAACCTACCATAGAATAGTCACTACCCTTAGGATACCAAAGTCCAAACTTAGAAGTACCACAAAGGCATCTAAGAATGCGTTTAAAGGATTTTAAATGTGATTCCTTTGGGAAGGATTGAAATCTATCACACATGCAAACACTAAACATTATATCCGGACAAGATGCGGTAAGATAAAGAAGAGAGCCGATCATACCTCTATACGTTTTTATGTCCACATCCTTACCATTTTCATCACAATCTAAACTTGCTGCCGTTGGCATGGCTGTATCAATAGGCTTTGAATTTGTCATATCAAACCTCTTGAGAAGCTCATTACAATACTTTGTTTGGCTTATAAAGGTACCTTCATCAAGTTGTCTAATTTGAAGTCCAAGAAAGTAATTAAGCTCCCCCATCATACTCATCTAAAATTCACCTTGCATAGAACTTGAGAACTCCTTGACCAATTTCATGTTAGTAGATCCAAAGATAATATCATATACATATACTTGAACTAAGATTGAGTGATTTCTTTCTCATTTAATTAAAAGCATAGTATCAACCTTTCCTCTTGAAAAACCTTGATTTAATTTTTTTTTACTTAGATGCTCATACCAAGCTCTAGGAGCTTATTTGAGACCATACAAGGCACATTTTAGCTTGTAAACATAGTTAGGCTTTTCATGAGTTTCAAAACCGGGAGGTTGAAAAACATACACTTCTTCATTTATGTATCCGTTAAGGAAAACACTATTTACATCCATTTGATATACCTTAAACTTCTGTGAGCATGAAAATGCAAGCAAAAGGCGTATAGCCTCAAGTCGGGAAACGGGAGCATAAGTTTACTCATAACCTATGCCTTCCTCTTGGTTATAACCTTGAGCAACAAAACATGCCTTGTTGCGAGTAATAATACCTTTTTCGTCCATCTTGTTCCTAAACACCCATTTTGTGCCAATTAATCGATGACCTTGCGGAGGTGGAACAAGGTCCCAAACCTCATTTCTTTTGAACTGATTAAGTTCCTCTTGCATAGCCAAAAACCAATTTTCATCGAGTAAAGCATCTTTGGAGTTATTAGTCTCAATTTGAGATACAAAAGCATAATGAAAACAAAAATTACTTATCCTTGATCGAGTGGTGACTCCCTTTGAGATATCTCAAAGAATATTGTCGATTGGGTGATCTTTATAAGTTTTCCACTCCAAATGTAGATCATTTTGAATTGATGCATGATCTTCATCTTTGAGTTCAAATCCTTTATCCGGCTCCTTCTCAGCTATATCTGGATTGGGTTCAACACGAGACTCTTCTTGATCTTTAACAATCTCTTCAGAAGAAGTACCTGCATCAATAACACAACTACCTTTTCCGACAACTTTCAGACAAGATTCATCAAAAGAGACATGCACAGATTCTTCAACAATAAGTAATCTCTTGTTGTATACTCTATAAGCTTTACTTGAATTAGAGTATCCAAGGAAGATAATTTGCCAAGATTTTCTTTACCATTATTTAACACAAAACATTTACACCCAAAGACATGGAGATGAGATACATTTGACTTTCTACCTTTTAAAAGTTCATAAGGTGTTTTATTTAGAATAGGTTGAATAATTACCCTATTCAACACATAACATGCAATACTTATAGCATCGGCCCAAAAATATTTAGGAAGACCACTATCATTGATCATAGTTCTTCCTAACTCCTCTAACACAAGATTTTTACGTTCCACAACACCATTTTGTTGCGGAGTTCTAGGAGTGGAAAAATTATGTTCAATTCCATGTTTTTCGCAAAACTCTTCAAAAAGATGATTTTCAAATTCACCTCCATGGTCACTTTGAATTATTATAATGTTAGTGTTAAGTTTGTTTTGAGATAGCTTGGAAAATGTTTCAAATGCCGAGAAATTATCACTTTTACTTGCTAAGAAGATTGTCCAACAAAATCTTGAGTAGTCATCCACAATAACAAAACCATAATAATTTCATCCTAGACTTAGATGGACCGAATAGATCCATATGTAGAAGTTCAAGAGGTCTAGTTGTTGAAACCATGTTTTTGGATTTAAAAGAGATATTTGTTTGCTTTCCCATTTGGCAAGTATCACAAAGATGATATTTAGTAAATTTTATTTTAGGTAAACCAACTACTAAGTCTTTGGAAACAATTTTGTTGAGAAAATACAAGTTAATATGTGTTAAGCGTCTATGCCAAAGCCAAGAGTCATCACTCTTAGAGACTAGATACTTAGGATCATCATTATTTTTATCATCATGTTCAATTATGCAACCTTCTTTTGAAAAGGAGACTTTGTATCCCTTGTCACATAATTGACTAATGCTAATAAGATTATGTTTAAGGCCTTCAACTAAAAGGACATTAGAGATAGATGTAGAAGAGGGATTATCTACACTACCTTTACCAATTATAACACCCTTGTTGTTATCACCATAGGTAACAAAACCTTTCTTCTTAGCCACGAAGTCATAGAATATGGAGATGTCACCCGTCATATGTCTTGAGCATCCACTATCGAGAAACCATATTTTCTCCGTAGCTTCAAGACACTCCACCTACATGATTAAACAAGATAGAGAGAGAGAGGTGCCCAATTTTCATTGGGTCCTTGTGTGTGAGTGAAAATTTGGTTACATTTGGGAAACCATTGGAAAATTCCTTTAGGAACTAAAAATCTCCTAAATCGACATTTATCAATAGTGTGATCCCTCTTGCAACAATAAAGACAATTCAAGGTTGGTTTATGTAACACCCCAAATTTTCCCTCTTTGTTTCACATCATTTTTCATATCATAAGCATAACATGTATCTTGCATACCCTAGCATTTGGCATAGAAAAATGAAGCATGACATCCATGTTTAAGAGCATAGGGCATATGATATATTATATGGCAAGTATTGATTCTCCAAAGTCAAGTCAATATCCAAGTCAATATCCAAGTATTGATTCTCCAAAGTCAATTCAATATCCTCACATCTTATACAATCTCAAGGTCATCCACAAAACCCTGGAAGGGGGAAGCATCATCAGAAGTTCAGAGGTGCAACATGCTCCTACACAAACAAACCCTAATTAGGGTTTTGCTCCAGATCAAATAATTCTCATAGATTTGACCAATTATTGTGGTCAAAGGCTTTCATATGGTATATAAGGCCTATGGATGAAGTTTGATTCCAAAAATCATTGAGGAAGCCAAGTATTTGATCAATTACTTGCAAATGAAGAAAAAGGTCAACTGAGTAGAATAAATGTCAACCATTGGTTTTCAAGGGCTCCAATCATGATTTTCAAGTTTATAGATCATATTAAGTGCAAAGAATGGCTTTGGTGATCACAAGAATGAGAAATCAAGAGTTTGGAAGGAACTTTCCAAAATTAGAAAGTGACTTGTAATGGAAGTTTCTATTTTTGGATAGTTTTGCCCTAATTTTCAATTGATTCTTTCTTGGCCTAGATGACTCCAAATGGATTTTCCTCAAACATGAAACTTGTAGATAATCCTCTCCCTTTTCCAAAAAGTCCAAGAACTTGATCATAGCCTTTGTGGTTTGGAAGATATGGCCATTTAAAGTTGGTGAAATTTTAGGGTTTTACCATATTTTCAAGAGTGCACCATATGCAAAAACACACATATCTCATTTCTAAGGCTTCTAACATACCAATTGTGATCATTATACTCAATGGAAATGTAACACAAGTGATTTTGCTCAAGAGTTGTGAAAAATTCGTGGGTTGAAAATGAGTGATTTCACAAATTGCATTTTTGCAAAATATCACACAATGCTTGATCCAAGTGATGTAAAGCCTCAAGACTGATCCAAGGGTGATAATGGAACCAAAATGAATCAGCTTGTGCATACGGGGGAGGGATTGCACGCATGAATCACTATATCACACTTTTCATGCAACTTTGCAAATTGATTCCAATCACACATTTCATGCTCCCACTCACACCAAAACCCTAATCAGCATACTACACTAATCATATATAAGCAAATCACAACAATTTCAGAGCCTTAGCATCTCTCATTCTCCCATTTTCCATTCTCTTTCATTTTTGCAAAAGCCTTTGAATCTCCTCTCTCTTGCACACATTGCCATTTTTCTTTTCACATTCATGATCTGCAAGGTCTAAAGAGTGCAAATCCATCACTAATTGGAGCTCTAAGAAAGGTTTCATCACAATACCATTTAGAGGCATAAGCTTTTAAATCTCAAGTTCCAGGATCTTACAAGCTCTCTCTTGAATTTATTTTGCAAGGAGAGGTCAAAGCAAGTTGATCTGCAGCTTTAGGAAGGCGTTCTTGACCTATTTCAAGTTCTTCAAGCTCAGGTATGGTTCTGAATTCGTGGATCTAAATCTGGTTTTTCTTGTGTGTGTATATGAATCTACATGCTTCACTGATCATCATGATAAGTTTAGATTTGAAAATGAGTAAGAATTGAGAATTTATGCTTGATCTGAAGTTTGAATGTCAAATTTGATTTGCTTCGATCTGTAAGTTTTGCTTGTTGTTTGCTAGTTTTGAGTGCATATTCGTGTTCACCTTGATGAATTGATGTGATCTGGAGATTTATTTTGATTTTTGTGAGATTGTGTTCATCGTATGAATTTTCCGATGCCGGAGCCTTAACTTCGGTCACCGGATTCTAGAAACTATATAAATGCAGGATGAAGGAAGAAGAAGAAATCCTACGTTTTCTTTTTTTGATTTCAATGGCTGGATGCGTGCCAACACATTAAAAATTCATGTGCGGTTCACGTGTCTTTATAATTCTGAATAAATATGCATGTGTTTGCGTGTATCATAAATGCAGTGGGCGTGCATTTCTGAGTTGTTTGATCTGATGACTTTGTTGGCTTGTTGACCTTACCACATGCGTTGGATCCATCTGATGGTCTTGATTGTCTCTGAATGTTAAGTGAATTCCACCATAATTTTGTGTTATACGCTGAAATGGTTTTGGGCTTAAGATGCTAAGCGCACCCCCTCTTCTGAGCCCAGTGTGGATTTGAACGTGATTTTATTGCTATGTGTACCTCCTTCATGTTATTTTCAATTTTATTTTATTTTATTTTAATTGTTTCGTATTTTATTTTTTAAAAATAGGAAAAGACATTAAAAAATCCTGAAAATGATCTTGTGACTTCTTTTTAATTTTATTTAATTTTCCATATTTTTTATTTTTTATTTTTCTTTATTTTTCAGTTCTGAATTAATTTTTACATTAATTTCCTTTTATTTTATTTCTTTCAAGAACTACTTGGTTTGTTTAATTTCCATAGTGAGTTTGAAAATAGTTTTGCCTCTAATTCTTTTTGGTATGTTTTGATAACATGTTGAAGTATGTTAGAGATTGTTACCATGATTTTTAGGGTTTGTTTGGATATATTTTGGCTTGTTGCTTTATGTAGAAGTTAGTGAAAGCCTAAGTGACATTTGAGCAATTGTTTGATATTGTTAGCTTCTGATTTTTGCCATGGGATCTTGGTATGGTGTTTATGCATGATTAAAGGGTCTTTTTTCTTATTTTCTTGATTTTTAAGACTTGTTTGATATTTGTTTGAATTTTGTTCTTAGCATGCCCTAGTTTGATGCTTATGTGATCAATGCTTGCTTGTTAGGATAGGAGGGAACTTGTGCCACCTCTTAGGGTTTGTTTTTGTGCTTGCTAACATGTTGCTAGATCCCTGGATTTTTTATGGATGCTTTTCCCTTACTTGTTTGATCTTATTTGTTCATTAAGTCTCACATTCATAAGTATGCTTCACCACACTTTTAACTTCCCTAGTCTTCTCCCATTTGACATAGTTTGAGCTTATAGGTCCTAATTGATGTTTGAATTTCATTCTTAGGAACTTCTTTAACATGTTAGGATTCTGACTTTGAGTTTACTTTTTGATGTTTACCTTGTTTGCTCACCCTAATTTCATATCTTCATCTCACTTCTCTCACATGTCTTTGCTACTTACTTGTGACTTCTTGCTTTCTTCTTTGCATGATGTTTTGTGATTGATTTTAGCACTTTGATGTGATGTTAAAGTTATGGTTGTGATGATTTGAATTGATCATTTGCTTGTTCTTACTTCATTTGAACTTAGTTGATCCTTGCTTATCTCTTGTGAATTCTTCTCACCTTGTAGGTGCAATGGTAAGTGGGAAGTGTGGATGGTATTTCTACATTTCAAACTTCTTTCTCTTCTCTTTTATGCTTTCACACTTGTTAATGAGATGTGCTTAGGCAATCATTTATTCAACTTCTTTCCATTCACTTTAGAGAACAACTTAACTTCTTTAAGAGAAGTAAGTTGATTTTTACCTCCTTTCTTCTTCTTCCCTTCTTTTCTTCTTTCCTTCTTCTTCATTAGGATGGACTTCAAACCCTACTAACCTAGGTATCCCATGCATGATAACAATTAGAATTGTTAGTCTCCTTTAGTTTTTTTAACTTTGAGATCCTTCTGGTTCTTCTCTTTCTCATCTTCATACAAAAGCTAAATAACACTTTAATAAAGGTTGAAGTAGTCTTTGATGCATGGCCTTATTCCATGGGGAACTTGTACTCACCACATCTTAGTGGTGGTACAAGTTTGTCTAGCATGATGCACAAGTTCAATCATAAGACTATCTTCACAAAGAAAACCATAAAAAACACTTCTTCATTTAATTCACAAAACACTTAATAATTCCAAACAAGTTAGTGAATTCAAACCCTAATCTTTGGAAACAAGTTTGAGGGTCTTCTTCATTCTTGGTGAACTTATTACTCATTCTATCTAGGAGTGTGGTAATAAGAACACATTCCCAAGAAAATTATTTGCTTTCACTTCCTTGTGTCGCACTCATAAAAAACTCCTAAAAGAAAATGCCTTTGTCATTCCTTTTCTTTTCTTCGGTTTATGCAGCATTACCATTCCCGTTCCTTCAGGATAAAAATGCCTGGCTGGCGACTTAACCTTTTCCGCACCACTTTCGCGTTTGTACCAGGATGGAAATCCATTGAGGGACAGCTGGCGACTCTGCTGGGGACCTCCTAACCAGCGTTATATCTGGTTCCCCTTGAGAGTCTCTCCTAACGCTTGCATGTTTCTATTTCTTTGTGTGTTTGATTGTTTTTTGTTGCCTGTTTATTTTAGTGCTGTTTATTTATAACTTTATTTACAGTTTTCAGTATTTATTTTCATGCATCATATATTTTATACTGGATTGTATGGCTGTGCTGGTTTTCTGTTTGGTGGGACTTGGGGGTTACTGTGACTTGTTAGATGAGATTAGCCAAACATCTGGCTTGAGTGCACCTTAGGACTTAGCATGAGCAATCACTTTGGCCCCATGGTATCTTGTCATGGGGGTATTAGTGCGTTCACACCCAGATTCGCGACCGTCTTGGAAGTGTCTTGATATAGGGGTTTTCTCTACTTCATTACACGACCTTGATAGTTATGTGCGGCTGGGGACCGATCATTGAGAACCTTGTGGAAACATCCCTATCCAGTGGTGACAGTAGCAAACCATATTATGTGGCAAACCAATTTGAACCCGAGGGCCCACTTGGAACTCACAAAGGATGGCCTGATTCTCTTATACGAACTCACTCAAAGCATCTGGTCGTATGACGATAATACTGTATCCCACAGGATGAATATACTGTTGTTTCTCGATTTCAGCGCTCAAAGCTGGGCACTTATAAGGGATGCTTGTTTTTCCCGGACTCACGCTGAGACCTCCTTGAGTAGTACATAATGCTAAACCTATTCCATGATCTAGTTATGAGCCATTTCTCGGAAATGGTAAATGTATTATTGCTATTAGGATTTGAGAGTTTGTGATGTTTGACCCGGAGCACACTTGTGAGTTTGGGAGGGGTTTACAGGTTTGCAGGAACCCTTGACCTCATCATACCCTATCACTAGTGCAGTCTTATGTTTTGATCCATTTACTTTGATCCTGGAGTTCTTGAGTTTATCTGGTCCTTGATATGAGATTATATGTCATTATATGAGTTCTTATCTATAGGCTGATATTCAAAGGACAATTTGGGTTTCTGATCACTTGGCTCAGATATCCAGTATACAGACAGTTCCAGAATTGATCATATACCTTGCATTGCATTGCATCATACCATAACATCATTAACATTTTTGTGTTTTCATTTCTCAGGTTTTCATTTCTGTTTGTACCCGGTTTTGGTATCCATCAGCTGTTTATATCCAGATGGCATGAGTTATCATTGTTCCCCGGAAGAATAATATTCATTACACCTTTTCACAGCTAGAGGTTAAGAACCTTCACAAGTTGAAGAATCTGATGAATGACAAAGTTATGGGAGATTTCAAGACCAAGTTTGGGAAGATTCTCCGGTATATGGATAAGCCTACAGAAGAATAGAAGGACAGTCTCCACACCTTGCTACAGTTCTATGACGCTCTGTTGCACTGCTTCGCGTTTCCTGACTATGTGTTAGCACCCACTCTAGAAGAAATTTCCAGCATGCTACAAATTCCTTTTAGAGGTAAACAACCTTACTTTGATTCAGGGAGGGTTCTCAAAGAGGAAGAAATTGTCAGGAGGTGTCATCTTCCAGTAGTTAGGGTAAAGTTTGGGTTGAGCAGCAGCAAGGGTAAAGGGTTGCCATGTAATTTGCTTATCTAGGAAGCTTTAGCTTATGCCCAGGAAGGTCAGTGGGCATATTTCAGTGTGCTTTTGAATTTATTGATATATTGGACTAACTTATTTCCAAGTGACAAAGGGATTGTAAGCATGGAAGCAATGTCTATCTTCTTCAGAGGGAATCCTGCACCTACTTTGCTGGGTGATTTTTAGTACGGGGTCCACTATAGGAATTAAAGAAGAGGAGGGTTTGTCAGTTGCTGTGCTCCTCTATTTGCTGACTGGTTTGCCAAGAAATTTCCAAAGTCAGGACCGTTCAAAAAGTTGAAAGGTGAATGGAAATGTTCCCAAAGATTGATGGGGTTAACTATAGAAGATATAGCCTGGGGTTGCAACAGAGATGTGTTGGGCAAGGAGATGATTTTCAAGTGTGATGGCTTTCCTAATGTACCTTTGTTGGGAATAAAATGATTGATTAACTACAACCCAGTGTTAGCTAGAAGGAAATTTGGGTATCCTTTGAGAGATTCTCCATCTGGGGAGGAAGTTGCTGAATCCTTATATCTCCCTGTTGAAGGAAATAAGGAGATGGTCATCAAAGTATATCAGGCTTAGGCTGTAAAGACACAGAAGAATTCAGGAGAGTGGACCTGAAGATGTATGATCCCTTTGCCACTTTGTTGAAGAATCGTGTTGAAATTACACTCCTCCCTTTATCAGTTGAGCTTCCACTCTATCCAAGGGATGTATTACCTCAGACTGCTGTTGTACAGACCATTGTCTCTATTGAGGACTACCAAAGGTTGGAAGCCCAAATACAAGAGTTGAGAGTTGAAAATGCAGAAATGACTGGCTTGTACCATCAAATGGTTCATTCTAAAACAGTTTTAGAAGAAACGTTGCATAAGATACAGGTAGCTTAGGAGGCTAAGGAGAAGGAGTTTGCGGAAAGAGAAGCTTACTTCCAGAGAAGAGGTCTGATGGACATTAAGAGAGAGCAAGAATACATGAAGACCAAGAAATCTCTTAGAGAAGCCAAATAGTCCATCACTTGGGCAAAAAGGCCTGATAATGAAAGCAAAAATAGCTCGCATTGTATACATATCACCCTCTTTCTTGTTTTGCAGGTAAAGCCACAAGTTTCTAACGTCTTCCATTTTCAGGCACTATTGCTGCAAGAAGAGTGCACATGTATCCAACCAAAGAGAACAGAGGCAGAATTATGGACCAGATGCAAACAGAGTTGGCAGAGTTACACAACAGAATGGATCAGTTCATGACTCTTGTGACTGGCATCAATCAGAATCAGGAACGTCTCTATAAGATGATGGACATAAATCAAGATGACAATGGCAACAATGGTACATGTGCTCATGGTGGAAATGGTGGTCCTCAACCTCAACCTGATGTTGTTATTAATGGTGGTGGTTGTCCAGAGCATGTTCGCATCCCTATGTTGGACATTCAGGATGACCAATTTACTATTCTGGAGGTTATGGAAGGACAAGGTGCTGATGTGAATCGTCGTTTCAAGGAAATGGCAGAATACATTTGGTCAATTCAATCTCAAAACACCATGGGTTTTGACATAACTGATTTGGGCCTAGCTCTCGGGGGGAAGAATCCTCACAAGTTCAAAGTTCCAATATTTGATAAGTACAACGGTTCTTCCTTCCCAAAGATCTATTTGCAAGCTTATGTCGGAAGAATTGCTGCCCATACTAATGACGAGAAGTTGTGGATTTACTATTTCCAAGACAGTCTCATCGGGGCATCTCAGGAATGGTATATGAAGCTTAGCAGGGTGTCCATCATAAACTGGAAGGAATTGACTGAAGCTTTTGTCAAACATTACCAGTACAACATGGATATGGCTCCTAACCGTACCCAGTTGCAGAACATGTCTCATAATTCTAAGGAGAGCTTTAAGGAATACATCCAGAGGTGGCGTCAATTGGCTGCAAGAGTTCAACCTCCTTTGTTAGAACGTGAGATGGCTAACATGTTCATGGGGACTCTTCAAGGGGTGTTTATTGATCGCTTAGCTTCCTGCTCAGCTACTAAGTTCACAGATCTGGTCATTGTAGGAGAGAGGGTTGAAACTTTGTTGTAAATGGGAAAGATACAGGATACTGGTGCAAGTAGTTCGTCCGGAGCAAGGAAGCCTTTTGATGGTCCTCAGAGGAGGCGAGAAGGTGAAACTAACATTGTATACGGCAGAGGAAGGGGCCATGGACGTAGAAATCAGTATGAACAAGTGGCTGCTGTCACTATCCCAACAACGCCTGCTCCATAACCACAACATCAACAATGCAACAATCAGCAAAAACCATACCAACAACGCCAACCTCGTCCCACTGGTCGTGTTATTGAAGCTATTCCTATGACTTACACAACGCTTCTACAAAGGGTGTTAGATATGAACATGGTACAACTGAGGACTTTGGCTCCACCACCGACAGGTGATCTGCCTCAGGGTTATGATATCAACGCGAGATGTGATTTTCATTCAGGTGCCCCGGGGCACTCAACGGAGAAATTTAGAGCGTTTCAAAACAAAGTTCAAGATCTCATTGACTCAAAAGCTATTAATTTCTCTCTGTCACCAAATGTTAATACCAACCCTATGCCAAATCATGGATGGGCAAGGGTTAATGCCATCGAAGACGGGAGACTTCTAAATTTGGTGCTAGACGTGAACGAAGTGCAGACACCGCTATCTGTTATGAAAGAGCATTTGTTAAAGGGGCAGGTGTTCCCCGGTTGTGATGAAAAGTGTGAAGACTTTTTGATCTCCAAGAATTGTTATGATAAGCTCAGAGCTGGTATCCAGATGTTGATAGACGAAAGTTCCCTACAGTTCGATAAGGTGAACAACGAAAGAGATGTGGTTTCTACAGTGACAATCTATTTTACTCCTGAAGAGATGCCTCCCCGGCCAGCACCAGTAACTATATATGTGCCTCAAGAAGTTAGTTCTGCTACAGTCATTCAAACTCTTCTTGGTTAGGCAGAAATGATTTTTCAAAGTTAGGGTTTAAAAATTTGATTTTTATAACCCTTAATTCAAAGAAAATTGGTAAACTATGATCAAACCTAAAAAGAAATTTGTGTGAAGAGTTTTAAAATGTTTCTAAATGTATTGGAATTGTTCATGATTTTTTTGGTGATTTTTAGAAACCTAAATGCATTTTTAATTAATTAAAATACTTTAATTAATTAAAAATAACATTTAAATATTTTAAAAATACTTTTTTAATGCAAAAAATAAAATAAAAACAATTTTTGGATTAAGAAATATATTTAAAGTCAGAATGCAAAAGGAAATATTTTTGTGATGATTTTTGGTATTTTAAAATAATTATACAAAAGAAATAGAAAGAAATGAAATAAAAATGAATAAAAATGAAAGGTAATCAGATTCTGGGGTCCAGATTCAAACTGGGGAAATATGGATTGATCGCGTGCGTGTTTTGATGGTCAGGATTCAATCTGGCTAATTAATTAAGTTTAATATTAATTAATCAGGATTAAAATTAATGGACTAATCTAAGCCGTACGAGGCCTAACCCTAATCACCATCCAAGTGCCACAAATGAATTTGGGCAGCTAAACCCTAAATTAACCTAATTACTTTCAGGTGACCGGAGCTAAGCTCCGGTCATCTTCTCTGGCCAACCTCTCACCTGAGCTCACTCAAAACGCCACCCCAAGCCCCTAAAACCTCCAGAATCATTCCACTAACCACCCTAAACATTAATCCAGCCCCAAAAATCATTTATCACGCATCAATAATAAGAATCGAACAAGAACATCAAAACGGAAAAAGTTTCAGAACAAGCATACACACTCATCTCTCAACCATTTTCGAAAATAAACATATCACAATGATCAGTGAAGCATACAGAATCATTAAGAAACTTAAAAAAGGAGTTCTGGAAAAAAAGTTCATCATGGCTACCTGAGTTGAAGCTTTGCAAACTGGAGCTTTCTGACCTCTTCCTTTGTGCAAAATGCCTCCAATGATCCCTCTGATGCTTCTGGAAAGCTTGGATGGAGTTTAAATGGCTTGGTTTGTGTGATACATTTCTGGTTTGGCAGAAATCGTATTTTGGCTAGAGTGGCTTTTAGGGCAAAATGAAGGGTGCTTTGTGTTCTAGAGATGATTTTTAGGTGAATGGTGAAAGAAAGAATGAGTTTGAGTGGCTGTGCAAAGAGTTTTGAAGGAATGAAGTTTTTGTAAGTTTTTGTGATTCTGCTTGTATGAGAGCTTTCAGGCTTCATTCCCCTGTGTTTTGAGGTCCATGAGGTTTGTATTGGCCAATGGGATTAATCAGAAAGTTGTTGTGGTACAGGCTAATTGGTATGGTGTGTTTTGCAAAAAAGTCAACATTGTGTACTTGGAGGTATGGGCCATGGCAGGAGCTGTGCAATGGTGTGTCTGGCTTCAGCAGGATACATGGAGAGCCATAGAATCAAGATTATACAGCCGACACAAGTGGATGAAGCCTTTCCAAGCATCTTGCAACTTTTCCCTCTTTGGTGTTTCTTGGATCACAAGCCATGAAATGCTTCCAATCTTGGGCCAATTCTGATCCTTTGAGAATGCTTTGACATAATATAACATATTTGTGCACATTAGAATGCTTGGCAAGTGAAATTGCAAAATTCCCTCTTTGGCATGAACTTGAAAATTATGTGATTTTTTCCAACTTTGAAAGGCCATATCTTGAGTTCTAGGATGAATTAAGACATGTTCTTGTACTTTTTGAAAAGGGAAAGACCTAATATACAACTTTCATGCCCAAGAAATTTTCATTTGAAGCATTTTTGGTCATGAAAGAGGAGGTTGAAAATCTTTCCTAAAATGGAAAGTTTGCATTTCAAGTCATTTCTAAAAATGGCAAGTTTGCAATTGGCTCAAAATTCTTCAATCTTGTGATCTTAAAACCCCTTATAAGATCAAATAAAGATCATTGAACTTAAATTTGATGAAAATACCCCTTTGGTTCCATTGTTGGGGGCCTCAGATGCCCTGATTTTGACTTAACTTGCTCAGGAAGTTACCCAGTAAACATATGACTTCCACAATGAGTTTCTTCATAAAACTTGGTACACATGATCCTTATAACATATTAAGAACATTAGAAACAAGAATGACCCAAAAATTTGGAGTTAAGGCCTCTGAAACCAAAACCCTAATTTTGGTCATCTATGTAGTGAAAACCCTAGCTCTACTTCCATGTCTTTGCCAGTTCTTGTGATCTCTTGACTTTCATGAATTTTGAGGAGCATAATGTGATGATAGAACCCACATGGGCCCTCTTGGAAAGCTTTGAGACCTTTGGGATGGCTCAGATGGATTATTGGATTGCTTAAATCACAAACCCTAGATGCAGATGAACTTGAACTATGTAGTGAAGCAAAAATGCAATATGAGATGTAATGCTTATGTTAACACAAAAAATGAAAGATCACAAGCCATGGTGTGATGAAGAGTGAGGGCAAATTTGGTGTGTTTACAATGTGCTTATTTCATAATCTGAAGGAGACGCAAACACACAAAAACACAGGAAAGAAAAACATTGCCATTTTATTTGTTCTTTGTGAAAAATTTTAAAATGAAAGAAAGAGAACACAATTTGTTTGAAATAATGTCCTTTATTTCATGTAAAAAGTAAATGCCTTAAAAACATGGTGGCCCTACATATGGATCCATGCACCTTGGCTAGAGTGCAGGATTTGACATGCAGTATGATAAAAATGGAAACAAAGAAAATTACTTTGACTGCCAAGTAACTTGAACAAAATCTTCAGCAGACCAGTTCCGGAGCGCCTCCCCAGGTATGCATGGGTGAATCCAGTTATCCAAGTCGCAGTCACTATCCCCATCAGCATCTGTTGCACAAACATTGTTGTAGTCGAGCATTCCAGCGGTTTTGAACACTATGGGCTTACTACCATGAGACCAGCCGGAATGACCAGGTTGATATCCGAGACCGAACTTGTCGTCTTTCTTTTCCATTTCCAGCAACTTACCCCAACCTTAGGCATTTCTGGATTAAACTACCTCCCTAGCTTGCTTCTAGGAGTAGATAGGAGTCCCTTCCTTCTCATTGCTTTGAACTGCTGGAGCCAAAATACTAACACTGACCGTCTCAAAAGCTTGGCAAAGTGTCTCATGGATCTCACCGTCCATTTCTACATACTTGAAATTCGACAGATGGCTTACGAAAATATCCTCTTCTCCGCACACAGTAATAACCTGGCCGTCTAACACATACTTCAACTTCTGATGTAATGTGGATGTCACTGCGCCAGCAACGTGAATCCAAGGACGTCCTAGCAAACAGCTATAAGCAGGTTGGATATCCATAACATAGAAAGTACTCTTGAATACCTAAGACCCAATCTTCACCAGCAACTCCACCTCCCCAAACACAGATCTTCGGGACCCATCGAAGGCTTTCAAAATCAAATCACTAGGTCGCAAGACGATGCCATCAACATTCAGCTTCATCAAGGCCTTCTTAGGGAGCACGTTTGAGAGAAGAGCCTGTATCTACCAAGACGTGTGACAGAACAACGCCTTTACACTCCATGGTGATATGTAAGGCTTTATTATGATTGCGTCCCTCCGAAGTGAGATCTCTATCTGTGAATCCCAACCCATGGCTGGCGTTTACGCTTCCTACCACGGCCTCCAACTGGTTGACAGTTATCTCTTGTGGTAAATACGCCATTTGCAAAACTTTTAGCAAAGCCTCTCGATGAGCTTGGGAACACATCAGCAACGACAAAATGGATATCTTGGACGGGGTCTGATTCAGCTGTTCAACCACCTTATAATCGCTTTTCTTAATTATTCTCATGAATTCCTCGACTTCCTTTTCAAAAGTGCCTTGACTGGCAGCAGGAGTTATCACCTCTTCAGTCGCTATCTACTTACCCTTAGCCTTTGCAGCAGCTTCAGCTTCAGGATCACCTCCAAGAGCTTGAGGAGCAAAGAGACGCCCACTCCTTGTAAATCCACCAAATCCTCCGACATTCACAACAGTTGGGTCAATTGTCACCGCTTTACTCTCCACCTTCTGGCCTTCTACGTACACGTCCGAACCATAGTGCCAAGGGATGGCTTTGTCATCAGCATAAGGGACTGGTCCCGGAACAGTAATGGTCACTGGACTCACTTCTGGAACATAGATAGTCACCGGCTCTCTCCGAACAGGAACCTCAGCAGGATCAAAATAAATTGTCACGGTAGACACACAACCACTTCTGTGGGCAACCTTGTCAAACTGTAGAGACCCCTCGTCAATCAAGCGTTGCAACCCATCTTTCAAATCCCCACAACGATTAACAGAATTCCTACAACCCTCGCAGTTGAAATTACAACCTGGAAAAACCTGCCCTTTCAACAATCTGCTTTTCACGACTAGCAATGAGGTTTTCACTTCATCCACATTCAAGATTAAATTCAAACTCTCGCCACTGTCAACGACATTTATCCTGGACCCTCCATGATTTGGAATGGGGTTTGATGTAATATTTGGAGGCGGTGCGGAGTTAATTTCCTTTAAATCAATTAAGTCTTGGACCTTATGCTGCAACGCCCTGCACTTCTCCGTTGAGTGCCCGGGAGCTCCTGAATGGAATGCGCATCTTGCATTAGCATCATACCCCACTGGAAGCTCTCCAGGTGGAGGTGGTGCTAACGTTCTTAACTGCACCAAGTTCAAGTCTAACAATCTCTGGAGCAGAGCCGTGTACGTCATTGGGATGGCTTCGAGCACCCTGTTAGCTGGACGAGCTTATCTTTGCTGATATGGTCTTTGCTGATAATTATTGTGTTGCGACTGTTGTTGTTGTTGCTGCTATTGTTGCACAAGACCCGTGGGGATGGTGACAGTGGCCACCTGCTCATAAGATCCTTTGTATTTGCGGCCCCGACCTCGGACGTACACAACATTAGTCTCACCCTCCCTTCTTCTTGGAGGTCCACTGAAAGCCTTTCTCACACCACTTGAGCTACTTGCACTAGTGTCTTGAATCTTTCCCATTTTCCGAAGAGTTTCAACCCTTTCTCCAGCTATCACGATGTAGTTGAACTTCGTCGCCGAACAAGACGCCAGTCTCTCAATAAACACCCCTTGCAGCGTTCCCATGAACATATCTTCCATTTCATTTTCTAACAAGGGAGGTTGCACTCGAGCAGCAAGCTGATACCACCTCTGGGCGTACTCGTTGAACCATTCTTTAGCACTCTGAGACATTGTCTACAACTGGGTACGATTCGGAGCCATATCCAAATTATACTGATACTGTTTCACAAATGCCTCAGCCAAATCCTTCCAGCTTCGGATATTGACCCTGCTCAGCTTCATGTACCATTCCAAGGAAGCTCCTACAAGACTATCGTGGAAGTAATACATCCACAGCTTCTCATCATCTGTATGCGCAACAATCCTTCCCACAAATGACTGAAGGTGGGTTTTCGGGCAAGCTGTGCCGTTGTACTTATCGAAAGTGGGAACCTTGAACTTGTAAGGAATTCTCACCCCTGGCACCAAGCCCAAATCAGTGATGTCAAACCCCAGAGAACTCTGAGATTGAATAGCACGAATCTGCTCAGCCATCTCTTCAAACTTTCTATTCATGTCAACCCCTTGGCCTTCTGCCTCATCCAGCAAGGTGAATTGCTCATCCTGCCCATCCATCTGCAGATTATTCACTCCATCATTGACAATAGTGACTCCTGGTTGCACCATAGGGATCTCAACATGACGGGCGCCAGCCCTGTTGCGATTACCTCCATCTGCTGTCCCATTGTTTCTGATTTGATTGTTCTATACCATCTCACGCAGGCTCTCTTGAGTTTGACCCATCCCAGCCATGAGGGTCATGAAGTTGTCCATTCTCGTCCTCAAGTCAGCCAGATCTGCTTGCATCTGGTCCATTGCTCTTTCTCTGTTCACTTTTGTAGGGTAGTTGTGTACAGTTGGCTGTCTCTGAACCTTCTTAGGAGCTATAGTGCCTGAAAGTGACATGAACGTTAGAAAACTGATGAACTACCTGCAAAATAAAAAACACGTTATATGCATGCAATGTAACTATTCATGTTTCCATGTTCCAACATTAACATGCCCCAGTTCTGGCATTTTGACAGAAAATACTCCAGATAGCCCTTTTGAGCATTGGTTTTCAAACTCTCTTTTTGAAGAGTGTTCAGATCCTAGCAGCCTCGAACAAACAAGTTTTGCGTACTCAAAAATGGTAACGGGAACTTAGTATTGCATAACATGGATAACCCACTGGCATCCAGAGTTGAAACACAAACAAATTCCCCGGCGGGTTACAAGTCAATACATGATCAAAAAGATAAAGCAAGACTCCTACAACAAGCTTGTAGGTAGTCTGGATATAATCAACAATAAACTAAAACCCTAGGCTAAAGGGAAGATCCAGGCTCCTCTTCTGCAGCTATCACCTTTGTTCGGTTCTTCTTCACGCCTACTCTCAGCTTAAGATCTTCAATCTCCTTCATTGCCTCCTCCAAGGCTATCTGGCTATGTACCAATTACTGGGTCTTTTCCCTTCGTATTTTGTGAACTTGTTCTACTTCTTCTTTCTTGAAGGCCATCTGTACCTCGAAAAACTCTTCCTTTTCTTTGTACTTCTTCTGCTCCTGTTCCCTTTGGCCCTATAACCAAGCAATGGACTGGCGAGCTTCCTTAAGATTCTTCAAAGTCTTCTTACGCTCCGCTTCTCTTTTTGATTCCATTAGACCCAATATCTGAAAATGAGCTTCTCTCCCAGCAAACTCCTTTTCTTTAGTTTCTAAGGTGACCTGCATTATCTGTAGCTTTCCCTCTGCTTCGTTCCTAGAACGATTGGCAAGGTGGTACAAGTTAACCATTTCAGTATTCTCTACCCGGACCTCGTGCAACTGAGCTTCCAACTTATTATATTCTTCAAGAGAAACAGTGTTCTGACATGGCACTTCTTTGGGATACAAGGGAGCTTCCACTGAAAATGGCATGAGAAATTCCTCTACACGCTTTTGTAACCATGTAGCAAAAGGAGGATATGTCTTGGGATCCACCCTTCCAAAATCCTTCTTACCTTTCTTCACCCTGTGAGCCCAAGCCTGAGATGCCTGTATAACTAATTCCTTGTTTCCCTCCACAGGAAAGTACAAAGACTCAACTATCTCTTCGATACATGGGGAATTCCTCAGAGGGTAGCCAAATTGTTTCCTGGCTAAAACAGGATTGTAACTGATCACACCCTTTCTCCCTAGCAAGGGCACATTAGCAAAACTCCCACAACTAACAAGTAACTCTTTGCCTAACAAATCCTGTTATAACCCCAAGCTATATCCTCAGAAGTTAGTCCCATTAGTCTTCTAGACCACCTCCATTCTTCTATCATTTATGTGAAGGGACCCGACTTTGGTAATTGCTTAGAAACCCAATCAGCAAACAATGGAGCACAACAACTCACCGGTCCACCTATTCCTTTCTCATTTCGGTAATGAACACTGTAATAGAAATCTCCCAACAAGGTTGCTACAGGGTTGCCTTTAGCAAAAATGGAGATCACCTCCAAACTCACAAACTCCTTTTTGTCCTGGGAAAAGACTAGATCCATATACCATCAAGGCCACCACAACACCAAAATCTCCCCACTTACACTCTTTTGCATACCCTTCAGCTTCTGGTATCAGCACATCCCATGGAAGTCCTCTGCCCTTGCTAACCTCCAAAGCTTTCTTGACCTTAGCAGCTGGTATACGACAGACTCTAGATATGTCCTCTTCCTTGAGAACTATCTCTGATCCATAGTAAGGCAATGTATTTATGACAGGAATACCCAAAATACTAGAAATCTCCTCCAAGGTAGGAGCCAAAATATAATTTGGAAATACGAAACACCGCATTAGAGGGTCGTAGAACTGAAGCAAAATGTGCAAGCTATCCTTCTGGTCTGCAGTAGGTTTATCCATGTACTTCAAAATCTGACCATACCTCTTTCTGAAGTTTCCTAAAACCTGATCATTCATCAGCCCTGCTAGTCTCTAAACACTCTTGACTTCTGGTTGGAGAAAAGTGTAATGGACATTTCTCTTTCTTGTAATGTTCTTAACTTCTGCCATCTGGAAAACTTACAATTACCAGAACTAGATACTAAAATGTAAACAGGAAACCTGAAAATGGAAACACGAATAGTTAATGCGAGTATGATGCGGTGCAAATGCAATGTAGGCATATGATCAATCTGGAACCATCTGGATGCCGGATATTAGGGCCCCGAGTGACTGAAAACCAAGATTCTCTGAACCATAACCATATGACAAGAACCCTAAAGACCAAAGATTAAGAAATCCAGAACCATAATAACCAAATCACAACATAGAACATACTGATAATGAGGGTATGTGGAGGTCAAAGGTTCCTGCAAACCTGTACACCCCTCCCCATCTCACGGGTATGCTCCGGGTCAAACATCACAGACTCTCAAAGCCGAATAGCAATAATACGTTCACCATTTCCGAGAAATGGCTCATGACCAAATAAGGGAATCGATTTAGCATTATGTACTACTCAGGGAGGTCTCAGGGTGAGTCCGGGAAAACAAGGTCATCCTATGTGAGTTCTAGGTGGGCCCTCGGGTGCGAATGGATTTGCCACACAATGTGGTCTGCCACTGTCACCACTAAAGAGGGATGTTTCCACAAGGTTCTCAATGATCGGTCCCCAACTGCACATAACTATCAAGGTTATGAAATGAGAGAGGAAGATCCCCAAATCAAAATATTTCCAAGACGGTCGCAAATCTGGGCGTGGAACTCACTACTACCCCCATGACAAGATCTCATGAGGCCAAAGTGGAACCACTCTAAGTACTAAGGTGCACTTGAGCCTTGGTAATGAGATCATCTCACAGTAACAGTATCACCCAAGTCCCACCAAACAGAAAAAATCCAGTCCAAACAGTCCAGTACATATATGATGCATGAAAATAAATACTGAAAACTGTAAATAAAGATGTAAATGAACTGTAAATAAAATAACAGTAACAAATACACACAACAACAAACAATCAACACCCAAAGAAACAAAAACACGCAAGCTCTAGGAGATACTCTCAAGGGAACCAGAGATACTTCGGAAAGGACCAGATGTCCCCAGCAGAGTCGCCAGCTGTCGCTCCCCGGATTTCCATCCTGGTACAAACGCGAAAGTGGCGTGGAAGAAGATAAAGTCGTCAGCTAGGCATTTTTACCCCGAAGGAACGAGGATGGTAATGATGCACAAACTAGGAGAAAATAAAAGGAAGTACAAAGGTCCTACGAACCAAAGAAACTGGGTTCGGGAGTCGGTTACGACCTGGGAAGGTATTAGCACCCCAGATCGTCCGCCGTACCTGACGGGATCCACGCTTGCAAAGAAAATGTTTCAAAGGGTGAAGAAATGAAAACTTCTGCAAAAGAAAAAGAAATGAACTGGATAAAAAGAAAATAAAGGGGGGAAAATGTAGGGAAACTAAAAGAGTGTGCTCGAACGGGCCCTACCCCGCTTCCTACGTACCTCACTAGACATGAGGATCAGAGACGCCGTAGTTCCCCTAACTAGGGGTGGAAAAGATTGCTTGTGTCTTAAGGCTTGAACTGCCTATGTCAATGCTCAGGTGTTGCAAGCTCGGACGACGAGTGCGTAACCGTCTTGCAAAATGACAAGAAGAAGCAAGTTCGCGGACAGAGCGAAAGAGATGAGAAAAGAATTCCCGAAGGAAAGACGCTTATTGTTTGTTTGTGTTTTTTAGAGCTTTTATTTGGTGTGGCACAGGAGAATGATCTCAAGCTCTTTTCCTTGGAATGTGTACTTGCTACTACATTCCAATATGGAATAATAGAACAAGCACACCAAGTAAGGAGAAGATCCCCAAAACTTGGTTCTAGAGATTATGGCCTAAGCTCACTAACTCGTTGAATTTATTAAGTGTTTTTGTAATTTTTGTGAAGAAGTCTTTTTTATGATTTTCTTGGTGAAAGTAGTCTCATGATTAGACTTGTACATCATGCTAGACAAGCTTGTACTATACCAAGATGGGAAGACTACAAGTGCCCCATGGAATAAGTTCATACACACAAGGCTATCTCAACCATTATTAAGTGTTTTTTTTTAGCTTTTTTGTTTTGAGATGAGAAGAGAAAGAACCAAAAGAGCAAAAGGAAAAAAGTCTAAAGGGGAAAGACTAAACCTAAAGTTGTCATGCAAAAGTGGTCCTAAGGTTAGTGAGGTCTCAACTATCCTAAGAGAAAAGAAGAACCAAAGAGGAGCAAGAAGAAGAGGAAGCAAGAGCTAGCAAGCAACTTACTCCTCTAAAGGAGATAAGTTGCTCCTAGAGTGGGGAATAAAAAAGTTGCAATACATGATGGCATAAGGCACATCAAAAAGCACAAGGAGAAGGCACTTAAAAAAGAAAGGATGAAAAGTTGAAATATGGATGAACATCCATACTTCTATTACCATAAGCCCCTGCAATGTTAGCAAAATCCAGCACATGTTCATTAATAAAACTCATGGAATTAACATGCTCAAAGGTTCACATCAACAAAGATCAAATAATCATGCCATATCGCGCATACAAGCATTTACGTGTCGAGAACATGGAAGCATGCATCAACCAGCAAGCATATCACTCTAAAAAAACATGTTCAATGATCATATAATTATCCATGGCATTTAAAACAAGTAAGGGGATCAAACATGCTTGAAATAGCCCAAAAATGGCTCACTGTATCAGTGTTAACCGGTTAATCAAAGCGTTAACCGATTAACCAGTCAAATCCTGCAGAAAAACAACACAGAAACAGGTGCGTTAACCGGTTAACCAATCCGTTAACCGGTTAACGCTGTTAAGACAACAACAAATCCTGCAGAAAAAATCAGTTCAAACCAGCTTTTCCAATTAATCTCACACTAGACCAGCAATCAATGGAGCATGAAAATAATGCATCAATTCACATTAAATGGCATCATCAAGCTCATGAACATTAATACATGGATCCGGTTACAAATCAATCAATCAATTCAAGCAACACAAGCAAATATGCAAGCACATGGCGGATCTAAAGCGCAAGCATGCAAATAAGCTAAAACAAAGCTAGATCTGAAATTAACCAACCTACAAAGCTGAGGTATGCTTTGGTAATTGTTGATCAAGCTGAAAATGATAGATCTCGCGGGAAACTTTGAAAATCCGGTGCTAAGCTTCACACTCCATGCAAAATAAATGCAAGAACAAGGTCTTGATGTAGAATTTTGGATCCAAACGCACTTCTAGATCCCAAACCAGATCTGAATCACCAATTAAACTAGAAAAATGATGCAAAGAAGATATGGATGGAGGTCTAGTTCCAAGATCTACACACCTCAAGGCAAGGTTATGTGATCTTCAAAGAGGAACTTTGAGTGATTTAGAAAATTAGGAGAGAAAAGTGAGAGGATTGTGAGAGAGAGGAGTGAAAATTCAGAATGAGAATGAAAATTGTGAGAGAGAGCCCCCTTGGGTTGGAGAGAAATAGATTAAATATGGTTTAGGTTTGGGGCCCAAAAATTAGGCTTGGGATCCAAAATTATGGTTTGGTAGTGTGATTAGGATGTAGCAATGGGATTAGGCTTGGACAAGTGCTCTAGATCCTTCTTTTTAATTTCCAATTAATAAAAATCAGAAAATGGAAATTGGAATCAAATCACACATGCTGAATTTGCTGCTGGAAATTCAAAATTCGCAGCTGTTAACCGATTAACCAATCCGTTAACCAGTTAATGCCAATGAATTTTGAATCTTCCCTCCTTTTGGTGGGAACCTTCCAAAAATAAGCCGGCGCCAACCATTTTGACCTGATTTTGATCCTCAATCCCTTTATAGGCTTTGACCCTAATGTCAACCTTGTAACATGCCCTGTGAGCTTTGAACTTCCCTGATGATTGATCATATGCCTTATGCTGGAACATGCAAATGTTGTGCTTCATTTTTCTATGCAATATGCTAAGGACATGACATGCTGATGATGATTATGATATGATGATGATGCTAAACAAGAGAGGGAAAATTTGGGGTATTGCATAAATGACTGAAAATATTAAGACGATTCAAGAGAGAATGAAGACTTCGCAAAGTCGACAGAAGAGTTATCATGATAAGAGGAGGAAGGCACTTGAATTTCAAGACGGAGATCATGTGTTTTTGAGGGCTACTCTATTGACTGGTGTCGAGCGAGCTCTGAAGTCCTGAAAGCTCACTCCGTGTTTCATTGGACCGTATTAGATTTCTCAAAGAGTCAGAGAGGTGGCATATCGGATTGCATTACCAACGTCACTTGTGAATTTGCATGATGTGTTTCATGTGTCACAGCTGAGGAAGTATATTGCATATCCATCGCATGTGATTCAGATGGATGATGTTTGAATAAGATATAATTTTACTATGGAAGTTTTTCTAGTTCAGATAGATGGTAGAGAGATGAAGTGATTAAGAGGTAAAGAGATTGCCTAGGTGAAGGTATTGTAGGGTGGACCAACTGGTGATAGTTGGACTTGGGAGCGAGAGATTAGATGAAAGGGTCGTATCCGGTGTTGTTTTCTTGAGTTACATTTTCGAGGATGAAAATTCTTAAATGGGGGAGAGTTGTAACACCCCAAAGTCAATTTTAATTTAATTAATGTGTTTTCTTGTGAAAATTTGATGTTTATGATGTTATTTGATGTTTTATGGAGTTTTGAGGATAACTTAATATTTTTTTAATATTAGAAGTATTAAGTATAATAAGCTTAGTTTATTATTTGAGATTAAATTAAATAAATAAGAGGAATTAGAGGATAGGGATAGTGTAGTCTTTTGGTGGAAGATTAGTGAGGGTATTTTGGAGAAGGTCTATTGAGGTCTTAGGGGCAAGAGTGACAAAAAGAGAAAAGTGGTTTTGTGAACGATCAAATGGAAACGATTGCACTTTTGGGCGAAGAGCTCTGAAGAAGAGGAAAAGCTAGGACTTGAAGGTTGGGGAGTTTTCGAGGAGATTATCGAAAAGAGTACAAAACCTAAGGTAAGGGGAGTAATTCTATTTCGGTATTGTAATGTGGGAATAAATTTGGGGGTTTGAGGTATAGTTTTAGGGTATAGGGTTTTGATTGATGATTTTGTGTTTTGATGATGATTTTATGATGATTTGATGAATATAATGATGTTGGACGATGTATTTGATGTTATTGTAAGGGATGTTGATGTTGACTATGATGTTGCTACTATGCTGGTACTAACTGTGGATTTTTGATGAGTTTATCGCAGAAGAAGAATTCTGGAAATCACAGAAAATTTGTAGATTTCGTGAAGCTCACTTAGTGAGCACAACCCGAGAGTTGGGCGCTTAGCGAGCAAGATGTATCGCTTAGCGAGCCCTTGAAAGTTTGAAAACTGATTTTTGTTTATTCCAAAAACTGTTTTCTTGAGGTGGTTTAGATGTTAGGCTGCTATGATGTTGTATTGTTATCGTATGATGTGTTTTGGAGACTATATGAGGAGTATTAGTGATTGAATGATGTATGATAAATCATTTGATTTTCTTTGAGTTATGAGGTATAATTACATGATGTAAAGGTACGATGTTAGATGAGTATGTAGTATGATATTCAATGAATATATAATATGATGACATGGGTGAGTATGAGAATTATGATTAATGATGAATGCATATGCAATGTTATGATGTTTTGAGGATGATATGTGCATATTGCAACTTGCATTCATGGAATTGAATTATGAGTGGACTTTGGTCTATTGGTAGCTTCAATTCCATTGTGCGGATTGGAGTGATATGATGTTATGATGTGCTCCCTTAGTGGATAATTGATGGCCCAGTGTCCATCCATGATGATGTTTCGGTACCACATGCATAATAAGAGGTTGCATATCATTCTAAATGACATAACATGATTTGCATTGATTTTGTGTGATGATGAGATGTAATTGATGTTGTGTAAAATGAGTTATGATGATTGTTATTGTGATGTGACGTAATTGATGTTGTACATGATTGAACTAGTGATGATGGAATTGATGTTGTTGTTATGTTTTTAAATTCTCATTCTTATATTACCATATTGAATGTGAATTTACTCACCCTTCCTGCCTTCTGGTGATGGTCTATTATGCCATCCTGCAGATAATCAAGGTTAGCTTAGTGCACGCTTAGCTCGGAGTTAGTGAGGTGTCTTGTTAGTTAGAAGTGGAGTCTTGCTCCGTGTCCAGTAACATCGGGATGGGTTTTCCGTTTGAGTTGTTTATGTTTACTTGAATTAAGATGTTTATCTTTGGAGTACTTTTGATTTAAACGATGTTGGAATTAAAATTAAGATGATGTGTTGTTCCCCGCTGCATATTTGTTCAAAAGGAGATTTAAAAGTGTGTTTTTCCTGATTTTGTTAACCCATGTTACGGGACAGGACTCAATGTGATGATATACGATGTTTTGAGTTATGTTTGAAGAATGTGATATCCTTTCATGAGATTTAATCTAATAATTGATTAAGAATGTGTATTAATTGTGATGGGATAGAAAGGGTTCTACACCCGTGTCGTGTGACACAACCCGTGTCAGAGTGCGAAAAAACCCGATTTTTTTTCCCAAAAAGTTTTCTACTGCATTTTGATCTCAAATACCACCCAAAAACAATTTTCCCCAACATCAAAATACATCAATTTTTTCACATAACTCACATACATCAACACATAACAATCCAAATCACTCTAATTCATCAAACACCACAATTTGTCAACAATCTACGAGTACCTAATCTATTCACAAACCAAACCCTATAAAACTATAATAAGATATGAAAACTCCCCATACCTTAGAGAATTCGCAACTTTACGTCGTTCTCCAAGACTTCCTAGCAATTCCTCTAGACTCTAGAGCTTCCTCTTTATTTTCTCTTCTTCAAAACTTTTCTTCACCAAAAACATGAGAATGTGAGAAACTGGTCGTATTCTCCTTCTTTGAACAATTATCCCAGTTTATGACTTTCCCAACCTATCCTTACTATTTTTCGTTAATGACCACCTTACCCTTTTCTTCAATATTTTTATTAATAATAATAATAGTATAATAAACACTAATTATTTATATTATCTAAAAATTCTCTTATATTCCCAAAATTCTCCAAAAATACTAAAATCTCTAAATTATTTCTAAATTAATTAAATAAATAAATAAGTAAATAATCAATTTAGATTTTCTAGGTGTTACACCAAACACTTCATTGTTCTAGAACACAAGCCCTAAAGAGATCCTCCAAAGATTAGATAGTCCTTTATGTTTTCCCATCACTCTACGGGTGATAATCGAAACTTAACTTCAACTTAGTACCCAAACCTTCTTGCAAACTCTGCTAAAACCTTGATGCGAACCTCATATATCTATTCAATACAATGCTCAATGGAATACCATGCAAACTAACAATATTCTCAATATACAACTCAACTAACTTCTATAAGGCCTCTTGATCGGCATGAAATGATCTTATTTAGTCAGCCTATCAATAATCACCAAAATAGAATCACATCCCTTCGTCGTCTTTGGTAAACTTGTTACGAAATCTATGTAAATTTTATTCCACTTCCACTATGGAATACTCAAATGTTGCATCAAATCTAACTGTCTTTGATGTTCAATATTCGACTTCTAACAATTCAAACAAGCATAGATAAATTCAGCTACTTCCCTTTTCATTTTTGGCCACCAAAATAATTTCTTTAAGTCCTAATACATCTTAGTGGCACCGGGATGAATACTCAACCCACTTTTGTGACCCTCCTTAAGAATAATATTATTAAGCTCGGGTATAATTGGTACATAAACTCTATCTTTGAACCTTATCACGCCATTCTCATCAATTATGAAGTCCCTGCCCTTATTCTAATTGATTAACACAAGTCGGTCAACCAATCCCACGTCGGTCTTTTGACCCACTCTAATCTCTTCAAGAATGCCTATGGTCAGCTTCAACAGACCTAACTTCACACTATTAGGGGTCTCTTCACATACTAAACTCATGTCTTTGAATTGCTCGATCAACTCTGGCTCTCGAACCATCAACATTGACATGTTTAAAGATTTCATGCTCAATGCGTCAACTACAACGTTAGCCTTACCCGGATGGTAACTAAAGTCAAAATTATAATATTTTATAAATTTGAGCCATCTCCTCTGCCTCATATTTAATTCCTTCAGATTAAATAAATATTTCAAACTCTTGTGATCACTGAACACTTCAAATTTGAAGCAAAAAAAAAACAGTGCCTCCAGATCTTTAACACGAATACCAATGCGACCAACTTAAGATCACGCGTAGGATAATTCCTTTCATGAAATCTCAACTGCCTCGAAACATAAGCTATAACCTGACCATTCAGCATCAACACTCCTCTTAGAACCAGATTCTAAGCATCACAATATATAAGAATAGACTCACTTGGATTCGACAAAATTTAAACTAGAGCAGACATCACCTTTTCTTGAGTTCTTGGAAACTCTTTTCACAATGCACATCCCAAACACATGCTTGGCCCTTTCGAGTCAACTGAGTCAACAAAAATGCTAACTTCGAAAAAATTCAATGAACATGCTCTACTAATCGAGCAATCCAAGAAAACTTCTAATATCCGTGATGGACTTCAGAGTCTCCCATTGTAACACAACATCTATCTTTGATGGATCAATAACTATACCACCACTATAAATCACATGACCAAGGAAACTCACTTCTCTTAACCAGAACTCGCATTTGGAAAACATTGCATACAATTGTTCCTCTTTCAATGTTTGCAATACAGTTCTCAGATGTTCCACATGCTTTTCATTAGACTTTGTATATATTAGGATGTCATCTATAAACACAACTACGAACTAGTCTAAATACGAATGGGATATTCTATATAAGTATTACATGAACACTCCAGGAACATTATACAAGCCAAACAGAATTTACCGAGTACTCGTAGTGACAATACCATGTTTTGAAAGAAGTCTTTGGAATATCTTCAGGCTTCATAAAAATGTGATGATAGCCGAATCTTGATTCAATCTTGCTGAAAGTACAAGCACCTACTAACTGATCCATAAAGTCATCAATCCTCGAAAGTGGATACTTGTCCTTAATAATTACTTTCTTCAACTATCGGTAGTTTACACAGCCTCATATTACTGTCTTTCGTCTTCACTAACAACACCAACATACCTCAAGATGAAACACTTGTATGAACAAACTTCTTCTCAAACAGATCTTCCAGTTGCTTCTTCAATTCACCCTCTCAAAAGAAAACATCCTATAAGGAGCCATCGACACCTGAATAGTACCAGGTACTAATTCTATAGAAAACTCCACCTTGCGCTCTAGCGGAAAATCACTAATATCATCTGAAAACACTTATGGAAAATCACATACCACAAGTAGCTTGTCCAAGACAACTTTAATTTATGCCTTCATAAAAGCTAATATCATAAACATTGTAGCATCATCCTTCACGAACTCATCCATTTTCTTAGCAGACATAAACAACTCATTACTTGCATCCTACTCTAGAAATGACACTGACTCGTCAATACCGTTGATATGAATTTTGAATCTTCCTCCTTAACAACTTAGAAAACAACATTGATTCATCCATATTTTCACTTTTGCAATCAGAAGTATGCCGAACAAATATTCCACACCTGAAACATCTCAGAGAAGCAGAAGCTTATCCCCACTTATTTCATTCATGCTCCTACAAATAAGTGGTTAGAAAAAAATGAGTACCGACAATTTTTCACACACATGTTGCATACCAGAAAACAATCAGCATTACAAAACCTTGTCGGATGGAGCGACCTGTTCTGATACCACTATGTAACACCCTAAATCTTACATACAATTTTAATGCATAATTTTATAAAAATTACAACCACCTAAGGTGTCACTCATATCATGCTCCATAACAAGGGTTATAAAATATCACATAATACATGTCATCCCATGCCCACCTTCACTTAAGGTATCATCGCAACAAAATTATTATAAAATCAATTAAACACAATTATTGCCACATATGAAATTTAGTCTCATACACTTCAACTTTCATACATCAACAAAAATAGTTGTAGTATTCAACTCACCACAAATTTGAAATCTCATCAAACATAAATAACAACTTCAACAAAGAGAGTTTTTATTCATGTTACTTCACCAAAACAACAACACATCATCGTATAACCATAACGATTCGCTAACCGGTCACACAAGTCAACACAAACATTGACACATTCGGTACATAATTTTAATTTAAATAGTTCACCAAGTTTCACCATATGATATTTTTGTGTGTTAGCTTTCTAACGCTTCAAATTGTGTGTCAATCCGAGTCACAAAACTCAAGTTATGATAAAAACAGTTGGAAACAAAAAATCGACATTTCTAGTAGCCATTTCTCCCCTCTTACCTTAGATATATAATAGTTGATGATTATTGGTTCAACCTCTATGAATTATGTCCTAAATTTCCTAACTTTCTCATTTTCCCCTCTTTTGTCTCTTTTTTATGTGTCTGGAGTTTTTCTAGAAATCAAGTTCTTATCCTACTTTTTGAATATATACTCCCTTTCCACTTTGTCTAGTTATGAAATGTGCCAAACTCAATAATAGTTTCTCTATTCTTACCACTTATTTTCTCCAAAATCTCACAAATAGTATAATTCCATCATTTTATTATTTAATTAATTAACTATAATAAAAATATTATTTTTAAAATACTATTTATTCTAATAATTAATTAAAATTTTAATTAAATTCTAAGTAACAAACTCTTACTCTCTCTAGATCTATACTATAGGATACTTATCCCCACAATTATCCAACAAATAATTTAAAATACCAATTAATCAAATAAAATTCTAAATAGTTAAATTAAATTAATTAATTGAATTCGGATGTTACAGTTGCCCTTTCCAAATTAAGAAAAATAAATTGAAATGCATTAAATATACGTAAGTAAATTTGAACAATGTAAAAAGTAGTATATTTTCAGGTGGGTAGAAACGTTTAATATACAATGATTAGAATAAGAGGAACACTCTGGTACCCTTAAATTTAGTTGGGTATTGGTACCATTAACCAATAAAAAACTATGATTCAATGTGATAGGAAAATTTTCTATAACAAACTATCAACTAGGGTTTCAATACAAAGGAGAAGGAATATAAAAATTATCTAAGAAAATTAAAATAACTTCATTTCATTCATAATCCTCATTCTCACGAGGAGAGTACATATATAGTACCAATAGTGGATGGTTAGATAAAAGGGCCTAAAACCCAAACAAGCAACAAAAGCCCAAATACAATAATAGTCCAATAACAATACTAATAACTAATAATATAGATTCTAAATTATATTTTATCCTCTATCATTACTCACCCATTCAAAAACAACATTGTTGTAAAACATTATTGCTACAGTAACTTTCCAGAATTCATAAACAACAAGTAGAGTAAGATGGTCAAAATCTCATCACTGCATCCAAGGTTTACACTAGCAAGTAGCATATTGGACAATGGTGGATCCATAGGAAATTTAGCCATATTCCTCCCAAGTATGGTGAGAATACCCTCTTTATCCAATGCTCCAAGACTATAAAGTTGCTCCATGGTGGAAATAAGTGCTTGTGGGGACGGTAGATCCCCAAAATCAAATGACAAAATATCATGCATGCCCGTGGTTTTCATGATAAGAGTAGGTGACATCTCATTCCTATATGCACTATCACTATAGAGGCGATAACATCTTCCAGGTATAGTACACCTTGTCCATCCAACTTTTTGTTTGGCTGAAGCTTGTGATATTGAAGTTATCACCAATGAATCAAGACTTTGCTTTGGGTTATAAACATTTTGCTTAGAGAATCCTGTATTAATAACATAAAATATTCCATTAATAGTCAAATAAGCTTTAGCAATATTTGTTGCCACAACCACCTTCATTTTTTTAGGAGGAATAAGATCGAATATCCTAGATGCCATTTCACTGGGAAGAGCACTATAAATAGGTAAAATGATCAGCTCCATGAATAAATCAATTGAGAAGTCATTGCGGGACAATTTGGACTTGCTGAACCTTTTATGGTATTTGAGCATATGGTACAACTTTTCCGCGAAAGTTTCATTTGTTGATCTAGGAAACATACAAGCTTCATCTAGAAGAGCAATAATGCCTCCAAGTTTCTTTTCAATGAGAACCAAAATATTTTGATTGTCAACAAATTCAATGTAACTCCAATCAATCTCCTCTTTCTTGTATTCTTCTTGCTCCATTTTGAAAACATGTTGATTAAAATGTTGTTGGAGCTTTTCATTGGTTAAACTAATATAGAATTGCTCAAAACTGTTAGTCGTGAAACTCTCAAAACCATAAATATCTAGCACACCAATTAAGAATTTTGAATCAGGATCTTGACCAGTTGAATTATTAATTTTATCTACCAACCAATCAAACAACCTCATGTACACAATATTAGCTAAAGCATCTCAGCTCGCCTCGCTCACAAGATTCTTCAATAACCGAGTTAGAAAACGAAGACGGTTCCTCTTCTCACATTCTTCAATTAAATACTCAATTGGAAACCGAGAACTAATAGAAAGTAAAATACCTTCAAGGAAATCTTCAGGGTATCATTCGTCAAGCACATCCATTGAAGTGGTTTTTCCAACACCCCTTACACCAACTAGTGATGTTAAAATTCCAGGGCTAAAAGCACCACTTATGTCTCTTAGTAGTTGGAGTCTATTATCTCCAATTGGAACACTTCCAACAACCAAAAAGCTTTTATCAGCTTTTATAGGTAACCTAGGAGCTCTACCACTGCTATCCACCTCTGCTATTGATGAAAAACCATGCTTAATCCAAAATCCTTCAGATTCTT
This sequence comes from Lathyrus aphaca, assembly GCA_963966055.1. Classification (NCBI taxonomy): domain Eukaryota; kingdom Viridiplantae; phylum Streptophyta; class Magnoliopsida; order Fabales; family Fabaceae; genus Lathyrus; species Lathyrus aphaca. The sequence continues at coordinate 291,525,610 of OZ014519.1, read as the reverse complement.
TGTCTCCCCAACATAAAATAAAGTGAATGCCAACATTTTGAAGTCTCTTCTTCCGATCTAGAAACAAAAGATGACAATAACCCTTTCGTTGATAGATTAGATTAATAGCTGCAAGTCGGATCTTTGCATATTTTGTATTTGCAGGGGTGACTTGATAAGTAATTGCAGCTATAACCTTTCTTGAATCTATACCCAAATTGGATTTCATATGTAATGTTTGATATTTCCCATTAGTCATACATCTCTCAAGAAACTTTGATTGTTTTCTAGTATTTGCAGCATAATTCATTCCAGGTAGCTCTGCCATATACATCTGTAATACTTCCTGGAGATAGGACTTGGTAATGTCATCAACATCTTTCGGATTAATCAAGATGTAATACCCAAATATAAAAGACATCTTTAGAATATCATCGGTACGTTGGATTACTCCCCAACCGATAATATTCTTAAAATAGACCTCGTACAAGTGTAGTATCGCGTGACAACCGCCTTAGATTTACATCCAGACAGTTTCCGCACTACGTTCCTAAATTGGCTTAGATGGGTTAAGGGTTCTAAGGTCCTCAGTATGATCAGCTCAAGGTCGGAAAATAATGCCACGTACGATTACTCGTCATGACATTGATAGTCCAAGAGAGCCTAACCGAGTGGAGATTATCAAATTGATATTGCTTTGGACTACTCCATCACATATCGCTTCGAATATCGCCGTCCTATCATAAGTTTCAACTCAGATCCGGGTTAGAATCTATCTCACACAGAGGATCACCAAAACCGAAACAGAACAACCAAATAACAAACAAATCAAACCAAAGCAATAAATAAATCAAAGTAGGCTAAATCCGCTTAGAGATTACTCCCCAGCAGAGTCGCCACTTTTCTGTAGCGGTAACATCGTGAGTGTAAGCTATTGATTAACTTAACTCGATTAACACAGAGTCGCCACCGCGCTTTTCTTTATTTCCGAATGGAAAAAGGTAAAAGAACGAATAAAACCTAGGATTCTAAAAGCAAAGGCTAAAAGAAATAAACAGAGATTGGGTAAGGGGATTGGTTATGAACCGGGAAGGTTTTAGGCACCCGACTCATCCGTGGTACTCCACGGGAGCCCTTTGAAATACTTATTGCTTTTTGGTCTGAAATTGGTTTGTTTAAAATGATGGAAGAGATGAGGAGAAGAATATTTTTTAATGATTTTATGTTTGATAAGGTTTTAAAGCCTTATGCCTACGTACCCACAGAGTGCAATGCGAGATCAAAACCTCGTAGTTCGTGGTACAAAGTTTGAAAAGAATAAGTGGGTTGAATTGATTTTAAGATGTAGAGATAAGTCGTCATCCCTTAGCGAATAATTCCGCTAAAAGGGATGAATCATATCTAAACATTAAAAAAAAAGAAGGTGCACAAAGCACAAAACAAGTGAGTGGGTTTGCATTTTTTAAAGTATGTACAAAAAGGTTTTTGATATATTTACATGGATTGATATTTGATTAAGAAAGTAAAAGGAAAAGATTAAAAATCGCTTGACCTAAGTCAAGGTTTGTTTATGAAAATGTTTGAAGTTTAGAAAACAAGAAGGTTTTGAAATAGGAAGAAGTTTTGAAAATTAAAGAATGGGGAGGAGATGAAGAGACTAGTCCTAAAGCTTGAATTAAAAGATAAAGAAAGAAGTTACCAAACTATAATATGCACAATTCTTCAAAGATCGGAATTTCCTCTTCAAAGGTTAATGAAGTAACTTGAGGCCGAGGTTTCTAATCCATTCCAACTTGAGCAAAGGGAGATCCTAGGAGTCTAAGTCCATTCTCCAAAAGCAAAGGGATAGTAACCTTAGTCCACAATTATAAGTCACAAGTTTTTTAAGAGTTTAATCCTTTATTAAGTATTTTGATGTCCAAATGGACAAAATAAAAACAAGCACAATATGAATATCAACAAACACAATATGAATATAAACAATGATATATGATATAATATGGCAAAATATAATAAGGAGATAAAGGAGCAAGAAATTTAAAATAAAAGGATAAGGTGCAAGAGATTAAATTTAAACAATTATATTCACATTATAATAATATTTACAATATAAGGTGGTATGATGAACTTAATCAAGCACAACTACAACAATGAAAATAAAATGAGGCAACCGGATCCAAGTGGATCTTTAATCGAATCGGGACAACTTTAGGTCTATGTTAAGCAATCGCCGAGTAATTTACGAAGTAATTACCCTACAAATGAGGCCGGCCACCACTAATTAAAGTGGAAAATATTTGTGTTAATACATGTTAGAGAAACGATATAATGGATCGTTCTCCGAAAACATGCCACACTAAAAGAAAAAAGGAAGGTCTAATCTTAATCGAGATTATCGTTGAATTTCTCGAAAAGCAACCTATCACGATCTCAAAGTATGGAGAATGATCCAAATGATCATTCATCCATAGATTTGAAATAATGAAGATTAAACTTAATCGGAAATCAACAATCCCGAATCGGAAGATTGTCATCGACCAAAATTAAAAGGAGATGAAGAATAATGGATCAACAAAAATAAATCCATAAAAGAGAATTAAAAATATTTTTTTAAAATCTTTTCTTAAAGAAATCCATTTCTAAACCTCTTTTCTAAACATTTTTTGAAATTTCTTTTCAAAAATTACAAATTCTAAGATATGCTTCTAAATAATTCCTACAAAATTTTAAATCAAAAAAAAAAAGAAGAAGAAATAATAGAAACAATTTTAAAACCAAATAAAAGAAAGTTTTAATAAAGAAAGAAAAAAGCATGAAGAGTGGGGGGAAAACCCGCGGACCATGGTGAAACGGATCAAAGGATCCAAGTCCAATTCAGTTTTTCCTTAAAAAATTAAATAAAGCCATAACATATAAAAAAAAGAAAAAAAATGAAACTAGAAGACATAGTCTTCTTCTTCTTCACGCAGATGAGAGAAAACAGAAACAGGGCCAACACAAAATCATCACTCAATCGCGAAACACGGTGGCCATTCTCACCTCTAAGATCAAACGAAAACAATTAAACTCTCCTCTTCTCTTCTCTTCGGATTTCACCGAACAAACTTCTCCTTTTTCTTCTCTCTCAATCTCTATTTGGATTCAATTGGTTTAGGAGTGAAGATCGAATTGAAGGTGATTTGAGTTTTTGATTTGAAGCTGAAGGGATTTTTAGGGATTTGGATTCGGATTAGGCAGAGCTTCGAGGTGCTATTGAAGCTTGGATTTATGAGAGGTGAGGGATGCTTTTTATAGGAGAAGAGTGAAGAAAGCTCAAAGTCGTTTTGAAGGTGATTCGAATGCGTTTTGGTATCACGAATTTTGCGTGTTCTTGATTTGAATTTTCACTTGCGTTTTGTTTCAAATGGTTTGCGTTTTGATTTTTGGTGAGCTGCGTTTTGAATTTGTTTTACGTTTTGATATGCTCAGGTGTTTTCCGTGCGTGAGGTGCGTGACGGTATGCAAAAAAAATTGAAGCTGACGTGATGGGCTTGAGCTGCGGCGTGACATTCGTTTGTTGATGTTGGCTGTGGTGTTAAAGCAAGGCTTACAGCAATGTTGTACGGCGTAGCTTGCTGGCTTGAGGCCTGTGAATTTGTTGTTGAAGCCTTGTGGGATGCATCGGCTTGGAGTGGTTTTCGTATGTATACGGCTTGCTGCGCATGAAGCTTAGGCTTGTTGTTGTTTTCGTTTGTGGGCCAGCTTTGGCTAGGAGTTGTGTGCGTGGGATGTGAAGCATGAGGTGGGAAGCAAGTTGTTGGTGTTATGCGCGTGTGGGCCTGGATGGGAAATGCTTGCAGGCTTTTTGCAAGTTGGATACGGATTTGTGGCTTTTTGCTTGGCTGTGCATGATGGGCGTGTGGGAAATAGTACGGACGAAAGGGCTGGTACTTTGGCTGCAAGCTGATGGAGTGTTCTTTTGGTTTCGGGGGCTGCATTGGTTTGACTAGTGGCTGACGTGCGGAGGCATTTTGGTGTGAGGCTTGCCTTGGTTTGACTTGGGCATTGGAGATTTTGTTTGGTGGCAAAAGGCTTGGTGGGCCAAAGATCTTTTTCTTTATTGTTATGAGAAACAAAATAAAAAAAGAATGGATTATGAAAAAAACTTTATAATAGAATCTTTTTTGGAATTTTTGTATTATAAAATAAGAAAACAAAATTGAAATTAAAAAAATGGAAATAAAAAATGAAAAATAAAATTTGGAATTTGATTGATTGAAATTAACTAATTTTTTTAATGGACAATAGACTAAAAACAATGGGATGGAAAAAAATGGGTAATGATCGTAAATGAATAATGGATAATCGAGGAAAATGGGAAACGAAGATTATTGAATAAAATGGGTATTAGAAAATTGGGAAAAATAAGGAATGGTTTAATCAGAAAATGGATAATGGATGGAATTTTGGTTTTCAAGCCCACAACAAATCTGGATTATTTCAACAAGCCTCTGAACACAACCCAAATACCTTGCAACTTGCTAACTGAAAACTGTCTGATTATTGTCTGATAAACCGAATTCATACTGAGGAAAATAAATCCTCAGATGAATCGCTGATGAACTGATGAATCGATGAACTAATAAACACTGAAGATTCAAGCCAAACTTCGCACAAAACACAGCCTGATAACTGATGAACAAACCAAACTTCGCACAAAACACTTGTCACACAACCCAACTTTGTACTTTGAAAACACAATGCCTGATGAATGAATTACTGGCACATACAATTGACAGTCAACACAATCTTTTAATAGTTTGACCAGATTAGGTCAAACATCCACTTGAAATTGAATTGTGACTGAACAAACGCATCTGAATGAAATTACTGTCTCATCTTCGCAAACCTGCAACACAGAGAAGAAGAAGAACACTGCAACATATTTTTTGTATTTTGGTTAGAAGACAGTAAATATAAACAAATATAAAACAGTAAAAATAATGGTGATCCCCTGCGAAGCATAGACCCTCATCTGAGGAGAAACTCGAAAGCCAGTGCGATCTTGTCTGATATGCAAAATGCAGATGATATGCGAAACAATCTTAGGGCAAAAATTAGGGTGTTACAGCTGCCCCTATTTAAGTTTCTTCAATCCGGAGATATGAAGATTGACATCTTCGTCTCTACAAGATGGGAGAGACTTAAATACAGAAAACCAAATTTTTGTCCTAAGAGAACAAATGATATGATATGAATATGATATGCAAACCCAAGATCTCTGTGGGGAAAATATGACCACCAGAGAAGAGCAAAAACTTGGGGGCACAGAAGAAAATCCCGCTGGGGAAACAACAGACAAACAAAGAGTTACCAGGAAAATAAATCACTGGATAACAGACTCCACTTGGGAAAAGATATGATATAATCAGGGAACAAAAATCAACCAGGGAAATATCAACACCCTGCCAGGAAAATCAATCAAACAAAGTATTCGAATCCAATCATGGAGAAATACTGTGTTGGAAAAGAAATCATCAACTACCTGTTTTACTGGGTAAGAAATATAACAGACTCGACTATCGATTTACTGGATAGGAGCAAAATACAAAGAGATAATCTTCAATCTTCAATAACCTTTTTACTGGGCAGAAAAATTCTCAACTACCTGATTAACTGGGTAGGAACTCAATCAAATGGAAACAGCTTCTATTACCTTTTTACTGGGTAAGAAGAAGAAATATCGGCTACCGGATTTACTGGGTAGAAACTCAATCAGATTACCTTTTTACTGGGTAAGATGAAGATATCTGATTCTATTACCTTTTTACTGGGTAAGAGGAAAATAACTTGACTACCGGATTTACTGGGTAGAACAATTCTCGACTACCTGATTTACTGGGTAGGAAATATAACAAACTCGACTATCAATTTACTGGATAGGAGATATAAAAGGACTCGACTATCGATTTACTGGATAGGAGTATGGTCAACTATCTGATTTACTGGGTAGGAACTCAATCAAATTACCTTTTTACTGGGTAAGAGAAAAATATCTGATTTTATCACCTTTTTACTGGGTAATAGGAAAATAACTTGACTACCGGATTTACTGGGTAGAACCATTCTCGACTACCTGATTTACTGGGTAGGAGCTTAAGCGAAGGAAAACAAACTCTATTACCCTTTTACTGGGTAAGAGGATAAAATCTCGACTACCGGATTTACTGGGTAGGAGTACAAGTAAAAGGACTTGATCAATTTGGTAATATTACCCACTATCTATTTACTGATAGCTAAATCCAGAGCAAATATACGCAAGCTGGAGAAAATGTTGCCCACTATCAAACAGTGATAGCTTAATTCCAAAGCAATACAGAGGACCAAAGTTCAATCCAAGAACAAATTGGAGAGAAACGGTCAAATAAGACTCATCCCAAGGAGGAAATATCTCAACTGGGGAAAATTCCATCCAGATAATAAACTGGGGAGGAAACTAAATCAACATCATCCACGAGAAACGAACTCAGTGGGGAATTAGAAAGGATTAACACTTTCTACTTAACAGTCGACACTCTAAACTTGAGAGGAACACGACACACACACTCTGTGGGGAAGGTCCACACCAAAGAGTAGATAACAATGATAAACGCAAGAATGAAAGCAAACAATGCCATGCTTATGCGTATGAATATGCTTATGAATATGCTGAAAAAACAGACATAAAGATAAGAAACGGGTGACATAAACACCACAACAACCGGATACTCGGCTAATCCCAAGGCCACAATGCAGGGAAACATGCTGGAGATTCATCTTGAAATCTGCAGGGGAAAATCATAAGCCATCAAAGGAATAAAATCCTACTACAAGGCTTAAATCATGATAAAACAGCATCTGCTAGGAATATCATCCTGCTGAGGAAAGGTAATAATCTGCTGAGGATGAAAATATCTTGATAAAAATCAAACTTCTCAAGGAAGAACTGTCATATCACTTTTGCTCCACCTGGGGATAGAGTGCCAGACTTGCTAAAAATCACATAGGAATCTGCTGAAAATCAACACATGCAGTCCTACTGGGGATCCATATGAGGATATCAGAAGTTATCATCATAGCCACAACACATTTGCGAGGGATTTTAAATCAATACCCACCATAGGGTAAGAGAAAACCTCTAAACTGACTGCTATATCAATACTTCTATATTCAAAGATGCAAATAATCAAGCTGAGGAACATGAGCTCCGCTGGGGATTCCCAATACTCCTCAATTCAAAGATAACATGCTGAGGAAAAGATCAAAACTCAGCTAGGGATTCTAAATATCCCTTCCAACAACTCTTCTGGGGGATACATACAATCTCCATTCAACATCATTGTTGGGGGAATAAAATATCGTTAACATCAATTTGTCAAGACTATCCAAGAACTTCGCATGGACACCACAGAATCAAACCATGCTTTGGGAGAGACAAGTTACACATATCCAGACTTTACCATTCTTGGAATCACTATCAACATCCTTTCTTTGTTCATATATCAAAAGAAAAATGTTTTTAATATCTTCAAAGATTAAATTTATTAAATTTGTTTCAAAAATCATCATCAACAATAAATTGAAATTTTGTAAACATAAACAATATAAAGAATTGCAAACAATTGGATAAAGGCTCAAATTTATTGATAGAATGATAGTCAGCAAATGGCATGACTCCATGGATCATTACAAGTTTGAAAAATGGTAAATACATGGAAAAGGGCTACATTGAGATACAATGACCATTATTCTCCCTATCAACTTTGAACTCCACTGTGTCCGAAACTTCAGTCAAGGATGAGTGAATAAGAATCTTCGATGAATAATTCTTCTGAGGAACAAGAATCTGAAATCCTCGATTACTTCAAGCGATTCAGTCTGTCGACGCAGTTACTTGCCATAATCCCTAACTTTTGCCTAGATTTCCCTTTCGGGTTTTCAATCTACCGGGATAATTATTTCTGTTTTTGTCTCTAATTTTTGCCTGGACCGCCCTTTCGGGTTTTCAATCCACCGAGACGCTCATTTTTGCCTAAGCCGCCCTTTCGGGTTTTCAACTTAGCGAGCTGTTCTTTTATTTTTTAGGCGAAGTATTTCTTGACTGCATCCGCATTCACAGGACGAGTGATCTCCTCACCATCCATAGTTGCAAGTATTAATGAACCGCCAGAGAAGGCTTTCTTAACAACATATGGGCCATCATAGTTCGGAGTCCACTTGCCCCGAGAATCTTTAAGGAAAGACTGAATCTTTTTAAGCACGAGGTCGCCTTCTCTGAATACACGAGGTTTGACCTTCTTATCAAAAGCTTTCTTCATTCTTTGCTGGTACAACCGACCATGACACAAAGCTTTTATTCTCTTTTCTTCAATCAAATTCAACTGATCAAATCTACTTTGACACCATTCAGCCTCAGTCAACTTGGCTTCCATCAGAACTCTCATTGATGGGATCTCAACTTCGACGGGGAACACTGCTTCCATACCATAAACAAGTGAGAAAGGGGTTGCCCCTGTTGAAGTGCGGACAGATGTACGATACCCATGCAAAGCAAACGGGAGCATCTCATTCCAGTCTTTGTATGTCACAACCATCTTCTGAATGATCTTCTTAATATTCTTGTTCGCAGCTTCAACATCCCCGTTCATCTTCGGTCTATAAAGAGAGGAATTATGGTGTTGAATCTTGAAATCTTCACAAAGCTCTTTCATCATCTTATTGTTCAAGTTCGAACCATTATCAGTAATGATTCTATTCGGAACACCATATCTGCAGATAAGATTATTCTTGATAAACCGAACCACGACTTGTCTGGTCACATTAGCATACGATGCCGCTTCCACCCACTTGGTGAAGTAGTCAATTGCCACGAGGATAAAACGATGTCCATTCGAAGCCTTAGGTTCAATCATGCCAATCATATCAATTCCCCACATGGAGAAAGGCCATGGGGAAGAAATCACATTGAGATAAGTTGGTGGCACGTGAATCTTATCAGCATACACCTGACACTTATGGCACTTTTTCACATATTTGCAACAATCAGATTCCATTGTCAGCCAATAGTAACCTGCTCTCAACATCTTTTTAGCCATTGCATGCCCATTGGCATGAGTGCCAAAAGATCCTTCATGAATTTCTTTCATCAACATGTCTGCTCCGTGTCTATCCACGCATCTGAGCAAGACCATGTCAAAATTTCTTTTATAAAGCACATTTCCATTCAGGAAGAAATTGCCTGCCAATCTCCTCAAAGTTCTCTTATCTTTGCCAGATGCCCCAAGCGGGTATTCTTGACTCTGGAGGAAACATTTAATATCGTGATACCAAGGCTTGTCATCATGGACCTCTTCAACTGCAAACACATGAGCTGGTCTTTCCAGTCGATTCACACTGATCATGGGAACATCATTCCACTGGTGCACTTTTATCATAGAAGCTATGGTTGCCAAAGCATCAACCATCTGATTCTCGTCACGAGGAATATAATGGAACTCAACTTTGGTGAAGAAAGTCGATATCTTCCTGGCATAATCTCTATAGGGGATCAAGTGAGGTTGATGAGTTATCCACATGCCCTGAATCTGATTAATTACCAAGGCAGAATCTCCATACACATCAAGATGCTTAATCCTCAAATCAACAGCTTCTTCAAGACCCATAATGCAGGCTTCATACTCAGCTTCATTGTTGGTACAAGGAAAAGTCAATCTTGCGGCAAAAGGAATATGTGAACCATGGGGAGTAATGATCATTGCCCCAATTCCTCTTCCACGTGCATTCACGGCACCATCAAAAACTAAACCCCATCGAGATCCAGGCTCCGGCCCTTCCTCAATCAAAGGTTCATCATTATCTTTCACTTTCAAAAACATCACATCTTCATCTGGAAAATCAAACTTGACAGGTTGGTAATCATCAATCGGTTGATGTGCCAAATAGTCAGCCAAGATACTACTTTTTATAGCTTTTTGAGTTCGGTACTCGATATCATATTCTGATAACAACATTTTCCAACGAGCAATCCTCCCAGTCAAAGCAGGCTTTTCAAAGATATACTTGATTGGATCCATTTTAGAGATCAACCAAGTGGTATGATTCAGCATATACTGGCGAAGACGCTTTGCAGCCCAAGCTAAGGCACAACAAGTTTTTTCAAGCATAGAATACCGAGACTCACAATCGGTGAATTTCTTACTCAAGTAGTAAATTGCATGTTCTTTTCTTCCAGTTTCATCTTGCTAACCAAGCACACAACCCATGGAATCTTCCAACACAGTCAAGTACATGATCATCGGTCTACCTTCCACCGGAGGAAACAAAATAGGAGGTTCAAGAAGATATTCTTTAATACTTTCAAATGCCTTTTGGCAATCATCAGTCCAGACACAACCTTTATCTTTTCGAAGCAACTTGAAGATCGGAGCACATGTGGCAGTCATGTGAGAGATAAACCTCGAGATATAATTCAATCGGCCCAAGAATCCTCTGACTTGCTTTTCGGTTCTCGGAGCAGGCATTTCCTGAATAGCTTTCACTTTATCAGGATCAACTTCAATGCCTCTTTGGCTGACAATGAAACCTAGCAACTTTCCAGAACTTACACCAAATGTGCACTTGTTCGGATTCAAACGAAGCTTATACTTCCTTAGCCTTTGAAACAACTTAAGCAAATGCTCAACATGATCCTCTTCAGTCTTCGACTTGGCGATCATATCATCAACATATACTTCAATTTCTTTATGCATCATATCATGGAAAAGTGTAGTCATAGCTCTTTGGTACGTCGCACCAGCATTCCTCAATCCAAAGGGCATCACTCTATAGCAGAATTTTCCCCATGGTGTAATAAATGTGGTCTTTTCCATATCTTCGGGTGCCATCTTTATTTGGTTATAACCGGAAAATCCGTCCATAAAAGAGAACACATCAAACTTAGCTGTATTATCTACCAACATATCAATGTGTGGCAGTGGAAAATCATCTTTCGGACTAGCTTTGTTCAAATCTCTGTAATCTACGCACATTCGGACTTTTCCGTCTTTCTTCGGAACAGGGACGATATTGGCTACCCATTCAGGATAAGTTGATGTCACAAGAAAACCAGCATCAATCTGCTTTTGAACCTCCTCTTTGATTTTTACTGCCATGTCTGGATGAGTTCTTTTGAGCTTCTGCTTTACAGGTGGACACTCAGGCTTCAGCGGCAATCTATGCTCCACAATATTAGTATCAAGCCCTGGCATGTCTTGATAAGACCAAGCAAATACATCAACATATTCTCTGAGAAGCTCTATAATCCTCTACTTAACATCAGGATCTAGCAATGCTCCAACTTTGACTTCTTTCTTTTCATCATCAGAACCCAAGTTGACCATCTCTATAGACTCTCCATGAGGCTGAATAATCTTCTCCTCGTGCTCAAGCAACCGAGAAATTTCATCTGGAATCTCTTCATCATCCTCTTCCTCAGCTTCAAACACAGGGAATTCAAAGTTGGGAGAGGGCATAGGATCATTGTTTTCAATGGGTTTATCAAACAATCTGCACAATGATTTTATTTTTATTTTAGAATATGAACAAGAGTGCAAACAATATGCAGATACACAATTATTATATTTTTGGTTTTTTATGTTACCATTTTTCAGAATAAAGCAAAAATGAAAAACACATATGGAAATAACAAAATAACATTTTATTGATGATGATCAAATTTGAAACAAAGCCCGACAAGCATCACTTTCACCTTGGGCAGAGTGAAAGGATTTTTGAAAGAAAATAAAAACAAATTACTTTGAAGAATGAACGATAGAAGGAACATCAACAGCGATCCAATTCTGGAAAATCTTTCCATGCGTCACAAAGTCAAACATTTCTTCGTCTTCATCATCATCATCAATGATGGCAGCAGCGGAATGATCGTTGATAAATCCAGCACTTCGGAAGCCTTCTTGAATAGTCTTGGGATCTTTGATAACTGCACTTGGCGCAAAGCCGATACCAAAACCTTCCTTGTTGTCTACAACATCAATAATTCTTCCCCAACCATCAGACTGACCAGCTTCAATCACTCGCAAAGCATCTTTGAAAGAGGACATGGGCATGGCATTCTTCTTAACAACACTATTCACAACAGAAAGAGCTTGAAACGACGTTCCCACCTCTTCCTCAGCATCAATATAAGAAAAAGAAGACAAATTACTCACAAGCATCGCCCTCTCACCTTCAATGGTCACCAATTTACCTTCTCTCACAAACTTCAACTTTTGATGAAGAGTGGATGTTACAGCGTCTGCCTCATGGATCCATGGTCTTCCGAGGAGACAACTATATGCGGGACGTATATCCATTACTTGAAAAGTAATCTTGAATATAAACGGTCCAATAAGAATAGGAAGATCCACCTCTCCAATCACTGTCTTATTTGACCCATCAAAAGCTTTCACTATAATCCCACTGTGCCTCATGGGAGCACCTTGAAACGCAAGCTTTGACAATGTCGACTTTGGCATAACATTCAGAGACGAACCGATATCAACTAGCACCTTAGATAAAGCATCTTTTTGACAATTCACCTAAATGCGTAACGCCAAGTTATGATTTCTTCCTTCTTCAGGCAGATCATCATCACAGAAGCTCAAATTGTTGCATGACGTGATATTCGCTACAATACTATCAAATTGATCGACAGTCACATCATGGTCAACATATGCTTGATCCAGAATCTTTTGCAATGATTTCCTATGAGCCTCAGAACTCATCAAAAGAGACAACACTGATATCTTTGAGGGAGTCTGCAATAACTGCTCAGAAATGTTATACTCACTCTTCTTTATCAACTTTAGCTCTTCATCATCATTATTACCAACTTGGCTCGATTGAACAACAGCATCCATAATCTGCTTGCTCGCATTGGTATCTTCAACTCTCCTCGGAGGGTCTGAAGCATACAATCTACCACTTCGGGTAACTTTCGTCACATCAGCAATGCTAACCACAGACTTTGGAGTAGGAAGAGGAACTTCCTTACCATTCTCTATCATCGTAGCATTATACTGGTACAGAACAGCTTTATCAGACTCATATGGCATTGGACCAGGTACATTAATCACCAATGGAGTAACAGCAGTCTTGCGACTATCAAAAGAAAACACCACCTTTTCAGGAGCAGCCCTATCAGGAAGATTGAACTGAGGCATAATGACATTCACTTCATTCTCATATTCATCTCTCTTCGCTGTTACTTCGATCAGCTTATCGTCCATCATCTTCTGGATATCTCTTTTCACAATCACGCAACCACGAGGATTCACCGAGCAGATACAACATCCAGCATAGTCATGGTCAATATCGTGATATTCACTCAAGAAAGCATGCATTTCCACCAAAGATCTTCGGATATGGCGAACTTCATAGATTTTGAACAACCCAGGGCAACCAACAACCATATTCACGGATGCATTACCATGCTTCGGTAACGGATTCTTCTGCACATTAGGATTAACATCATTAAAATACAGAACATTGTTCCTCATCAATTTCTGTACTTCAAACTTCAAAGGATAACAGTTCTCAACATCATGCCCCGGGGCACCTTGATGGAAAGCACATCGAGCTTTCTGGCTTGTACCACCATGGAATAGTCTCTGGAACTGGAGGTGGAGGACGAGTTTGCACAAGATTCTTTGCAATCAAAGACGGAAGCAAGTCCGCATACGGCACAGGAATAGGATCAAAACTGGGCTTAACCCGAGCTTGTTGATTACCACCCTGTTGCACAGAAGGTTGCTGATAACGAGGTTGGAACTTTGGAACTGTTGGCACAGTTGGAGCCATGTTAATCATCGGTGTAACAAAAGCCACATGCTGCGAATGGTGCTGCGAATGGTGATTCACACGACTGTGAGGCCTTCTATAACTTTCACGGGATACTGCATTAGTCTCATTTTCTTTCTTTTTCCCGAAGTTAAACCTTCTAGAGCTTGAACCATTACCGTTCTCTTGAGTCAACCGTCCCTCACAGACACCTTCTTCTAAATGCATCCCCATTCTCACCATCTCAGTGAAGTCGGAAGGAGCGCTTGCTATCATCCTCTCGTAATAAAAAGAACCCAACGTCTTCAAGAAGATCTTCGTCATTTCTTTTTCTTCCAACGGAGGAACAATCTGGGCTACCAACTCTCTCCATCTCTGCGCATATTATTTAAAAGTCTCTTTGTCCTTCTGGGACATAGCACGAAGTTGATCTCTATCAGGAGCCATATCAACGTTGTACTTATACTTCCTCACAAAAGCTTCTCCCAAATCATTAAAGGTCTTGATTTGGCTATTATCCAGACTCATATACCACCTCATGGGCGCACCGGTCAAACTGTCCTGGAAATAGTGAATCAGCAGCTTATCATTATCAGTCTGAGCAGACATCTTCCTTGCATACATTGTCAGATGACTCAACGGACTAGTGTTGCCTTTGTACTTCTCAAATTTAGGAAGCTTGAATTTGTAAGGAACTTTAACATTTGGAACCAGACAAAGATCATAGGCATCTTTTCCGAACAAATCCTTATGCTTCAAGGCTCTCATCTCCCTCTGGATCTCAACAAAGCGTCCCTGGAAGTCATCAAGTCTTTCAGCAACTCCAGCACCTTCACTGGGCTCAGCATGGTAAATCATTTCATTATGGTGCGGAATATTGTGCACAACAGGCGGTACAGTAGTAACAATTGGAGGAAGAGTAGTCCAAACTGGCGGTGGGAGAGTATTAAATGCAGCAGTCTCCTGATGATGAGGAGGACGATATCCAACAGGAAAAAAGTCAACAGGCATGCCCAGGGCGTGCTAGCAGGTATACAATGGTGAGGAGAAATAACAGTCTCAACAGGAATGGATGCGGTAACAACCTCTGAGATGACAGTATTCTGAGCAGGAGGACTAGGAGGTGGCTGATTCTGAGCAGCCATCAAATTTTCCATCATAGCAGTCACTCTTTCCAAGCTTTCCCTCAAATAAGTAACCTCTTCGCGCAGCTCGCGATTCTCTTATTGCAAAGTATCCATCACTCTTTTCCGATTAGCTCGAGTATCAAAGCGATGAGTCAGCTTGACAGGAACACTGGATGAAGACCAAAAAACAACAATAAGATCCCTGGAGAACACTCAAAAAGCAAGACAAATGCGAATATGATGCATGCTATGTATATGCAAACGTAAAGATTTCAAAGGATTATAAGTTAACTTGCAATATTCATAAAGAAACATTTTTGAAATACTTAAAAACTCATTCTCATTAATATCAATGTGAGGATTACAAATGAAGTACAAACATCAATAATCCTAATACATAAAAGAAAAAGTAAGCTAAGCCTATGGAATCATATCCGAAGAAGTCTCGAATCCTGGCTGATACTTCATATGAATCCTCTTGATCTCATTCTTGTACCGCTCTTCCATATCTTCCTTATCCTTCACCAGCTTGTCGACAATGGCCTTCCAAGCACCGGAAGTAGGAGGAATAGTAGATGGAGTGCTAGAGGAAAATAAATCCTCTCTCGGTCTCTTCGTGACACGCCGCTCAAGTAGCTCAATAAGATCATCCTTCTCCTTAAGCTGCTCCTGCATAATAGTCCTCTCGAGTAACCATTCTTCTTTTTCTTTCTTCATCTTCTCTAACTCTTCTTGAAGAACCAACTTCTCATCAACAGGAGGAAGGAAAGCTGACAAAGGCAATATGGGAAACATAGGCTCCTCAGGTGGATAAGGCATCTTGAGCTTGGAAGCTCTAGATCGAACCTACTGAATATAACAATCAGAAGGAGGAAGGTGTTGTTTACCCAATTGACCTCTCTCTTTCCGGTGAACAACATGCCAAGAGTGAGCAATCATTTTCTTCATCTCTATATGATTAGCACTATTAAGAAAGAAGAAACGGGATAAGGCAAGATTATTTGGAACATCCTTCAAACAATAACCGAACTGCCGTCTAGCCAAAATGGGGTTGTAGCTAATTCCCCCACGTGTACCAAGAAGAGGTACATTAGGAAATTCTCCACAACTATCAATAAGAACTCCAGTGTCATAATGAGAACTATACCATGTCATGTCCTTATGAGAAAGCGACATCAACCTTTGAGACCATCTTCGATTCTCTCTATTGTCCTTGAAAACATCCGACTTCGGTAGGTGCGAAATAAACCACCTATAAAGAAGAGGCGCACAACATACAATCTCTCCGTCACCTTTGAAGGTCCTATAATGAAAAGCATGATACATATCTCCAAGCAAAGTAGGCACCAGGTTCTTCTTCAAGAAGATTTGAATAGCATTCTCATCCACAATACCATCCAAGTTCGGAAACAAGACAATCCCGTAAATAAGCAAAGCAAGAATAGCCTCAAATGCATCCTTATGACCCAAGGTAAGTGAACTAGAAGCCTTTCCCATCAAGAACTTAGCATTAATACCACGAACACTCCCCTTCGGAAGAAACTTCCCATTAAGATCAGATTCCTTAAGAAAAAGTGCTTTGGCGATGACCTTGATAGTAAGCTCCTTCTCTAAACTAGTGAAAAGAAACTCCTTGTCCAGAATAGGCAAACCTAACCAATGAGAATACTCCTCCAAAGTCGGCACAAGCTGATAATCCGGAAAGGTGAAACAATGATGCAACGGGTCATAAAACTGAGCTAAAGTAGGGAGAATCCCCTCAGGCACCTCAATATCCAACATATACAAAAGCTTCCCATGACATCTTCGGAACTCTTAGGTATCAACAACCAAAGCTCCTAGCTTTCTCAACTCTACAACATTAGGATTCTTGAAAGTGTACTTCTTTGTGTTCCTTCTTTCAAAAGTCATAGCCATGGACATCTGAAATTTTGCAAAAGTTCCTTATAAGTCCTTTGAAATCATACGAACAATGCTCATGAATGTTATGATGGCATGTATGAAACAACCACAAACAAGATCACACAAGGCACACAGGCTTAGGTTCCGAGTCACGAGCATGAAGTCAAGGTAACAGAACACCAACCATACAGGTAAGTACTAAGGTTTTGTCTTCATTGTACCTGCAAGAAACCAAAAGGGTGCTAACAGAGGTGCCCGGAGTTAACAACCATCTTTAGAATATCATCGGTACGTTGGATTACGCCCCAACCGATAATATTCTTAAAATAGACCTCGTCCGAGTGTAGTATCGCGTGACAACCGCCTTAGATTTACATCCAGACAGTTTCCGCACTACGTTCCTAAATTGGCTTAGATGGGTTAAGGGTTCTAAGGTCCTCAGTATGATCAGCTCAAGGTCGGAAAATAATGCCACGTACGATTACTCATCATGACATTGATAGTCCAAGAGAGCCTAACCGAGTGGAGATTATCAAATTGATATTGCTTTGGACTACTCCATCACATATCGCTTCGAATATCGCCGTCCTATCATAAGTTTCAACTCAGATCCGGGTTAGAATATATCTCACACAGAGGATCACCAAAACCGAAACAGAACAACCAAATAACAAACAAATCAAACCAAAGCAATAAATAAATCAAAGTAGGCTAAATCCGCTTAGAGATTACTCCCCAGCAGAGTCGCCACTTTTCTGTAGCGGTAAAATCGTGAGTGTAAGCTATTGATTAACTTAACTCGATTAACACAGAGTCGCCACCGAGCTTTTCTTTATTTCCGAATGGAAAAAGGTAAAAGAACGAATAAAACCTAGGATTCTAAAAGCAAAGGCTAAAAGAAATAAACAGAGATTGGGTAAGGGGATTGGTTATGAACCGGGAAGGTTTTAGGCACCCGACTCATCCGTGGTACTCCACGGGAGCCCTTTGAAATACTTATTGCTTTTTGGTCTGAAATTGGTTTGTTTAAAATGATGGAAGAGATGAGGAGAAGAATATTTTTTTAATGATTTTATGTTTGATAAGGTTTTAAAGCCTTATGCCTACGTACCCACAGAGTGCAATGCGAGATCAAAACCTCGTAGTTCGTGGTACAAAGTTTGAAAAGAATAAGTGGGTTGAATTGATTTTAAGATGTAGAGATAAGTCGTCATCCCTTAGCGAATAATTCCGCTAAAAGGGATGAATCATATCTAAACATTAAAAAAAAAGAAGGTGCACAAAGCACAAAACAAGTGAGTGGGTTTGCATTTTTTAAAGTATGTACAAAAAGGTTTTTGATATATTTACATGGATTGATATTTGATTAAGAAAGTAAAAGGAAAAGATTAAAAATCGCTTGACCTAAGTCAAGGTTTGTTTATGAAAATATTTGAAGTTTAGAAAACAAGAAGGTTTTGAAATAGGAAGAAGTTTTGAAAATTAAAGAATGGGGAGGAGATGAAGAGACTAGTCCTAAAGCTTGAATTAAAAGATAAAGAAAGAAGTTACCAAACTATAATATGCACAATTCTTCAAAGATCGGAATTTCCTCTTCAAAGGTTAATGAAGTAACTTGAGGCCGAGGTTTCTAATCCATTCCAACTTGAGCAAAGGGAGATCCTAGGAGTCTAAGTCCATTCTCCAAAAGCAAAGGGATAGTAACCTTAGTCCACAATTATAAGTCACAAGTTTTTTAAGAGTTTAATCCTTTATTAAGTATTTTGATGTCCAAATGGACAAAATAAAAACAAGCACAATATGAATATCAACAAACACAATATGAATATAAACAATGATATATGATATAATATGGCAAAATATAATAAGGAGATAAGGGAGCAAGAAATTTAAAATAAAAGGATAAGGTACAAGAGATTAAATTTAAACAATTATATTCACATTATAATAATATTTACAATATAAGGTGGTATGATGAACTTAATCAAGCACAACCACAACAATGAAAATAAAATGAGGCAACCAGATCCAAGTGGATCTTTAATCGAATCGGGACAACTTTAGGTCTATGTTAAGCAATCGTCGAGTAATTTACGAAGTAATTACCCTACAAATGAGGCCGGCCACCACTAATTAAAGTGGAAAATATTCGTGTTAATACATGTTAGAGAAACGATATAATGTATCGTTCTCCGAAAACATGCCACACTAAAAGAAAAAAGGAAGGTCTAATCTTAATCGAGATTATCGTTGAATTTCTCGAAAAGCAACCTATCACGATCTCAAAGTATGGAGAATGATCCAAATGATCATTCATCCATAGATTTGAAATAATGAAGATTAAACTTAATCGGAAATCAACAATCCCGAATCGGAAGATTGTCATCGACCAAAATTAAAAGGAGATGAAGAATAATGGATCAACAAAAATAAATCCATAAAAGAGAATTAAAAATATATTTTTAAAATCTTTTCTTAAAGAAATCCATTTCTAAACCTCTTTTCTAAACATTTTTTGAAATTTCTTTTCAAAAATTACAAATTCTAAGATATGCTTCTAAATAATTCCTACAAAATTTTAAATCAAAAAAAAAAGAAAAGAAATAATATAAACAATTTTAAAACCAAATAAAAGAAAGTTTTAATAAAGAAAGAAAAAAGCATGAAGAGTGGGGGGCAAACTCGTAGACCATGGTGAAACGGATCAAAGGATCCAAGTCCAATTCAGTTTTTCCTTAAAAAATTAAATAAAGCCATAACATATAAAAAAAAGAAAAAAATGAAACTAGAAGACATAGTCTTCTTCTTCTTCACGCAGATGAGAGAAAACAGAAACAGGGCCAACACAAAATCATCACTCAATCGCGAAACACGGTGGCCATTCTCACCTCTAAGATCAAACGAAAACAATTAAACTCTCCTCTTCTCTTCTCTTCGGATTTCACCGAACAAACTTCTCCTTTTTCTTCTCTCTCAATCTCTATTTGGATTCAATTGGTTTAGGAGTGAAGATCGAATTGAAGGTGATTTGAGTTTTTGATTTGAAGCTGAAGGGATTTAGGGATTTAGATTTTGGAATTTGGATTCGGATTAGGCAGAGCTTCGAGGTGCTATTGAAGCTTGGATTTATGAGAGGTGAGGGATGCTTTTTATAGGAGAAGAGTGAAGAAAGCTCAAAGTCGTTTTGAAGGTGATTCGAATGCATTTTGGTATCACGAATTTTGCGTGTTCTTGATTTGAATTTTCACTTGCGTTTTGTTTCAAATGGTTTGCGTTTTGATTTTTGGTGAGCTGCGTTTTGAATTTGTTTTACGTTTTGATATGCTCAGGTGTTTTCCGTGCGTGAGGTGCGTGACGGTATGCAAAAAAAATTGAAGCTTACGTGATGGGCTTGAGCTGCGGCGTGACATTCGTTTGTTGATGTTGGCTGTGGTGTTAAAGCAAGGCTTACGGCAATGTTGTACGGCGTAGCTTGCTGGCTTGAGGCCTGTGAATTTGTTGCTGAAGCCTTGTGGGATGCATCGGCTTGGAGTGGTTTTCGTATGTATACGGCTTGCTGCGCATGAAGCTTAGGCTTGTTGTTGTTTTCGTTTGTGGGCCAGCTTTGGCTAGGAGTTGTGTGCGTGGTATGTGAAGCATGAGGTGGGAAGCAAGTTGTTGGTGTTATGCGCGTGTGGGCCTGGATGGGAAATGCTTGCAGGCTTTTTGCAAGTTGGATACGGATTTGTGGCTTTTTGCTTGGCTGTGCATGATGGGCGTGTGGGAAATAGTACGGACGAAAGGGCTGGTACTTTGGCTGCAAGCTGATGGAGTGTTCTTTTGGTTTCGGGGGCTGCATTGGTTTGACTAGTGGCTGACGTGCGGAGGCATTTTGGTGTGAGGCTTTCCTTGGTTTGACTTGGGCATTGGAGATTTTGTTTGGTGGCAAAAGGCTTGGTGGGCCAAAGGCCTTTTCTTTATTGTTATGAGAAACAAAATAAAAAAAGAATGGATTATGAAAAAAACTTTATAATAGAATCTTTTTTGGAATTTTTGTATTATAAAATAAGAAAACAAAATTGAAATTAAAAAAATGGAAATAAAAAATGAAAAATAAAATTTGGAATTTGATTGATTGAAATTAACTAATTTTTTTAATGGACAATAGACTAAAAACAATGGGATGGAAAAAAAAATGGGTAATGATCGTAAATGAATAATGGATAATCGAGGAAAATGGGAAACGAAGATTATTGAATAAAATGGGTATTAGAAAATTGGGAAAAATAATGAATGGTTTAATCAGAAAATGGATAATGGATGGAATTTTGGTTTTCAAGCCCACAACAAATCTGGATTATTTCAACAAGCCTCTGAACACAACCCAAATACCTTGCAACTTGCTAACTGAAAACTGTCTGATTATTGTCTAATAAACCGAATTCATACTGAGGAAAATAAATCCTCAGATGAATCGCTGATGAACTGATGAATCGATGAACTAATAAACACTGAAGATTCAAGCCAAACTTCGCACAAAACACAGCCTGATAACTGATGAACAAACCAAACTTTGCACAGAACACTTGTCACACAACCCAACATTGTACTTTGAAAACACAATGCCTGATGAATGAATTACTGGCACACACAATTGACAGTCAACACAATCTTTTAATAGTTTGACCAGATTAGGTCAAACATCCACTTGAAATTGAATTGTGACTGAAAAAAAGCATCTGAATGAAATTACTGTCTCATCTTCGCAAACCTGTAACACAGAGAAGAAGAAGAACACTGCAACATATTTTTTGTATTTTGGTTAGAAGACAGTAAATATAAACAAATATAAAACAGTAAAAATAATGGTGATCCCCTGCGAAGCATAGACCCTCATCTGAGGAGAAACTCGAAAGCCAGTGCGATCTTGTCTGATATGCAAAATGCAGATGATATGCGAAACAATCTTAGGGAAAAAATTAGGGTGTTACAATAGCCTACACGTCTCAAATTAATGCCCATGTATACACAACGGGTACCTCAAGTCTTTACGGATGCTCTTGTGAAACACATAATAATCATATTGA
This sequence comes from Lathyrus aphaca, assembly GCA_963966055.1. Classification (NCBI taxonomy): domain Eukaryota; kingdom Viridiplantae; phylum Streptophyta; class Magnoliopsida; order Fabales; family Fabaceae; genus Lathyrus; species Lathyrus aphaca. The sequence continues at coordinate 291,503,703 of OZ014519.1, read as the reverse complement.
GACTTACACAAGACCTTACGGAGGACCCAAAGCGATACAAAAATCTCAATTCTCGCTGGCCCAAGGGAATCCTAGATACCTCACAAGTTGTACCTTTTTATTACCTTTAGTTCACAATTATCTAACTTAGCATTTTTACCGTATAATCGAAAAGTCGGGTGAAAATAACATTTTTCAGCATCATATGAAAGTACATAATTTTAGCCTTCAATCGATAGAAAGAACACTAAAATCGGATAACTGAGTAAAACGTTATGGATTTTCAATGTTTGGAAATAAAATATTTTCTCCCATACTTACAGTGTTAACCGGTTAACGGATTCGGTTAACCGGTTAACCAGGCCAAAACAAACGCAACTGCGTAATTTCAAGACACGTTAACCAGTTAACGAATTCGGTTAACCGGTTAACCAAACACAGACAGCAGCAAATACGTGAAATCAATGACAGTAACATCCCAAAACCATTCCAAACATTGGGAATCATCAAAACAACATAGTAGCAATGTTCCAACCCCTAGAGGCAACATGTTCAAGCATTTATATCGATATCTAACCGTTTAATCTACCGATTCTAGGATTTTCACAAATTTGACCTAAAACTCATAAACTCTAAAAACTCTACCAAACCAAAAGTAAAGGCTTCTAGCTATGAACCCACCTCTAGCAAGAAGATTGTAGAAGATTTAATGGTGAATGGATGGGTGGAAGCAATAAGATTAGGAGTCCTCTTCTTCAAGACTTTTTCTTCTCCTTTCTTCTCTTCCTTTCTCTCTTCTCCTTCTTTCTCTATTTCTATGTTTTTATTAAAACAAAAGAAATAAGACTTTAGGTCTTAAAAGAAAACATAACTTTTCCTACCTGTAAACACCCCAAATTTGCCCTCACCCATTCACACCATGGCTTGTGATCTTTTCATATGCATAAATTCAATCATAGCATCTCATACCACATTTTTGATTCACTGCATTGCTTCTAAGTCATCTGCATCTAGGGTTTGTGATCTGAGCTATCCAAGAGCCATTTGAGCCACTCCAAAGGTTTTCAACCACTTCAAATGGGTCCATGTGTGTTCAAGCATCATATTTTATCCCTACAAAGTCAAGAAAGTCAAAGAATCACAAGAACTGGGAAAGGCATGGAAGCAGAGCCAGGTTTAACTGCACAGATGACCTAAAATTAGGGTTTTGGTTTCAGAGGCCATAACTCCAAATTTTTTGGTCATTCTTGTTTCTATTGGTCTCTATATGTTATAAGGATCATGCATATCAAGCTTCATGAATAAATTCCATGGGGAAGGCATCTGATCAAGGGATGACTTCTTGAGCAAGTCAGTGTAAAATCAGGGCATCTGAGGCCCCCAATGACCCAAACAAAGGGTGTTCTTCATCATTTTGAATGTGTATGAACTTTATTTGATCATAGAAGATGTTGGAAGTTCATAAAATTGAAGAATTTCAAGCCATTTGCAAAGTTGCCTTTTTGGGAGAATGACTTGTAATGGAAACTTGCCATTTTGGGAAACTTTTTCAACCCTTGCTTTTTGATTAAAAAATGCTTCAAATGAGAAAACTTTGGTCATGAAAGTTGTAGAATGGATCATTACCTTTTCAAAAAGTACAAGAACTCATTCTAATTCATTTTGGATCAAAAGTTATGGCCTTGCAAAGTTGGATAAAATCATTGAAATTTCACTTTTGCACAAAATGGGAAACTTGCAAATTCTCATGACAAGCCTTTATGTGATCTCAATATGACCTCTAATCATCACACAAACACAAGGCATGACCAAAAAAATAAGTTTGGCCCAAGAGATTTCCCATTTCTATGCCTTGATTTTCAAGTAATCATAAGCCATTCTTCATGAAAGTGCAAAGAGGGATTTCTTGCAAATTGATTCTCAAAGGGGTTGTTTGACCTCTAGCTGGTTTCAAGACTTTGCCATGACCTAATGAAGCATACCACACCAAAAATTCAGAAAGAGTTCTCACATGTACATAGCCAAAAATCATGAGATGTAACAAGTTGTCAAGTTGCAAAAAACCCTTCCAACTCATGATCCAAATGCTGCAGTCCTTCATGAATCATCCAAGGGCCATCCTTCCAACTCAAGCTGATCCAAATGTTGCATTTTGCCCATACCAATCCCATAGTGACACACCAACTCTCTTCCCAACCAGAGCATGATATGTGGACATCAAGCAATCCAAAAACATACCATACACAAGCTGAATCCTCCCACATTGCAGCATCCAACAAAATCTGTCAAAACCTTTCCCTCTTCAAAACACTCAACACAGCCATCAAACTTCAATAATTCCTTCACCAATCAACCAAAAATCATCCATAGAACAGATCCCACCCCTCACAATGATCTGAAACACAACACACAAGAACTTCATTTCCTGCTACACCAGAACTGAACCACAAAAACTAGCCACTTTCAACCCCATTCAAGTATTCCATTAGCCTCAGGAGGTTCAAAGGAGATCTTTTGCACAAGAGGGAGGCTCTGAAAGCTCACTTTCGAAGGTCTCCATCTCAGGTACAACCTAAGAACTTTTTTCTCAGAACTTCATTTTCTTGTTACAATATGAATCTACATGTTGCACTGATCATCTAGATGTGTTTAGATTTGAAAATAAGTAAGAAATGACCATTTTATGTTGCTCTGAAAGTTTTCCCGTGTTTCATGTTTTCCTTCGATTCAGGCTTGTGAGTGAAAATAAATGGATTTGGGATGAGGGGTTAGGTTTAGATTGATGAGAGGTTTGTTTTGGTGGAAGAAATTTCATGTTTAGTGACCTGTAGAAGATTTTAGGGTTTGTGCTCGCCGGGGAAGATGACCGGAACCACTGTTCCGGTCACCTGAAGTTCATTAGCCCTAATTGTGTCATTAATGGAACTTTGAATGTGGACCGTAGATGCGTTTGACTAAGTTTGACTCCCGCGTGAACGAATGGCCTGGATGCTTCATTAAAGCCCTAATCTCCATTTAATTATTTAAATCATGTTTAATTAATTTATAAAACCAAATTAGCCAGATTTGAATCTGGGCCTTTGGATCTGGCGCGCAGTCAACCAGTCCAAGCCCAGATCAAATCCTGGCCCTCCTTTTGAATTACTTTCATTATTTTCATTTTAAATTCATTTTCTTTTCCTTTTATTTATACATTTTATTTAAAATAGCAAAATACCTTTAAAAATTATGAAATTTTTTGTCAAAGATTTCATTAATTTTTAGAACCCAAAAATATTTTTATTTTTATTTTTTGCATTAAAAATTATTTTTAAATCATTTAAATTTTTATTTTTAATTAGTTAATGAAAATTAATTAATTAAAAATGCATTTAGGTATTTAAAAATCACCAAAAAATTCACATAGCATTTAGAAACATTTATAAACATTGTCCAACTCTCAAACCAAATTTCGTTTTTGTTCTTGATGCCTTTTGATCATTTTCATTGGAATTAATTTCATTTCAAGGCATTATTTTGTTTCAAACTTCAAAAATTCCTTTCTGCCTAACCTTTGAGAGTTGGATGATGATTCTTCTTGCATTGCACTCTTCATAGCATATGGTTTATAGGATAAAATTGGTTTGAATTAATCTTGCATTTTCAATTTGTTTTTCATTTTTCTTGGTAAGGTACCCCAAAACCCTAGCAATCTTAGGAAATTCATAACTTTCATTAGGTTAGGAGTTGGATCCTCTCCTTTGGGCAGTGAGTTTGTATAGGTTTAGGGTATCTTTGATTGCATTTTCAAATTTTTATCATGTCATTTGCTTCTGGTTTTGGATTTTTGCTTTGCATGATGCATGTAACCCTAATTTGGGCCTTCCTTTTGCATTCATCTTTCATTTGCTTGCATCCATTAACTTGCCATGACATTTTGTGCATTCACATGATTCATAACACATATTAATACATATTAGAATCATGTTTGATCATTGCATCTTTCATTTGCCATGTTATATGTCCATTGCATTTCATAACTTTTCTTAAACTTTCATGGTTCAAAACATGCTTCATCTGCATCCATGTGCTTGTTTGATCATTCTCATGCCTTGCCTCATGTTTGTATCATCTATTAGCATCATTAACATCATACTTATGCTTCTGGTTTTGGTTTGAATCATGACATTGCACCTCATTTGCATTGCATTTCATTTTCTTATGCTAACTTTTCAGGTGGTAAGTTGTTTTGGGAAGTGAATTTGCCTTCACTTCACACAATCTCTTCTCATTACTTTCTTGCATCATTGCTGCATTTTGTATTTGTTTTAGAGTGAGCTTGCTCATTCATGTTCATCTCTTACTTTCTTTCTTCAAGCAACTTGTCTTCTTAAGTGAAGCAAGTTGTTTTGCTTCTCTTTGCTTCTTGCTCCTTTCAATCTGCTTCTCTCCTGGTGGTTTCTCTGAAGATCTTCTTGCAAACCTCATTAACCCTAGGATCTCCAAGCATGATAACAATTAGGGCTTGATTAGTCCCCCATTGAGTTTTGCCTTTGTGTCATCTTTGAGTCTTCTCTCCTTATCTCATAATCAAGGACTAAACCCTAAAGGTTATAAGGCTTTGTGATTAAGCTTATGCCTGCATCCTTCTATTAGGATGGAGTGTATAACTTTAATCCTAAGTGTTAAACCCTTAATGTGTTTAAATCCTTTAATCAATCCATTTAATAATCATCAAGACATCAAGCTTGTAACTTGGGCCTTGCATCAGGGTTCTAATTCTTCCTTAATTGGTTAAGAAGGACTAACCCTAGTGTTAATGGACAAGTCCCCCTCAAGTTGTCTTACCAACCATAAAAATCATTTCTCCATCTTACCATTAACTAAAATCCACTTAATAAAGGTTTTGTTTTGTCATGAGGTTAATCCCTAATCATGGATTAAGTTGAGGAGTCTTCCTCAGCTTAAATGTTCTCATCTATTATCCTTCTATTAGGATGGTGTAATGAGTCCATTAAATCCTTGATTATAGCTTAATCTCATTACTCAACACTAAACAAAAACAACAAAAAACATCTAAATAAATGCAAGTGGGTTAATGATCTTAATCCTACACCATGGTGATTAAGTGTGTGGTGTTTACTACACACTTAAGGTATTCTCATTACCCCTAATCAGAGGGAGGATGTGATGAGTTTACTAACCCTTGGTTTAGTCTTAAGCTCATTTTCCTATGACAAACTCCAAAAAGCAATAAAAGACTGAAAACTTAAAAACAAACAATAATCGTCTCCCCCGGGATTCTTTTCTCATCATCTTCACTCACAAACGAGAACTTGCTTCTTCCGTCTAACGCAAGACAGTTTGCACCTGAGCCAGACAGGTCATACACTTGAGCATAGAAAGTAAGCAGTTCACAAGTCAATTTATCTTTCAGTCTCTTTGGGTCGAACTACGGTGTTCTGACTTCCTCATTGCACGAGAGGATACGTAGGCATAACTTAACAGTTATCGAACAAAAGTCTCTGTATATTCCCCCTCTTCCAGCATTATTCTTTGAGCCTCATAGTCTTGAGCATTTCACTTCTGTTCTTACACTGACACTTTTTCATCTCACTTCACACTTCTTTTACACTGACACTTGCATTCTTTCCAGCTTTGATACACAAATTGCACTGACACTACCCCTTTAAAACACAAATCTTTAAAGCGTGGATCCCGTCAAGTACGACGGACAATCTGGGTGCTAATACCTTCCCAGGTTGTAACCAACCCCCTTTCTCAGTCTCTCTGGTTCGCAACCGTCTTATCCATATCTTTTCTTCGGTTTATGCAGCATTACCTTTCCTTCGGGATAAAAATGCCTAGCTGGCGACTCTATTCATTCCCTCTCTCTTTCACCGACCGTTCGCGTCTGTACCCCTCTTGGACCTGTGTCATTTGGTGGGAGCGACAACTTGGCGACTCTGCTAGGGACCCTTATACTGTAACCAGGGCTTCTGGTTCTTTTTGTGGGTTCCTCCTAACGCTTGTTTGATTTGTGTTTACTGGGGTGTTATGTGCTAATTGTGTTTATATATTTGTTTTATTTACTGCTTTATGTACAGTTATTTATTGCTTTCTTTACAGCTTTATACATCATACTGTCATATTGTCATCTGGCTGGATCTGGTTTTTGTTTTGGTGGGTGAGGTTCTACTGAGAGTTTAAGGTCCTATACCTGGGGACCTGAGTGATACCTAGGCTAGAGTGGTTCATGTTCTTTCCCATTCCATTTCGGTCTGGTGCGGGAATATGAAACACGGTTCAGATGTGGGTTTCTTCTTGAGAACTCTGTGCTACAGATTTCCTGTAGTGCTAGGGCTATCTGGGAAGCCTGCTAAGTCTGGATGACCTTTATTATGACCTTCAGAAACTGAGGTGAATTAGAGGAGGATCTTTTATGGTTATTGTAAACACTGTACCTCCGGGTTAGAAGTGTCTACACTTCTCATAACCGATCCAAGTCTGAGGATCCTTGTTTTAGAACACTACCTGTGAGGGGGTTGGGCTGTTTACAGGTTTGCAGGTACCATTGGCCACATCATACCCTGTTACTATTTGGTTTAAGAGTACGTCATTTTGGGACAGTTCTTGTGATTTGAACCCTGGACATGTGACTCTTTATTTGAGTCCCCCACCTTGGTTACTGGACTTCTGAACCTCCATCTGGACTTCTTAAACATACATAGACTTATATCAAGGCAGTAATCAGATCCAGCTTGATCACAAACCCTTGCATAATCATTTGCATACTCATCATTTGCATCATTTAACATTTGCTTATTTGTTTTTCAGGGTATCCATATTGTATCTGGCTTGGATTTGACCCCCTTCATCTGCATAGACCCCTGTTCATCAGTTATCTGCCTCAGCTATCTTCATCAGTTGCCTGCTTCAGCTACTTTCATCACCAGTCTCAGCCTATCAGTGGCTCATCTCCAGTATCAGTCTTCATCACCAGCATTTGTTTTCAGCTCTTCATCAGCAGTCATGGCACCCAAGAAGAGCAACATTTCATACCATTTCTTTGAGCCTGTGTTGACCGGTATCAGGCAGGTCCAGGCACTTGTCACTCCAGACCACATCCCATTATTCAGAGAGCATTATGGAGGCATCCTTGATATGGTTATGGACCTGGACCCTTCTCAGAGGAGTTTGATCCACACTTGCCTACAGTTTTATGACCCTCCTTTGAGATGCTTCACTTTCCAGAACTTTCAGCTAGGACCTCTGCTGGAGGAGTTCTCATCATTGATTGGAGTACCTGTCAGGGGTGATGTCCCTTTCAACCCAGAGATGACTTCTCCCAGCAATGGAGAAGTGGCAAAAGCACTGTACCTGGAACCCATTTTGATTGAGCAGAACATGACCACAAAGGCTGGGATCCCTGGTTTGCACCTGGACTTTCTGACCTCTCAGGCCATCCTGAAGGCCTCTTTGGGAGAATGGAGGGCAGTTTGTGCATTGTTAGCCCTCAGTATATATGGGGTTATATTATTTGCAGATGAGCCCAAGTTTATCAGCAAGAATGCCATTCATCTTTTCCTTTTGAGGAACCCAGTACCCACCTTGCTGGGAGATTTCTATTATTCCATTCATCAGAGAAATGAGAAGCAAAGAGGGAAGTTGGTGAGATGCTGTGCTCCCTTGTTTCATACTTGGCTGCTTAAACACTTACCCAAGAATGATGCCTTCTTAAATCCTCACCAACAAAAGAATTGGGCTAAAAGACTTATTGCTTTGACTTCAGATGACATCAGATGGTGTACTCAGAGCACCAAAGGCAGGGATATAACAACTAGCTGTGGGCAATACCCCAATGTACCTCTAGTAGGAGTGAAGGGTTGCATCAATTACAATCCTTTGTTGTTTAAGAGACAATTGGGCTATGCTTTGGTTCACCCTCCTAGAGTGTAAGACTTGGCTGAAACCCTGTATTGTGAGATAAAGCCTAATCTAGCTGTTGTCAGGCAAGCATCCTGGGCTTGGGACAACATCCAGACCAAGGGGATGGCCATTCTTGGAAGGTGCAATAATGTGGCTTCAGCTCAGTACTATGAATGGTCTCATGCTAGAGCTCAGATTTCTGGGATGCCTTTCACCATTGAGGATGCACCTGGACCATCCACAGTACCACCTCCAGCCACTGTCAGCCTGGAAGAATTTGAGAAGCTGAAGGAAAGGAATGAGAATCTGTCTCAAGCTCTGAAGAAGACCCTCTGGGAGAGGAGTGATGGTCGTCTAGACATTGAGAGGTTGGAAAAACTTAAGGTGGAGCATCTAGCCAAGATTGAGAAAGCAGAGGACTACATCAAGAAATCAAGAGCTAGGGAGAAAATATTGAAGAATGCCTGTAAAGAGGCCCAGTTTCAGAAGGCTAGGACTGATCTCTATCTGCAAGAAAGTCAAGCTAGGTGGGTCAGGATCACTGAAGCTCGTACTCAAGAGGATAAGAAAACTCAGGCCAGGATTGAGCAGTTAGAGGCCAATGAAAAGAAATAACAGGAAGTTCTGCTGGCAGCCCAGAAAGAGATTTCAGAATTGAAGCTTAGGGCTGGTTTGAAGAGGTCAAAGGACCAGGATAGGAACAAAAAGCTGACCACTGCTATTGCCACCAGAAACCTTCTTATCAGAAACATTACAGAGCATCCGGCTGGTCCTGTAACTGAAGCACTTTTGAAGGAGGTTAAGGAGGATGAGTTTGGATTAGATGTTTGATTTCCTTGCTTGTTGTTATTTCCATTTCATGTACTTTTCTTTTTATGTTGTATTTTGACCCTTCGGGGGCGTATTGTTGTACAAACAAACTATGTATGATCCACCATTTGTAATGTATTTGTCAGTTTGTTTCATTGAGTTTTCTTTCTCTCAAGCAACATCAAAGTATCTTCCTCGGGGTTTGGAAAGGTCAAAACCAAGAACCAATCCGGATACCCTGGAAAGCAAATAAGCATACCGCATTGCATGCTAACTTTTGCTTTGTTTTGTAGGTTTTTATTTTGATTGTTACTAACTCTGTTGTGCTCCAGGAATTATTGCTCGCCGCCGGGTGTTCCCTCTCAACCGTCCGCACCGGTATCCTACTCGCAACAATCTTCCTGGTATCCAAATGGATCAAGTACAGCAAGATCTGACAGAGGTCAGAACTCAGATGGCTAATGAAAGGCTGGAGATGAGAAACCAAATGACCCAATTCATGGAAGTAATGAATGGCTTGGCCCAAAGTCAAGAAAGGTTTAGGGCATTGGTAGAAAGACAAACCCCGGAAGAACCCCATCTGGGAACTGGAGGAACAAGTAACAATGAGAGGGGTCAGCCTCATGTTAATCCACCAGTATATGGGCCTCATCTACATCCGGAAGTCAACATCCCGGGTAATGTACAAGGAAATACCACTGGGGGGAGGATCTTACAAGAAGACCCCCAAGAGGAGCAATTCACTGTCATGGGAGCTGGTGATGAAGTCTATGATAGGAGGTTTGATGAAATTGCTGAGAAGTTGAGATCTCTGGAGTCTCAAAATTCCCTGGGTTTTGATGTCATGGATATGGGGTTAGTGGATGGGGTAAGAATTACCCACAAGTTTAAACCCCCGTGCTTCGAGAAGTACAATGGCACTTCCTGTCCACGAACTCACTTACAGTCCTTTCTGGGAAGACTTAAAGGATATACCATGGATGAAAAACTGTGGATGTTTTATTTTGAAGACAGTTTGACTGGGGCTTCCAGGGAGTGGTATTCACACTTGACCAGAGCTACTATCAGATGCTGGAAGGACCTAGCTGAAGCCTTCATCAGGAAGTACCAATACAATCTGGACATGGCTCCTAACAGGACCCTCTTGATGGGAATGTCTCAATCCTCCAGGGAAAGCTTCAGGGATTATGCCCAAAGGTGGAGACAGCTTGTTGCTGCTGTCCAGCCTCCCATGTCGGAAAGAGAGATGGCCGACATGTTTATGAACACTCTGCAAGGAACATATATTGATAGGCTAGCTGCCTTTTCTTCCACCAGCTTCGCAGACGTAGTTATAGCTGGAGAAAGAATTGAAAGCCTTCTGAAGATGGGAAAGATTTCTGATAATGGTGAAAGTTCGTCCAGTAATCCCAGGAAGCCTTTTGTGGGACCTAGAAGAACCGGTGAGACAAATTCCATTCATGCCAACAGGGGTAGACCTCAGTATGTCCACAGATCAGTAGCAGCTGTCACTATTCCAGCTCCGATTCCTCAGCAACCAACATATCAACAACCACCACAACCCCACTATCAACAGCAAGTTCAGTATCCGCCACAGAGAACCTACAACAATAACAGCAATCAACAGCAGAGACCTTTTCAGCAAAGACCATCACAGGAAAATAGGGTGATTGACCCTATCCCTATGCCTTATGCTTCCTTATTGCCACAACTCCTGAAACTCAACTTGGTTGAATTAAGGACATTGGCACCGCCAGATCCCTCCAATCTTCCCAGGAATTATGATGTCAACGCCAGATGTGCTTTCCATTCCAATGCACCTGGCCACAATACGGAAAAATGCAGGGCTTTACAAATGAAGGTACAAGATCTGGTGGATTCTAAAGCCCTCAACTTTGCACCCCCTCCAAGTGTCACCAAGAATCCCATGCCCAATCATGGAGGACCAAGAATTAATGCCATTGAGGAAGACAAGCCATCTTTCTTAATCACCAGTGTTGGACAGATTCGAACACCTCTGGTCGAAATTAAAGCTCAGCTTCTGGAGTGCCAGATGTTCCCCGGGTGCGAGCTCGGTTGTGGTTATTGCAACATTTCAGTTAACGGGTGTGATAATTTGAGAAGCGGCATAGATGGTCTTATCAAAAGTGGTATACTTCAGATCACAACAACGGCGCCTACAAACCCAGCAATCCCTTTGACAACAATTCCTGAGTCTCCCACAACTGCAACAACGATCATTCCAACCAATTCATCAATATCATCAACAATGGCTTCATCTATCACTTCAACAAACCAGATGTCAACAACCATTTCTTCTACAACATCAACATCCATTTATTCAGCAGAATCTTCTACAACGCCAACAGAAATTAATGAAGATATCTCAGCAGTCACCATTTACTATGATCCATCAGACGTTCCTCCAAACAACAACTTTCAACAACAAACAGTGGCACCTCCTGCCAGGTCACCAGTCACCATTTACTACGGTCCGCACACCATCTCAGTACCCTCCTCTGTAGCAGTCAGCCCAGTTACCATCACGGTGCCTGGACCCGTTCCATATGAAAGCAGCAATGCCATACCTTGGCATTATGACTCTGACCTTTACTGCAACGGGGAGAAAATCACTTTGGATTCTTCAACCTCTTCTCCACAAATTGATAATGTTGGGGGAGGCGGAGGCTTCACCAGAAGCGGACGCCTTTTTGCCTCGCAATTGCAAAGACCTAATGCCGAAGCAGAAGCTGCTGCCAAAGCAAAAGGGAAGAGTGTGATATCTGAAGAACCAATTCTCAAAGAAACTCAGAAGACATCTTTTGAACAAGATGTAGACGAGTTTATGAGGATTATAAAGAGAAGTGATTACAAAGTGGTGGATCAGCTTCACCAAACTCCCTCAAAGATCTCCATATTATCCCTGTTGATGTGTTCTGAAGCTCACAGGAATGCATTACTGAAAGTCTTGCACGCAGCATACGTGCCAGAGGAGATCACTGTTAATCAGCTAGAAACTGTGGTGGCAAATGTCAACACCAGTCATGGACTGGGCTTCACCAATGCTGACTTAACAACTGAGGGGCGTAACCACAACAAGGCTTTACACATCACTCTAGAATGCAAGGGTGCTGTTCTATCACATGTACTGGTGGACACTGGGTCTTCACTCAATGTTCTACCAAAGAAAGCCTTGGTGAAGCTGGAGTACGATGGCTTGGCACTGCGTCCAAGTAATTTAGTGGTGAGAGCATTTGATGGCTCTAAAAGATCAGTGCTTGGAGAGATTGATCTTCCTGTGATGATTGGCCCGCAGACTTTTAAAATTACCTTCTATGTGATGGACATTCAGTCGGCCTACAACTGTTTGTTGGGTAGACCTTGGATCCATGCCGCTGGCGCTGTTACGTCTACCCTTCACCAGAAGCTGAAATTCGAGTGGGAAGGCCAGATCATCACCATCTGTGGTGAAGAAGACATCTTTGTTAGCCATCTGGCTACGTACAAGTACATAGAAATGGATGGAGAAATCCATGAAACTATGAGCCAAGGGTTTGAGGCCCTGAACATCAATGAAGCATCTACTTTACTAGGAACCTCCATGACATCTTATCAGCAAGCCAGGAAGGTTGTTGAATAGGGTACTTCCCAGGGCTGGGGCAAGCTGCTGCCCGTGGAGAAGAAGGAGGACAGATTTGGGTTGGGTTATAGACCAACTCAACAAGATCAATCAGAGGCTGCCAAGAAGCCCAATTTTATCAGCGGAGGAATGCTTACCCCGGATGCTGTGAACAACTTGGAAGACGAGGAGGAAAGCGACCGCAACCTGGAGAGCTGGATACGTCCAAGGATCCCGGGGAGCCAAGTCCTTAACTGGTCTTCCAAGGAAATTATAAGGGTTACTCCCGCAGAGTAATTATTATTTCCTGTATTTTTAAGCATGCATCAAGTCTTGCATCTTTCCCAAGACGACAAGACTCATTTTGTAATCGGGCCATCTTGTAATTTTGTGCAAACAGATTAATCAATGAATATCGGACATCTTTTGCAAATGAGTCTTTTCCTTTCCCGCTCACTGTTTTTCATTTTTCTTTTTGTACAAAAATAAAATGGCAATGTTTTCCAAAATGATAACTTCATTTCACTTTTTTCCTTAACAAGATTAAAATTGATCACTAAAATGAACAATCTAAACCCTTGCAGAGAGTGCCTTTCAGACTACACCGACAACAACACTGCTATGACTCCGTATGACTTTGACAATCTAATCAATCAAGCTGATGAAGGGGTTGAAGAAGATTACGAGCTTCCTGAAGAGCTAGCCAGGTTGTTAAGGAAAGAGGAGAAGGTTATCACTCCTCATCAGGAGGAGGTCGAAACGGTTAATCTTGGTACGAAAGAAGGTGTAAAAGAAGTTAAGATCGGGGCCTGCCTACAAGATTCAATAAAAGAGCAACTGATTGATATACTTCAGGAGTATGTGGATGTCTTTGCTTGGTCTTATCAAGATATGCCAGGGTTGGATACCGATATTGTCATGCACAAGCTGCCTTTGAAAGAAGACTGTCTGCCAGTAAAGCAGAAGTTGCGCCGTACTCGCCCAGATATGGCAATGAAGATAAAAGAGGAGGTACAAAAGCAGTGGGACGCCGGCTTCCTCGCTGTGACTAGCTATCCGCCGTGGGTTGCTAATATTGTACCAGTGCCTAAGAAAGACGGATAGGTGAGAATGTGTGTGGATTACCGGGATCTGAATAGAGCCAGCCTGAAAGATGATTTCCCATTACCTCACATTGATGTATTGGTTGATAATACGGCTCAGTTCTCGGTGTTCTCCTTCATGGACGGATTTTCAGGATATAATCAGATCAAGATGTCACCTGAAGACATGGAGAAGACAACTTTCATCACCCCCTGGGGCACGTTCTGTTATAAGGTAATGCCATTCGGACTGAAGAATGCTGGTGCAACGTATCAACGGGCTATGGTAACATTATTCCACGACATGATCCATAAACAAATTGAATGTTATGTGGATGACATGATTGCCAAGTCCCTCACAGAAGAAGACCACCTGGTAAACCTGCTGAAGTTATTCAAGCGTCTGAGGAAATACCAACTGAAGTTAAACCCCAACAAATGCACATTCGGGGTGCGATCCGGTAAACTGCTGGGATTTATTGTAAGTGAAAAAGGGATTGAAGTTGACCCTGATAAAGTTAAAGCCATTCAAGAAATGCCTGCACCGAAGACTGAGAAAGAAGTTCGAGGGTTTCTAGGTAGATTGAATTACATTTCACGGTTCATATCTCACCTTACAACAACTTGTGAACCCCTATTCAAGCTATTAAGGAAAGAACAAACGGTCAGGTGGAACGAAGACTGCCAGAGGGCTTTTGAAAAGATCAAGGAATACTTACAGGAACCTCCCATCCTTATGCCTCCAGTTGAAGGAAGACCTCTGATAATGTACTTGACAGTATTAGAAGAGTCAATGGGGTGTGTACTGGGCCAGCATGACGAGTCTGGTCGAAAAGAGTATGCAATATACTACCTAAGCAAAAAGTTTACCGACCGTGAACAACGTTATTCACTGCTCGAGAAAACTTGTTGTGCTTTAGCGTGGGCTGCTCCCCGGCTAAGGCAGTATATGTTGACCCACACCACTTTATTGATCTCGAAGATGGATCCAGTTAAGTACATTTTTGAGAAGCCAGCACTCACCGGACGAGTTGCAATATGGCAAATGATCCTCACAGAATATGACATTCAGTACACATCTCAGAAAGCCATCAAAGGCAGTGTATTGTCTGATTATCTTGCTGAGCAACCCATTGATGATTACCAGCCCATGAGATTTGACTTCCCTGATGAAGACATCATGTTCATAAAAGCAAAAGATCATGAAGAGCCTATTCACACTGAAGGGCCTGACCCGGAAGAAGAATGGACTATGATGTTTGATGGGGCTGTTAATATGAATGGTCGTGGTGTTGGTGCAATACTCATTACACCTAAGGGGGTTCACATGCCTTTCTCGGCAAAACTCACTTTCAACTACACTAACAACGAAGCTGAATACAAAGCTTGCATTATGGGTCTTGAGGAAGCCATTGACCTCAGGATCAAGACTTTGACTGTGTTCGGAGATTCAGCTTTGGTAATCAATCAATCCAACGGCAAATGGTACACACACCAGGATCATCTAATACCTTACAGGGATTATACAAGGAGGTTATTGACTTTCTTTACAACGGTCAAGCTTGAGTATATCCCTCGGGACGAGAATCAGTTTGCAGATGCTCTGGCTACCATTTCATCCATGATCAAAGTTCAAGCTGCCAACTTCGTACCTCGGATTTCGGTGTCCAGACTTGACAGACCAGCATATGTATTTGCAGCAGACGCTGTCAAAGATGATAAACCTTGGTTCCATGACATTAAATGCTTCTTGGAGGACCAAACATACCCACCTGGGGCATCTCCCAATGATAAGAAGACTTTAAGAAGGCTTGCTGGTAGTTTCCTTCTGAATGCTGACGGTTCCTTGTACAAAAGAAACTTTGATTTGGTACTCCTCAGATGCGTTGATAGAACAGAAGCAGACTTGTTGATGCACGAGGTGCACGAAGGATCCTTTGGTACCCATGCAAGAGGGCATGCTATGGCTAAAAAGCTGTTAAGATCAGGCTATTACTGGATCACAATGGATGCTGACTGTTGTGCCTATGCCAGAAAATGCCATAAATGCCAGATTTATGCGGATAAGGTGCATGTGCCTCCGAACCCTCTGAATGTGATGTCTTCACCTTGGCCATTTGCCATGTGGGGCATTGATATGATTGGCAAGATTGAACCGACTGCTTCAAATGGCCACAGGTTCATCCTGGTTGCCATTGACTATTTCACCAAGTGGGTCGAAGCAGCTTCCTATGCAAATGTTACAAGGCAAGTGGTAGCCCGATTTCTGAAGAGAGACACCATCTGTCGGTATGGAGTTCCCGAGCGAATCATTACTGACAATGGTTCCAACTTAAACAACAAAATGATGGCAAAGCTATTTCGGGACTTCAAGATCCAACACCACAATTCTTCTCCTTACAGACCAAAGATGAATGGCGCTGTTGAGGCAGCTAATAAGAATATCAAGAAGATTGTGCAAAAGATGGTGGTTACCTACAAAGACTGGCATGAAATGCTACCATTTGCCTTGCATGGGTACCGTACGTCAATCAGAACATCTACTGGGGCAACACCGTATCAACTTGTGTATGGTATGGAGGCAGTCCTACCTGTTGAAGTTGAATTACCCTCCCTGCGGATACTAATGGATGTTAAACTGAGTGAAGCAGAGTGGGTCCGATCCCGATACGAACAACTGAATCTGATTGAAGAAAAGAGATTGGCTGCAATCTGTCATGGGCAGCTATATCAGAAAAGAATGAAGAAAGCCTTCGATCAGAAAGTCAGGCTTCGAGAGTACCAAGTAGGAGATCTTGTGCTGAAAAGACTCCTTCCTCCTCATACAGACCACAAGGGCAAGTGGACTCCGAATTATGAAGGACCATTCGTAGTAAAGAAAGTTTTCTCTGGTGGAGCACTGATGCTCAGAACTATGGATGGTGAAGACTTCCTGTCCCCTGTGAATTCAGATGCAGTTAAAAAATACTTCGCGTAAAAATGACCCGCTGGACATAAAAACAGAATGTAAGTCCAGGCAAAATAGGGCATCCCGGCGAGTCAAAAACAGAATAAAAGACTCGGGCAAAAATAAGGGAAATAAATAAATAAAAAATGTACACCCGCTGAGTCGAAAAGCCGCATTGGACGACTCAGGCAAAAAAGGGTATCCCGATGGATTGAAGACCCGAAAGGGCGATCCATGCAAAATAAGGGAATAAGCGAACAACTGTATTCTGAATTCGTCTGTATCACTTACAACTTGGTAAGCTTCGAAAGGATCAAGCTTCTTTCAGAATCAGCCTTCTTCAGAAAGCAAGACGAAAAGAACGTCAAATGTCATACGAGTCATAGCAAAGGGAGGCTCCTTGAAGCGCCATCAACAATGCTAACATCTTTCGTTTCTTAATTTGTAACAATCTCCTCATTTTAGGGGATCTGTTTCTTTGACTGTATCTTGCCAATTCAGGGCACACGATTTAATAAAATTAGATCTTCAGTCATGTTTCGTCTCGTACATTTTATTTTCATTTGCGAAAATGTCCGATGTCTTTAAGATACTGATTGCATAAATACAAATGCTTCTTTTAAATACGTGCTTGCAGGAAATATGCTTACTCCCGGGAGTGTCTAAACTCTCAGGATGAAATCCGGTAAGGGATACCTCGGGATTACTTGTGCGTTTCTCTGTCTTTTCCGGATTGCAGGTACTCAAAGCACAACATGGGGCATGAAAGCTTCATCCCAACAAGCTGGCAGATCATTATCTGCTCAGTCTATCTCCCAATTAGTACCGGAGGTGCTTCCTCCCCAGCTGAGTTGCCATTTATTATTCCTCCTCAGCCAAGTACAAAAGCCAGGGAACCATCTCCCCACAGAGTGTCAACCTCTACCCGGAAGAGCAACGCGTGAAGAAATCACAACAGAGTGAAGAAAGCTTCTACAAACCCCAGCTGGGTCCCTCATTAATGAGATAGGTTTATCAGTGACCTACTTCCCCATACAGAGTCATATATGACAGATCTACCAATGATTTTATCCCCAACTGGGATGTCTACTTCAAGCAGATCAGCCAGAGATCTTCGCAGCGACGGGATCCGAATCCCGGATCGTTATCTTTGCATAATCATAGCATTCACATCATATTCTCCCCGCAGAGCGTAGTATTCCGTCTAATACGGAGCATTACGGCAAAAATCAAACATATTGCATAATTATAAGCCATATTCGGAATAAAAAACTTGTAAATACTGACAATCCATCAAAGATATACAGAAAACTCCCCAAATTCCCCGGCAGAGAGTCAAGGCACTTTCCCTAAAGATACAGATACTCCTTGACACCCGTCCGTGTCACACACCCAGTAGAAAGCCAAAGCGCCCTTTTTGCACTCACAGATACATATACATACCAATTCCTTGACCCCCGTCCGTGTCACCTTCCCCAACATAGTTACCTAAATACTTTGTAGATCATATATTTGTTTATAATGCACTTTTTTACTCGTACAGATACCCGTCCGTATCTTGTGTACACCACTCAAATCCCCGCGGAATCGATACTCGTCTATGTTCTTTGTTAACCAGTTGGTACTCGTCCGTATCATCATCTCTGAACATGTGTCAGTGTTTGTTTCTACTGATACTCGTCCGTATCATAGTCTTAAGGATGCTCGTCCGCATCTTTAATCTATACACCGTGTCAAACACTTAGGTCTTCTTGAATTTAGACACTCGTCTGTGTCTATTGTTCCCCAGAAGAGTCCCCTCAGATTCGACACTCGTCTGTGTTCTTTGTTAACCAGTTGATACTCGTCCGTATCATCATCTCTGAACATGTGTCAGTGTTTGTTTCTACCCGATACTCGTCTGTATCATAGTCTTAAGGATGCTCGTCCGCATCTTTAATCTATACACAGTGCCCGAACAATTATACCTCTCATTCCTTGGATATAGACACTCGTCCGTGTTTACTATTCCCCAGCAAAGTCCCCAACAAAGCTTGTTGAACTGTTTCCTTCTTATCTGGCATTCGTCCTATGTCATGATACCTTTTCGGCAGCCGTACCCTGCCAGGTGATCGTCCTTCACCTTTTTGATGATCGTCCTTCATCATTCCCAGTGGAGTCTCTATTCATTAGAACCCCTTCTTATCCGACATTCGTCCTATGTCGTGATATTCTTGGCAGTCGTCCTCTGCTAGGTGATCGTCCTTCACCTCTTGATGATCGTCCTTCATCATGCTTATCCGATGGCCGTCCCCATCATCGACCTTTTTATCCGACATTCGTCCTATGTCGTGATACTTTCGGCAGCCGTACCCTGCCCGGTGATCGTCCTTCACCTTAGATGACCGTCCCTCATCTTACCCCCAACAGAGCAGCCGTCCCCTGCTAGGTGATCGTCCTTCACCTTTGATGACCGTACCTCATTATTTATTTCATTTACCTATAATCCCTAGAGAGTCTTATAGCTTCACCCGATGGCCGTCCCCATCATAATCTCTTATACCCCTAGCTTGTCGGCCGTCCCCGTCACTGCTTTATTTCCCGCATCTTCCCCAGCATGTCGGTCGTCCCCGTCATCACTTTATCCCCAGCAGTCGTCCTCTGCTCGACGGTCGTCTTCCATCGCCCGCACTTTATAATTATACTTTATTTTCTTTTACGATCTATATCCCTTTTCTTCTTCATTCTGTGAGTGCAAATTTTGGACTGTCTTTGGTATTCAACCACAAGTTATCTTGTTTGCCTGTTAAGCCGTTGCTTACATCCTGCACAGCTAACTCATGTTTGAATAGGGGCAGCTGTAAACACCCCAAATTTTCCCTCACCCATTCACACCATGGCTTGTGATATTTTCATATGCATAAATTCAATCATAGCATCTCATACCACATTTTTGATTCACTGCATTGCTTCTAAGTCATCTGCATCTAGGGTTTGTGATCTGAGCTATCCAAGAGCCATTTGAGCCACTCCAAAGGTTTTCAACCACTTCAAAGGGGTCCATGTGTGTTCAAGCATCATATTGTATCCCCACAAAGTCAAGAAAGTCAAAGAATCACAAGAACTGGGAAAGGCATGGAAGCAGAGCCAGGTTTAACTGCACAGATGACCTAAAATTAGGGTTTTGGTTTCAGAGGCCATAACTCCAAATTTTTTGGTCATTCTTGTTTCTATTGGTCTCTATATGTTATAAGGATCATTCATATCAAGCTTCATGAAGAAATTCCATGGGGAAGGCATCTGATCAAGGGATGACTTCTTGAGCAAGTCAGTGTAAAATCAGGGCATCTGAGGCCCCCAATGACCCAACCAAAGGGTGTTCTTCATCATTTTGAATGTGTATGAACTTTATTTAATCATAGAAGATGTTGGAAGTTCATAAAATTGAAGAATTTCAAGCCATTTGCAAAGTTGCCTTTTTGGGAGAATGACTTGTAATGGAAACTTGCCATTTTGGGAAACTTTTTCAACCCTTGCTTTTTGATTCAAAAATGCTTCAAATGAGAAAACTTTGGTCATGAAAGTTGTAGAATGGATCATTCCCTTTTCAAAAAGTACAAGAACTCATTCTAATTCATTTTGGATCAAAAGTTATGGCCTTGCAAAGTTGGATAAAATCATTGAAATTTCACTTTTGCACAAAATGGGAAACTTGAAAATTCTCATGACAAGCCTTTATGTGATCTCAATATGACCTCTAATCATCACACAAACACAAGGCTTGACCAAAAAAATCAGTTTGGCCCAAGAGATTTCCCATTTCTATGCCTTGATTTTCAAGTAATCATAAGCCATTCTTCATGAAAGTGCAAAGAGGGATTTCTTGCAAATTGATTCTCAAAGGGGTTGTTTGACATCTAGCTGGTTTCAAGAATTTGCCATGACCTAATGAAGCATACCACACCAAAAATTCAGCAAGAGTTCTTACATGTACATAGCCAAAAATCATGAGATGTAACAAGTTGTCAAGTTGCAAAAAACCCTTCCAACTCATGATCCAAATGCTGCAGTCCTTCATGAATCATCCAAGGGCCATCCTTGACTCAAGCTGAGGCAGGACAAGCCTCTAGATTGCCTCTGACCCGAGCCATGCCTAGGGTACACAATATCTTGACTTTCTTGCATTTTGCCCATACCAATCCCACAGTGACACACCAACTCTCTGCCCAACCAGAGCATGACATGTGGACATCAAGCAATCCAAAAACATACCATACACAAGCTGAATCCTCCCACATTGCAGCATCCAACAAAATCTGTCAAAACCTTTCCCTCTTCGAAACACTCAACACAGCCATCAAACTCCAATAATTCCTTCACCAATCAACCAAAAATCATCCATAGAACAGATCCCACCCCTCACAATGATCTGAAACACAACACACAAGAACTTCATTTCCTGCTACACCAGAACTGAACCACAAAAACTAGCCACTTTCAACCCCATTCAAGTATTACATTATCCTCAGGAGGTTCAAAGGAGATCATTTGCACAAGAGGGAGGCTCTGAAAGCTCACTTTCGAAGGTCTCCAGCTCAGGTACAACCTAAGAACTTTTTTCTCAGAACTTCATTTTCTTGTTACAAAATGAATCTACATGTTGCACTAATCATCTAGATGTGTTTAGATTTGAAAATAAGTAAGAAATGACCATTTTATGTTGCTCTGAATGTTTGCCCGTGTTTCATGTTTTCCTTCGATTCAGGCTTGTGAGTGAAAATAAATGGATTTGGGATGAGGGGTTAGGTTTAGATTGATGAGAGGTTTGTTTTGGTGGAAGAAATTTCATGTTTAGTGACCTGTAGAAGATTTTAGGGTTTGTGCTCGCCGGCGAAGATGACCGGAACCACTGTTCCGGTCACCTGAAGTTCATTAGCCCTAATTGTGTCATTAATGGAACTTTGAATGTGGACCGTAGATGCGTTTGACTAAGTTTGACTCCCGCGTGAACGAATGGCCTGGATGCTTCATTAAAGCCCTAATCTCCATTTAATTATTTAAATCATGTTTAATTAATTTATAAAACCAAATTAGCCAGATTTGAATCTGGGCCTTTGGATCTGGCGCGCAGTCAACCAGTCCAAGCCCATATCAAATCCTGGCCCTCCTTTTGAATTACTTTCATTATTTTCATTTTAAATTCATTTTCTTTTCCTTTTATTTATACATTTTATTTAAAATAGCAAAATACCTTTAAAAATTATGAAATTTTTTGTCAAAGATTTCATTAATTTTTAGAACCCAAAAATATTTTTATTTTTATTTTTTGCATTAAAAATTATTTTTAAATCATTTAAATGTTTATTTTTAATTAGTTAATGAAAATTAATTAATTAAAAATGCATTTAGGTATTTAAAAATCACCAAAAAATTCACATAGCATTTAGAAACATTTAGAAACATTGTCCAACTCTCAAACCAAATTTCGTTTTTGTTCTTGATGCCTTTTGATCATTTTCATTGGAATTAATTTCATTTCAAGGCATTATTTTGTTTCAAACTTCAAAAATTCCTTTCTGCCTAACCTTTGAGAGTTGGATGATGATTCTTCTTGCATTGCACTCTTCATAGCATATGGTTTATAGGATAAAATTGGTTTGAATTAATCTTGCATTTTCAATTTGTTTTGCATTTTTCTTGGTAAGGTACCCCAAAACCCTAGCAATCTTAGGAAATTCATAACTTTCATTAGGTTAGGAGTTGGATCCTCTCCTTTGGGAAGTGAGTTTGTATAGGTTTAGGGTATCTTTGATTGAATTTTCAAATTTTTATCATGTCATTTGCTTCTGGTTTTGGATTTTTGCTTTGCATGATGCATGTAACCCTAATTTGGGCCTTCCTTTTGCATTCATCTTTCATTTGCTTGCATCCATTAACTTGCTATGACATTTTGTGCATTCACATGATTCATAACACATCTTAAGACATATTAGAATCATGTTTGATCATTGCATCTTTCATTTGCCATGTTATATGTCCATTGCATTTCATAACTTTTCTTAAACTTTCATGGTTCAAAACATGCTTCATCTGCATCCATGTGCTTGTTTGATCATTCTCATGCCTTGCCTCATGTTTGTATCATCTCTTAGCATCATTAACATCATACTTATTCTTCTGGTTTTGGTTTGCATCATGACATTGCACCTCATTTGCATTGCATTTCATTTTCTTATGCTAACTTTTCAGGTGGTAAGTTGTTTTAGGAAGTGAATTTGCCTTCACTTCTCACAATCTCTTCTCATTCCTTTCTTGCATCATTGCTGCATTTTGTATTTGTTTTAGAGTGAGCTTGCTCATTCATGTTCATCTCTTACTTTCTTTCTTCAAGCAACTTGTCTTCTTAAGTGAAGCAAGTTGTTTTGCTTCTCTTTGCTTCTTGCTCCTTTCAATCTGCTTCTCTCCTGGTGGTTTCTCTGAAGATCTTCTTGCAAACCTCATTAACCCCAGGATCTCCAAGCATGATAACAATTAGGGCTTTATTAGTCCCACATTTAGTTTTGCCTTTGTGTCATCTTTGAGTCTTCTCTCCTTATCTCATAATAAGGGACTAAACCCTAAAGGTTATAAGGCTTTGTGATTAAGCTTATGCCTGCATCCTTCTATTAGGATGAAGTGTATAACTTTAATCCTAAGTGTTAAACCCTTAATGTGTTTAAATCCTTTAATCAATCCATTTAATAATCATCAAGACATCAAGCTTGTAACTTGGGCCTTGCATCAGGGTTCTAATTCTTCCTTAATTGGTTAAGAAGGACTAACCCTAGTGTTAATGGACAAGTCCCCCTCAAGTTGTCTTACGAACCATAAAAATCATTTCTCCATCTTACCATTAACTAAAATCCACTTAATAAAGGTTTTGTTTTGTCATGAGGTTAATCCCTAATCATGGATTAAGTTGAGGAGTCTTCCTCAGCTTAAATGTTCTCATCAATTATCCTTCTATTAGGATGGTGTAATGAGTCCATTAAATCCTTGATTATGGCTTAATCTCATTACTCAACACAAAACAAAAACAACAAAAAACATCTAAATAAATGCAAGTGGGTTAATGATCTTAATCCTACACCATGGTGATTAAGTGTGTGGTGTTTACTACACACTTAAGGTATTCTCATTACCCCTAATCAGAGGGAGGATGTGATGAGTTTACTAACCCTTGGTTTAGTCTTAAGCTCATTTTCTTATGACAAACTCCAAAAAGCAATAAAAGACTGAAAACTCAAAAACAAACAATAATCGTCTCCCCCGGGATTCTTTTTTCATCATCTTCACTCACAAACGAGAACTTGCTTCTTCCGTCTAACGCAAGACAGTTTGCACCTGAGCCAGACAGGTCATACACTTGAGCATAGACAAGTAAGCAGTTCACAAGTCAATTTATCTTTCAGTCTCTTTGGGTCGAACTACGGTGTTCTGACTTCCTCATTGCACGAGAGGATACGTAGGCATAACTTAACAGTTATCGAACAAAAGTCTCTGTATATTCCTCCTCTTCCATCATTATTCTTTGAGCCTCATAGTCTTGAGCATTTCACTTCTGTTCTTACACTGACACTTTTTCATCTCACTTCACACTTCTTTTACACTGACACTTGCATTCTTTCCAGCTTTGATACACAAATTGCACTGACACTACCCCTTTAAAACACAAATCTTTTAAGCGTGGATCCCGTCGAGTACGACGGACAATCTGGGTGCTAATACCTTCCCAGGTTGTAACCAACCCCCTTTCTTAGTCTCTCTGGTTCGCAACCGTCTTATCCATATCTTTTCTTCGGTTTATGCAGTATTACCTTTCCTTCGGGATAAAAATGCCTAGCTGGCGACTCTATTCATTCCCTCTCTCTTTCGCTGACCGTTCGCGTCTGTACCCCTCTTGGACTTGTGTCATTTGGTGGGAGCGACACTACCGACGGGTCCAAATAGAGAGTTTCCAAAAATGTCTCTTAAATCAACATTTTATAAAACCTCAGAGACAGCTAATATTAGTTAATAAAATAAAATCCCGCTGATTACTCTATTTAATTCTATCAAAATATCTTAGAGTAATCCATAATAATATTATTATCAAATAATATTATTCAGAGCATTAAATAAATTACGGGGTATTACATCTTTCCCCCCTTAAATAGAAATTCTTCCTCGAATTTAAAAGATTACCTGAATATGTGATGATATGATTCCTGCATCTCAGATTCCAATTCCCATGTAGCATCTCCCAGATGTGTCTCATCCCATTGTACTTTAAAGAGTGGTATCTCTTTGTTCCTTAACACCTTGGTTTCTCTTCCAACAATACGGCTTGGTTGGGGTTCGAAGGTCAAATCCGCTTCTATCTCGATAGAATCTGGAAGAATAGGCTGAAGAGGATCAGGAACGAACCTACGAAGGTGAGATACATGGAAAACATCATGCATTTAAGATAGAGAGGGTGGTAACGACAATCTGTAAGAAACTTCACCAATCCTCTCCAAGATCTGATATGGTCCTACGTATCTCGGAATTAACTTGCACGACTTAAACGGTCCTTTCAATCTCAATCTAGGAGTGACTTTCAAATACACATGATCACCTTCATCAAACTCCAAAGGTCTCCTTCGATTTTCAGCATAGCTCTTCTGATGATCTTGGGCTTGTTTAATCTTTTCTCGAATCATCTGAATCTTTTTCGTAGTCTCTTGAATAACTTCGGGTCCCAAAATCTGGTCTTCGCCCACCTCCGACCAACACAACGGTGTTCTAAACTTCCTCCCATATAAAGCCTCATACGGAGCCATTCCGATACTCGCATGGTAACTATTATTGTAATAGAATTATATCAATGGAAAAAGTTCCTTCCAATTTCTTATACTTTCCAAAACGCATGCCCTTAACATATCTTCCATCATTTGAGTCGTATGCTCTGTCTGACCATCCGTTTGAGGATGATTAGAAGTACTCAAACACAATTTCGTACCCATGGCTTGTTGGAACACTTTCCAAAATCTAGAAGTGAATTTCGAGTCTCTATCTGACACAATACTAGATGAGACACCATCCAATCTCACAATCTCAACAATCAACAACCTCGCAAGATGACTTGCCTTGTACGTAGTCTTAACGGCTAAGAAATGTGCAAATTTCGTTAACCGATCTACAATCACCCAAACAGAGTCATAACCACCTTGAGTACTTGGTAAACCTACCACAAAGTCCATAAAAATGCTATCCCACTTCCAAATTGGGATGTCCAAAGGTTGCAACAAACCGCCCGGTCTTTGGTGTTCAATCTCACTTGTTCACACACCACACATTCAGATACAAATACCACAATATCCTTTTTTATTCCGGACCACCAATATTCCTTCTTCAAGTCTTGATACATCTTCGAAGAACCCGGAT
Source organism: Lathyrus aphaca (assembly GCA_963966055.1). Classification (NCBI taxonomy): domain Eukaryota; kingdom Viridiplantae; phylum Streptophyta; class Magnoliopsida; order Fabales; family Fabaceae; genus Lathyrus; species Lathyrus aphaca. Next base: position 291,477,935 of record OZ014519.1, on the reverse strand, counting down.
GTATCGTAAAAGAACCTTTATGGGATTCCTCTAAAATCTTTCTTTTCAACATGTCATCATTCGGAACACAAATCCTCTGGTTGAATAGGATAACCCCATCCAACGCCCTTACAAAACCCGGTTGAATTAACATTCCTTGCAACTTCTCATCAGGAGCTTGTGCTTGTTGAATTTCATCCCTCAAGGTAGAATTGATATTCAAATTTTCCATTATTACACCATTCAGAGTCCAAACAAACTGAAGATTAAGGTCTCAGAACTTTTTCAACAGCTCATACTCCAACACCATCAGCTCGACACTATGAATCACTTTTCTACTCAAAGCATCCGACACTTTATTCTCTTTACACGAATGGTACTTCAATTCAAGGTCATAATCTTTCAAATACTCCATCCATCTTCTTTGTCTCATATTTAATTCCTTATGATCAAAGAGGTACTTCAAACTCTTATGATCACTAAACATCTCAAAACGCACACCATATAGATATGTCGCCACACTTTCAAAGTAAATACCACGGACGCCAGTTCTAAATCATGAGTTGGATAATTCTTTTCATGGACTCTCAATTGTCTAGAAGCATAAGCTACTACCTGACCTTCTTGCATCATAACACCTCTTAAACCCATCTTAGAGGCATCACAAAATACTTTGTAAGATTTGTTAGGATCAGGAATGACCAAAACTGGATCGGTTGTCAATTTCTCCTTCAACCACATGAAACTTTGCTCACAACTAGAATCCCATTCGCAGGCGAAGTCCTTCCTTATAAGCTTAGTTAATGGTAACGCCATCTGATAAAAACCTTTAATGAACCTTCTGTAGTAACCTGCCAAACCTAAGAAACTTCTCACTTCTGAAACATTCTTCGGTCTCTCCCAATTAATCACGGCTTCAATCTTCGATGGATCCACTGCTACACCTCCCTGAGATATAACATGTCCAAGAAACTTGACTTCTGACATCTATAACTCACACTTTCTAAACTTGGAAAAATGTTGCTTCTCTTGCAATACCGATAGTACAATCCTCAAATGTTCTCCGTGCTCTTGTGGAGTACGAGAATAGATAAGAATGTCATCGATAAAGATCACTACGAACTGATCCAAGTAGTCTTGAAATATCTGATTCATGTAATCTATAAAAACAGCTAGAGCATTCGTCACACCGAAAGGCATTACTAAGAATTCATAATGACCATAACGGGTTCTGAACACAGTCTTTGGAACATGAAAACTTTTTACACGAATTTGGTGATAATCCGACCTCAGATCAATCTTCGAGAACACACAGGCTCCTTTCAATTGATCTAGGAGATCGTCTATCCTCGACAAGGGATACTTATTCTTGATAGTAACCTTATTCAACTTGCGGTAATCAATACATAACCGCATACCACCACCCTTCTTCTTTACCAACAAAACAGGAGCTCCCCACGGTGAAACACTTGGTCTAACAAAATTCTTTGCCATCAAATCCTCTAATTGATCCTTCAATTCTTTCAACTCGAGTGTGTAACACCCCAAATTTTCCCTCTCCTGTTTAACATCATCATCATTTCATAATCATCATAAGCATGTCATGTCCTTAGCATTTTTTTGCATAGAAAGATGAAGCATAACACTTGCATGTTCTAGCATAAGGCATATGATCAGTCATCCGGGAAATTTGAAGCACTACAAGTCAAAGTCAAGGAAAACTCTGTATCATGTTCAAGGCCCTAAAAAGGGATTGAGGATCAAAATCAGGTCAAAACGGTTGGCGCCGGGTTATTCTTGAGGTTTCCCACCAAAAGGAGGGAGAATTCAAAATTCACTGGCGTTAACCGGTTAATGCTTTGGTTAACCAGTTAACGGCTGCGAATTTTGAATTCCAGCAGCAAATTCAGCATGTGCTTTGGTTCCAAATTTCCAAATTTCTGATTTTTTATTCATTTGAATTGTGGAGAAGGATCTAGATCATTAATCCAAGCCTAATTCCATTGCTAAATCCTAATCACTTTCCCAAACCATATTTTTTGGATCCCAAGCCTAAATTTAGGGCCCCAAACCTAAACCATATTAAATCCATTTCCCTCCAAACCAAGAGGGAGCTCTCTCATTTTTTCACTTCTCATTCTGAATTTTCACTCTTCTCTCTCACTATTCTCTCATTTTCTCTCCCATATTTTCCAAATTCACCAAGAGTTCCTCTTTGAAGATCACATAACCTTACCTTAAGGTGTGTAGATCTTGGAACTAGACCTCCATCCATAGCTCCTTTGCATCATTTTGCTGGTTTAATTGGTAATTCAGATCTAGTTTGGGAATTAGAAGTGCTTTTGGATCCAAAATTCTGCATCAAGACCCTTTGCTTGCATTTATTTTGCATGGAATGTGAAGCTTAGCACCAGATCTTCAAAGTTCTCCGCGAGATCTCTCATTTCCAGCTCAAACAACAATTACCAAAGCATACCTTAGCTTTGTAGGTTGGTTAATTTCAGATCTAGCTCTGTTTTAGCTTATTTGCATGCTTGTGCTTTAGATCCACCATGTGCTTGCGTATTTGCTTGTGTTGCTTGAATTGATTGGTTGATTTGTAGTCGGATCTATGTGTTAATGTTCATGAGCTTGATGATGCTAATTAATGTGAATTGATTCATTTATTTGGATAAGCTGGTTTTGAGATGATTTTCTGCAGGAATTGTTGTTGTTTTCACAGTGTTAACCGGTTAACGCTTTGGTTAACCGATTAACGCATCCTTTTTCTGTGCTATTTTCTGCAAGTTTGAACTGGTTAACCGGTTAACGCTTTGGTTAACTGGTTAACACTGAAGCAGAATGCCATTTTGGAGCTGTTTTGAGCTTGTTTGATCCTCTTACATGTTTTAATTGCCATGGATCATTGTATGATCATTGAATATGCTAGTTTAGGGTGATTTGCTTGCTGGTTGATGTATGCTTCCAAGTTCTCGACGCGTAAGTCATGAATTTGAAAAGCTTGGCATGTTGTATGATCTTTGTTGATGTGAGCTTTGAGCATGCAATTTCCATGATTATATTGATGAACATGTGTTGGATTTGTGCTAACACTTGTAGGGGCTTATGGTAAGAGAAGTGTGGATGTTCATCCACATTTCAACTCTTCACCTTTCCTTTTTAAGTTGCTTTCTCTTTGTGATTTGATGTGCCATATTCCATCATGTGAGACAACTCTTTTCTTCCCCCTTTAGGAGCAACTTATCTCCTTTAGAGGAGTAAGTTGCTTTCTAGCTCTTTCCTCCTCTTCTTCTTGTTCCTCTTTGGTTCTTCTTTCCTCTTCTTAGGATAGTTGAAACCTCACTAACCTTAGGACCACTTTTGAATGACAACTTTAGGATTAGTCTTTCCCCATTAGACTTTTTCCTTTTTGCTCCTTTGGTTCTTTCTCCTCTCATCTCAAAACAAGACCTAAAAAACATTAATAAAGAAAGAAGTGACTTCTTGTGTAATAGCCTTATTCCATGGGGCATATGTATTCATTCCATCTTGGAATAGTGCATTTGTCTAGCATGATGCACAAGTCGGATCATGAAGTCATCTTCATCAAGAAAAACCCTAAAAAATACTTCTTCATTTTTAATCATTAAAACATCTAATAAATTCAACAAGTCGATGAATTTAGGCCCTTGCCCATGGAAACAAGTCTTGGATAAGTTCTCCTTGCTTGGTGTGCTTGTTCTATTATTCCATCTTGGAATGTAGTAGCAATTACATATTCCATGGAAGAGAGTTTGAGTTCATTCTCTTGTGCCACGCCAATAAAACACTCTCATAAAAAACACAAACAATTAATAAGCGTCTCCTTCAGGACTTCTTTTCTCATCTCCTTCGCTCCGTCCGCGAACTTGCTCCTACTTGTCATTTTGCAAGACGGTTACGCACTCGTCGTCCGAGCCTACAACACCTGAGCATTGACATAGGCAGTTCAAGCCTTAAGACACAGAAAATCTTTCCACCCCTAGTTAGGGGAACTACGACGACTCTGATCCTCATGTCCATATGAGGTACGTAGGCAGCGGGGTAGGGCCCGTTCGAGCACAATCTTTATTTTCCCTACATTTTTCCTCTCTATTTTCTTTTCAGTTCCTTTCTCATTCCAGTTTCAGTTTCAGTTTTGCAGGAGCTTTCATTTCTTCACCCTTTGAAGCAGATTTCTTTGCAAGGGTGGATCCCTTCGGGTACGGCGGACGATCTGGGGTGCTAATACCTTCCCAGGTCGTAACCGACTCCCGAACACAGTCTCTTTGGTTCGCAGGACCCGTGTCCTTCCTTTCTTTTCTTCTGGTTTGTGCAGCATTACCATTCCCGTTCCTTCGGGATAAAAATGCATGGTTGGAGACTCTTACCTTTTCCGCACCACTTTCGCGTTTGTACCAGGATGGAAATCCAGGGAGCGACAGAGTGATGCCATCCAATAAGGGGAAACGGATATGGGAGTCATTCCCGGTATCAGGTCAATTGAGAATTCAACTTCTCTTATTGGAAGTGACATCCTCGGGGAAGACATCAGGAAATTCGCAAACAATCGGAATATTCAAAACTTGTTGGCCATTATTCAAACAGAAAATTTACCATTCCAACCGTACCTTCTAAGATCGTTGTCGAAACATCTTTCGGAGGCGCTTCAACGGATGAAATAAGGATCAAATTTTCTTCACATCCAATAAACACATAATTTGCAAATAACCAGTCCATACCCAGAATGACATCAACTTTCTTAAGAGGTAGACAAATGAGGTCAATTTGAAAAATTCTACCATCCACGGACAAGGTACAATTCTCACACCTTAGGGGTGTCTCAACAGTTTCATCCATAACGGTAGTAACCACCAGCGGAGGAAACAAAGGAAATACTCGCAACCCGAGTCGTTTCACACAACTAGTAGATATAAAAGAATGCATATCTCCACAATCGAATAAAACAAGACAAGGATGATTGTTAACGAGACAAGTACCTACAATGAGTGAGTTGTCGGCTTTGGTATTCCTATCATCCATAGTATACACCCTCTCTTGAACTTGGTTGTTCCTTCGTGGGTAATCCCTAGCAAAATGCCCCTCTTTCTGACAATGGAAACAAACAACCCCATTCGGATCACATCTTCCATGATGATTTTTGTGGCACCTGGAGAATGCCCGAGGAACACTAGATCTAGGACTCGACACCTGTTTCCCTTTGAAGGGATGATGTCTTGGCCTAAAATATCTATTTTCTCTTCCTCGATCACTTTGAACCGCTCTTCCAACACTAGCTTCGGTTTGCACTTTCTTCAAACTATGTTCGGCGACATAGAACTGCCTTAACAACTCGAAATAGGTAGTGAAATCCCTTTTAGAGACACTATGAGAGATTTTAACCCTCAAACTAAACAAGAACTGGTCAGTCTTCCATCTTTCATCTGGAGCATACATATCCTGCCTAGAGTAAGGAGCCATGTCCTCAAACTTCTCAGCCTAATTGGCCACAGTCATACTCCCTTATCTAAGCTGTTGGAATTCAAATTCTTTTTGGGTTCTCGAGGAACTCGAAAAGTACTTCTCTATAAAAATTGTCTTAAATTGGTGCCACACTTTTGGAATTCCTTGCACAATCATAAGATTTGAAGCACTTTCCCACCACCTTGTAGCAGGACCTTTTAGTAAATGCGACATAAAAGTCATCTTGTCTTCTTCACCACAAATCACAATCTAGAAAGTTCTCTCCATTCCGGTTACCCATTCATGTGCCTTAACCAGATCCAATCCACCATGAAACTCCTTAGGGTTCATGCAGAAGAAGTCTCGAAATGTCCCACTTCCAGCTTTAGAAGCAATCACATGAGGATGAAGACCCCAATTCATTCGGTGCATCATTTCCTGCATGAACTGATGCTGCTGTTGTTGCATCTGTTGCATGAATTGGAACATTGGAGCATTCCCGTCACCACCCGTCTGATCGCTACCCGGAGGAGTGACGCTGGGTCGAGCACGAGTTCCATGCCTACCAGCCATATTTCTAAATGTCATCAAAATAGGATTAAGTTGATCAGGCTCAATACCATAAACATAACATTTAGTCCTACAGTGATATTACGCGTATGAACGGAAAGGAAACACTTATAATATTCCAAGGCTAGTTCGAGGATACGACCTGCTATGATACCAACTGTAATACCCATATATAAAAGACATACATCAAAGCATATTTTTCATATATAAATTTTAGTTTTGTATTGAAATACAACAAGTACTTAATAACACATTGTATAAATATAGCCACTACAACATAAGGTACTAGCAAAAAGGCTATAAATAGTACAAGATGTTCACAAAATACAAAATCTAAGAACTAGATCCAAGGATCTCAAAAGTCCACAGCGGAAGAATCCATCAAACAAGCAAGGATAATCAAGTTGCCTTATCCTTACCCTTTGCGGAACCTGAAGTACCTGGAATAACAACATCAACGTGGGGTGAGATAAAACATCTCAGTGAGTTCCCTATCTTAGAGTTCACTCAGCTCTAAAGGTTTGACTCCGAAAAATCTAAAGCTCTAACCATCCTCACACACGAAACCGGGACCCAAAGGAACTAAGATCCATACGATCTCTCGAAACATAAGCTAAGTGAAACATCTACCTCAAGTCCTTATGGATGCTCTTATGAAACACATAGTAACTACATTCAGACTTACACAAGACCTTATGGAGGATTCGATATAACAATCTCTTTAATCTTTACGGATGCTTCACGTGGGACTAAAGGCAACCCACCTAAAGATTTACTCAAGATTAACGTTTAACAAGTATAACACTCGCCTCAAGTCCTTACGGATGCTCTTGTGAAACACATAGTAACTACATTGAGACTTACACAAGACCTTAAGGAAGACTTATAGCCTACACGTCTCAAATCAACGCCTCTGTATACACAACTGGTACCTCAAGTCCTTATGGATGTTCTTGTGAAACGCATAGTAATCACATTGAGACTTACACAAGACCTTACGGAGGACCCAAAGCGATACAAAAATCTCAATTCTCGTTTGCCCAAGGGAATCCTAGATACCTCACAAGTTGTACCTTTTTATTACCTTTAGTTCACAATTCCCTAAGTTAGCATTTTTATTGTATAATCAAAAAGTCGGGTGAAAATAAAAATTTTCGACATCATATGAAAGTACATAATTTTAGCTTTCAATCGATATAAAGAACACTGAAATCGGATAACCGAGTAAAAAGTTATGGATTTTCAAAGTTTGGAAATAAAATATTTTCTCCCATACTTACAGTGTTAATCGGTTAACCAGGCCAAAACAGAGGCAGCTGCGCAATTTCAAGACACGTTAACCGGTTAACGAATTCGGTTAACCGATTAACCAAACACAAGCAATAACAAATACGTGAAATCCATGACAGTAACATCCAAAAACCATTCCAAACATTGGCAATCATCAAAACAACATAGTAGCAATGTTCCTACACCTAGAGGAAACATGTTCAAGCATTTATATCGATTTCTAACCGTTTAATCTATCGATTCTAGGATTTTCACAAATTTGACCTGAAACTCATAAACTCTAAAAACTCTACCAAACCAAAAGTAAAGGTTTCTAGCTATGAACCCACTTCTAGTAATAAGATTGGAGAAGATTGAATGGTGAATGGATTGGTGGAAGCAATAAGATTAGGAGTCCTCTTCTTCTTCTTTTTCAAGACTTTTTCTTCTCCTTTCTTCTTTTCCTTTCTCTCTTCTCCTTCTTTCTCTATTTCTATGTTTTTATTAAAACAAAAGAAATAAGACTTTAGGTCTTAAAAGGAAACATAACTTTTCTTACCGACGGGTCCAAATAGAGAGTATCCAAAAATATCTCTTAAATCAACATTTTATAAAACCTCAGAGTCAGCTAATATTAGTTAATAAAATAAAATCCCGCTAATTACTATATTTAATTCTATCAAAATATCTTAGAGTAATCCGGAACAATATTATTATCAAATAATATTATTCAGAGCATTAAATAAATTACGGGGTATTACACAAGAGGAACTCGTGTTATGAATTTTCAGATTTAAAACTCTCAGAAGTGTTTTTATGGTTCACATAAACGTCTTGAATCGCTACAAAAACGTTGATTGTTCCATTTTGAGGAAGAGAGATTAAGAGGTCGTTGGAACTAGAATTGCATGTGAGAATGCTGGCTTCGACCGTAACCTCACAATTACCAATGAAGATTGAGTAATTATTTCGTTTTGGTGCCATGCTTTTTTGTTTTGCAGCAACAATACCAGAATCAGGAACTGCTATCACAACATCACCATCAACAAGACTTTCGGTAGTAAGTACCTCATCGAGTCGTCTGCGTGATTGAAACACAGACCTACTAAAAACAGAATTAGGTAAAACAAAGTAAATATGTTCAAAGATACATTGCTTTGGTTGCGGATGAGACATGAGACAAAGCGATTGAATCTCGTTATCGTCAACAACAACAACTTCAATGAATCCACTGCAACAAGCATATATAAGTTCCTGAACTCCAACCAGAGGACAAATCATATTGGAATGCATAAGCAGTTCAGCAAATCTAACATGTCCAACATAGCTTGATTTGAGTAAAGCCTCTTCACAATATCCAATCTGCGTATACCCATTAACCATTGAATTCCAAAGCACAACATCTCTAACAGGCAATTCCTCAAACAGCTTGCAGGCATAAGCAATACTTTCATATGTTGTTGTAATATCCATACAAACACCATCTTCTCTGATGGTACCAATACCAGGACTGCCCTCACTTTCAGCAACATTTCCTCCATGATTATTCTTAGCTACAACATCTTGTTTAGGAAAAGTAACTTGTTCGTTATCCTCTAACATTGTCTCATCAAAGTTGAGAGGGCAACTTGAAGGAACTTCAACAAGATCTAAGTCAACAGTCGATTTAAGGGCCCCAATAAAAGAAGTTTCACCATTGTAGACTTCATCAATGTTAAAATATTTAGAAAACTCTGAAACTATCTTGGCCTCTGAAGGTTTTGATTTACTAACCGGTGGCATAGTATAATATGGTATTTTACCTTCATTCCAATCATGATGAACAATTCTTGCAGTAGAATCTATATAAACTATTCCACCCTTCTTGAGCTTGCCTCTAACAGGAGCCACAATCCGTAGGAAGTCATCATCTGAATCAAAAGTTGGAATCTTGTAAAGAGCTAACTTTTTTTTTTTGGAATGATAAAACTTTTGAGAATTTTTGTGAGATATTTTCTTAAAGCAGATTTGAGACACTTTCAAATGTTTCTCAAAATCTCTTCTATTTTTATAATAGATTTGATATATATGATGAATTTTGGAGGAGTTATTTGGTGGATTTTGAAATGGATAGGAATTGTTGTAGTAGTATGAATAATAAGAGGAAGAATATGATGAATATGAGTTAGGTGGAGGTGGTATATACCCATGATTAAAATACAAACATGGTGATGGAGTTGTAACATATGGATTTGTGTAATAAGGAGAAAACATTTCCCATGGAAAAGATGAGAATGAGGAAGGGATTGGAGATGTGAAAGAGGGATTTGTGGGATAGTTAGGAGGAATGCTCCATTGATGAGATGAATGTGTATGATAATTCATAGGAGGATTTGAGTACATGGATGAAAGCACCAATTGATAGGAAGATTTTATATCAAAAACTATCAACTAGGGTTTCAATACAAAGGAGAAGGAATATAAAAATTATCTAAGAAAATCAAAATAACTTCATTTCATTCATAATCTTCATTCTCATAAGGAGAGTACATATATAGTACCAATAGTGGATTGTTAGATAAAAGGGCCTAAAAACCAAACAAGCAATAAAAGCCCAAATACAATAATAGTCCAATAACAATACTATAACTAATAATATAGATTCTAAATTATATTTTATAATGATTAAAATAAGTTGAACCCTTTGGTAACCCTTGAATTTAGTTGGATACCGGTACCTTTAACCAATCAAAACTATGATTCAATGTCATGTCATGTCATTTTATTGTATTATTTTATTTTAAAATAAATTAGAATATTCTAATAATTTGTATTGGAGGTACCAGTATCCAATTATTTATCATGAATACCGAAAAATTTACCTTAGAATAAAACCAATTCCCTAAAAATAGAAAAATCTGATTTATAGAAAATAAGTACATTACAAATTTAATATTATTGCCTTAATTAATTATAATCTTCTCTTATAAACTTTCAAGGTAAAATTACACATTTAACCTGAAAAGTAGAATGTTCAAATAACTACATTATTGACATCCCTAAAAATAACTGAATTATATGAATGTAAGATTTGTTGTTTGTTTAATTATTCAAACACATATTTAGTTGTGGGCCTTTTAGGACTATATTTAAAATTGCGTGACTAAGATGTACGTGGTTGCAACATTAAATGCTTATAATCCTTTTGGCATCTATCTATGACAAGCCTTCATCAATGGTTCAACCAGACAGATACATGCATGATTGATATCTAATTTGGTTCATGTATCATCATTGTCGACAACCTGCACCACAAAATTGATTGTTAACATTTGTATTTATCGATCCCAATACTAAATATCTTTGAGAGTGTCATGTAAATAAGGAACTGATTGTTTTCTGTCACTGTAGATTTCACTTTATATATTTTCATTTAACACTATATATATTCAATGAGTGTCAAACTTCAGTTCTCTCGATATTATTAAACTAACTTACCTCCCCCCATTTCCATTGTCATTTGGAATCATGAGAATTCATAAAGCTATAATAATTATTATTATTTTGCTTCTGTTAATTCTAATAGTACTCCATCTTTCAAGTTCCAGGTACATTTCTTTTGGTGGTAAAGAAGAGATCATGAAAGAAAGAAGAAGAACAAATCTCCAATTTTCATATCCACAAACTTATGAAGAATTCAAAATAAAAAAGGTGAGTAGATTTCAAATTGTTTCACATACATCTACTCCAGGTGGACCAAATCCACTTCATAATTAAATCAAAATTTGGCATAATTGAATATGAAGTCTCTAGTGAAAGCAGAGATCTGGTACTATCTAGAAGGAGGATTAATTTTTCAATTTCCTTTGTATTAGTTTCTACAAACCAGTATTTTTCAATCACCTCCTAATCTTATATCAAAAACAATACAAACTCCGCAAACCTCAAGTTTAAAATTCTATTATATTCTTCTTATTTCATTGGTTGTAGAAAACAGATTAAAGGTTGTCTTCTTATATCCCAATGTTTAGAGCTTAATGAGGAGTTTGTTAGTCTTCTTCATATTTCATTTTTCATTGCTCGGCATTTTCAACTTCATCTAGCTATATATTGTTTATTAGTTTTGCACTTTCCTGCCATAGTAGCTGATTTGAATTGGGTTTAGATGATGACTATGAGGACAACGAGTGTGGCTAACAACTCTGTAGGTTGTTGGAGGGGTGGTACCTACAAACTTTTCAACATCCAATCTTATAAACGACGACAAATTGATGTTGTGTTGACTGTTGAGTAAACCTTTGTGTATGTAACTCTTTGATTTCAGATATCTTTTATAGGGCTCTAAGACCTACTTTAAGGCTGGAATCATAATCGTTGACCGACTATGTGATCGCAACATTGTGTTCTATTCTTTCGCCTCGCCCTTGTCTCTGACTAGTTGTTTTAAGGATGACAATGAAGAATGATCCCTTTAGGTCATTATATGGTTTAGGCCGAGTCTTTGATAAATTATTAGGCTTGAGTCAAATTCAAAACAATTGTCTATCAAATCGACGGGTAGAGAAAACTATGAGTCGGACATTTTCCAAGTGATGAGGATAAATCAAATGTGATTTTATATTGAATTCAAGATGATAATGACCGGTTGAAATAAATGGTTATGATAATTCGAGGAGGATTTTATATAGGTTTGAGGTGATAATAAATATTTTAAAGTTTGATAACGGGTCTTGCAACCTTACACGAGTTGGGTACTCAGTTAAAGCTAGAGAAAATTGTTGTATGAAATGGCCAAACACATGAATTAATTTTTTAGGTGACTGATGATCTGACTCAAGTAATAATTTAAGAAGGGTTTCATCTAGATTCTTGATATTGTCGAGTTAACTTCATGCAATGGATGACTTCAGCTCAATTGAGTGGTATATGTGACTTATATCACTATTCTTCTTCTTAGTGTATATATATATATATATATATATATATATATATATATATATATATATATATATATATATATATATATATATATATATATATATATATATATATATATATATATATATATATATATATATATATATATATCAAAAGGGTTTTTCAGGTGATGAGCAACGGACATGATGGTTGATTGAGAGAATGAGGGAGTGTACCTGCAAGGCACTTCGATGCTTAAGTGAGTATAGGTACAGAAGTAAAATATAATAGTCGTTTTTTAATATCCGACCCTCTAATGACAGAGGGTATTTATAGTATGCCCCCAACGCTGGGCCAAGATTCTTTCTTGGGTTGGATCAACTAGGCCCAAGGAAGAACTACCAAGGAACGCGTATGAGCGTGTAAAACCTAGCACATGCATGTGTCGCTCCCGGGATTTTCATCCTAGTTCAAACGCTAAAGTGGCGAAAAAAGGTAGAGTTGCCAGCCAAACATTTTTATCCCGAATGAATGGGAAAGGTAATGCTGCACAAACCGAAGAGAAAAAGAAAGGGCAAAGTCCTGCGAACCAAAGATCTGGGTTCGGGAGTCGGTTACGACCTGGGAAGGTATTAGCACCCCAGACCATATGCCTTACCCGACGGGATCCACACTTATTAGTCTGTTTCAAAGGGTAAAAGAATGAAGTTGTTGCTGAATAAAACCGCTAACTGGAATGAGAAAGGGAACGAAAAAAAAGAATGAAAAGAAAAGAGGGAAAATGTAGGGAAAATAAAGAATGCGCTTGAACGGGCCTTACCCCGCTGCCTACGTACCTCATCGAGAAAATGAGGAACAAAGTCGACGTAGTTCGCCTAACTAAGGCGGGAACTTTTATTTGTGCTTTTTATGGCTGGAACTGCTTATGTCTATGCTCAGGTGTTGTAGGCTCGCCTTGAACGAGTGTGTCGCTCCCACCAAAATGAGGTCAGGTCAAATGGGGTACAGACGCGAACGGTCGGCGAAAGAGAAGGAAATGAATAGAGTCGCCAGCTAGGCATTTTTATCCCGAAGGAAAGGTAATGCTGCATAAACCTAAGAAAAGATGGATAAGACGGCTGCGAACCAGAGAGACTGAGAAAGGGGGTTGGTTACAACCTGGGAAGGTATTAGCACCCAGATTGTCCGTCGTACTCGACGAGATCCACGCTTAAAAGATTTGTGTTTTAAAGGGGTAGTGTCAGTGCAATTTGTGTATCAAAGCTGGAAAGAATGCAAGTGTCAGTGCAAAAGAAATGTGAAGTGTACAAGGGAAGTGTCAGTGTAAGAACAGGAGTGAAAAGCTCAAGGCTATGAGGCTAAAGAATAATGCTAGAAGGAGGGGGAATGTACAGAGACTTTTGTTCGATAACTGTTAAGTTATGCCTACGTATCCTCTCGTGCAATGAGGAAGTCAGAACACCGTAGTTCGACTCAAAGAGACTGAAATATAAATTGACTTGTGAACTGCTTACTTGTCTATGCTCAAGTGTATGTCCTGTCTGGCTCAGGTGCAAACTGTCTTGCATTAGACGGAAGAAGCAAATTCTCGTTTATGAGTGAGTGAGATGAGAAAAGAATCCCGGAGGAGACGATTATTGTTTGTTTTTGAGCTTTCAATCTTTTATTGCTTTTTGGAGTTTGTCATAAGAAAATGAGCTTAAGCCTAAACCAAGGGTTAGCAAACTCATCACATCCTCCCTCTGATTAGGGGTGATGAGAATACCTTAAGTGTGAAGTAAGCACCTCACACTTAATCACCATGATGTAGGATTAAGATCATTAACCTATTTGCAATTATTTAGATGTTTTTGGTGTTTTTTTTAGTGTTAAGTAATGAGTTTAAGCCATAATCAAAGATTTAATGGACTCATTACACCATCCTAATAGAAGGATAATAGATGAGAACATTTAAGCTGAGGAAGGCTCCTCAACTTAATCCATGATTAGGGATTAACCTCATGAAAAAACAAATCCTTTATTAAGTGGATTTTAGTTAATGATAAGATGAAGAAATGGATTTTATGATTTGTAAGACAACTTGAGGGGGACTTGTCCATTAACACTAGGGTTAGTCTTTCTTAACCAGTTAAGGAAGAATTAGAACCCTAATGTAAGGCCCAAGTTACAAGCTTGATGTCTTAGTGGTTATTAAGTGGATTGATTAAAGGATTTAAACACATTAAGGGTTTAACACTTAGGATTAAAATTATACACTCCATCCTAATAGAAGGATGCAGGCATAAGCTTAATCACAAAGCCTTAAAACCTTTAGGGTTTAGTCCTTGATTATGAGATGAGAAGGGAATACTCAAAGATGACACAAAGGCAAAACTAAATGGGGGACTAATCAAACCCTAATTGTTATCATGCTTGGTTGTTCCTAGGGTTTATGAAGTTTGCAAGAGATCTTCAAGAGAAAAGCCACCAGGAACAGAAGCAGATGAAAGGAGGAGAAGCAGAAGAGACAAGTCAACTTACTTCACTTAAGAAGACAAGTTGCTTTAAGAAAGAAAGTGAGGAGAGAACATGAATGAGCAAGCTCACTCTAATACAAAAGTAAAATGCAGCAATGAATGCATAAGAGAGATGAAGAGAGATTGTGAGAAGTGAAGGCAAATTCACTTCCCAAAACAACTTACCACCTGAAAAGTTAGCAAAAGAAATGAAATGCAATGCAAATGAGATGAAATGTCATGATGCAAACCAAAGTCAGAAGCATAAACATGATGTTAAGGATGCTAAAGGATGATGCAAACACATGTCAAGAGTTGTGGATGATCATACAAAGATGAGGATGCAAATGAAGCATGCTTTGAACCATGGAAGTTCATGAAAGTTTATGAAATGGAATGGACATATAACATGGCAAATGAAAGATGTAATGATCAAACATGATTCTAATGTGTCCTAAGATGTATTATGAATCATGTGGATGCACAAAATGTCATGGCAAGTTCTTAAATGCAAGCAAGTGAGAGATGGATGCAAAGGAAGGCACAAATTAAGGTTTATACATAACATGCAATGTAAAATTCAAAACCAGAAGCAAATGACATGATAAAAAATTGAAAATGCAATCAAAAATACCCTAAACCTATACAAGTTCACTGCCCAAAGGAGGGGATCTAACTCTTAACCTAGTGCAATTATGAATTTCTCAAGTCAATTAGGGTTTTGGGGTACCTCACAATGATAAATGCAAAACAAATTGAAAATGGAATATGAATTCAAACCAATTTTTCCCTAGAAACTACATGATGTGAAGGATGCAATGCAAGAAGAACCATAATCAAACTCCTCATGGTTAGGCAGAATGAATTTTTCTAAGTTTGAACAAAAATATTGCCTTTAAATGAATTTAATTCCAATGAAAAAGGTCAAAATAGTTCAAGAACCAAAAAGAAATTTGTTTTGAGAGTTTGATAATGTTTCTAAATGTTTTAAAATGCAATATGAATTTTTTGGTGATTTTTTAAATACCTAAATGCATTTTTAATTAATTAATTTTCATTAACTAATTAAAAATAAACATTTAAATGATTTAAAAATAATTTTTAATGCAAATAAACAAAAATAAAAATATTTTTGGGTTCTGAAAATTAATGAAATGTTTGACAAAAATTTTCAGAATTTTTAAACTATTTTTGCTATTTTTAAAAATTCGTGTAAATAAAATGCAAATAAAATGAAATAAAAATGAATAAATGGAAAAGTATGCAGATCCAAAGGCTGTGGTTTGAATGAAACACGCGCGAATTGACTAGCGCGCAAGTGAAAGGCTCAGATCGTTTCTGGCAAAATTCAAATTTAATCCTAATTAATTAATTTAATAAATCAGAATTAGGGTTTAATGAGGGATCTGGTTCGTTCATTCGCGCGCGGGAAGCACAATCTTACGCTCCACATTCAAACTGAGCCCTAATCCAGATTAAGGCATTAATGACTTTCAGGTGGCCGGAAATGACCTCCGGTCATCTTCTCCGGCCACACCCTTCCCTGAGAATTTCAATCTCACTCCCTAGACCATTTCTGGAGCTCTAAAGCTCCAGATTGATTCCTCTCAACCTCCTAAGATCAACCCCACCCTCAAAAACCATTTATCTTCATTCATTTTCAAGATTCGAAGCCAAGAACAAAAAATGCAAAACTTTCAGAAAGACCATACATCTTCATTTCTTCATCATTTTCAAAAATTCAAAGTTCATTACACTCAGAGGAACAAAATTAACCATTTAATAACCTAAAACAAAGCTTCTGGAAAAATGGCTACCTGAGGTGAAGCTTTCAACCCTGGAGCTTTTTGGCTGCTTCTTTGGTCCAAAATGCCTCTAATGAGCTTCCTGATGAGTTTGCAATGCTTGGATGGGGTTTCTTATGGCTGGTTTGGGAGATTGATTCAGTTCAGTTCAAAGGGGGGAGAAAATCGTATTTCTGTTTTGGAGGGTTTCAGGATCAAATGATGGTTGGGAAATGATCAGAGGATCATGGTGAGTGATTCTATGAAGTTTGTTTTGAGGTTTGTGGCTTGTGTATTGAGTTTCGAAAGAAAATGCACAAAGAGGGATTTTGGAGAATGCTGACTTGTGGGAGGTTTCAGGCTGTGTTGTGTGTTGTGTTGAGTTCCATTTTGTCCATGTATCAAGTTTTGATAGGTCAGAGAGTTGTTGCTGGCCTAGCTTGATTGGTATGGCTCAACTTGCATAAAGTCAACTTTTTGTGTAAGAGAAGGTATGGGCTGGTTCAGTCATGGTACAAGGGCATGTCTGCTGCAGCTTGATTCAAGGCTGACCATGGAAATGAATTTGAGGCCAATTTGCAAGTGGATCAAAGCTTATGTGTGGTTTTGCAATTTTGTGATCTTTTGGCCCTTTTGAAGTTTCTTAAAGATCAAGGCATGAAAATGAACAATTCTTTGGTGCATTCTGAATTTTAGGTCATGGTTTATGTTTGTGTAATGCATATAAGTCCATTTGAAATCACATTTTGCCTTGGCATGAGGTTTTGCAACTTTCCCTCTTTGGTACAAAAGTGAAAATTAAGTGATTTTGCCCAACTTTGACAAGCCATAACTTTTGATCCAAAATGAATTGAATGAGTTCTTGTACTTTTTGAAAATGGGAGGATCCATTCTACAACTTTCATGACCAAAGCTTTCTCATTTGAAGCATTTTTGAATCAAAAAGAGAAGGTTGAAAAACTTTCCCAAAATGGCAAGTTTACATTATAAGTCACTTTCCCAAAAAGGCAACTTTGAAAATGACTTGAAATTCTTCAACTTTGTGAACTTCTAACATCTTCTATGATCAAATAAAGATCACACACATTCAAAATGATGGAGAAGGCCCTTTGGTTGGGTCATTGGGGGCCTCAGATGCCCTGATTTTGCACTGACTTGCTCAAGAAGTCATCCCTTGATCAGATGCCTTCCCCATGGAATTTCTTCATGAAAATTTATATGCATGATCCTCATAACATATAGAGACCAATAGAAACAAGAATGACCAAAAAATTTGGAGTTATGGCCTTTGAAACCAAAACCCTAATTCTAGGTCATCTGTGTAGTTAATCCTGGCTCTGCTTCCATGCCTTTCTCAGTTCTTGTGATTTTTTGACTTCTTTGATCTTGAGAGGATATAATATGATGCTTGAACATACATGGACCCTCTTGAAGTGATTTAAGACCTTTGGAGTGGCTCAAATGGCTCAGGGATGGCTCAGATCACAAACCCTAGATGCAGATGACTTAGAGACAATGCAGTGAAACAAAAAAATGCAATATGAGATGCTATGGTTGAACTTATGCACATGAAGAGGTCACAAGCCATGGTGAAATGAGTGAGGGCAAATTTGGGGTGTTTACAGAGTGTGTTTACTGTCTTGCAAATGATACAAGTCGTCGCAAATTCGCGTTTAGAGTGAGTGAGATGAGAAGAGAATTCCCGCAGGAAAGTCGCTTATTGTTTGTTTTTTGCTTTTTAAGAGTTTTTTTTATGAATTTGACACAAGGACGTGAATTCAAACTCTTTTTCATGGAATGTGTACTTTCTACCACATTCCAAGATGGAATAGTAGAACAAGCACACCAAGTAAGGAGAATTTATCCAAGACTTGTTTCCAAGGATTAGGGTCCAAGTTCACTAGCTTCTTGAACTTATTACATGCTTTTGTAGCTTTTGAAGAAATGTATTTTATGTTTTCTTTGTGAAGATAGTCTCATGATCAGACTTGTACATCATGCTAGACAAGCTCACATTATACCAAGATGGAATGAATATGAGTGCCCCATAGAATAAGGCTATACACAAGAGACTACTTCCATCCTTTATTAAATGTCTTTTGGATTTTTGTTTGAGATGAGAGAAGAAGACTCAAATTGAGAAAGAAAAAAAACTAAGGGGACTAAGACACAACCCTAAGTTATTTATTGTATTCAAAATGAGGCCATAATGGTTTGTGGGGTTTTCTAATCCTAATGAAGAAAAGCATGGAATTAGAACTCAACTTACTTCCTAAGAAAGCTAAGTTGTTTCTAAGAAAGGGGAAAGCCTATGCAAGTACTAATACTAAGGCAAACACAATTAAAAAGCATAAAGAGGTGAAGAAGAAGGATATGACCAAAGTCTTACCTCAACCTCCCTACAAAACAAGGATTAGTTTCAAGATGCATATTAAACACATAAAACAAATACAAAGGCTAATCACATGATGGAAACGTACTTAAAGGAATTCTAAGCCTAAGTCCTAAAACTAAAGGATCTTAAATGATGACAATCTTCTAAAATCAGTAGCTAAACCATTTCAAGGCATTATAAGATTCTAAGATCAAACCTAATCAAACTATGTCCTAATGCAACCATAAAACCCTAAGTGAAGACTAGGTGAGTTTGCATGAAAAAGTTGAATGAAATCAAAGCACTAAAAATAGAAATTTTCATGGAAAAAAATATGAAATTAATTCCCTAAGGTTACTAACCAGAATCTAATGTTGTGTTAAAAAAAATCTCCTAAAAATTCACAATACAGCTATATCAAATGAGCACCTAAATCTACTTAGGAATTATTCACAAGTTTGCACAAACACTACTACCAAATAGTGGTTAAAATGGACTTAAAAATATAAATAAATAAAAAATTCCATGTACCTTTATGAGTCATCTAAACATAGCAGAAAGAATGGGGCAAAAAGGTTACTGGAAGTGGAAGAAACAAATTGCACAAACTGAAGTATTCATGAAGGAATTCAATGGAAAACAAATTAAATGGAAAATCGAAATAAATTTGGAAAATGGCTAAAATCAGAAAGTAAGATCATGGAAAAAATCTAAAATGAGTTAGCA
The DNA here is from genome assembly GCA_963966055.1 of Lathyrus aphaca. Classification (NCBI taxonomy): domain Eukaryota; kingdom Viridiplantae; phylum Streptophyta; class Magnoliopsida; order Fabales; family Fabaceae; genus Lathyrus; species Lathyrus aphaca. The sequence goes on along the minus strand of OZ014519.1, from coordinate 291,458,382 downwards.
TGTCTCTGTAATTTTTGGGGAATTTTATCATGAGTTTTGATATTTTTTATTGATTAAAATTGAAACTACACAAAACAGAAATTAAAAAAAACAAGAAATTAGAAAGGGGGTGAGAATGAAGTAATTTCTAGTGAAAAAATAAATGGGCTTGAAAAGTATGGTGCGAAAAGCAACACAATCAGGGCCCATGCGTCATGTCCTTGAAGGTGTATATCATGGAGCTAGTCAAATATTGGTTGACCCAAGGAGAGTCGTTGATCTAGCTTACTCCTAGGGTATTCTCATCGGATGGATCACAAAGCGAAGAACATAGCAACTATGGTGAATGACGCGCATAGGATCAACCGCGGAAGGAGCCTACCGGACGATGACAAGTGTCACCGCCGGTGTGGCCGAAATTCAAAAGAATCTCCAAATCCTATCTTGCTTGGAAATCCAAAACGTGGCCATTAAATGTCTTTTATTTGTTTCTTAATTTCTTTTAACACATATCCTATTAAACTCTTATAAGAAAACAAGCAACCAAATAAAAAAAACCTAAAACCTCTTCGTCTTCCTCCACGACCTACCTTTCTCCCTCACCATTACATCGCCGCCGCGAACCACCACAACATAGCTCTCTCTCTCTCACGCAGCGTCATCTCCCTCTTCCCTAAACCTAACGTCGCCGCAAAAGAAAGCAACCGAAGAAAATAACTTATCCTAATCCAAAATTGGAATCGACAAGTCAAAATAGGAGACGCGGTCAGAGTATTTTCACAGGCAAAAGAACAAATAAAAAACACACAGCAATCCTCATGTTTTGGAGAAATTCGGATGCGTGCCGATTAAACGGAGATATGGAGAGGAGAACATGGTAAGAATCGACCTCTTCTTGTCTTGAGCTATCCTCCCTCTTTCTATGAGATGAATGTCGTTTTCGTCATTTTCGTTGATTGATAATCGATGATGTTGATGAAGCGTTAACGACCCGTCTTGCGTGATTTACAGATTATGACTTGATCGATGATGAATTTGAAGAAGCCGATTCGTATTGATGATGTTAACGACGAGTTCAATCTGGAAAATGATGAAGTTGTTAAAGGTTGTTGGCGCGGTTTTGAGTTTCTGCAGATTGTTGATGAAGATCGATGAAGATCGTTGAAGTCGTGATGATGGAGTCTTGAAGATGATGATAGAAGAGGTGGATTTTGAAGAGATGATGAGGGTTGATGATTAAGGTGATGAAAGTTCAGAGAGAGTGTTCGAATTGAAGCATTCTTGCAGGTTGGTGAAGATTGATTGGTACAAGAGAGTGAGGAAGAAAACGAAAAAATGGAAAAAATAATGGTGGAGAGAGTTCAGAAAAATGGAGAAAAATGAGCCAATGGTGAAGAATGATCCAGCCCTTGAAGATGAAGGTGAAACTATGATTTATAGAAGTTCAGAGGTATAGTTTTGTCAATTCTCAAGGTAAAGTCAGTTATGGATTCTGTTATGATGTTGGTTGTGATTTCAGTTAACTGTTATTTGGTTAGTTTGAATTTGGTTAGCGACTGGACTTATGTATTGTGATCCTCTGAATTTGAAGTTTTCAATCTTGTGACCTCCACTTTCCTGTTTTGATATCAGCTCTCGCTTGCTCTTTGCGGTTCTGAATTTTCATTGATGCAAGTTAATGGTTGATGCATGATCGAAGGTTTTGGCCGAAGACTTGAAGAGGACGAGTAGATTCAAGAAGTTTTCCAAATTCTGTTAGGAGTTGGTTATCCTATTCAAAATTTTGTCATATTTTTTCCTGTTAGTTCTCACTTTCCCTTCTCTTATCAGCTTGTGAAACTTTGGGGTTAAAGGTGATGAATCGATAATGATGAAGGAGGATGATCAATTTTGTTGAAGGCCTTTTTTTGTGTAACTGAATTTTCAGCTCTGTTATTGATTTTTGATACATAACTTGTAACTGTACTTCAACTAATTTATGTAGCCTGTGTTTTCGACATACAGACCTGCATCTTCAAAGCTATGAAGCAAGTTCACCCTGATATTGGTATCTCCATCAAGTCCATATGAATCATAACAGTTTCATCCACAACATTTTCGAGAAGCTTTCTACGAAATTTTAACGATTTGCGAGGTACAACAAGAAGCCAACAGTCACTTCGAGAGAAATTCAGGCTGCAGTTAGTCTTGTTCTTCCTGGAGAATTGGCCAAACATGTTGTTTCTGAAGTGACCAAGTTTATTAGTCCTTGAACTATAAAATTTGTAAAGTTATTTTTTCTAAAACTAATATTGTTAGTGAGACAGCCTATGTCCCATTAGTGAAATTCTAATAAAACATTAAATATAAATACACAAAAATTGAAAATTTTACATAACAAGACTGAATTAATAAAACATACATATGCTCCAAATATATCTTACATAGAGTTTGACATTGTTAATATTAATGGACTTTCCACATAGATAAAACTTAAAAAAGAAAAGTACATAAAGGAAATCAAAAGAAAGTATAGTGAAAAGGACCTCCTACGCCCAACGAGACTAACACTTATACTGAATGTAACACTGATAAGATAAGCGTTTGGACAAAACGCTAATAGACTCTAATCTTGATGTCATAGAAAATCCATATCCTCGTCACTTCATATCCTTCCCACTGGGACTACCGAGCTCGTCGTCTGATCGTCATAGATTAACTCAAAAATACAAGACAAAAAGGACACATGGCTAAGATTCATGTACAAGTTTAAAAGTGGGAATGAGTGTGTAAAATAATAATATATATGACAACCACAATTACTCAAACAAGCGTCTCCTCAACCCATAATTGCATTTATTATATCTCTATTTATTATAATGCATCCTTGAACTATATGCTGACACATGCCACTAAACATTGTCAATGATATCTATCCCTTTTACCAAGATCATATATCACCAGACCACATGCCACCAACGTACTCCCAATTAACAAGAGCTATGTCACCTAACTTTACATGGAGTCTAGGTGTTATAAGTTGATCGTCCCTGAGAATTCAGGCCAAGAACTTCGTCTTGCATAGCATGCATAGATAATAATCCCTGTCGGGATTGTAGGTTACCGATCAACCTCGTACGTCCCATACCGTACGACAGTGAACTTATACATTCCTCAATGCAAGTCTATATGATCACTCAATCATCTTGTGGCAACTCTCAACCATAAGTGTTAATATAAAACTCGGGACATATCATATCATTATTTTAGGTAATACTTATCATGCCAAATCCATCAAATGCTTACTCGTATTTTATTTTGACATAATCCTTATCTTTATAAAATCAGTTCAGTTCATACAATGAATAAGGTATGGTTGACTTCCCAGGTAAGAGGTGGACTGTAAAGGACATAGCCGACAAAGTCTTTCCATATCCAGAATCTAATCAAATACAACTACTCAATGTATACAACTTCCCTTCATTTATTAGGGATCTAACACTTAATATCTAACAATGTCGTTTCTCTCCTTAATAGATCACTTTTCTTAGTCTATCAATCACAATAATTCAAGTATAAATAAAATAACAATTAAACAATTAATCAAATAATACAATCACAATACCACCTCAATTTATCATATATTACTCCTATGATAAATAATTAAGGTCGGCGTAACCTCGTTTAATGATCCGTGAAAATCATTATTCGATAATAGGCTCTCCTTAATTATTTATCGCTAGTAGGGCTTAGGTCACCACTACATATATATATATATATATATATATATATATATATATATATATATATATATATATATATATATATATATATATATATAAAGCTATTTTACGCTAACCGTCCCAACGTATACGAAATCTTGCCCCCACCTTTTGTTAATGAGCGTTGTTGAAAGTCCACGAATGTTTTCTCCAATCTTTGCCAAGAACCTAATTTACGATAATCGTTGAATTGTACGAAATTTACAAAATGATTAGAATATAATTTTCGGTTAGTTAAACATAATCCTATTGCAATATGAAATATTTATTAAATATTTAATAATAGTCTCCACTATATTTAAAAGATTATTAAATTCAAATATAAATTAGACTATACCCTCGTTTGGATTTGTTCATTTTAGAAAATTATCAAGAGTATATTTCTAATAACATTTTAATTTTATAATAATACTTGGGCATTATAACGACTTAAAATGGTAATTTTATCCTGAACTTTATAAGTTCAGTATCTCGACGTCTAAACGAAATTTAAATAGAAATCTTTAAAATAACTTTTGTAAAAATAACATAATTAAAATAAAATGGACATTATAACGACTCACCCCTTATGAAAATGATTTGGGCAGAAATTTGACGTATTAAACTCCTTTGAAAATTTCTAAGAATATTGACCGCAAAATAACTCTAAAAGTTGTGAACCGACATCATGAGAACCTCGATAACTAAAAGTAATATTGTTATATGAAGAACTAGAGAAAAAAAGAAGTAGAGAGGTAAAAAAGATAATTTGTGAATGAGTGAATGAAAATGGGGTGGGAAAGGCCCCTATTTATACTAGTTGTAAAATATTAAAATAACATAAATGCACCTTCTTGTGCCCATACCTTCTAACTTCTCAACTCTTGCTAGTAAATATGTCTTATCAAAGATTTACAAGTCTTTCTTCAATAGTTCTATAAATGATCTAGTATAACTTTGTGAAAATAATTTGTAAGAAAGATATGGAAGCTTGATTTTATGATGTTTCATGACATAAGATCATGTAGGAAATTAATAGAAAATGGGATATACATTTCTTTTATGAAATGAAATGATAATAATGATAGTAAAATAACTAGGATAATTATTCGGTATCTTTATTAAGTTAAGATTATTTTATTTACTAATTAATTTGTAGACTAAATGAGTGTTATTCCAATAAAATAAAATCCAATAATAATAATAATAATGAGAAAAACACCAATAATAATAATAATAATAACAATAAAAATAATATGGATAATTAATTAACTTACAATTAAGTATTTTAATACTAATTTCAAAATTTAGTTTATAAAATGAAACGATGATATTCAAATCGAATTGTAATATTAATAATAAAAATAAAGGGTGATTAATTGATAAATTAATTATTATAGGCACTAGTTTCAATGTTTAGTTTGTAATATTTAGCGATGTTAAAATCTCAAATATAATCATATATATATATATATATATATATATATATATATATATATATATATATATATATATATATATATATATATATATATTAATGCATGGAAAATTAGGATGTTACATTACCACCCCCTTAATGAAAATTTCGTCCCCGAAATTTAGCGTACCTAAAACATATGAGGATATTTCTGACGCGTGTCTTCTTCTCTTTCCCAAGTAGAATCACCAGTTAAATCATCCCACACAACTCGGACCAATGGTATTTGTTTTCCACGAAGTTCCTTAATTCGATGATCTACAATCTTGACAGGTAAAGCCTCATACTCCAAGTTATCTCTAAGTTCCACAGTTTCAGGCTCAATGACATGTGAAGGGTCAGGGTAATACTTCATCAATTGTGATACATGGAAAACATCATGAAGATTAGACAGGTTTGGCGGCAAAGCAATTTGATATGCTACAGGTCCAATCCTCCGTAGAATTTGAAAAGGTCCGATAAACCTTGGTGTTAACTTCCTAGTTTTGATTGCATGTGCGATTCCCGCTCTAGGAGTTACCCTAATGAACACATGATCTCCTGCTTCAAATTCCAAAGGTCTTCTCTTATCACTATAACTCTTTTGACGATCTTGTGTAGTCTTTATCTTTTCTTTAATCAACTTAACCTGATCAGTCGTTTGTTGCACAAATTCCGAACCCAATATTTTATTTTCTCCAATTTCATACCAACATAAAGGTGTACGACACTTTCGTCCATACAATGCTTCATATGGATCCATGTCAATACTTGAGTGAAAGCTATTGTTGTAAGTAAACTCAATCAATGGTAAAAATGCATCCCAACTTCCTTTGTGTTCAAGAGCATAAGCTCTTAAGAGATCCTCTAATGACTAAATCGTTCTTTCAGACTGGCCATCTGTTTGGGGATGATAAGCTGAACTTAACCTTAGTTTGGTTCCTAACTCTAAGTGCAATTGACGCCAAAACTTTGATGTGAATCTTGGATCCCTATCACTGACTATACTTGTAGGTATTCCATGTAATTTAACAATTTTCTTTACATACACCTGAGCTAGTATCTCTAAGCTAAACGTCTGATTTATGGGAATGAAATATGCACTCTTTGTCAACCTATCAATTATTACCCAAATCGCATCATGCTTTTTCTGAGTTTTGGGCAAAGTAGTTACGAAATACATAGATATATCGTCCCACTTCCACTCTGGAATGTCTAAATATTGTAACAATCCGGCTGGATTTTGATGTTCAATCTTTGCCTTCTGACATTCCAAACAACTTTGAACATACTCTACTATATGCTTCTTCATTCCAAACCACCAAAACATTTTCTTCAAGTCTTGATACATATTTGTGGCTCCTGGATGAAAACTCATCTTACTTTTATGGCCTTCTTCCAAAATCATCTTTCGAATATCCTGGTTTTGAGGTACACACAAACTTTCTCTAAACCTTAAGATTCCATCACTTCTTATGTTAAAATCTCTGTTTTGACCATCATTTATTGTTTCCTTTATGTTCATTAGATGGTCATCAAGTTGTTGTTTATCTTTGATCCATTTTAGAAATTCATTAGACACGACAACAGCGCCCATGAATATACTTCCTCCATTATGTTGTACTCCTATGTTTAAATCCACAAATTGGTTAATCAACTCTTCTTCCTTCAACATCATTGCTGATACATGAAGTTTCTTTCGACTCAAAGCGTCTGCAATAACATTGGCCTTCCCTGGGTGATACTGCAACTCAAAATCATAGTCCTTCAAGAATTCCATCCAGCGCCTTTGTCTCATGTTTAGATCTTTCTGATCAAATAAGTACTTAAGGCTTTTGTGATCACTTAACACGGTGAACTTTGATCCATAAAGATAATGCCTCCAAATCTTTAAAGCGAACACAATTGCTGCTAACTCTAAGTCATGAGTCGGGTAGTTCCTCTAATGCACCTTCAATTGTCTTGATGCATAAGCTATCACTTTCCTTTCTTGCATCAACACACAACCAAGACCTTGGTATGATTCATCATAATACACATCAAATTGTCCTGCTGGGTTAGGTAAGATGAGTATTGGTGATGAAGACAATCTTTCCTTCAACTTCTGAAAACTTTCTTCACACTCCTTTATCCATTCAAAGTTTTTTTACCTTTCCTCGTTAAGTGAGTCATAGGTAAAGCGATTTTTGAAAATTCTTCGATGAACCTCCGATAATATCCAACTAGTCCAAGAAAACTTCGAATCTCGCCAACATTCTTTGGACTCTCCCACTTTGTTACTGCTTCGACTTTACTTGGGTCTACTGCAATGCCTTCTTCACTTATTACATGACCAATAAATTGTACCTCCTTCAACAAAAATTCACATTTCGAGAATTTCGCGTACAATTGACGGTCCTTTAATATTTGTAGCACAATTTCAAATGTTCTTCGTGCTCTACCTCATTCTTGGAATAAATCAAAATGTCATCAATGAAAACTACAACAAATTGATCTAAGTAAGACCTAAAGATCCTATTCATGTAATCCATGAATACTACTGGAGCATTAGTCAAACCAAATGGTATAACCAAGTACTCATAGTGTCCATAACGGGATCTAAGAGCTGTTTTTGGAATATCATCCTCCTTCACCCTGATCTGATGATATCCAGACTTCAAGTCAATCTTCGAGAATACCGGTGCTCCCTTGAGCTAGTCCATCAAGTCATCAATTCTAGGCAAAGGATACTTGTTTTTCACAGTGGCTTTATTAAGCTGTCTATAATCCACACAAAGTCTAGAAGAACCATCTTTCTTCTTCACAAACAAGATTGGAGCTCCCCATGGTGATACACTTGGTCTAATGAATTCATTCTCTAATATCTCGTCCGATTGTTTCTTTAACTCAACAAGCTCTGAGGGTGACATTCGATAAGGAGATATAGAAATTGGTCCAGTTCCTGGAACCAAGTCTATAGAAAACTCCACTTCCCTAACCGGTGGTAAACCTGGAACATCTTCTGGAAAGACTTCCGGGAATTCACACACCACTGGAAAATTTTCAACACTAGGAGTTTCTTCTGCTGACATGGAGAATAACATCATAAATATTTGAGTGAGAGTTTCAGTCTTTCTGATTTCTCCGCTATCTTCCCCAAATGTTAAGATTTTATTTTTACACCCCAAGTTTACATCATTGACTGATAACCAACCCATTCCTAAGATAATATCTAGGTCTTGTAGCGGGAGTACCACAAGATCTACTAGGAATCTTCTATTTTCTAAGGTTATTGGGAAATCTACACAGATTGAACAAGTTACTATTCTTTCTCTTGAGGGAATTGTAATGGTCAACTTATACTTTAGATCAACAATTTCAAATCCCAAAATTCAGCACAGGATGCAGATATAAAAGAATGTGTAGCTCCTGAATCAAATAATACTGATACCAGCTTATCTCCAATTAAACACATACCTTGAATTAACCCATTTGTCTTTGAGATCTCAGCTCCCCTAATTGCAAATACTCTTCCAGTGGTTGGCTTATTGTGATTCTGAGGTCGTTGACCAACATTTGGGCCTCCGTTCCTTGCCCTTCCTATATTATTATTGTTTATTAGACCGCTCTTCTGGCCTGTTGGTTGATTTTGTCCCCAATTTTGTCCTTGGGGACAGTCTTTGAGAAAATCTTCCTTCTGACCACAACAAAAACAAGCTCCAATATTTCTATTTGGACAATATTTGTTAAGATGTGCCCCTCCACAACTGTAACACTTGAACATTAACCTTATAGGATCCTGGTTATGAGATGGTGTAGGCCTTTGATATGGCCTGCCCCCTTGCTGGGTCCTTCCTCCATGGCCTCGGTTAAAATGGCCCTTGTGATTGTCGTTTCGGTTCGGTCCTCCTGATCCTATTGATTCTTCCTATTGTCAATTCCTTCCAATTCCAGACACCTTTCTGTAAGCTCACCAAAGCGCACGATATGCAGAGGTAGAACTGCCCCCTGAATATCATATTTCAACCCGTCTTGATACTTTTCACACATCCATTCTTCCCTTGGATGCAAGCGGTAAAACTCAGAATACTTTAGCAAGGATTCAAACTTCCTTGTATACTCTTCAATTATCATCACACCTTGACGCAGGTTCTGGAATTCTCTCTCCTTATCTTACCTACATAAATTTGGAAAATAATTCCCCAAAAATTCTTATTTGAATAAGATCCAATTGATCTTTCTTCCTTCCTCTTCCAACAATCTTTGTTTTCCTCTCCACCAAGCTTCAACATCGCCTGTTAGCATGAATGTTGCGTAACCGACCCTTTTATTTTCTCTACAGTGAGTAAAAGAAAATATCTTCTCAATCTCTTGCAACCATTTCTCAGCACCCTCTGGATTAAAGTCACCACCAAACTATGGTGGTTTGCCCTTCAAAAACGAGTTTAACCATGCATCTTCATGCATTGTTTCCCTTTGTTGTTGCTGAAAAAGCTGATGATCTCGAGTGATTTGCAGGATTTGAGCATTTTGTTGTGTTTGAACTAACACAGTTGCAACAAGTTCACGAACATCTCGAGTGTCAGCTTGAGAGTTCGTTCCAGTTTGGGAATGATCCTCTCGACCTATGGGAATGGTAGGTACTCCTTTAGGAGTAACTTCATCACTCACATTTCTATGTACCCCTCTAGTAGTGCCTCTATTATCACTCCTACCTCGCCTCGCGTTTCTGACGTTCTGAACCATAACTTCCTGAAAGGATAAGTTATTAGGCTCAATCTTTCATAAGACATAAAGAACATAACAATTATGTATATTTATATCCCCATGAATGATTCATCGATAAGGATTTGTCATCTCTCACATGCAAGGGATAACTATGTCTAAAAGGTCAAATTAGGCATGATTATATCTATAATTCGGTCTAACTTAATCACGATTTAAAAAGAAATGTCAATTTGTTCAATAACAATGATTACAAAAACCATGACCATGTTTCATTCACAAACCACTATTCCAAAACTAAGCTAAAACTAGTAATGGTAAAACTATAATTATCATTATCGCTACGAAATCTTTACCTAATTCTTCATGCTTGGTAATACCAATAAGAAACAAGATAATGACAATAAGAGTGATGAATAAAAGAAAACATTTAGCCATTTGAAAGGTATAGATAGATACTTTGAAATTGATATGAAAGTAATGAATGAGTATGAAGTATTTATAGAGATAATTTTGTGAGGTGTCCATTACCTTACCGTTGGGTTTGTGACCGTTGGGGGAGAGAAAAAAATAGGTCAAATGTGTTAAAGACGCTTCCTAGATTAATATATTAGAAGAATCTTGAGACGAAGACTCGACGCACAGAAGAAAAGCTATCATCCAGTTTGTAATCCAACTTAATACAGTCAGTATAACTCTAGACACTTACGGTCCGAGCTGAATCGACCAACTCTGATACCATTTAATGAGACAACCTATGTCCAATTAGTGAAATTATAACAAAACTTTAAATATAAATACACAAAATTTGAAAATTTTACATAACAAGACTGAATTAATAAAACATACATATGCTCCAAATATATCTTACATAAAGTTTGACATTGTTAAGATTAATGGACTTGCCATATAGATAAAACTTAAAAAAGAAAAGTACATAAAGGAAATCAAAAGAAAGCATAGTGAAAAGGACCTCCTACGCCCAACGAGACTAAAACTTATACTGGCTGTAATACTGATACGATAAGCGTTTGGACAAAATGCTAATAGACTCTAATCTTGATGTCATAGAAAATCCATATCCTCGTCACTTCATATCCTTCCCACTGGGACTACAAATCTCGTCATCCGATCGTCATAGATTAACCCAAAAATACAAGACAAATAGGACACAAGGCTAAGATTCATGTACAAGTTAAAAAGTGGGAATGAGTGTGTAAAATAATAATATATATGACAACCACAATTACTCAAACAAGCGTATCCTCAACCCATAATTACATTTATTATATCTCTATTTATTATAATGCATCCTTGAACTATATGCTGACACAGGCCACTAAACGCTGTCAATGATATCTATCCCTTTTACCAAGATCGGATATCACTAGACCACATGCCACCAACGTACTCCCAATTACCAAGAGCTATGTCACCTAACCTTACATGGAGTCTAGGTGTTATAAGTTGATCGTCCCTAAGAATTCAGGCCAAGAACTTCGTCTTGTATAGCATGCATAGATAATAATCCCTGTCGGGATTGTAGGAGACCGATCAACCTCGTACGTCCCATACCGCACAAAAGTGGACTTATACATTCCTCAATGCAAGTCTATATGATCACTCAATCATTTTGTGGCAACTCTCAACCATAAGTGTTAAGATAATACTTGGGACATATCATATCATTCTTTTAGGTAATACTTATCATGGCAAATCCATCAAATGCTTACTCGTAATTTATCTTGGCATAATCCTTATCTTCAAAAAATCAGTTCAGTTCATACAATGAATAAGGTATGGTTGACTTCCCAGGTAAGAGAGGTGGATTGTAAAGGACATAGCCGACCAAGTCTTTCCTTAGCCAGAATCCAACCAAATACAACTACTCAATGTATACAACTTCCCTTCATTTATTGGGGATCTAACACTTAACATCTAACAATGTCGTTTCTCTCCTTAATAGATCATTTTTATTAGTCTATCAATCACAATCATTCAAGTATAAATAAAATAACAATTAAACAATTAATCAAATAATACAATCACAATACCACCTCAATTTATAATATATTACTCCTATGACAAATAATTAAGGTCGGCGTAACCTCGTTTAATGATCCGTAAAAATCATTATTGGAGAATAGGCTCTCCTTACTTATTTATCACTAGTAGGACTTAGGTCACCACTACATATATATATATATATATATATATATATATATATATATATATATATATATATATATATATATATATATATATATAAGTTATTTTACGCTAACCGTCCCAACGTATACGAAATCTTGCCCCCATCTTTTGTTAATGAGCGTTGTTGAAAGTCCACGAGCGTTTTCTCCGATCTTTGCCAAGAACCTAATTTACGATAATCGTTGAATTGTTCGAAATTTACAAAATGATTAGAATATAATTTTCGGTTAGTTAAACATAATCCTATTGCAATTTGAAATATTTATTAAAATATTTAATAATAGTCTCCACTATATTCAAAAGATTATTAAATTCAAATATAAATTAGAGTATACCCTCGTTTGGATTTGTTCATTTTGGAAAATTATCAAGAGTATATTTCTAATAACATTTTAATTTTATAATAAAACTTGGGCATTATAACGACTTAAAATGGTAATTTTATCATGTACTTTATAAGTTCAGTATCTCGACGTCTAAACGAAATTTAAATAGAAATATTTAAAATAACTTTTGTAAAAATAACATAATTAAAATAAAATGGACATTATAACGACTCACCGGTTACTTATGAAAATAATTTGGGCAGAACTTTGACGAATTAAACTCCTTTGAAAATTTCTAAGAACATTGACCGCAAAATAACTCTAAAAGTTACAAACCGACATCGTGAGAACCTCGATAACTAAAACTAATATTGCTATATGAAGAACTAGAGAAAGAAAGAAGTAGAGAGGTAAGAAAGATGATTTGTGAATGAGTGAATGAAAATGGGGTGGGAAAGACCCCTATTTATACTAGTTGTAAAATATTAAAATAACATAAATGCACCTTCTTTTGCTCATACCTTCTAACTTCTCAACTCTTGCTAGTAAATATGTCTTATCAAAGATTTACAAGTCTTTCTTCAATAGTTCCATAAATGATCTAGTATGACTTTGTGAAAATAATTTGTAAGAAAGATATGGAAGCTTGATTTTATGATGTTTCATGACATAAGATCATGTAGGAAATTAATAGAAAATGGGATATATATTTCTTAAATGAAATGAAATGATAATAAAATAACTAGAATAATTATTTGAAATTATTCTAATAACTTAAGATTGTTTTATTTACTTAAGATTGTTTTATTTACTAATTAATTTGTAGACTAAATTAGTGTTATTCCAATAAAATAAAATCCAATAATAATAATAATGAGAAAAACACCAACAATAATAATAATAATAATAAAAATAATATGGATAATTAATTAACTTACAATTAAGTATTTAATACTAATTTCAAAATTTAGTTTATAAAATGAAACGATGATATTCAAATCAAATAGTAATATTAATAATAAAAATAAAGGGTGATTAATTGATAAATTAATTATTATAGGCACTAGTTTCAATGTTTAGTTTGTAATATTTAGCCTATGTTAAAATCTCAAATATAATCATATATATATATATATATATATATATATATATATATATATATATATATATATATATATATATATATATATATATATATATATATATATATATATATATATATATATATATATATATATATATATATATATATATATATATAATTAATTAATGCATGGAAAATTATGATGTTACAGTTAGTGTTTAAGTGATGATGCAATATGCTGAATGTTTGACATCTTGAAGTTATTGGTGTTTGTGTACATGCTAACTTATTATGAGATAAATGCTAATGCAAGACCTAATGTCTTTTGTGAGTATTGGAATATGAAAGAATGGACATCTACTATGCCAAAATTACGTTGCAACTTTTTATGCTTGTGTTTTTAATGCTACCGAAAGTTTGATGTACCGTTTGAAACTAGCATGAGAAGGATATTAGTATTGTTAGTAAATTTTTTTTCTTGGGCACTATATTATTTTCAAACCTTAGTGACATAGATAATATTTTCCTCCATTTGGAGGATTGTTCCCTTAATTTTTTACTCGGGAAGAAGTTTGGCAATGTCATCCTTGAAACCCTCCTAGCAATTGATCACAAATTTCAAAGCAGTCAAGTATTTTCTTTTTACATGTCCAGCACACTAAAACCATCACATGCTTCCTTAGCTCTCTTACATCCATTTGATATTGGATTATGACCCCCCATGGTAATAAATATGAATTAAGAATTTAAATGGACCTAATTTGTATCCAAATGAAGCCTCAATCCAAATAATCTTCGAAATTGACCATAGTGAAATTCTCTGATTCCTTCATAGAGGTGATGATATTGAGCCCCAAAAAACACATTTGAGACCGATTGGATCAATCCTTGAGGAATAAGGCAAACCATTAATCAATCTCGAATTATACCAAAAACTGAATCTCCACAAAATTTTGACCTAGTCCTTGAAACCAGGTTACCATGACTTAATCTATGAAATGCAACACCTTACATAAAACATTTATTGAAAGGTGAACTAGATCCTGATGATTATCGTCTATCATTGAACGAGTCTTGGAGAAGGAAACTTTGTGGTAGGATGAGCTTTGATAGAAATATGCTTATGATGCCGTTTAGATCAGACCGTTGTCTTAATTCAGGTATCATAGCCAGACAAATCCCCTATGAATAGACAATTCAAATTGTGAGAAATTACTTTGATCACATGCCTTCGGAGCTCAATAAAAATGCATGATTGCAAGTATTATGACCTAACAAAAAATGCAGACGAATATGAAGCACCGGCCAGCTAGTAGTAATAAACAAGAGGGAAAATTTTAGGGTATTACAATTGCCCCTATTCAATCAACTGTGGACCTGAATGGATGATAGTTGTGGCTTTCAGACATTCGAGGTATGGAGGGATTGAATACCCGAATAAACCTGAAAATTTGTACTCCATGAAAAATGAGAATGCCATTTTTTTTGGACTGACCTTTGGCATGACAAAAAGGGAAATGAGCTCATTATACTTAGATGACAACTCGAAGAACACAAGGCCATCGTACTTAGATGGACTCGAAGATGAAACCATTGTACTGAAATGGTATCAGAAGGGACAAGATTATTGTACTTAAATGATTACCCATGACGCGTCCGTTGTACTGAAACGGAGACGCGGAAAGTGAGCCTGTTGTACTTAAACAAGACTCGAAGATAAGACCATTGTACTTAAACGGAAATCCAAGGGAACTAGATCGTTGTACTTAAACGATGACCCGTGACGTGACCGTTGTACTCGGGACGCGGAAAATGAGCTTGTTGTACTTAAACAAGACTATAAAACAAAACCATTGTACTTAAATGGAATCAAGGATTTGAAATCATCGTACTTAGATGAAGTCAAAGAAATGGGATCGTTGTACTTAAACGGAAACCCAACACGACACCGTTGTACTGAAACGAGACGTGAAAACTGAGTCTGTTGTACTGAAACAAGACTCGGAAGCGAGACCATTGTACTTAAATGAGGACTCGACAAATACGAAACCATTGTACTTAAACGGAATCGTAGAAATGACATGAAGTCAATGGAACATGATCGTTGTACTTAAATGATGACCTGCGACGCGACTGTTGTACTGAAACGAGACGCGAAAAATGAGACTGTTGTACTTAAACGAGACTATAAGACGAGACCATTATACTTAAATGGGAGATTGAAAGAAAACGGGATCATTGTACTTAAACAATGACCCGCGACGCGACTGTTGTACTGAAACGGAGACGCAAAAAAATGAGAATGTTGTACTTAAACGAGACTCAACTGGGGATAACAAACATTGACTTGGAAGAGCAATGATGTTTGGACAATGAACTTGAAATTCTCTATGGGGAATACTTCAGGTTGAAAAGACGTTATGGGTTTCTGTGTAATATACCCCAAAACTAGCCCATGCTGGTATGCACATGCTTGACTTTTGTCATGGCGCAATGTTCCATAAAGATGGAAATGCTACACTCTCCTTTTTCTTAGGATGAAAATGTAATGATGATTACTAAATGCAAATGCGAGATAAATCTCCCGATGAGGAGACAACAAATATCCCAAGTAGCTTGACTAAGGAGAAATATTCACTGAATTGATTTGATGAATCCCTGTGGGGAAGAGCAACTCTGTGGGAGATATTGTGGATGATACACTGGCTCTGAACTGCCACCATTGCCAAAAATAAATTGGACTTTGAGATTGGAGCCAAGACCCTGTTGGGAATGAACTTGACTTGAGAGATACGCTACCCGTAGAAATCTGCTGAGGGAATGATATCTTTCTAATTAGGCTGGGGAATCAGATGTCGGTGCTCTGCTGAGGAAGAAATCTGTCGGGGAAACCCCTCATACACAATCTTCTGCTTGGGGAAGACATGTCTCCATATATTTCCGGAGATAGGAAGACTCTGATGATAGAATGCTCCCTTTTTGAAGGAAAGTCTCTGCTTGGGGAGACTACCAGTCTTCTTTCACCACTGCTGGGGAAAGTTTCAATTTCCACTCTACTGGGGATAATGGAAGACATTCGAGAAGACGCTTATTGAGGGATTCTGTTTAAGAACCTGTTGAGTAAGTCCTCTTGAAGGTCTATTCTGGCTCTGCTAGCAACACCTGTACTTGCACCTGCTAAACACAACTGATAGTGTCTGCAACATGGAGAGTTAGTTTGGCCTGCATGCCCCGGGCTTATAGTATAAATAACCATCCCCGTCACTCAACGCTTAAGAATGGCATCATATAGTTTTGTCCTCCTGCATGAGTTATAAGGCGTTCAAATGTTCATAATGCAATTTTTATCACAATTCGCTGGACGTTTTTGCACTCAGTCCATGTTAGATGAAAAACAAAAGCATATGGACACAAATTTGAACGAAAATTGCATTTATTAATTGGAAAATGGCCCTAAATAGGCATTACATCAGGATGAAATCTATGGAAAGAGGAAATTGCTCAAAAGGAAAACAAACTATCATATCGGCAATGTGAAGAATGGATCTCATCAAGCTCCGACCCGACTATGACTTGTATATCTCCATGACTCTCCGCTTTCTTCGCCTTTGAGGAAAGTGATTGAATTGGTCTTTAACCCTTAGGATGCCCCTTGTTGCAAATAGATCACAAACCTCGCAGACCGCACTCGTTCGTGTTAGTCCCTCTTTTGCGTGGATCGCCCTTTCGGGTTTTCAATCCACCGAGATACCCTTTTTTTCCTGAGCTGTCCAATGTGGCTTTTCAGCTCAGTGGGTGTACACTTTTTTTTCAACATTTCCCTACTTTTTGCCCGAGCCTTTTATTCTGTTTTTGGCTCGCTGGGATGCCCTTTTTTGCCAGGATCTTTATTCTGTTTTTATCCAGCGGGTCTTTTTACACGAAGTATTTTCTTACTGCGTCTGCGTTGACAGGGGATTGGAAGTCTTCGCCATCCATGGTCATTAACATCAAGGCTCCGCCCGAGAAGACCTTTTTAACCACGAATGGACCTTCATAATTGGGTGTCCACTTGCCCCCGTGATCATTGAGAGGAAGAAGAATCCTTTTTAACACTAAGTCACCTAGTATGTACCATTGAGGCCGTACTTTCTTGTCCAAAGCCTGTTTCATTCGCCATTGATACAACTGTCCATGGCATACAACTGCTAGGCGTTTTTCTTCGATGAGGCTCAATTGGTTGTACCTGGCTCAGAGCCATTCAGCTTCATCCAACTTGACATCCATCATTATTCTCAACGAGGGGATCTCGACTTCGACTGGTAGGACTGCCTCCGTACCGTACACCAGTTAGAATGGGGTTGCCCCTATCGAGGTACGCACAGACGTTCGGTACCCATGTAGTGCAAACGGTAGCATCTCATGCCAATCCTTATATGTCACAACCATCTTCTGAATGATTTTCTTGATATTCTTGTTGGCCGCCTCGACGACACCATTCATCTTCGGGTGATACGGCGAAGAGTTGTGATGCTCTATTTTGAAATCCCGGCATAAATCGACCATCATCTTATTGTTGAGGTTAGAACCATTATCAATAATGATCCTCTCGGGAATTCCATATCGGCAAATGAATCTCTTTTGATAAATCGGGCGACCACTTGCTTTGTAACATTGGCATAAGATGCCGCTTCAACCCACTTTGTGAAGTAGTCTATAGCAACCAGGATGAAGCGGTGACCGTTGGAAGCCGTTGGCTCAATCTTACCAATCATGTCAATGCCCTACATGGAGAAGGGCCAAGGTGAAGACATGACGCTCAATGGATTTGGAGGTACATGGACCTTATAAGCATAGATCTGGAACTTGTGGCATTTGTAGGAGCATTTGCAGCAATCGGATTCCATGGT
Organism: Lathyrus aphaca; assembly: GCA_963966055.1. Taxonomy (NCBI): domain Eukaryota; kingdom Viridiplantae; phylum Streptophyta; class Magnoliopsida; order Fabales; family Fabaceae; genus Lathyrus; species Lathyrus aphaca. Next base: position 291,439,993 of record OZ014519.1, on the reverse strand, counting down.
GATCCAATAATACCCCGACCTGAGTAATTTCTTTTCCATAGCATGTCCTCCAGCATAGGTACCAAATGAGCCTTTGTGAACTTCTTTCATCAACAGGTCTTCTTCGTGTCTATCCATGCATATGAGCAGGACCATGTCGAAGTTTCGTTTGTATAGTACATCATCCTGATTTAAGAAGAACCCTCCTGCTAGCCTCCTGAGAGTCTTCTTATCTTTACTAGATGCCCCAGCTGGGTATTCCTGAGACTTTAGGAATTGCTTGATGTCATGATACCAAGGTTTTCTATCCTCAACACCGTCAACTGCGAACACATATGCATGTCTTCTCGAGACGAGAGACGTCGATTCGAGGCACATAGTTCTCTTGATGCACTTTGATCATGGAAGATAGGGTTGCCAAAGCATCAGCAAATTGGTTCTCATCTCGAGGTATGTAGTGCAATTTAACTTTGGTGAAGAAAGTTAAAAACCTCCTAGTGTAATCCCTGTATGGAGCTAAGTGAGGCTGGTGAATCAACCACTTGCCGTTAACCTGGTTAATAACTAGGGCAGAATCACCAAATATCTCAAGGTTCTTGATTCTCATACCGATTGCTTCTTCGACACCCATTATGTAAGCCTCATACTCTGCCTCATTATTGGTGCACTCAAATGTCAGCCGAGCAGTGAAAGGCATGTGTGCTCCTTCTCGTGAGATAAGGACATCACCTACTCCACTACCGTTCATGTTCACAGCTCCGTCAAACATCAATTTCCATTTGGATTCGGGGTCTGGCCCCTCCTCTAGGAGTGGTTCTTCACAGTCTTTCAACTTAAGGAACATGATGTCCTCATCCGGAAACTCGAACTTCACGGGCTGATAATCGTCAATTGGCTACTAGGCCAGATACTCTGTGTTGCACCCTAATTTTTGCCCTAAGTTTTCTTCGCATTTTCATCTGCATCTTGCATACAAACAAGACCGCACTGGTAGCTCGGTTCTTCTCGGGTTAGGTTTATGCCTCACAGAGGATCATCGTTGTCTTTAATTACTTTATTTGTTTATAATTACTAACCATTAATTAAAATCCAAAAAAATATTTTGTTTCCTTTAACTAACCTTTTTCAGAAAGAGGAACCATTGAAAATGCAAAAAATAACAGTCCTGCAACTCAAGTAAAATTTCACAGACAAAAGTCGAAGTTGATCCGCAAATAATTCAAATTTATCTGATCAAGGATTTCCCAAGTTAATTGATTCATTCAATGGATTTCCAAGGTTCATGTGTTTATTTCCATTCCTTCTTCGATGTACAAAAAGAACCGGGCCACAATAACCAAGCAACCTCATTTGAATAAAATATTCAAATTTTGGCTTGGTTAACCAGTTAACCAGTGTGAAATTTGAAAATTTTCTTCAAATTCAGAACCCTTAGATCATTAGTATAATAGGAATATTCTAGATCCATTGGTTTCTGATTTCTCTACACCACTTTGATCATTTCCTACCATAAACCCTCACTAATCACCACTCTTTTCCATTTCCCACCAAAATTGCAATTACCAAGCCTAATTTTAATTACCAAAGCAAGCTCCATTCCACCAAATTCTCATACCTAAAATCTTTAAATAGGACCATAATTTCATTCATTCACCAAGCTTTGGTGATCCAAAAAACCTCTTGCAAAACATTCTTCCAAAACCAAAAATTCACTAAAGCTCCTTTTCTTCCTTTTAAAGTTATCAAGAATTCACATTGAATTCTTGACTAACTTGAGCTAAACCTTCATTCTTTTCTTCTTTTTTTCACCAATTGCAGTAGATCTAAGCTTGATTTGGTCCAATTTGAAGAAGTGCTTTTGGTAGTTAATCTATTTCCATAAACCCATATTCACCATCAACATTCAAGATGTAGATCTTTGGTGCCTTTGTTTCTAGATCCTTTGGATCTTTATTTGTTGTTTGATTGCAGGGATTCCACTGTATTTTGGTTTTAAAATTCGTGCAAATTCAGATCATGATCATCAAATGTTTGAGAAAAGGTTTTAAAATGGATCATGCTGGATTTTCAGCATTTTTTCTGCTTCTGGTACAGCGTTAACTGGTTAACCATTTATAGTGCAAATTGGTTAACCGATTAACCATCTTTAAAACTGCGCAGGTTTTTCCTGCGTTAACCGGTTAACGCAAGTCATAATGGACTTTTTGGCTTGTTTTAAGCCCCTTTTTGGTTCCTCTTTCTTCTCCTTCTTCCTCCTTTTTATTTTTACCTTGGAAAGCACTTTTGGGAGTGATTTCTCCTTAATTTCAATGAACTTTTGGTGTAGATTAGAGTAGTTAATGTTCATTAATTCAAAACTACCTTTAAGTGGATTATTCAATTCATTTAAGGTACTTTGCATTAGTGATACATTTTCATGCTTGAATCCACCTAGATGAATGATTGAACTTAAGGATGGAAGAATACCATGAGTGCGGCTCAATTTGGTATTCACCTTTAGTTTTGTGCGGTATTGCGTCGGATGGCAATTTATATATCGTTTATCTCACATGCATTAGCACTAATATTGTTCACCTTAATTTGTGGTGGCCAGACTCATTTTTAGGGTAATTACTTCGTAAATTACTCGACGATTGCTTAACATAGACCTAAATTTGTCCCTAATTCGAAATACAAATCTAATCGGGTACTTGCACTTTCGTGGACCGGACCTCTTGTTGGTCGCGTAATCCTAAAGTGGTTAATCAGATTGCATTAAGAATCGAGACTTATGAATGTTTGTGTGTAGGTGTTTTGGGTCTCCCAATCGTCTTTCAAATTTCATTGAATTCGGTTTGGTTTTCCTTGATTAATCGCTATAGTGTAAGATGCTAAGTGGATCCGGTTGCCTTTCGATTTTGGTTACTCTTTTGGTAATGGTTGATTAAGTTCACCATACCACTCTTATGTAAATATTATTATACTATTATTATTATTAATATTTTAGATTCTTGCACTTTAATTGATTTTGCTACTAACATTTAATTTCTTGCAATTTTATTGCTTTTATTTTATTTTGCTTTATTATACTTTATTCATCCATATCATTTTTATTATTTGCTTTTATTATTGTTTTGTTGATTTTCCCTTTGTCCATTTGGACACAAAAACATTAATAAAGGATTAAACTTCTAAAAAACTTGTGACTTTAATTTGTGGACTATTGGTTACTATCCTTGGCTTTGGAATGAAGATTTGGACTTAGATTCTTAGGACACATTTCCTTTTCCTTGACCTTCATGAAGTTGGAACTTGCCTTTATTTGGCCATCTGCTAGCTTATAAGGATGAAACTCTTATGCTCATAATTTGAAGTATCATCATGTTTGGTTATATCTTTCTTCCCTTATCTCCTTATTTTCTTTTTTTAGGACTGTCCCTTCATCTCCTCCCATTCTTTAATTTTCAAAATCTTCTCCCTTTTTCAAAAGATTCCTTCTTTTTAAATCATCACCTCTTTAATAAACAAAACCTTGACTTTTGTCAAGTGGCTTTTACTCTTTTTCTTTTCTTTTAAAATCAATGAATATAATCTTGTTGACCTTAATTAAAAAAATAAATAATCAAACTCATTCAAGTTGTTTTGTGCCTTTGTGAACTTTTGTTTATTTTCTTTTTAAAAAAGTGTCGATTACGAGTCATTATACTTTAGTCGGGTGCAAGTCTTTCAATCTCCATGGTTGTAGTTTGATGTAATTGAGTCTCTTGTCATCCGTTGATTTTATCCGAGTTGGCGCCCTCCCAATAATGATGTATGAGTCCATGCCTTCATTCTCATGGTAGTTTGTTTGGCCATCCACTTGAAGATGACGATTTCTCTTCACTTAATAAAATTAATCATAACCCACCCTTTTCACTATTTGTACCACGAACTACAGGGTTTTGATCTAGCATTTCACTTTGTGGGTACGTAGGCATGAGGTGTTAACCCTCTCCAAACACAAAAATATTAAAAAATAATTCTTTTCTCATCCCCCACTCTCATTTAACAAACCTTTTTCAAACCAAAAGTAGTAAATTTTTCAAAAGGGCTCCCGTGGAATACCACGAACATTTTGGGTGCGTAAAACCTTCCTATTGTGTAACCTATCTCCTTACCTTTTTCTCTGTTGTGTTTCTTTAGCTTTTTGACTTTTAGATTCATTAGGATTTATTCGCTCTTTTTTCCTTTTCCTCTTGGAATAAAATAAAAGCGCGGTGGCGACTCTGTTTACTTTGAGTTAAGTTAACTAATAGCTTACACTCATGATTTTACCGCTACATGAAAGTGGTGACTCTGTTGGGGAGTAATCTCTACGTGGATTCGTCCTACTTTGATTTATTTACTGCTTTGGTTTGATTTGTTTGTTATTTGTTTGTTCTGTTTCAGTTTTGGTGATCCTCTGTGAGTGAGATAGATTCTAACCCGAATCTGAGTTGAACTTATGATAGGACGGTGATATTCGGAGCGATAAGCAATGGAGTAGTCCAAAGCTATACCAGTTTAATAATTTCCACTCTGTTAGGCTCTCTTGGATTATCAATGTCATAATGAGTAATCATACGTGGCATTATTTTCCGACCTTGAGCTGATCATACTGAGGATCGTAGAACCCTTAACCCATCCAAGCCAATTTAGGAACGTAGTGCGGAAACTATCTGGGTGTAAACCTATGGTGGTTGTCACGCAATACTACACTCAGACGAGGCAAATTTTAAGAATATTATCGGTTGGGGAATAATCCAACGTACCGATAATATTCTAAAGATGGCCGTTAACTCCGGGAACCTTTGTTAGCACCCTTTTGGTTTTCTGCAGGTACAATGAAGACAAAACCTTAGTACTTACCTGTGTGGGTTGGTGTTCTGCTAACTTGACTTCATGCTCGTGACTCGGAACCTAGACCCGTGTGCTTTATGTGATCTTGTTTGTGGTTGTTTCATACATGCACTCATGCATTCATGAGCATTTTATTTTGAGATTTCAAAGGACTCATAGGTACTTTTTGCAAAATTTCAGATGATGTCAATGGTTATGAATTTTGAAAGAAGGAACTGTTGCTCCCCGAACTTTCGTCCCAGTGCAAACGCGAACCGTCGACGATGTTGGAGGTTGAGGTTGAATAGAGTCGCCAACTAGGTATTTTTATCCCAAAGGAAAGGTAATGCTGCATAAACCTAGAAAGATATGGATAAGACGGTTGCGAACCAAAAAAACTGAGAAAGGGGGTTTCTTACGACATGGGAAGGTATTAGCACCCAGATCGTCTGTCGTACTCGACGGGATCCACGCTTAAAAGATTGTGTTTAAAGGGGGATATTGTTTGTGCTAAACTGTGCATGAAAAGCTAGGGAGAAACAGAGTGTCAGTGCAAAAAGAAGGTGAGTGCTCAAAGCTGAGGCTTAAGAAAGAGAAACAGAAAGAGGAGAGAGGGGGAAGACAAAGATACTTTTGTTTGATAACTGTTAAGTTATGCCCACGTATCCTCTCGTGCAATGAGGAAGTCAGAACACCGTAGTTCGACTCAAAGAGACTTAGTGTTTTTGTTGTGAACTGTTTGTTTTTCTATGCTCAAGTGTATGACTCGTCTGGCTCGAGTGCTAATTGTTTTGCATTAGACAGGAGAAGCGAGTTCTTGTTTTCAGAGTGAGTGTGATGAGAAAAGAATCCCGGAGGAGACGTTTATTGTTTGTTTTTGTGTTTTCAGTTTTTTTATTGTTTTTTGGTGTTTTGCATAAGTTAATGAGCTTAAGCCTAAATCAAAGGTTGTAAACTCATTATATCCTCCCTGATTAGGGATAATGAGCCGACTTAAGTATGAGATGAAAATATCAAATTAATTACCATGATGATATAGGATTAAGATCATTAACCTACTTTGGTAATTATTAAGTGTTTTTGGGTTTTTGTTTAGTGTTAAGTAATGAGCTTAATCTCCAATCAAAGATTAGTGAACGCATTACACCATCCTAAGAGAAGGATGATAGATGAGAACACTTAAGCTGAGGAAGATACCTCAACTTAATCCATGGTTAGGGATTAAATTCATTATATAACAAGCCTTTATTAAGTGGATTTTAATTAAAGGTTGGATGAAGAAGCATTTTTTATGTTTGCAAGACTTTAGCATGAGGGGGACTTGTCCATTGAACACTAGGGTTAGTCACTCTGAACCACCAGGCAGAGATGTAACCCTAATATAAGGCCCTAGTTACAAGCTTAAATCTTTAATGATTATTAGGTATTTTTGATTGAAGGTGAAAATAACTTAAAGGATTAGCACTAAGGATCCAAGTTATACACTCCATCCTAAGATAAGGATACATGCATGACCCTAATTCAGAGTCCCAAAACTTTAACTGTTTAGCCTTGATTATGAGATGAGAGAGAGAGACTCAAGGAGACTCAAAAGGTAAAAACTAGGGGGGACTTTGTACAACCCTAAAGTTATCATGCTTGGATATTCCTAAGGTTTGTGAGGCATCAAGAGAAGTCTTCAAGTTGGCCACCAAAGGAAGAGAAGCAGATGAAGAGAGAGAGAGAGAGAGAGAGAGAGAGAGAGATAAGGATTAGGTTACTTACTTCATGAAGAAGTTAAGTAACCTAGGAACAATAGATAACATAAGCGAATGAGATTCACTTCAAACACAAACAAAGTTCATAAAAATAAAGAGATAAAGAGAGGTTGGATGTGGATGCACATCCACATCTTGATAAACTTACCAAATGCACCTGAAATGGGTAGTTTAAACTCAAGATTTGTACAAATTAAAAAGCATAAGCAAATCAAGTGATAAAAATTGAAATTCCATCCAAGGGGACCCTAAACACTCATGAAATCACCATCCAAAGGGGGAGGTGTAAAGGTTTACCAAGTTCAAGTTATTGTTATCCTAAGATTGGCTAGGGTTTTGGATATTTCTCAAAGGGAAAATGCACATTAATTTGAAAATGAAAGATAAAAATGAGACAAAAATGTATTTAGAAACTAGAGGTCAAATGTGAAAGATTGCAAAAAGAATCAAATGCAAAATCATCTTAGTTTGAAAGTTATGAATTTTTGAAGTTTGGGTTGAAAAATAAGAAATTTATAAACCCTAATTCAAGGAAAATTGGCAAAGTTTGATCAAAGCCGAAAAGAAATTTGTGAGATGAGTTTGAAAATGTTTCTAAATGTTTAAGAAACCTCTCTGAATTTTTGTTTTATTTTTAAATACTCTAAAGTATTTTTAATTAATTAAATGGGCTTAATTAATTAAAATATAAAATTAAATTATTTAAAAATGCATTTTTTATTGGAAAAATAAAAATAAAAATATTTTTGGATTCTGAAAATTATTATAAGGGGTGATAAAAAATTTCAGAATTTTTAAATGATTTTTGGTATTTTTAATAATTAAAACAAAAGAAATGAAATAAAATAAAAAGAAAATGAAAAGTATGCAAAATGGAAGGATGAGATCAAAGGGGGGAGGGATCAACGTGCCAGATTCAAAGTCACATTGACTTGGGGTACACAAGATCAAAGGACCACATTCAAATGGAAAACGCGCGCAGGATCCAATGACTCTCAATTAATCTGACCTAATTAACTATAATTAATTTAATTAATCAGAATTAATATTAAATGAGCTAATCTTAGCCGTTCAATGCCTAACCCTAATCACCATCCAATGGCCAGGAATGAATCTGGGGAATTAAACGTGATTAAACCCTAATCATTTTCAGGTGACCGGAGCTAAGCTCCGGTCGTCTTCTCCGGTGAGACAAAATCCCAGAATCCTACACAAGCATCTAAACTTCAAATTTCTTGCCCAGAAACACTCTCCTAACATCATACAACTCTAATCAACAATCAAAAATCATTTATTATGAATATTCAGGCTGAATCGAATCAAACAAGTTCTAGATTAAAAATTTCAGAACATCATGAAATTCTCATTTCTAACCTATTTTCAATTCTAATCATATTAGTGTGATCAGGGGAGCATGTAGATTCATTCTAGAACTTAAAATCATGCTTCTGGAAAAAAAAGTTCATGAAGGTTACCTGAGATGGAGTTCTTTGAAATGGAGCTTTCTGGGCCTCTCCTTTGTGCAATCCAGTCCCCTCTGACCTCCTAAGGCTATTGGAAAGCTTGAATGAAGCTTAGAGTGGTTGGTTTGTGTGTTTCAAATCTGAGTTTGCAGAAATCGTGTTTTGGCTTGAGGGTGTTTCAGGCTATGGTGATGGGTGGGAAATGATCCTTAGGCTATGAGGAGTTGAATGGTGAAAGAAATTTTGGTTTTTGTTGGCTGGATTGTGAAAATTCGATAGCATAAAGGTTTTGTGGAATTTTTCTCAATCTGAAGTTGTGTGTTGTTTCAGGCCATGAAGGGTATCCATTTATAGTGCTTAGGGATTGAATAAACAATTGTTATTGGCCAGAAGAGTTGTTGCGGCACTGTGGGATTGGTATGGCTTGAAATGCAAAAATGTCAACATATGTGTACTTGAGGTATCGGCTGGTGCAACATAGATTTATGTGGTTAGATCTCTTCAACATGCTTCATGGAGAGCCCTTGGATCAATAGAAGTGAGTTGTGATGCTTGGATGAAGAGATTTCAAAGTTTATGCATATTGGCCACTTTGAAATTTCTTGTGAATAAAGCCATGAAAATGCCAAATTCTTGGGCCAATTCTGGTCTAGGCAAGTTATATTGACATGTTATGAAGTGTTTGTGCACATTAGAGGTCACTTAGAAGCTTGAAATGCCAATATGCAAAAATCCCTCTTTGACATGAACATGAAATTACAAGAAATTTCCCAACTTTGCAAGGCCATAACTTGAGTTCTAGGAAGAGTTAGAATGAGTTCTTGTACTTTTTGAAAATGGGAGGATCCAATCTACAACTTTCATGTTTGAAGAAATTTCGTTTGAAACCTTTTTGATCAAGAAAGAGGAGGTTGAAGATCTTTCCCAAAATAGAAAGTTTACATTACAAGTCATTTCCATTTTTGGCAAGTTTTGGCTTTGTTTATTTTTCTTCAATTTTTTGAACTTCCAAGCATTCCAATGATCAAATAAAGACCATATGACTTCAAAATGATGATGATGACCCTTTGGAACCATTGTTGGGGGCATCAGATGCCCATAATCTGACTTTTCTTGCTCAGGAAGTTACCACTTGATCAGATGACTTCGACATTGAATTTTTCCATGAAATTTGATACACATGCTCTTTATAACATATATGGACCAATAGCAACAAGAATGACCAAAATTTTTGGGTGTAAGGCCTCTGAAACCAAAACCCTAATTTTAGGTCATCTGTGCAGGAGCCTCAACTTAGCTTCCATACCTCTGCAATGTTTGGACATTTCTTGATTTCAATGGACCCATGGGGGCATAAGATGATCATAGAACACTCATAGACCCTCTTGGAATGCTTCATGGCCTCTGAGATAGCCCATACCATTTCTAGGATTCATCTGATCACAAACCCTAGATGCAGCTATGCAGATGAAATGTTTAAAAGGTGATTATGCATTGTGGAATGTGATGATTATGCAATGCAATATGGAAGATCAAAATCCAAGGTGTAATAAAAGTGAGAGGGAAAATTTGGGGTGTTTACAACTGCCCCTATTCAAGCATGAGTTGGCTGTGTAGGATGTAAGCGACCAGCTTGACAGACAAACAAGATAACTTGTGGTTGAATACCAAGATAGTCAAAATTTTCACTCTCTGGGGAAAAAGAAGAAAAGGGATATAAATTGTATTGTACAAAATGATGTTAAATAATAGCGATGGAAGATGACCATCGAGCAAAAACGGTGAGAAATGCACTGACGGGGATGGCCATTGTGATGGGGAATAAAGAACCGCAACGGGGACGACCATCGGGTAAAGAAAGGCGACTTTACTGGGGATTTAAAAACAATAACATGGACGGCCATCAGGTTGAAGAATAAATAAACCGCGACGGGGACGGCCATCGGGTGAAGAGTGGATAAATCAATAATGAGGGACGGTTATCAAAATGTTGAAGGACGATCATCGAGCAGGGTATGGCTGTTGAAAGGTATCGCGACATAGGACGAATGTCGGATAAAAAGATCGACAATGGGGACGACCATCGGATGAATGATGAGGCACGATCATCAAAAGGTGAATGGCGATCACCTAGCAGGGGACGGCTGTTGAGAATTATCGCGACATAGGACGAATGTCGAATAAAAACAGATCAACGATAGGGACGGACATCGGATAACATGATGAGGGACGGTCATCAAAATAAATGATGAGGGAAGGTTATCAAGAGGTGAAGGACGATCACCTAGCAGGGGACAACTGCTCCGTTGGGGATTATCTCGACATAGGACGAATGCCGGATAAAAAAGATCGACGACGAGGACGGCCATCGGATGAGTGATGAGGTACGGTCATCAAAATAAATGATGAGGGACGGTCATTAATAGGTGAAGGACGATCACCTAAAAGATATCACGACATAGGACGAAATGTCGGATAAAAAGTTGTTTTGTTGGCGACTTCCGGGGAGAGATAAACATGGACGAGTGTTTAAACCCTAAAAACAAAATGGTATAAGTGTTTCGACAGTGTGTATAGATTAAAGATACGGATGCGTATCCTTAGGACCACGATACGGACGAGTATCTATTTTGGACTAGGAATTTCTTTTTAGTGGTTTAGAAAAGGAGCTTACGACCAAAGTCATTTCCAAAGCCATTTTTCTCAAGGAGTCTGATTTTAATCGGAAGTTTCTTCCGAAAGGGAGTGTCCGTGTGTAACACGGTGGGAGAAATGACTTTTTATTTATGTTGCGGATAGCAAGAGTCGCCACCGACTTTTTATTTTATCCAATAGGAAAGGATATCAAAAGGATTGTGTATAAGTATGTAAAATCATTTGTCTTGAGAGTGAAAAAGGATATTTTGGCTTTTATCTTCCGGTGATAAGTTTTTTTTTTGCATATTGTTGGGGGAGTGATTTTGATATTTGCAGGTGACTGGCTCAAACCTGACCTATGATCATGAAAATGCTTGATTTTTGCCGTAACGCTCCGTATTAGACGGAATGCTATGCTTTGTTTGGGGAGGAATGATGCGAATGCTATGATTATGAAAATGAGAGAAACGAGATCCGAGATCTGAAATCTGCTGGGAGAACAGATCACTGGGCGATCTGTGGGGAGAAAGGATCACCGTACGATCTTTCTGGTGAACTCTGGGGGAAGAACTCTGTGGGGAGTCAATGGATGAGAAGATCCGGTAATTTGCTGGGGAAAAAGTGATTCAGGTATCGCTTTGGAGATCCTGCTTGGGGAGGAGAGAACTTCTAGGAAGTAATCTGTCAGAGGATCAACTTTGTGGGGGATACTCTGAGGGGATAAAAAGCTCCATGGGGGAATATTTTCGTCAAGTAGTCCTTCTGATGATGTGATTGCCGGCTTGGAAGGGGATATGATGCTTAATATGCCCCATGCTGTGAAAGGTTGTCCGCCTTGAGTACCTATAACCTGTCAAACAAAAGATATGCATAAGTGCCTTGAGGCATTCTCAACCGGATTCCATCATAGGAGTTAGGTTTGCTTAATGTAACACCCCAAATTTTCCCTCTCCTTTTTAGCATCATCATCATATCATAATCATCATAAGCATATTGCATAGAAAAATGAAGCATATCATTTACATGTTCTGGCATAAGGCATATGATCAATCATCAGGGAAATTTGAAGCTCACAAGGCAGGTTACAAGGTTGACATCAAGGTCAAAGCCTAAAGGAAGGATTGAGGATCAAAATCAGATCAAAACGGTTGGCGTCGGGTGATTCCTGAAAGTTCCCACCAAAAGGAGGGAAATTTCAAAATTCACTGGCGTTAACTGGTTAACGGATTGGTTAACCGGTTAATGACCACGAATTTTGAATTTCCAGCAGCAGTTCAGCATGTGTGATTTTTGCTCCAATTTTAATTTTCTGATTTTTATTCATCTTGATTTAATTGGAAATTAAAAGGGAAGGATCTAGAGCATTTGTCCAAGCCTAATCCCATTGCTACATCCTAATCACACTACCCAAGCCTAATTTTTTGGGCCCCAAACCTAAACCATATTTAATCATTTCTCTCCAAACCAAAAGGACCTCTCACTCATTTTTTCACTCTCATTTCTGAATTTTCACTCCTTTCACTGACAATTCTCTCACTTTTCTCTCCCAATTTCCAAATCACTCAAAGTTCCTCTTTGAAGATCACACAACCTTTCCTTGAGGTGTGTAGATATTGGAACTAGACCTCCATCCATAGCTTCATTACATCTTTTTGCTGGTTTTAGTGGTGATTCAGATCTGGTTTGGGATCTAGAAGTACTTTTGGATCTAAAATTCTGCATCAAGAGCTTGTTCTTGCATTTATTTTGCACAGAGAGTGAAGCTTAGCACCGGATCTTCAAAGCTTTGTGCAAGATCTATCATTTTCAACTCGATCAACAATTACCAAAGCATACCTCAGCTTTGTAGGTTGGTTAATTTCAGATCTAGCTCTGTTTTAGCTTATTTGCATGCTTATGTTTTAGATCCGCCATGTGCTTGCGATTCGCTTGTGTTGGTTGAGTTGATTGATTGATTTGTGACCGGATCCATGTATTAATGTTCATAACCTTGATGATGTCATTTAATGTGAATTGATACACTATTTTCATGTTCAAATGCTTGCTGGTCTGGTACAGGATTATTTGATTAAGCTGGTTGCAAGCTGATTTTCGCAGGATTTGTTGTTGTTTTAACAGCGTTAACCGGTTAACGGATTGGTTAACCGGTTAATGCACCTGAATTGTGCTGTGTTTATGCAGGTTTTGACATGGTTAACTGATTAACGCTTTGGTTAACCGGTTAACACTGAAGCAGTAAGCCATTTTCGCCTTATTTCAAGCATGTTTGATCCCCTTACTTGTTTTAAATGCCATGGATCATTGTATGATCATTGAATATGATTGTTTGGGTGATTTTCTTACTGATTGATGCGTGCTTCTGTATTCTCGACACATAAATGCTTGTATGTGCAATGTTTGGCATGCTTGTTTGATCTTGGTTGGTGTGAGCTTTGAGCATCTCATTGCCATGATTTTATTGATGAACATGTGCTGGATTTTGCTAACAATGGCAGGGGCTTATGGTAAGAGAAGTGTGGATATTCATCCACATTTCAATTTTTCATCCTTCTCTCTTTTTAAGTGCTTTCTCCTTGTGTTTTGATGTGCCTTATGCCATCATGTAATTCAACTCTTTTCTTCCCCTTTAAGGAGTAACTTATCTCCTTTAGAGGAGTAAGTTGCTTGCTAGCTCTTGCTTCCTTTTCTTCTTGCTCCTCTTTGGTTCTTCTTTTCTCTTAGGATAGTTTAAACCTCACTAACCTAGGATTTTCCATGCATGATAACGTTTAGGATTCTTAGTTCCCCATTAGATTTTACCTTTGAGATCCTTTCGGTGCTCTCTCTTCTCATCTTCAAAGTTAACTTCAAGTCACTTTAATAAATGACGAGTCTTCTCATGTGACACAAGACTTTGCTATGAGATACTTGCACGCGTTCCGTTTCGGGGCGAGGTGTAGGTTATCCCTCGTGGTGGATAGGTCTTAGCATGAGATTATCTCACAAAGAAAGCATAAAAGACACTTCTTAACCAAAAATCACAAAAAACACTTAATAAATGTTAGTAGGTCACTGTGTCTGAGCCTTCACTTGTGGGACTAGATTTGGGGATTTCCTCCATAGATAGATGTGCCTCTTGCGCATTCCATTTCGGGATGATGTGAGACGTACACATCCCAGTAAGTAAGACTTAAGCACACTTACCTATGTAAACTTCAAAACAGAAAACTCATAAAAAACACAAACCAACAATAAGCGTATTTCCTTCGGGAATTCTTTTCTCATCTCATTCACTCCGTACGCGAACTTGCTCCTACTTGTCATTATGCAAGACGGTCACGCACTCGTCGTCCGAGCCTGCAACACCTGAGCATTGACATAGGCAGTTCAAGACTTAATTCACAAGCAATCTTTTCCACCCCTAGTTAGGGGAACTACGACGACTCTGATCCTCATTGTCCATATGAGGTACGTAGGCAGCGGGGTAGGGCCCGTTCGAGCACAATCTTTATTTTCCCTACATTTTTTCCTTTTCATTTTCAGTTCCATTTTCTTTTCTTTTATCCAGTTCAGTTCATTTTCTTTGCAGCAACTTTCATTTCTTCACCCTTTGAAACTTTTCTTCGCAAGCATGGATCCCGTCGGGTATGGCGGACGATCCGGGTGCTAATACCTTCCCAGGTCGTAACCGACTCCCGAACTCAGTCTTTTTGGTTCGCAAGACCCGTGTCCTTCCTTTTCTTTTCTTCTGGTTTGTGCAGCATTACCATTCCCGTTCCTTCGGGATAAAAATGCCTGGCTGGCGACTCTAACCTTTTCCACGCCACTTTCGCGTTTGTACCAGGATGGATATCCGGGGAGCGACAGCTGGCGACTCTGCTGGGGACCGAACCCAGGATCTATGGTTCCCCTATGAGTCAATCCTAGCACTTATGTGTTTCAGTTTCTTTGGGTGTTGATTGTTTGTTGTTGTGTGTTATATTTTTACTGTTGTTTTATTTATAGTTTATTTACAGCTTTATTTATAGTTTTCAGTATTTATTTTCCGCATCATATATTATACTGGACTGTCTGGACTGGATTTTCTATTTGGTGGGACTTGGGTGATACTGTTACTGAGAGATAAGCCAAATACCTGACTTGAGTGCACCCTAGGATTAGAGTGGACATATTGTACTCGCATGTGACATGATGAGTGGTGATGTGTTTCACACCCGGACTGCGACCGTCTTGGAAATATCTTGTGTGGGGATTTCCTCCACTTCGGGATAGGACCTTGATAGTTATGTGCATCTGAGGACCGATCATTGAGAACCTTTATGGAAACAACCCTCTCCAGTGGTGACAATGGCAGACCACATTCTGTGGAAATCCCATTCGCACCCGAGGGTCCACTGGGGACTCACATAGGATGACCTGGTTCTCTTATAGGAACTTAGTCAAAGCATCTGGTCGTATGACATTAGTACTATATCCTACGGGCTGAATGTACTAGTGTTTCCCGATTTCAGCGCTCGAAGCTGGGGACTTATAGGGGATGCTTGTTTTTCCCGGACTCAGCTGAGGCCTCCCTGCGTAGTATATAATGCCAAACCGATTCCCTGATTTGGACATGAGCCATTTCTCGGAAAATGGTGAAAGTATTATTACTATTCGGCTTTGAGAGTCCGTGATGTTTGACCCGGAGCACACCCGTGATATTGGGAGGGGTTTACAGGTTTGCAGGAACCATGACCTCAACATACCCTCATTACCAATGCAGTCTTATTGTTTTGATCCGGTCACTATGATCCGGGAGTGATTGACCTTTGGTTTTCAGTTACTATTTTGGATTATCATACAGAGATATTGTGGTTACAGACACTCGATTCTTGGCTCAGTATTCCAGATTCTAGACAGTTTCCAGATTTTGATCCCATGTCTTTGCATCTTTTGCATCATCATATTGCATTTTGCATTTGCATCAGCATTGCATTTCCTTTTTCCAGAGAGCTCATCCTTCATCTTTTGTCCGTAACCAGCCCGCTGATTTCCCGATATTCAGTTTGAACAAGTGGTAACTGTGGGAAGACGAAAAAAGTTGTTTGAAGCTAGACTGAGCAGTGCCAAGAGTTAAAAAAAAAAGGTCAGAGTGGAAGCCGTCAGTAGCTATGTCAGAGAACAACCATCAGAATGTTGGGCTTCCACCTGGTTTCACTTCGATGACCAATCCTTTGTATGGTCTTTCTCCTGATGAAGATCTCCCACAAGTGAACAATCTTACTCAAGCTCAGCCTGCAGAGACCCTGATCGTGAATCAAAGTGTACCTGAACCATCTGTTGTCCGAGGTGGACCTTCATATTCTTCTGATTCTACAGATTATCAGAGCTTTGCTTTCCCTAAGCCGAACTTCCAAGGGGCAATCCCTCTTGTGAAAACCAACTTTTGATCCTGCCGAAAGGTTTCGTGTGTTGGGTGAGCAACTTAAACCCCTAGCGGATCCTGATGCCTTTGGTTTTGATGCTCTAAACCCGTGTTTGGTGCCTGGTCTTGTCATTCCTCCAGATTTCAAAACTCCGAAGTTCGAGAAATACACTGGTGTTAGTTGCCCGAAGCGTCATTTGGTGATGTTTTGCAGAAAAATGACTTCTTTTGCCCGCAACGATGAGCTGATGATTCACTGTTTTCAGGACAGTTTAAGCGGTGCATCCCTAAGTTGGTATATGGATTTGGAAAGCAGTCGTGTCCGATCTTGGAATGATTTATCTGGAGCTTTCATAAAGCAATACCAGTACAATGTGGACATGGCGCCCTGTCGCACGCACTTGAAAAGCCTATCTCAGAGGACTGGTGAATCTTTCAGAGAATATGCAACGGTGGAGAGAGTTGGCTGCCCAAGTGCAACCACCACCTTCAGACAGAGAATTAGTTGACCTGTTCGTGAGCACCTTGCAAGGTCCATACCTGGAAAGAATGAGTAGCATGGGGACATCAAGCTTCTCTGATTTGATGATAGTTGGAGTACGTATCGAGAGCCTGCTCAAAAGTGGAAAGATCCAGTACTCTTCGAATATCCCAACTAGTGAAGATGAGTCTGTTGTTAGCTCCCAAGAGGAAGAATGGTATGACGTCAGTGCAGCCAAGGCCAATATCGAATATTCTGGACCAACATCTTCTCAGAGATCATTTTTTCCTAGGTCTGGTTACTCTTACGGGCACTCGGCAATGCTTGGAGCACCATATCAGAAACCCTGGACTCCTCCTCGTCCAAATTTGCAATCTCAGGGTCGAAGACCTCAGAATCAACTTCAGAGCCAGCCTAGGCCTCGCAACAATCTGGAAAGAAGGAACGCTTCTCTTCATCCAGTTCCCATGGCGTACAGTGAACTATTGCCACATCTAATCCAGAGCTCATTGGTGGTTCCTAAGTTTCTCAAGTCGTTGCCAGAGCCGTACCCTCCAGAGTACAATCCTCATGAGCAATGTGGGTATCATGGTGGATCGATCGGACATTCAACTGAAGATTGCAAAGCTTTTCAAGCCAAAATACGACAGTTGATCGACAAGGGGTACTGTAAACACCCCAAATTTGCCCTCACCCATTCACACCATGGCTTGTGATCATTTCATATGCATAAACTCAATCATAGCATCTCATATCACATTTTTGGTTCACTGCATAGATTCAAAGTCATCTGCACCTAGGGTTTGTGATCTGAGCAATCCAAGAGCTTCTTCAGCCGCTCCAAAGGCCATAAATCACTTCAAAGGGGTCCATGTGTGTTCAAGTATCATATTACATCCTCTCAAAGTCAAGAATGTCAAAAAATCACAAGAACTGAGGATGGTATGGAAGCAGAGCCAGGTTTGACTGCACAGATGACCTAGAATTAGGGTTTTGGTTTCAGAGGCCATAGCTCCAATTTTTTTGGTCATCCTTGTTTCTATTGGTCTCTATATGGTGTAGGTAGTATGCATATCAATTTTCATGAAGAAATTCCATGGGGAAGTCATCTGATCAAGAGTTGACTTTTCAAGCAAGTCAGTGCAAAATCAGGGCATCTGAGGCCCCCAATGACCCAACCAAGGGGTGTTCTTCATCATTTTGATTGTATATGATCTTTATTTGATCATAGAAGAAGTTTGAAGTTCACAAAATTGAAGAATTTCAAGTCTTTTGTAAAGTTGACTTTTTGGGAAGTTTGACTTTTAATGAAATTGTCATTTTAGGCAACTTTTTCAACCCTTACTTTTTGATTCAAAGAAGCTCCAAATGGAAAAACTTTGGTCATGAAAGTTGTAGAATGGATCATTCCCTTTTCAAAAAGTACAAGAACATGACTTAATTCATTTTGGATCAAAAGTTATGGCTTGTCAAAGTTGGCAAAAATCACAAAATTTCAAAGTTTCTACCAAAGAGGCATTTTGCAAAATGACTTGATCAAGTGTTCTAAAGCTACCAAATGGACTTCTAAACTTCACAACATGATTACATAACCTCTAAAAGTCAGATTTCACCAAAGAATTATCTCATTTCATGCTTTGAAACTCAAGAATTCACAAAGGGGCCAAAACTTGTGAAATTTGCAAAACATATCATAAACTCTATGCAAGTTGCTGAATCACCTCATAAATCATTCCATGGCTCTCCCTAAACTCAGCTGAACTCAACCATGCTCCTGTCCTAGCCTGCCACTTGCCCATACCTCCAAGTACAACTTACTTGACTTTTTGCAACTTGAAGCCATACCAATCCCACAGTGACACAACAACTCTCTGCCCAATCCAGACCTTACAAACACATCCCAAGGCTTCATTTTCATAACACACACAAGCCTGAAACCTCCCACATCACAGCATTCTCATTTTCCACCTCTTGTGCAAAAGCATTCGAAACTCATCACACAAGCTACAAACCTTCAAACAAACTTCATAGAATAACTCACCATCACCCCCTGATCATTTCCCACCCTTCATCTTGCCCTAAAAACAACCATATCAAAAACACGATTTCCTCACTCCACTGAACAGAACTTGTTCAATCTCTCAAACCAGCCTTTGCAAACTTCAAACAAGCATTGCAAGCTTCTCAGGGGGTTCATTAGAGGCGTTTTGGATCAAAGGGCCAGCCAGAAAGCTCCAAAGACCAAAGCTTCAGTTCAGGTGAGCTCAAGAACATTTTTTCCAGAAACATGTTTTTAAGTTCCTAGATGATTCTCTATGCTTCACTGATCATGCTGATATGTTTAGTTTCGAAAATAATTGAGTATTGAGTATGTATGTTGCTTCTGAAATTTTTCTGACCTAAATGCATTTTGCTTCGATTCAGCTTTGTTGTGAAAAATAAATGTGTTTTGGTTGTTGATTCTTGCTCTATGATGTTTGGGGATGGATTCTGGGCAGAGAGATAGGCTTTAGTGAGCTAAGGAGGAAGATAGCAATTTTCAGGGAGGATTCTGGCCGGAGAAGATGACCGGAAGTCTTCTCCGGCCACCTGAAAGTGATTAGGTGTTAATTAGGGTTAGGGCACCAGGTTTGAATATTGGCCATCAGATGTTGTTTCCCGCGCGTGTATAGAGGGCCTGGATCATCTCATTAACTCTTAATTATGGATTAATAATTAATTAATCAAAATTAGGCTGGTTTGAACTTGGGCCGTCCAGATGCGCGCCCAGTCAAACATTTTAAACCCAGTTTCAATCTGAGCCTTCCATCCTGCATACTTCTCATTTAATTAGTTTTATTTTTATATTTTATTCATTTAATTTGTCCATTTAATTTAAAATAGTAAAACCTTTTTAAAAATTCTGGAAATTTTTATACACACTTTTATTAATTTTCAGAAACCAAAAACATTTTTATTTTTATTTTTTGCATTAAAAAATATTTTTAAATCATTTAAAAGTTTATTTTTAATTAATTAATGAGAATTAATTAATTAAAAATACTTTTAGGTATTTAAAAATCACCAAAAAATTCATGAAACATTTAAAACCATTTAGAAACATTGTCCAACCCTCAAACCAAATTTCTTTTTTGATCTTGATGCATTTTGATAATTTTCCATGGAATTAAAATCATTTCAAGGCATTATTTTGATCCAAACTTCAAAAAATCATTTCTGCCTAACCAATGAGAGTTGGACTTTGATTCTTTTTGCATTGCATTTTGTTTAGCATGTAGTTTGTGAGATTAAATTGGCATGATTTGATCTTTCATTTTCAATTTGTTTGGCATTTTTCTTGTCAAGGTATCCAAAAACCCTAGAAATCTTAGGAATTCCATAACTTTTATTAGGTTAAGAGTTAGAACCCCTCCTTTGGGCAGTGAGTTTGTGTAGGGTTAGGGTTTCTTTGAATGCATTTTCAATTTTTTATCTTGATGTTTGCTTCTGATTTTGGTTTTTGTTTGATGCATTGATCATAAACCCTAATTTGGGCTTCCTTTTGCATTCATATGGCATTTGCATTCACACCTTGACTTGCCATAGCATTTTGTGCATCCATTTGATTCATTTGACATCTTAAGACATATTGAAAGCATGTTTGATCATTGCATCTTGCATTTGCCATGTTGTATGCCATTTGCACTTCATAACTTTTCATGTATGTTCATGGTTCTTAACTTGTCCCATTTGCATCCATAAGTTTATATGATCATCCCCATGCCTTGTTTCATGTTTACATCATCCTATAGCATCATCAACATCATGTATGTGCTTCTGGTTTTGATTTGCATCATGCCATTTCACTTTATTTTGCATTGCATTGCATTGCATTCCTTTCACTAACTTTTCAGGTGGTAAGCAACTTTGAGAAGTGAATTTGCCTTCACTTCTCACATTTTCTTTTCATCTCCTTTATGCATCCTTGCTTCATTTTGTTATGTGTTTGAGATTGAGCTTTCTCATTCTTCTTCATCTTACTTTCTTTCTTCAAGTGACTTGACTTCTTGAATGAAGCAAGTTACTTTGTTTCTCCTTGCTCCATTCATCTGCTTCCTGGTGGTTCCATTGAAGACTTCTCTTGTAAACCTCACAAACCTTAGGAACAACCAAGCATGACAATAATTAGGGTTTTGATTAGTCCCCCACTTAGATTTTACCTTTGTGTCTCATTGAGTCTTCTCTTCTCATCTCATAATCAGGGACTAAACCCTAAAGGCTTTAAGGCTTTGTGATTAAGTTTATGCCTGCATCCTTCTATTAGGATGAAGTGTATAACTTTAATCCTAAGTGTTAAACCCTTAATGTGTTTAACCCCTTTAAATCAATCCATCTTAATAATCACCAAGACATCAAGCTTGTAACTTGGGCCTTGCATTAGGGTTCTAATTCTTCCTTAATTGGTTAAGAAGGACTAACCCTAGTGTTAATGGACAAGTCCCCCTCAAGTTGTCTTACAAACCCTAAAACTCACTTCATCATCTAATCATTAACTAAAATCCATTTAATAAAGGCTTTGTTTTGTCATGAGTTTAATCCCTAATCATGGATTAAGTTGAGGAGCTTTCCTCAGCTTAAACATTCTCATCTATTATCCTTCTATTAGGATGGTGTAATGAGTCTGTTTAATCTTTGATTATGGCTTAATCTCATTACTTAACACTAAACAAAAACAACAAAAACATTTAAATAATCACAAGTAAGTTAATGATCTTAATCCTACACCATGGTGATTAAGTGTGAGAAGCTGACTTCACACTTAAGGTATTCTCATTACCCCTAATCAGAGGGAAGATGTGATGAGTTTACTAACCCATTGGTTTAGGCTGAAGCTCATTAACTTATGACAAACTTTCAAAAGCAATACAAGACTGAAAACTCAAAAACAGACAATAATCTTCTCCTCCGGGATTCTTTTCTCATCTCATTCACTCATAAACGAGAACTTGCTTCTTCCGTCTAATGCAAGACAGTTAGCATCTGTGCCAGACAGATCATACACTTGAGCATAGACAAGTAAGCAGTTCACAAGTCAATTCATCTTTCAGTCTCTTTTGGGTCGAACTACGGTGTTCTGACTTCCTCATTGTACGAGAGGATACGTAGGCATAACTTAACAGTTATCGAACAAAAGTCTCTGTATATTCCCCCTCTTTCTAGCTTTATTCTTTAGCCTCATTATCATGAGCATTTCACCTCTTGTCCTTATACTGACACTGTATATATTGCACTTTACACTTCTTTTACACTCACACCTGTACATTCTTCCAGCCTATTATACACAAATTGCACTGACACTACCCCTTTAAAACACAAATCTTTTAAGCGTGGATCCCGTCGAGTACGACGGACAATCTGGGTGCTAATACCTTCCCAGATTGTAACCAACCCCCTTTCTCAGTCTCTCTGGTTCGCAACCGTCTTATCCATCTTTTCTTAGGTTTATGCAGCATTACCTTTCCTCCGGGATAAAGATGCCTAGCTGGCGACTCTTTTCATTCCCTGTGAGTTCACTCCTGTGTGTTCTCACATCCTCCTCTCGCCGACCGTTCGCGTCTGTACCTTTATCTGGGCCTATTCCCATTTATCGGGAGCGACAGCTTGGCGACTCTGCTGGGGAACCTTATACTGTAACCAGGGCTTCTGGTTCTTTTTGTGGGTTCCTCCTAACGCTTGTTTGATTTGTGTTTACTGGGGTGTTATGTGCTATTTGTGCTTGTATTTGTATTTATTTTTGCTTTATGTACAGTTGTTTTATTGCTTTCTTTATAGCTTTACATATATCATACTGTCATACTGTGCTGGCTGGATCTGTTTTGTTGCTTTGGTGGGTGGGTGTTCTATTGAGAGTTGAGGTCCTATACCTGGGACCTGAGTGACACCTAGGCTAGAGTGGTTCATGTTCTTTCCCATTCCATTTCGGTCTGGTGCGGGAATATGAAACACGGTTCAGATATGGGTTTCTTCTTGAGAACTCTGTGCTGCAGATTTCCTGTAGTGCTAGGGCTATCTGGGAAGCCCGCTAAGTCTGGATGACCTTCAGTATTGACCTTCAGAAACTGAGGTGAATTAGAGGAGGATCTTTTATGGTTATTGTAAACACTGTACCTCCAGGTTAGAAGTGTTTACACTTCTCATAACTGATCCAAGTCTGAGGATCCTTGTTTTAGAACATCACCTGTGAGGGGGTTGGGCTGTTTATAGGTTTGCAGGTACCCTTGGCCTCAACATACCCTGTTACATTGATAAGAGTACTCCATTTTGGAACAGTTCTTGTGATTTTAACCCTGGACATGTGACTCTTTATTTGAGTCCCCCACCTTGGTTACTGGACTTATGGACCTCCATCTGGATTTCTTGAACATACATGGACCTATATCAAGGCAGTTAGTCAGGTCCCGCTCAGTCACAAACCCTTGCATATCATTTGCATACATCATCATTGCATCATTTTAACATGTGTTTATTTGTTTTTCAGGGTATCCATACTATATTTTGGCTTGGTTTTGACCCCTTCTTCAGCATAGACCTATCTTCATCAGTACTTGCTTCAGCTATCAGCTACCTGCTTCAGTCACCTGCATCACCAGTCTCAGCCTGTCAGTGGCCCATCTTCAGTGTTATTCTCAGCATCTGTCTCAGCTCTTCTTCAGCAACATGGCACCCAAGAAGAGTAACATCTCCTATCATTTCTTTGAGCCTGAGTTGGCTAGCATCAGGAAGATTCAGACCCTGATTACTCCAGACCATATACCACTGTTCAGAGAACATTATGGAGGAATCCTTGATGTGGTTATGGATTTGGACCCTTCACAGAGGAGCTTGATTCATACTTGCTTGCAGTTCTATGATCCCCCTCTGAGGTGCTTCACCTTCTAGAATTTTCAGTTGGGACCCTTGTTGGAAGAGTATTCATCACTGATTGGTGTACCTATCAGAGGTGGAGTCCCCTTCAACCCTGAGATGGCTTTCCCTAGTAATGAAGAGGTAGCAAAGGCATTGCATCTAGAACCAGTTCTGATTGGGCAGAACATGACAGCCAAGGCTGGAGTCTCTGGTCTTCACTTGGATTTCTTGACCTCTCAGGCTATTCTGAAGGCCTCCATGGGGGAGTGGAAGGCAGTCTGTGCATTATTAGCCCTTAGCATATATGGGGTTATATTATTTGCAGATGAGCCTAAGTTTGTTAGTAAGAATGCAATCCATCTTTTCATCCTGAGGAACCTAGTGCCCACCTTACTGGGAGATCTCTACTACTCTGTTCACCAAAGGAATGAAAAGCAGAGGGGAAGATTAATGAGATGCTGTGCTCCTTTGTTCCATACCTGGCTGCTCAAACATTTGCCAAAGACTGATGCATTCTTGAACCCTCACCAGCAGAAGAACTGGGCTAGGAGGCTTGTTGCTTTAACCTCAGATGATATCAGGTGGTGCACTCAGAGCACTAAGGGCAGAGACATCATTACTAGTTGCGGGCAATTTCCCAATGTACCTCTGATAGGAGTGAAGGGTTGCATCAACTACAACCCTCTGCTATTCAAAAGACAACTGGGCTATGCATTGGTCCACCCTCCTAGAGCACAGGATCTGGCTGAGACCCTTTATTGTGAGATCAAGCCTAATCTGGCTATTGTCAGACAAGCATCCTGGGCTTGGGACAATGTCCAGACTAAAGGGGTAACCATTCTTGGGAGATGCAACAACGTGGCCTCAGCTCAGTACTATGAGTGGTCTCATGCCAGGGCTCAAATTTCTGGGATGCCCTTTACCATTGAAGATGTGCCTGGAACATCCACAGCACCACCTCCAGCAACTGTCAGCTTAGAGGAGTTTGAGAAATTGAAAGAGAGAAATGAGAATATGACTCAGGCTCTACAGAAGACCCTCTGGGAGAGGAGTGATGGTCGACTGGACATTGAAAGGTTAGAAAGGCTAAAGGTGGAGCATCTAGCCAGGATTGAAAAGTCAGAGGACTATATCAAGAAGGCAAGGGCTGGAGAGCAGATCTTGAAGAATGCCTGCAAAGAGGCCCAATTTCTAGGACTGATTTGTATCTGAAGGAGAGTCAAGCTAGGTGGGTCAGGATCACCGAAGCTCGTACTCAGGAGGATAAAAGGACTCAGGATAAGATTGAGCAGCTGGAAGCTAGTGCAAAAGAGCAACAGGAAGCCCTGGCAGCAGCCCAGAGAGAGATCTCAGAGTTGAAGATCAAAGCTGGTGTGAAGAGGTCAAAGGACCAGAGTCGACACAAGAAGCTAACTGCAGCTGTTACTACCAGGAATCTCCTCATCAGGAATCTCACAGAGCGTCCAGCTGATCCTGTGACTGAAGCACTTCTAAAGGAAGTTCAGGAGGATGAGTTTGGTCTTGGTGTCTGACTTTTGCTTGTTGTTGCTTTCATTTCATGTACTTTTCTTTATGTTGTATTTTTGACCCCTCAGAGGGCATGTATTGTAAAAAGAAACAAACTATGTATCATTTACTTTTTGTAATATATGTGTTGGCTTGTTTTATCTGAGTCCTTTCAAAGCAACATCAAAAGCATCTTCCTCAAGGGGTCTGGAAAGGTCAAAACCAAGTGCCAAGCCGGATACCTTGGAAATGAATAAGCATACTGCATTGCATACTAACCTTTGTTTGTTTTGTAGGTTTGTTTTGTTTTTGTTACTAACTCTGTTGTGATCTCAGGAACTATTGCTCGACGTCGGGTGTTTCCACTCAACCGTCCACACAGATATCCAACCCGCAACAACCTTCCGGGTATACAAATGGACCAAGTACAGCAGGACCTTACAGAAGTCAGGACTCAAATGGCCAACGAGAGACTAGAAATGAGGAATCAGATGACACAGTTTATGGAGGTGATGAATAATATGGCTCAAAGCCAAGAGAGATTAAGAGCACTGGTAGAGAGGCAGAATCAGGAAGACCCCCATCTAGGGACTGCTGGGACAAGCAATAATGAGAGAGTTCAACCCCATGTTAATCCTCCAGTCTATGGACTCCACCTTCATCCAGAGATCAACATCCCTGTTAATGTGCAAGGGACTACCACTGCAGGTAGAGTGCTGCAAGAAGACCCCCAGGAAGATCAATTTACAGTGATGGGAGCTGGGGAGGAAGCCTATGACAGAAGGCTAGATGAGATTGCTGAGAAACTAAGATCCCTGGAATCCCAGAATTCTTTGGGCTTTGATGTTATGGACATGGGCCTAGTGGACGGGGTCAGGATTCCCCATAAATTTAAACCACCGTGCTTTGAGAAGTACAACGGAACTTCCTGTCCCCGGACCCATTTACAATCCTTTCTGGGGAGGCTGAAGGCATATACCATGGACGAAAAGCTATGGATGTTTTATTTTGAAGATATCTTAACAGGAGCTTCAAGGGAATGGTACTCTCACCTGACCAGAGCAACCATCAGGTGCTGGAAGGACTTGGCTGAGGCCTTTATCAGACAATATCAGTACAACTTGGATATGGCTCCCAACAGGACCCTCCTGATGGGGATGTCTCAATCATCCAGGGAAAGCTTCCGGGAGTACGCTCAGAGGTGGAGACAGTTTGCTGCTGCTGTCCAGCCACCCATGTCAGAGAGGGAGATGGCTGATATGTTTATGAACACCCTCCAAGGGACATACATTGACAGGCTAGCTGCCTTTTCTTCCACTAGCTTTGCTGACGTGGTCATAGCCGGGGAGAGAATTGAGATCCTATTAAAGATGGGTAAGATTTCTGACAACGGTGCAAGCTCATCCAGCAACACAAGAAAGCCTTTTGTGGGCCCAAGAAGAACTGGTGAGACCAATGCTATCCATACCAACAGGGGCAGACCCCAATATGTTCATAGGTCTGTGGCAGCAGTCACCATTCCCGCTCCAATTCATCCTCAACCAGCTTATCAACCACAACAACAAAATTACCAGCAACAAACTCAGTATCCTCCTCAGAGAAATTATAACAACAACAACACCAACAACAACAATCAGCAAAGACCATTTCAATAGAGACCTTCTCAGGCCAATAGGGTGATCGATCCGATCCCTATGCCCTATGCCACATTACTGCCACAACTCCTAAAACTCAACCTAGTGGAGCTAAGGACGTTGGCACCTCCGGATCCTACCAGTCTTCCCAGAAATTATGACGCCAGCGCCAGATGTGCTTTTCACTCAAATGCACCTGGCCATAGTACAGAGAAGTGCAGGGCTTTGCACATGAAAGTGCAGGATTTAGTGGATTCCAAAGCTCTAAACTTCGCACCACCACCAAATGTTAACAAGAACCCTATGCCACACCACGGAGGCCCCAGAATCAACGCTATTGAGGAAGACAAGCCGTCTTACTTGATAACCAGTGTGGGTCAGATTCGGACACCCTTGGTGGAGATTAAAGCTCAACTCCTTGAATGTCAAATGTTCCCGGGATGTGAGCTAGGCTGTGCTTATTGAAACATTTCAGTGAATGGGTGCGATAACTTGAGAGATGGCATAGATGGTCTCATCCAGAGTGGCCTGCTTCAAATCACAACATCAATACCTACCAATCCAGCAATCTCCTTCACAACAGTTCCAGAGTCTTCTACAACTGCAACAGCCATTGTTCCAAACAACTCTTCAATCTCATCAACAAATGCATCATCTGTTACTTCAACGGACCAAACATCAACAAACATCCCTTCTACAACTTCAGCACCCCTTCATTCAGAAACTCCTACAACAGCAACACCAATCCAATCATCAGTGTCTCCTACAACATCAGCAGCAAACAATGAAAGCGTCTCAACAGTTACAATTTATTATGATCCTGCCAATGATTCCGCTTACAACTCACAAAATGCCACTCCTATCAGAGCACCAGTCACAATATACTATGATCCACAGACTATCATTGTCCCTTCTGCAGCTGCCATTAGTCCAGTCACTATCACAGTGCCTGGGCCAGTACCTTATGAAAGCAGTAATGCCATCCCTTGGCATTACGACTCTGATCTATACTGCGAAGGACAGAAAATCACTCTCGAATCATCAACTTCTTCACCACAAATAGACAATGTGGGGGGAGGCGGAGGCTTCACTCGAAGCGGACGTCTCTTTGCCCCGCAAATTCAAAGACCCACTGCTGAAGCAGAAGCTGCTGCCAAGGCAAAAGGGAAGAGCATAGTGCAAGAAGAGCAAATTGTTAAAGAAGCTTTGAAAACACCTTTTGATCAAGAAGTTGATGAATTCATGAGAATCATCAAGAAAAGTGATTACAAGATAGTGGACCAGCTTCACCAGACGCCTTCCAAGATCTCCATTCTATCATTGCTTATGTGCTCCGAGGCTCATCGGAACACACTACTAAAGGTCTTGCACGCAGCTTATGTGCCAGAAGAGATCACGGTCAATTAGTTGGAAGCTGTGGTTGGAAATGTTAATGCCAGTAATGGACTAGGATTTACCAACACTGATTTGACTACGGAAGGCCGCAATCACAACAAGGCTTTGCACATTACCATGGAGTGTAAGGGTGCAGTTCTTTCACATGTACTGGTAGACACAGGGTCATCCCTCAATGTCTTACCTAAAAAAGCCCTTGTGAAGCTGGAGTATGAAGGATTGGCATTACGTCCCAGCAACTTAGTAGTGAGAGCCTTTGACGGTTCTAAGAGATCAGTTCTGGGAGAAATTGAGTTGCCTATAACGATTGGCCCACAAACTTTCAAAACGACCTTCTACGTGATGGACATTCAGCCTGCCTACAGCTGTTTGTTGGGTAGACCATGGATTCATGCCGCTGGCACAGTTACGTCTACCCTTCACCAGAAGTTAAAATTCGAGTGGGAGGGCCAAGTCGTTACTATTTGTGGGGAGGAAGATATTTTTGTTAGCCATCTGGCTACATACAAATACATTGAGATGGATGGGGAGATCCACGAAACGATGAGTCAAGGGTTTGAGGCCCTGAATATTAATGAAACATCTGCTGTACTTGGGACTTCCATGACATCCTACCAGCAAGCCAGGAAGGTTGTTGAGGAAGGGAATGCTCAAGGCTGGGGCAAACTGTTGCCTGTGGAGAAGAAAGAGGATAGATTTGGGTTGGGTTACAAACCAACTCAACAAGATCAAGCAGAGGTTGCTAAGAAGCCCAACTTTGTTAGTGGGGGGATGCTCACCCCTGATGCTGTCAACAACTTGGAAGATGCGTCGGAAGATGAGCGCAACCTGGAGAGCTGGATACGTCCAAGGATCCCGGGGAGCCGTATCTCAAACTGGTCTTCCCAGGAAATTATAAGAGTTACTCCTGCAGAGTAATTATTATTTCCTGTACATTTTAAGCATGCATCAAGTCTTGCATCTTGCCCAAGATGACAAGACTCATTTTGTAATCGGGCCATCTGTAATTTTTGTGCAACAAGATTAATCAATGAAATATCAGACATCTTTTGCAAATGAGTCCTTTTTCTTTTCCGCTCACTGTTTTTCCATTTTTTCTTTTTGTACAAAAAATAAATGGCAATGTTTTCAAAATGACAACTTTATTTCACTTTTCTAAACAAGATTAAAATCAATCACTAAAATGAACAAACTGAACCCTTGCAGAAAGTGCCTTCCAGACCGCACCGACAACAACACGGCTATGACTTCGTATGACTTTGACAATCCAATCAATCAAGCTGATGAAGGGGTTGAAGAAGATTATGAGCTTCCTGAAGAGCTAGCCAGGTTGTTAAGGCAAGAGGAGAAGGTTATCACTCCTCATCTGGAGGAGGTCGAAACGATTAATCTTGGTACAGATGAAGATGTGAAAGAGGTTAAGATCGGGGCCTGCTTACAAGACTCAGTGAAGAAACAACTGATTGACCTGCTTCAGGAATATGTGGATGTGTTTGCTTGGTCTTATCAAGATATGCCAGGGTTGGACACCGATATTGTTATGCATAAGCTGCCTTTAAGAGAAGATTGCCCGCCGATAAAGCAGAAACTGCGCCGTACTCGCCCAGACATGGCAATGAAGATCAAAGAAGAGGTACAAAAGCAGTGGGACGCCGGGTTCCTTGCTGTGACTAGCTATCCACCGTGGGTTGCTAATATAGTACCTGTGCCTAAGAAAGACGACAAAGTAAGGATACCGGGACCTGAACAGAGCCATTCCGAAAGATGATTTTCCACTACCTCACATTGATGTATTGGTTGATAATACGGCTCAGTTCTCGGTATTCTCCCTCATGGACGGATTTTCAGGATACAATCAGATCAAAATGTCACCTGAAGACATGGAGAAGACAACCTTCATCACACCCTGGGGCACATTCTGTTACAAGGTGATGCCATTCGGATTGAAGAACGCTGGTGCAACATATCAACGGGCTATGGTAACATTTTTCCACGATATGATCCATAAAGAAATCGAGTGTTATGTGGATGGCATGATTGCCAAGTCCCTCACGGAAGAAGACCACTTGGTAAATCTGCTGAAGCTATTCAAGCGTCTGAGGAAGTACCAACTAAAGCTGAACCCCAACAAGTGCACGTTCGGGGTGCGATCTGGTAAGCTGCTGGGTTTTATTGTAAGCGAGAAAGGGATTGAGGTTGACCCTGATAAAGTCAAAGCCATTCAAGAAATGCCTGCACCGAAGTCTGAAAAAGAAGTTCGAGGGTTTCTAGGTAGATTGAACTACATCTCGAGGTTCATATCTCACCTTACCGCAACCTGTGAACCCTTGTTTAAGTTGTTAAGAAAAGAACAGATGGTCAGATGGAACGAAGACTGCCAGAAGGCTTTTGACAAGATCAAGGAGTACTTGCAAGAACCTCCAATCCTTATGCCTCCAGTTGAAGGAAGACCTTTGATAATGTACTTGACAGTATTAGAAGAGTCAATGGGGTGTGTGCTGGGCCAGTATGACGAGTCTGGTCGAAAAGAGTATGCAATATACTACCTGAGCAAAAAGTTTACCGACTGTGAACAACGTTATTCACTGCTCGAGAAAACTTGCTGTGCTTTAGCGTGGGCTGCTCGCCGACTGAGACAGTATATGTTGACCCACACTACTTTATTGATATCCAAAATGGACCCAGTTAAGTACATTTTCGAGAAGCCAGCTCTTACCGGACGGGTTGCAAGATGGCAAATGATTCTCACGGAATATGACATTAAGTACACATCTCAGAAAGCCATCAAGGGCAGTGTATTGTCTGAATATCTTGCTGAGCAACCTATTGATGATTACCAGCCTATGAGATTTGACTTCCCTGACGAAGACATCATGTTCATAAAAGCGAAAGATCATGAAGAGCCTGTTCACACTGAAGGGCCTGACCCGGAAGAAGAATGGACTATGATGTTTGATGGGGCTGTTAATATGAACGGTTGTGGTGTTGGTGCAGTACTCATTACACCTAAGGGAGTTCACATGCCTTTCTCGGCAAAACTCACCTTTAACTGCACTAACAACGAAGCTGAATACGAAGCTTGCATTATGGGTCTTGAGGAAGCCATTGACCTCAGGATCAAGACATTGACTGTATTTGGAGATTCAGCTCTGGTAGTTAATCAAACCAACGGCAAATGGTACACCCACCAGGATCATCTGATACCTTACAGGGATTATACAAGGAGGTTATTGACTTTCTTTACAACAGTCAAGCTTGAGTATATCCCTCGGGACGAGAATCAGTTTGCAGATGCTTTGGCTACCATTTCATCTATGATCAAAGTTCAAGCAACCAACTTTGTACCGCAGATTTCAGTGTCCAGACTTGACAGACCGGCATATGTATTTGCAGCAGATATTGTCAAAGATGATAAGCCTTGGTTCCATGACATTAAGTGCTTCTTGGAAGATCAGACATACCCATCTGGGGCATCTTCCAATGATAAGAAGACTTTAAGAAGGCTTACTGGCAGTTTCTTTCTGAACACTGATGGTTCCCTATACAAGAGAAACTTTGATATGGTACTCCTCAGATGTGTTGATAGAACAGAAGCAGACTTGTTAATGCACGAGGTGCACGAAGGATCCTTTGGTACCCATGCGGGAGGGCATGCCATGGCTAAAAAGTTGCTAAGATCAGGTTATTACTGGATCACAATGGATGCGGACTGTTGTGCCTATGCCAGAAAATGCTATAAATGCCAGATTTATGCGGATAAGGTGCATGTGCCTCCAAACCTTCTGAATGTGATGTCTTCACCCTGGCCCTTTTCCATGTGGGGCATTGATATGATTGGAAATATTGAATCGACTGCTTCAAACGACCACAGATTCATCCTGGTTGCCATCGACTATTTCACCAAGTGGGTCGAAGCAGCTTCCTATGCCAATGTTACAAGACAAGTGGTAGCCCGATTCCTGAAGAGAGATATCATCTGTCGGTATGGAGTGCCCGAGCGAATCATTACTGATAATGGTTCTAATCTAAACAACAAAATGATGGCAGAATTATGTCGGGACTTCAAGATCCAACACCACAATTCTTCTCCTTACAGGCCAAAGATGAACGGCGCTATTGAGGCAGCCAACAAGAATATCAAGAAAATTGTGCAGAAGATGGTAGTCACCTACAAAGACTGGCATGAGATGTTACCATTTGCCTTGCATGGGTACCGCACGTCAATCAGAACATCCACTGGGGCAACGCCGTATCAGCTTGTGTATGGTATGGAGGCAGTCTTACCTGTTGAAGTTGAATTACCCTCCCTACGGGTGTTGATGGATGTTAAGCTGAATGAAGCAGAATGGGTTCGGTCCCGATACGAACAACTGAGTCTGATCAAAGAGAAGAGATTGGCTGCAATCTGTCATGGGCAGTTGTATCAGAAGAGAATGAAGAAAGCCTTTGATCAGAAAGTCAGGCACCGAGAGTACCAAGTAGGAGATCTTGTGCTGAAAAGAATCCTCCCTCCTCATACAGACCACAGGGGCAAATGGACTCCGAACTATGAAGGACCATTCGTGGTAAAGAAAGTTTTCTCCGGTGGAGCACTGATGCTCAGCACCATGGATGGCGAAGATTTCCCGTCCCCTGTGAATTCAGATGCAGTTAAAAAATACTTCGCGTAAAAATGACCCGCTGGACATAAAAACAGAATGTAAGTCCAGGCAAAAACAGGGCATCCCGGCAAGTCAAAAACAGAATAAAAGACTTGGGCAAAAATAAGGGAAAAAAAGCAAAAAATGTACACCCGCTGAGTTGAAAAGCCGCATTGGAAAACTCAGGCAAAAATGGGTATCCCGACGGATTGAAAACCCGAAAGGGCGATCCATGCAAAATAAGGGAATAAGCGAACAACTGCATTCTGAATTCGTCTGTATCACCTGCAACTTGGTAAGCTTCGAAAGGATTAAGCCTCTTTCAGAATCAGCCTTCTTCAGAAAGCAAGACGAGAAGAACGTCAAATGTCATACGAGTCATAGCAGGAGGGAAGCTCTTTGAAGCATCGTAAACATTGCCAGCATTTTGTTTCTCAATTTGTAACAATCTCCTCATTTCAGGGGATATGTTTCTTTGACTGTATCTTGCCAATTCAGGGCACATGAATTAATAAAAACAGATTTTCAGTCAAGTTTCACCTCGTACACTTCATTTTATTTGCAAAAATGTCTGATGTCTTAAAGAAAACTGATTGCATGAATACAGATGTTTATCTTCAAAAATAAAAACTACGTGCCTGCAGAAAATATAATTACTCTCGGGAGTGTCTCACTCCTATGACGGAATCCGGTAAGGGATGCCTCGGGATTACTTGTGCATTTCTCTGTCTTTACAGGATTGCGGGTATTCAAAAGCGCAACATGAGGCATGAAAGCTTCATCCCTGCAAGCTGGCAAATCAACGCTCACTCAGTCTTAGTACCCAAGCGCTTTCTCCCCAGCTGAGTTGCCACTTGCTGCTTCTCCCAGCCGAGTTGCCAATAATTCTTCCTCAGCTAAGCATAAAGGCCAGGGAACCGCTTCCCCACAGAGTCTCAGCCTCTCTCCAGAAGATCAACACACGAAGGAATCACAACAGAGTGACGAAAGCTTCTACAAACCCCAGCTGGGTCCCTCATTTACAGGAATAGGCCTATCATCGATCTATTTCCCCAAGCAGAATCATCTCATTAGATCTACCAATGATCTCATCCCCAGCTGGGATGTTCACCTCAAACAGATCAACCAGAGATCTTTGCAGCAATGGGATCCGAATCCAGGATTGGTATCTTTTGCATAATCATAGCATTCACATCATATTCACCCAACAAAGCGTAGCATTCCGTTTAATACGGAGCATTACGGCAAAAATCAAACATATTGCATAATTATAAGCCATGTTTTGAATCAAACACTTGTGAATATTACCAACCCATCAACAATATACAGAATACCCCCCAGATTCCCCAGCAAAAGCAGTTGCCTCACCTTCACAAACATCAGTATATACTCCTTGTGGCACCCGTCCGTGTCGTCATTCCCCAGTAAAGTCGCCCGAGCTTTTCTTTGCAAACAAACACTTATATATTACAGATATTTCTCGACACCCGTCCGTGTCATATTCCCAGCATAAAGCCAAAGACATCCCCTTTGCACTCACAGATATATATATACATACAGTTCCTTGACATCCGTCCATGTCATTTTCCCCAGTACAGTAATGTAGACACTTTGTATACCAGATACTTGTTTATACTATACTCTTCAGCTTTCGACACTCGTCCGTGTCACTCTCTCCAACAAGTTAAACACTCATATATACACCAATCATGCTTATACAGATACTCGTCCGTATCTTGCATACACCATTTATATCCCCGCAGATTCGACACTCGTCCGTGTTCTTTGTTAACCCGTTGGTACTCGTCCGTACCATCATCTCAGAACATGCGTCAAGCGTTTGTTTCTACTTGATACTTTTCCGTATCATAGTCTTAAGGATGCTCGTCCGCATCTTTAATCCATACACTCATGTCTTCTTGAATATAGATACTCGTCTGTGTCTACTATTCCCCAGAGGAGTCCCCTCAGATTCAACGCTCGTACGTGTTCTCTGTTAACCAGTTGATACTCGTCCGTATCATCATCTCTGAACACGTGTCAGTATTTGTTTCTACCTGATACTCGTCCGTATCATAGTCTTAAGGATCCTCGTCTGCATCTTTAATCTATACACAATACCAAACACTTATACCTTTTATTTCTTGGATGTAAACACTCGTCCGTGTTTACTATTCCCCAGTAAAACAATTTTCTTTTTATCTGAAATTCGTCATGATAAACCCCGAGAGCAGCCGTCCCCTGCTAGGTGGTCGTCCTCCACCTCTTGATGATCGTCCTTCATCATGCTCATCCGATGGCCGTCCCCATCGTTGACCTTTTTATCCGACATTCGTCCTATGTCGTGATATATTTAGCAGCCGTCCCCTGCTAGGTGATCGTCCTTCACCTGTTGATGATCATCCTTCATCATTTTATCCAATGGCCGTCCCCATTGTTGATTTTGGTTATCTAACATTCGTCCTATGTCATGACAAACCTTGAGAGCAACCGTCCCCTGCTAGGTGGTCGTCCTCCACCTCTTGATGATCGTCCTTCATCATGCTCGTCCGATGGCCGTCCCCATCGTTGACCTTTTATCCGGCATTCGTCTTATGTCGCGATATTTTCGGCAGCCGTACCCTGCCAGGTGGTCGTCCTCCACCTTAGATGATCGTCCCTCATCTTAACCCTTACAGAGCAGCCGTCCCCTGCTAGGTGATCGTCCTTCACCTTTGATGACCGTACCTCATCATCTGTTTATTTCATTTATTCTTTAACCCGATGGCCGTCCCCGTAGTGGTCCCTTTTCTTTTTAGCCCGATGGCCGTCCCCATCGTTGGTTGCTTTGCTTTATGAACTTGATGGCCGTCCCCATCATAATTCTTTTTATCCCCAGCATGTCGGCCGTCCCCGTCATTGCTTTATTTTTCCGCACTTTACCAGCATGTCGGCCGTCCCCGTCATTGCTCTTTACCCAGCATTCGTCCTCTGCTCGACGGTCGTCCTCCGTCGCCCATACTTTACAATATACTTTATTTTCCTTTACAATCTATATCCCTTTTCTTCTTCATTCTGTGAGTGCAAATTTCGGACTGTCTTTGGTATTCAACCACAAGTTATCTTGTTTGCCTGATAAGCCGTCGCTTACATCCTGCACAGCTAACTCATGTTTGAATAGGGGCAGCTGTAAACACCCCAAATTTTCCCTCACCCATTCACACCATGGCTTGTGATCATTTCATATGCATAAACTCAATCATAGCATCTCATATCACATTTTTGGTTCACTGCATAGATTCAAAGTCATCTGCACCTAGGGTTTGTGATCTGAGCAATCCAAGAGCTTCTTGAGCCACTCCAAAGGCCATCAATCACTTCAAAGGGGTCCATGTGTGTTCAAGTATCATATTACATCCTCTCAAAGTCAAGAATGTCAAAAAATCACAAGAACTGAGGATGGTATGGAAGCAGAGCCAGGTTTGACTGCACAGATGACCTAGAATTAGGGTTTTGGTTTCAGAGGCCATAGCTCCAATTTTTTTGGTCATCCTTGTTTCTATTGGTGTCTATATGGTGTAGGGAGTATGCATATCAATTTTCATGAAGAAATTCCATGGGGAAGTCATCTGATCAAGAGTTGACTTTTCAAGCAAGTCAGTGCAAAATCAGGGCATCTGAGGCCCCCAATGACCCAACCAAGGGGTGTTCTTCATCATTTTGATTGTATATGATCTTTATTTGATCATAGAAGAAGTTGGAAGTTCACAAAATTGAAGAATTTCAAGTCTTTTGTAAAGTTGACTTTTTGGGAAGTTTGACTTTTAATGAAATTGTCATTTTAGGCAACTTTTTCAACCCTTACTTTTTGATTCAAAGAAGCTCCAAATGGAAAAACTTTGGTCATGAAAGTTGTAGAATGGATCATTCCCTTTTCAAAAAGTACAAGAACATGACTTAATTCATTTTGGATCAAAAGTTATGGCTTGTCAAAGTTGGCAAAAATCACAAAATTTCAAAGTTTCTACCAAAGAGGCATTTTGCAAAATGACTTGATCAAGTGTTCTAAAGCTACCAAATGGACTTCTAAACTTCACAACATGATTACATAACCTCTAAAAGTCAGATTTCACCAAAGAATTATCTCATTTCATGCTTTGAAACTCAAGAATTCACAAAGGGGCCAAAACTTGTGAAATTTGCAAAACATATCATAAACTCTATGCAAGTTGCTGAATCACCTCATAAATCATTCCATGGCTCTCCCTAAACTCAGCTGAACTCAACCATGCTCCTGTCCTAGCCTGCCACTTGCCCATACCTCCAAGTACAACTTACTTGACTTTTTGCAACTTGAAGCCATACCAATCCCACAGTGACACAACAACTCTCTGCCCAATCCAGACCTTACAAACACATCCCAAGGCTTCATTTTCATAACACACACAAGCCTGAAACCTCCCACATCACAACATTCTCATTTTCCACCTCTTGTGCAAAAGCATTCGAAACTCATCACACAAGCTACAAACCTTCAAACAAACTTCATAGAACAACTCACCATCACCCCCTGATCATTTCCCACCCTTCATCTTGCCCTAAAAACAACCATATCAAAAACACGATTTCCTCACTCCACTGAACAGAACTTGTTCAATCTCTCAAACCAGCCTTTGCAAACTTCAAACAAGCATTGCAAGCTTCTCAGGGGGTTCATTAGAGGCGTTTTGGATCAAAGGGCCAGCCAGAAAGCTCCAAAGACCAAAGCTTCAGTTCAGGTGAGCTCAAGAACATTTTTTCCAGAAACATGTTTTTAAGTTCCTAGATGATTCTCTATGCTTCACTGATCATGCTGATATGTTTAGTTTCGAAAATAATTGAGTATTGAGTATGTATGTTGCTTCTGAAATTTTTCTGACCTAAATGCATTTTGCTTCGATTCAGCTTTGTTGTGAAAAATAAATGTGTTTTGGTTGTTGATTCTTGCTCTATGATGTTTGGGGATGGATTCTGGGCAGAGAGATTAGGCTTTAGTGAGCTAGGGAGGAAGATAGCAATTTTCAGGGAGGATTCTGGCCGGAGAAGATGACCGAAAGTCTTCTCCGGCCACCTGAAAGTGATTAGGTGTTAATTAGGGTTAGGGCACCAGGTTTGAATATTGGCCATCAGATGTTGTTTCCCGCGCGTGTATAGAGGGCCTGGATCATCTCATTAACTCTTAATTATGGATTAATAATTAATTAATCAAAATTAGGCTGGTTTGAACTTGGGCCGTCCAGATGCGCGCCCAGTCAAACATTTTAAACCCAGTTTCAATCTGAGCCTTCCATCCTGCATACTTCTCATTTAATTAGTTTTATTTTTATATTTTATTCATTTAATTTGTCCATTTAATTTAAAATAGTAAAACCTTTTTAAAAATTCTGGAAATTTTTATACACACTTTTATTAATTTTCAGAAACCAAAAACATTTTTATTTTTATTTTTTGCATTAAAAAATATTTTTAAATCATTTAAAAGTTTATTTTTAATTAATTAATGAGAATTAATTAATTAAAAATACTTTTAGGTATTTAAAAATCACCAAAAAATTCATGAAACATTTAAAACCATTTAGAAACATTATCCAACCCTCAAACCAAATTTCTTTTTTGATCTTGATGCATTTTGATAATTTTCCATGGAATTAAAATCATTTCAAGGCATTATTTTGATCCAAACTTCAAAAAATCATTTCTGCCTAACCAATGAGAGTTGGACTTTG
Organism: Lathyrus aphaca; assembly: GCA_963966055.1. NCBI lineage: Eukaryota > Viridiplantae > Streptophyta > Magnoliopsida > Fabales > Fabaceae > Lathyrus > Lathyrus aphaca. The sequence goes on along the minus strand of OZ014519.1, from coordinate 291,401,653 downwards.
ATTCTTTTTGCATTGCATTTTGTTTAGCATGTAGTTTGTTAGATTAAATTGGCATGATTTGATCTTTCATTTTCAATTTGTTTGGCATTTTTTTTGTCAAGGTATCCAAAAACCCTACAAATCTTAGGAATTCCATAACTTTTATTAGGTTAAGAGTTAGAACCCCTCCTTTGGGCAGTGAGTTTGTGTAGGGTTAGGGTTTCTTTGAATGCATTTTCAATTTTTTATCTTGATGTTTGCTTCTGATTTTGGTTTTTGTTTGATGCATTGATCATAAACCCTAATTTGGGCTTCCTTTTGCATTCATATGGCATTTGCATTCACACCTTGACTTGCCATAGCATTTTATGCATCCATTTGATTCATTTGACATATTAAGACATATTGAAAGCATGTTTGATCATTGCATCTTGCATTTTCCATGTTGTATGCCATTTGCACTTCATAACTTTTCATGTATGTTCATGGTTCTTAACTTGTCCCATTTGCATCCATAAGTTTATATGATCATCCCCATGCCTTGTTTCATGTTTACATCATCCTATAGCATCATTAACATCATGTATGTGCTTCTGGTTTTGATTTGCATCATGCCATTTCACTTTATTTTGCATTGCATTGCATTCCTTTCACTAACTTTTCAGGTGGTAAGCAACTTTGAGAAGTGAATTTGCCTTCAGTTCTCACATTTTCTTTTCATCTCCTTTATGCATCCTTGCTGCATTTTGTTATGTGTTTGAGATTGAGCTTGCTCATTCTTCTTCATCTTACTTTCTTTCTTCAAGTGACTTGACTTCTTGAATGAAGCAAGTTACTTTGTTTCTCCTTGCTCCATTCATCTGCTTCCTGGTGGTTCTATTGAAGACTTCTCTTGTAAACCTCACAAACCTTAGGAACAACAAAACATGACAATAATTAGGGTTTTGATTAGTCCCCCACTTAGATTTTACCTTTGTGTCTCATTGAGTCTTCTCTTCTCATCTCATAATCAGGGACTAAACCCTAAAGGCTTTAAGGCTTTGTGATTAAGTTTATGGCTGCATCCTTCTATTAGGATGGAGTGTATAACTTTAATCCTAAGTGTTAAACCCTTAATGTGTTTAACCCCTTTAAATCAATCCATCTTAATAATCACCAAGACATCAAGCTTGTAACTTGGGCCTTGCATTAGGGTTCTAATTCTTCCTTAATTGGTTAAGAAGGACTAACCCTAGTGTTAATGGACAAGTCCCCCTCAAGTTGTATTACAAACCCTAAAACTCACTTCATCATCTAATCATTAACTAAAATCCATTTAATAAAGGCTTTGTTTTGTCATGAGTTTAATCCCTAATCATGGATTAAGTTGAGGAGCTTTCCTCAGCTTAAACATTCTCATCTATTATCCTTCTATTAGGATGGTGTAATGAGTCTGTTTAATCTTTGATTATGGCTTAATCTCATTACTTAACACTAAACAAAAACAACAAAAACATTTAAATAATCACAAGTAGGTTAATGATCTTAATCCTACACCATGGTGATTAAGTGTGAGAAGCTTACTTCACACTTAAGGTATTCTCATTACCCCTAATCAGAGGGAAGATATGATGAGTTTACTAACCCATTGGTTTAGGCTGAAGCTCATTAACTTATGACAAACTTTCAAAAGCAATAAAAGACTGAAAACTCAAAAACAGACAATAATCGTCTCCTCCGGGATTCTTTTCTCATCTCATTCACTCATAAACGAGAACTTGCTTCTTCCGTCTAATGCAAGACAGTTAGCATCTGTGCCAGACAGATCATACACTTGAGCATAGACAAGTAAGCAGTTCACAAGTCAATTCATCTTTCAGTCTCTTTTGGGTCGAACTACGGTGTTCTGACTTCCTCATTGCACGAGAGGATACGTAGGCATAACTTAACAGTTATCGAACAAAAGTCTCTGTATATTCCCCCTCTTTCTAGCTTTATTCTTTAGCCTCATTATCATGAGCATTTCACCTCTTGTCCTTATACTGACACTGTATATATTGCACTTTACACTTCTTTTACACTGACACCTGTACATTCTTCCAGCCTATTATACACAAATTGCACTGACACTACCCCTTTAAAACACAAATATTTTAAGCGTGGATCCCGTCGAGTACGACGGACAATCTGGGTGCTAATACCTTCCCAGGTTGTAACCAACCCCCTTTCTCAGTCTCTCTGGTTCGCAACCGTCTTATCCATCTTTTCTTAGGTTTATGCAGCATTACCTTTCCTCCGGGATAAAAATGCCTTGCTGGCGACTCTTTTCATTCCCTGTGAGTTCACTCCTGTGTGTTCTCACATCCTCCTCTCGCCGACCGTTCGCGTCTGTACCTTTATCTGGGCCTATTCCCATTTATCGGGAGCGACAGGTACATATCCTTTCCAGAAGGAAGCTTGGTTGTGCACGTCAACCTCTCGCCAGATTGAGTTCAAGGACTCCGTAGAAGTATCTCTTGATTTAAGTGGCTCAGACAGTATGTCATCAGAGTTGGAGATCGTCGTATCCTTTTTATCATTTGCATTGTAGTTTCTTTCCAGTTAGTAGTTACTTGTCTTTTAAGCATTGTTATTTTAAATGGTAATGTTAATGTAGTAATCTTGCATTTTTGAACCAATTATGTCGCATTCGCTCATGTTTCTTTACTTGCATTGGAAAAAAAACAAAAAAAATTGCATCCATTTACCTCCCATTTATTTCACTGTTGTTTAGCAGGTTTGAGGGAGGATGATGACAACTGAATACCCATAATTGTTGAAGGTATGATTTCGGTTTAGAACCTGCTGACGATCTACAGGCATTGCTTCAATTCCCAAACACCGGAGATATAAGGGAGATAAACCCTCGTCAACCCCTTTGAGCCTTGAAGTAGGAGTTTCTTTTCTAAACGAAAAACCCTCACATTCAACCCGGGGCAGGGTAGTTATCAGTTAGTTTGACCGAGCGTTCAAATTTCTAAAGGAGTGAGCATCCAAGGATCCATTACCTTTTATTCATTACACCTCAAGAGGTCAAGAAATGTGAAACCACAATGGTTATCCCTCAATAACAAAGGAATGAGGCAGTCACAACCCTTTTCAAACAAGTCAGACAAACCAGTGTCACACGATTTGTTCAACAAAAATCAAAAGAAAAAAAAAAGAGAAAGAAAGCCCGCTAAGTCAAAAAATAAAGTGAAAACAAATGACTTAGGCAAAAGTTAGGGCATCCCGCTGGACTTTAAAATCAAAAAAAATTCATAAAGAATCGGTCCAGGCAAAAATTAGGGAGTAAAAAAAATAAAAGAAATCAATTAGAAAAGAAAAAGTTCCATAAGAACAAAATCGTGTGATTATAGACATAAAGAACAAAGGGGTGACTGTTACTCCAAAAAACCTCATTGGTGCTTAAATCGTCAACGTCATTGGTTCCTCAACCATTACAAAACCCTTTCGAGAGGCGAGCGCTTAGGGAAAATTAGCTGAGCATAGGACTGGAGAACATCAAGGAGAATGGGTGGGCATAGATAAACTTTGAGCTTTAAATATTTCTTTCTAAAACCGTGAACCAGGCCACGTCATAACCCTTGAAAGTCCTAATAGAATCAGGTTCAATTCTGGAAGCATACTGCGACAAGGTTGCGTAAACTGACTCCTCATGATTTACTAACTCAACACTATGTTTGGACTAATCGTCCATTCATCACACACTATCACATCATTCAAATAAATAAATTTTCAAAAATTGCATGTGCACTGCATTAAAATTACCATTTGTAAATGAACAGTTTTAATTGCAAGTGAGACCTAGTGAACCAAAAGAAGCAACATGAGACAAGGTTCAAGATAAAATTCACATTAAATCAACCATCATCTAAAAATTCCACAACTCAAGTCAAGTGATCTTCAAACATGTTATATCAATGGGCAAAAAGGATTTGAAAGAATTCAGAAGCAAAATAGGTCAAATGGAGGCAAGAGCACAAGCTAGGGTTACAAACTTCCATCACAAGACAAAGGACTAAGACTCAAGAAATAAATTTCTAAAAATCAAGAGAAAAATCACATGGGAAGTAAAATGTCTTAAGAATCCAGAGCAAAACGAATGGGATCAAAATTCAAAATATTGAAGTGTATGGAAAATTGACAAGGCAGTGTGGTCAAGAAGAACTTAAAAAGAAGCAAATTAAAAGAAGAAATTAATTGAGACACGTGGAAGTGGAAAAAAATAGAAATAAAAATATGAGAAAATAAAAGACACTTTAAACAAGGCTCATGATTGTTTTGGGATTTTTTTAGATGATTAGAAGTATTTTATAAAAAATAAAACCTAAACTGAAATAAAAGAAAATAAAAGTGAAAAAGAAATTAAATGAAATGAGGCATGGGGTGTCAAAAGCAAGGTTTCACGTGGAAATTGTTTGGGCTTGAAGCTGAAGGGGGTGTCAATAGCACACTGAAGGCCCAATATGCCTGTGCTGGTTCATAGCTTATGGTGGTATTTTGAATTAAAAAACTGGAAAATATGAGATGCGTTAGATCAAATGGACACATCTGGTGCCTCCTTCATTAATTGAGTTGGCAGAAAGGAGACGCGTGAATGGTTCGTCCACAATAAATATGGTGTGCTGTGTCACATGGTGATTAAAAATGAAAAAATAAATAAAACGTGAGAGGGAAGAAAGTTAGGGCTAGGTGGAAGAACATGGACGCTTGGATGGCAAGATCTAACGGCTGCTGAGTTATCTTCTTCATGGGACCAAACCCTAAACACAATCCCAGTTTCCGGTGACCGAAGCTAGGGCTCCGGCACCGGAATTCGCAACAGAGGTCTAAACAAGCAAATAAATGAACAAAAGTAACCCAGATCAAGTAAATCAACATCCATGAATTCAAAAATGGCCTCAAAATCACCTAAAACTCAATGAATCATCTGGATTGAAGCAAAACAACATTGACCTTCAAAACTGAAATTCATATAACTTAGGCTACAATGAACCAATTTCAAATCTAAAAGTTGTATCATGCTCAGTGAACTTCAAACAACACAAAACACCACATTAATTCCATTTTTAGATCATAAGGTTTCAAGGTATACCTGAGGTGTAGATCCTGGTTCAGTGAGATTTAAGACCAGATAATGCGTGCAAATCACTCCACTTACTCCATAGATGCAAAATAAATGCATCTTAGGTCTTGAAACAAGCTGGATCTGAGGTTTCTTTCACACCTGCCCTGAAATGGCAAGCTTTCCAAACTTGAGAATAAGCTTGAATGGATGGGTGCTTAATGATCCTGAGCTTGCCTAGATTACAGATCCACAATTTGTTTTGAGTTTGCTTGCTTGTGTAAAGAGAAATGGAGGAAAATGCAAAGTTGCAAGAATTTTTAGAATGAGAGAATGAAAGAGAGATCTGGCTTGCTAAAACCCTAATTGCCTTTTTTATGAGGTCCCCAACCCTTGCTGAAAGAATGAGATCAAATGCACGAGTGAGTCATGAGATTTGTGTGAATTTGCATAATTTGCAACATGTGAGATAAGCATGCCATGCTCATGATCCCTTGGGCCTCTCAGCACATGTGCAATTCATTTACCACCCTTGATTAAAATGTAACAAATCCTGGCCCTTAGATCAAGCCCTCACACTTATTTCATGATTTTGCCAATTTTGCATGTTTGGAGTGATTTTCTTGTATTGAACGAAAATGTGATTTTCTTTGGAGGAAAATGGTTCAAATGTGATGTATTTTAACTTTGAAACAAGTTTGAACCAAAACCAAGTCATACAATTCAATTTTGAGGCCTTTTGCTTTTGGTTGCATGCTTGAAATGTGAATTTGCCCTAATTTCAAGCCTTTTTTCGAAGGACCTATAGGAAAATCTATGAATCCCATGAAAATGTACTTTTAATTTTTGAAAATGGGAGCCCTTACCCTCCAACTTTCATGTTTGACTTTGGTCCATTTGAAGAATTTTTGATCATGTTAAGGCCATTTGAAAATTAGGGCAAAAGTTGCCAAATTTGGAAAATCTCATAAACCAACTTTGTACCATTTTTGCAAAACCCTTCAAATCTCCATGATTATTGAAATTTGATCATTCCAAAACTCTTATAACATTGTAAGGACCCCTCTTGGCTAAAAAAATTGGGTTAGACCCCTTGAAATCACACAGTTGACTTTTTAAGGGCACAGTTGACTCTTTACTTCATCTGCAAGCAACTGAGGCATTGTCTGACTTCCACATGGAATTGTCTCATGAAAATTGACACCTAGGATCCTATCAACATATAAAAGACTTTTCCCACATGAAATGGCCAAAGTTGTGAGATCTTGGTGCTTGAATCACAAACCCTAATTTGGGTGCCTTGTATAGGAGCTTTGCCTTGTCCTGAAATCTCTGATGATCATGCAATCTTCTGAGCTTTTGCCAATGGACTTGAACTTGTAAATGGAGTGTAGACTCACCATAGGAATTGTATATAACCATTGGGACCCTTGTCATGGCTTGAAATGCTTCAGGACCTCCACAGATGACCATATGCTTGATGCTAGGACATGAAGAATGTTATGCCTCATCTTTCCATGATATGATGCTAAGAAAATGATATGTTCATGATGAATATGATGTGATATGATGCTTAAAATGAAGAGGGAAAATTTGGGGTGTTACAGCTGCCCCTATTGAAACAACTGTTGATCTGAAAAGGACGATAGTACATGCTATCGGCCGTTCAAGATAAACTATGATTGAATACCAAGAAGACCAGAAATTTGCACTCTGACGAAGAATGCAACACTGGGAAATAAACCCAACCAAATGACGCTCTGGGGATATGAAAGGGAGAGAAAGCAGACGAGCTTCTTCCAAGTTGAAATTGATATCTGGAATAAGAATACGTTGACAGACGAGTCTTCAAACAATCCTGTGATGCCAGGAGCTGGACATACGAGTCCTCAAACACTACCAGAACAAATGACATGAGACAGACGAGTCTCCTAACAATCTTGTGACGCCAGGAACTGGACATACGAATCCTCAAACACTTAACATATGACCTGAGACAGACGAGTCTCCTTCGGATTTACCTGTTACGCCAGTAACGGGATGCACTTAAGCCTGTGGGATAGACATGCAATCAAGGTAGACGAACCTTCTTCATATATTATCTGTGGATATATGGTATAATACAGACGAGTCTTCTTCGAGCGAACCTGTTACGCCAGGTGCATCAATAATAATTGGTGCCTGAGACAGACGAGCCTCCTTCGGATTTGCCTGTTACGCCAGGACCGATAATCATTTTGACATTAATCCCACTGTCAGGATTTTAAACCTCTTCAATACAGACGAGTATTGGATGATCATCAGGATAACACAGACGAGTGCCAACAATCAATGATACAGACGAGTATCAGACGATGATCTAAAAAAACACAGACGAGCGCTTCAGGCAATGATACAGACGAGTATCAGCCACTGGTATAAACGAATACCAGAAATTCAAACACAGACGAACATTTGGAGTAGCAATAGAAGAATATCAGGATAAACAGCAAATCATCACATACATAGATATAGGCTAACACAGACGAGTGTTGGGGATGATACAGACGAGTATCCAGACAAAGCAGTCGAGCTTCAAAAGGTGATCAACACAGACGAGTGCTGGGGAATGCAGACATGCAATCAGACACATTACAGATGTTAAATATTAAACACAGACGAGTGTTGGAACTTGCAGACGAGCAAGCAGCATATACTGGATACCAAACACAGACGAGTGTTGGAACTTGTAGATGAGCAATATCAAGGTAATCATGGACCACTGTTGGGGAAAGCAAACGAGCAATACCAAAGGGGTAACACAGACGAGTGTTGAAAGATGCAGACGAGCAGCAATAAAAGTCAAACACAGACGAGTGTTGAGAATTGCAGACGAGCAACAATCAAAGCAAGAACACAGACGAGTGTTGAGGAGTGCAGACGAGCAACAAACAAATGTCTGATTGGCAGCAAGAGGTACAACTCTGCAGGAGAAAACAAGTCAAGAGGTCTGGACACCTAACTCCAAATGAGGTGATGAATACCTGGCTGTATCATCAAATTGACCTAGAAGTAGGGCAACTTCTCTGGGGAATATTTCACTGACGGAAGTGAAAGTCAAATATGAACTCTGTGGGGACAGAATCATCTTCAGACATGGCTGGAAAAGATGCTTCAATCATACTCTAGCTGGGGAGAGTATCTGCTGATTCAAAGCTCTAGCTGAGACCCTTGCTGGGGATAGAATCCTGATAATTCTAACTCTGGGGATGTGAGGCTTTCAGAAACCTGTCGGGCATACTCCACTGGGGAAGAATAAACTGCTACTCCACCGGGGAAGAAGAAAATGCTTGGGCTGCTTCCAAGGCTTAGCTGGAAAAAATCTCTGCTGGAGATGTCAGGCTTTCAGATACCTGCCGGGGGAAGAAATCTCTGCTTGGGGAGATACTATACTGGGGAAGAGTAAATTTGCTTGGGAGAACGTGATGCCATCCTGCAACCTGCAACAACAGAAAACACAAGTGTGCCCCGGGGACTTGCATGGTATGATCCGTTCATCCATCATCACCCGACACTCAAAGAGGGTTATAGTTTCCCTGCATGTCATTTTTCTTTTTAAAATTATCACCATATTTAGATGCAATGCTATTTTTGTCAAAAATTCAGGACATTTTGCAAACAAAAATAAACACACACAGTTTTTTTGACTGAATATTCTTTTTATTGAATGGCCTCTGAATAGGCAAAGATTTACATCAGGAAGCAACCACCTGGAAAGAGGTAGCCACCAAAAAATTGAGAAAATAAACTATCCTAATGGCAATGTACACGGCATTCCAAGGAGTTCCATTTCTGTTATGACCAGCATGTCTTCTAGACTCTCCATTCTGCTTTGGCTTTCTGAGAGGATGAAGGGACTGTTTCCTATCCTTCTGATATTGTCAAGTTGTACGAAACGATGATGTGGTTCAGATTACTCAGATCGCAGTTGCTCGCTTGTTCCCTTGTTTTGCGTGGATCTCCCTTTCAGGTTTTCAATCCACCGGGATACCCTTTTTTGCCTGAGCTGTCCAATGTGGCTTTTCAACTCAGCGGCTGTACATTTTTTCATTTATTTCCCTAACTTTTGCCTGAGCTTTTTATTCTGTTTTTAGCTCGCCGGGATGCCCCTTTTTTGCTTGGACTATAATTCTGTTTTTGTGTCCAGCGGGTCTATTTATGCGAAGTATTTTTTAACTGTGTCCGAGTAAACAGGGGACTGGAAGTCATCTCCATCCATAGTGGTGAGCATCAGTGCTCCTCCTAAAAATACTTTCTTCACTATGAATGGTCCTTCGTAGTTTGGGGTCCACTTGCCCCTGTGATCTGAACCTGGAGGAACGATCCTCTTCAACACAAGCTCTCCCACTTGATACTCTCGAGTACGTACTCGTTGGTCGAATGCACGCTTCATTCTCCTCTGATAAAGCTGACCATGACAGATAGCCACTAATCTCTTTTCCTCAATTAGACATAGCTGATTGTAACGAGCACGCACCCATTCAGCCTCATCCAGCTTCACATCCATCATCACACACAATGAAGGAATCTCTACTTCAACAGGCATGACTGCTTCCATACCATATACCAGAGAGAAATGAGTTGCCCTTGTAGACGCCATGACTGACGTTCGGTACCCATGCAAAGCAAATGGTAACATCTCATGCCAATCTTTGTATGTGACAACCATTTTCTGCACAATCTTCTTGATATTCTTGTTAGCTGCCTCTACCGCACCATTCATCTTTGGTCGGTAAGGAGAAGAATTGTGATGTTGTATCTTGAAGTCACGACACAAGTCTGCCATCGTCTTGTTGTTGATATTAGAACCATTGTCAGTAATGATCCTTTCGGGCACTCCGTATCTGCATATGATATCTCTTTTCAGAAATCTTGCCACCACTTGACGAGTGACGTTGAAGCAGTTTGCTCGATCTTCCCGATCATGTCAATGCCCCACATAGAAAAGGGCCAAGGAGATGACATGACGTTGAGCGGGCTAGGAGTAACATGCACTTTGTCCGCATATATTTGGCATTTGTGGCACTTACGAGCGAATGAACAACAATCTGCATCCATTGTCATCCAGTAATATCCCGACCTCAGCAATTTCTTAGCCATAGCATGCCCTCCTGCATGGGTACCGAAAGATCCTTCGTGGACTTCCTGCATTAACAGGCTTGCTTCGTGTCTATCCATGCATCTGAGCAAGACCATGTCGAAGTTTCTCTTGTACAAAACCCCGTCTGTATTCAAGAAGAAGCTAGCAGCAAGTCGCCTCAATGTCTTCTTATCATTGGAAGATGCCCCAGCTGGGTATTCTTGCTTTTCCAGGAATAACTTGATATCAAAATACCAAGGTTTCTCGTCAGACACAGCGTCTACAGAGAAGGCATGAGCTGGAGCGTCAAGCCTGGATATGTCAATTCTGGGCACATAATTCCAACACAAGACTTTGATAGACGAAGAAAGAGTAGCCAATGCGTCGGCAAACTGATTTTCATCACGTGGTATGTATTGAAGTTTAACTGTTGTGAAGAACGTCAACAGCTTTCTAGCATAATCCCTGTATGGAATTAGATGCTCTTGATGCGTATACCACTTGTCGGTAACTTGGTTAATGACGAGGGCTGAATCTCTGAATATATCGAGGTTCTTAATCCGAAGATTAAGTGCCTCCTCTATTCCCATTATACATGCCTCGTATTCCGCTTCATTGTTGGTGCAACCAAAAGTGATTCTGGCAGTGAAGGGTAAATGAACACCTTCGGGAGTGATAAGAACGACACCAACTCCACGACCATTGATATTGACTTCCCCATCAAACATTAACTTCCATTTGGATTCAGGGTCTGGCCCCTCCTCCGGAAGTGGTTCCTCATAATCATTTGCTTTGAGGTACATGATGTCCTCATCAGGGAAATCAAACTTCATTGGCTGATAATCATCTTCAAGAGGTTGCTGTGCAAGGTAATCCGACAATACAATTCCCTTGATGGCTTTCTGAGAAGTATATCGGATGTCATATTCGGTTAAAATCATCTGCCACCTAGCAACCCTTCCGGTTAACGCTGGTTTCTCAAAGATGTACTTGACAGAATCCATTTTGGAAATGAGTAGTGTGGTATGAGTCAACATGTACTGCCTCAGTCGGCGAGCAGCCCATACCAAAGCGCAACAAGTTTTCTCGAGCAGTGAGTAACGGGATTCACAGTCGGTAAACCTTTTACTAAGGTAATAAATAACGTACTCTTTTCGACCAGACTCGTCATGTTGGCCTAGAACACACCCCATTGACCCTTCTAGCACGGTCAAGTACATGATTAAAGGTCTTCCCTCCACTGGAGGCATCAGAATTGGAGGCTCCTGCAAATATTCTTTTATTTTATCGAAAGCTCTTTGGCAGTCATCATTCCACCTGACCGTTTTCTCTTTTCTTAGCAACTTGAATATCGGTTTGCACGTGGAAGTTAGATGAGATATGAACCGAGAAATGTAGTTCAACCTCCCTAAAAACCCGCGCACTTCTTTTTCTGTTCTCGGTGCAGGCATATCTTGAATAGCTTTTACTTTTGCAGGATCTACCTCAATTCCTCTTTGACTAACAATGAAACCCAGCAATTTCCCGGAACGCACTCCGAAAGTGCACTTGTTTGGATTCAACCTCAGCTTGTACTTGATCAGTCTATCAAACAACTTCTTCAGGTTGACCAGATGCTCCTCTTCATCTCGGGACTTAGCAATCATATCGTCCACATAACACTCAATCTCCTTGTGTATCAAGTCATGGAACAATGTCACCATCGCCTGTTGATAAGTTGCCTCGGCGTTCTTCAAACCAAAGGGCATGACCTTATAGCAGAATGCACCCCACGGGGTAATGAACGTTGTCTTCTCCATGTCTTCCGGCGCCATCTTGATCTGATTATATCCGGAGAAGCCATCCATGAAGGAGAATACCGAGAATTGAGCTGTATTGTCTACCAACACATCAATGTGTGGCAACAGAAAGTCATCTTTTGGGCTTGCTCTATTCAAGTCCCGGTAGTCAACGCACATCCGGACCTTGTCGTCCTTCTTTGGTATAGGTACAATGTTAGCTACCCAAGGTGGGTAACTACTCACAACAAGGAAACCGGTATCCCATTACTTCTGAACCTCCTCTTTGATCTTCTTCGCCATGTCAGGACGAGTTCTTCTCAATTTCTGTTTCACAGGAGGACAGTCCTCTCTCAGAGGCAGTTTATGCACAACGATGTCGGTATCCAACCCTGACATATCTTGATATGACCAAGCAAAGATATCCACATACTCTCTCAGCATACTGATCAGCTCTTTCTTGACGTCAGCCTACAGACTGGCCCCAATCTTGATCTCTTTCTTCACATCTTCACTGCCAATGTTGATGATCTCAATTTCTTCTTGATGCGACTGAATAACCCGTTCCTCTTGTTTCAACAATCTGACTAATTCTTCAGGGAGGTCACAGTATTCCTCGTCCCCTTCATCAGCTTGGTAGACTGGATTATCAAAGTCATGCATAGTCATAGCAGGAACGTTATCTGTGGAATCCGGATGATCAACACTGCACAGATGATGTGCTTATTCAGAATCTGCTTATTTTGAAAAAGAGACGCTAACACAAAACAGAAAGAAAAACACATTGCCATTTTTATATTTTTTGTAAAAAAGTTTAAAAACAAAGAAAGAGAACACAGTTTGTCTGAAAATGTCCTTTTATTTCATAGCAAAATAAAGATGCAATACAAAACATGGTGGCCCAATACAATGGATCCTAGCATCTTGGGCAGAATGCTGGATTTGACAATGCAGTATACTAATAAAAGGAAACAAAATGATTACTCTGAGTGCCAAGTAACTTGTATGATGTCTTCAGCAGACCAGTTTGTTAGCTCCTCGTCGGGCGCACACGGGTGAATCCAATTGTCCTAGTCACCGTCACTGTCCCCAACTTGGCTTGCTGTACAGATCTGGTTGTGGTCGAGCAACCCAGCACTTGTAAACGTGATAGCCTTACCACTTGGAGTAGATCCACCAGGCTGATACCCTAAGCCAAACTTATCATCCTTCTTTTCTAGCTCCAGCAGCTTGCCCCAGCCTTGGGAACTTCCTGATTGAACAACCTCCTTTGCCTCTTTGTAGGATGGATAGATGTACCCTCTTTGTCACTGCTCTTCTCCACAGGAGTCAAGATGCTGACGTTGACTGCTTCGAAAGCTTGGCATAAAGTCTCATGGATTTCTCCATCCATCTCCACATACTTGAACGATGACAAGTGGCTTACGAAGATGTCCTCCTCTCCACAGACTGTGATAACCTAGCCATCAACCACATACTTGAGCTTCTGATGCAGGGTTGAAGTAACAGCCCCAGCAGCATGTATCCATGGCCGTCCCAACAAACAACTATATGCGGGCTGAATATCCATGACGTAGAAAACACTTTTGAAAACTTGAGAGCCTATCTTGACGGGCAGCTCAACTTCTCCAAAAAATGATCTTCTCGAACCATCTAAAGCCTTGACAATTAGATCACTTGGTCTCAGGACAATCCCATCAACATTGAGCTTCATTAGTGCCTTCTTCGGAAGCATATTAAGGGAAGACCCTGTGTCTACAAGAACGTGCGATAACACAACACCCTTGCACTCCATAGTGATATGTAGTGCTTTGTTGTGGTTTCATCCCTCAGACGTGAGGTCTTTGTCTGTAAAGCCTAGGCCATGGCTTGCATTAACACTGCCTACAACAGCTTCAAGTTGGTTGACAATGATTTCCTGAGGAACATAGGCCATTTGCAATACTTTCAATAAGGCCTCTCTATGTGTGGGAGAAAACGTCAACAATGATAAGATGAATATCTTGGAAGGTGTCTGGTTTAGTTGATCGACCACCTTATAGTCACTCTTTTTGATAATCCGCATGAATTCCTCGACCTCTTTTTCAAATGTACCCTGCCCAGCAACAGGAGTAGTTGATTCATCAGTCACAACCTGCTTTCCTTTGGCTTTGGATGAAGCCTCAGCCTCAGGATCCCCTCTCAGCACAGGGGGAGCAAACAAACGACCACTTCTTGTGAAACCCCCAACTCCTCCGACATTCTCTACAGTCGGGTCAACAACAACAAATTTGCTCTATACTTTCTGTCCATCCACATATACATCTGAGCCATAATGCCAAGGGATGGCTTTATCGTCTGTGTAAGGAACATGCCCAGGTACGGTGATAGTTACAGGACTAATCTCAGGAGCATAGATTGTAACAGGCTCTCTTCTGACAGGCATGTCAGTTTCATCATAGAAAATGGTAATTGTTGACACATCATCATCTTCAGCATTACCAACTTTGTTGAACTGTAAGGATCCATCATTAATCAAACTTTGCAACCCTATCTTCAACTTCTCACACCCATTCTCAGCACTCAAGCATTCTTCACAGTCAGCACTGCAACCAGGAAAAACTTGACCATTCAGCAATCTCTCTTTCACTACCCTCAAAGGAGTCTTCACTTCCTCAATACTCAGCACAAGACTCAACTCTTTACCACCCTCAACAGCATTGATTCTTGCCCATCCATGATTCGGAATAGGGTTCGAATTAACATTCGGCGGTGGTGCAAAGTTGATTGCTTTAGAGTCTATCAAGTCCTAAACCTTGTGATGTAAAGCCCTGCACTTCTCAGTCGAGTGCCCGGGTGCTCTAGAGTGGAAACTGCATCGTGCATTGACATCATAACCCACTGGAAGCTCTCTAGGAGGTGGTGGTGCCAAAGTTCTCAATTGAATCAGATTCAAGTCCAACAGTCTTGGTAGCAAAGCAGCATAAGTCATAGGGATGGCCTCAATCACCCTATTAGCCGGGCGAGTTTTCCTTGGCTGATACGGTCTCTACTGATAATTGGTTTTGGGTTGTTGTTATTGTTGATGTTGCATTTGTTGATGTTGAGGTTGCATTTGTTGCACTGGAGCAGAAGGAATTGTGACTGCTGCCACATGCTCATAAGGTCTTCTATAACCACGTCCCTAGCCTCGGCCAAATACATCATTTGTCTCACCCTCTCTTCTCCTTGGAGGTCCACTGAAAGCTTTCCTCTCTCCATTCGAGCTGCTAGCACTTGTATCTTGGATCTTCCCCATCTTCAGCAAGGTCTCAACCCTCTCTCTAGCAATAACAATGTCATTGAATTTGGTGGCAGAACTGGACGCCAATCTTTCACGAAACACACCCTGCAAAGTCCCCATAAACATGTCAGCCATTTTGTTCTCTAGCAGCGGTGGTTGTACTCTGGCAGCAAGCTGACGCCACCTCTGAGCATATTCTTTGAAACCCTCCTTAGCAGTCTGAACCATGTGCTGCAATTGCGTGCGGTTTGGAGCCATGTCCAAATTATATTGATATTGTCTCACAAAAGCTTCTGCTAGGTCCTTCCAGCTCTTGATATTGACTCTGCTAAGCTTCATATACCATTCCAGAGAAGCTCCGACCAAGCTGTCTTGAAAATAGTACATCCAGAGTTTTTCATCATCCGTGTGAGCAGCAATTCTCCCAACGAAAGATTGAAGATGGGTCTTCGGGCATGAAGTGCCATTGTATTTCTCAAAAGATGGAACTTTGAACTTGTAGGGGATTCTGACCCCAGGAACCAAGCCCAAATCTGTGATGTCAAATCCCAAGGAGCTCTGGGATTGAATATCTCTGATTTGTTCTGCCGTTTCTTCAAACCTCTTGTTCATCTCAGCCCCTTGACCCTCGACTTCGTCTAGCAGAGTGAACTGTTCGTCCTGGTTATCCATTTGAATATTATTCAACCCATCATTGATTATAGTCACCCCTGGCTATGTTACAGGAGCTTCAACCTGACGTGCGCCTGCGCCGTTACGATTATCAGCAGCAGCAGTGTTGTTCCTGGGTTGACTATTTTCTATCATCTTCCGCAGACGCTCTTGGTTCTGACCCATGCCTTCCATCAAAGTCATAAAGTTGTCCATCCTTAGCCTCAAGTCAGCTAAGTCAGCTTGCATCTGGTCCATGAGTCTCTCTCTGTTGATCTTTGTTGGATATCTATGTGCTACTGGTTGTTCCCGAACTTTCCGGGGAGCTATAGTGCATGAAACACAAGAAACGTTAGCAACTGAGACCCTGCAAAACAAACAAACAAATTATATGTATGCAATGCAGTTGTTTATGTTTCCAACCCCAGGCCATTCCTGTCCCGGTTCCGGTATTTAGAAAAGAAAACCAGATGGATACCGATCCTTGACTTTCAGAAACCTTTGCAAAGAAACCACATTCAAACCATAACAGCAGGCACACAAAGAAATGATGAACTGAAAAACTGCATAACATAAACCAGCTTATAAGGCAAACATAACAAAATTCCCCGTAGGGTACAAGTTTCTAAGAAGAAAAACAAACAACCAGGATTCCTACAACATGCCTGTAGGTAATCCAAATACAAGGAAAACAAACTAAAAAGCAAAACCACTGCTTGAGGACCCTGAACCTCCCTCACTAAGCCCCACATCAGACCTAACCTTCTTGACTCCAGCCATCAACTTGAGGTCCTCAATCTCTTTAAGGGCTGCTTCTAGGGCTTGTTGACTATCTGTTAACTGCTGAGTCTTCTCCCTCCGAATCTTGTGGACTTGCTCCACCTCTTCCTTCTTGAAAGCCATTTGCACCTCAAAGAACTCTTCTTTTTCCTTATATCTCTTCAACTCTTGCTCTCTCTGTCCCTGCTACCAGACAATGGACTGACGAGCTTCCTTGAGAGTCTTTGAATTCTTCTTGCGTTCAACTTCTCTTTATGCTTCCATCATGCCCAACCTGTGGAAGTGAGCTTCCCTTCTGTCGCTCCCGACAAATGAAATTGGATCAGATGAAGATGAAGGTACAGACGCGAACGGTCGGCGAGAGGAACAATGAGAACACATAGCCGTGAACTCACTGGAGATGAATAGAGTCGCCAGCTAGGCATTTTTATCCCGGAGGAAAGGCAATGCTGCATAGACCTAGGAAAAGATATGGATAAGACGGTTGCGAACCAGAGAGACTGAGAAAGGGGGTTGGTTACAACCTGGGAAGGTATTAGAACCAAGATTGTCCGTCGTACTCGACGGGATCCACGCTTAAAAGATTTGTGTTTTAAAGGGGTAGTGTCAGTGCAATTTGTGTATAAAAGAGATGGAAAGGATGTACAGGTGTCAGTGTAAGAAAAGTGTGAAGTGTGATATGTATAAATGATGTGTCAGTGAAAGAATGAGAATGAATTGCTCAAGATAATGAGGCTTAAAAGAATGATGCTGGAAGAGGGGGAATGTACAGAGTCTTTTGTTCGATAACTGTTAAGTTATGCCTACGTATCCTCTCGTGCAATGAGGAAGTCAGAACATCGTAGTTCGACCCAAAGAGACTGAAAGGTGAATTGACTTGCGAACTGCTTGCTTGCCTATGCTCAAGTGTATGACCTGTCTGGCTCAGGTGCTAACTGTCTTGCATTAGACGGAAGAAGCAAGTTCTCGGTTGTGAGTGAAGGTGATGAGAAAAGAATCCCAGAGGAGACGATTATTGTTTGTTTTTGTGTTTTCAGTCTTTTATTGCTTTTGAAAGTTTGTCATAAGTTAATGAGCTTAAGCCTAAACCAATGGATTTAGTAAACTCATCACATCTTCCCTCTGATTAGGGGTAATGAGAATACCTTAAGTGTGAAGTCAGCTTCTCACACTTAATTACCCTGATGCAGGATTAAGATCATTAACCTACTTGTGATTATTTAGATGTTTTTTGGTGTTTTTGTTTAGTGTTGAGTAATGAGGTTAAGCCATAATCAAGGATTAAACAGACTCATTACACCATCCTAATAGAAGGATAATAGGTGAGAATGTTTAAGCTGAGGAAAACTCCTCAACTTAATCCATGATTAGGGATTAAACTCATGACAAAACAAGCCTTTGATTAAGTGGATTTTATTTAATGATATGATGATGAAGTGAGTTTTATGATTTGTAAGACAACTTGAGGGGGACTTGTCCATTAACACTAGGGTTAGTCCTTCTTAACCAATTAAGGAAGAATTAGAACCCTAATGCAAGGCCCAAGTTACAAGTGTGATGTCTTGATGATTATTAAGTGAATTGATTAAGAGATTTAAACACATTAAGGGTTTAACACTTAGGATTAAAGTTATACACTCCATCCTAATAGAAGGATGCAGGCATAAACTTAATCACAAAGCCTTAAAGCCTTTAGGGTTTAGTCCCTAATTATGAGATGAGAAGAGAAGACCCAAAGAGAGACACAAAGGTAAAACTATGAGGGGAGACTAATCAAAACCCTAATTCATTGTCATGCTTGGTTGTTCCTAAGGTTTGTGAGGTTAGACAAGAACAAACTTCAAAGGAGCCACCAGGAAGCAGATGAAAGGATCAAGAGAAGCAAAGTGACTTGCTTCATTCAAGAAGTCAAGTCACTTGAAGAAAGAAAGTAGGAGGAAGAAGAATGAGCAAGCTCAAACTCAAACACATATAAAAATGCAGCAATGGATGCAAGAGAGATGAAAAGAAAAGTTATGAGAAGTGAAGGCAAATTCACCTCTCAAATCACTTACCACCTGAAATGTTAGAAAGAAATGCAATGCAATGCAAAATGGGATGAGATGACATGATGATAAACAAAACCAGGAGCATGTTGATGATGCTAATGATGCTATGAGATGCTACAAGTATGAATCAAGGCATGGAGATGATCCTACAAGTTCATGGATGCATATGAAGCAAGCTAAGGAGCATGAACTTACATGAAAAGTTATGAAACATACAAGGCAAATGACATGGCAAATGCAAGATGCAATGATCAAACATGCTTTCTATATGTCTTATGATGTCAAATGAATCACATGGGTGCTTGAAATGTCATGGCAAGTCATGTTATGCAAGAGAATGCAAGAAGGATGCAAATGGAAACCCAAATTAGGGTTTATGAATCAAACATCAAACAAAAACCAAAAACAGAAGCAAACCCTAAGATAAAAAATGGAAAATGCCACACAAAGGACCCCTAAACCTATACTAAACCAAAGCCCAAAGGAGAAGTCTCAACTCTTAACCAATCTCAAGTTATGATTTTTACAAGTTATTAGGGTTTTTAGGGTTTCCAAACAAGAAAATCATCAAACAAATTGAAAATGAGGAATCAAATCATGGCCATTTTATCCTAGAAACTACATGCTAAACACAATGCAATGCAAGAAGAATCAATGTCCAACTCTTCATGGATAGGCAGGAATGATTTTTTGAACTTAGGATCAAAATAATGCACAAAAATGGTTTTAATTCAATGAGAAATTCTTAAAATGACCAAGATCAAAAAAGAAATTTGGTTTGAAGGTTGGACAATGTTTCTAAATGTCTTAGAACATTTCATGAATTTTTTGGTGATTTTTAAACACCTAAAGGTATTTTTAATAAATTAATTTCCATTAATTAATTAAAAATAATCCTTTCAATATTTAAAAATACTTTTTTAATGATAAAAATAAAAACAAAAATATTTTTGTGTCATAAAAATTAATAAAACTTACAAGAAAAAGTTTCATAATTTTTAGACATTTTTTACTATTTTTAATAAATGAAACAAATAAAAGGAAAAGAAATGAAATAAAAATAAAGAAAAAGGAAAAGTAAACGAAAGGAGAGGCTGGGATTGCATCCTGGTTTGAATGCGTTGACTGGCGCCAGATCCAGTGGCCAGGATTGATTCTGAGGTAATTAATCTAATTATGAATTAATTAAACTAATGAAAAGAATTAGGGCTAATCAAATGAATCTGAGCCCTCCACTCACGCGCGAAGTCAACCAGTCAACCCAATCCAACGCACGAAATTCAAATGACACTAATTACAGGGATTAGGGCATAACTACTTTCAGGTGACCGGAGGGGAGCTCCGGTCATCTTCTCCGGCACTACCAAAACCCTAGAACACGTTTCAGGCATCTATTCCACAAATTAAGCATACCTAAATGATCCTCTAACATCCTAATACACGAATCTATGCTCAAACATTATTTAAACACCATGAATCAAGTGAATCGAAGAAAATAAATTCCACGGGCAAAATTTCAGAGGGACCATACAAACTCAATTTTCACTCATTTTTGATTCTGAAACCAACCCCATGACCAACAAGACATGAATAATCAATTTGTAACTAAAAAAACAAGCTTTGAGAGAAAAGTTTCCATGGTCATACCTGAGCTGGAAAGCTTCAAAACTGAGCTTCCAGAGCTTTCCTTGCGTGCAAATGGACTCCTTTGACTCCCCTGATGCTAATGGAGAGCTTGAAGTGAGCTTAGACAAGCTGCTTTGAGAAATCCAGTTCTGGTGTAGCAGGTTTCACAGTCTGGAAATGTGAGGTTTCAGGCCAATCCAATGGTGGATTCTTGCTCCTTTGAGTGTTTCTGACTTGTTGGTGAAAAGAAATGGGGTGTTTGTTGGCTGGATAATGAGATTAGAAGAGTTCTGGTTCTGAGGGTGAGAAATGGTGAAGCTCAGTTCATGCTGGTTTCAGGCTCAAGTCTTATTGGTTTGGGATCAATGGAACATGGTGAGTTGATGTGTGGAAATGGTTTGATTGTTTGAAGCTTGTGGAGGAAGATTCGAAGGAATATGCAAAATGGTGTGTTTTGGTGTATGTGTTGCTTGAGGGTGTTTCAGCCTTGCTTCCTTTATGAAATGGCTTGCAAATGGATAGTATATTTTAATCCAAGTGGCCAGAGGATGTGACATGGCCTGTGGTGATTGGGATGTTTACTTTTGCAAAATGTCAACTTTTTGTGTAAGGAAAGCATGGCTTGGTTCTAGGCTAGTACAAGGCATGGTTCTGGTGCAGCATGATGTGTGTGTGATGCTAGGCAGGTTCAGCAGCCAAGGCAGCTAGTTGGTGAAGTGTGATGAGTGTTTTTTTTTAAGTTGGCACATTTTTGAAACTTCATGAAAAGTCTTGTTACACAAACCATGGGCATGAGAAACTTTGGTCCAATTCTGACTTTTAGGGACTATGGAATGTTTGTGTCATGGTTTGATGCCAACTAGAGGTTACAATCAGCCTTGGGACATGATCTTGCAAATTTCACATTTGAGGCATGCCTTGAAAATTAGTGATTTTGGCCAACTTTGTCACACCATAACTTTTGATCCAAGAAGAATATGATCATGTTCTTGTACTTTTTGAAAAGGGAAAAATGTGATCTACAACTTTCATGACCAAAGGTTTTTCATTTGAAGCATTTTTGGATCAAGAATCAAGGCTTGAAAAATGACCTAAAATGAAGTATTCTTTGAAAAGTCAACTATGCCTAAAAAGTCAACATTTGCAAAAACTCCAAATTCTTGATTTTTGTGAACTTTAACCTTCTTCCATGATCAAATAAAGATCATATACACTCAAAATGATGAAGATCACCCATTGGTTGGGTCATTGGGGGCCTCAGATGCCCTGATTTTGCACTGACTTGTCTGAAAAGTCAACTCTTGATCAGATGACTTCCCCATGGAATTTCTTCATGAAAATTGATATGCATACTCCCTATACCATATAGAGACCAATGGAAACAAGAATGACAAAAAAATTTGGGGTTATGGCCTCTGAAACCAAAACCCTAATTTTAGGTCAACTGTGCAGTCTATCCTGGCTCTGCTTCCACACAAACCTCAGTCCTTGTGATTATTTTGAAATCTTGACTTTGAGAGGATTTAATATGATATAAGAACACATTTGGATCCCTTTGAAGTGATTGGTGGCCCTTGGAGTGGCTCAAGAAGCTTTGGGATTGCTCAGATCACAAACCCTAGGTGCAGATGACTTAGAAACTATGCAGTGAATCAAAAATGAGATATGAGATGATATGATTGTGTTTATGCATATGAAATCATCACAAGTCATGGTGTGAATGGGTGAGGGCAAATTTGGGGTGTTTACAGCTGCCCCTATTCAAACATGAGTTAGCTGTGCAGATTGTAAGCGAAGGCTTAACAGGCAAACAAGATAACTTGTGGTTGAATACCAAAGACAGTCCAAAATTTGCACTCACAGAATGAAGAAGAAAATGGATATAGATTGTAAAAGTAAATAAAGTATGATTATAGAGTGTGAGCGATGGAGGACGACCGTCGAGCAGAGGACGACTGCTGGGTAAAGAGCACTGACGGGGGCGGCCGACATGCTGAAAGTGCTGAAAATAAAGCGATGACGGGGACGGCCGACATGCTGGGGATAAGAAGTAAAGCCAAGACGGGGACGGCCGACTAGCTGGAAAAAGTGAGATGTCATGATGGGGACGACCATCAAGATAAAGCTGTAAAATTCTCTGGGGATCAAATGAAACATGACAGGGACGGCCATCAAGTTCATAAAGTAGAGTAATCAACGATGGGGACGGCCATCGGGCTAAAATGAAAAGGGACCACGACGGGGACGGCCATCGGGTTAAAGAATAAATGAAATGAACAGATGATGAGGTACGGTCATCAAAGGTGAAGGACGATCACTTAGCAGGGGACGGCTGCTCTATTGGGTTAAGATGAGGGACGGTCATCTTAGGTGGAGGACGACCACCTGGCAGGGTACGGCTGCCGAAAATATCGCGACATAGGACGAATGCCGGATAAAAGGTCAACGATGGGGACGGCCATCGGACGAGCATGATGGAGGACGACCATCAAGAAGTGGAGGACGACCACCTAGCAGGGGACGGCTGCTCTCGAGGTTTCTCATGACATAGGACGAATGTCAGATAACCAAAAAAAAATCAACAATGGGGACGGCCATTGGATAAAATGATGCAGGACGATCATCAAGAGGTGGAGGACGACCACCTAGCAGGGGACGACTGCTAAAAAACAACGATGGGGACGGCCATCGGATGAGCATGATGGAGGAAGACCATCAAGAGGTGGAGGACGACCACCTAGCAGGGTACGGCTGCTCTCAAGGTTATCATAACACAGGACGAGTGTTAGATAAAAAGAAAATTTGCTTTGTTGGCGATCTACTGGGGAAATAGTAAACACGGACGAGTATTTACAACCAAGAAAAGAAAGTATAAGTGTTTAGATATGGTGTATAGATCAAAGATGCGGACGAGTATCCTTAAGACTATGATACGGACGAGTATCATGTAGAAACAAACTGACACATGTTTCGAGATGATGATAGGGACGAGTATCAACTGGTTAACAGGGAACACGGACGAGTGTTGTATCTGAAGGGACTCCTTTGGGGAATAGTAGACACGGACGAGTATCTATATTCAAGAAGACATAAGTATTTGGCACGGTGTATGGATTAAAGATGCGGACGAGCATCCTTAAGACTATGATACGGACGAGTATCATGTCGAAACAAACCCTAGATGCAATGTTCTGAGATGATGGTACGGACGAGTACCAACTGGTTAACAAAGAACAAGGACTATTGTTGAATCTGTGGATGTAAATGGTATATACAAGATACGGACGAATATCTGTATAAGTGTAACATGAGTAGTGAGTATTGTATAGATGAGTGTTTATCTGCTGGGGAGAGTGACACGGACGAGTGTCAAGAGAAAAGTATAATATTAACAAGTGTATGGGTGATAAAGGTGTAAGCAACTGCGCTGGGGATACGACACGGACGGGTGTCAAGAAAGTGTATATACAAGTATATGTGAGTGCAAAGAGGATGTCTTTGGCTTTCTGCTGGTGATTTGACACGGATGGATGTCAGGAAGTATCTGTAATACGGGTGATCTTGTTTGTAAAGTGTATTCAGGCAACCTTACTGGGGAGCGATGACACGGACAGGTGTCAAAAGGTGTATATACTGGCGTTTGGGAATTGTGAGGCAACTGCTTTTGCTGGGGACTCTGGGGGATTTCGGGGAGAGTATTCTGTATCCTGATGGATGATTATTATTCACAAGTGTTCAATTCACAACATGACTTATGATTATGCTATGTATTTGATTTTTGCCGTAATGCTCCGTATTAGACGGAATGCTACGCTCTGAGGGGATAATATGATGCGAATGCTATGATTATGTAAAGAGGCGCAGATCCGGGATTCGGATCCCGTTGCTGCGAAGATCTCTGGTTGATCTGCTCGAAGCGGACATCCTAGCTGGGGATGAGATCGGTGATGGATCTAATGAGTTGTATCTGCTTGGGGATACATGTCACTGGTTGACATATCCTCGTAATATGGGACCCAGCTGGGGTTTGTAGAAGTCTTCTGTACTCTGTTGTGACTTCTTCATGCGTTACTCTTCTGAACAGAGGATGAGGATTCTGCGGGGAGATGGTTCCCTGACTTCTGCATTCTGCTGAGGAAGAATGATTGGCACTACGGCTGGGGAACGTTGTTATCAACTCAGCTGGGGAGGAAGCAACTCAGCTGGGGAGAGTAATGAGAGGCAACTCCGCTGGGGAAATGGGCACCTTCCCGTGCCACGTGGAAGATAGACCGAGTTGATAATGATTTGCCAGCTTGTTGAGGGTGAAGCTTTCATGCCCTAAGCTGTGCTTCTGGATACCTGCAATCCTGCAAAGATAAGGGAACGTACAAATGGTCCCGAGGTATCCTTTACTGGATTCCATCATAGGAGTTAAGCATTCTTGAGAGTAAGTATATTCCCTGTAAGCATGTGTTTCTATTTTTTAGAGAAAAGCATCTGTACTTATACAATCAGTTTTTTAGAGACATCAGACACCCTTTGCAAATAAAAATGTACAAGACGAAACATGACTGAAAATCTGATTTTATTAATTCATGTGCCCTGAATTGGCAAGATACAGTCAAGGAAACATATCTCCTGAAATGAAGAGACTGTTACAAATTGAGAAACAAAGTGCTGGCGATGTTGACGACGCTTTAGGGAGCTTCCTCTTCTGCTATGACTCATATGACTTTCGACGTTCTTCTCGTCTTGCTTTCCGAAGAGGGTTGATTCTGATAGAAGCTTGATCCTTTCGAGGCTTACCAAGTTGTAAGTGATACAGACGAATTCAGAATGCAGTTATTCGCTTATTCCCTTATTTTGCATGGATCGCCCTTTCGGGTTTTCAATCCATCGGGATACCCATTTCTGCCTGAGCTGTCCAATGCGGCTTTTCAACTCAGCGGGTGTACACATTTTTTTCATTTATTTCCCTTATTTTTGCCCGAGTCTTTTATTCTGTTTTTGACTCGCCGGGATGCCCTATTTTTGCCTGGACTTACATTCTGTTTTTGTGTCCAGCGGGTCATTTTTATGCGAAGTATTTTTTAACTGCATCTGAATTCACAGGGGACGGGAAATCTTCACCATCCATGGTGCTGAGCATCAGTGCTCCACCAGAGAAAACTTTCTTTACCACGAATGGTCCTTCATAATTGGGAGTCCATTTGCCCCTGTGGTCTGTATGCGGAGGGAGGATTCTCTTCAGTACAAGATCTCCTACTTGGTACTCTCGATGCCTGACTTTCTGATCGAAGGCTCTCTTCATTCTTTTCTGATACAACTGCCCATGACAGATTGCAGCCAATCTTTTCTCTTCAATCAGACTCAGTTGCTCGTATCGGGACCGAATCCATTCTGCTTCACTCAGTTTAACATCCGTTAATACCCGCAAAGAGGGCAATTCAACTTCAACAGGTAGGACTGCTTCCATACCATACACAAGCTGATACGGTGTTGCCCCAGTGGATGTTCTGATTGACGTGCGGTACCCATGCAAGGCAAACGGTAGCATTTCATGCCAGTCTTTGTAGGTGACTACCATCTTCTGCACAATCTTCTTGATATTCTTATTAGCTGCCTCAACAGCGCCGTTCATCTTTGGCCTGTAAGGAGAAGAATTGTGATGTTGAATTTTGAAGTCCCGGCATAATTCAACCATCATTTTGTTGTTTAAGTTGGAACCATTATCAGTAATGATTCGCTCGGGAACTCCGTATCGACAGATGATATCTCTCTTCAGAAATCTGGCTACCACTTGTCTTGTAATGTTTGCATATGAAACTGCTTCGACCCACTTGGTGAAATAGTCAATAGCAACCAGGATGAATCTGTGGCCGTTTGAAGCAGTTGGCTCAATCTTGCCAATCATATCAATGCCCCACATGGCAAAGGGCCATGGTGAAGACATGATGTTCAAAGGATTGGGAGGCACATGCACCTTGTCTGCATAAATCTGGCATTTATGGCATTTTCTAGCATAGGCACAGCAGTCTGCATCCATTGTGATCCAGTAATAACCTGATCTTAACAACTTTTTAGCCATGGCATGCCCTCCTGCATGGGTACCAAAGGATCCTTCGTGCACTTCATGCATCAACAAGTCTGCTTCCGTCTTATCGACACATCTGAGGAGTACCATATCAAAGTTCCTTTTGTATAAAGACCCATCAGTGTTCAGAAAGAAACTACCAGCAAGCCTTCTCAAAGTCTTCTTATCATTGGAAGATGCCCCAGGTGGGTATGTTTGATCCTCCAAGAAGCACTTAATGTCATGGAACCAAGGCTTATCATCCTTGACAACTTCTGCTGCAAACACATATGCTGGTCTATCAAGTCTGGACACTGAAATCTGAGGTACAACGTTAGCAGCTTGAACTTTGATCATGGATGAAATGGTAGCAAGGGCATCTGCAAACTGATTCTCGTCCCGAGGGATATACTCAAGCTTGACTGCTGTGAAGAAAGTCAATAACCTTCTTGTATAATCCCTGTAAGGTATCAGATGATCCTGGTGAGTGTACCATTTTCCGTTAGTTTGATTAACTACCAGAGCTGAATCTCCGAATACAGTCAACGTTTTGATCCTGAGGTCAATGGCTTCCTCAAGACCCATAATGCAAGCTTCGTATTCAGCTTCGTTGTTAGTGCAGTTGAAAGTGAGTTTTGCCGAGAAAGGCATGTGAACCCCTTTAGGTGTAATGAGTACTGCACCAACACCACGACCATTCATGTTAACAGCCCCGTCAAACATCATAGTCCATTCTTCTTCCGGGTCAGGCCCTTCAGTGTGAATAGGCTCTTCATGATCTTTTGATTTTATGAACATGATGTCTTCATCAGGGAAGTCAAATCTCATAGGATGGTAGTCATCGATGGGTTTCTCAGCAAGATATTCAGATAGTACACTGCCCTTGATGGCTTTCTGAGATGTGTACTGTATGTCGTATTCCGTGAGAATCATTTGCCATCTTGCAACCCGTCCGGTAAGAGCTGGCTTCTCGAAAATGTACTTAACTGGGTCCATTTTGGAGATCAATAAAGTAGTGTGGGTCAGCATATACTGTCTCAGTCGGCGAGCAGCCCACGCTAAAGCACAGCAAGTTTTCTCGAGCAGTGAATAACGCTGTTCACAGTCGGTAAACTTTTTGCTTAGGTAGTATATTGCATACTCTTTTCGACCAGACTCGTCATGCTGGCCCAGCACACACCCCATTGACTCTTCTAATACTGTCAAGTACATTATTAGAGGTCTCCCTTCAACTGGAGGCATAAGGATTGGAGGTTCTTGCAGATATTCTTTGATCTTGTCAAAAGCCTTCTGGCAGTCTTCGTTCCACCTGACCGTCTGTTCTTTTCTTAACAGTTTGAACAAGGGTTCACATGTTGCTGTGAGGTGAGATATGAACCGTGAAATGTAGTTCAATCGGCCTAAGAACCCTCGAACTTCTTTCTCAGTCCTTGGTGCAGGCATCTCTTGAATAGCTTTGACTTTATAAGGGTCAACTTCAATCCCTTTCTCGCTTACAATAAAGCCCAGCAGCTTACCGGATCGCACCCCGAATGTGCATTTGTTGGGGTTCAGCTTTAGTTGGTACTTCCTCAGACGCTTGAATAACTTGAGCAGATTTACCAGGTGATCTTCCTCTGTGAGGGACTTGGCAATCATATCATCCACATAACATTCTATTTCTTTATGGATCATATCGTGGAATAATGTCACCATAGCCCGTTGATATGTTGCACCAGCATTCTTCAGTCCGAATGGCATCACTTTGTAACAGAACGTGCCCCAAGGTGTGATGAATGTTGTCTTCTCCATGTCTTCAGGTGACATCTTGATCTGGTTGTATCCTGAAAATCCATCCATGAAGGAGAATACCGAGAACTGAGCCGTATTATCCACCAATACATCAATGTGAGGTAATGGGAAGTCATCTTTCGGGCTAGCTCTGTTCAGATCCCGGTAGTCAACACACATCCTTACTTTGCCGTCTTTCTTAGGCACAGGTACTATGTTAGCAACCCACGGTGGGTAGCTAGTTACAGCAAGGAACCCGGCGTCCCACTGCTTTTGTACCTCTTCCTTGATTTTCATAGCCATATCTGGGCGAGTTCGGCGCAGTTTCTGTTTAACTGGTGGGCATTCTTCCCTCAGAGGCAGCTTGTGCACAACAATGTCGGTGTCCAACCCTGGCATATCTTGATACGACCAAGCAAACACGTCCACATACTCTTGAAGCAGATCAATCAGTTGTCTCTTCACTGAGTCTTGCAGGCAGGCCCCGATTTTAACCTCTTTCACGTCTTCATCTGTACCAAGATCAATCACTTCAATCTCCTCCTGGTGAGGAGTGATAACCTTTTCCTCTTGCCTCAACAACCTGGCTAGCTCTTCAGGAAGCTCATATTCTTCATCAACCCCTTCATCAGCTTGATTGATCGGATTGTCAAAGTCATACGAAGTCATAGCCGTGCTGTTGTCGGTGCTGTCAGGAAGGCACTCTCTGCAAGGGTTCAGTTTGTTCATTTTAGTGATTGATTTTAATCTTGCTCAAAAAAGTGAAATAAAGTTATCATTTTGAAAACATCGCCATTTATTTTTTTGTACAAAAAGAAAAATGGAAAAACAGTGAGCGGAAAAGGAAAAGACTCGTTTGCAAAAAGATGTCTGATATTTCATTAATTAATCTTGTTTGCACAAAAAGTACAGATGGCCCGATTACAAAATGAGTCTTGTCATCTTGGGCAAGATGCAAGACTTTGATGCATGCTATAAAAATATAGGAAATAATAATTACTCTGCATGAGTAACTCTTATAATTTCCTGGGAAGACCAGTTCGAGATACTGCTCCCCGGGATCTTCGGACGAATCCAATTCTCCAGATTGCGCTCCTCTTCCAGCTCGTCTTCCAAATTGTTGATAGCATCGGGGGTGAGCATCCCCCCACTGACAAAACTAGGCTTCTCAGCAGCCTCTGCTTGATTTTGAGTTGGTCTGTAACCCAACCCAAATTTGTCCTTCTTCTCTTCCACAGATACGACCTTGCCCCAGCCTTGGGCAGTTCCCTCTTCAACAACCTTCCGGGCTTGCTGATAAGATGACATGGAGATTCCAGGTACAACAGATGCTTCATTGACATTCAAGGCCTCAAAACCTTGGCTCATTGTTTCATGGATCTCCCCATCCATCTCAATGTACTTATAAGTAGCCAGATGGCTAACAAATATATCCTCCTCCCCACAGATTGTGACAACTTGGCCTTCCCATTCAAATTTTAACTTCTGGTGAAGGGTAGACGTTACTGCGCCAGCGGCGTGAATCCAAGGTCTACCCAACAAACAACTATAGGCAGGCTGAATGTCCATCACATAGAAGATAGTTGTAAAGGTCTGTGGGCCAATTGTCACAGGCAGCTCTATTTCCCCCAGAACCGACCTCTTAGAACCATCAAAGGCTCTTACCACCAGGTTACTGGGTCTCAATGCTAATCCTTCATACTCTAGCTTCACCAGAGCCTTCTTTGGTAAGACATTCAGGGATGACCCTGTGTCCACCAGCACATGTGAAAGGACTGCTCCTTTGCATTCCATGGTGATGTGCAAGGCTTTGTTGTGGTTGCGGCCATCCGTTGTCAAGTCAGTATTGGTGAACCCTAGCCCATTGCTAGCAGTAACATTTCCAACCATGGTTTCCAATTGATTGACAGTAATCTCTTCAGGCACGTAAGCTGCGTGCAAGACTTTGAGTAGTGCATTCCGATGGGCTTCGGAGCACATAAGCAGAGATAAGATAGAGATCTTGGATGGCGTCTGGTGAAGCTGATCCACAATTTTATAA
The DNA here is from genome assembly GCA_963966055.1 of Lathyrus aphaca. Classification (NCBI taxonomy): domain Eukaryota; kingdom Viridiplantae; phylum Streptophyta; class Magnoliopsida; order Fabales; family Fabaceae; genus Lathyrus; species Lathyrus aphaca. The sequence continues at coordinate 291,371,458 of OZ014519.1, read as the reverse complement.
TCACTCTTTTTGATGATCCTCATAAACTCATCAACTTCTTGATCGAATGGTGTTTTCACAGTTTCTTTAACAGCTTGATCTTCCTGCACCGGGCTCTTTCCTTTTGCCTTGGCAGCAGCTTCTGCTTCGGCAGTGGGTCTTTGAATTGGTGGAGCAAAGAGACGTCCGCTTCGGGTGAAGCCTCCGCCTCCTCCCACATTATCTACTTGTGGTGCAGGTGTTGATGTTTCAAGAGTGATTCTTTTTCCTTCGCAGTACACGTCAGAGCCATAGTGCCAAGGGATGGCCCTACTACTTTCATATGGTACTGGTCCAGGCACTGTGACAGTGACTGGACTGATGGCTGCTGCTGAAGGGACTGTAATTGTTTGTGGATCATAATAAATCGTAACTGGTGCTCTGATGGGAGCAGCACCTTCTGAATTATAGGCAGAGTTGTTCTCAGGATCATAAAATATGGTGACAGTAGAGACATCTTCATGATTTGTTGCTGGAGTTGTAGGAGACATTGTCGGAAGTATGAATGTTGCTGTTGTAGGAGATTCAAAATGGAATGAAGCTGAAGTTGTAGCAGGAGAAATTATTGATAACTGGTCATTTGAGAAGATTGATGAAGTACTTGTTGATGAAGCCGAAGAATTGTCGGGAACAATGGTTGCTGCAGTTGTAGGAGGTTCTGAAACCGTTGCTGATGAGATTGCTGGATTTGTTGGGAATGATGTAGTGATCTGGAGCTGGCCACTCTGAATAAGGCCATCTATGCCATTCCTCAGATTATCGCACCCATTTACTGAGATATTGCAGTAAGCACACCCTAACTCGCATCCTGGGAACATGTTGCATTCCAAGAGCTGAGCCTTGATTTCTACCAATGGTGTCCTGATCTGTCCCACACTAGTTATTAAATAAGACGGCTTGTCCTCTTCAATAGCATTAATTCGGAGACCACCATGATTTGGCATAGGATTTTTGTTGACATTGGGTGGCAGTGCGAAATTCAGAGCTTTTGAGTCCACCAGGTCTTGTACCTTCATGTGCAAGGCTCTACACTTTTCTGTACTATGGCCAGGTGCGTTCGAATGAAAAGCACACCTAGCATTGGAGTCGTAGTTCCTGGGTAGACTGTTGGGATCTGGAGGTGCCAACGTCCTTAACTCAACTAGGTTGAGTTTCAGGAGCTGTGGCAGCAAGGTAGCATATGGCATGGGGATCGGATCGATCACTCTGTTAGCTTGAGATGGCCTCTGTTGGAATGGCCTTTGCTGGTTATTGTTGTTGGTGTTGCTGTTGTTGTAATTTCTTGGAGGATACTGATTTTGCTGATGGTACTGAGGTTGTGGCTGATAGTTTTGCTGAGGAGGTTGATAAACAGGTTGTGGATGAGCTGGAGCAGGGATGGTGACTGCAGCCACAAATCTGTGAACATATTGAGGCCTACCCCTGTTGGTGTGGATGGCATTAGTCTCACCAGTCCTTCTCGGGCCTGCAAAAGGCTTTCTTGCATTACTGGATGAGCTTGCACCATTGTCTGAGATCTTACCCATTTTCAACAGGCTTTCAATTCTCTCCCCGGCTATGACGACATCTGCAAAGCTGGTAGATGAGAAGGCAGCTAGCCTATCAATATAGGTTCCCTGAAGGGTGTTCATGAACATATCAGCCATTTCCCGTTCAGACATAGGTGGCTGGACAGCAGCAGCGAGCTGTCTCCATCTTTGAGCATATTCTCTGAAGCTCTCTCTAGATGATTGTGACATTCCCATTAGGAGGGTCCTGTTGGGTGCCATATCCAGATTATACTGATACTGTCTGATGAAGGCCTCTGCCAGGTCCTTCCAGCATCTAATTGTTGCTCTTGTCAGATGGGAGTACCATTCCCTAGAAGCTCCAGTCAAGCTATCTTCGAAGTAGAACATCCACAACTTCTCATCCATGGTATAGGCCTTTAGCCTTCCGAGAAAAGATTGTAGGTGAGTCCGAGGACAGGAAGTCCCATTATACTTTTCAAAACATGGCGGCTTAAACTTGTGGGGAATCCTGACCCCGTCTACTAAGCCCATATCCATGACATCGAACCCCAAAGAGTTTTGAGACTCTAAGGATCTTAACTTCTCAGCTATTTCATCCAATCTTCTATCATAAGCCTCTTCCCCGGCTCCCATTACTGTGAACTGGTCTTCTTGAGGGTCTTCTTGCAATACCCTCCCGGCTGTAGCAGTTCCTGGTATATTGACTGGAATGTTGGCCTCTGGATGGAGGTGTGGACCATAGACAGGGGGATTGACATGTGGTTGGACCCTTTCATTGTTGCTGGTCCCAGCAGTCCCTGGCTGATGATCTTCCTGATTTCTCCCTTCTACCAGTGCCCTGGGCCTCTCCTGGCTTTGAGCTATGTTGTTCATTACTTCCATAAACTGCGTCATTTGGGTTCTCATTTCCAACCTCTCGTTGGTCATCTGGTTTCTGACCTCAGTAAGGTCCTGCTGCATCTGATCCATCTGAATTCCCGGAAGGTTGTTTCGGGTAGGGTATCTGTGTGGCCTGTTGAGTGGGAACCCTCGTCGCCGAGCAATAATTCCTGAACATCACAACAGAGTTAGCAACAACAAAACAAAAACCTACAAAACAAACAAAGGGTTAGCATGCAATGCAGTATGCTTATTTGCTCTCAAGGTATCCGGCTTGGCGTTCAGTTTTGACCCTTCCAGACCCTTGAAGATGCTATTGAAGTTGCTTGAAAGAAACTCAGATGAAGCAAACTAACTCAAATATATATTACAGAAGGGGAAATAATACAACTTGTTCATTTTACAACACAAGCCCTCTAAGGGGTCAAAATTCATTACAAGAAAATAAAAGTACATGGAAAGAGAACAACAACAAACAAATGGTCAAACACCAAGGCCAAACTCATCCTCCCGAACTTCCTTGAGAAGTGCCTCGGTCACAGGATCAGCCGGACGCTCCGTAAGGTTCCTGATAAGAAGGTTCCTTGTTGCAATAGCTGCAGTCAGCTTCTTGTGTTGACCTTGGTCCTTTGACCTCTTCACTCCTGCTCTGATCTTCAGCTCTGATATCTCTCTCTGGGCTGCTGCCAGGGCTTCATGCTGCTCTTTTGCACTAGCTTCCATTTGCTCCATCTTGTCTTGAACTCTCTTGTCCTCCAGAGTACGAGCCTCGGTGATCCTGACCCACCTAGCCTGACTCTCCTTCAGATACAAGTCTGTCCTAGCTTTCTGGAATTGGGCTTCCTTGCAAGCATTCTTCAGGATTTGCTCTCCAGCCCTAGACTTCTTAATGTAATTTTCAGACTTCTCAATCTTAGCCAGATGCTCCTTCTTCAGCTTCTCCAATCTCTCAATATCCAATCTCCCATCACTCCTCTCATAGAGGGTCTTCTGCAAAGCTTGGGTTAACTTCTCATTTCTCTCCTTCAACTTTTCAAACTCTTCTAGACTGACAGTTGCTGGAGGTGGTGCTGTGGCTGGCCCAGGCACATCCTCAATAGTAAAGGGCATCCCAGAGAATTGAGCCCTAGCATAGGACCAATCATAGTATTGTGCTGATGCCACATTATTACACTTTCCCAGGATGGTTATCCCCTTAGTTTGAACATTATCCCAGGCCCAGGCTGCCTGCCTAACAATGGCCAGACTAATCTTGTTTTCACAGTAAAGAGTCTCAACCAAGTCCTGCGCCTTAGGAGTGTGGACCAGTGCATAGCCCAGTTGTCTTTTAAACAGCAGAGGGTTGTAGTTAATACTCCCCTTAACTCCTACTAGAGGCACATTGGGAAAATGCCCACAGCTGGTGATGATATCCCTGCCTTTTGTGCTCTGAGTGCACCATCTGATGTCAGCTGAAGTAAGAGTAGTAAGTCTTCCAGCCCAGTTTTTCTGCTGATGGGGATTCAAAAATGCATCTGTCCTGGGTAGATGCCTGAGAAGCCAAGTATGGAATAATGGAGCACAACACCTCACTAGTCTCCCCCTCTGCTTCTCATTCCTCTGATGCACTGAATAGTATAGATCACCCAATAAAGTTGGCACTGGGTTCCTTAGAATGAACAGATGAATTGCATTCTTGCTAATGAATCGAGGCTCATCTGCAAATAACACAATCCCATATATACTCAGGGCCAATAAAGCACAAACTGCTTTCCAATCTCCTAAAGAAGCCTTCAAAGCAGCTTGAGAAATCAAGAAATCCAGATGCAGGCCAGGGATTCCTGCCTTAGAAGTCATATGTTGCCCAATCAAGACTGGATCCAGATGCAATGCCTTTGCTACCTCCTCATTACTTGGGAAAACCATCTCAGGGTTGAAAGTGATTTCTCTCCTGATAGGTATACCAACTAATGATGAGTATTCTTCCAATAGAGGGCCCAACTGAAAGTCCTGGAAAGTGAAACATCTTAGTGGGGGATCATAAAACTGAAGGCAGGTGTGGATCAGGCTTCTCTGTGAAGGGTCCAGATCCATAACCATATCAAGTATATCTCCATGGTGTTCTCTGAACAATGGTACATGGTCTGGAGTGATCAGGGTCTGAATCCTCCTGATGTTAGATAGCTCTGGCTGGAAGAAGTGGTAAGTGATGTTGCTCTTTTTAGGAGCCATGATGTTGAGACTGAGTAGAGACAAGTGCTGATGATGATGCTGAAGAATGGGCCACTGATTGGCTGAAGTGGATAGCTGAAAGCTGAAGCAAGTGCTGATGAAGATAGGTCAATACTGAAGATGGGGCCAAAACCAAAACCAAATGAAGATGGATACCCTGAAACACAAATAAGCAAATGTCAATATGATGCAATGATTATGTATGCAAATGATATGCAAGGGTTTGTGACTGAGCTGGATCTGATCAAATGCTCTAATATAAGTCCATGTGTGTAAGAAATCCAGGTGGAGGTCTATAAGTCCAGTAACCAAGGTGGGGGACTCAAATAAAGAGCCACATATCCAGGGTTTAGAATCACAAGAACTGTTCCAACATGGAGTATTATTAATCATATCAAAGTAACTGGGTATTCTGAGTTCAAGGTACCTGCAAACCTGTAAACAGCCCAACCCCCTCACAGGTGGTGTTCTAGAACAAGGATCCTCAGACTTGGATCGGTTATGAGAAGTGTAAACACTTCTAACCCGGAGGTACAGTGTTTACAATAACCATAACAATTCCTCCTCTAATTCACCTCAGTTTCTGAAGGTCAATACTAAAAGGTCATCCAGACTTAGCAGGCTTCCCAGATAGCCCTAGCATTGCAGGAAATCTGCAACACAGAGTTCTCAAGAAGAAACCCACATCTGAACCGTGTTTCATATTCCCGCACCAGACCGAAATGGAATGGGAAAGAATATGATTCACTCTAGCCTAGGTGTCACTCAGGTCCCAGGTATAGGGCCTCAACTCTCAATGGAACACCCACCCACCAAAGCAAAAACCAGATCCAGCCAGCAGCATGACAGTATGATATATACAAAAGCAATAAAGAAAGCAGTAAAGCAACTGTACATAAAGCAAATAAACAAAACTAAATATACAAGCACAAATAAGCACATAACACCCCAGTAAACACAAATCAATCAAGCGTTAGGAGGAACCCACAAAAAGAACCAGAAGCCCTGGTTGCAGTATAAGGGTCCCCAGCAGAGTCGCCAAGTTGTCGCTCCCGACAAATGAAATTAGATCAGATGAAGGTACAGACGCGAACGGTCGGCGAGAGGAACAATGAGAACACACAGCCGTGAACTCACTGGAGATGAATAGAGTCGCCAGCTAGGCATTTTTATCCCGGAGGAAAGGCAATGCTGCATAGACCTAGGAAAAGATATGGATAAGACGGTTGCGAACCAGAGAGACTGAGAAAGGGGGTTGGTTACAACCTGGGAAGGTATTAGCACCCAGATTGTCCGTCGTACTCGACGGGATCCACGCTTAAAAGATTTGTGTTTTAAAGGGGTAGTGTCAGTGCAATTTGTGTATAAAAGAGCTGGAAAGGATGTACAGGTGTCAGTGTAAGAAAAGTGTGAAGTGTGATATGTATAAATGATGTGTCAGTGAAATAATGAGAATGAATTGCTCAAGATAATGAGGCTTAAAAGAATGATGCTGGAAGAGGGGGAATGTACAGAGTCTTTTGTTCGATAACTGTTAAGTTATGCCTACGTATCCTCTCGTGCAATGAGGAAGTCAGAACATCGTAGTTCGACCCAAAGAGACTGAAAGGTGAATTGACTTGTGAATTGCTTGCTTGCCTATGCTCAAGTGTATGACCTGTCTGGCTCAGGTGCTAACTGTCTTGCATTAGACGAAAGAAGCAAGTTCTCGGTTGTGAGTGAAGGTGATGAGAAAAGAATCCCAGAGGAGACGATTATTGTTTGTTTTTGTGTTTTCAGTCTTTTATTGCTTTTGAAAGTTTGTCATAAGTTAATGAGCTTAAGCCTAAACCAATGGATTTAGTAAAATCATCACATCTTCCCTCTGATTAGGGGTAATGAGAATACCTTAAGTGTGAAGTCAGCTTCTCACACTTAATTACCCTGATGCAGGATTAAGATCATTAACCTACTTGTGATTATTTAGATGTTTTTTGGTGTTTTTGTTTAGTGTTGAGTAATGAGGTTAAGCCATAATCAAGGATTAAACAGACTCATTACACCATCCTAATAGAAGGATAATAGGTGAGAATGTTTAAGCTGAGGAAAACTCCTCAACTTAATCCATGATTAGGGATTAAACTCATGACAAAACAAGCCTTTGATTAAGTGGATTTTATTTAATGATATGATGATGAAGTGAGTTTTATGATTTGTAAGACAACTTGAGGGGGACTTGTCCATTAACACTAGGGTTAGTCCTTCTTAACCAATTAAGGAAGAATTAGAACCCTAATGCAAGGCCCAAGTTACAAGTGTGATGTCTTGATGATTATTAAGTGAATTGATTAAGAGATTTAAACACATTAAGGGTTTAACACTTAGGATTAAAGTTATACACTCCATCCTAATAGAAGGATGCAGGCATAAACTTAATCACAAAGCCTTAAAGCCTTTAGGGTTTAGTCCCTAATTATGAGATGAGAAGAGAAGACCCAAAGAGAGACACAAAGGTAAAACTATGAGGGGAGACTAATCAAAACCCTAATTCATTGTCATGCTTGGTTGTTCCTAAGGTTTGTGAGGTTAGAAAAGAACAAACTTCAAAGGAGCCACCAGGAAGCAGATGAAAGGATCAAGAGAAGCAAAGTGACTTGCTTCATTCAAGAAGTCAAGTCACTTGAAGAAAGAAAGTAGGAGGAAGAAGAATGAGCAAGCTCAAACTCAAACACATATAAAAATGCAGCAATGGATGCAAGAGAGATGAAAAGAAAAGTTATGAGAAGTGAAGGCAAATTCACCTCTCAAATCACTTACCACCTGAAATGTTAGAAAGAAATGCAATGCAATGCAAAATGGGATGAGATGACATGATGATAAACAAAACCAGGAGCATGTTGATGATGCTAATGATGCTATGAGATGCTACAAGTATGAATCAAGGCATGGAGATGATCCTACAAGTTCATGGATGCATATGAAGCAAGCTAAGGAGCATGAACTTACATGAAAAGTTATGAAACATACAAGGCAAATGACATGGCAAATGCAAGATGCAATGATCAAACATGCTTTCTATATGTCTTATGATGTCAAATGAATCACATGGATGCTTGAAATGTCATGGCAAGTCATGTTATGCAAGAGAATGCAAGAAGGATGCAAATGGAAACCCAAATTAGGGTTTATGAATCAAACATCAAACAAAAACCAAAAACAGAAGCAAACCCTAAGATAAAAAATGGAAAATGCCACACAAAGGACCCCTAAACCTATACTAAACCAAAGCCCAAAGGAGAAGTCTCAACTCTTAACCAATCTCAAGTTATGATTTTTACAAGTTATTAGGGTTTTTAGGGTTTCCAAACAAGAAAATCATCAAACAAATTGAAAATGAGGAATCAAATCATGGCCATTTTATCCTAGAAACTACATGCTAAACACAATGCAATGCAAGAAGAATCAATGTCCAACTCTTCATGGATAGGCAGGAATGATTTTTTGAACTTAGGATCAAAATAATGCACAAAAATGGTTTTAATTCAATGAGAAATTCTTAAAATGCACCAAGATCAAAAATGAAATTTGGTTTGAAGGTTGGACAATGTTTCTAAATGTCTTAGAACATTTCATGAATTTTTTGGTGATTTTTAAACACCTAAAGGTATTTTTAATAAATTAATTTCCATTAATCAATTAAAAATAATCCTTTAAATATTTAAAAATACTTTTTTAATGATAAAAATAAAAACAAAAATATTTTTGTGTCATAAAAATTAATAAAACTTACAAGAAAAAGTTTCATAATTTTTAGACATTTTTTACTATTTTTAATAAATGAAACAAATAAAAGGAAAAGAAATGAAATAAAAATAAAGAAAAAGGAAAAGTAAACGAAAGGAGAGGCTGGGATTGCATCCTGGTTTGAATGCGTTGACTGGCGCCAGATCCAGTGGCCAGGATTGATTCTGAGGTAATTAATCTAATTATGAATTAATTAAACTAATGAAAAGAATTAGGGCTAATCAAATGAATCTGAGCCCTCCACTCACGCGCGAAGTCAACCAGTCAACCCAATCCAACGCACGAAATTCAAATGACACTAATTACAGGGATTAGGGCATAACTACTTTCAGGTGACCGGAGGGGAGCTCCGGTCATCTTCTCCGGCACTACCAAAACCCTAGAACACGTTTCAGGCATCTATTCCACAAATTAAGCATACCTAAATGATCCTCTAACATCCTAATACACGAATCTATGCTCAAACATTATTTAAACACCATGAATCAAGTGAATCGAAGAAAATAAATTCCACGGGCAAAATTTCAGAGGGACCATACAAACTCAATTTTCACTCATTTTTGATTCTGAAACCAACCCCATGACCAACAAGACATGAATAATCAATTTGTAACTAAAAAAACAAGCTTTGAGAGAAAAGTTTCCATGGTCATACCTGAGCTGGAAAGCTTCAAAACTGAGCTTCCAGAGCTTTCCTTGCGTGCAAATGGACTCCTTTGACTCCCCTGATGCTAATGGAGAGCTTGAAGTGAGCTTAGACAAGCTGCTTTGAGAAATCCAGTTCTGGTGTAGCAGGTTTCACAGTCTGGAAATGTGAGGTTTCAGGCCAATCCAATGGTGGATTCTTGCTCCTTTGAGTGTTTCTGACGTGTTGGTGAAAAGAAATGGGGTGTTTGTTGGCTGGATAATGAGATTCGAAGAGTTCTGGTTCTGAGGGTGAGAAATGGTGAAGCTCAGTTCATGCTGGTTTCAGGCTCAAGTCTTATTGGTTTGGGATCAATGGAACATGGTGAGTTGATGTATGGAAATGGTTTGATTGTTTGAAGCTTGTGGAGGCAGATTCGAAGGAATATGCAAAATGGTGTGTTTTGGTGTATGTGTTGCTTGAGGGTGTTTCAGCCTTGCTTCCTTTATGAAATGGCTTGCAAATGGATAGTATATTTTAATCCAAGTGGCCAGAGGATGTGACATGGCCTGTGGTGATTGGGATGTTTACTTTTGCAAAATGTCAACTTTTTGTGTAAGGAAAGCATGGCTTGGTTCTAGGCTAGTACAAGGCATGGTTCTGGTGCAGCATGATGTGTGTGTGATGCTAGGCAGGTTCAGCAGCCAAGGCAGCTAGTTGGTGAAGTGTGATGAGTGTTTTTGCAAGTTGGCACATTTTTGAAACTTCATGAAAAGTCTTGTTACACAAACCATGGGCATGAGAAACTTTGGTCCAATTCTGACTTTTAGGGCCTATGGAATGTTTGTGTCATGGTTTGATGCCAACTAGAGGTTACAATCAGCCTTGGGACATGATCTTGCAAATTTCACATTTGAGGCATGCCTTGAAAATTAGTGATTTTGGCCAACTTTGTCACACCATAACTTTTGATCCAAGAAGAATTTGATCATGTTCTTGTACTTTTTGAAAAGGGAAAAATGTGATCTACAACTTTCATGACCAAAGTTTTTTCATTTGAAGCATTTTTGGATCAAGAATCAAGGCTTGAAAAATGACCTAAAATGAAGTATTCTTTGAAAAGTCAACTATGCCTAAAAAGTCAACATTTGCAAAAACTCCAAATTCTTGATTTTTGTGAACTTTAACCTTCTTCCATGATCAAATAAAGATCATATACACTCAAAATGATGAAGATCACCCATTGGTTGGGTCATTGGGGGCCTCAGATGCCCTGATTTTGCACTGACTTGTCTGAAAAGTCAACTCTTGATCAGATGACTTCCCCATGGAATTTCTTCATGAAAATTGATATGCATACTCCCTATACCATATAGAGACCAATGGAAACAAGAATGACCAAAAAATTTGGGGTTATGGCCTCTGAAACCAAAACCCTAATTTTAGGTCAACTGTGCAGTCTATCCTGGCTCTGCTTCCACACAAACCTCAGTCCTTGTGATTCTTTTGAAATCTTGACTTTGAGAGGATGTAATATGATATAAGAACACATGTGGATCCCTTTGAAGTGATTGGTGGCCCTTGGAGTGGCTCAAGAAGCTTTGGGATTGCTCAGATCACAAACCCTAGGTGCAGATGACTTAGAAACTATGCAGTGAATCAAAAATGAGATATGAGATGATATGATTGTGTTTATGCATATGAAATGATCACAAGTCATGGTGTGAATGGGTGAGGGCAAATTTGGGGTGTTTACACCTTCCAGCAAAGTCTTTCTCTTTAGCCTCCCAGGTGTTCTGCATCTTCAACAATTTCTCTTCAGCATCAATCTTGGCCCGGTTGGCAAGTTGATACAGACTAACCACTTTAGTGTTCTCCACTCTGACTTCATGCAGCTGGGCTTCCAACCTCTTGAATTCTTCCAAAGACACAGTATCAGCAGACTCAGCAACTGGAGGAACTGGAGATGAGAATGGCAGCAATACCCTTCTGGCTCTGTCTTTCAACCAAGCTTCATACTCCGGGAATGTCTGATTGTTGCACTTTCCAAAACTAGCTATCCCTTCTCCTTTAATGCACTTCCAGGCTCCAACCACCTTCCTCACTAAAGGCATATTGTCCTTTACAGGGAAGTAGAAAATAGGGGACAACTTCAATTCTTCTGGTACCTCTCTCAAGGCATATCCCAACTGTCTTCTTAACAAGATTGGATTGTAGTTGATCCCTCCAGTTACTCCCAATAAAGGTACACTAAGATAACTCCCACAGCTAGTGATGAAACGTGCACCTTGCAGCCTTTGAGTAATCCACCTGACATCCTTGGCAAGCAACTTTTCCAGCTTCTGAGCCCATACCAAGGTGTGGTCACTAAACACTCCAGTACTAGGTAGATGCCTCATGAACCACATATGAAATAAAGGAGCTTAGCAACGAACTAAACCTCCCCTCTTCTTCTCAGTCTTGTAGTGCACTGAGTAATACAAATCTCCGAGCAATGTAGGCACAGGATTCTTCAGCAAAAAGAGATGTATGGCATTCATATCTATGAATTTCTCCATATCAGCAAACAAGATAATGCCATAGACAGAAAGAGCCAAGATAGCACATATAACATCCCATTCTTCCTCAACAGCCAACTCTTCCACCTTCTTTACCAGAGTCTCCAAAGAAAATCCAGGTACACCCCCTTTAATGATGGTCAAATAATTCACAGCAGAAGTGCTCAAATAAAGAGCCTTAGCAATAGCCTCAGGTGAAGGTCTACTCATTTCAGTATTGAACGGAATCTGGTCTCGAACAGGGACTCCCAAGATCAAAGCATACTCCTCCAACAAAGGACCTAGCTGAAAATCAGGAAAAGTGAAACAACGGAGCTGAGGATCATAGTACTGAAGCAGGGTATGAATGGAACTCCTCTCAGAAGGATCTAACTCTACCACCACATCCAGAATACTCCCATAAGCCTTCCTGAATCTCTCTACATGATTGGGTGTAATCAGCTTCACCATCTTATGTAACAGGCCAACCTTAGTGTCAAAGAACTTGAAATGAATATTCTGCTTGCGAGGATCTTCCATCTCTGAAGAGGATACCGGAACCGGAAGCAAAGATATGAACTTGTGAATGAAAACAAAACATGATTAATGATGAAATGATGCAATGCAAATGCAAATGCAAAGACATATGATCCATCTAGAACTGTCTGGAATCTGGATACCAAAGCCACATGATCAGAAACCCCAAATCCTCTGGATATCAGCCCATAATCACTCAGATAATCTCAAATACTCCCAATCAAGAACCAGATAATCTTAAGAACTCCAGAACCAAAGTCACTGTATCAGAACATGAAACTGCACTGGTAATAAGGGTATGATGGAGTCAGGGGTTCTTGCAAACCTGTAAACCCCTTCCAATCTCACAGGTGCGCTCCAGGTCAAACATAACGGACTCTCAAAGCCGAATAACAATAATACTTTCACCATTTCCGAGAAATGGCTCATGAACTAATCAGGGAATCGATTAGGCATTATGTACTACGCAGGGAGGCCTCAGCTGAGTCCGGGAAAAACAAGCATCCCTTATAAGTCCTCAGCTTCAAGCGCTGAAATCGAGAAACAATAGTACATTCATCCCGTAGGATACAGTACTAATTTCATACGACCAAATGCTTTGACTGAGTTCCTATAAGAGAACCAGGTCATCCTATGCGAGTCCCCAGTGGACCCTAGGGTGTGAATGGGTTTGCCACAAAATGTGGTCTGCCACTGCCACCACTGGAGAGGGTTGTTTCCATAAAGGTTCTCAATGATCGGTCCCCAGATGCACATAACTATCAAGGTCCTATCCCGAAGTGGAGGAAATCCCCACACAAGATATTTCCAAGACGGTCGCAATCTGGGCGTGAAACACACTGCCACTCATTATGTCACATGTGAGTACAAGATGTCCACTTTAATCCTATAGTGCACTCAAGCCGGGTACTTGGCTTATCTCTCAGAAACAGTGTCACCCGAGCCCACCAAACAGAAAACCAGTCCAGACAGTCCAGTATGATATACATGATGCGGAAAATAAATACTGAAAACTATAAATAAAGCTATAAATAAACAACAATAAAATACAACAAGCCACAACAAACAAACATCACCAATGAAACAGAAACACACAAGCGCTAGGAGAGACTCACAGGGGAACCAGAGATTCTGGGTTCGATCCCCAGCAGAGTCGCTCCCCAGATTTCCATCCTTGGTACAAACGCGAAAGTGGCGCGGAAAAAGAATAGAGTCGCCAGCCAGGCATTTTTATCCCGAAGAAAGGGAATGGAAATGTTGCACAAACCAGAAGAAAAGAAGAGGAAGGACACAGGTCCTACGAACCAAAGAGACTGAGTTCGGGAGTCGGTTACGACCTGGGAAGGTATTAGCACCCAGATCGTCCGCCGTACCCGACGGGATCCACGCTTGCAAAAGAACTGTTTCAAAGGGTGGGGGTATGAAAGTTGCTGCAAAGAAAATAAAAGAAACTGGAACTGGAAATTGAGAAAGAAACTGGATAAGAAAACAAGAGAAAAAATGTAAGGAAAATAAAGATTTTGCTCAAACGGGCCCTACCCCACTGCCTACGTACCTCATCTGGACAATGAGGATCAGAGTCACCGTAGTTACCCTAACTAGGGGTAACAAGGAAATTGCTTGTGAATTAAGGCTTGAACTGCCTATGCCATTGCTCAGGTGTTGCAGACTCGGACGACAAGTGCGTAACCGTCTTGCAAAGTGACAAGTAGGAACAAGTTCACGTAAGGAGTGAATGAGATGAGAAGAGAATTCCCGAAGGAAAGACGCTTATTGTTTGTTCAGTGTTTTTTATGAGCTTTTATGAGTGAATGTTTGCATAGGTAAGTGTACCTAAGTCTTACTCAATGGGATGTGTACATCTCACATCATCCCGAAATGGAATGCGCAAGAGGCACACCTATCTATGGAGGAAATCCCCAAAGCTAGTCCCACAAGTGAAGGCTTAAGCACACTGGCCTATTACCATTATTAAGTATTTTTGTGGTTTTTTTGTTAAAAAGTGTTTTTTTAGCTTTTCTTTGTGAGGTATTCATGCTAAGACCTATCCTCCACGAGTGATAACTCACACCTCGCCCCGAAACGGAACGCGTGCAAGTATCTCATAGCAAAGTATCATGTCACATGAAAGTACTCAACCTTTATTAAGTGAATTAGAATTGAATTTGAAGATGAGAAGAGAAAGCACCAAAAGATCACAAAGGAAAAATTCTAAAGGGGGACTAAATAATCCTAAGTGTTAACATGTATGGAGGTCCTAAGGGTTAGTGTGGTTTCTATCCTAAGGAAGAAGGAAGAAGAAGAGAAAGAAGAAGAGATGATATGAGAAAGTCCTAAGCCCAACAACAAAGGGTTAGTGCCTATAAACATAAGAGGAAGAGATAAGATGAGATTTGGAGATGTGGAACTCAATTCCCACACCTCACACTTACCATAGCCCCTGCAAGGTTAGTAAAGTGAACACAAATGAAAAACAATGAGCAAGACAACATGCTAACATCACACAATCATAAGTGAAATGCTATGAACAAATGCAACATGTAAATGCAACTCAAAAGAATGAGACATGAGGCTTATAAGTCAAAAGATGCAACATGAACATATATGAAAACAAATGCACACTTAAGGATGATGCAAAGCAAATATGCATAAACATGGACTCAATGCACACAACCAGAACCAAAACAAGATGAAGAAGGGCTTAAAAAGCCAACAAGATGAAGAGAATGGAGGTACAAGACCAAACAATCACCAAATGGGAGAAAAAGAAGTAAAGAAGTGGGATGGAAACACTTAAGGAAAGGAAAGACTTAAAAAGAAGCAAGACACAAAAATTCCTAAGACTCAAACCCTAAGCTAGGACCAGGAAGGTGCCCACACCCTAAAGGAACCCCAAATGAGAAAGAGAAGTTGGAACAAGTGCCCTTCTAAGCTTATATGAGACCTAGTGAACCAAAAGAAGCAACATGAGACAAGGTTCAAGATAAAATTCACATTAAATCAACCAATCATCTAAAAATCCCACAACTCAAGTCAAGTGATCTTCAAACATGTTATATCAATGGGCCAAAAGGATTTGAAATAATTCAGAAGCAAAATAGGTCAAATGGAGGCAAGAGCACAAGCTAGGGTTACAAACTTCCATCACAAGTCAAAGGACTATGACTCAAGAAATAAATTTCTAAAAATCAAGAGAAAAATCACATGGGAAGTACAATATCTTAAGAATCCAGAGCATAAAGAATGGGATCAAAATTCAAAATATTGAAGTGTATGGAAATTGACAAGGCAGTGTGGTCAAGAAGAACTTAAAAAGAAGCTAATTAAAAGAAGAAATTAATTGAGACACGTGGAAGTGGAAAAAAATGGAAATAAAAATATGAGAAAATAAAAGACACTTTAAACAAGGCTCATGATTGTTTTGGAATTTTTTAGATGATTAGAAGTATTTTATAAAAAATAAAAGCTAAACTGAAATAAAAGAAAATAAAAGTGAAAAAGAAATTAAATGAAATGAGGCATGGGGTGTCAAAAGCAAGGTTTCACGTGGAAATTGTTTGGGCTTGAAGCTGAAGGGGGTGTCAATAGCACACTGAAGGCCCAATATGTCTGCGCTAGTTCATGGCTTATGGTGGTATTTTGAATTAAAAAACTGGAAAATATGAGATGCGTTAGATCAAATGGACGCATCTGGTGCCTCCTTCATTAATTGAGGTGGCAGAAAGGAGACGCGTGAATGGTTGGTCCACAATAAATATGGTGTGCTTTGTCACATGGTGATTAAAAATGAAAAAAAGAAGTAAAACGTGAGAGGGAAGAGAGTTAGGGCTAGGTGGACGAACATGGACGCTTGGATGGCAAGATCTAACGGCTGTTGAGTTATCTTCTTCATGGGACCAAACCCTAAACACAATCCCAGTTTCCGGTGACCGAAGCTAGGGCTCCGGCACCGGAATTCGCAACAGAGGCCTAAACAAGCAAATAAATGAACAAAAGCAACCCAGATCAAGTAAATCAACATCCCTGAATTCAAAAATGGCCTCAAAATCACCTAAAACTCAATGAATCATCTGGATCGAAGCAAAACAACATTGACCTTCAAAACTGAAATTCATATAACTTAGGCTACAATGCACCAATTTCAAATCTAACAGTTGTATCATGCTCAGTGAATTTCAAACAACACAAAACACCACATTATTTCCATTTTTAGGTCATAAGGTTTCAAGGTATACCTGACGTGTAGATCCTGGTTCAGTGAGATATAAGACCAGATAATGCGTGCAAATCACTCTACTTACTCACTAGATGCAAAATAAATACATCTAAGGTCTTGAAACAAGCTGGATCTGAGGTTTCTTTCACACCTGCCCTGAAATGGCAAGCTTGCCAAACTTGAGAATAAGCTTGAATGGATGGGTTCTTAATGATCCTGAGCTTGCCTAGATTACAGATCCACAATTTGTTTTGAGTTTGCTTGCTTGTGTAAAGAGAAATGGAGAAAAATGCAAAGTTTTAAGAAGTTTTAGAATGAGAGAATGAGAGAGAGATCTGGCTTGCTAAAACCCTAATTGCCTTTTTTATTAGGTCCCAAACCCTTGCTGAAAGAATGAGATCAAATGCACGAGTGAGTCATGAGATTTGTGTGAATTTGTATAATTTGCAACATGTGAGATAAGCATGCCATTCTCATGCTCCCTTGGGCCTCTCAGCACATGTGCAATGCATTTACCACCCTTGATTAAAATGTAACAAATCCTGGCCCTTAGATCAAGCCCTCACACTTATTTCATGATTTTAACAATTTTGCATGTTTGGAGTGATTTTCTTGTAGTGCACGAAAATGTGATTTTATTTGGAGCAAAATGGTTCAAATGTGATGTATTTTAACTTTGAAACAAGTTTGAACCAAAACCAAGTCATACAATTCAATTTTGAGGCCTTTTGCTTTTGGTTGCATGCTTGAAATGTGAATTTTTCCTAATTTCAAGCCTTTTTTCGAAGGACCTATAGGAAAATCTATGAATCCCATGAAAATGTACTTGTACTTTTTGAAAATGGGAGCCCTTACCCTCCAACTTTCATGTTTGACTTTGGTCCATTTGAAGAATATTTGATCATGTTAAGGCCATTTGAAAATTAGGGCAAAAGTTGCCAAATTTGGAAAATCTCATAAACCAACTTTGTACCATTTTTGCAAAACCCTTCAAATATCCATGATTCTTGAACTTTGATCATTCCAAACCTCTTATAACATTTTAAGGACCCCTCTTGGCCAAAAAAATTGGGTTAGACCCCTTGAAATCACACAGTTGACTTTTTAAGGGCACAATTGACTTTTTACTTCATCTGCAAGCAACTGAGGCATTGTCTGACTTCCACATGGAATTTTCTCATGAAAATTGACACCTAGGATCATATCAACCTATAAAAGACTTTTCCCACATGAAATGGCCAAAGTTGTGAGATCTCGGTGCTTGAATCATAAACCCTAATTTGGGTGCCTTGTATAGGAGCTTTGCCTTGTCCTGAAATCTCTAATGATCATGCAATCTTCTGAGCTTTTGCCAATGGACTTGAACTTGTAAATGGAGTGTATACTCACCATAGGACTTGTATACAACCATTGCGACCCTTGTCATGGCTTTAAATGCTTCAAGGACCTCCACAGATGACCATATGCTTGATGCTAGGACATGAAGAATGTTATGCCTCATTTTTCCATGATATGATGCTAAGAAAATGATATGTTCATGATGAATATGATGTGATATGATGCTTAAAATGAAGAGGGAAATTTTGGGGTGTTACAAGTACAACACCTTTACATTCCAAGGTGATATGCAAAGCCTTGTTGTGGTTACTCCCCTCCGTAGTCAAGTCAGCATTGGTGAAGCCTAGTCCATAACTAGTATTGACGTTTGCGACCACCATTTCTAACTGATTGACTGTGATCTCCTCAAGCACATAAGCTGTGTGCAGAACCTTGAGTAGTGCATTCCGGTGAGCCTTGGAACACATGAGCAGAGATAGTATAGAGATCTTGGAGGGTGTTTGATGGAGCTGATCTATCACTTTGCAGTCACTTATTTTTATAATCCTCATAAACTCATTTATATCCTGATCAAAGGGGGTCTTCTGATTTTCTTTTGCAGCTAATTCTTCTGGTACCACACTCTTGCCATTTTCTTTGGCAGCAGTTTCTGCCTCAGCATTGACTCTTGGAAATTGTGAAGCGAAGAGACGTCCGCTTCGAGTGAAGCCTCCGCCTCCCCCGACATTGTCAACTTGTGGTACATGTATTGAGGAGTCAAGAGTGATCTTCCTTCCTTGACAGTATAGCTCTGAACCATAGTGCCAAGGCAAGGCATTGTTGTTATCATAAGGAATTGGTCCAGGCACCGTGATGGTCACCAGACTAATTGCAGCAGAAGAAGGAGTTGTGATAGTCTGTGGATCATAGTAGATGGTGACAAGAGGTATGATTGAAGATGGTGCAGGTTTAAGAAGTTGTTGATGTTGAGGAAGGTGTTGTTGAAAGTTGTTGTTGAGAGAATCCGAAACATGAATGGTTGCTGGGTCATAGTAAATGGTAACTGTTGAGATGTCATCACAGGTGTTTGTTGTTGTTGTAGCCGTTTCTGTTGAAATGACTTTTGTTGGTGTTGTAGAAGATTATGTTTGGATAATGTTTGCTGGTGTTGTAGAAGGGATTTTTGTTGCAGTTGTAGAAGATGGAACCGTTGATGTGATTTGTAGAATGCCTTCTCTGATAAGACCGTTGATACCATTCCTCAGATTTGCACAACCATTGGTAGAGACTTTGCAAGCTTCACAACAGGCCTCATAACCTGGAAACACTTGGCATTTCAACAGCTGGGCTTTTACCTCGGCCAGTGGTGTTTAAATGTTTGCAATGTCATGAATCAGAATTGTTGGTTGGTCTTCTTCGATAGCATTAATCCTCGGCCCACCGTTATTCGGTATTGGATTCTTTGTGACATTTGGTGGAGGTGCAAAATTCAAAGCTTTGGAGTCAATCAGATCTTGGACTTTCATGTGCAGGGCCCTGCATTTCTCTGTTGAATGACAAGGTGCATTGGAGTTAAAAACACATTTGGCATTGACATCATAATTCCTTGGAAGATTCAAAGGATCTGGTGGAGCCAAAGTCCTTTGTCCAGTCAGGTTAAGCTTCAATAGTTGTGGGAGTATAGCTGCATAGGGCATCGGGATGGGATCGATCACCCTGTAACTTGAGAAGTCCTTTGTTGGAAAGGACGTTGCTGTTGGTTGTTGTTGTTGTTGTAGGATCTTTGTTGTTGTGGAGGATACTATTGTTGCTGTTGAGGAAACTGTTGCTGAGGTGCTGGAGCAGGAATGGTGATTGCGGCCACTGATCTTTGCAATTACTAGGGTCTTCCTCTGTTAACATGCACTGCATTAGTCTCCCATGTCCTTCTAGGTCCTGAGAAGGGTTTCCTTGCATTGATGGAGCTAGCACCGTTGTCAGAAATCTTACCCATCTTCGATAGTCATTCAATTCTCTCTCCCACTATGACCACATCAGCAAAGCTAATGGAAGAGAAAGTTGCAAGTCTATCAATATAGGTTCCTTGCAAAGTGTTCATAAACATATCAACCATTTCCCTTTTAGACATAGGTGGCTGGACAACATCAGCAAGTTGTCTCCATCTCTGAGCATACTCACATAAACTTTCTCTCGAGGACTGAGACATACCCATCAAGAGGGTCCTGTTGGGTGCCATATCCAGGTTGTACTGATATTGGCATATAAAGGCCTTAGTTAAGTCTTTCCAATTCCTGACAGTAGCCCTTGATAGGTGTGAATACCACTCTCTGGATGCCCTAGTCAAGCTGTCTTCAAAGTAAAACATCCACAACTTCTCATCCATGGTGTATGCTTTCAATCTTCCCAGAAAAGATTGCAAATGGGTATGAGGACAGGAAGTACCATTATACTTTTCAAAGCATGGAGGTTTGAACTTGTGAGGAATCCTTACCTCTTTTACTAGGCCTATATCCATCACATCAAATCCCAAAGAGTTCTGGGATTCCAAGGATCTTAACTTCATTGATATCTCGTCCAGACGTTGATCATAAATTTCATCAGCCCCAACACATAACACTGTAAACTGCTCGTCTTGAGGATCTTCCTGTAGAACACGATCTCAAGTGTTTCTTTGGGTATTTCCAATAACATTGACTTCAGGGTTGTTGTGGGGCCCAAACTCTGGTAGATTTGTTTGCGGCTGATCGCGCGCATTGTTACTTGTACCCCTAGTTCCTGCATGGTTATCTTCTGGAGTTTGCCGCTCGACTAACTCCCTCAATCTTTCATGGGTCTGTGCTAGCCCGGTCATCAAAGCCATGAATTGATTCATCTGGGTTCTCACTTCTGTCCTCACATCAGTCATCTGAGTCCTCACATCTGTCAGTTCTTGCTATAGCTGATCCATTTGTAGACTCGGAAGGTTGTGTCTGGTTGGATATCTGTGGATGCGATTGATGGGAAAGACCCTCCTGCGAGCAATATTTCCTGAAACAATCACCAGGGTGAGAAAACAACAACAAAACTCCTACAACACAAAGAATATGAAGTTAGCATGTAATGCAATATGTCTATTTGTCTTCAGAGGGTATCCGGTTTGGTTCCTGGTTTTGACCTTCCAGACCTCTAGGGAATCAAGATGTTGAAGTAGACAAAGTCCATGAGACAATCCAATACATAATCATAAAAGTACAAGTGGTAATGTAAAATAGTTCATGAATTACAACCAAACAAACTCCCATGGTGAATCAAAATACAATTAAATTCAAGAATACAACAAACAAAATCACCATGGTGAGCTACAACTGAAATAAATAGGTACAAGCAAAGAAAATCAGACATCCAGTCCAAAAGCATCCTCCTTGACTTCCTTCAGGAGAGCATTAGTTACTGGTCCAACTGGGTGCTCTGTGATGGTTCTGATGAGAAGGTTTCTGGTTGCAATGGCATTTGTCAT
Organism: Lathyrus aphaca; assembly: GCA_963966055.1. Classification (NCBI taxonomy): domain Eukaryota; kingdom Viridiplantae; phylum Streptophyta; class Magnoliopsida; order Fabales; family Fabaceae; genus Lathyrus; species Lathyrus aphaca. Next base: position 291,350,328 of record OZ014519.1, on the reverse strand, counting down.
CTTCTGATACCAGTCTATTTCTTTGGATCTCTTTAACCCCGCCCGAAGTTTCAACTCTGAGATCTCCTTCTGAGCTGCTAGAAGTGCCTCTTGGCTTCTTTTCTCATTGGCTTCCAACTGCTCTATCTTGGCTTGCATCTTCTGGTCTTCCAATAAACGAGCTTCAGTTATCCTGACCCATCTATCCTGACTCTCTTCCAGATAATTCTCAGCTCTTGCCTTTTGAATCTTTGCTTCCTTGCATGCATTCTTCAACAAAAGTTCCCCTGCTCGGGCTTTTCTGATGTAGTCTTCAGTCTTCTCAATCATGGTTACATGCTCGATGCGTATCTTTTCTAAACTCTCAATGTCCAGATGATCATCATTCCTTTCCCAAAGGGTCTTCTTCAAAGCTTCAGCTAGTTGGGCATTTCTTTCCTTCATCTTTTCAAATTCTTCTAGACTGACTGTGGCTATGGGCTCAACTGCTGATGACCCTAGTACATCTTCCAGGGTAAATGGAATACGAGTAACCTGTCCTCTGATGCGAGACCATTTAGTGTACTGAGCAGAAGCTATGTTGTTGCACTTCCCCAAAATGGAAGTACCTTTAGTCTTTATGTTGTCCCAAGCCCAGACTGGTTGTCAGACAATGGCATGATTATTCTGAAAGGCACAATAAAGAGACTCTGCTAAGTCCTTCTCCCTTGGTGGATGTATCAATGCATATCCCAACTGTCTTTTGAAATGTAAAGGATTGTAGTTGATGCAACCCTTCACTCCAATAAGTGGCACATTTGGGTATTGCCCACAACTTGTTATTATGTCTCGGCCCTTGGTGTTCTGAGTACACCACCATATATCTTCTGAAGTAAGGGCAATCATCCTCTTAGCCTAATTCTTTGACTGATGTGGATTTAGGAAAGCTTCCGTCTTCGGCATATGTCTTATCAACGGACTATAGAAGAGAGGTGCACAACATCTTACCAGTCTTCCTCTCTATTTTTCATTCCTCTGATGAACTGAGTAGTAAAAGTCTCCTAACAAGGTGGGAACTAGGTTCTTTAGCATGAAGATGTGGATGGAATTTTTGCTTACAAATTTAGGCTCGTCTGCAAACAAGATGATACCATAAATACTGAGAGCCAGGAGAGCACACACAGTTTCCCAGATTCCTACTGCAGCTTGCTTTGTGGCTTGAGTGATCAAGAAATCCAGATGAAGACCTGGGATGCCAACCTTGGAAGTCATGTGTTCATCAATGGTAGTTACCTCCAGATGTAATGCTTTGGCTATGTCTTCATTCCTTGGAGGAGTCATCTCAGGTTTGAAGGGGATTCCTCTTCTGATAGGGATACCCAATATCATATAGTATTCTTCCAGTAAAGGACCAATATGAAAATCTGGGAAAGTGAAGCAACAGAGAGGAGGGTCATAGAACTGAAGACAGGTATGAATCATGCTCCTCTGCAATGTGTCAAAGTCCATGATCATGTCCAGGATTCCACCATAATGCTCTTTGAATAAGGGAACATGATCAAGGGTGATAAGGGCATGTATCTTCCTGATGCCTGCCAGAGGATACTCAAAGAAGTGGTAGGTGATGTTGCTTTTCCTGGTTGAATCCATGGTGAAGGAGACAACTGAAGAGGATAGCTGAAGAAGCGTTGAAGCAGATAAGTTGAGCAGAAGAACGGTCAAAACCAACCCAAGAAGAGATGGATACCCTGTAAAACAAATAGAAAAATGTTAAATGATACAATATGATGTATGTTTATGATATGCAAGGGTTTGTGATCAAGTGCTGGATAATCAGTTGCCTTTGGTAGGATCCATAAGTGTTCAGAGTTTCAGATGAAAGTTTGAGAACCAGTAACCGGGTGGGGGACTCAAATAAAGAGTCAAAAGTCCAGAGTTTCAAAGAATCAGTCCAAAATAGTATAACCTTAAAGACAAATTCCAGTAGCAAGGTATGATGAGGTCAAGGGTTCCTGAAAACCTGTAAACATCCCAACCCACTCACATGTATTGTTCTAGAACAAGGATCCTCAGGTTCAGATCTATTATGAGAAGTGTAAACACTTCTAACCCGGAGGTATAGTGTTTACCCTAATCATAAAGGATCCTCCTCTAATTCACCTCAGATGTTAAAGGTCATCTAAAAAGGTCATACAGACTTAGCAGGCTTCCCAGATAGCCCTAGCACTACATCAAATCCGTAGCACATAGTTCTCAAAAGGAAACTTATGCCTGAACTGTGTTTTCATATTCCCGCACCAGGCCGAAATGGAATGGGAAAGAATACGAAACCACTCTAATCCTATGTGTCACTCAGGCCTTTCTGTTGAGCCTTTCTCACTAGAATACCCCACCCACCAAGGTAAACCAAAAATCCAGCACAATGATATGATAATAATAAATGAAATGCAGAAAGCAATAAATGAAAGCAATAAATAAAGATGTACATAGAGCAATAAAGAAAGAAAAACATATAAAAACAACTAGCATATAACACCCCAAATAAACACAAATAAACAAGCGTTAGGAGAAACCCACAATAGAACCAGAAGCCCTGGTTGCAAAGATCCCCAACAGAGTTGCCAAGCTGTCGCTTCCCGGACTTTCATCCCGGTGCAAACGTGAACCGTCAGCGATGTTGGAGGTTGAGTTTGAATAGAGTCGCCAGCTAGGCATTTTTTATCCCGAAGGAAAGGTAATTTTGCATAAACCTGGAAGGACATGGATAAGACGGTTGCGAACCAAAGAGACTGAGAAAGGGGGTTGGTTACGACCTGGGAAGGTATTAGTACCCAGATCGTCCGTCGTACTCGACGGGATCCACGCTTACTTGATTGTGTTTAAAGGGGGTAGTGTATATGCTAAACTGTGTATAAAAGCTATAATGTACAGAGTGTTAGTGCAAAAGAATGTGAGTGCTTAAACCGAGGTTAAAGAAAAAGAACTGAGAGAACAAGAGGGGGGGAAGATAAAGAGAATTTTGTTCGATAACTCTTAAGTTATGCCTACGTATCCTCTCGTGCAATGAGGAAGTTAGAACACCGTCGTTCGACTCAAACAGACTGGATTATTTTGTTGCGAACTGCTTTCTAGTCTATGCTCGAGTGCTAACTGTCTTGCATTAGACGCAAGAAGCGAGTTCTCATTTTCAGAGTGAATATGATGAGAAAAGAATCCCGGAGGAGACATTTATTGTTTGTTTTTTGTGTTTTCAGTTTTTTATTTGTTTTTGGTGTTTTGCATAGGGAAATGAGCTTAAGCCTAAATCAAAGGTTAGTAAACTCATTATATCCTCCCTGATTAGGGATAATGAGCCTACTTAAGCATGAGATGAAGATCCCAACTTAATTACCATGATGATATAGGATTAAGATCATTAACCTACTTTGGTAATTATTAAGTGTTTTTGGGTTTTTGTTTAGTGTTAAGTAATGAGTTTAATCTTCAATCAAAGATTAGTGAACTCATTACACCATCCTAAGAGAAGGATGATAGATGAGAACACTTAAGCTAAGGAAGATACCTCAACTTAATCCATTGTTAGGGATTAAATTCATTATATAACAAGCCTTTATTAAGTTGATGTTAATTAAAGGTTGGATGAAGAAGTGTTTTTTATGTTTGCAAGACTTTAGCATGAGGGGGACTTGTCCATTGAACATTAGGGTTAGTCCCTCTGAACCACCAGGAAGAGATGTTACCCTAATATAAGGCCCAAGTTACAAGCTTAAGTATTTAATGATTATTAGGTGTTTTTTATTGAAGGTGAAAATAATTTAAAGACTTAGCACCAAGGATCATAGTTATACACTCCATCCTAAGATAACGATACAAGCATAACCCTAATGCAAAGTCCCAAAACATTAACTGCTTTGCCTTGATTATGAGATGAGAAAGAGAGACTCAAGGAGACTCAAAAGGTAAAATTTAGGGGGGACTATGTACAACCCTAAAGTCATCATGCTTGGATATTACTATGGTTTGTGAGGCATCAAGAGAAGTTTTCAAGTTGGCCACCAAATGAATAGAATCAGATGAAAAGAGTGAGAGATAAAAGGATTAGGTTACTTACTTCATGAAGAAGTTAAGTAACCTAGGAACAAGAGAGAACATAAGTGAATGAGATTAACTTCAAACACAAACAAAATGCATAAAAATAAAGAGAGGAAGAGAGGTTGGATGTGGATGCATATCCACATCCTGATTTACTTACCAAATACACCTGAAATGGTTAGTTTGAACTCAAGATATGTACAAATTCAAAGGCATAAGAAAATAAAGTGATAAAAAATTGAAATTCCATCCAAGGGAACCCTAAGCACTAATGAAATCACCATCCAAAGGGGGAGGTCTAAAGATTTACCAAGTTCAAGTTATGGTTATCCTAAAATTGGCTAGGGTTTTAGATACTTCTCAAGGGAAATTGCAAATTAATTTGAAAATGCAAGATAAAAATATGACAAAAAATATATTTAGAAACTAGAGGTCAAATGTGAAAGATTGCAAAAAGAATCAAATGTAAACTCATCTTGGTTTGAAAGTTGTGAATTTTTGAAGTTAGGGTTAAAAAATAAGAAATTTAGAAACCCTAATTCAAAGAAAATTGGCAAAGGTTGATCAAAACCAAAAAGAAATTTGTGAGATGAGTTTGTAAATGTTTCTAAATGTTAAAGAAACCTCTCTGATTTTTTTTTTGTGATTTTTAAATACTTTAAAGTATTTTTAATTAATTAAATTGACTTAATTAATAAAAATATACTATTAAATTATTTTAAAATGTATTTTTTAATGAAAAATAAAAATTAAAAATATTTTTGGGTTCTGAAAATTAATTAAAGTGATGATAAAAAATTTCAGAATTTTTAAATGATTTTTGCTATTTTTAAATAAATGAAGAAAATCAAATGAAATAAATAAAAATAAAATGAAAAGTAATTCAAAGCAAATGCTGAGATTGAAAGTTGAAGGGATCAAGGGTCCAGATGGGAAGTCACGCTGACTTGTGGTAGGCCAGATCTAAGGCTGAGGTTTAAAATTGCATTTCACGCGTGATCCAATGGCCCATATTTAAACTAACTAATTAATTATAATTAACTTAATTAATCCAAAATTAAAGTTAATTTAATGATCTGAGTCGTTCGTTGCTTAACCCTAATCACTATCCAATGGCCAAGAATGAATCTGGGGAATTAATCACAACTTAACCCTAATTATTTTCAGGTGACCGGAGCTAATCTCCGGTCATCTTCTCCGGCAAGCCAAATTTTCATAATCTTCTACAAGCCACTAAACCTCAAATTTCTTGCCCAGAAACACTCCTCTAACATCATAGAACATGAACCCACAAATAAAATTCATTTATCATGCATATTCAGGCTGAATCGAAGCAAATAAATTTCTAGGTCAAACTTTCATATCATCATGAAATACTCATTTCTAGCCTATTTTCAATTCTAAACATATCAGCATGCTCAGGGAAGCATGTAGAATCATTCTATAACATAAAAACATGTTTCTGGAAAAAAAAATTCTTGAAGGTTACCTAAGATGAAGAACTTCAAAATGCAACTTTCTGGGCCCTCCTCTTGTGTAATCCAATCCCCTTTGACCTCCTAAGGCTATTGGCAAGCTTGAATGAAGCTTAGAGTGGCTGGTTTGTGTGTTTAAATTCTGAGTTTGCAGAAATTGTGTTTTGGCTTGGGCTTGTTTTTGGCTATGGTGATGGGTGGGAATTTATCCTGAGGTTATATAGTGTTGATTGGTGGAAGAGTTTGTGGTTTTTACTGGCTGGATTGTGTGTTTCGAAGAGATAAAGTTTTGGAGCAATTTCTTGATTCTCAGCTTGTGTCTTGATTCAGGCCATGAAGCTTGCTTTTATAGAGTCTTGAGGGTGTGTAGAAGCCATACCATTGGTCAGGAGAGTGGGTGTGGCACCGTGTGATTAGTATGGGAGCAAAATGCAAAAATTAAAGCTTATGTGTACTTGAGGTATGGGCTTGTGCAGCAAGGATTTCTGAGCATAGATTGCCTCATCATGGTTCATGGAGAGCCCTTGGATCAATGGAAATGAACTGCAATTCTTAGATGAAGAGATTGACATGTTTATGCAACTTGGTTATTTTTAGAAATCTTGGAAATTAAGCCATGAAATGCTTCAATCCTTGGGACAATTCTGATCTTGGCAAGTTGCATTAACATGTTGTGAAATAATTGAGTGGATCAGAGGTCACTTAAAAGCTTGAAACTCAAAATTGCATAAATCCCTCTTTGTCATGAACTTGAAAATTATGTGATTTTTGCCAACTTTGCAAGGCCATAACTTGAGTTCTAGGATGAATTAGAATGAGTTCTTGTACTTTTTGAAAATGGGAGGATCCAATCTACAACTTTCATGTTTGAAGAAATGTCATTTGAAACCTTTTTGATCAAGAAAGAGGAGGTTGAAGATCTTTCCCAAAATAGAAAGTTTACATTACAAGTCATTTCCATTTTTGGCAAGTTTCGGCTTTGCTCATTTTTCTTCAACTTTGTGAACTTCCAAGTATTCCAATGATCAAATAAAGACCATATGACTTCAAGTTGATGATGATGACCCATTGGTACCCTTGTTGGGGGACTCAGATGCCCATAATCTGACTTTTCTTGCTCAAGAAGTTACCATTTGATCAAATGACTTCCACATTGAATTATTCCATGAAATTTGATACACATGCGACTTATAACATATATGGACCAATAGAAACAAGAATGACCAAAAAAATTTTGTGTAAGGCCTTCAAAACCAAAACCCTAATTTTAGGTCATCTGTGTAGGAATCCTCAGCTTAGCTTCAATACCTCTACAATGTTTTGACATTTCTTGATTTCAATGGACCCATGGGGGTATAAGATGATCATATACCACTCAAGGACTCTCTTGGAATGCTTCAATGCCTTTGAGATAGCTCAAACCACTTATAAAATTCATCTGATCACAAACCCTAGCTAAGCAGTTATGCAGTGAAATAAAACTATGCAGTGTAAGATGGAATGCTTATGCAATGAAATATGAAGGATCACAAGCGAAGGTGTGAGAAAGAGAGAGGTAAAATTTGGGGTGTTTACAGCTGCCCCTATTCAAGCATGAGTTAGCTATGTAGGATGTAAGTGACATGCTTAACAGACGAACCAGATAACTTGTGGTTGAATACCAAGACAATCCAAAATTTGCACTCTTTATTATAAGAAGAAAATGGATATAAATTGTAAAAGACAGTATAGACTGAATATTAAATGATAGAAACAGAGGATGACCATCGAGCAGAGGACGACTGCTGGGGAAATATACAGTGAGAAACACACTAAAGGGGACGACCATCATGCTGGGGAATAAAGAATCCGCGACGGGGACGACCATCGGGTAAAGAAAGGTGACTTTACTGGGGATTTAAATCACTAATGGGGATGACCGTCAGGTTGAAGAATAAAGAAACTGCGACGGGAACGACCATCGAAAGGTGAAGGACGATCACCTAAAAGATATCACGACATAGGACAAATGTCGGGTAGAAATTTGTTTTGTTGGCGACTTATGGGGATGGATAAACACAGACGAGTGTTTAAGCCCTAAAAATAAAATGGTAAGTGTTTTGACAGTGTGTATAGATTAAAGATACGAACGAGTATCCTTAGACTCAAGATACGGACGAGTATCGATAGAAACAAACTCCGACGCGTGCTTAAGATGATACGGACGAGCATCAACTATTTGAAAAAGGAACACGGACAAGTGTTATTCTGCTAGAGAGAATGTGCAAGATACGAATGAGTATCAAAGAATTATGTACGAGTAGGATACGGACGAGTATCAGAAGGATTGTGTATAAGTATGTACAAGTATTTGTATTGAGAATGCAAAAGGATATTTTGGCTTTTATCTATAGGGGATAAGTTTTTTGCGTATTGCTGGAGAAGTGATTTTGGTATTTACAGGTGACTGGCTCGAACCCGACTTATGATCATGCAAATGTTTGATTTTTGTCGTAATGCTCTATATTAGACGGAATGTTATGCTCTGTTTGGGAATGAATGATGTGAATGCAATGATTATGCAAATGAGAGAAACGTGATTCGAGATCCGAAATCTGCTGGGAGAACGGATCACTGGGCGATCTGTGGGGAGAAAGGATCACTGTACGATCTTTCTGGAGAACTCTGGGGGAAGATCTCTGTGGGGATTCAATGATGCGGGTGAGAAGATCTGACAACTCTCTAGGGACAAGTGGTTCAGGCATTGCTTTGAAGATCCTGCTTGGATAGGAGAGAACTTATGGGAAGTAATCTGTCGAAGGATCAACTTTGCGGGGATACACTGAGGGGATAAAGAGCTTCATTGGGGAACACTTTCGTCAAGTAGTCCTTTTGATGATGTGACTGCCGGCTTGGCTAGGGATATAGTGCCTGATATGCCCCATGTTGTGAAAGGTTGTCCGCCTTGAGTACCTGCAACCTGTCAAACAAAGAAAACACACAAGTGTCCTGAGGCATCCTCAACCGGATTCCATCATAGGAGTTAGGTTTGCTTAAGAGCACATGTTTCTTGCAAACATTTATTGAAAATGGCTCAAATGTTTTTATGCAAACGTTGTATTACGAACTTTGGACATTTTTGCAAAAAAAAAGAAAGTACAAGACAAAGTGTGAATAAAAATTTGATTTTATTGATTTGTGTGCCCTGAATAGGTGAGTATAGTGAGGAAGCTAATCCCTGCAATGAGGAGATTGCTACAAACTTGAGAAAATAAAAGTCCTATTTGGCAATGTTGAAGTTGATGCTTTAATCTTCCTTTTGCTATGACCTGTATGACTGAATGCTCTTCTTATCTTGCTTTCTGAAGAAAGTTGGTTCTGACCGACGCTTTGTCCTTTCGAAGCTTACCATGTTATGAGAGTGATACAGATGAACTCAGAATGCAGTTGTTCACTTATTCCCTGATTTTGCGTGGATCGCCCTTTTGGGTTTTCAATCCACCGGGATACCCTTTTTTGTCTGAGCTGTCCGATGTGGCTTTTCAACTTAGCGGGTGTACATTTTTTCAATTTTTCAATTATTTTTGCCCGAGCTTTTTATTCTGTTTTTAGCTCGTAGGGATGCCCTATTTTTTCCTTGACTTACATTCTGTTTTTATGTCCAGCGGGTCACTTATGCGAAGTATATTTTAATTGCGTCTGATTTCACAGGAGACAGGAACTCTTCACCATCAATGGTTGCGAGCATCAATGCTCCGCCTGAGAAGACTTTAGTTATCACATAGGGACCTTCATAGTTAGGCGTCCACTTGCCCATGTGGTCTGAGTGAGAAGGAAGGAGTCTTTTCAGTACAAGCTCTCCCACTTGATATACCCGAGGTCTGACTTTTTGATCGTAGGCTTTCTTCATCCATTTCTGATATAACTGGCCATGACAGATAGCTGTTAATCTCTTATCTTCAAATAGGCTCAGTTGGTTATAACGAGATCAGACCCATTCTGCTTCGTCCAGTTTTACATCCATCATTACCCGCAAGGAGGGTAATTCAACTTCAACAGGTAGGACGGCTTCCATACCATACACAAGCTGATAAGGTGTTGCCCCAGTAGATGTCTTGATGGAAGTTCGGTACCCATACAAGGAGAATGGTAACATTTCATGCCAGTGTTTGTATGTGACTGCCATCTTTTGCACAATCTTCCTAATGTTCTTGTTAGTCGCCTCAACAACGCCATTCATCTCTAGCATGTAAGGAGAAGAGTTGTGATGTTGGATCTTGAAATCCCGGCATAGCTCTGCCATCATCTTGTTGTTGAGGTTTGAACCATTATTAGTAATGATTCGCTCAGGAACTCCATATTGATAAATGATATCCCTTTTCAGAAATCGGGCTACCACTTGCCTGGTGACATTTGCATATGAAGCTGCTTCAACTCATTTGGTGAAGTAATCAATGGCTACCAGGATGAATCTGTGACCATTTGAAGCAGTTGGTTCGATCTTTCCAATCATATCAATGCCCCACATGGAAAAGGGCCAGGGTGAAGACAATATATTCAAAGGATTTGGAGGCACATGCATTTTGTCTGCGTAGATCTGGCATTTATAGAATTTTCTAGCATAGGCACAACAGTCTGCATCCATTGTGATCCAATAGTAACCTGATCTTAACAATTTCTTTGCCATTACATATCTTTCGACATGGGTACCGAAAGATCCTTCATGTACTTCGTGCATTAGTAGGTCTGCTTCCTTCTTGTTAACACATATGAGCAATACCATGTCGATGTTTCGCTTGTATAAGGAGCCATTAGTATTGAGGAAGAAACTGTCGGCTAGCCTTCTCAATGTCTTCTTATCATTAGATGATGCCCCAGGTGGGTATGTCTGAGTCTCCAAGAAGCATTTGATTTCGTGGAACCAAGGTTTGTGTTCAATGATAGTGTCCACAGAGAATACATACGTCGGTCGGTCTAGTCTGGATACTAAAATCTGAGGTACATAGTTAGTAGTCTGTACTTTGATCATAGGGGAAATAGTGGCCAAATCGTCTGCAAACTGATTCTCATCTCGAGGGATGTATTCAAGCTTGACTGTTGTGAAGAAAGTCAACAATCTCCTCATATAGTCACAGTAGGGAACCAGATGCTCCTGATGAGTATACCACTTGCCGTTAGCTTGGTTGATCACCAAAGATGAATCTCCGAATACATTCAAGGTTTTGATCCTGAGGTCAATGGGTTCCTCAAGACCCATGATACAAGCTTCGTACTCTGCTTCGTTATTAGTGCAGGAAAAGGTAAGCCTTGTTGAGAAAGGCATATGGACTCCTTTCGGTGTAATAAGCACTGCACCTACTCCACGACCATTACAATTAACTGCCCCATCGAACTTCATAGTCCATGCTTCTTCTAGATCAGGCCCTTCAGTGTGAATATGATCTTCACAATCTTTTGACTTTAAGAACATGATGTCTTCATCAGGGAAATCAAATCTCATAGGCTAGCAGTCATTAATGGGTTGCTCAGCCAGATAGTCAGACAATACACTGCCTTTGATAGCTTTCTGAGAGGTGTACTGAATATCATATTCTGTCAGAATCATTTTCCACCTTGCAACCTTTCCGGTAAGTGATGGCTTCTCAAATATGTACTTGTCTGGGTCCATCTTTGAGATTAACAAGGTGGTATGAGTCAACATATATTGTCTTAGTCGGCGAGCAGCCTACGCTAAAGCACAACAAGTTTTCTCGAACAGTGAATAATGTTGTTAACAGTTGGTAAACTTTTTGCTTGGGTAGTATATTGCATACTCGTTTCGACCAGACTCATCATGCTGGCCCAACACACACCCAATTGATTCATCTAATACTGTCAGGTACATTATTAGAGGTCTTCCTTCAACTGGAGGCATAAGAACTGGAGATTCTTGCAGATGCTCCTTGATCTTGTCAAAAGCTTTCTGACAATCATTGTTCCACTTGACTGTTTGTGTAGAAGCATACTTCAAGCTCATTGTTTTTGATGACGGCAACATTATCCAAGCTCATTCCAGATTGCAAAAAGTCGAGATGACAACAAACGATCAAGATCATGGCTATGCATCATCAATGGAATGCTTTCGATCGTATCAAGCTTTTGTGCAACACTTTCAAGACTTGTCTCAAGGCTTAGGTATATCAATATTTACTTCTTAATATGATATACAAGTGTTCAATAGATTCATCATAATATTTAATGCATGTGCATATTTTTTTAGAAAAGAATTGGAACTGGTTTTAACACTTTAAACAAAAATATTTTTCTGTATTTTAACAGTGTTAACCGGTTAACCATATGGGTTAACCAGTTAACGGTAGCAATTTTCAAATCTGTGGTAACGTTTCTGGGCGTTAACCGATTAACCTATTTGGTTAACCGGTTAACACTGTAGAAATTTTGAAAAATTGTTTCTCTTCAATTTCAAATGTTTATTAAGTGTTATACCTTTTCATGATTTTATTTCATAAATTTTTATACCTTTTCAAAGAATTTCTATTGAAATTCTCATACCTTTTTGAATAGGTGTTTTCAACTATTATAAATTCTAAAAATTTCAAAAACATAAACACCTTCTAGATTTTTAAAATATTATCATACAATCAAAAAATTACAAAATTCAAATACTTTTCATTTTTTCAAAAGTGTTCACAAGTTCATCATTTTCATATTATCTGGAACACTTGTTGTCGCTCCCGATAAATGGGAAATGGCCCAAATAAAGGTACAGACGCGAACGGTCGGCGAAAGAGGGATGTGAGAACACACAGGAGTGAACTCACAGGGAATGAATAGAGTCGCCAGCTAGGCATTTTTATCCCGGAGGAAAGGCAATGCTGCATAGGCCTAGAAAAGATACGGATAAGACGGTTGCAAACCAGAGAGACTGAGAAAGGGGGTTGGTTACAACCTGGGAAGGTATTAGCACCCAGATTGTCCGCCGTACTCGACGGGATCCACGCTTAAAAGATTTGTGTTTTAAAGGGGTAGTGTCAGTGCAATTTGTGTATGCAATAGCTGGAAAAGAATGTACAGGTGTCAGTGTAAAATAAGTGTGAAGTGTGATATATACAGTGTCAGTGCAAAAGAAACAAGAATAAGATACTCAAGATCATGAGGTTAAAAGAATGATGCTGAAAGAGGGGGAATATACAAAGACTTTTGTTCGATAACTGTTAAGTTATGCCTACGTATCCTCTCGTGCAATGAGGAAGTCAGAACACCGTAGTTCGACCCAAAGAGACTGAAAGATGAATTGGCTTGTGAACTGCTTACTTGTCTATGCTCAAGTGTATGACCTATCTGGCTCAGGTGCTTACTGTCTTGCATTAGACGGAAGAAGCAAGTTCTCGTTTGTGAGTGAAGATGATGAGAAAAGAATCCCGGAGGAGAAGATTATTGTTTTTTTTTTGAGTTTTCAGTCTTTTATTGCTTTTGAGAATTTGTCATAAGTTAATGAGCTTAAGCCTAAACCAATGGATTAGTAAACTCATCACATCATCCCTCTGATTAGGGGTAATGAGAATACCTTAAGTGTGAAGCCGACTTCTCACACTTAATCACCATGGTGTAGGATTAAGATCATTAACCTACTTGTGCTTATTTAGATGTTTTTGTTGTTTTTGTTTAGTGTTAAGTAATGAGGTTAAGCCATAATCAAGGATTAAACAGACTCATTACACCATCCTAATAGAAGGATAATAGATGAGAATGTTTAAGCTGAGGAAAGCTCCTCAACTTAATCCATGATTAAGGATTAAACTCATGACAAAACAAAGCCTTTATTTAAGTGGATTTTATTCAATTATATGATGATGAAGTGTTTTTTAGGGTTTGTAAGACAACTTGAGGGGGACTTGTCCATTAACACTAGGGTTAGTCCTTCTTGACCAATTAAGGAAGAATTAGAACCCTAATGCAAGGCCCAAGTTACAAGTGTGATGTCTTGATGATTATTATGTGAATTGATTAAAGTATTTAAACACATTAAGGGTTTAACACTTAGGATTAAAGTTATACACTCCATCCTAATAGAAGGATGCAGGCATAAGCTTAATCACAAAGCCTTAAAGCCTTTAGAGTTTAGTCCCTGATTATGAGATGAGAAGAGAAGACTCAAAAGAGACACAAAGGTAAAACTAAATGGGGAGACTAATCAAAACCCTAATCATTGTCATGCTTGGTTGTTCCTAAGGTTTGTGAGGTCCACAAGAGCAATCTTCAATGGAACCACCAGGAAGCAGATGAAAGGATCAGGAGAAGCAAAGTGACTTGCTTCATTCAAGAAGTCAAGTCACTTGAAGAAAGAAAGTAAGAAGGAGAAGAATGAGCAAGCTCAATCTCAAACACATATCAAAATGCAGAAATGGATGCAAGAGAGAGATGAAAAGAAAATGTGAGAAGTGAAGGCAAATCCACTTCTCAAAGTTACTTACCACCTGAAAAGTTAATGAAAGGAATGCAATGCAATGCAAGATGAGATGAAATGGCATGATGTAAATCAAAACCAGAAGCATAAACATGATGCTAAAGATGCTATGAGATGATGCAAACATGAATCAAGGCATGTGGATGATCATATGAACATATGGATGCAAAAGAAGCAAGTTTGGAACCATGATCATACATGACAAGTTATGAAATGCATATGGCATACAACATGGTAAATGCAAGATGCAATGATCAAACATGCTTTCAATATGTCTTAAGATGTCAAATGAATCAAATGGATGCACAAAATATCATGGCAAGTCAAGGTATGAATGCAAATGCAAGATGGATGCATATGGAAGCCCAAATTAGGGTTTATGATCAATGCATCAAACAAAAACCAAAATCAGAAGCAAACATCAATATAAAAATTTGAAAATGCATTCAAAGGATCCCTAATCCTATACTAACTCACTGCCCAAAGGAGAAGTTCCAACTCTTAACCTAATTCAAGTTATGATTTTCCTTAGTTTTCTAGGGTTTTAGGGTTCCTTAACAAGAAAAATGCCAAACAAATGGAAAATGAAAGATCAAATCATGGCCATTTAATCTCACAAACTACATGCTAAACACAATGCAATGCAAAAATAATCAAAGTCCAACTCTTTGGGGTTAGGCAGAAATGATTTTTGGAAGTTTGGATCAAAATAATGCATCAAAATGATTTTAATTCCATGGAAAATTCTTAAAATGCATCAAGATCAAAAAAGAAATTTGGTTTGAGGGTTGGACAATGTTTCTAAATATTTTTAAATGTTTCATGAATTTTTTGGTGATTTTTAAATACCTAAAAGTATTTTTAATTAATTAATTCTCATTAATTAATTAAAAAGAAACTTTTAAATATTTAAAAATACTTTTTTAATGCTAAAAATAAAAATAAAAATATTTTTGTGTTCTGAAATTAAATAATAACTTGTATAAAAAATTTCAGAATTTTTAAAGTATTTTGCTATTTTTAATAAATTGTGGAAATTAAATGAAATAATATGAAAAAATAAAATGAATTAAAAGCTGAAAAAGAAAAGTCAAACAATCTGATGGCCCTCATTTAAACCTGCTGCGCACGCGTTTGACTTGGCGCCAGATCCCACGGCTGGAATTCAAACTCACTAACCCTAATTAATTAGCCCTAATCAGCCCTTAATGACTCTCAGGTGACCGGAACAGTGTTCCGGTCATCTTCTCCGATCACCCAAAATCACAAACTCCCTCTACACGCATCTAAAACGAATTCTAATTAAACAGAAATGATCCCCACCCAAAAACGAATCAGAACCCCCAATCAAAACATATTTATCACTCCTAAACTGGCTGAATCGAATCAAACAAAACCTAGGGCAAAAAGTTTCAGAAACAGATTAAACTCTCATCTCTCCACCATTTTCAAAACTAAAGACATCAGAGTGATCAGTGAACTACAAAGAACAACTTAGGAACTTTAAAAATCATTTCTGGAAAAAAAGTTCTTGAGCTACCTGAGTTTTGAAGCTTTCAGTTCACAGCTTTCTGGCCTCTTCCCTTGATGCAAACCACTCCTTTTGGTCCCTTGATGATGTCTGGATGCTTAGAAGGAGCTTGTGCTGGCTGGCTTGAGAGTTTGAACAGGTTCTGCTCAAGCTCAGGTGAGAATCGTGTTTTGGATTCAGGCAGTTTAAGGCAAGGGTGAGGGGTGCTTTGTGATCAGGATGATGAGTTGAGAAGGTCTGTGAAGTTTGTTTAAGTGTTTGTGGCTTGTATGGAGAGTTTCAAATGCTTTTGCTCTAAGGATGGAAAATGAGAATGTGTTGTTCTTGCTGGTTTCAGGCTTGTGTGTTGTGATGTTCAGCTTGCATTTGGTTTGTATAAACTAATCCTATTGGTCAGATGACATGACATGTCCTTTTGTGATAGGTATGGTTGCTTTTGCCAAAATGTCAACTTTGTGTAAGAAGGGCATGGGCTACTTTGCTAGCTTGGTACAAGGGGCTTGTCTTGTGCAGCATGAGGTGAGGAGAGGGCTAGGGTGGTTCAGCAACCAAGGCAGCAAGTGGATGAGATGTTATGATGGTTTTTGCAACTTGGTTCCCTTTGGTTCTCATGAAAAGATCTTGTTCAAAACACCATACAAACATGTAATTCTTTGGTCCAATCTGAACTTTAGATGTCACATGATCATGTTATGTGAATTAGAAGTCCATTTGATAGCTTTAGAACACTTGGTACATGAATTTGCAAGTTTTCCATTTGGTGCATAACTTGAATTTTAGTGATTTTTGCCAACTTTGATGCACCATAACTTTTGATCCAAAATGAATTAGGTCATGTTCTTGTACTTTTTGAAAAGGGAAAGATCTATTCTACAACTTTCATGACCAAAGTTTTTTCATTTGAAGCATTTTTGGATTGAAAAGTAAGGATTGAAAAGTTGCCTAAAATGACAAATTCCTTAAAAGTCAAACTTGCCCCAAAAAGTCAACTTTGCAAAAACTTGTAATTCTTGAATTTTGTGAACTTCAACCTTCTTCCATGATCAAATAAAGATCAAATACACTCAAAATGATGAAGATCACCCCTTGGTTGGGTCATTGGGGGCCTTAGATGCCCTAATTTTGCACTGACTTGTCCAAAAAGTCAACTCTTGATCAGATGACTTCCCCATAGAATTTCTTCATGAAAATTGATATGCATACTCCCTATACCATATAGAGACCAATAGAAACAAGAATGACCAAAAAAATTGGAGTTATGGCCTCTGAAACCAAAACCCTAATTTTAGGTCAACTGTGCAGTCTAGCCTGGCTCTGCTTCCATACCAATCCCAGTTCTTGTGATTCTTTGGCATTCTTGACTTTGAGAGGATATAATATGATGCTTGAACATACATGGACCCCTTTGAAGTGATTGATGGCCTTAGGAGTGGCTCAAGAAGCTCTTGGATTGCTCAGATCACAAACCCTAGATGCAGATGACTTTGAACCAATGCAATGAATCAAAAATGCAATATGAGATGGTATGATTGTGTTTATGCATATGAAAAGATCACAAGCCATGGTGTGAATGGGTGAGGGCAAATTTGGGGTGTTTACTGTAACACCCTTCTAAACCCCTACGGAAAATATATAAATAATCAGAGTAATTATCATGCATATCAAACAAGGATGTCACACATAATTCAAAACATCACAACATACCCTGCCATGCTCAATAACACTTGAAATAAATTCATGCTTTCATATACTTTCACATTAGCATGTAGCAGCGGATCACTTTCATTAAGAATCTCATGACATTCAAGTCTCAAATAAACTTCATTCATTAAATCAACTTGGGCATAAAAGCCACTTCACCATAAAGTTCAAATTCAATTAACAAAATAGATAGAGTATACGATTGTATCTCTTAAGACATGAATCAAGCATTCCCAGTGTTACATGATCAGAGCACGACTCGACCCAAAATAAATATGAAACTAAAATAGGTTACTCCATCAGCTACTCTCTTGCTAGAAGCAACTCTAATCTTCAGTACCTGAGCGATGTCGTATAATACATCATTCCAACAGAAGGGTTAGAATTCACATAATTACTGAAATCATAAGATAATATATAATTTAAGGTGCACAAGCATAATCACAATTATTCTCACACTTCAAAAGTTTCATCAACTTAATATCACTTAAGTAGTCATACTATTAACAAGTACATACTCACAAATCCATAATTCAACAATTCACATAACACATATAATCTCACATTGTAACCATAGACACAATGAGACTCAATGCAAGACTCAAATACAACTCATGCATGTGGTACCAATCTCTTATTATCATTTTTCGGTTTTTACATTTAAACCGGGTCCGTCCTCTAGACCGATAACACGTCAAAAGCCCGTCCTCTAAGCTTTCAAACCCGTCCTCTAGGTTTGGGACAAGTCACTAGCTCCCACGGTACTAGCAAACATTGCCTCTTGACACAAATGATGCATGTGCAATTACAATCACCATATGCAATTAAGACCGTTCTCTAATCTTAATATCCATACATATCTTCAATAACTCATCACATATGAATTACCACACAATTGCACATACACAAATATTTTCAAAAATCACAATATCCATCATTCCAATATTGTCACGACATTTACCAAACAATACGCAAGATATGAACATAACTCAATCTCGATTCGCAACACATGCATTACCGATTAAATATTGAATAATTGATCTCTCACCAATAATTAAATTCAATATTCAATAGATATTCAACATTCAACAAGTATTTAATATCTAATAGCAATATTAATATTAAATAGATCTTTACTATCCAAATTAATTTATTTAATATTCTATATTAACTATTGTTCAATTATCCTACAGTAAAGAAATTGTGAAATAAATATCCTTAAGATATGTATCAACAGGTGGTAGTTTTCAAGTGATTCACTATACAAATTAAATGGCTTATTATATTATTATTATTATTATATAAATATAATTATCTCATTTTGTAGAAAATGTCAGTAGCTACCAACAAGTGGTCATTTTCTTTATTAATTTCCTGCAATATACATGTGCCTATCAAATGCATATTAATAATTTATGAATAAGTATGTGGTTTCTAATTCTTCACCTTTTCTACTACATGGCTCAAAAATTGGATAATTAAGGGTGAATCATGCGCCTCTCATCATAATGTGGAAAATTTGGTTGGTTCACTAATATATGATCATCTTAATTTATATGCCCAATTACTATCATTAACCACCAATCCCTTATGTACTACTTTATCAATTAATAATATATTATTCATTATGTATTATTCTACTTACCAATATATATCACCTTTATAGTGGCACTTTACTAATTAAACAAACTATGACAATAGGGTACTCCATATATTATCATCAAGTGGCTCAGTATTATACACATATATTGTTCTCATATCACCTAAGTCCCATAAAGTGGCCTTACTTCTCTACTATATATATAAAAATGTTTCTGTAAAGTTTCAGCTATCAATAAATGCGTATATATAAGCATCATGGGACTACAATCATCCTCTCTGATTTTCCAAACATCTACTTGGAAATATCTTGTTTTTGACTTACAATCCATATATATATATATTTCCATTCATCTACTAGCTCTACATGTCACTTGGTATGTAGTATTGTAATTCATGCACCTCCACTCTCTAATACATGTGCATAAAGTCAATACTCATATTCCTTATATATATGACTACTTACTATGTGCCAAGCTGACTATATATAAAAAAAAGAAAACAGGGCACTATTATTTTTCTACTTTATCCACTTGGTTCATGTGTTGTTGCAAATATATAACATTGGAAATAATTCTAGTTAATTCTCATTTCTATTAATTAATTGGTATAACAATTGACTTTATATATATCCTCATCTTTTTATATTCTCTTTAAATGTTATGTATATATTTCACATTTCTACAGGGCTTATGGATTTAACTCACCCACTTTATTCCCTGCGACATCTATACATCACCCATCACCATGTGCCATCTATAAATATATCATCATCTTTTTATATCCTCATTAATGTTATGTAATTATTACTGAGACATGGGAAGTAGGGAAAAGAACTAAATAACCATGATGTATGTATTTTCAAAGAATATATGAGATCAATTTCTTTTTCTTTTGGTTAGGTAGCAGATGCAGTATGTGCTATTGTAAACCACAGATTACGAATTTCAGTTTAAATTTCATTTCACATTGGGTCTCTAAAATATACAAATATATCAATCACAAACACCACATTTCATCACCAATCAAAGTTTATTAGTAAAACCTAAATTCATCAAAATCATAAATAAAAAATTGGGTTTTACCTAACCATATTTCTACTCATTATATATTATCCAACAATCCCAAATAATTTAATGAAAACCCACCCTTACCTTGGATTTTCTTGAACTTCTCTAACTTGTTCTTGAGCTTCTCTTCACTCTCCCTTCTCCTAGCCTCTTCTCTATTTTCTACTCTTTCTATTCTTTCCCTCTTTTATTAAACCCTAACCTAACTTTTCTCATAATCATTTTATTCTCTTATTGGGCTCATTGACCCACTCCCACATTTCTATTCACACTCCTAATCTAGACCCAATTATTTTAATCTTACTAAATATCTATTTTATTCCAACAAATAAAATAATTCAATAATTTAATTAAATCAAATAATTAAATTATTTCAAATAAACCAAATAAATCAATTAATACAATTAATTCAATTATTTCAAATAAATCAAATAATTCAATTATATCCAATAATCCAATTAAATCAATTAATTCAAATAATTCATTTAAATTAAATAATTTCAATAAATCAATTAAATCAGTTAGGCACAAAATCACACAATTAATCAATTAATATAATAATAAATAATTACTAAAAATCGGGATGTTACATTTACAGCTGCCCCTATTCAAACATGAGTTAGCTGTGCAGGATGTAAGCAACGGCTTATCAGGCGAACAAGATAACTTGTGGTTGAATACCAAAGACAGTCCAAAATTTGCACTCACAGAATGAAGAAGAAAAGGGATATAGATTGTAAAGGAAAATAAAGTATATTATAAAGTATGGGCGACGGAGGACGACCGTCGAGCAGAGGACGACTGCTGGGTAACAAGCAATGACGGGGACGGCCAACATGCTCGGAAAAGTGTGGACAGTAAAGCAATGACGGGGACGGCCGACATGCTGGGGATAAAAGATATTATGATGGGGGGCGGCCATCAAGTAAAGCTGTAAGATTCTCTGGGGATTGATGAAACATGACGGGGACGGCCATCAAGTTCATAAAGCAAAGTAGCCAACGATGGGGACGGCCATCGGCTAAAAAGAAAAGGGACCACGACGGGGACGGCCATCGGGTTAAAGAATATATGAAATAAACAGATGATGAGGTACGATCATCAAAGGTGAAGGACAATCACCTAGCAGGGGACGGCTGCTCTGTAAGGGTTAAGATGAGGGACGGTCATCTAAGGTGGAGGACGACCACCAGGCAGGGTACGGCTGCCGAAAATATCGCGACATAGGACGAATGCCGGATAAAAGGTCAACGATGGGGACGGCCATCAGATGAGCATGATGGAGGACGACCATCAAGAGGTGGAGGACGACCACCTAGCAGGGGACGGTTGCTCTCAAGGTCTATCATGACATAGGACGAATGTCAGATAACCAAAATCAACAATGGGGACGGCCATTGGATAAAAATGATGAAAGACGATCATCAAGAGGTGGAGGACGACCACCTAGCAGGGGACGGCTGCTAAATATCACGACATAGGACGAATGTCGGATAGAAGAGTCGACGATGGGGACGGCCATCGGGCGAGCATGATGGAGGACGACCATCAAGAGGTGGAGGACGACCACCTAGCAGGGTACGGCTGCTCTCAGGGTTTATCATGACATAGGACGAATGTCAGATAAAAAGAAAATTGTTTTACTGGGGAATAGTAAACACGGACGAGTGTTTACATTCAGGAAATAAAAGGTATAAGTGTTTGGTATTGTGTATAGATTAAAGATGCGGACGAGCATCCTTAAGACTATGATACAGACGATTATCAGGTAGAAGCAAAAACCGACACGTGTTCCGAGATGATGATACGGACGAGTATCAACTGGTTAACAAAGAACACGGACGAGTGTTGAATCTGAAAGAATTTTTCTGGGGAATAGTAGACACAGACGAGTATCTACATTCAAGAAGACACAGTGTATGGATTAAAGATGCGGACGAGCATCCTTGAGATTATGATACGGACGAGTATCATGTAGAAACAATCGCTTGACGCATGTTCTGAGATGATGGTACGGACGAGTACCAACTGGTTAACAAAGAACACGACGGACTAGTGTCGAATCTGCGGGGATATAAACGGTGTATACAAGATATGGACGAGTATCTGTATAAGTATGAGTAATGTATAGATGAGTGTTTAATTCGCTGGGGAGAGTGACACGGATGAGTGTCAAAAGGAGAAGAGTAGTATAAACAAGTATCTGATATACAAAGTGTTTAGGTTACTGTGTTAGGAAGATGACATGGACGAATGTCAAGGAAATGTATATATATATAAGTACATGTGGGTGCAAAGAGAATGCCTTTGGCTTTCTGCTGGGGATGTGACACGGACGGGTGTCAAAGGGAGTATATACTGGTGTTTGTGAATGCGAGGCAACTGCTTTTGCTGGGGACTCTGGGGGGAAAGTTTTCTGCATTTTGTTGATGAGTTGATAACATTCACAAGTGTTTGATTCAAATCATGACTTATGATTATGCCATATGTTTGATTTTTGCCGTAATGCTCCGTACTTAAGACGGAATGCTACGCTTCGTTTGGTGAGTATGATGCGAATGCTATGATTATGCACAGATACCAAACCGGGATTCGGATCCCATTGCCGTGAAGATCTCTGGCCGATCTGCTTGGAGTAATCATCCCAGCTGGGGATGAGATCGTTGGTAGATCTGATGAAAAGATTCTGCTTGGGGAAATGGGTCAATGATAGACCTATTCCTGTAATGGGGGACCCAGCTAGGGGTTTGTATAAGCTTTCTTCACTCTGTTGTGACTCCTTCGTGCGTCGCTTTCCTGGATAGAGGCTGGAACTCTGTGGGGAGATGATTCCCTGGATTTTGTACTTGACTGAGGAAGAATGATTAGCAACTCGGCTGGGGGAAGCAACAAGAGGCAACTCAGCTGGGGAGAAAGCACTTTGAGTGTTAAGACTGAGTGAGTGTTGATTTGCCAGCTCGCTGGGATGAAGCTTCCATGCCCCATGCTGCGCTTTTGAATACCTGCAATCCTGAAAAGACAGAGAAACGCACAAGTAATCCTGAGGTATCCCTTACCGGATTCCGTCATAGGAGTTATACACTTCTGAGAGTAAGTATATTCCCTGCAAGCACGTGTTTTATTTTCTTTATTTTTAAAGATAACATTTGTATTCATGCAATCAGTTTTTCTTAAGACATCAGACATTCTCTGCAAACAAAAATGTACAAGACGAAACATGACTGAAAAAATCTGATTTTATTAATTCATGTGCCCTGAATTGGCAAGATACAGTCAAGGAAACATATCTCCTGAAATGAGGAGATTGTTACAAATTGAGAAACAAAATGCTGGCAATGTTGACGATGCTTTGAAGGAGCTTCCTCTTGCTATGACTTGTATGACTATTGACGCTCTTCTCGTCTTGCTTTCTAAAGAAGGCTGATTCTGAAAGAAGCTTGATCCTTTCGAGGTTTACCAAGTTGCAGGTGATACAGACGAATTCAGAATGCAGTTGTTCGCTTATTCCCTTATTTTGCATGGATCGCCCTTTCAGGTTTTCAATCCATCGGGATACCCATTTTTGCCTGAGCTTCAGCGGGTGTACATTTTTGTTTATTTTTCCCTTATTTTTGCCCGAGTCTTTTATTCTGTTTTTGACTCGCCGGGATGCCCTATTCTTGCCTGGACTTACATTCTGTTTTTATGTCCAGCGGGTCATTTTTTTATGCGAAGTATTTTTTAACTGCATCTGAATTCACAGGGGACGGGAAGTCTTCACCATCCATGGTGCTGAGCATCAGTGCTCCACCAGAGAAAACTTTCTTTACCACGAATGGTCCTTCATAGTTTGGAGTCCACTTGCCCCTGTGGTCTGTATGAGGAGGGAGGATTCTCTTCAGCACAAGATCTCCTACTTGGTACTCTCAGTGCCTGACTTTCTGATCGAAGGCTCTCTTCATTCTTTTCTGATACAACTGCCCATGACAGATTGCAGCCAATCTTTTCTCTTCAATTAGACTCAGTTGTTCGTACCGGGATCAGACCCATTCTGCTTCGTTTAGCCTAACATCCATCAATACCCGTAGGGAGGGTAATTCAACTTCAACTGGCAGGACTGCTTCCATACCATACACAAGCTGATACGGTGTTGCCCCAGTGGATGTCCTGATTGACGTGCGGTACCCATGCAAGGCAAATGGTAGCATCTCATGCCAGTCTTTATAGGTGACTACCATCTTCTGCACAATCTTCTTGATATTCTTATTAGCTGCCTCAACAGCGCCGTTCATCTTTGGCCTGTAAGGAGAAGAATTGTGGTGTTGGATCTTGAAGTCCCGGCATAGTTCTGCCATCATCTTGTTGTTTAGATTGGAACCATTATCAGTAATGATTCGCTCGGGGACTCCGTATCGACAGATGATATCTCTCTTCAGAAATCGGGCTACCACTTGCCTTGTAACATTTGCATATGAGGCTGCTTCAACCCACTTGGTGAAATAGTCAATGGCGACCAGGATGAATCTGTGGCCATTTGAAGCAGTCGGTTCAATCTTGCCGATCATATCAATGCCCCACATAGCAAAGGTCCAGGGTGAAGACATTATATTCAAAGGATTGGGAGGCACATGCACCTTATCCGCATAAATCTGGCATTTATGGCATTTTCTGGCATAGGCACAACAGTCTGCATCCATTGTGATCCAGTAATAACCTGATCTTAGCAGTTTCTTAGCCATGGCATGCCCTCCAGCATGGGTACCAAAGGATCCTTCGTGCACCTCGTGCATCAACAAATCTGCTTCTGCTCTATCAACGCATCTGAGGAGTATCATATCAAAGTTTCTCTTGTACAGGGAACCATCAGTGTTCAGAAAGAAACTACCAGCAAGCCTTCTCAAGGTCTTCTTATCATTGGAAGATGCCCCAGGTGGGTATGTTTGATCCTCCAAGAAGCACTTAATGTCATGGAACCAAGGCTTATCATCTTTGACAACATCTGCTGCGAACACATACGCCGGTCTGTCAAGTCTGAACACTGATATCTGAGGTACAAAGTTGGCAGCTTGAACTTTGATCATAGATGAAATGGTAGCCAGAGCATCTGCAAACCGATTTTCGTCTCGAGGGATATACTCAAGCTTGACCGTGGTGAAGAAAGTCAATAACCTCCTTGTATAATCCCTGTAAGGTATCAGATGATCCTGGTGGGTGTACCATTTGCCGTTGGTTTGATTAACTACCAGAGCTGAATCTCCGAATACAGTCAATGTCTTGATCCTGAGGTAAATGGCTTCCTCAAGACCCATAATGCAAGCTTCGTATTCAGCTTCGTTGTTAGTGCAGTTGAAGGTGAGTTTTGCCGAGAAAGGCATGTGAACTCCCTTTGGTGTAATAAGTACTGCACCAACACCACGACCATTCATATTAACAGCCCCATCAAACATTATAGTCCATTCTTCCTCCGGGTCAGGTCCTTCAGTGTGAATAGGCTCTTCATGATCTTTTGCTTTTATGACCATGATGTCTTCATCAGGGAAGTCAAATCTCATAGGCTGGTAGTCATCAATAGGTTGCTCAGCAAGATATTCAGACAATACACTGCCCTTGATGGCTTTCTGAGATGTGTACTGGATGTCATATTCTGTGAGAATCATTTGCCATCTTGCAACCCGTCCGGTAAGAGCTGGCTTCTCGAAAATGTACTTAACTGGGTCCATTTTGGATATCAATAAAGTAGTGTGGGTCAACATATACTGTCTCAGTCGGCGAGCAGCCCACGCTAAAGCACAGCAAGTTTTCTCGAGCAGTGAATAACTTTGTTCACAGTCGGTAAACTTTTTGCTCAGGTAGTAAATTGCATACTCTTTTCGACCAGACTCGTCATGCTGGCCCAACACACACCCCATCGACTTTTCTAATACAGTCAAATACATGATTAGAGGTCTTCCTTCAACTGGAGGCATAAGGATTGGAGGCTCTTGTAAGTATTCCTTGATCTTGTCAAAAGCCCTCTGACAGTCTTCGTTCCACCTGACCGTTTGTTCCCTTCTCAACAATTTGAACAGAGGCTCACAGGTTGCTGTAAGGTGAGATATGAACCGTGAAATGTAGTTCAATCGACCTAAGAACCCTCGAACTTCTTTCTCAGTTTTCGGTGCAGGCATTTCTTGAATAGACTTGACTTTATCAGGGTCAACTTCAATCCCTTTCTCGCTTACAATAAAACCCAGCAGCCTACCAGATCGCACCCCGTATGTGCATTTGTTGGGGTTAGGCTTCAGCTGGTACTTCCTCAGACGCTTGAATAACTTCAGCAGATTTACCAGGTGGTCTTCCTCTGTGAGGGACTTGGCGATCATGTCATCCACATAACACTCGATTTCCTTATGGATCATATCATGGAATAATGTTACCATAGCCCGTTGATATGTTGCACCAGCATTCTTCAATCCGAATGGCATCACTTTGTAACAGAACGTGCCCCAAGGTGTGATGAAGGTTGTCTTCTCCATGTCTTCAGGTGACATTTTAATTTGATTGTATCCTGAAAATCCATCCATGAAGGAGAATACCGAGAACTGAGCCGTGTTATTCACCAATACATCAATGTGAGGTAATGGGAAGTCATCTTTCGGGCTGGCTCTATTCAGATCCCGGTAGTCAACACACATTCTTACTTTGTCGTCTTTCTTAGGCACAGGTACTATATTAGCAACCCACGGCGGATAGCTAGTTACAGCAAGGAACCCGACGTCCCACTGCTTTTGTACCTCTTCCTTGATCTTCATTGCCATGTCTGGGCGAGTACGGCGCAGTTTCTGTTTAACCGGTGGGCATTCTTCCCTCAAAGGCAGCTTATGCATAACAATGTCGGTATCCAACCCTGGCATATCCTGGTATGACCAGGCAAACACATCCACATACTCTTGAAGCAGGTCAATCAGTTGTTTCTTCACTGAGTCTTGTAAGCCGGCCCCGATTTTCACTTCTTTCACATCTTCAACTGTACCAAGATTAATCGTTTCGACCTCCTCCTGATGAGGAGTGATAACCTTCTCCTCTTGTCTCAAAAACCTGGCTAGCTCTTCAGGAAGCTCGTAATCTTCTTCAACCCCTTCATCAGCTTGATTGATCGGATTGTCAGAGTCATACGAAGTCATAGCCGTGCTGCTGTCGGTGCTGTCTGGAAGGCACTCTCTGCAAGGGTTTAGCTTGTTCATTTTAGTGATTGATTTTAATCTTGTTTAGAAAAGTGAAATAAAGTTGTCATTTTTAAAACATCGCCATTTATTTTTTGTACAAAAAGAAAAATGGAAAAACAGTGAGCGGAAAAGAAAAAGACTCGTTTGCAAAAGATGTCTGATATTTCATTGATTAATCTTTGTTGCACAAAAATTACAGATGGCCCGATTACAAAATGAGTCTTGTCATCTTGGGCAAGATGCAAGACTTGATGCATGCTTAAAATATACAGGAAATAATAATTACTCTGCAGGAGTAACTCTTATAATTTCCTGGGAAGACCAGTTTGAGATACTGCTCCCCGGGATCTTTGGACGAATCCAGCTTTCCAGGTTGCGTTCATCTTCCGACTCGTCTTCCAAGTTGTTGACAGCATCGGGGGTGAGCATCCCCCCACTAACAAAGTTGGGCTTCTTAGCAGCCTCTGCTTGATCTTCTTGAGTTGGTTTGTAACCCAACCCAAATCTATCTTCTTTCTTCTCCACAGGCAACAATTTTCCCCAGCCTTGAGCGTTTCCTTCTTCCACCACCTTCCGGGCCTGCTGGTAGGATGTCATGGAAGTCCCAAGTACAGCAGAAGTTTCATTAATATTCAGGGCCTCAAACCCTTGACTCATCGTCTCGTGGATCTCCCCATCCATCTCAATATATTTGTAAGTAGCCAGATGGCTAACAAATATATCCTCCTCTCCACAGATAGTAACGACTTGACCTTCCCACTCAAATTTTAACTTCTGGTGAAGGGTAGACGTTACTGCACCAGAGGCATGAATCCATGGTCTACCCAACAAACAGCTGTAGGCAGGCTGAATGTCCATCACGTAGAAGATCGTTTTGAAAGTTTGTGGGCCAATCGTTACAGGCAACTCAATTTCTCCCAGAACTGATCTCTTAGAGCCGTCAAAAGCTCTCACTACCAAGTTACTGGGTCGTAATGCCAATCCTTCATATTCCAGCTTTACAAGGGCTTTTTTAGGTAAGACATTGAGGGATGATCCTGTGTCTACCAGCACATGGGAAAGAACTGCACCTTTACATTCCATGGTAATGTGCAAAGCCTTATTGTGATTGCGGCCTTCCGTAGTTAAATCAGTGTTGGTGAATCCTAGTCCATTACTAGCATTAACATTTCCAACCACAGCTTCCAACTGATTGACCGTGATCTCTTCCGGCACATAAGCTGCGTGCAAGACTTTGAGTAGTGCGTTCCGATGGGCTTCGGAGCACATAAGCAATGATAGAATGGAGATCTTGGAAGGCGTCTGGTGAAGCTGGTCCACTATTTTGTAATCACTTTTCTTGATGATTCTCATGAACTCATCAACTTCTTGATCAAAAGGTGTTTTCAAAGCCTCTCTAACAACCTGTTCTTCTTGCACCATGCTCTTCCCTTTTTCCTTGGCAGCAGCTTCTGCTTCGGCAGTGGGTCTTTGAATTTGCGGGGCAAAAAGACGTCCGCTTCGAGTGAAGCCTCCGCCTCCTCCCACATTGTCTATTTGTGGTGCAGAAGTTGATGATTCAAAAGTGATCTTTTGTCCTTCGCAGTATAAATCAGAGCCGTAATGCCAAGGGATGGCATTACTGCTTTCATAAGGTACTGGCCCAGGCACTGTGACAGTGACTGGACTGATGGCAGCTGCGGAAGGGACCATGATAGTCTGTGGATCATAATATATTGTGACTGGTGCTCTGGTAGGAGTGGCAGTTTGTGAGTTGTAGGCAGAATCATTTTCAGGATCATAATAAATCGTAACTGTTGAGACATCTTCAAGGTTGGCTGCTGATGTTGTAGGAGACATTGTTGGAAGGATGGGTGTTGTTGTTGTAGGAGATTCAAAATGAAGTGGTGCTGAAGTTGTAGAAGGAATATTCGTTGATGCCTGGTCAGTTGAAATGACAGATGAAACATTTGTTGATGAAGCTGAAGAGTTGTCTGGAACAATGGTTGTTGCAGTTGTAGGAGGTTCTGGAGCTGTCGTTAATGAGATTGCTGGATTGGTAGGAATTGATGTTGTAATCTGAAGCAGGCCACTCTGAATGAGACCATCTATGCCATCCCTCAAGTTATCACAACCATTCACTGAAATGTTGCAGTAAGCACACCCTAGCTCACATCCTGGGAATATTTGACATTCCAAAAGTTGAGCTTTAATCTCCACCAAGGGTGTCCGAATCTGACCCACACTGGTTATCAAGTAAGACGGCTTGACTTCTTCAATAGCATTGATTCTGGGACCTCCGTGGTGTGGCATAGGGTTTTTGGTGACATTCGGTGGTGGTGCAAAGTTTAAAGCCTTGGAATCCACTAGATCCTGCACTTTCATGTGCAAAGCTCTGCACTTTTCCGTACTATGACCAGGTGCATTTGAGTGAAAGGCACATCTGGCGCTGGCGTCGTAATTTCTGGGCAGACTGTTAGGATCCGGAGGTGCCAACGTCCTTAGCTCAACTAGGTTGAGTTTCAAGAATTGTGGGAGCAATGTGGCATAGGGCATAGGGATCGGATCGATCACCCTATTGGCCTGAGAGGGCCTCTGTTGGAATGGTCTCTGCTGATTATTGTTGTTGGTGTTGCTGTTGTTGTAATTTCTCGGAGGATACTGAGTTTGTTGCTGGTACTGAGGTTGTTGTTGATAATTTTGTTGCGGTGGTTGATAAGCTGGTTGTGGATGAGCTGGAGCGGGAATGGTGACTGCTGCCACAGACCTATGAACATATTGGGGCCTGCCCTTGTTGGTGTGGATAGCATTGGTTTCACCAGTTCTTCTTGGGCCTGCAAAAGGCTTTCTTGTGTTACTGGATGAGCTTGCACCATTGTCTGAGATCTTACCCATCTTCAATAGGCTTTCAATCCTCTCCCCGGCTATGACTACATCTGCAAAGCTGGTAGACGAGAAGGCAGCTAGCCTATCAATGTAAGTCCCCTGGAGGGTGTTCATAAACATATCCGCCATCTCCCTCTCTGACATGGGTGGCTGGACAGCAGCAGCAAGCTGTCTCCACCTTTGAGCGTACTCTCGGAAACTTTCCCTGGATGATTGTGACATCCCCATCAGGAGGGTCCTGTTGGGAGCCATGTCTAAGTTGTACTGATACTGTCTGATAAAGGCCTCTGCCAGGTCCTTCCAGCATCTAATGGTTTCTCTTGTCAAGTGGGAGTACCATTCCCTCGACGCTCCAGTTAAGCTATCCTCAAAATAAAACATCCATAGCTTTTCGTCCATGGTATAAGCCTTTAGTCTCCCCAAAAGGATTGTAAATGGGTCCGGGGACAGGAAGTCCCGTTATACTTCTCAAAGCATGGTGGTTTAAATTTGTGGGGGATCCTGACCCCGTCCACTAAACCCATGTCCATAACATCGAATCCCAAAGAATTCTGGGACTCTAAAGACCTTAGTTTCTCAGCAATCTCTTCTAGCCTTCTGTCATAGGCTTCTTCCCCAGCTCCCATCACTGTAAATTGATCTTCCTGGGGGTCTTCTTGCAGTACTCTACCCGCTGTGGCAGTCCCTTGCACATTGACAGGGATGTTGATCTCTGGATGCTGGTGGGGTCCAAAGACTGGGGGATTGACATGAGGTTGGACTCTTTCATTGTTGCTTGTCCCAGCAGTCCCTGGATGATGGTCTTCCTGATTCCTCCCTTCTATCAGTGCTCTTAACGTCTCCTGGCTTTGAGCCATATTGTTCATCACCTCCATAAATTGTGTCATCTGATTCCTCATTTCCAACCTCTCGTTGGTCATTTGATTCCTGACCTCTGTAAGGTCCTGCTGCATTTGATCCATCTGTATGCCCGGAAGATTGTTGCGGGTGGGGTATCTGTGTGGACAGTTGAGTGGGAACCCTCGACGTCGAGCAATAATTCCTGAAGTCACAACAGAGTTAGTAACAATAAAACAAAACCTACAAAACAAAACAAAAGGTTAGTATGCAATGCAGTGTGTCTATTTGTTTCTAAGGTATCCGGCTTGGTACTTGGTTTTGACCTTTCCAGACCCCTGAAGAAGATGCTTGTGATGTTGCTTGAAGAATTCAGATGAAACAAACCAACACATATATTACAAAAAGGTAAATGATACATAGTTTGTTTCTTTTACAATACAAGCCCTCTGAGGGGTTAAAAATACAACATAAAGAAAAATACATAAAATGAAAACAACAACAAGCAAAAAGTCAAACACCAAGGCCAAATTCATCCTCCTGAACTTCCTTGAGAAGTGCTTCAGTCACAGGATCAGCTGGACGCTCTGTAAGATTCCTGATAAGGAGGTTTCTTGTGGCAACAGCTGCAGTTAGCTTCTTGTGCTGACTCTGGTCCTTTGACCTCTTCACACCAGCTCTAATCTTCAATTCTGAGATCTCCCTCTGGGCTGCTGCCAGGGCTTCCTGTTGCTCTTTTGTACTAGCTTCCATCTGCTCAATCTTATCCTGAGTCCTTTTATCCTCCTGAGTGCGAGCTTCGGTGATCCTGACCCACCTAGCCTGACTCTCCTTCAGATACAAATCAGTCCTGGCCTTCTGAAACTGAGCTTCCTTGCAGGCATTCTTCAAGATCTGCTCTCCAGCCCTAGACTTCTTAATGTAATCCTCTGACTTCTCAATTCTAGCCAAATGCTCCACTTTCAACTTTTCTAGCCTCTCAATATCCAATCTACCATCACTCCTCTCCCAGAGGGTCTTCTGTAGAGCTTGAGTCAGCTTCTCATTTCTCTCTTTCAATTTCTCAAACTCCTCTAAGCTGACAGTTGCTGGAGGTGGTGCTGTGGAAGGTCCAGGCATATCTTCAATAGTGAAGGGCATTCCAGAAATTTGAGCCCTGGCATGAGACCACTCATAGTACTGGGCTGAGGCTACATTATTGCATCTTCCAAGAATGGTTACCCCCTTAGTCTGCACATTGTCCCAGGCCCAGGATGCTTGCCTGACAATAGCCAGATTAGGCTTGATTTCACAAAAGAGGGTCTCAGTCAGATCCTGTGCTCTAGGAGGATGGATTAATGCATAGCCCAGTTGTCTTTTGAATAGCAGAGGGTTATAATTGATGCAACCCTTTACTCCAATCAGAGGCACATTGGGAAATTGCCCACAACTTGTAATGATGTCTCTGCCCTTGGTGCTCTGAGTGCACCATCTGATGTCGTCTGAGGTTAGAGCAACAAGCCTCCTAGCCCAATTTTTCTGCTGGTGAGGGTTCAAGAATGCATCAGTCTTTGGCAAATGCTTGAGCAGCCAGGTATGGAACAAAGGAGCACAGCATCTTACTAATCTTCCCCTTTGTTTTTCATTCCTTTTATGAACTGAATAGTAAAGATCTCCCAGTAAGGTGGGCACTGGGTTCCTCAGGATGAAAAGATGGATTGCATTCTTGCTAACAAATCTAGGCTCATCTGCAAAAAGTATGACCCCATATATGCTAAGAGCCAACAGAGCACCGACTGCCTTCCACTCCCCCAAGGAGGCCTTCAGACTAGCCTGAGAAGTCAAGAAATCCAGATGAAAACCAGAGATTCCAGCTTTAGATGTCAAATTCTGCCCAATCAAAGCTGGTTCCAGATGTAGTGCTTTGGCTATCTCCTCATTACTTGGGAAAGCCATCTCAGGGTTGAAGGGAATTCCACCCCTGATAGGTATTCCAACCAATGATGAATACTCCTCCAGCAATGGTCCCAACTGAAAATTCTGAAATGTGAAGCACCTCATGGGGGGATCATATAACTGCAGGCAAGTATGTATCAAGCTCCTCTGTGAAGGGTCCAAATCCATAACCACATCAAGGATTCCTCCATAATGTTCTCTGAAAAGTCGTATATGGTCTGGAGTAATCAGGGTCTGAATCCTCCTGATGCTAGCTAGCTCAGGCTCAAAGAAGTGATAGGAGATGTTACTCTTCTTAGGTGCCATGTTGCTGAAGAATGGGTGCTGATGAAGATGACTGAGAGTAACACTGAAGATGGGCCACTGATAGGCTGAGACTGATGGTGCAGGTGACTGAAGCAAGTGGCTGATAGTTGAAGCAAGTGCTGATGAAGATAGGTCTATGCTGAAGAAGGGGTCAAAACCAAGCCGAAATATAGTATGGATACCCTGAAAAACAAATAAACACATGTCAAAATGATGCAATGAGGATGTATGCAAATGATATGCCAGGGTTTGTGACTGAGCTGGATCTGATTAATTGCTCTGATATAAGTCCACATATGTTCACGAAATCCAGATGGAGGTTCATAAGTCCAGTAACCAAGGTGGGGGACTCAAATAAAGAGTCACATGTCCAGGGTTAAAAATCACAAGAACTGTTCCAAAATGGAGTACTCTTAATCAAAGTAACAGGGTATGCTGAGGTCAAGGGTACCTGCAAACCTGTAAACAGCCCAACCCCCTCACAGGTGATGTTCTAAAACAAGGATCCTCAGACTTGGATCAGTTATGAGAAGTGTAAACACTTCTAACCCGGAGGTACAGTGTTTACAATAACCATAACAGTTCCTCCTCTAGTTCACCTCAGTTTCTGAAGGTCAATACTAAAGGTCATCCAGACTTAGCAGGCTTCCCAGATAGCCCTAGTATTGCAGGAAATCTGCAACACAGAGTTCTCAAGAAGAAACCCATATCTGAACCGCGTTTCATATTCCCGCATCAGACCGAGATGGAATGGGAAAGAATATGAACCACTCTAGCCTAGGTGTCACTCAGGTCCCAGGTATAGGACCTCAACTCTCAATAGAACCCCCACCCACCAAAGCAACAAAACAGATCCAGCACAGGCAGTATGACAGTATGATATATATGCACAAAGCTACAAAGAAAGCAATAAACAAAACTGTACATAAAGCAAAAATAAATACAAATACAAGCACAAATAGCACATAACACCCCAGTAAACACAAATCAAACAAGCGCTAGGAGGAACCCACAAAAAGAACCAGAAGCCCTGGTTGCAGCATAAGGGTCCCCAGCAGAGTCGCCAAGCTGTCGCTCCCGATAAATGGGAAATGGCCCAAATAAAGGTACAGACGCGAACGGTCGGCGAAAGAGGGATGTGAGAACACACAGGAGTGAACTCACAGGGAATGAATAGAGTCGCCAGCTAGGCATTTTTATCCCGGAGGAAAGGCAATGCTGCATAGGCCTAGAAAAGATACGGATAAGACGGTTGCGAACCAGAGAGACTGAGAAAGGGGGTTGGTTACAACCTGGGAAGGTATTAGCACCCAGATTTTCCGCCGTACTCGACGGGATCCACGCTTAAAAGATTTGTGTTTTAAAGGGGTAGTGTCAGTGCAATTTGTGTATGCAATAGCTGGAAAAGAATGTACAGGTGTCAGTGTAAAAGAAGTGTGAAGTGTGATATATACAGTGTCAGTGCAAAAGAAACAAGAATAAGATACTCAAGATCATGAGGTTAAAAGAATGATGCTGAAAGAGGGGGAATATACAGAGACTTTTGTTCGATAACTGTTAAGTTATGCCTACGTATCCTCTCGTGCAATGAGGAAGTCAGAACACCGTAGTTCGACCCAAAGAGACTGAAAGATGAATTGGCTTGTGAACTGCTTACTTGTCTATGCTCAAGTGTATGACCTGCCTGGCTCAGGTGCTTACTGTCTTGCATTAGACGGAAGAAGCAAGTTCTCGTTTGTGAGTGAAGATGATGAGAAAAGAATCCCGGAGGAGACGATTATTGTTTTTTTTTTTTTGAGTTTTCAGTCTTTTATTGCTTTTGAGAATTTTTCATAAGTTAATGAGCTTAAGCCTAAACCAATGGATTAGTAAACTCATCACATCATCCCTCTGATTAGGGGTAATGAGAATACCTTAAGTGTGAAGCCGACTTCTCACACTTAATCACCATGGTGTAGGATTAAGATCATTAACCTACTTGTGCTTATTTAGATGTTTTTGTTGTTTTTGTTTAGTGTTAAGTAATGAGGTTAAGCCATAATCAAGGATTAAACAGACTGATTACACCATCCTAATAGAAGGATAATAGATGAGAATGTTTAAGCTGAGGAAAGCTCCTCAACTTAATCCATGATTAAGGATTAAACTCATGACAAAACAAAGCCTTTATTTAAGTGGATTTTATTCAATGATATGATGATGAAGTGTTTTTTAGGGTTTGTAAGACAACTTGAGGGGGACTTGTCCATTAACACTAGGGTTAGTCCTTCTTGACCAATTAAGGAAGAATTAGAACCCTAATGCAAGGCCCAAGTTACAAGTGTGATGTCTTGATGATTATTATGTGAATTGATTAAAGGATTTAAACACATTAAGGGTTTAACACTTAGGATTAAAGTTATACACTCCATCCTAATAGAAGGATGCATGCATAAGCTTAATCACAAAGCCTTAAAGCCTTTAGAGTTTAGTCCTTGATTATGAGATGAGAAGAGAAGACTCAAAAGAGACACAAAGGTAAAACTAAATGGGGGACTAATCAAAACCGTAATCATTGTCATGCTTGGTTGTTCCTAAGGTTTGTGAGGTCCACAAGAGCAATCTTCAATGGAACCACCAGGAAGCAGATGAAAGGATCAGGAGAAGCAAAGTGACTTGCTTCATTCAAGAAGTCAAGTCACTTGAAGAAAGAAAGTAAGAAGGAGAAGAATGAGCAAGCTCAATCTCAAACACATATCAAAATGCAGAAATGGATGCAAGAGAGAGATGAAAAGAAAATGTGAGAAGTGAAGGCAAATCCACTTCTCAAAGTTACTTACCACCTGAAAAGTTAATGAAAGGAATGCAATGCAATGCAAGATGAGATGAAATGGCATGATGTAAATCAAAACCAGAAGCATAAACATGATGCTAAAGATGCTATGAGATGATGCAAACATGAATCAAGGCATGTGGATGATCATATGAACATATGGATGCAAAAGAAGCAAGTTTGGAACCATGATCATACATGACAAGTTATGAAATGCATATGGCATACAACATGGTAAATGCAAGATGCAATGATCAAACATGCTTTCAATATGTCTTAAGATGTCAAATGAATCAAATGGATGCACAAAATATCATGGCAAGTCAAGGTATGAATGCAAATGCAAGATGGATGCATATGGAAGCCCAAATTAGGGTTTATGATCAATGCATCAAACAAAAACCAAAATCAGAAGCAAACATCAATATAAAAATTTGAAAATGCATTCAAAGGATCCCTAATCCTATACTAACTCACTGCCCAAAGGAGAAGTTCCAACTCTTAACCTAATTCAAGTTATGATTTTCCTTAGTTTTCTAGGGTTTTAGGGTTCCTTAACAAGAAAAATGCCAAACAAATGGAAAATGAAAGATCAAATCATGGCCATTTAATCTCACAAACTACATGCTAAACATAATGCAATGCAAAAAGAATCAAAGTCCAACTCTTTGGGGTTAGGCAGAAATGATTTTTGGAAGTTTGGATCAAAATAATGCATCAAAATGATTTTAATTCCATGGAAAATTCTTAAAATGCATCAAGATCAAAAAAGAAATTTGGTTTGAGGGTTGGACAATGTTTCTAAATATTTTTAAATGTTTCATGAATTTTTTGGTGATTTTTAAATACCTAAAAGTATTTTTAATTAATTAATTCTCATTAATTAATTAAAAAGAAACTTTTAAATATTTAAAAATACTTTTTTAATGCTAAAAATAAAAATAAAAATATTTTTGTGTTCTGAAATTAAATAATAACTTGTATAAAAAATTTCAGAATTTTTAAAGTATTTTGCTATTTTTAATAAATTGTGGAAATTAAATGAAATAATATGAAAAAATAAAATGAATTAAAAGCTGAAAAAGAAAAGTCAAACAATCTGATGGCCCTCATTTAAACCTGCTGCGCGCGCGTTTGACTTGGCGCCAGATCCCACGGCTGGAATTCAAACTCACTAACCCTAATTAATTAGCCCTAATCACACCTTAATGACTCTCAGGTGACCGGAACAGTGTTCCGGTCATCTTCTCCGATCACCCAAAATCACAAACTCCCTCTACACGCATCTAAAACGAATTCTAATTAAACAGAAATGATCCCCACCCAAAAACGAATCAGAACCCCCAATCAAAACATATTTATCACTCCTAAACTGGCTGAATCGAATCAAACAAAACCTAGGGCAAAAAGTTTCAGAAACAGATTAAACTCTCATCTCTCCACCATTTTCAAAACTAAAGACATCAGAGTGATCAGTGAACTACAAAGAACAACTTAGGAACTTTAAAAATCATTTCTGGAAAAAAGGTTCTTGAGCTACCTGAGTTTTGAAGCTTTCAGTTCACAGCTTTCTGGCCTCTTCCCTTGATGCAAACCACTCCTTTTGGTCCCTTGATGATGTCTGGATGCTTAGAAGGAGCTTGTGCTGGCTGGCTTGAGAGTTTGAACAGGTTCTGCTCAAGCTCAGGTGAGAATCGTGTTTTGGATTCAGGCAGTTTAAGGCAAGGGTGAGGGGTGCTTTGTGATCAGGATGATGAGTTGAGAAGGTCTGTGAAGTTTGTTTAAGTGTTTGTGGCTTGTATGGAGAGTTTCGAATGCTTTTGCTCTAAGGATGGAAAATTAGAATGTGTTGTTCTTGCTGGTTTTAGGCTTGTGTGTTGTGATGTTCAGCTTGCATTTGGTTTGTATAAACTAATCCTATTGGTCAGATGACATGACATGTCCTTTTGTGATAGGTATGGTTGCTTTTGCCAAAATGTCAACTTTGTGTAAGAAGGGCATGGGCTACTTTGCTAGCTTGGTACAAGGGGCTTGTCTTGCGCAGCATGAGGTGAGGAGAGGGCTAGGGTGGTTCAGCAACCAAGGCAGCAAGTGGATGAGATGTTATGATGGTTTTTGCAACTTGGTTCCCTTTGGTTCTCATGAAAAGATCTTGTTCAAAACACCATACAAACTTGTAATTCTTTGGTCCAATCTGAACTTTAGATGTCACATGATCATGTTATGTGAATTAGAAGTCCATTTGATAGCTTTAGAACACTTGGTACATGAATTTGCAAGTTTTCCATTTGGTGCATAACTTGAATTTTAGTGATTTTTGCCAACTTTGATGCACCATAACTTTTGATCCAAAATGAATTAGGTCATGTTCTTGTACTTTTTGAAAAGGGAAAGATCTATTCTACAACTTTCATGACCAAAGTTTTTTCATTTGAAGCATTTTTGGATCAAAAAGTAAGGATTGAAAAGTTGCCTAAAATGACAAATTCCTTAAAAGTCAAACTTGCCCCAAAAAGTCAACTTTGCAAAAACTTGTAATTCTTGAATTTTGTGAACTTCAACCTTCTTCCATGATCAAATAAAGATCAAATACACTCAAAATGATGAAGATCACCCCTTGGTTGGGTCATTGGGGGCCTCAGATGCCCTAATTTTGCACTGACTTGTCCAAAAAGTCAACTCTTGATCAGATGACTTCCCCATGGAATTTCTTCATGAAAATTGATATGCATACTCCCTATACCATATAGAGACCAATAGAAACAAGAATGACCAAAAAAATTGGAGTTATGGCCTATGAAACCAAAACCCTAATTTTAGGTCAACTGTGCAGTCTAGCCTGGCTCTGCTTCCATACCAATCCCAGTTCTTGTGATTCTTTGGCATTCTTGACTTTGAGAGGATATAATATGATGCTTGAACATACATGGACCCCTTTGAAGTGATTGATGGCCTTAGGAGTGGCTCAAGAAGCTCTTGGATTGCTCAGATCACAAACCCTAGATGCAGATGACTTTGAACCAATGCAATGAATCAAAAATGCAATATGAGATGGTATGATTGTGTTTATGCATATGAAAAGATCACAAGCCATGGTGTGAATGGGTGAGGGCAAATTTGGGGTGTTTACACTTGTATTGAATCTTAAGTTGTGAATTCTTGATTATAGGAGAAGATCATTTTTTATTGATACCATTCTTTGTACTCACACTCAAACAATATTATAGAAAGTGTCTTTCTATTTGTGACTTGTGTTCCAAGGATTGTTTGGACATATGGGTAAGTGTGGCAAGAGGATTGTTCTTGCACACTTGTTTGTATAGTTTGCTAGAAAGTAGGCCTCACCATTGAAGGTGTGATAGGTTGTACTGTTCTAAAGAAACTAGTGGAAATGTCTTTCGTGTTGAAAGGGGACTGGATGTACCTTCAGATTGTGAAGGGAACCAGGATAAACCTCCGTGTCTTCTTTACTTTTCTTCTTTACAATTTTTGTTCTTTAAAACGTAAAAGAAAAATCCATCCATCGAAGAAAAAGAATCGAAAATTTTGATAACACCTAATTCACCCCCCTCTTAGGCGCATTCTGATCTTACAATTGGCATCAGAGCAGGTTTAGGTAACCTGTTCCTACAAGATCCTATGGCTTTCGCAAACTCGAATCCTGTTTTCAAAGATGGTGGAAGTAGCAACAAGCCTCCGCTCTTCTCCGGCGAATACTTAGATTTATGGAAAATCAGAATGAGGGCACATCTTGAAGCCCAAGGAGAAGGCATATGGGAAGAAATCGAAGAAGGTCCGCATAATCCTGTTAATGTGATCAACGGCGTTGGAACCGCAAAGTTGATGAATATGTATGATGAAGATGATAAAAAGAAGATCCTAAATGAGAAGAAGGCAATCAACATACTTCAAAGAGCTCTTAGTATGGACGAATTTTTTTCGTGTATCACAATGCAAATCGGCGAAGGAGATTTGGGATAATTTGGTAGAAACACATGAAGGAACAACAAAAGTTAAAAGATCAAGACTTAACACGTTAAGCCACGAATATGAAATGTTCTGCATGCAGCCCGAAGAATCTATTGTGGCTTTGCAAAAAATATTTGTTCATCTAACCAACCACTTGATTGCACTCGGAAAGACCTTCACCAACGACGATCTCAATTTGAAAGTTCTAAGGTCTTTGACAAGGGAATGGCAACCGAAGGTGGCTGCTATTTCGGAGAAAAAGGGTCTCTCAACAATGACATCCGCATCTCTATTCGGAAAACTTCAAGAGCACGAATTGGAACTTGGAAGGCTCGAGAAGCACGAAAGTCAAGAGAAAAAGTCCAAAGGAATTGCTTTGAAGATTGACACAAAGGATGACAAAGATGACGAGATCTCCGAAGATGAGAACTTCATGCTTCTTGTTAAGAAGCTTGGTAAGTTTTTTAACAAAAATAATAATTCTTCTTTTCCTAAAAAGAATAAACATTTCAGGAAGAAGGATACATCCACATCAAATCAAGAAGTTACATGCTATGAATGTGGAAAGCAAGGTCACATAAAATCGGATTGTCCAAGACTTGCGAAGAAAGGAGGATTCAAAGGCAAGAAGGACTTCAAAAATAAAAAGGCTTATGTCGCGTGGGATGACAATGAAGTTAGTTCCTCATCGGAATCGGAAAGCGATGAATGTGAAAATATGGTGTTAATGGCGTCACATCACTCCGATTAAGAAAATGACGAGGTATGCTTGAAAACAACTTCTACGCAATGGTATCTCGATAGCGGTTGTTCAAAGCATATGACGGACGATATCAACAAATTTTCAAGTCTAACACTTAAGGCCAAAGGATACGTTACTTACGGTGATGATAATAAAGGAAGAATTCTTGGAGTTGGAACCATTGGTGCATCTCCTTATACAATCATCGAAGACGTCCTTTATGTGGAAGGCCTTAAACACAACCTTCTTAGCATAAGTCAATTGTATGACAAAGGGTTCCGAATCAACTTCACAAAGGAGGAATGTTTGATAGAACACGAAGTTACTCATGAACTCTTGCTAAAAGGTAAACGATTTAATAACATTTTTATGATTTCTTTTGATGACTCTCTCTTGAAGGTGAAGTGCTTAATGGAAAAAAACAACGAGGCATGGTGTCGCTCCCGACAAATGAGGCTGAGTCAAATGAAGGTACAGATGCGAACGGTCGGCGAAGGGGACAATGAGAACACACAGCAGTGAACTCACTGGAAAAGAAAAGAGTCTCCAGCTAGGCATTTTTATCCCGGAGGAAAGGTAATGCTGCATAGACCTAGAAAGATATGGATAAGACGGTTGCGAACCAGAGAGACTGAGAAAGGGGGTTGGTTACAACCTGGGAAGGTATTAGCACCCAGATTGTCCGCCGTACTCGACGGGATCCACGCTTAAAAGATTTGTGTTTTAAAGGGGTAGTGTCAGTGCAATTTGTGTATAAAAGAGCTGGAAAAGGATGTACAGGTGTCAGTGTAAAAGAAAGTGAAGTGTGATATGTATAGTGTCAGTGTAAGAACAAAGATGAAATGCTCATGATAATGAGGCTAAAGAAAAAATCTAGAAGGAGGGGGAATATACAGAGACTTTTGTTCGATAACTGTTAAGTTATGCCTACGTATCCTCTCGTGCAATAAGGAAGTCAGAACACCGTAGTTCGACCCAAAGAGACTGAAAGATGAATTGACTTGTGAACTGCTTGCTTGTCAATGCTCAAGTGTATGACCTGTCTGGCTCAGGTGCTAACTGTCTTGCATTAGACGGAAGAAGCGAGTTCTCGTTTGTGAGTGAATGAGATGAGAAAAGAACCCCGAAGGAGACGATTATTGTTTGTTTTTGAGTTTTTAGTCTTTTATTGCTTTTGGAAGTTTGTCATAAGTTAATGAGCTTAAGCCTAAACCAATGGGTTAGTAAACTCATCACATCTTCCCTCTTATTAGGGGTAATGAGAATACCTTAAGTGTGAAGTCAGATTCTCACACTTAATCACCTTTGATGCAGGATTAAGATCATTAATCTACTTGTGATTATTTAGATGTTTTTGGTGTTTTTGTTTAGTGTTAAGTAATGAGGTTAAGCCATAATCAAGGATTAAACAGGCTCATTACACCATCCTAATAGAAGGATAATAGATGAGAATGTTTAAGCTGAGGAAAGCTCCTCAACTTAATCCATGATTAGGGATTAAATTCATGACAAAACAAGCCTTTGATTAAGTGGATTTTATTTAATGATATGATGATGAAGTGAGTTTTAGGGTTTGTAAGACAACTTGAAGGGGACTTGTCCATTAACACTAGGGTTAGTCCTTCTTAACCAGTTAAGGAAGAATTAGAACCCTAATGCAAGGCCCAAGTTACAAGTGTGATGTCTTGATGATTATTAAGTGAATTGATTAAGAGATTTAAACACATTAAGGGTTTAACACTTAGGATTAAAGTTATACACTCCATCCTAATAGAAGGATGCAGGCATAAGCTTAATCACAAAGCCTTAAAGCCTTTAGGGTTTAGTCCCTGATTATGAGATGAGAAGAGAAGACTCAAAAGAGACACAAAGGTAAAACTAAATGGGGGACTAATCAAAACCCTAATCATTTTCATGCTTAGTTGTTCCTAAGGTTTGTGAGGTTTATGAAAGAAGTCTTCAGAGGAACCACCAGGAAGCAGATGAAAGGATCAGGAGAAGCAAAGTGACTTGCTTCATTCAAGAAGTCAAGTCACTTGAAGAAAGAAAGCAAGGAGAAGAAGGATGAGCAAGCTCAAGCTCAAGCACAAACAAAAATGCAGCAAGGATGCATAAAAGAGATGAAGAGAAGTTATGAGAAGTGAAGGCAAATTCACTTCTCAAACCACTTACCACCTGAAATGTTAGTGAAAGAAATGAAATGCAATGCAACATGAGATGAAATGGCATGATGAAAATCAAAACCAGAAGCACATCCATGATGATAATGATGCTATGAGATGATGCAAACATGAGACAACACATGGGGATGATCAGACAAGCTCATGGATGCAGATGAAACAAGTTAAGACACATGAACATACATGAAAAGTTATGGAATGCAAATGACATACAACATGGCAAATGCAAGATGTAATGGTCAAACATGCTTTCAACATGTCTTAAGATGTCAAATGAATCAAATGGATGCACAAAATGTCATGGCAAGTCAAAGTATGAATGCAAATGCAAGATGGATGCATATGGAAGCCCAAATTAGGGTTTATAATCAAAGCATCAAACAAAACCCAAAATCAGAAGCAAACATCAAGATAAAAAATTGAAAATGCACTCAAAGGATCCCTAATCCTATACTAACTCACTGCCCAAAGGAGAAGTTTCAACTCCTAACCTAATTCAAGTTATGATTTTCTTAAGTTTTCTAGGGTTTTAGGGTTCCTTAACAAGAAAAATTAACAAACAAATTGAAAATGAAAGATCAAATCATGGCCATTTAATCTCTCAAACTACATGCTAAACACAATGCAATGCAAAAAGAATCAAAGTCCAACTCTCTAGGGGTAGGCAGAAATGATTTTTGGAAGTTTGGATCAAAATAATGCATTAAAATGATTTTAATTCCATGAAAAATTCTCAAAATGCATCAAGATCAAAAAAGAAATTTGGTTTGAGGGTTGGACAATGTTTCTAAATGTTTTTAAATGTTTCATGAATTTTTTGGTGATTTTTAAATACCTAAAAGTATCTTTAATTAATTAATTCTCATTAATTAATTAAAAAGAAACTTTTAAATATTTAAAAATACTTTTTTAATGCTAAAAATGAAAATAAAAATATTTTTGTGTTCTGAAATTAAATAATAGTGTGCATGAAAAATTTCAGAATTTTTGAATAAGTTTTGCTATTTTAAAATAAATGGAGAAATTAAATGAAATAATATGAAAAATAAAATGAATTAAAGCTGAAAAAGGAAAAGTATGCCAATCTGAAGGCCCAGATTCAAACTCCCATACGCGCGCATTGACTTGGCGCCAGATCCCACGGCCAACATTCAAACTCACTAACCCTAATTAATTAACCCTAATCCAGCCGTTAATGACCCTCAGGTGACCGGAACAGTGTTCCAGTCATCTTCTCCGATCACTCAATATCACAAACTCCT
This sequence comes from Lathyrus aphaca, assembly GCA_963966055.1. Lineage (NCBI taxonomy): Eukaryota > Viridiplantae > Streptophyta > Magnoliopsida > Fabales > Fabaceae > Lathyrus > Lathyrus aphaca. Next base: position 291,306,364 of record OZ014519.1, on the reverse strand, counting down.
TCCACACGCATCTAAAATGAAATCTAATTACACAGAAATGATCCCCATCCAAAAACGAATTAAAACCCCCATTCAAACAACATTTATCATTCCTAAACACTGAGAATCGAATCAAACTAATTTTAGGGCAAAAAGTTTCAGAAACAGATTAAGCTCTCATCTCTTCACCATTTTCGAAACCAAAGACATCAGAGTGATCAGTGAACTACAAAGAACAACTTAAGAACTTTAAAAATCATTTCTGGAAAAAAAAGTTCTTGAGCTACCTGAGTTTTGAAGCTTTCAGTTCTGCAACTTTCTGGCCTCTTCTCTTGATGCAATCCACTCCTCTTGGTCCCTTGATGATGTCTGGATGCTTAGAGGGAGTTTATGTTGGCTGGTTTGAGAGTTTGAACAAGTTCTGTTCAAGCTCAAGTGGGAGTCGTATTTCTGGTTCTTTGAGTTTCAGGCTGCTTTGAAGGGTGGTTTCTATTCAGTGAAGCATGGTGAGAAGGTTTGTGAAGTTTGTTTATGAGTTTGTGGCCTGAGGAGAGTGTTTCGAAAGCTTTTGCTCTAAGGGTGGAAAATGAGAATGCTGAGCTCTTGCTTGTTTCAGGCTTGCTGTTTATGATGTTTGGCTTGCAATTAGTTTGTATAAACAATGTTGATTGGTCAGAAGATGTGACATGCCCTTTATTGATTGGTATGGTTGCTTTTGCCAAAATGTCAACTTTGTGTAAGGAGGGCATGGGCTACTTTGCTAGCTTGGTACAAAGGGCTTGTCTTGCGCAGCATGATGAGGGGAAAGGGCTAGTGTGGTTCAGCAATGTAGCTAGCAAGTGGATGAAGTGTTATGATGGCTTTTGCAACTTGCTTGCTTTTGGTTCTCATGAAAGAAACTTGATTCATGGGCCATAAAACATGTGATTCCTTGGGTGCATTCTGAACTTTAAATGTTGTGTGATCATGTTGTGTGGATTAGAAGTCCATTTGACAGCTCTAGAACACTTGATCAAGTCATTTTGCAAAATACCTCTTTGGTAGAAACTTTGAAATTTTGTGATTTTAGCCAACTTTGACAAGCCATAACTTTTGATCAAAAATGAATTAGGTCATGTTCTTGTACTTTTTGAAAAGGGAAAGATCTATTCTACAACTTTCATGACCAAAGGTTTTTCGTTTGAAGCTTTCTTGAATCAAAAAGTAAGGGTTGAAAAAGTTGCCTAAAATGGCATTTTCATTAAAACTCAAACTTGCCCAAAAAGTCAACTTTGCAAAAGACTTGAAATTCTTTAATTTTGAGAACTTCTAATGTCTTCTATGATCAAATAAAGATCATATACAATCAAAATGATGAAGAACACCCTTTGGTTGGGTCATTGGGGGCCTCAGATGCCCTGATTTTGCACTGACTTGTCCAGAAAGTCAACTCTTGATCAGATGACTTCCCCATGGAATTTCTTCATGAAAATTGATATGCATACTCCCTATACCATATAGAGACCAATAGAAACAAGAATGACCAAAATATTTGAAGTTATGGCCTCTGAAACCAAAACCCTAATTTCAGGTCATCTGTGCAGTCAAGCCTAGCTCTGCTTCCATACCCATCCCAGTTCTTGTGATTCTTTGGCATTCTTGACTTTGAGAGGATATAATATGATACTTGAACACACATGGACCCCTTTTAAGTGATTGATGGCCTTTGGAGTGGCTCAAGAAGCTCTTGGATTGCTCAGATCACAAACCCTAGATGCAGATGACTTAGGAACAATGTAGTGAATAAAAAATGTGATATGAGATCTTATGATTGTGTTTATGCATATGAAATGATCACAAGCCATGGTGTGAATGGGTGAGGGCAAATTTGGGGTGTTTACAGCTGCCCCTATTCAAACACGAGTTAGCTGTGCAGGATGTAAGCGACGGCTTATCAGGCAAACAAGATAACTTGTGGTTGAATACCAAAGACAGTCAAAAATTTGCACGCACAGAATGAAGAAGAAGAGGGATATAGATTGTAAAAGAAAATAAGGTATATTGTAAAGTGTGGGCGACAGAGGACGACCGTCGAGCAGAAAACGACTGTTGGGTAAAGAGCAATGACGGGGACGGCCGACATGCTGGGGAAAATGCGGGAATAAAGCAATGACGGGGACGGCTGACATGCTGGGGATAAAAGGTAAAGCAAAGACGGGGACGGCCGACTAGCTGGGAAAAATAAGATATTATGATGGGGACGGCCATCAAGTAAAGCTGCAAAGTTCTCTAGGGATCAAATGAAACATGACGGGGACGGCCATCAAGTTTATGAAGTAAAGTAACCGACGATGGGGGACGGCCATCGGGCTAAAAAAGAAAAAGGGACCACGACGGGGACGGCCATCGGGTTAAAGAATAAATGAAATAAACAGATGATGAGGTACGGTCATCAAAGGTGAAGGACGATCACCTAGCAGGGGACGGCTGCTCTGTTGGGGTTAAGATGAGGGACGGTCATCTAAGGTGGAGGACGACCACCTAGCAGGGTACGGCTGCTAAAAATATCGCGACATAGGACGAATGCCGGATAACAGGTCAACGATGGGGACGGCCATCGGATGAGCATGATGGAGGACGACCATCAAGAGGTGGAGGACGACCACCTAGCAGGGGACGGCTGCTCTCAAGGTTTATCATGACGTAGGACGAACGCCAGATAACCAAAATCAACAATGGGGACGGCCATTGGATAAAATGATGAAGGACGATCATCAAGAGGTGGAGGACGACCACCTAGAAGGGGACGGCCGCTAAACATCACGACATAGGACGAATGTCGGATAGAAAATCAACGATGGGGACGGCCATCGGATGAGCATGATGGAGGACGACCATCAAGAGGTGAAGGATGACCACCTAGCAGGGTACGGCTGCTCTCAGGGTTTATCATGACATAGGACGAATGTCAGATAAAAAGAAAATTGTTTTACTGGGGAATGGTAAACACGGACGAGTGTTTATATCCAAGAAATAAAAGGTATAAGTGTTTGGTATTGTGTATGGATCAAAGATGCGGACGAGCACCCTTAAGACTATGATACGGACGAGTATCAGGTAGAAACAAGTACTGATACGTGCTCAGAGATGATGATACGGACGAGTATCAACTGGTTAACAATGAACACGGACAAGTGTTGAATCTGAGGGGAATCTTCTGGGGAATAGTAGACACAGACGAGTGTCTATATTCAAGGAGACGTAAGTGTTTGACACAGTGTATGGATTAAAGATGCGGACGAGCATCCTTAAGACTATGATACGGACGAGTATCAGGTAGAAACAAACGCCTGACGCATGTTCTGAGATGATGGTACGGACGAGTACCAACTGGTTAACAAAGAACAAGGACTAGTGTCGAATCTGTGGGGATATAAATGGTATATACAAGATACGGACGAGTATCTGTATAAGTGAAATAAGTAATAAGTATGAGTGGTGTATAGATGAGTGTTCCACCTGCTGGGGAGGGTGACACGGACGAGTGTCAAAAGGAGAAGAGTATAGTATAAACAAGTGTTTGATATACAAAGTGTTTAGGTTACTGTGCTGGGAAAATGACATGGACGGATGTCAAGGAAATGTATATATATACAAGTATCTGTGAGTGCAAAGGGGATACTTTGGCTTTATGCTGGGGATATGACACGGACGGGTGCCACAAGGAGTATATACTGATGTTTGTGAATGTGAGGCAACTGTTTTAGCTTTAACTCTCCGCTGGGGAATCTGGGGAGCATTCTGTATACTGTTGATGGGTTGAAAGCTTTTAACTCTGATGGGAACAAAGTGTTGGCAACCTGATGCCTGCTGGAGAGGTTTTCACTGGAGGAAAGACGACTCTGCGTGAGGTATACTTCGTTTAACTGCTTTGAACATCTGCTGAGGATCTGATCATCCTGCTCTAACTCCACTGGGGAGAATTTCTTCTTGCTCTGCTGGGGAAATCCCTTGGAAATGAGAATCCCGATGACTCTATGGGGAAAGATCATCTTTAGACTTGGCTAGGGAAGATGCTTGATCACACAATCCTGCTGAGGAGGGAATTCTGGTAATTCTAACTTTGTGGGGAAGCAAGGCCTTCAGCTTCCTGTTGGGAAAACTTCGCTGTGGAAAGATAAGTCCGCTTGGGGACGAGAACGATTCAATTAGCCTCGAAGTTCTGTTGGGGTTACCATCTGTTCCAACTCAGCTGGGGATGTGTCAACCCTCTGGCATGGCTGAGAAAAGATTTGGCAATGCTCTGCTGAGGAGAGACTTTGCTGGAGAATCAAAATATGCCCCAAGTATAGTACAATGACTGTGTTGGGAAGATATGCCAATGAAAATTAGCTTTGACTGAATGCGAATAACCAACTCCTCATGAGGGAATCTTGTCGGCTGAAAGAAGATCTTTATGCTCGGGGAAGAAATAAACTTCCAATGCCCTGCTGGTAAAATAAATACCAGACATTCCCTGAGAATTAACACAGTGCTTCAAACTTCTGAACTCAACAAACTGCATACTGATCATCCAGAGTGACCAAGCATCCCTTAACTCCTCAATTATATCATACTGCATCATCCATAAAAAGATCGTCTTCAGAGGATTTTACAGAAGACTTGGCATCCAGAATTGCCCCAGTGTCTTCAAACTCTCGCAGAAATTCAACAAGTCTTGAGATAACTGCCCCAGATTACATATTGAAACGATTCTTGCCCCACATCAGAGCTAAAACAGAAACCATGCGGTATGAAGATGCAATGCTAATGATGTACAATGCAGACGTATGCTCATAACCAAAGATATGAAACAAGGATGGTTGGGCGCTAGGGCCAGGTTGATAGATATATAATTTTTTGGTTGCCAAGCAATTGGACTTTTGAAGGTGAATTACCAGACGAGAACTGGTTTATTAAAGGTAGGCCAACAAACGAGAACTGATGGGAAAAGAATAAGTCGTCAGACGAGAACTGACTCCTTAGGTTCATTGTCAAACGAGAATTGACTCTGAAAAAGAATGACTACCAGACGGGAACTGGCGTTCAACGGGCTAAATGAAAAGGTGACCAGACGAGAACTGGTAAAAGGTTCGCCTACCAGACGAGAACTGGTATTTGAAAGTTGGTTTGCCAGACGAGAACTGGACTTTGAGTTTGTCTGTCGGACGAGGACTAGACTTTAAAAGGGTTTGCCAGACGAGAACTGGACTTTGAAATGTTTTGCCAGACGAGAACTGGACTTAGAACGGTTTTCCAGACGAGAACTGGACTTTGAAAAGTTGATAAGCTGTTGGGGTTACGGGGCCCTGGATGAGATCTGAAGTTTGAGAGGGGATGCTCAATGCGATTATGATGCATATGCTCTATGCTCGAGCGACATGAGTAACGTATGCAAATGACTTATGCAATGCTTATGAAAAGCCAGAAAAACTCCCAAGGATGGGAAGAAAGGTCTTAGTGACAAGGCTTCTGGTTGAGAAGGGTGAAAAAGGCGACGGTGGGTAGCATGATTTCCCGACACTCGTCTTGAACTTGAAGATCACTGATACAAATTGCTCTGTGTAGCTAAAATTCGCCCCTGTTGGGCGAGTCTCTGAACAGACTGTTGCTGATTATCCAATTTCTGGAATAGCAAACCCGGATGGTCTCTCGAGGAGAGTTGCACTTAGTGATCTCTGGAAGTATCCTTCCCCGGTATGAGCGTGTAAGCGACTTGATTCATTCTGACTGAGCATTGGAAGATTTCATCCCTGGACAACAGAAATGTCGGGTGGCCTGCCCCTGTTTGGCAGATTCAGCTCTGATCAACTGACTTTGAATGACGTTCCTCGATCAACTGATGCTTGGGAACTCTCTTTACCCTGACAGATTCCTTGGTCAAAAAAACCACTGGATAACATGCCCCTGATTCATAGGCCGACAAGATGCTCTTGATTCTAGTCATCATTGTTGAATGATCAAGTTCCCTCGCGATTGCTCTTTGTAGGAACTTCCCTGGTGACACAAGCTGACTTGCAATTAAAACTGTTCATTTACAAATGGTAATTTTAATGCAGTACACATGCAAGTTTTTGAAAATTTATTTATTTTGATGTTGTGATAGTGTGTGACGAATGGACGATTAGTCCAAACGTAGTGTTGAGTTAGCAAACCTTTAGGAGTCAGTTTACGCAACCTTGTCGTAGTATGCTTTCAGAGTTGAACCTGATTCAATTAGGACTTTCAAGGGTTATGACGTAGTCTGGTTCACGGTTTTTAGAAAGAAGGATTTATGGCTCAAAATTTATATGTGCCCACCCATTCTCCTTGATGTTCTCCGGTCCTATATTCAGCTAATTGGACTTAAGCGCTCGCTTCTCCCAAGGGTTTTGTAATGATTGAGGAACCAATGATGTTGACTGTTTAAGCATCAATGAGGTTTCTTGGAGTAACAGTCACCCATTCTGACTTTGTGTCTGGTCACACGACTTTGTTCTTATGAAACTTTTTTCTTTTTGATATTTTTACTCCCTAATTTTTGCCTGGACTGATTCTTTTTTTGAATTTTCGATTTTGAAGTCCAGCGGGATGCCCTAACTTTTGCCTAAGTCATATGTTTTCACACATTTTTTCGACTTAGCGGGCTTTATTTCTTTTCTTTTTTGATTTTTGTTGAACAAATCGTGTGACACTGGCTTGTCATGACTTGCTGAAAGGGTTGACTGCCACATTCCTTTGTTGGTGAGGGATAACCACTGTGGTTTCACGTCCCTTGACCTCTTGAGGTGTAATGAATAAAGGTAATGGATCCTCGGATGCACACTACTTTGGAAATTTGAACGCTCGGTCAAATTAACTGATAACTACCCTGCCCCGGGTTAAATGTGAGGGTTTTTTCGTTCAGAAAAGAAACTCCTACTTCAAGGCTCAAAGGGGTTGATGAGGGTCTATCTCCCTTATATCTCCGGTGTTTGGGAATTGAAACAATGCCTGTACATCATCAGCAGGTTCTACTCTGAAAGCATACCTTCAACAGTTATGGGTATTCAGTTGTCATCATCCTCCCCCAAACCTGCTAAACAACAGTGAAATAAATGGGAGGTAAATGGATGCAATTTTTGTTGTTTTTTTTTTCTTTTTTGATGCAAGGAAAGAAAAAAATGAGCGAATGCGACATAATTGATTCAAGAATGCAAGATTACTACATTAACATTACCATTCAAAAATAACAATGCTTAAAAGACAAGTAGCTGCTAACAGGAAAGAAACTACAATGCAAATGATAAAAGGATACAGCGATCACCAACTCTGATGACATACTGTTGTCTGAGCCACTGAAATCAAGATAACACTTCTTCTGAAGTCTTTGAACTCAATCAGGTGAAAGGTTGACGTGCACAACCAAGCTTCCTTCTGGAAAGGAAATGTAGCCCTTGTCGATCAATTGTTGTACTTTGGCTTGAAAAGCTTTGCAATCTTCAGTTGAATGCCCCATTGATCCACCATGATACTCGCACTGCTCATGAGGATTGTACCCTGGAGGGTACGGCCCTGGTAACGGCTTGAGAGGCTTAGGAACCACCAAAGAGCTCTGAACTAGATGCGGCAAGAGTTCACTGTACGTCATGGGGACTGGATGAAGAGGAGTAATCCTTCTTTCCAGATTGTTACGAGGCCTATGATGGCTCTGAAGTTGATTCTGAGGTCTTCGACCATGAGCTTGCAGATTTGGACGAGGAGGAGTCCAGGACTTCTGATATGGTGTTCTAAGCATTGCCGAATGCCCGTAAGAGTAACCAGACACGGGAATAGATGATCTCTGAGAAGATGTTGGTCCAGAATATGCAACATTGGCCATGACTGCATTGGTATCATACCATTCTTCCTCTTGGGAGCTAACAACAGATTCACCTTCACTAGCTGGGATATTTAAAAAGTCCTGGATCTTTCCACTTTTGAGCAGGCTCTCAATGCGTACTCCAACTATCATCAAATCGGAGAAGCTTGTCATCCCAATGCTACTCATTCTTTCCAAGTATGGACCCTGCACGGTGCCCACGAACAGGTCAATTAATTCTGTCTGAAAGTGGTCGTTGCACTTGGGCTGCCAATTCTCTCCACCGATGTGCATATTCTCTGAAAGATTCACCACTCCTCCGGGATAGGCTCTGCAAATGCGTGCGATTGGGCGCCACGTCCATATTGTACTGGTATTGCTTTACAAAAGCTCTGGATAAATCATTCCAAGATCGGATATGACTGCTTTCCAAATCCATGTACCAACTTAAAGATGCCCCACTTAAACTGTCCTGAAAACAGTGAATCATCAACTTATCATTGCAGGCATGAGAAGTCATTTTTCTACAGAACATCACCAAATGACGCTTCGGGAAACTGACACCAGTGTATTTCTCAAACTTCGGAGTTTTGAAATCTGGAGGAATGACAAGACCAGGCACCAAACACAGGGTTAGAGCATCAAAACCGAAGGCATCAGGATCCGCTAAGGCTTTGAGTCGCTCGTCCAACACACGAAATCTTTCCACAGGATCAATAACTTGTGGATCCTTGGTTTTCACAAGAGGGATTGCCCCTTGGAAGTTCGGCATAGGGAAAGCGAAACTCTGATAATCTGTAGTATCGGTCGAAGATGAAGGTCCACCTCGGACAGCAGATGGTTCAGGTACATTCTGATTCACGATCGGGGTCTGTGCAGGCTGAGCTTGAGCAAGATTGTTCACTTGTGGAAGATCCTCATCAGGAGAAAGACCATACAGAGGATTGGTCACTGAAGTGAAACCAGGTGGAAACTCAACATTCTGACGGTTGTTCTATGACATAGCTACTGACGGCTTCCAATCTAACCCTTTACCTCTTGACACTGCTCAATCTTCCTTCAAACACTGTCGTCTTCCAACAGTTAACACTTGTTCAAACTGAGTACCGGGAAATCAACTGGCTGGTCATGGACAAAAGAGGAAGGATGAGCTCTCTGGAGGAGGAAAATGCAATGCAAATGCAAAATGCAATATGATGATGCAAAAGATGCAAAGACATGGGATCACAGCTGGAAACTTCCTGGAATCTGGAATACTGCCAAGAATCAAGTGTCTGTAACCACAAGATCTATGTATAGTAAACCGAAATAGTAACTGAAAACCAGAGGTCAATAACTTCAGGATCATAGTGACCAGATCAAAACATAAGACTACACTGGTAATGAGGGTATGTTGAGGTCAAGGGTTCCTGCAAACCTGTAAACAGCCCGACCCTCTCACAGGTAGTGTTCTAAAACAAGGATCCTCAGACTTGGATCAGTTATGAGAAGTGTAAACACTTCTAACCCGGAGGTACAGTGTTTACAATAACCATAAAATTCCTCCTCTAATTCTCCTCAGTTTCTGAAGGTCATAATAAAGGTCATCCAGACTTAGCAGGCTTCCCAGATAGCCCTAGCACTGCAGGAAATCTGCAATACAGAGTTCTCAAGAAGAAACCCATATCTGAACCGTGTTTCATATTCCCGCACCAGACCGAGATGGAATGGGAAAGAATATGAACCACTCTAGCCTAGGTGTCACTCAGGTCCCAGGTATAGGACCTTAACTCTCAATAGAACCCACCCACCAAAGCAACAAACAGATCCAGCCAGCACAGTATGACAATATGATATATGTAAAGCTATAAAGAAAGCAATAAGCAACTGTACATAAGGCAATAAACAAAACAAATATACAAACACAGATAGCACATAACACCCCAGTAAACACAAGTCAATCAAGCGCTAGGAGGAACCCACAAAAAGAACCAGAAGCCCTGGTTACAGTATAAGGTTCCCCAGCAGAGTCGCCAAGTTGTCGCTCCCGACAAATGAGGCTGAGTCAAATGAAGGTACAGACGCGAACGGTCGGCGAAGGGGACAATGAGAACACACAGCAGTGAACTCACTGGAAAAGAAAAGAGTCGCCAGCTAGGCATTTTTATCCCGGAGGAAAGGTAATGCTGCATAGACCTAGAAAGATATGGATAAGACGGTTGCGAACCAGAGAGACTGAGAAAGGGGGTTGGTTACAACCTGGGAAGGTATTAGCACCCAGATTGTCCGCCGTACTCGACGGGATCCACGCTTAAAAGATTTGTGTTTTAAAGGGGTAGTGTCAGTGCAATTTGTGTATAAAAGAGCTGGAAAAGGATGTACAGGTGTCAGTGTAAAAGAAAGTGAAGTGTGATATGTATAGTGTCAGTGTAAGAACAAAGATGAAATGCTCATGATAATGAGGCTAAAGAAAAAAGCTAGAAGGAGGGGGAATATACAAAGACTTTTGTTCGATAACTGTTAAGTTATGCCTACGTATCCTCTCGTGCAATGAGGAAGTCAGAACACCGTAGTTCGACCCAAAGAGACTGAAAGATGAATTGACTTGTGAACTGCTTGCTTGTCAATGCTCAAGTGTATGACCTGTCTGGCTCAGGTGTTAACTGTCTTGCATTAGACGGAAGAAGCGAGTTCTCGTTTGTGAGTGAATGAGATGAGAAAAGAACCCCGAAGGAGACGATTATTGTTTGTTTTTGAGTTTTTAGTCTTTTATTGCTTTTGGAAGTTTGTCATAAGTTAATGAGCTTAAGCCTAAACCAATGGGTTAGTAAACTCATCACATCTTCCCTCTTATTAGGGGTAATGAGAATACCTTAAGTGTGAAGTCAGATTCTCACACTTAATCACCTTTGATGCAGGATTAAGATCATTAATCTACTTGTGATTATTTAGATGTTTTTGGTGTTTTTGTTTAGTGTTAAGTAATGAGGTTAAGCCATAATCAAGGATTAAACAGGCTCATTACACCATCCTAATAGAAGGATAATAGATGAGAATGTTTAAGCTGAGGAAAGCTCCTCAACTTAATCCATGATTAGGGATTAAATTCATGACAAAACAAGCCTTTGATTAAGTGGATTTTATTTAATGATATGATGATGAAGTGAGTTTTAGGGTTTGTAAGACAACTTGAAGGGGACTTGTCCATTAACACTAGGGTTAGTCCTTCTTAACCAGTTAAGGAAGAATTAGAACCCTAATGCAAGGCCCAAGTTACAAGTGTGATGTCTTGATGATTATTAAGTGAATTGATTAAGAGATTTAAACACATTAAGGGTTTAACACTTAGGATTAAAGTTATACACTCCATCCTAATAGAAGGATGCAGGCATAAGCTTAATCACAAAGCCTTAAAGCCTTTAGGGTTTAGTCCCTGATTATGAGATGAGAAGAGAAGACTCAAAAGAGACACAAAGGTAAAACTAAATGGGGGACTAATCAAAACCCTAATCATTGTCATGCTTAGTTGTTCCTAAGGTTTGTGAGGTTTATGAAAGAAGTCTTCAGAGGAACCACCAGGAAGCAGATGAAAGGATCAGGAGAAGCAAAGTGACTTGCTTCATTCAAGAAGTCAAGTCACTTGAAGAAAGAAAGCAAGGAGAAGAAGGATGAGCAAGCTCAAACTCAAGCACAAACAAAAATGCAGCAAGGATGCATAAAAGAGATGAAGAGAAGTTATGAGATGTGAAGGCAAATTCACTTCTCAAACCACTTACCATCTGAAATGTTAGTGAAAGAAATGAAATGCAATGCAACATGAGATGAAATGGCATGATGAAAATCAAAACCAGAAGCACATCCATGATGATAATGATGCTATGAGATGATGCAAACATGAGACAACACATGGGGATGATCAGACAAGCTCATGGATGCAGATGAAACAAGTTAAGACACATGAACATACATGAAAAGTTATGGAATGCAAATGACATACAACATGGCAAATGCAAGATGTAATGGTCAAACATGCTTTCAACATGTCTTAAGATGTCAAATGAATCAAATGGATGCACAAAATGTCATGGCAAGTCAAAGTATGAATGCAAATGCAAGATGGATGCATATGGAAGCCCAAATTAGGGTTTATGATCAAAGCATCAAACAAAACCCAAAATCAGAAGCAAACATCAAGATAAAAAATTGAAAATGCACTCAAAGGATCCCTAATCCTATACTAACTCACTGCCCAAAGGAGAAGTTTCAACTCCTAACCTAATTCAAGTTATGATTTTCTTAAGTTTTCTAGGGTTTTAGGGTTCCTTAACAAGAAAAATTAACAAACAAATTGAAAATGAAAGATCAAATCATGGCCATTTAATCTCTCAAACTACATGCTAAACACAATGCAATGCAAAAAGAATCAAAGTCCAACTCTCTAGGGGTAGGCAGAAATGATTTTTGGAAGTTTGGATCAAAATAATGCATTAAAATGATTTTAATTCCATGAAAAATTCTCAAAATGCATCAAGATCAAAAAAGAAATTTGGTTTGAGGGTTGGACAAGCTACCTGAGTTTTGAAGCTTTCAGTTCTACAACTTTCTGGCCTCTTCTCTTGATGCAATCCACTCCTCTTGGTCCCTTGATGATGTCTGGATGCTTAGAGGGAGTTTATGTTGGCTGGTTTGAGAGTTTGAACAAGTTCTGTTCAAGCTCAGGTGGGAGTCGTATTTATGGTTCTTTGAGTTTCAGGCTGCTTTGAAGGGTGGTTTCTATTCAGTGAAGCATGGTGAGAAGGTTTGTGAAGTTTGTTTATGAGTTTGTGGCCTGAGGAGAGTGTTTCGAAAGCTTTTGCTCTAAGGGTGGAAAATGAGAATGCTGAGCTCTTGCTTGTTTCAGGCTTGCTGGTTATGATGTTTGGCTTGCAATTAGTTTGTATAAACAATGCTGATTGGTCAGAAGATGTGACATGCCCTTTATTGATTGGTATGGTTGCTTTTGCCAAAATGTCAACTTTGTGTAAGGAGGGCATGGGCTACTTTGCTAGCTTGGTACAAAGGGCTTGTCTTGTGCAGCATGGTGAGGGGAAAGGGCTAGTGTGGTTCAGCAATGTAGCTAGCAAGTGGATGAAGTGTTATGATGGCTTTTGCAACTTGCTTGCTTTTGGTTCTCATGAAAGAAACTTGATTCATGGGCCATAAAACATGTGATTCCTTGGGTGCATTCTGAACTTTAAATGTTGTGTGATCATGTTGTGTGGATTATAAGTCCATTTGATAGCTCTAGAACACTTGATCAAGTCATTTTGCAAAATACCTCTTTGGTAGAAACTTTGAAATTTTGTGATTTTAGCCAACTTTGACAAGCCATAACTTTTGATCAAAAATGAATTAGGTCATGTTATTGTACTTTTTGAAAAGGGAAAGATCTATTCTACAACTTTCATGACCAAAGTTTTTCCGTTTGAAGCTTTCTTGAATCAAAAAGTAAGGGTTGAAAAAGTTGCCTAAAATGGCATTTTCATTAAAAGTCAAACTTGCCCAAAAAGTCAACTTTGCAAAAGATTTGAAATTCTTTAATTTTGAGAACTTCTAATGTCTTCTATGATCAAATAAAGATCATATACAATCAAAATGATGAAGAACACCCTTTGGTTGGGTCATTGGGGGCCTTAGATGCCCTGATTTTGCACTGACTTGTCCAGAAAGTCAACTCTTGATCAGATGACTTCCCCATGGAATTTCTTCATGAAAATTGATATGCATACTCCCTATACCATATAGAGACCAATAGAAACAAGAATGACCAAAAAATTTGAAGTTATGGCCTCTGAAACCAAAACCCTAATTTCAGGTCATCTGTGCAGTCAAGCCTAGCTCTGCTTCCATACCCATCCCAGTTCTTGTGATTCTTTGGCATTCTTGACTTTGAGAGGATATAATATGATACTTGAACACACATGGACCCCTTTGAAGTGATTGATGGCCTTTGGAGTGGCTCAAGAAGCTCTTGGATTGCTCAGATCACAAACCCTAGATGCAGATGACTTAGGAACAATGTAGTGAATCAAAAATGTGATATGAGATCTTATGATTGTGTTTATGCATATGAAATGATCACAAGCCATGGTGTGAATGGGTGAGGGCAAATTTAGGGTGTTTACACATGGCATTGGCATAAGAGGATTTCTCACATTCACATGGAGCATTTGAACAAATTATTAAAGCATGACCTAGTTGTTGGTCTTCCGAAGATAAAGTTTATCAAGGATAAGCTTTGTGACGCATGTCAAAAGGGGAAGCAAACCAAAACATCCTTCAAGACGGAGAAAGTGATATCTACTTCAAGACCACTACAATTGTTACATATGGATCTCTTCGGTCCATCAAGGACAAAAAGCTTCGGAGGTAACGTTTTTGCATTAGTTATTGTTGATGATTTCTCTAGATACACTTGGACTTTGTTTTTAGTGCAGAAAAGTGATGCTTTTAAAGCATTCAAGAAGTATGCCAAGCAAATTCAAAATGAGAAGTCACTCTCTATAGTTTCCATAAGAAGCGACCATGGTGGCGAATTTCAAAATTCATCATTTGAAGATTTTTGTGAAGAACATGGAATCTCTCACAATTTCTCCGCACCAAGGACTCCTCAACAAAATGGTGTAGTAGAGAGGAAGAATAGGGCATTAGTGGGACTTGCAAGGACAATGCGTAGCGACTCAAATCTTCCTAAATATTTTTGGGCGGATGCGGTTAGCACAACTTGCTTTGTAAGTAACCGTGTCAATATTCGACCTATTCTCAAAAAGATCCCATATGAGTTGTTCAAGGGAAGGAAACCCAACATATCTTTCTTCCACATATTCGGATGTAAATGCTTCGTTCTCAACAACGACAAGGATAACCTTGGTAAGTTTGATGAGAAATCCGATGAAGGTATATTTCTTGGCTAGAATTTTCAATAAACGAACACTTTCTATTGAAGAATCTATACATGTTTCGTTTGATGAGACTAACCCCTCGAAAGAGGATAATATTATTGTGGATGATGATGATGATGTAGTAGATCTATCACAACAACAAAAGGAGACATCAAAAGAACAAGAAATATCACAAAAAGATGACTCACCAATCATTGAAGAACATCAAGATCTTCCAAAAGAATGGAGAACTCATAGAGATCACCCGATAGATAAAGTTATTGGTGATATTAGCTAAGGAGTTTCAACTCGACTAAATCTCAAGGATGCTTGTCTCAACATGGCATTCGTGTCTCTAATTGAACCAACAAAAATCGATGAAGCCTTAGGAGACGATCAATGGATAATAGCTATGCAAGAAGAACTCAACCAATTTGAAAGGAACCAAGTTTGGACTCTTGTACCAAGACCGGACAACAAACATATCATAGGCACAAGATGGGTGTTCAAGAACAAACTTGACGAGAATGGGATCATAGTTCGTAACAAAGCAAGATTGGTCGCACAAGGCTACAACCAAGAAGAAGGAATCGAATTTGATGAAAAATTCGCTCCGGTAGCAAGGTTAGAAGCTATTAGATTATTACTTGCTTACGCTTGATCAATGAATTTTCAGTTGTACCAGATGGATGTCAAAAGCGCTTTCCTAAACGGATACATCAATGAAGAAGTCTACGTCAAACAACCTCCGGGTTTTGAAGACATCAAGAATCCCTCTCATGTCTACAAGTTGAAGAAGGCTCTTTATGGCTTAAAGCAAGCACTAAGGGCTTGGTATGATCGCCTTAGCAACTTCCTATGTGAGAAAGGTTTTACGAAAGGAAAGGTTGACAAGACTTTGTTCATCAAGAATCTCAAGGGCAACACTTTACTTGTTCAAGTCTATGTCGACGACATCATCTTCGGTTCAACGAACAAAGATCTTTGTGAAGAATTCTCTCTTATGATGCAAGGAGAATTCGAGATGTCCATGATGGGAAAGATGAACTACTTCCTTGGCCTACAAATCAAGCAAACAAAGGATGGCATCTTCATAAACCAATCCAAGTATTGCAAGGAATTATTGAAAAGATTTGATATGGACAATTGCAAAGAAATGTCTACTCCAATGGGATCCGGAACGTATGTTGATCAAGATCTTTCCGGCACTTCAATAGATATAACAAAGTATCGAGGTATGATCGGTTCAATTTTATATTTGACGGCAAGCCGTCCTGACATTATTTTTAGTGTTTGTTTGTGTGCCCGCTTTCAAGCTAATCCGAAGGAATCACATCTCACCACCGTAAAGAGGATCATGAAGTATCTCAAAGGAATGACGCACGTCGGATTATGGTATCCTAAAGGTAGTACTTGTTCTTTAATTGGTTATTCTGACGCTGATTATGCAGGATGTAAGACCGATAGAAAAAGTACAAGTGGTACTTGTCACATTCTCGGGAATGCACTAGTGTCGTGGGCATGTAAGAAGCAAGCATGCGTTGCACTTAGCACGGCCGAAGCGGATTACATCGCAGCAGGAAGTTGTTGTGCTCAAATCTTGTGGCTTAAACAATAACCTCGATTTCGGTATAGATCTCGATTGTATCCCTCTCCGGTGTGACAACACAAGTGCCATCAATATCACGAAAAACCCGGTCATGCATTCAAGAACAAAGCACATTGATATCCGACACCACTTCCTTCGAGATCATGTTCTAAATGGAGATGTTGATGTTACATTCGTGGATACACACAATCAACTCACCGATATATTCACTAAACCGTTGGCAAAAGAGCAATTTTACAAGATTCGACGAGAACTTGGTATTCTCAATGAAGGTGACATCTAACCTTTACTTTAAAATTTCTTATTGTATGTTTTTGTTGCATTATGTGTATGTTTGTTCACTTTTTAGTCATAAAATGCTGGCACTCCTATTTCGCCGTTTTTCGTTTTTCTCACTTTCGTATACCCGAAAATAATCGGTTTCAAAAAGTTTTTTGATCGAAAGTTGCGTTTTGATGAGTGCTAACACTTTATGGAAAAATTTTATGAAAAAAATGCTTATTTTTGGTCTAAAACATGCTGCTGGATTTTTCAAAAAAATTTAATTTTCTTAACCGTTAACCGGTTAACCTATTACGTTAACCGGTTAACACATCCAAAACTTGGATTTTCAGCGCAAGTTTCAGACTCTGTTTGTTTTATTTTTTTTTTATTTTCTTTGTTTTCCTTTGTTTTAATATTTTCTACAAGTATATGTATTGCATGTTTGGTTCATTCACTTCCACATGTTTTAAACTCTTCAACTCTTTGACTACCATAAACACTATTTATCATCCTCTTCTAACTTCCAACCTTCAACAACTTAAACCCCCATTAAAACCCACTATCTCTTCATCTTTATAACACTCTTCAAACTACATTCAACTCACCAAATATCAAATCCGAAAATATCATCTCGTCCATAAACCCTAACTCCATCACTATTCATGGCACCCCAAAGGAAAGGAAAGGAACCGACTTTTGTGTCAGAAGAAGCTCCAACTGTAGAAACAATGGAATCTACCAAGAAGAGGAGGCTGGATTTCAAAGTCAGAGTCAGACCACTGCTTAAGGGTAAATATGTTCTTCTGAAATCCTTCAAACCTCCAACCTTTAAATTTCCTGCATTGCTAGAATTTCAAGGGATGCTTGATTTTGTTGCTGACAACGGGAGAGTTTACCCGAATTTGGTCTAATCCTTTATGCATAATTTTTCTCTCAACATGGATAGGCATGGTAAACATAAGTTGCATACTCTTGTTAGAAATTGTAAAATTAAGGAGGATTTAGGTGCTTTGGCTACATCCTTGAACATTCCATTTTCCGATGTGTTTCTCTGCAAAGGCGTGAATCACATTGATGATATTTGGTCCGGCTACAACAAAATGGAGTATTATTACTCAATCTGCCGTTTTCCGAAGGATGTTGTGACATCGGAACAGCGCACTTCAAGAACTCTATGCTATGCGAAGAATTTGACCGTCGATGATCGGTTGTTACACTATATCATTTGCTATGTGCTGCTGCCCAAGGATTCAAACCACTCTCAAATCAACGACTTGAGATGCAAGTACTATTTGCTATCAAGAAAAGGGTAAAGATTAACTGGATGCTCACTATGATGTATCATTTGAAGCAACAACTCTCTTTAAAGACAAGACTTCCGTATGCTAGGCTCATTTCTCGGATCATTGAGCAAACCGACTTGGTTATTGGTAGGGAACCTTTTATCGCCATGAAGGTTACGGCGAATGAAATAAATGAGATTACAATTGTGAAGAATACCGGAATTGTGTTACGCAACGATGGTTCTTATGAATATGCCGATGGTTCCTCCCATCCATCCTTTCCTATTCCCGAAGGTGGCATAACCAATGACTTCCTTTACACCACCATCATGACATATCACCGAGAAGCTCAACAAAACCACCGTGAAACCCAACGCACTCTCAAAAGTCTTCGGAAATTGATTATCGGTTCTCACAACCAAACCGAAGAGGAAGATGAAAGTGAAGCCGGTAATGAATATGGTGAAGATGGTGAAGATGAAAGTGATGATATGTCGGAAGAGGAATGAACATGCATGTCTTGTTTTTTTTTTTTTTGTTTATTTAGTTTTAAAAATTCTGTTATAAGTCCTAAGTTTGTTAGGTAATTTTTTATTTTGTTTCGGTTATGTTTTCATACTCGTATCCGCTTTTAATCCAATTATGTTTTTGTTATATTTTTGTTTTCGTGTATGCTTTCATACTAAGTTGCATCATGCTGAATTTTATATTGTATTTTTCATGTTTATGCTTGATCCTCTCTTCCTTTTGTCTAATGCCAAAGGGAGAGAAGAGCTTGGTTTCTAATATCTCTCTGTGCAGAATTTTGCCTCTGTTTAGATAGGGGGAGTTGCTGGACATAGGGGGAGAAGCAAACCTAGAACATCATTGATCGGTCAAAGCTTGTACGCAAAATTTGCTCGGTTGTCATCATCAAAAAGGGGGAGAATGTAGAAGCATACTTCAAGCTCATTGTTTTTGATGACGTCAACATTATCCAAGCTCATTCTAGATTGCAAAAAGTCGAGATGACAACAAACGATCAAGATCATGGCTATGCATCATCAATGGAATGCTTCCGATCGTATCAAGCTTTTGTGCAACACTTTCAAGACTTGTGTCAAGGCTTAGGTATATCAATATTTACTTCTTAATATGATATACAAGTGTTCAATAGATTCATCATAATTTTTAATGCATGTGCATATTTTTTAGAAAAGAATTGGAACTGGTTTTAACACTTTAAACAGAAATATTTTTCTGTATTTTAACAGTGTTAACCGGTTAACCATATGGGTTAACCGGTTAACGCTAGCAATTTTTCAAATCTGTGGTAACGTTTCTGGGCGTTAACCGATTAACCTATTTGGTTAACCGGTTAACACTGTAGAAATTTTGAAAAATTGTTTCTCTTCAATTTCAAATGTTTATTAATTGTTATACCTTTTCATGATTTTATTTCATAAATTTTTTATACCTTTTCAAAGAATTTCTTTTGAAATTCTCATACCTTTTTGAATAGGTGTTTTCAACTATTATAAATTCTAAAAATTTCAAAATCATAAACACCTCCTAGATTTTTAAAATATTATCATATAATCAAAAAATCACTAAATTCAAATACTTTTCATTTTTTCAAAAGTGTTCATAAGTTCATCATTTTCATATTATCTTGAACACTTGTATTGAATCTTAAGTTGTGAATTCTTGATTATAGGAGAAGATCAATTTTTATTGATACCATTCTTTGTACTCTCACTCAAACAATATTATAGAAAGTGTCTTTCTATTTGTGACTTGTGTTCCAAGGATTGTTTGGACATAAGGGTAAGTGTGGCAAGAGGATTGTTCTTGCACACTTGTTTGTATAGTTTGCTAGAAAGTAGGCCTCGCCATTGAAGGTGTGATAGGTTGTACTGTTCTAAAGAAACTAGTGGAAATCTCTTTCATGTTGAAAGGGGACTGGATGTACCTTCGGATTGTGAAGGGAACTAGGATAAACCTCCGTGTCTTCTTTACTTTTCTGCTTTACAATTTTTGTTCTTTAAACCGTAAAAGGAAAATCCATCCATCGAAGAAAAAGAATCGAAAAATTTGATAACACCTAATTCACCCCCCCTCTTAGGCGCATTCTGATCTTACAGTTTGTTCCTTTCTTAGCAGTTTGAACAAGGGCTCGCATGTTGCAGTGAGGTGAGATATGAATCTTGAAATGTAGTTCAATCTACCCAAGAACCCTCGAACTTCTTTCTCAGTCTTAGGTGCAAGCATTTCCTGAATTGCTTTGACTTTGTCGGGATCAACCTCAATTCCTTTTCCGCTTACAATAAAACCCAGCAGCTTACCAGAATGTACCCCGAATGTGCACTTGTTGGGGTTTAGCCTTAACTGATATTTCCTCAGACGCTTGAACAGTTTCAATAGATTCACCAAATGCTCTTCCTCTGTTTGGGACTTGGCAATCATGTCATCCACGTAACACTCGATTTCTTTATGGATCATGTCGTGGAATAATGTTACCATAGCCCGCTGAAATGTTGCACCTGCGTTCTTTAGACCAAACAACATTACTTTGTAGCAGAATGTGCCCCAAGATGTGATGAAGGTTGTCTTCTCCATGACTTCAGGTGCCATCTTGATCTGATTGTATCCATAAAATCCGTCCATGAAGGAAAATACCGATAACTGAGTTGTGTTGTCTACCAATACATCAATGTGAGGTAATGGGAAGTCATCTTTCGGGCTTGCTCTGTTTAGATCCCGGTAATCAACATACATATGCACCTTGCCATCTTTCTTAGGTACGGGTACAATGTTAGCAACCCAAGGTGGATAACTAGTTACAGCAAGAAAACCGGCGTCCCACTGCTTTTGTACTTCTTCTTTGATTTTCATGGCCATGTCTGGGCGAGTACGGTGCAACTTCTGTTTAACTGGCGGACAATCCTCTTTTAACGGCAGCTTGTGCATGACAATATTTGTATCCAAACTCGACATATCTTGATAGGACCAAGCGAACACATCGACATATTCTCGTAGTATACTGATAAGGTGTTCTTTCACAGGAGCTTGCAGACTGGCCCCAATCTTAACCTCTTTCACATCTTCCTCGGTACCAAGATTGATAGTCTCAACCTACTCCTGATGAGGAGCAATCACCTTTTCCTATTGTCTCAATAACCTGGCTAGCTCTTCAGGTAAATCGTAGTCTTCTTCAACCCATTCATCTACTTGATTAATCGGTTTGTCGAAGTCATACGAGGTCATAACAGTGTCGTTGTCGGTGCAATCTGGAGGGCTATCTCTGCAAGGGTTGAGATTTGGTTCATTTTAGTGATTGATTTTATCTTATTTATAAAAAGTGAATGATGTTATTATTGAGAAAAACATTGTCATTTATTGTTTTGTGCGAAAATAACAAAAATGAAAAGATAGTGAGCGAAAAAGATCGTTTGCAAAAAGATGTCCATTGTTCATTAATATTCAATTTGCACAAAATACATACGACCCTATTATAAAATGAGTTCAAAACATCTTGGGCAAGATGCGGGACTTTGATGCATGCTTAAAACAACAAATAATAATTACTCTGCAGCAGTAACCCTTATAATATCCTGGGAAGACCAGTTGAGGACTTGTTGGCCCGGGACTCTTGGACGGATCCAGTTTTCCAGGTTGTAGTCGCTCTCAGCCTCGTCTTCCAAAGTGTTGACTGCATCTGGGGTCAACATTCCCCCACTTATGAACTTTGGAGCTTCAGCAGCCTCCTCTAGAACTTGTCAGGATGGTCTATAATCCAAACCGAATTTTTCTTCTTTCATCTCCACCTTCAGCAACTTGCCCCAGCCTTGGGCATTCCCTTTTTGCACAACCTTTCGAGCCTGCTTGTAGGAAGCAATTGAGGTGCCCATCCTTTCCTCTTGGGATGAAGCAAACACCTCATTTGTAACTTCGTTGATATTCAAGGCTTCAAAACCTTGACTCATGGTTTCATGGATCTCACCATCCATCTCTATGTACTTGTACGTAGCCAGGTGACTGACGAAGATGTCTTCTTCTCCATAAATTGTGATAATTTGGCCTTCCCACTCATATTTTAACTTTTGGAGAAGGGTCGATGCTACTGCGCCAGGGGCATGAATCCAGGGTCGACCCAACAAACAGCTTTAGGCAGGCTGTATGTCCATCACGTAGAAGGTAGATTTGAAAACTTGTGGACCAATTACCACAGGCAGCTCAATTTCTTCGAGAACCGGTCTTTTAGAACCATCAAAAGCTCTGACAACTAGGTTTCTTGGACGGAGTGCAAGACCATCATACTTCAACTTGACTAGAGCCTTCTTTGGTAGCACATTGAGTGATGATCCGGTATCAACAAGGACATGAGACAGTACGACACCTTTGCATTTCAAATTGATATGCAAAGCCTTGTTGTGATTACGCCCCTCCGTAGTCAAGTCAGCATCGGTTAAACCTAGTCCATGACTAGATTGACATTTGCGACCACCATTTCTAACTGATTGACTGTGATCTCCTCAGGCACATAAGCCGCGTGCAAGACTTTAAGTAGTGCATTCTGGTGAGCCTAAAAAAACATGAGCAGAGATTGTATATAGATCTTAGAGGGTGTTTGATGGAGCTGATCTACAATCTTGTAGTCACTTCTTTTTATAATCCTCATAAACTCTTCTACATCCTGATCAAAGGGTGTCTTCTGAGTATCTTTTGCAGCTGGTTCTTCTGGCACCACACTTTTTCCTTTTGCCTTTGCAGCAACTTCTGCTTCAGCATTGACTCTTGGAAATTGTGAAGCGAAGAGACGTTCGCTCCGGGTGAAGCCTCCGCCTCCCCCGACATTGTCAATTTGTGTTTCAGGTATTTAGGAGTCAAGAGTGATCCTCTTTCCATGACAATAAAGATATGAACCATAATGCCAAGGCACATCACTGTTGTTATCATAAGGAACTGGTCCAGGAAACGTGATGGTCACCAGACTAATTGCAGCAGAAGAAGGAGTTGTGATAGTCTGTGGATCATAGTAGATGGTGACTGGAGGTCTGATTGAAGTCGGTGCAGGTGTGGCAAGTTGTTGATGTTGACGAAGGTTGTTGTTGAGAGAATCCGGAACATGGATCGTTGCTGGATCATAATAAATGGTAACTGTTGAAATGTCGTTACTGGTGTTTGCTGTTGTTGTAGTTGATTCTGTTGAAATGACTTCTGCTGGTGTTATAGAAGAGACTTGTGTTACAATTGTAGAAGAGATTTTTGTTGTCTTTGTAGAAGATGGAATTGTTGATATGATTTGCAGAATGCCTTCTCTGATAAGACTGCTGATACCATTCTTCAGATTTGCATAACCATTGGCAAAAACTTTGCAAGCTTCACAATGGGCCTCACAACCCGAAAACACTTAGCACTTCAATAGCTGAGCTTTTACTTCGGCCAGTGGTATTTGAATACTTGCAATGTCATTAATCATAATTGTTGGTTGGTCTTCCTCAATAGCATTAATCCTCGGACCACCGTGATTCGGTATTGGATTCTTTGTGACATTTGGTGGAGGTGCAAAATTCAAAGCTTTGGAGTCAATTAGATCTTGCACTTTCATGTGCAGGGCCCTGCACTTCTCTGTTGAATGACCAGTTGCATTGGAGTGAAAAGCACATCTGGCATTGACATCATAATTCCTTGGAAGATTCAGAGGATCTAATGGAGCCAAAGTTCTCAGTTCAGTCAGGTTAAGCTTCAATAATTGCGGGAGTAAGACTGCATAGGGCATCGGGATGGGATCGATCACACTGTTAACCTGAGAAGGCCTTTGTTGGAAAGGACGTTGATGTTGGTTGTTATTGTAAGATCTTTTTTGCTATTGTGGGAACTGTTGTTGCTAAGGATACTGTTGTTGATGTGTTGGATTAGGGATGGTGACTGCGGCCACTGATCTTTGCAGGTATTGTGGTCTACCTCTATTAACATGTACTGCATTGGTCTCTCCCGTCCTTTGAGGTCCCGAGAAGGGTTTCCTTGCATTGCTGGAGCTAACACCGTTGTCATAAATCTTACCCATCTTCAGCAAACTTTCAATTCTCTCTCCTGCTATAACCACATCAACAAAACTGGTAGACGAGGAGGCAACAAGTGTATTAATGTAGGTCCCTTGCAAGGTATTCATGAACATGTCATCCATCTCTCATTCAGATATAGGTGGCTGGACAGCAGCAACAAGTTGTCTCCATCTTTGAGCGTACTCACAGAAACTTTCTCTTGAAGATTGAGACATACCCATCAAGAGGGTCCTATTAGGTGCCATATCCAGGTTGTACTGATATTGGCGTATAAAGGCCTCAGCTAATTCTTTCGAGTTCCTGACAGTAGCCCTTGACAAGTGTGAATACCACTCTCTAGATGCCCCGGTTAAACTGTCTTCAAAGTAAAATATCCACAGTTTCTCATCCATGGTATATGCTTTCAATCTTCCCAGAAAAGATTGTAAATGGGTACTTGGATAGGAGGTACCATTATACTTTTCAAAGCACGGGGGTTTGAACTTGTGAGGAATCCTTACCCCTTCCATTAGGCCCATATCCATCACATCAAATCCCAAGGAATTCTGTGATTCCAGGGATCTCAGCTTCTCAGATATCTCGTCTAGACGACGTTCATAAGCTTCATTTCCCTAGCACCCAACACTATAAACTGCTCATCCTGAGGGTCTTCTTGCAGAATACGATCTCCAGTGTTCCTTTGGCCCTCCCCAAGGATATTAACTTCGGGATTGTTGTGAGGTCCAAACACTACCGGAGTCGTTCGCGGCTGATCACGCGCATTGTTACTTGTACCCCCAGCGCCAGCATGGTTATCTTCTGGAGTTTGCCGCTCGACTAACTCCCTCTATCTTTCTTGGGTCTGTGCCAGCCCAGTCATCACAGCCATGAATTGATTAATTTGAGTCCTCACTTCTGTCCTCACATCAATCATCACAGCCATTTTTGCTTCACTACATTGGTTCAAAGTCATCTGCATCTAGGGTTGTGATCTGAGCAATCCCTGAGCTATCTGAGCCACTCCAAAGGTCTTTAATCATCTCAATAGGGTCCATGTATGTTCAAATATCATATTATATCCTCCCAAGATCAAGGAAGCCATAAAATCACAAGAACTGAGGAAGGCATGGAAACAGAGCCAAGCTTAACTGAACATATGAACTAAAATTAGGGTTTTGGTTTCAGAGGCCATAACTCCAAAAATTTTGTTCATTCTTGTTTCTATTGGTCTCTATGTGTTATAAGGATCATACATACCAATTTTCATGAAGAAATTCAATGGGGAAGGCATCTGATCAATATATGACTTCTTGAGCAAGTCAGTGCAAAATCAGGGCATCTGAGGCCCCAATCATCCAACCAAAGGGTTTTCTCCATCATTTTGGGTGTATATGATCTTTATTTGATCTTAGAAGAGGTTAGAAGTTCACAAAATTGAAGAATTTCAAGCCATTTGCAAAGTTTCCATTTTGGGAAAGTGTCTTGTAATGCAAAATTGCCATTTTGGGAAAGTTTTTCAACCTCCTCTTTCTCAACCAAAAATGCTTCAAATGAAAAATTCTTGGTCATGAAAGTTGTAGATTGAATCATTCCCTTTTCAAAAAGTACAAGAAATTGATCTAATTCATCCTAGAACTCAAGTTATGGCTTTCCAAAGTTGGCAAAAATCACTAAATTTCATGTTTCATGCCAAAAGAGATTTTTTGCAAAACCTCATACCAAACCATTTTGTGACTTCTAAATGACTTCTATGCACCATTGCAACTTGCCAAAATAAGAATTGCACCAATTCACAAAGCCTCATGCCTTGAATCACAAGCTACCCTAAGGCATTTTTCATAAATTTTCAAGAAAGGAACCTTTTGCAAAAAAGAACTTCTAATGATTGGTTTGGTTGCTAATGAATCTCAAAGCATCATAACAACTTCATATGGTTCATTTTGCAGCAATTTGTCTAAGAATTCACAAGATTTATTGCTTTGGATCACAAGAAATTTCAAAGAGGGAAATATGCAAGAACATTGAAAACTCTTGATCAAGACCATCCAGCTCAAAAAATCAGATCCAAAGGCCTTCCTTGACTCAAGCTGAAGCAGGACAAGCCCTAAGATCTCCTCTGACCCGCGCCATACCTATGGTACACAAAATCTTGACTTTTTGCATCTTTTCCCATACCAATTAAACTGTGACATTACCAACCCTCTGCCCAATCAGAACATGTTATGTGGACCTCAAGGACTTGAAACATACACACACAAGCCAACATCCTCCCATAAGCAAGGATTCATAAAAACTGTCAAATTCTTCATCTCTTCGAAACTTCTTCCACAGCCATCAAACTTCCATTTTTTCTTCACCAATAAGTCACATATCATCCAAGGAACAATAATCAACCACCAAAACATCCTGAAATATCACATACACAAACCTCAAAATCTGCTACACCAGAGCTGGAATCTCAAAACTAGCCACTCTTAAGGTTTTCTAAGTTTCATTTCATCATCAGGGGGTTTAGAGGAGTGGACTTGCATCAAGGGAAGAGCCAGAAAGCCCAGAATCAGAAGGTTCAATCTCAGGTATAGCTCAAGAACTTTTTTCCCAGAACCTTATTTTTAAGTTCTTAATCGAATACTTATGTTGTGCTGATGATCCTGATGTATTTATTTTTCAAAATGGTGGAATATTGAGCATGTATGAAGTCTCTGAAAGTTTTAACCCTAGGGACGTTTTGCTTCGATTTGGCTTTTTGATGGATGAAAAATGGATTTTGTTTGGGGATTTAGGATCAGTGATGTGTGGGGATCATTTCTGGGCAAGAAATTGGGAGTTTAGAAACCTGTAGAAGATTTTAGGTTTTCGGTTTGCCGGAGAAGATGACTGGAACACTGTTCCGGTCACCTGAAACTCATTAGCCCTAATCTGCGTAATTAGTGAACTTTGAATGATGGCCCTTGGATTTGTCCTTCCCGCGTGAGATGAGTGGTCCAGATCACGTGTTAAAACCCTAATCCAGTCATTAACTTAATTAATTATGTTTAAAAAATCAAAAATCTCATAATGAATCCCAGCCCTCCAAACACGCGCCAGTCAACTCCCGCGCGTTTCATTTAAATCCTGGCCTTCAGATTGGTTTACTTTTCCATTTAATTAATTTTATTTCATTTTCTTTCTATTTAAATTGTACATTTTATTAAAAATAGTAAAAAGACTTCAAAAATTCTGAAAATTTTTATTAAATCTTTAGTTAATTTTCAGAGCCCAAAAGTATTTTTTATTTTTATTTTTTGCATTAAAAATATTTTTAAATCATTTAAATGATTATTTTTAATTAGTTAATGGAAATTAATTAATTAAAAATACATTTAGGTATTTAAAAATTCCAAAAAATTTCAGAGGGCATTTTGAAACATTTACAAACTCACAAGACAAATTTCTTTTTGGTTTTGATCATACTTTGCCAATTTTCATTTGAATTAGGGTTCTTTAATTTGAATATTTTTAACCCTAACTTCAAAAATTCATAACTTTTGATCCAAGTTGAGTTTGTGAATGGTTCTTTTTGCATTGTGTTATGCATACTTTCAAGCATCTAAAATCATTTTTGTTCCATTTTTATCTTGCATTTTCAATTTTTTTGGTATTTTCCCTTTAGGATCACCCTTAAAACCCTAGAAATTTAGGAAAATCATAAGTCCCTTAGGGTTTAGTTTCTGACCTTCCTCTTTGGGCAATGAACTTGTATAGGTTTAGGGTCCCTTTGGTTCCATTTTCAATTTTTTATCTCATGCTTTGTTTCTGATTTTGGATTTTTGCATCTCATATTGTACATAAACCCTAATTTGCATCTTCATTTGCATCCATCTTACATAAGCTTGCATACATGAACTTGCCATGACATTTTGTGCATCCACATGACATATAAGACATCTTAGGACATATTAGAATCATGTTTGATCATTGCATCATCCATTTTCCATGCTTTTTCTTTCATTTCATGTCATATGCATTTATGAACTTTCATGCTTCTTACATGTCTCATTTGCATTCCCATCCTTTGTATGATCATCCTCATCACTTGGCATGCTTTCATACCATCTCATAGCATCATTTGCATCATGAATATGTTTCTGACTTTGGATTTCATCTTTGCATTCCATCTCATTTTCATTTCATTTCATTTCTTTTTGCTAACTTTTCAGGTGGTAAGTTTTTGAGAAGTGAATTTACCTTCACTTCTCATAATCTTTTCTCATCTCTCCTATGCATCCATTGCTGCATTTTACTTGTGGATTAGAGTGAGCTTGCTCATTCATGCTCATTCTCCTCTTTCTTTCTCCAAGCAACTTATCTTCTTAAGTGAAGTAAGTTGACTTGCTTCTTCTGCTTCACTTCCATCCAGTTTCTTCCATGGTGGATTTTCTCTTGAAGATCTTCTTGCAAGCCTAATAAAACCTAGGAACACCCAAGCATGATCACAATTAGGGTTTGATTAGTCCCCCCATTAGTTTTACCTTTGTGTCATCTTTTGTCTTCTCTCCCCATCTCTTAATCAAGGACTAAACCTTAAAGGTTTTAAGGCTTTGTGATTAGGGTTATGAATGTATCCTTCTATTAGGATGAAGTGTATAACTTTAATCCTAAGTGTTAAACCCTTAATGTGTTTAAATCCTTTAATCAATCCATCTAATAAATCACTAAGACATCAAGCTTGTAACATGAGCCTTGCATTAGGGTTCTAATTCTTCCTTAATTGGTTAAGAAGGACTAACCCTAGTGTTAATGGACAAGTCCCCCTCAAGTTGTCTTAAAAACCCTAAAATCCACTTCTTAATCTTACCATTAATTAAAATCCACTTTAATAAAGGCTTTTTTTGTCATGAGGTTAATCCCTAATCATGGATTAAGTTGAGGAGCCTTCCTCAGCTTAAATGTTCTCATCTATTATCCTTCTATTAGGATGGTGTAATGAGTCCATTAAATCCTTGATTATGGCTTAAACTCATTACTTAACACTAAACAAAAACTCCAAAAACATCTAAATAATTGCAAGTGGGTTGTGATCTTAATCCTACATCATGGTGACTAAGAGTGGGGTGCTTGCTTCACACTTAAGGTATTCTCATTACCCCTAATCAGAGGGAGGATGTGATGAGTTTACTAACCCTTGGTTTAGGCTTAAGCTCATTTACTTATGACAAACTCAAAAAGCAATAAAAGATTGAAAACACAAAAACAAACAATAATCGTCTCCTCCGGGATTCTTTTCTTATCATCTTCACTCACAAACGAGAACTTGCTTCTTCCGTCTAATGCAAGACAGTTAGCACCTGAGCCAGACAGGTCATACACTTGAGCATAGACAAGCAAGCAGTTCATCAGTCAATTTATCTTTCAGTCTCTTTGAGTCGAACTACGGTGTTTTGACTTCCTCATTGCACGAGAGGATACGTAGGCATAACTTAACGGTTATCGAACAAAAGTCTCTGTACATCCCCCCTCTTCCAGTTTTTATCCTTTAAGTCTCATAGTCTTGAGCATTTCACTCCTGTTCTTACACCGACACTTCTCTTATTCACTTCACACTTCTTTTGCACTGACACTTGCATTCTTTTCCAGCTTTGGCACACAAATAGCACTAACATTACCCCTTTAAGCAAAAATCTTTTAAGCGTGGATCCCGTCGAGTACGACGGAAAATCTGGGTGCTAATACCTTCCCAGGTTGTAACCAACCCCCTTTCTCAGTTTCTCTGGTTCGCAACCGTCTTATCCCTCTTTTCTTAGGTTTATGCAGCATTACCTTTCCTTCGGGATAAAAATGCCTAGCTGGCGGCTCTATTAATTCTTCTCTTTCGCCGACCGTTCACGCTTATACCGTGATGCAAATCTTTGGGAGCGACACTCACATCTGTTAGTTCTTGCTGTAGCTGATCCATTTGTAGACTCGAAAGGTTGTGTTAAGTTGGATATTTGTGGATGCGATTGACGGGAAAGACCCTCATGCGAGCAATATTTCCTGAAACAATCAACAAAGTGAGAATACAACAATAAAATTACCTACAAAACAAGGGATATGAAGTTAGCATGCAATGCAATATGTCTATTTGTCTTCAGAGGGTACCCGGTTTGGTTCTTGGTTTTGACCTTCCAGAACACTCTTGAGAAGATGAAAATGTTGAAGCATAAGAAAAATCCAATTCATAATCATACAAAATGAAAATGGCAATGCCAAAATACAAATAGTTCATGAATTACAAACAAAATCTCATGGTGAATACAATCAATTCAAGAGTACAACAAACAAAATCACAATGGTGAGCTAAAATACAAAAACAAGATACAAAGAAACTCAAACATCTAATCCATATGAATCCTCCCTGACTTCCTTCAAGAGAGCATCAGTCACTGGTCCAACTGGGTGTTCTGTGATGGTTCTGATGAGTAGGTTTCTGGTTGTAATGGCATTTGTCATCTTTTGATACTTGTCTTGTTATTTGGATCTCTTAAACCCCGCCCGGAATTTCAACTCTGATATCTCCTTCTGAGCTGTTAGCAGTGCTTCTTGGCTTCTTTTCTCATTGGCTTCCAATTTCTCTATCTTGGCTTGCATTTTCTGGTCTTCTAACAAACGAGCTTCAGTTATCCTGACCCATCTATCCTAACTCTCTTCCAGATAATGCTTAGCTCTTGCCTTTTGAATCTTTGCTTCCTTGCATGCATTCTTCAGCACAAGTTCCCCTGCTCGGGCTTTCCTGATGTAATCATTAGTCTTTTCAATCTTGGTTACATGCTCGATGCGTAGCTTCTCTAACCTCTCAATGTCTAGATGACCATCATTCCTTTCACAAAGGGTCTTCTTCAAAGCTTCAGCTAACTGGGCATTTCTTTCTTTCATCTTTTCAAACTCTTCCATACTGATTGTGGCTATAGACTCAACTGCTGATGGCCCTTGCACATCCTCTAGGGTGAATGGCATATGAGTAATCCGTCCTTTGATGCGAGACCATTCAGTATACTAAGCAGAAGCTATGTTGTTGCATTTCCCAAGGATGGAAGTTCCTTTAGTCTGTATGTTGTCCCAAGCCCAGGCTGCTTGTCAGATAGTGGCATGATTATTCAGAATAGCACAATAAAGAGACTCCGCTAAGTCCTTCTCCCTCGGTGGATGTATCAAGGCATATCCCAACTGTCTCTTGAAAAGTAAAGGATTTTAATTGATGCAACCTTTTACTCCAATAAGTGGCACATTTGGGTATTGCCCACAGCTTGTTATTATGTCTCGACCCTTGGTGTTCTGATTACACCACCCGATATCTTCTGAAGTAAGGGAAATCATCCTCTTAGCCCAATTCCTTGTCTGATGTGGGTTTAAGAAAGCTTTCGTCCTTGGTATATGCTTCATCAACAAACTGTAAAAAAGAGGTGCACAACACCTTACCAGTCTTCCTCTCTGTTTCTCATTCCTCTGATGAACTGAGTAGTAGAAGTCTCCTAATAAAGTGGGAACTGGGTTCTTTAGCATGAAGATATGGATCGCATTTTTGCTTATAAACTTCGGCTCTTCCGCAAAGAAAATGATACTATAAATACTGAGATCCAGGAGAGCACAAACAATTTCCCAATGCCCTACTGTAGCTTGCTTTGTAGCCTAAGTGATCAAGAAATCCAGATGAAGGCCTGGGATTCTAGCCTTGGAAGTCATATGCTCATCAATGATAGTCACTTCCAGATGTAATGCCTTGGCTATGTCTTCATTCTTTGGAGGGATCATTTCAGGATTGAAAGGAATTCCTCTTCTGATAGGGACACCCAATAGCATAGAGTATTCTTCCAGCAAAGGACCTATCTGAAAATCTGGGAAAGTGATGCAACGAAGAGGAGGTTCATAAAACTGCAGGTAGGTATGAATCATGCTCCTCTGCAAAGTGTCCAGATCCATGATCATGTCCAGGATCCCACCATAATGCTCTCTGAATAAGGGAACATGATCAGGGGTGATGACTCAAAGAAGTGGTAGGTGATGTTGCTTTTCCTGGTTGAATCCATGTTGAGTAGAAGAACGGTCAAAACCAAACCAAAGGAAGATGGGTACACTGTAAAGCAAATAGACAAATGTTAAATGATGCAATATGATGTATGTTTATGATATGCAAGGGTTTGTGATCATGTGTTGGATAATCATTTGCCTTTGGTAGGATCCATGAGTGTCTAAAGTTTTGGATGGAAGTCTGAAAACCAGTAACCAGGTGGGGGACTCAAATAAAGAGTCAATAGTCCAGGGTTTCAAAGGATCAGTCCAAAATAGTACAACCTTAAGAACACATTCCAGTAGCAAGGTATGATGAGGTCAAGGGTTCCTTCAAACCTGTAAACAACCCAACCCACTCATAGGTATTGTTCTAGAACAAGGATCCTCATATTCAGATCTATTATGAGAAGTGTAAGCACTTCTAACCCGGAGGTACAATGTTTACCCTAATCATAAAGGATCCTCCTCTAATTCACTTCAGATGCTGAAAGTCATCTAAAAAGGTCATCCAGACTTAGCAGGCTTCCCAGATAGCCCTATCACTATAAGAAATTCGTAGCACAAAGTTCTCAAGAAGAAATCCATGTCTAAACCGTGTTTTCATATTCCCACACCAGACCGAAATGGAATGGGAAAGAATACAAAACCACTCTAACCCTAGGTGTCACTCAGGCCTTTGTGTTGAGCATTTCTCACTGGAATACCCCACCCACCAAGGTAACCCAAAAAATCCAACACAATGATATGACAATAATAAATGAAATGCAGAAAGCAATAAATGAAAGCGATAAAGTAAATGCAATAAATAAAGCTGTACAGGAAGCAAATAAATAAAGAAAAAACAAAAATAGAACATAACACCCCCAATAAACACAAACAAACAAGCGCTAGGAGAAACCCACAAGAGAACCAGAAACCCTGGTTACAAAGATAATCCCCAGCAGAGTCGCCAAGCTGTCGCTCCCCGGACTTTCGTCCAGGTGCAAACGCAAACCGTCGGTGATGTTGGAGGTTGAGTTTAAATAGAGTCGCCAGCTAGGCATTTTTATCCTGAAGGAAAGGTAATGCTTCATAAACCTGGAAGGCCATGGATAAGACGGTTGCGAACCAAAGAGACAGAGAAAGGGGGTTGGTTACGACCTGGGAAGGTATTAGCACCCAGATCGTTCGTCGTACTCGACGGCATCCACGCTTACTTGATTGTGTTTAAAAGGGGTAGTGTATGTGCTAAACTGTGTATAAAATTAGAATGTATAGAGTGTTAGTGCAAAAGAATGTGAGTGCTCAAACTGAGGTTAAAGAAAAAGAACTGAGAGAAGGATAGGGGGAAGATAAAGAGACTTTTGTTCGATAACTGTTAAGTTATGCCTACATATCCTCTCGTGCAATGAGGAAGTAAGAACACCGTAGTTCGACTCAAAGAGATTGGATTATTTTGTTGTGAACTACTTGCTAGTCTATGCTCAAGTGTATGACTCGTCTGGCTCGAGTGCTAACTGTCTTGCATTAGACGGGAGAAGCGAGTTCTCATTTTCAGAGTGAATATGATGAGAAAAGAATCCCGGAGGAGATTTTTATTGTTTTTTTTTTTGTGTTTTCAATTTTGTATTTGTTTTTGGTGTTTTGCATAGGGAAATGAGCTTAAGCCTAAATCAATGGTCAGTAAACTCATTATATCCTCCCTGATTAGGGATAATGAGCCTACTTAAGCATGAGATGAAGATCCTAACTTAATTACCATGATGATATATGATTAAGATCATTAACGTACTTTGGTAATTATTAAGTGTTTTTGGGTTTTTGTTTAGAGTTAAGTAATGAGTTTAATCTCCAATCAAAGATTAGTGAACTCATTACACCATCCTAAGAGAAGGATGGTAGATGAGAACACTTAAGCTGAGGAAGATACCTCAACTTAATCCATGGTTAGGGATTAAATTCATTATATAACAAGCCTTTATTAAGTGGATTTTAATTAAAGGTTGGATGAAGAAGTGTTTTTTATGTTTGCAAGACTTTAGCATGAAGGGGACTTGTCCATTGAACATTAGGGTTAGTCCCTCTGAACCACCAGGAAGAGATGTAACCCTAATATAAGCCCAAGTTACATTCTTAAGTCTTTAATGATTATTAGGTGTTTTTGATTGAAGGTGAAAACAACTTAAAGGTTTAGCACCAAGGATCAGAGTTATACACTCCATCCTAAGATCAGGATACAAGCATGATAACGAGAAAACGTATCGATTATATTGCTAGGTTTCATTAACGTTTTATCGCATAATCACCGTTTTAACACTCGATTTCTCGAGTATTTCTTACCATTTTGCAGGTACATCATTATATGGAGCTAAATCATGAATTAAGAGAAAAAGGAACAAAATCAATCATAAAAAGATGAAGAAATGAAGCTTCCTGCAAAACTGCATATTTTGCAGCAGTCACGACCATTACAAGGGTGTCACGACCGTGACACCCCAAAATGAAGCATCACGACCGTAAGAGAAGTGTCACGACCGTGACACTTAAAAGCCACAAGCCACGAACGTAAAAGCATTGTCACGACCGTGACAAGGATTATTTTAGGTTTTTGACTCAGACTTCGTCAAAGGCATTACGTGAAGAATTTGTTTCCTATTTTGTTGCCACGTTCCTGCATTCTCTGCACAAATTCAGCAAGGCCCAAACAACAAAGGTCCAAAAATCCAGCCCATTTAGAGTTCTATAAATAGTACAAGTTCTATGAACAATGGACAGAGCATTTTCTATTCAAATTCCTGCGGAAGCTCTGCCGAACTGTTTTACGACCCTTTTCTTATTTCTGCATTATTTTCTGTTTCGTTCTTATTGTATCCAAACCCGCCATATAACAATTTCCAACACCAGGAAATTGTTATACATTTATATTTTTTCTAAACCTTCAGCCTTTGTTATTTTTGATTTCGCCAACTCCGAGCTTTCCGGTCTGTGGAAGAAGGAGTCTGCTCTAATATTTGTTAACCAGGTTTTTTATTATATTGCAATTTAATTATCTATAATGTTTATTTATTTTTCTGCCATGAGTATTTTATTATTTAATTTTTTGTCTCTGTCTGGTTCAACATCGATGAGTAGCTAAACACCTTAGGGCGGTATGTAGTTAGAACAAACTTAACCGGTAAAATTTAACCATAGGCTAAAAATAATTAATCACTTAACATTCTGGCTGATACTTTTTAATTGAAATAGACCTTTTCGTTACGAGAGTAAGAAAAGAGTATTAGGTTAGGTCAAGACCACGAGAGTGTGAGATTTTAACCAGATAGCTAAAGTTAGGCATTTAAATTAAACACAGCGAGAGCGCTTTAAAATAAATTAGAATTACTTAGTTTCCAAAAATTACCTCTAAACACTTATGGGCTAGCGAGAGCAGTCATAGGGCTTTAGGGATAAGATCTGATATAAGACCACGAGAGTGTGAGTTGAGGGTAT
Source organism: Lathyrus aphaca (assembly GCA_963966055.1). Taxonomy (NCBI): domain Eukaryota; kingdom Viridiplantae; phylum Streptophyta; class Magnoliopsida; order Fabales; family Fabaceae; genus Lathyrus; species Lathyrus aphaca. The sequence continues at coordinate 291,270,971 of OZ014519.1, read as the reverse complement.
TTAAACTAGTAACCTCTACCGAATAGATTAAGTAAACATCTTTATAAGCCTAGGTTAGATTGACCCACCTAAGTTAGTATAATTACATACCGACCGCCTTAGTATTACTTAATTAAAACTTAAATTTAGTTCCGCCTTTAATAGTCTTAAAAAAAATCAACAAATAATCGTGACAACCATTTGCCTTAGCTAAACTAGAAGTTCATCTAGCACTAAGTAACCATAGAATCCCTGTGGATCGATAATCTTAAATATTACTTCGATAGGCTGTGCACTTGCAGTTAAGATACCGCTAGACGCATAATTAGACACGTCTTTAGCCCATCAAGTTTTTGGCGCCGTTGCCGGGGATTCCTTAATTTAGTAACTAGTGCATTTAGGTAGCATTGTCTAGACCAAGGTATCAACTATTTAATTTAATTTAATTTCCGAGTGTATGCCAAGTACTCGCTCTAAAAGCGAAGACTTGCAACCTCTAATCCCTGAATCGGAACGCTTCTTACACGTAAGAAGACGTATATTCGATTACGAAAATAATTACAATATTCCAGATCTTCAATTAGATCCGCCTAAACCAGTCGTAACATCAAAGGACGCAGAGATGGCTGAAGAACAGAATCATCCACTCAAGTATTACGCCAGTCCTTCGCAAGCTGAACCGCATTCAAGCATTGCCGCGCCGGCTATCAACCGAAATGACTTCGAACTAAAACCTTCGTTGATATCAGCCGTGCAACAAAATCAATTCGCCGGAAATCCTACCGAGGATCCGAATCTTCATCTTTCGATCTTTGTGCAATATGCAGATACCGTAAAAGCCAATGGAGTTACCCAAGAAGCTATTAGATTACGTTTATTTCCTTTTTCGCTTCGAGACAGAGCAAGAGCTTGGCTTCAATCTCTGCCTTCGAACTCAGTAACTACGTGGGAGGAACTAAAGAGAGTTTTCTTGAATAGGTATTTTCCACCTAGCAAGACAGCTATGCTGAGAGCTCAGATCAACGGATTTAAGCAAAGAGAAAGTGAATCATTATTCGAAGCTTGGGAACGCTATAAGGATCTGCTGAGACTTTGTCCACATCATGGATTAATAGAATGGATGGTCATCCATACCTTCTATAATGGACTCTTGTACAATACAAGAATGACAATTGACGCTGCCGCAGGCGGTGCATTGATGGACAAAGAATATAATGATGCTTATGCACTTATCGAAAGTATGGCTCAAAATCATTACCTTTGGGGAAGCGAGAGAGTCGCAACTGAGAAACCAACAAAGGGAGGTATGTACGAAGTAAGTAGTATGGACCAAGTCAATGCAAAGTTTGACCAACTAAGCCAAAAGATCGACAACTTGGCCATAACACCAACAGCCACCGTGGCTGCAGTAACACCTAACTGTGAGTTATGTGGAGTTTCAGGACACGGAGTTTCTGATTGTCAACTATTGACAGGAACTCCCACTGATCAAGTGAATTATGCTCAAGGAAACCCTTACTCAAACACATATAACCCAGGTTGGAAGAATCATCCGAACTTCTCCTATAAGAATAACAATGCTTTATACGCACCAGGTCAAGCACCAGCTACATCACCAGGATATCAAAAGACTGCTCCTAATGTCCCTAGGAAATCGAACCTTGAGTTGATGATGGAGAACTTTATAGCCAACCAATCTCAAACGAACAAGGACTTCTTAAACCAAAACATTCACACTAATGAGCAGATTAAACAATTAGTGAGCAAAGTAGATGCATTAGCTACACATAACAAAATGCTGGAAACTCAGATTTTACAAGTAGCTCAACAACAAGCACCTACTGCTGCACCAGCTGGAGTATTCCCTGGACAACCTCAACCTAATCCGAAAGGACATGCTAACGCTGTGATATTAAGAAGTGGCAAGGAACTTGACGGACCTACCGATCCAAGACTTGACAATCCAGCCATGTACCAAAAACTGGATGAACCGACTGAAGTGGTGAATGATCCAGAAGAAAAGGAAGATGATAATCAAGAGGTAGTGGAGAAAGAACAACCTTATGTGCCTCCACCACCCTATAAACCACCAATTCCGTACCCTCAAAGATTAATAAATTCCAAGACGACGGGTCAATTTAAGAAATTTGTCGAACTTCTGAAACAGTTGAATATTACTATTCCGTTTACAGAAGCAATTACCCAAATACCCTCGTATGCTAAGTTTTTAAAAGAAATCTTATCCAATAAGAAAAAGATAGAGGATAACGGAACAGTTACACTTACTGCCGAGTGTAGCGCCATAATTCAGAATAAAATGCCTCCTAAGCTAAAAGATCCAGGAAGTTTCTCTATACCCTGTGTAATAGGAAAATTCGTCATTGACAAAGCTCTATGCGATTTAGGAGCCAGTATCAGTGTTATGCCCTTAACGATTTGCAAAAGGCTAGACATGGGAGACCTAAGACCAACTAAAATGTCTGTTCAACTAGCCGATCGCTCTGTTAAATATCCTGTAGGCATACTAGAAAACGTCCCAGTACGTATAGGACAATTCTACATCCCTACTGATTTTATAATCATGGACATCTCTGAGGACTCCACTACACCTATCATACTAGGAAGACCATTCTTAGCTACCGCCGGAGCTATAATAGATGTAAAAAGAGGAAAGCTAACCTTTGAAGTGGGTGAAGAGAAAGTTGAATTTATTCTAACACAATTCTTACAATCACCAGCTATAGAGGATACATGCTATCTATTGGACGTAATTGACGAATGTGTAAGAGAAATGGAACTGAAAGAAACTACCTATTCTGAAATAATGAAAATTCAAATCCCTCCGATTTTCGAAGATGATAATTGGCGTAAACCGTATCAGGATGATAGTCTAAGCGAAAGTTTAGCACTTACACCGGATCCTATGCCAAGTAAAGATAAACCTACATTAGGATTAAAAACTTTACCTCATAACCTAAGGTACGAATTCTTAGACGTTGAATGTAAAAGACCAGTTATAATAAATTCCAGTTTAGGAACTATAGAAACAAAGAAACTTTTAGATGTTTTGAAGAAATATCCAACTGCATTAGGATATAACATATCTGATCTCAAAGGAATATGTCCTTCAGTGTGTATGCATCGTATTCTGCTAGAAGAAGATTGCAGAACCTCTAGAGGATCTCAAAGAAGAATTAACCCAACCCTTAGCACTGTAGTAAAAGAAGAAGTTAAAAAATTACTAGATGCCGGAATAATATATCCAATCTCTGATAGTGCATGGGTTAGTCCAATACATGTAGTGCCAAAGAAAGGACGTATCACTATTGTGAAAAACACTCAAGGCGAATCGATATCGCAAAGAGTAGTGACGGGATATAGAGTATGCATAGATTATCGTAAACTAAACAAAGCCACTCAAAAATATCATTTCCCACTACCTTTTATAGATCAAATGTTAGAACGATTAGCCAAGCATTCTTACTTCTGTTATCTTGACGGTTACTCAGGATTTTTCCAAATCCCTATCCATCCAGATGATCAAGAGAAGACTACATTCACATGCCCTTATGGAACGTTCGCTTATAGACGAATGCCCTTTGGATTATGCAACGCTCCTGCAACCTTTCAAAGATGTATGATGTCAATCTTCGCAGATTTTATAGACAACATCATGGAAGTGTTCATGGACGACTTCTCTGTATGCGGGCAAAGTTTTGAAGGATGTTTATCGAACTTAGAAATGGTATTAGAAAGATGTGTAAAAGTAAACCTCGTGCTTAACTGGGAGAAATGTCATTTTATGGTCAACGAAGGAATCGTATTAGGTCATGTAATATCCGACAAGGGAATTGAAGTTGATAAAGCTAAGATTGAAGTAATAAAAGATCTTCAACCCCCTAAAACCGTTCGAGAAATACGAAGCTTTTTAGGACACGCCGGTTTTTACCGACGATTCATCAAAGATTTCTCGAAAATTACTAAACCTCTTACTGGTTTATTAATGAAAGATGCTGAGTTCATATTCAATGAAGATTGTCTTAAAGCATTCGAAACTCTAAAAACAGCCCTCATCACCGCACCAATCATGCAACCCCCTGACTGGAGATTACCTTTTGAAATCATGTGCGATGCGAGTGACTATGCTGTAGGCGCAGTTCTAGGCCAGAGGAAGGAAAAGAAACTTCATGCGATTTACTATGCCAGTAGAACCTTAGATTCTGCCCAGATGAACTACGGCACTACCGAAAAAGAATTGTTAGCAGTTGTCTTTGCGCTTGACAAATTCCGTTCTTACTTAGTTGGAGCGAAAATAATCATTTACACAGACCATGCTGCTATACGATATTTACTAACTAAGAAAGATGCTAAACCAAGACTCTTAAGATGGATTTTACTCTTACAAGAGTTTGACCTAGAAATAAAAGATAAGAAAGGTACTGAGAACGTCGTAGCGGATCATTTATCTAGAATAGAAGGTATTAAACCCGAACAAGTGCCGATTAACGATGATTTTCCGTATGAACAGCTGATAGCACAATTAGGAAGCGACCTAGCTCAGTTAGATATAAATGAACCAGAATCCGTGGAAACAATCCAGACAACAGTAGGACTGCCATGGTACGCTGACATTGTCAACTACCTAGCCGCAGGAGCTCTTCCACCCGATCTAACCTATCAGCAGAAAAAGAAATTCTTTCATAATCTGAAACATTACTATTGGGATGAACCATTATTGTTCAAAAGAGGACCAGATGGAATCTTTCGCCGATGTATTCCCGAAGAAGAAATAGAAGATGTCATTGCTCAATGCCATTCATCTCCTTATGGTGGACATGCAAGCACTTCCAAAACTTGTGCAAAAATCTTGCAAGCCGGTTTATTCTGGCCTAATCTATGGAAGGATGTCCACATCGCTGTTATAAATTGCGATCGGTGTCAACGCACCGACAATATTTCAAGAAGAGATGAAATGCCTCAAAAAGGAATATTAGAAGTAGAAATCTTTGACGTCTGGGGAATAGATTTCATGGGACCATTCCCATCATCTTTCGGTAATAATTACATACTCGTAGCTGTTGATTATGTTTCGAAATGGATTGAAGCCATAGCTTCTCCTACAAACGATACACGAGTAGTAATAAAGCTTTTCAAAAATATAATCTTTCCCAGATTTGGTGTGCCTAGACTCGTCATAAGTGACGGTGGCTCGCACTTCATCTCAAAAATATTTGACAAATTACTATCTAAGTATGGAGTAAGACACCGTGTGGCTACACCATATCATCCACAAACAAGTGGACAAGTCGAAGTCTCAAACAGAGAAATTAAACAAATCTTAGAAAAGACTGTCGCCATATCTCGGAAAGATTGGTCATCTAAACTTAATGAAGCTTTATGGGCTTATAGGACCGCTTACAAGACACCCATAGGTACTACACCTTTCAAACTAGTTTATGGAAAATCTTGTCACCTCCCAGTGGAACTAGAACACAAAGCTTATTGGGCGATTAGAACTCTCAATATAAACTATAATGCTGCAGGAGAAAAGCGAATCCTAGACATTAACGAATTAGAAGAATTAAGGTTAGATGCTTATGAGAATGCTAAGATATATAAAGAAAGAACTAAGCGATGGCATGATAAATGCCTATCTAGGAAAGAATTTAGTGTGGGAGACGTTGTACTCCTCTTCAATTCAAGACTTAGGCTCTTTCCTGGAAAATTAAAATCTAGATGGTCAGGACCCTTTGAAATAATTAAAGTATTCCCGAGTGGAGCAATAGAAATTAAGGGTAGGAATAGTGAACCATTCATAGTAAACGGACAACGTTTAAAACATTATCATAAAGTTGAAAATAGAGATTATGCGAATAATCTAAAGATTTTAGATTTGTCCACTGATTCCCCTGATTAATCTAAACCTAAGCATTACGTCAGGCTTTTGACGATAAAAACAGCGCTTAGTGGGAGGCAACCCATTTACTTATCTAATTATTTAAATTATTCTCTTTATCATTTTTATTATTTATCGTTTTACTATTTGTTTATTATTTTGTCATTTTATAGTTTTATTTTATATTACTATTATTGCCATTACATTATGCATTTCATTTTCTTATTTTTATCTTAAATCACTTTTTACAGATTTTCTAAAAGTCTTTTCCACTTTCCTTCTTCCCCCGATTTGTTTCCTCCATATTTGCACTGACCATGGCTAACCAACAAATTAACCATATGGAAACCAAATTTAGAGGTAGGAACCAAAGAATGAAATTTGAAGAGTTATCACAGAGGCAAATGGATTTGACCCTGTACCCGGATGATCGGACTATGGAAACCTTAGGTATACATGATAGCATCATGTACTTGTTTAACCGACTCGGATGGGAGAATGCATTGATCCAACATAAGTTTGTGACTTACCGCGAGCTCACTCTTGAGTTCCTTAGCTCCTTAATTTACCTACCTGAGCGCGGTTTTGGATTTAGGAAAGGATTTATTAGTTTCCGCCTATTTGGAATAGAATATGACTTTAACCATAAAGAACTAGCTGACTTGTTAGGATTCCCTAGTGGACCATTTGCTTTCACTACCACACAGGTAGAATTGATGGATATTGAGCTAGATTTCTTTTGGGGAACTTTAACCGGAAACTACCACCCTGAACCAAATAGCATGAATAATGATGAGATCCATAACCCTGCTCTCCGTTACTTCCATAAAATCCTTTCCCACACCTTCTTTGGAAAAGAAGAAAACATTACCGGAGTTTCTAAAGATGAAATATTTATTATGTCATGTTTCACTAATGGACAGCCTGTTAATGGTGTACCTTTCATGATGCAAACCTTCACCCGTATCCAAGAAGAACCTGAATTACCTATATTAGTAGGAGGTCTTGTAACCATGATTGCTAATGCTTTAGGACTTAGGTACCAATTGCACAGGTGCAACCGTTTAGGTAACATCCGTCCTATGGATCTTAACTTCTGCTTTAATAGACATATCATAAGGAATTTAGGACATCCACCTTTTGAGTACCTAATCCGGAACGAGGTAGTAACCCTGTTCACATTGCCTAACCATGCTAGAGTAAGTGTTCACAATAAGGATAACTGGCTTTATGAGTTAAACCCACCTGATTATCCACCCACTCCTGAAACACCTCAGTCTTACAAGATAAAAGATGATACAATGACCGATGTCGAAACTGACCCTTAGACGCCTCCTGGTTACCATGACATTGACCACACTGAAGAAGTTTATGAAACCCCTGAAGTGAATCAAGGAGATTATGCTAACAACTTGCAAAACATCATGAACACTCTCAATGCTTACCAAACTGACATTAACTTATTTAAAGAAGACATTAAGAGCATGCGATTGGATATTATAGGGTTGACTGACATAACCTGCGAACAATTCTATCACTTGAACTCCGCCATCGAAGACTTGAAGAATAGCTTTTGATAATGTTATAAGTGATTTAGTTTATTTTTCCCATTGTTTTCGTTTCTAGTTAGATTTATTTTTCGCAACAATTTCTTACCGCAAATTTCCGTTTATGTAACTTCATTTTCAATTACTTTATGCAATGCATCTTTAATTCCAAAATTTCTCCATTTTTAGCAATTTATGTATTTTTCATTCTATGTACTGTTATGCTTGCATTTATTCATTATATATACAAATCTCTCATGCCTTGCAAGTTATTGAAGTACTGTGTTGAAACTATATACTATATGGTGTTTATAATTTAATATGAGTGTTAGTGAAGAAAATACATTATTATAAAATATGTGAAATAAGTGAGAAAGTGTTTTCTGGAAATTATTCTAAGAAGCAAGCCCTCACGGTCGTCACTGCCCCATAACGATCGTGACGCGCTCATTTTGAGTGTCACGACCGTTGTACCCCTGTCACGACCGCGACGACCCATATACCAGGAATCGTGAGAAACAAAACTGTTTCTCTTCGTGCCTCTTCTTCTTCTTCTCCATAACTTCCTAAAAAACTACCCATCTTCTCCATAACCTCCGTAACCCCCCATTTACCATCTTTAAACTCATTAACCACCCATTATCACACCCTACTACATTCTCACTCTCCATTATTTACCCCGAATTCATATTTCTTTCATTTTACCATTTTTTTCACAAAACTTCAAAAATCTTCATTCTTCACTCTAAGCTCTTGCATGCAATGGATACTATTACTTTTAGAGAAGGTGATGCTGGAGAAACTCAGAGAGAACGATTTCTCCGATTCCAAAACCGCGGTGTGCAACCTACACGTTACATCGACATTGTGTGTTTGAGGGAACTCGGAATGCTTGCCAGTGTTACGAACCTGCTTCAAAAAGTCGGGCTCTGGGACCTTTGCAGTCAACCTCAGCCAACCTTCGAACTTCTGACACTGGAGTTCTTAAGCTCATTCAGTTACATCACCGGTACCGGTTCTCTGAGTCAGCTCACCAGTTTCGCAAAATTCAGATTGCATGGCCAAGAGTTCAATCTTTCGCAAGACAGGATAGCCGAGTTGTTAGGCTTCGATCACGGAACTGAAGCTCACCGCCGCGTGCCCGATAATTTCAGTGAACCAGCTTTCACTTTATGGCACGACTTAACCAGCACCCGTGCATCAGCCTTCCAAAGCCTCAACGCTACGCACATTCACAATCCGGCCATCCGCTATTTCCACCGAGTCATTTGCAACACCATCTTCGCTCGAGAAAGCAACCATAAGCTCAACTCTAAGGAGCTTCTATTCTTGCATTGTGCTCTTAATGACGAGCCGATCAACGCTGCCCCTTTCATGCTTTATCACATCCAGGCTATTGCACACAGAGGCTCCACCCCGTTCTTCCTAGGCGGCATTGTCACCACCCTCGCCATTCAGTTGGGGCTTGGTGACTTGGTCGCAAATCAGCCTCACCTAGCCGCAGAATTCCTCACCAAGAGTTATTGCAGGTCCGCTCACCTGATTGCGCAGCGAGAGGATGGCAGGTATAGCCTTGTTGTCCAAGGCACCATATTTCACCATATCATTTTGCCGTCCCGCGACCGCATCGACCCATCCAGCCGAGCCAACTGGCTCTTTGTTCTACCAGATGCTGCTGACCACGCTCCTATCCATGATCAGGCAGATCTCCCTGCGGATGAGATGCAGGACGCTATGGATGCAGCTGAGCCTGTCCAGGATATACCAGAGTCATCTACCCGACAGCCTCCTGCACAGGACTTCACCCTTGAGGATGTCCTCCGTGCGATTCATCAGCAGAACCAGATGAACGCCGCACTGGAGCGAAGGCATAAGGAGCAGTACGATGCTTTACTCGGCACTATTGCAGCAAACCAGGCAGCTACTAATGAGAGGTTCAACGAGATTTTCAGCGAGTTAGACGCCTTGCGTATCGACATCACTGGGACCACCAGCACCGGTTCTGATCCTGAAGCGACTCCTTCCAGACGCCGCTCCCACACCAGAAGCCGACCCCGCGGTCCTCAGCAGCCATAGTTCTAGTTTTTCTTATGTTTGTTTTTCGTTCTTGTCGTTTGTACTGTACTTTTACCGCATTTATATCACAACATTGAGGACAATGTCTGATATAGTGTGGGAGAGGTACCTTTCATTTCCGCATTTTTCCTTTTCGCATTTCTCCATTTCGTTGTATTTTCAATTCCGTTGTATTTCCTTTTAGTAAGTTAATGAAGCGTGCAAAATCTTTATGATATTTTCTTTAGTTTCAAACTTTCCCGTTTATTTAGCCATAACCGAAATTTTTTTAATTATTCGCATTACCCGACTTACCTACGAAATCGTAAATAGGAAGCTGAGAACGATTAAACAATACCAATACAATCTTGACAACTTTGACTTCCTACTTAAGCGATTCCATCTCCGATTACCATTACGAGTACACTTCTAGTTTCAGTTCAAAAGTAACCCCGAGTAGTTTATACTAGCAGTCAGCACCGTCTGAACACAAACCACGTGGGGAGCCGATGAATATAAGCGTTTGATGCCTAATCAATAATGATCCTTCATATCTCGATGCAAAATGAAAAGAAATTGCACCAAAGTACACGGTCGCATATAAGAAACGAGAAATATGAGAAGGAGTCCATTGCGGGTTGGTTCAGAGGTACTGGTTCTGAACTCGGTAGGGCGTGCTACGGCTCGATCCCCCACAACCTCCAAATCAGATACAAAATGTAGGATTACCACACTCGTGTACCAGACCCCGTGCTTAAAAAGGATCAAAGTCGCTAACCGGCTACTCCACTACGTGCGTGCTAAGGCAAAGGGCTTAATGTGATTGCGCTAGAATGAAACCGGGCGAAATAAGATCGAAAAACTCTAGGTGAAATCGTAAAGTAATTGCCGATTGTTTCGTTTAACGGGAAGTCGACGACATAGCTTGTTGCTTGTGTCATTAGTGTATCGGTCGTGTTCTATCAAAGTACCGGATAATGAGCCTACTTAAGCATGAGATGAAGATCCTAACTTAATTACCATGATGATATATGATTAAGATCATTAACGTACTTTGGTAATTATTAAGTGTTTTTGGGTTTTTGTTTAGAGTTAAGTAATGAGTTTAATCTCCAATCAAAGATTAGTGAACTCATTACACCATCCTAAGAGAAGGATGGTAGATGAGAACACTTAAGATGAGGAAGATACCTCAACTTAATCCATGGTTAGGGATTAAATTCATTATATAACAAGCCTTTATTAAGTGGATTTTAATTAAAGGTTGGATGAAGAAGTGTTTTTTATGTTTGCAAGACTTTAGCATGAAGGGGACTTGTCCATTGAACATTAGGGTTAGTCCCTCTGAACCACCAGGAAGAGATGTAACCCTAATATAAGCCCAAGTTACATTCTTAAGTCTTTAATGATTATTAGGTGTTTTTGATTGAAGGTGAAAACAACTTAAAGGTTTAGCACCAAGGATCAGAGTTATACACTCCATCCTAAGATCAGGATACAAGCATGATAACGAGAAAACGTTTCGATTATATTGCTAGGTTTCATTAACGTTTTATCGCATAATCACCGTTTTAACACTCGATTTCTCGAGTTTTTCTTACCATTTTGCAGGTACATCATTATATGGAGCTAAATCATGAATTAAGAGAAAAAGGAACAAAATCAATCATAAAAAGATGAAGAAATGAAGCTTCCTGCAAAACTGCATATTTTGCAGCAGTCACGACCGTTACAAGGGTGTCACGACCGTGACACCCCAAAATGAAGCATCACGACCGTAAGAGAAGTGTCACGACCGTGACACTTAAAAGCCACAAGCCACAAACGTAAAAGCATTGTCACGACCGTGACAAGGATTATTTTAGGTTTTTGACTCAGACTTCGTCAAAGGCATTACGTGAAGAATTTGTTTCCTATTTTGTTGCCACGTTCCTGCATTCTCTCCATAAATTCAGCAAGGCCCAAACAACAAAGGTCCAAAAATCCAGCCCATTTAGAGTTCTATAAATAGTACAAGTTCTATGAACAATGGACAGAGCATTTTCTATTCAAATTCCTGCGGAAGCTCTGCCGAACTGTTTTACGACCCTTTTCTTATTTCTGCATTATTTTCTGTTTCGTTCTTATTGTATCCAAACCCGCCATATAACAATTTCCAACACCAGGAAATTGTTATACATTTATATTTTTTCTAAACCTTCAGCCTTTGTTATTTTTGATTTCGCCAACTCCGAACTTTCCGGTCTGTGGAAGAAGGAGTCTGCTCTAATATTTGTTAACCAGGTTTTTTATTATATTGCAATTTAATTATCTATAATGTTTATTTATTTTTCTGCCATGAGTATTTTATTATTTAATTTTCTGTCTCTGTCTGGTTCAACATCGATGAGTAGCTAAACACCTTAGGGCGGTATGTAGTTAGAACAAACTTAACCGGTAAAATTTAACCATAGGCTAAAAATAATTAATCACTTAACATTCTGGCTGATACTTTTTAATTGAAATAGACCTTTTCGTTACGAGAGTAAGAAAAGAGTATTAGGTTAGGTCAAGACCTCGAGAGTGTGAGATTTTAACCAGATAGCTAAAGTTAGGCATTTAAATTAAACACAGCGAGAGCGCTTTAAAATAAATTAGAATTACTTAGTTTCCAAAAATTACCTCTAAACACTTATGGGCTAGCGAGAGCAGGCATAGGGCTTTAGGGATAAGATCTGATATAAGACCACGAGAGTGTGAGTTGAGGGTATTTAAACTAGTAACCTCTACCGAATAGATTAAGTAAACATCTTTATAAGCCTAGGTTAGATTGACCCACCTAAGTTAGTATAATTACATACCGACCGCCTTAGTATTACTTAATTAAAACTTAAATTTAGTTCCGCCTTTAATAGTCTTAAAAAAAATCAACAAAAAATCGTGACAACCATTCGCCTTAGCTAAACTAGAAGTTCATCTAGCACTAAGTAACCATAGAATCCCTGTGGATCGATAATCTTAAATATTACTTCGATAGGCTGTGCACTTGCAGTTAAGATACCGCTAGACGCATAATTAGACACGTCTTTAGCCCATCAAAGCATAACCCTAATGCATAGTCCCAAAACTTAAACTGTTTTGCCTTGATTATGAGATGAGAAAGAGAGACTCAAGGAGACTAAAAAGGTAAAAACTAGGGGGGACTATGTACAACCCTAAAGTTATCATGCTTGGATATTCCTATGGTTTGTGAGGCATCGAGAGAAATCTTCAAGTTGACCACCAAAGGAAGAGAAGCAGATGAAAAGAGAGAGAGAGAGAGAGAGAGAGAGAGAGAGAGAGAAGGATTAGGTTACTTACTTCATGAAGAAGTTAAGTAACATAGGAACAAGAGAGAACATAAGTGAATGAGATTCACTTCAAACACAAACAAAATTCATAAAAATAAAGAGAGGAAGAGAGGTTGGATGTGGATGCACATCCACATCCTAATTAACTTACCAAATGCACCAGAAATGGTTAGTTTGAACTCAAGATATGTACAAATTCAAAAGCATATGCAAATCAAGTGATAAAAAATTGAAATTTCATCCAAGGGAACCCTAAGCACTCATGAAATCACCATCCAAAGGGGGAGGTCTAAAGATTTACCAAGTTCAAGTTATGGTTATCCTAAAATTGGCTAGGGTTTTGGATACTTCTCAAGGGAAATTGAAAATTAATTTGAAAATGCAAGATAAAACTATGACAAAATATATTTATAAACTAGAGGTCAAGTGTGAAAGATTTCAAAAAAATCAAATGTAAACTCATATTGGTTTGAAAGTTGTGAATTTTTGAAGTTAGGGTTGAAAAATAAGAAATTTAGAAACCCTGATTCAAAGAAAATTGGAAAAGTTTGATCAAAACCAAAATGAAATTTGTGAGATGAGTTTGTAAATGTTTCTAAATGATAAAGAAACCTCTCTGAATTTTTTGTGTGATTTTTAAATACTTTAAAGTATTTTTAATTAATTAATTGGACTTAATTCATTAAAATATACTATTAAATTATTTAAAAATGTATTTTTTAATGAAAAATAAAAAATAAAATTATTTTTGGGTTCTGAAAATTAATTAAAGTGATGATAAAAAATTTCAGAATTTTTAAATAATTTTTGCTATTTTTAAATAAATGAAGAAAATAAAATGAAATAAATAAAAATAAAATGAAAAATAATTCAAAGCAAAGGCTGAGATTGAAAGTTGAAGGGATCAATGGTCCAAAAATTGTGGTAGGCCAGATCTAAGGCTGAGGTTTAAAATTGCATTTTGCGCATGATCGAATGGCCCATATTTAAACTGACTAATTAATTATAATTAACTTAGTTAATCCAAAATTAAAGTTAATTGAATGATCTGAGCCGTTCGTTGCTTAACCCTAATCATTATCCAATGGCCAAGAATGAATCTGGGGAATTAATCACACCTTAACCCTATTTATTTTCAGGTGACCGGAGCTAATCTCCGGTCATCTTATCCGGCAAGCCAATTTTTCAGAATCTTCTACAAGCCACTAAACCTCAAATTTCATGCCTAGAAACACTCCTCTAACACCATAGAACATGAAACCACAAATAAAATTCATTTATCATGCATATTCAGGCTGAATCGAAGCAAACAAATTTCTATGTAAAACTTTCAGATCATCATGAAATACTCATTTCTAGCTTATTTTCAATTCTAAACATATCAGCACGATTAGGGAAACATGTAGAATCATTCTATAACATAAAAACACGTTTCTGGAAAAAAAAAGTTCTTGAAGGTTACCTGAGATGAAGAACTTCAAAATGCAACTTTCTGGGCCCAACTCTTGTGCAACCCAGTTTCTTTTGACCTCCTGAGGCTATTGGCAAGCTTGAATGAAGCTTAGAGTGGCTGGTTTGTGTGTTTAAATTCTGAGTTTGCAGAAATCGTGTTTTGTCTTGGGCTTGTTTTTGGCTATGGTGATGGGTGGGAATTGATCCTGAGGTTATATGGAGTTGACTGGTGGAAGAGTTTTTGGTTTTTGCTGGCTGGATTGTGTGTTTCAAAGAGATAAAGTTTTGGAGAAATTTCTTGATTCTCAGCTTGTGTTTTGATTCAGGCCATGAAGCTTGCTTTTATAGAGTCTTGAGGGTGTGTAGAAGCCATACCATTGGTCAGGAGAGTGGGTGTGGCAATGTGTGATTAGTATGGGAGCAAAATGCAAAAAGTCAAGCTTATGTGTACTTGAGGTATGGGCTTGTGCAGCAAGGATTTATGAGCATAGATTGCCTCAGCATGGTCATGGAGAGCCCTTGGATCAATGGAAATGAACTGCAATGCTTAGATGAAGAGATTGACATGTTTATGCAACTTGGTTATTTTGAGAAATCTTGGAAATTAAGCCATGAAATGCTTCAATCCTTGGGCCAATTCTGATCTTGGCAAGTTGCATTAACATGTTGTGACATAATTGAGTGGATTAGAGGTCACTTAGAAGCTTGAAACTCAAAATTGCATAAATCTCTCTTTGACATGAACTTGAAAATTATGTGATTTTTGCCAACTTTTCAAGGCCATAAATTGAGTTCTAGGATGAATTAGAATGAGTTCTTGTACTTTTCGAAAATGGGAGGATCCAATCTACAACTTTCATGTTTGAAGAAATTTCATTTGAAACATTTTTTGATCAAGAAAGAGGAGGTTGAAGATCTTTCCCAAAATAGAAAGTTTACATAACAAGTCATTTCCATTTTTGGCAAGTTTTGGCTTTGCTAATTTTTCTTCAACTTTGTGAACTTCCAAGCATTCGAATGATCAAATAAAGACCATGTGACTTCAATTTGATGATGATAACCCATTGGTACCCTTGTTGGGGGCCTTAGATGCCCAAAATCTGACTTTTCTGGCTCAAGAAGTTACCATTTGATCATTGAATTTTTCCATGAAATTTGATACACATGCTCCTTATAACATATATAGACCAATAGCAACAAGAATGACCAAAGCATTTGGGTGTAAGGCCTTCAAAACCAAAACCCTAATTTTAGGTCATCTGTGTAGGAATCCTCAGCTTAGCTTCAATACCTCTGTAATGTTTTGACATTTCTTGATTTCAATGGACCCATGGGGGCATAAGATGATCATAGACCACTCAAGTACTCTCTTGGCATGCTTCAAGGCCTTTGAGATAGCTCAAACCACTTCTAAAATTCATCTGATCACAAACCCTAGCTATGCAGTTATATAGTGAAATAAAATTATGCAGTGTAAGATGGAATGATTATGCAATGCAATATGAAGGATCACAAGCCAAGGTGTGAGAAAGAGAGAGGGAAAATTTGGGGTATTTACAACGAGTATCTTTAGGACCATGATACGGACGAGTATCGATAGAAACAAATTCTGACGCGTGTGTAGGGATGATGATACAGACGAGTATCAATTGGTTAAGCAAGGAACACATAAGAGTGTTTGGTCTGCTGGAGAGTAGTATAAAGGTATTTGTATTGAGAGTGCAAAAGGGTATTCTGGCGACTGCATGGGAGAGGTGTTTTTGTATACTGCTTAGGAGTAGTATGTGTAGGACACAGACGAGTGTCGGAAGAACTCTGTATAAGTATGAACAAGAGTGTAAAAGGTATTCTAGCGATTTTACTGGGAAGATGTTTTTGTTTGTACATCGCTGGAGGAGTGGTTTTTGTATATACATGTGAATGGTTCGAACCTGAATTATGATCATACAAATGCATGTTTGATTTTTACCGTAATGCTCTGTATTAGACGGAATGCTACGCTCTGCTTAGGGAAGATGATGCAAATGCTATGATTATGAAAATGAGAGAGCCGATCCGGGATCTGAACTATGCGGAGAATGGATCTCTGGGCAATCTTTATAGAGAACTCTGTGGGGAAACTCAAGCTCGGGATGAGAGAAACACCAAGGTGTTGGCAATTGTATCTGTTGGGGAAGAAACAAATTCAGATATTTCTCGGGAGGTCCCGCTTGGGGAGGAGAGAACTTCTGAGAAGTAAGATGTTGTAATTCTTTCATTGAGGATGTATCCTGGGGGAATCATGAGCTTCGTGGGGGATGCTTTTGTCAAGTGATCCTGCCGATGATGTGACTGCTGACTTGGCTGGGGATATAGTGCCTGATATGCCACATGTTGCAAAAGATTATCTGCCTTGAGTACCTGCAACCTATTAAACAAAGGAAACACACAAGTGTCTTGAGGCATCCTCAACCGGATTTCGTCATTGGAGTTAGATTTGCTTAAGAGTACATATTTCCTACAAGCATTTATTGAAAATGGCTTATATGTTTTCATGCAAATGTTGTATTACGAACTTTGGACATTTTTGCAAACAAAACAAAAAGGTACAAAACAGAGTATGAGTGAATATTGATTTTATTGATTTGTCTGCCCTGAACAAGCGAGTGCATTTGAAGAAGCTAATCCCTGAAATGAGGAGATTGCTATAAAATTGAGAAAATAAAAGTATTCTATTTGGCAATGCTGAAGTCGATGCTCCAATTTTCCTTTTGTTATGACCTGTATGACATTGAACGCTCTTCTTATCTTGCTTTCTGAAGAAAGTTTATTATGATCGACGCTTTGTCCTTTCGAAGCTTTCCAGGTTATGTAAGTGTGATACAAACAAATTCAGAGTGTAGTTGTTCGATTATTCCCTGATTTTGCATGGATCGCCCTTTCGGGTTTTTAATCCACCGGGATACCCATTTTTGCCTGAGTTGTCCGATGTGGCTTTTCAACTTAGCGGGTGTACACATTTTTTATTTATTTTCCCTTATTTTTTCCCGAGTCTTTTATTCTATTTTTGAATCGTCGGGATGCCCTGTTTTTTCCTGGACTTACATTCTATTTTTATGTCCAGCGGGTCATTTATGCGAAGTATTTTTTAACTGCATCTGAATTCACAGGATATGGGAAATTTTTGCCATCCATGGTTGCGAGCATCAGTGCTCCGCCTGAGAAGACTTTAGTTATCACGTAGGGACCTTCATAGTTTGGCGTCCACTTGCCCCTATGGTCTGTGTAAGGAGGAAGGATTCTTTTCAGTACAAGCTCTCCCACTTGATATTCCCGAGGTTTCACCTTTTGATCGAAGGCTCTTTTCATCCGTTTTTGATATAACTGACCATGACAAATATCTGCTAATCTCTTTTCTTCAATCAGGCTCAGTTGATTATAACAAGATCGGACCCATTCTGTTTCGTCCAGTTTCACATCCATTATTACTTGCAAGGAGGGCAATTCAACTTCAACAGGTAGAACGACTTCTATACCATACACAAGTTGATAAGGCGTTGCCCCGGTAGATGTTGTGATGGAATTTCGGTACCCATGTAAGGCGAATGGTAACATTTCGTGCCAGTCTCTATATGTGAGTACCATCTTTTGCATAATCTTCTTAATGTTCTTGTTTGCTACCTCAACATCGCCATTCATCTTTGGCCTGTAAGGAGAAGAGTTATGATGTTGAATTTTAAAATCCTGGCATATTTTTGTCATCATTTTGTTGTTAAGGTTTGAACCATTATCAGTAATGATTAGCTCGGGAACTCCATATCGACAAATGATATCCTTTTTCAAAAATCGGGCTACCACTTGCTTGGTGACGTTTGCATATGAAGCTGTTTCGACCCATTTAGTGAAGTAATCAATGGCTACCAGGATGAATATGTGACCATTTGAAGCAGTTGGTTCGATCTTTCCAATCATATCAATTCCCCACATGGCGAAGGGCCAGGGTGAATACAATACATTCAAAGGATTTGGAGGCACATGCACTTTGTCTGCGTAAATCTGGCATTTATGGCATTTTCGGGCATAGGCACAATAGTCTGCATTCATTGTGATCCAATAGTAACCTGATCTCAACAATTTCTTTGCCATAGCATGTCCTCCGACATGGGTACCGAAAGAACCCTTGTGTACTTCTTGCATCAGTAGGTCTGCTTCCTTTTTGTCAACACATCTGAGCAAGACCATGTCAAAGTTTCGCTTGTATAAGGAGCCATCAGTATTGAGGAAGAAACTTCCGGCTAGCCTTCTTAATGCCTTCTTATCATTAGGCGATGCCCCAGGCGGGTACGTTTGAGTCTCCAAAATGCATTTGATGTCGTGGAACCAAGGTTTGTTGTCAATGACAGTGTCCACAAAGAAGATGTATATCGGTCGGTTTAGTCTGGATACTAAAATCCGAGGTACATAATTAGCAGTTTGTACTTTGATCATAGATGAAACAGTGTCTAAGGCGTCTGCAAACTGATTTTCATCTCGAGGGATGTATTCAAGCTTGACTGTTGTAAGGAAAATCAATAATCTCCTTGTATAGTTATGGTAGGGAACCAAATGTTCTTGATGAGTATACCATTTGCCATTAATTTGGTTGATAACCAAAGCCGAATCTCCGAATACATTCAAGGTTTTGATCCTGAGGTCAATGGCTTCCTCAATACCCATGATACAAGCTTCGTACTCTGCTTAAATGTTAGTGCAGGAAAAGGTGAGCCTTGCTGAGAAAGGCAGATGGACTCCTTCGGGTGTAACAAGTACTGCACCAACCCCACGACCGTTACAATTAACTACCCCATCGAACATCATAGTCCATGCTCCTTCTGGATCCGGCCTTTCAGTGTGAATAGGCCCTTCACAATATTTTGATTTTAAGAACATGATGTCTTCATCGGGGATATCAAATCTCATAGGTTGGTAATCATCAATGGGTTGCCCAGCCTGATAGTCAGACAATACACTGCCTTTGATGGGTTTTTGAGAGGTGTACTGAATATCATATTCTGTCAGAATCATTTGCCACTTTGCAACCCTTCCGGTAAGTGCTGGCTTCTCAAATATGTATTTGACTGGGTCCATATTTGAGATCAACAAGGTAGTATGAGTCAACATATACTGTCTTAGTCGGCGAGCAGCCCACGCTAAAGCACAACAAGTTTTCTCGAGCAGTGAATAACGTTGTTCACAGTCAGTAAACGTTTTTCTTAGGTAGTATATTGCATACTCTTTTTGACCATACTCGTCATGTTGGCCCAACACACACCCCATCGATTCATCTAATACTGTCAGGTACATTATTAGAGGCCTTCCTTCAATTGGAGGCATGAGAATTGGAGGTTCTTGCAGATACTCCTTGATCTTGTCAAAGGCTTTATGACAATCATCGTTCCACCTGACTGTTTGTTCCTTTCTTAGCTATTTGAACAAAGGCTTGCAGGTTGCTGTGAGGTGAGATATGAACCTTGAAATGTAGTTCAATCTACCCAAGAACCCTCGAACTTTTTTCTCAGTCTTAGGTGCAGGCATTTCATGAATTGCTTTAACTTTATCGGGGTCAACCTCAATTCCTCTTCCGCTCACAATAAACCCCAGCAGCTTACCAGAACGTACCCCGAATGTGCACTTGTTGGGATTTAACCTTAACTGATATTTCCTCAGACGCTAGAAAATTTTCAATAGATTTACCAAATGCTCTTCTTCTGTTAGGCACTTGGCAATCATGTCATCCATGTAGCACTCAATTTCTTTATGGATCATATCGTGGAATAATGTTACCATAGCCCGTTGATATGTTGCACCGGTGTTCTTCAAACCAAATAACATTACTTTGTAGCAGAACGTGCCCCATGGTGTGATGAAGGTTGTCTTCTCCATGTCTTCAGGTGACATCTTGATCTGATTGTATCTAGAAAACCCGTCCATGAAGGAAAATACCGAGAACTGAGTTGTGTTGTCTACCAATACATCAATGTGAGGTAATGGGAAGACATCTTTCGGGCTTGGTCTGTTCAGATCCCGGTAATCGACACACATATGCACCTTGCCATGCTTCTTTGGTACGGGTACAATGTTAGCAACCCACGGCGGGTAACTAGTTTCAGCAAGAAAACCAGCGTCCCACTGCTTTTGTACTCCCTCTTTGATTTTCATGGCCATGTCCGAGCGAGTACGGCGCAACTTCTGTTTGACCGGTGGGAAATCCTATTTTAATGGCAACTTGTGCATGACAATATATGTATCCAAGCCCGACATATCTTGGTAGGACCAAGCGAAGGCATCGACATATTCTCGCAGCATACTGATAAGTTGTCCTTTTACCGGAGTTTGTAGACTGACTCCAATCTTCACTTCTTTCACAACTTCCTCGGTACCAAGATTAATAGTCTCAACCTCCTCCTGATGAGGAGAAATCACCTTTTCCTCTTGTCTCAATAACCTGGCTAACTCTTCAGGTAAATTGTATTCTTCTTCAACCCCTTCATCTGCTTGATTAATCGGATTGTCGATGTCATACAAGGTCATAGCAGTGTCGTTGTCAGTGCAATCTGGAGGGCTATTTCTGCAAGGATTGAGATTTGGTTCATTTTAGTGATTGATTTTATTTTGTTTTAGAAAAAGTAAGTAAATTAAGTTTTTATTTAGAAAAACATTGCCATTTATTGCTTTGTGCGAAAATAACAAAAATGAAAAGACAGTGAGCGAAAAAAAAGTTGTTTGCAAAAAGATGTCCATTGTTCATTAATATTCAATTTTCACAAATACATATGGCCCTATTACAAAATGAGTCCCGACATCTTGGGTAACATGTAGGACTTTGATGTATGCTTAAAACAGGAAATAATAATTACTCTGCAGCAATAACCCTTATAATTTCCTGGGAAGAGCAGTTGAGGATTTTTCGGCCCGGGATTCTTGGATGAATCAAGTTTTCCAGGTTGTAGTTGCTCTCAGCCTCGTCTTCCACAGTGTTGACAGTATCAGGGGTCAGCATTCCCCCACTTATGAATTTCGGTCCTCCAGCAGCCTCCTCTTGAACTTGTTGGTATGGTCTGTAACCCAAACCGAATTTGTCTTCTTTCATTTCCACCTTCGGCAGCTTGCCCCAGCCTTGGGCATTCCCTTCTTCCACAACCTTCCAGAGCCTATTTTTAGGAAGCGATTGAGGTACCCATCTTCTCCTCTTGGGATAAAGCAAACACCTCAGTTGTAGCTTCGTTGACATTCAAAGCTTCAAAACCTTGGCTCATGGTTTCATAGATTTCTCCATCCATTTCTATGTACTTGTACGTAGCCAGGTGACTGACAAAGATGTCTTCTTCTCAACAGATAGTGATAATTTAACCTTCCCACTCATATTTTAACTTCTGGTGAAGGGTTGACGTTATCGCGCCGGCGGCATAAATCCATGGTCGACCCAACAAACAACTATAGGCAGGTTCTATGTCCATCACGTAGAAGGTAGTTTTGAAAACATGTGGGCCAATTACCACGGGTAGCTCCACCTCTCTGAGAACCGATCTCTTATAACCATCAAAAGCTCTTACAACTAGATTGCTTGGATGGAGGGCTAGGCCATCATACTCCAGTTTGATTAAGGCTTTCTTTGGCAGAACGTTGAGTGATGATCCAGTGTCAACAAGGACATGCGAGAGCATAAATCCATTACATTCTAGAGTGATGTGTAATGCCTTATTGTGGTTATGCCCCTATGTAGTCAAATCAACATCGGTAAATCCCAGTCCATGACTAGTATTGACATTTGCGACTACTGATTCCAACTGATTGACAGTGATCTCTTCAGGCACATAAGCTGCGTGTATGACTTTGAGTAGTGCATTCTGGTGAACCTCAGAACACATAAGCAATGATAATATGGAGATCTTGAAGGGTGTTTGGTGGAGATGATCCACGATTTTGTAGTCACTTCTTTTGATAATCTTCATAAACTCATCTACATCCTAATCAAAAGGCGTCTTCTGAGTTTCTTTTGCAGCAGGTTCTTCTGGCACCACACTTTTACCTTTAGCTTTGGCAGTCGCTTCTGCCTCGGTATTAGTTCTGGGAATTTGTGAAGCGAAGAGACGTCCTCTTCTAGTGAAGCCTCCGCCTCCCCCTACATTGTCTACCTGTGGTGCGGGTGTTGAGGAGTCAAGAGTGACTTTTCTTCCGTGGAAGTAAAGAGCCGAACCATAATGCCAAGGCACGACACTGTTGTTATCATAAGTGTAACACCCCAAAATTTGCCCTCTTATTTATCATCCACCTCGAGCGATTCACGCTTCATTCTTGCATCATTCTGCATATCATCGCATCGCATTTGAAAAATAAATAAATCATTCTTCGTCCTTTGCATGAGGTGTGTGGTCGATCGAGGCTTGACAAACATTGGAGTTCAAGAGAAAATGATGTACCAAAAATAATCCACACCACTTTCAAGCTAACCCATTAAAAAGGAAGAATTCACTACTTTCTCTCCCTTTTCTTTCCACCTTTCCTTCCACTTTCTTTCCACACTTCCTTTCATTCTTTCCATCTCATTTTTCACTTCAATTCCACTCCATTTCCCTTGGATGTTTCTACCATCTAATACCACATTCTAGAGTATTCCAAGGAATATTCCAAGGAATATTCCCTTTTCCAACCCTAACCCTAACTAACCCCAACCCTAATTTTGGATCCCAAACCTAATTTTTGGGCCCCAAACCTAATTCCATTCCAAACCTAGCTTCAAGCCTAGTCTCTATATATTCCTTAATCTCTTCAATGCAAAGGGTTCCCACAATTCCAAATTTTTCGCTCTTTGATAATCACTTTTTCTCTCTCACTTTTCCTCCTTTTCCCTCCTTTCACCAAAGCTTTTCAAATAAGCTCTTCAAGTTTCACGTTGAAACTTGAAGATCTTGAAGCTTAAGCCTCCAACCTCCATTAATTGTGGATTGTAGAAGAAGAAGCTGGTGATTTTATTGAAGATTTCGGCTTATCAGAAGTGTGCGAAGATTCAAGCATCAAGAACGCATTTATTTAGTGATTTCTCGGCTTTTTGGTTTTCTCTTCGATCAAGCTACGATTCTTGCAACAATTACCGAAGCACTCTTCCGCTTCGTAGGTTGGTGATCTTAATCACTTCTTCTTTAAGTTATTCTCTTCATCTCGCCACTTTTGGCATTCTTTAAGTGCTTTTCGCTTTGTTTTAAAATCAATTTTGTTTCGATTATGTTTGCTTATGATTTGCGATTTTGGTTGAATTTGAATTTAAGGTGTTAATAGTTATAGGTTCTATCACGTGTAAATAAGCTCAAATTAAGTAGAAATTAGTGGTAGCATGTTCCTAGGAATGTTAGGGATCATTAGAAGTGAGTTTGTGGCCAAAAGCACTTTTTTCTCAACTTTTTTTACCTTCTGGTTCAGTGTTAACCGGTTAACCATTTGGTTAACCGGTTAACGGGTGCATATTGGCCACAAAATAGGGCAGATTTAGGTCCGTTAACCGGTTAACGCTGTTAATTTTTTGTTTTTTTGCTTATTTGATGGCTTAGTCCTAAGTTCTAGTGCCTCTAATGTTCATACATGTTTAGGTAGTGATTTTAGGGAATTTTTAGGTCCATTTGCAGTAGCTAATTCCCCCATTTCCAGTCGTTTCGACACGATTCCGTTCATGTTACGTGTTACGCGTTTTTGTGCTTCTTTGTGCATAGTTTAAGTTCTTGATTTTTGTTTCCATGTTCATGCAACAATAGGCATATAATAATCATGTTGCATTCTGCTTTTACATGTTTGCATTGCATCAAATCATTTTTGCATTCCATTATGTTGATGTATGTTGCATGTTGAATAATCATAAGTATGTGCGTTTCTTGCATTTTGTTGCATATTTGATTATATTATCCATATCAATTCATTTCTGCATTTTGCATTGAGTTTAGCATGTTTGTGGAGCTATCATGTTACATGTTCATAACCAATAATCATCATGTGCATATACCATGTTCATGTACAATACTTTTGCATTACTTGTTGCATAATCAACCATGTGATGCATTCTTGCATAATCTTCAAAATATTCACGTTCTTGCATTTTTATATGATGATCCATGTTCAAATGTATGTTCATGATGGATTTAGTGCATTATTCATTGAGTTTGTGCATTAAATATGAAAATAATCAATTCTGGATTTTGCATTTCACAACTGTTTTTGCATATAGGTGCTGTAAAATGTGTGCTATTTGTTATGTGTACATGTTGTATTTGACTTTTTACACCTACTTTTTCATGTTGCATGATTGCTGTAAAAGGATGACTTGTGTTATGCATTGTTTTCATAGCTTATTGTGCATTTAGGTGCTGTAAATAGTTGCTGAATTTTAGTTTAGCATAGTTTAGGTACCCTTAAACCTAAGATTGAGTCTAGTTTACGTCCAAGTTTCCTTAGGATTTAATTGTTGTGTGTTTGCTTTAAGATCTTTAATATAAAATGCACACTAATCATTTGTTTTGTAGTGGGTAAGATTGAGGTAAGTTTCCTTCACCCAATCCTTTATTATCCTTTATTTTTATGCATTTCTTTTATGCATTTTAATGTCATTTTTCCTTCCATATTTGTGTTTGGTAGGATCCCCCTTTGTTAGGACCAACTTACCTTCCTTAGGAAGTAAGTTGCATCCTTTTTCTTCTTTCTTTTCCTTTTCTTCCTTAGGAATAGAAAAACCTCATAAACCATTAGGATCTCCCTTTTGTGAACAATAAATAACTTAAGGTTGGTCGTAGTCCCCCTTAGTTTTTGTCTTTTCCGATTTAAGTCTTCTTCTCTCATCTTCAAACAAAATCTAAAAGACACTTAATAAAAACTGAATGTTCTTATACGCCATGAGACTTTGTTGCGGAGTTCTTATACGCGTCCCGTTTTGGGCCGAGGTGTAAGTACTTCCCGCGATGGATAAGTCTTAGTATAAGAATGTTCACAAGAAACAAACTCTAAAACACTTCTCATAAAAGACCATAAACAAAGACATCGCACCTTATCTTCTCATCCCCTAATATTTGCGGACGAATGCGACTTGCCTTGACAGTTCAAACAACGATACGGTAAGCACCCTCGAGTCAGAGCCTGTAACACTTGAGCTAGAGCTATGGCAAATTCAGCCTAAAAAACACAAATTTAGTTCCCGCCTTAGTTAGGTGAACTACGTCGACTCTGATTCTCATTTTCCCGATGAGGTACGTAGGCAGCGGGGTAGGGCCCATTCGAGCGCATTCTTTATTTTCCCTACATTTTCCCCTTTTCTTTCCATTCTCTTTTCTTATTTATTTCTCATTCCAGTTCCACGCCAGTAGCAGTATTATTTTTTATTCAGTAGCAGTATTATTTTTTATTTAGTAGCATTCTTATTTTCTCACCCCTTGAAGCAAGCAAGCAAGCGTGGATCCCGTCGGGTATGGCGGACGGTCTGGGGTGCTAATACCTTCCCAGGTCGTAACCGACTCCCGAACCCAGATATTTGGTCCGTAAGGCCTCGTCCTTTCCTTCTTCCTCAAGTTTGTGCAGCATTACCTTTCCCATTCCTTCGGGATAAAAATGCATGGCTGGCGACTCTACCTTTTCCGTGCCACTTTCGCGTTTGTACTAGGTTGAAAATCCCGTGAGCGACAGCTGGCGACTCTGCTGGGGACAGGTACCAGAATCTTTGGTTTCCCTTGTATAGTCAATCCTAGCGCTTGTCTGTTTTTGTTTCTTTCGGTGTTTATCTGTTTGCTGTTGTGTGCTTTAGTTTAGCTTTACTGTTTTCATTTACAGTCTTACTTTACAACTTTACTTTACGGCATTTATTTACTGCTTTCAGTATTTATCATGCATCATATGCTGGACTGTGCTGGTTTTCATTTTTTCTGTGGGCTGGGAGTTACTGTGAGATAAGCAAATACTCGGCTTGAGTGCACTATAGGATTAGCGTGGACACACATTGTACTTCCATGGTATCTCACCATGATGAGTGGCGATGTGTTCCACACCCAGGTTGCGACCGTCTTGGAACTATTCTGTGTGGGGATTACCCCATTTCAGGGTACGACCTTGATAGTTATGTGCATCTGGTGACCGATCTTCGAGGACCTTAATGGGAACACCCCTCTCCAGTGATGACAGTGGCAGACCACATTTGTTGGCAAACCCACTCGCATCCGAGGGTCCATTGGGAACTCACATAGGATGGCCTGGTTCTCTCATAGGAATCCAGTTAAAGTAAACTGTTCGTATGACGGTAGTATTGTACCCTTCGGGATGAATGTACTATTGTTTCTCGATTCAGTGCTTGAAGTCGGGGACTTATGAGGGATGCTTGTTTTTCCGGACTCAGCCGAGGCCTCCCTGAGTAGTACATAATGCCAAACCGATTCCCTAATTTGGTCATGAGCCATTTCTCGGAATTGGTGAACGTATTATTGTTATTCGGCTTTGAGAGTCCGTGATGTTGACCCGAGTAGCACACCCGTGAGATGGGAGGGGTTTACTGGTTTGCAGGAATCCTAAATCTTCCAACATACCCCACTTTGCCAGCACATGGTCCTTGGGTTTGAAATTCGGGATTTCGGTGGTACTGTTATTATGACTCTTCACCATCATATGATTGTCTTCTCGACACCGATGTCAGACCAGTGATCGCCAGACATTTGATCACACACCAGTGCATTGCATAACATCCTCTGCATGCTTGCATTACTAACACATGCTTACTCATTTGTAGGGCCGCATGTCGCATCCTCATGAACATATCATACGCATTTACTGCATGATTTGCATATTTTGCATTTTTACAGGTCATTCGGACTTCCTAACTTATTCAACTTCAGGCAATATAGCTGGTCAACACGTTCATTGGTATCCAACAAAAAGAAACCGAGTGAGAATGGCTGAACGAATGCAGACTGATCTCAATGAGCTCCGACAGAGGAAGGATCAGTTTATGGACATGATGACCAACATTGCTCAGAATCAAGAGCGTCTCAGGTTGATGGTTGAGCAACCTCATGGGAATGCTAATGCTGGAATCCCGACTGAGAATATGGATCCTAACGCGGCCCGTAATGAAGACACTCAAGAAGACCAGATCACTCTACTGGATGCTGATATGGGTAATATGAACGAGGTCAACAATCGAAGGTATGAAGAGCTGGCGGAGAAGATTAAGGCCATGGAATGTCAGAATTCCCTGGGCATCGATGTAACCAATCTTGGGTTAGTGCCAGGAGTCAGAATCCCTCCTAAGTTCAAGGTGCCATCATTTGACAAGTACAACGGCAGCACGTGCCCTAGAACTCATATTCATGCATACTTTGGAAAAATCTCGACTCATACTGATGACGAGAAACTTTGGATGCATTTCTTCCAAGATAGTCTATCTAGAGCTTCATTGAGCTGGTATATGAAGCTGAGCAGGGTCTCTATCCGGTGCTGGAAAGATTTAGCTGAAGCTTTTCTCTAGTAGTATCAATACAATATTGATATGGCTCTAAACCGCACTCAGTTGCAGAATTTGTCTCAAGGACCCAAGGAAAATTTTAAGCAGTATGCCCAAAGGTGGCGTGAGCTGGCCGCACAGGTTCAACCCCCATTGCTGGATCGGGAAATGGCCGACATGTTTATGGGCACCTTGCAAGGTGTTTACTTGGATCGTCTGGCCGCCTGCCCGTCCATTGGTTTTTCTGATATTGTCATTGCTGGAGAAAGGATAGAAAACTTCCTGAAATTAGGAAAGATTCAGGATGCAAGCAGTGCTAGTTCATCTGGTGTGAAGAAACCTTTTGGCAATGGCCAAAGGCGAAGAGAAGGTGAGACCAATACCGTGTATAGGGGCCGAGATACAGGTCGTTCTCAAGGTTACTACCAAACAACTGTTGTGACTATTACTCCTCAGGCTCAACCACAACCTCAAGGCCAACAATATCAGGCGCAGAGACCAAATCAGGAAAGGACAAGAGCGAGAAACTGCAGACTTTATCCCATCCCATGCCCATATGTTGTATTGCTCCCAGAGCTGCTAAAGTTGAACCTGGTCGAGCTTCGTACCATGAGAGCTCCTTCTCCTGATAATCTACCTCAGAACTTCGATGCAAATTCCAGATGCGAATTCCACTTGGGTGCCCAGGGGCACAGTATTGAGAAATGTTGGGCTTTTCAGAACAAGGTGCAAGACCTAATTGACTCCAAGGAGATCAATTTTGCGCCTCACCCAAATGTAATCCAGAATCCAATGCCTAATCACAACGGAACCGGTGTCACGGTTGTTTTACCAGATAGTCCACGTTAAGCCGGAATCTTCAGGAAGCAAATAAAGCCATCAGTATCCAGATACTCTCAACAATGGCAATTGTTTGCTTGTTTTTCTTCAATGCATTTTCATCCCTATTAAGGGGAACTACGTCGCTCTGATTCTTCATTGGTCATAGGTCAATGGAGATACGTAGGCAGAAGATCGCCAGGTCTTTTCGAGCAACCTTATGGGACAACTTTACTCCCCAGCTTCACTTTTTCCTTCAGACGTCTCGTGTCAGAGTCAGAATAAATAGAAGAAGAATTATGATTGTCATGGTGGGGTATACGGCTGCAAATTGGAGATTACAAGTCCGTGAGAAAGCTATTGATCACTAAAAGTATCCAAGACTGACAGGTCCAGACGGAGTCAAGCCTCCTCAACAACAGCAATATTCAGCTTCTTTACTGCATTTCCATTTGTAGTTCCTTTTATTTGCAAAACATTTGTATACATGTATGAAAGTTGTTTGCTTTTGAATGTTATCAATAATAAACTCACATGTTTTTCTAGAAGTAATTCATTCGCATTCACTTATAATTCTGTATGTGCATATTGCAATACCAATTGTCATGCTCAAACTCTATGAAGGAGAATGACGAAGCAAAAATGCAAAATATTTGATTGTGTGCTCTCGAATAAGACCCTGTTAACGATGTACATGCTTTGTTTTGAATCCCTAAACACTGGAGATATAAGGAAGATAGACCCTCGCTAACCCCCATGAGCCTTGAAGTAGGAGTTTCTTTTCGCATGAAAAAACCCTTTACGTTTAACCCAGGGGCAGGGTAGATGTCAGCTAGTTGGACCAAGCGTTCAGTCTTTCATAAAGGAGTATATTTGAGGATCCATTACATTCCACTATGCTAATCAAGAGGTCCAAAGACCAGAAGCTACAATGGTCATCCGAATCAAAAGGTCCAAAGATTGAAAACCACAATGGTTATCCTTCATCAACCAAAGAATGAGGCAGTCACAACCCTCACAAAGCAATCAAGACAAACAGTGTCACACGATTTATTCAGAAAAAATGAAATGAAAAGCCCGCTAAGTCGAAACTTGAAAACAAGTGACTTAGGCAAAAGTTAGGGCATCCCGCCGGACTTCGCAATCAAAGATTCACAAGAATCAGTCCAGGCAAAAGGTAGGGATAAGCAAAATAACGCAAAAACGAAAGACGAAAGGGATTACACAAGAAAGATCCTTAAGCAAGAACAAAGTCGTGTGGTACAGAAACGAAAGATAAAGGAGTGACTGACTCACAAATAATAACCTGATTGGTGCTTGAACCGATAGTAGCAATGGTTCCTTGACCAACACTAAACCCTTATGAAAGGTGAACGCTTGCGAAAATTAGCTGAACATAAGAATGGAGAACATCACGAAGAGGGGTGGGCACAAATAAACTTAGAGCCTATATCCTTTGTTTCTATAACCGTGAACCAGGCCACGATACAACCCTCAAAAGTCCTAACTGAAATATGGTTAATTTGAGAGCATACTACTACGAGGCCGCGTTCCTGACTCCTATGAGTTGTGCTAAAAGACCTTGTTGGTATTGCATGTACATACTTTCATTCAAAAATAATGTCGTATCTTAACCAGTGATTTGTTCACAAAGGTTTGCGACACCTTTTCAAAACTTCAAGATTAACATGTGTGTTGCATTAGAATTTCCATTCTCAGGATAAACATTTTTCTTCTTGCATACATTTGTTTGGCATCATAAAAGCTCACATGCGGAAATTCAGTCCAGAAGCTTAAGCTTGCCCAGTTGAGAAGTCTAAAACTTCTGAAAGACAATCACGTCAAAGTGCACTTTTCCGAGAAAACTCCATTGAGTAAGGATGTTCCCAACCAGTCATGGTAAGAGCCAACCAATATGGGGCAGTTATGTCAAGCAATTGACCAAAGATTCATACTGGCGCAAGCCACCCCAATCGCACGAGGATTCATTCATTCCCGAAGACAGATAATCGGAAGTTCATAATACCGGGGTAATTATACTCCTGAAGAGTTTAAAGACATCAGGTCTTTTGTAAAATCCTCTTAAGGTAAAGCCCGAATCAAAGCAAATGATCCCTAGCACGAGACTACTTGAAATCTTTCCTCCTCAGCAGGATGCGGTTCAATTTCGTTATCCCCAACAGACGCATGGAAGTTATCCCCAGTAAAGTCGTCAAATTTTTCTTCAGCAGGTTTCCTTGATTTTATTTCCCAGCAGATCTCAAATCAAATCCTCTCTTCCCCAGCAAAGCAATAAGGATCATCTCTATCAAGAGTCATCTTCCCGTAGTGAAGCACTTCGTACAAGAATCAAGAAATCCCCGGCAGTTAGCTGAACGGTTCCCTTCCCCATAGAGTTTTGGAAAATTCAGGTAGACAAGAGAGTTCTCCTCAGCAGAGCCTTGACAAGTCTTTCCCAGCTAAGTCGAAAAGTTGCAGATCACCCAGCGGAGTCTGCGAGATGAGATTCAATCCCCAGCAATTGAGGCATCTCCTAGCAGGGTCTTCAAATCTAAAGTCCAATTTATTTTTTGCAAAGGTAATAAGTCGAGACATACTAGTTACACTCTTCTCCAACAGAAATATCGACAATCATCTGTATCCCCCACAAAGTCAGCAAAGATTTGTTATTTTCGCGTCAGGAATTCCCTTTGTGCCTATCCCCGAGTGTCATGGGGCATCATGTCATACAATTCAGCATGTGTATTAAATCCAAGGTTGATATCCAAAGTCCACTCGCAGCGTGGAAATTCTCAAAGTCTCCCCGTAGCGTGGCAATTTATCCCAGGTCCACCCGCAGCGTGGCAATTCTCAAAGTCCACCCGCAGCGTGGCAATTTGTCTAAAGTCTATCCTCTGGGTGGCAAATTCCTAAAGTCCAACCACGGATTGGCCAAATTCCATCCTCTGGGTGGCGAATTCTTGAAGTCTCCCGTAGTGAGCAGAAGTCTCCCGTAGTGAGCCAAAGTTTCCCGTAGCGAGCAGCAGCCCCCGTAGTGTGGCAAAACACAGAAGTCTCCCGTAGTGAGCAGAAGTCTCCCGTAGTAAGCAAAAGTCTCCTGTAGTGAGTCAAAGTCTCCCGTAGCGAGCAGCAGCCCCGTTGTGTGGCAAGGAATTGAAGTCCCCCGTAGTGTGGCAAAAGTCTCCCGTAGCGAGCAAAAATCTCCTGTAGTGAGCCAAAGTCTCCCGTAGCGAGCAGCAACCCCTGTAGTGTGGCAAGAAATTGAAGTCCCCCGTAGTGTTGCAAAAGTCTCCCGTAGCGAGCAAAAGTCTCCTGTAGTGAGCCAAAGTCTCCCGTAGCGTGCAGAAGCCCCCGTAGTGTGACGAAACATTGAAGTCTCCCGTAGAGAGCAAAAGTATCCTGTAGAGAGCCAAAGTCTCCCGTAGCTGAGCAATGTGCCCCCGTAGTGTGACAAATTTTCTGGAAGTCTCCCGTAGCTGAGCAATGTGCCCCCGTAGTGTGGCAAAGTTTCAGAAGTCTCCCGTAGCTGAGCAATATGCCCCGTAGTGTGGCAAATTTTCAAAATCTTCCGTAGATGAGCAATGTACCCCTGTTGTGTGGCAAGATTTCCAAAGCCCCACAGTGTGGCAGAATATCCCCGCAGAGTGAGCAGAAGTCCATCAAAGGTCTCCCGTAGCTGAGCAATGTATCCCCGTAGAGTGGCAAAGTATTCAAATCCCCCGTAGTGTGGAAAATCATTCGGAAGACCACCCGCTGTGTGGCATGTCATAATATCCCAGCAAAAGTCCACCCGTAGCGTGGCAAATCAACAATCTCCCAGTATTCTTCCGAAACATTCATCAGATCACTACTCATCACATCCGAGTTCTCCACAAGCAGAGTTCAGAGGGTTGGGTTTATTTCCCTGTTCTCTTCCACCGAGTGCAAATTTTCTGGTTGTTTCTAGTATTCAATCCCTGCATACTTCAAACGTCTGAAAGCAACTGCTATCATCCATTCAAGTCTACAGTGATTGAAAAGGGGCAGCTGTAACACCCTAAAATTTGCCCTCTTATTTATGATCAACCTCGAGCGATTCACGCTTCATTCTTGCATCATTCTGCATATCATCACATCGCCTTTGAAAAATAAATAAATCATTCATCGTCCTTTGCATGAGGTGTGTGGTCGATCGAGGCTTGGCAAACATTGGAGTTCAAGAGAAAATGATGTACCAAAAATAATCCACACCACTTTCAAGCTAACCCATTAAAAAGGAAGAATTCACCACTTTCTCTCCCTTTTCTTTCCACCTTTCCTTCCACTTTCTTTCCACACTTCCTTTAATTCTTTCCATCTCATTTTTCACTTCAATTCCACTCCATTTCCCTTGGATGTTTCTACCATCTTCTACCATATTCTAGAGTATTCCAAGGAATATTCCCTTTTCCAAACCTAACCCTAACTAACCCCAAACCTAATTTTGGATCCCAAACCTAATTTTTGGGCCCCAAACCTAATTCCATTCCAAACCTAGCTCCAAGCCTAGTCTCTATATATTCCTTAATCTCTTCAATGCAAAGGGTTCCCACAATTCCCAAATTTTCACTCTTTGATAATCACTTTTTTTCTCTCACTTTTCCTCCTTTTCCCTCCTTTCACCAAAGCTTTTCAAATAAGCTCTTCAAGTTTCACGTTGAAACTTGAAGATCTTGAAGCTTAAGCCTCCAACCTCCATTAATTGTGGATTGTAGAAGAAGAAACTAGTGATTTTGTTGAAGATTTCGGCTTATCGGAAGTGTGCAAAGATTCAAGCATCAAGAACACATTTATTTTGCGATTTCTCGGCTTTTTAGATTTCTCTTCGATCAAGCTCCGATTCTTGCAACAATTACCGAAGCACTCCTCTGCTTCGTAGGTTGGTGACCTTAATCACTTCTTCTTTAAGTTATTCTCTTCATCTCGCCACTTTTGGCATTCTTTAAGTGCTTTTCACTTTGTTTAAAATCAATTCCGTTTCGATTATTTTTGCTTGTGATTTGCGATTTTGGTTGAATTTGAATTTAAGGTGTTAATAGTTATAGGTTCTATCATGTGTAAATAAGCTCAAATTAAGTAGAAATTAGTGGTAGCATGTTCCTGGGAATGTTAGGGATCATTAGAAGTGATTTTGTGGCCAAAAGCACTTTTTTCTCAACTTTTTTTACCTTCTGGTTCAGTGTTAACCGGTTAACCAATTGGTTAACCAGTTAACGCTGTTAATTTTTTGTTTTCTAACTTATTTGATGGCTTAGTCCTAAGTTCTAGTGCCTCTAATGTTCATACATGTTTAGGTAGTGATTTTAGGGAATTTTTAGGT
Source organism: Lathyrus aphaca (assembly GCA_963966055.1). NCBI lineage: Eukaryota > Viridiplantae > Streptophyta > Magnoliopsida > Fabales > Fabaceae > Lathyrus > Lathyrus aphaca. Next base: position 291,237,076 of record OZ014519.1, on the reverse strand, counting down.
CCATTTCCAGTAGCTAATTCCCCCATTTCGAGTTGTTTCGACACGATTCTGTTCATGTTACGTGTTATGCGTTTTTGTGCTTCTTTGTGCATAGTTTAAGTTCTTGCTTTTTGTTTCCATGTTTATGCAACATTAGGCATATAATAATCATGTTGCATTCTGCTTTTACATGTTTGCATTGCATCAAATCATTTTTGCATTCCATTATGTTGATGTATGTTGCATGTTGAATAATCATAAGTATGTGTGTTTCTTGCATTTTGTTGCATATTTGATTATATTATCCATATCAATTCAATTCTGAATTTTGCATTGAGTTTAGCATGTTTGTGGAGCTATCATGTTACATGTTCATAACCAATAATCATCATGTGCATATACCATGTTCATGTACCATACTTTTGCATTACTTGTTGCATAATCAACCATGTGATGCATTCTTGCATAATCTTCAAAATATTCACGTTCTTGCATTTTTATATGATGATCCATGTTCAAATGTATGTTCATGATGGATTTAGTGCATTATTCATTGAGTTTGTGCATTAAATATGAAAATAATCAATTCTGGATTTTGCATTTCATAGTTGTTTTTGCATATAGGTGCTGTAAAATGTGTGCTATTTGTTATGTGTACATGCTGTATTTGACTTTTTACACCTACTTTTTCATGTTGCATGATGGCTGTAAAAGGCTGACTTGTGTTATGCATTGTTTTCATAGCTGATTGTGCATTTAGGTGCTGTAAATAGTTGTTGAATTTTAGTTTAGCATAGTTTAGGTACCCTTCAACCTAAGATTGAGTCTAGTTTAGGTCCAAGTTTCCTTAGGATTTAATTGTTGTGTGTTTGCTTTATTATCTTTAATATAAAATGCACACTAATCATTTGTTTTGTAGTGGGGAAGATTGAGGTAAGTTTCCTTCACCCTATCCTTTATTATCCTTTATTTTTATGCATTTCTTTTATGCATTTTAAAGTCATTTTTCCTTCCATATTTGTGTTTGGTAGGATCCTCCTTTGTTAGGACCAACTTACCTTCCTTAGGAAGTAAGTTGCATCCTTTTTCTTCTTTCTTTTCCTTTTCTTCCTTAGGAATAGAAAAACCTCATAAACCATTAGGATCTCCCTTTTGTGAACAATATATAACTTAAGGTTGGTCGTAGTCCCCCTTAGTTTTTGTCTTTTTCCGATTTGAGTCTTCTTCTCTCATCTTCAAACAAAATCTAAAAGACGCTTAATAAAAACTGAATGTTCTTATACGCCATGAGACTTTGTTGCGGAGTTCTTATACGCGTCCCGTTTCGGGGCGAGGTATAAGTACTTCCCGCGATGGATAAGTCCTAGTATAAGAATGTTCACAAGCAACAAACTCTAAAACACTTCTCATAAAAGACCACAAACAAAGACATCGCGCCTTCTCTTCTCATCCCCTAATCTTTGCGGACAAATGCGACTTTCCTCGACAGTTCAAACAGCGATACAGTAAACACCCTCGAGTCAGAGCCGGTAACACCTGAGCTAGAGCTATGGCAACGTCATCCTAAAAAACACAAATTTAGTTCCCGCCTTAGTTAGGCGAACTACGTCGACTCTAATCCTCATTTTCCCGATGAGGTACGTAGGCAGCGGGGTAGGGCCCGTTCGAGCTCATTCTTTATTTTCCCTACATTTTCCCCTTTTCTTTCCATTCTCTTTTCTTATTCCTTTCTCATTCCAGTTCCACGCCAGTAGCAGTATTATTTTTTATTCAGCCGCATTCTTATTTTCTCACCCCTTGAAGCAAGCAAGCAAGCGTGGACCCCGTCAAGTACGGCGGACGGTCTGGGGTGCTAATACCTTCACAGGTCGTAACCGACTCCCGAACCCAGATCTTTGGTTCGCAAGGCCTCGTCCTTTCCTTCTTCCTCAGGTTTGTGCAGCATTACCTTTCCCATTCCTTCGGGATAAAAATGCATGGCTAGCGACTCTACCTTTTCCGTGCCACTTTCGCGTTTGTACTAGGATGAAAATCCCGGGAGCAACAATAAGGAATTGGTCCAGGCACCGTGATGGTCACCATACTAATTGCAGTAGAAGAAGGAGTCATGATTGTCTGCGGATCGTAGTATATAGTAACAGGGAGTCTGACTGGAGGTGGCACAAATGCAGGAAGCTGACAAACTAATGAGAGAGTGTTGCTGGGACTTTTTTGATGATAATGTTGCTGGAAGCTGTTGTTGTGAGATTTTGGAACAGGGACAGTTGTCGGGTCGTAGTAGATAGTAACTGTTGAAATATCACTACTGGTGTTTGTTGTTGTTGTAGCCTGTAAACACCCCAAATTTTCCCTCACTTTTATTACACCATGACTTTTGATCTCTCATTTTTGCATTAGCATAAGCATACCATATCTCACTGCATAGTTCATTTCATCTGCATCTAGGGTTTGTGATCTGAGCAATCCAAGAATGATCTGAGCCATCCCAAAGGTCTTGAAGCTTACCAAGAGGGTACATATGTGTTCCATGATCATAATATACTCCCCAAAGTTCATAAAAGTCAAGGGATCACAAAGCATGGCAAAGGCATAGAGGCAGACTGAAGATTTCCTACACAGATGACCTAAAATTAGGGTTTTGGTTTCAGAGGCCTTAATCCCAGATTTTTTGGTCATTCTTGTTTCTAATGGTCTCAATATGTTATAAGGATCATGTGTACCAAATTTGATGAAGAAATTCACTATGGAAGTCATCTGATCATTGGGTAACTTCTTGAGCAAGTAAAGTCAAAATCAGGGCATATGAGGCCTCCATCAAGGGTACCAAAGGGTCACATTCATCATTTTGAGGTTCTATGATCTTTATTTGATCTTATAAGTGGTTAGAAGTTCACAAAGTTGAAGAATTTTGAGCCAAATGCAAACTTGCTATTTTTGGAAATGACTTGTAATGGAAACTTTCCATTTTGGGAAAGATATTCAACCAATTCTTTCATGACCAAAAATGCTTCAAATGAAAAATTCTTGGGAATGAAAGTTGTAGATTATGTCCTCCCATTTTCAAAAAATACAAGAACATGTCTTGATTCATCTTAGAACTCAAGATATGGCCTTTCAAAGTTGGCAAAAATCCTATAAATTTCAAGTTCATGCCAAAGAGGGAATTTTGCAATTTCACTTGCCAAGCCATTTTATGACCTCTAATCAACTTATATGCACCATAACATGTCAAGGCAACTTCAAAACATCAGAATTGGCCCAAGATTGCATGGTTTTGATGGCTTGATTCTCAAGAAATCTCAAAAGGGCCAAAATGCATAACTTTGCAAAAACCTTGGAAACTCTTCATCCACTTGTGTCAGCTGCATAACTATGATCCTATGGCTATTCACAAATCATGCTGAGGCCAAGACACCCCAAAATCCAGCTCTGCCATGGCCCATGCCTATGGTACAAAAACTTTTGACTTTTTGCAAATTTCCCATGCCAATCACACTGAGCCACAACAACTCCTCTGGCCAATCAAGACATCACATAGATACCTTATGTAACTCATTCCAAACACCACACAAGCCTGAATGCTCCCATAACTCAGATTGCACAAAAACTTGCAAAAACTTCATCTCTTCGATTCTCTCAACACAAGCCACAAACCTCAAAACGTTTTACACCATTCAATCATACACATCCTCAGGATCACAAAGCAACCCTCACAATGACCTAAAAGCCTCTCAAGCAAGAACACGATTTCTGCCTCAACAGAGTTTAACATCCAAAACCAGCCATCACAAACTTGTTTCAAGCATTCCAGAAGCCTAAGGGGATCCATTGGAGTGATTTTGCATCAAGGAAGGGTCCAGAAAGCTCAGATTAAGAAAGCTTCATCTCAGGTAGCTCCTTAGAACTTTTTTCCAGAACTTTTGTTTTACGATTCTATATGTTCCCCTGATCACACTAGTATGATTTGTTTTGAAAATGAGTGAGAAATGGCCATGTATGCTTGTTCTGAAACTTTTTGACCTAAACATTGTTTGCTTCTATTCATGATGTTCTTGAGTGATAAATGATTTTTGAGGTTATATTCGTGTTTAGGGTTGTTAGAGGTTCCATTCTGGAGATTTTGGTGAAGTTTCATGGCATTTTGAGGGATTCAGGGGAGGGGACTGGTCGAAGAAGATGACCGGAGCTTGCTCTGGTCACCTGAGAGTGATTAGGGTTAGGATTAGGGTTAATTAGCTCAGTTTAAATACAGGTCATTGGATCTTGCTTCGCGCGCGTTTGTGTGGTTCAGATCAGTTCACTTAAGTCTTAATTTTAATTAATTAAATTAATTAGATTAATTAACCAGTTTTAATCTCATCCCTCCATTTGTGCACGCAGTCTTCCCTTGTTCAAATCCCAGCCTTTGGATCAGTTGACTCTCATTTAATTTCATTTTTATTTCATTTAAATTCATTTCTTTTGTGCATTTTATTTAAAATATCAAAACCTATCAAAAAATTCTCATATTTTGCATTTCAGATCCAAATAATTTTCTTAACCTAAAAATAATTTTTTATTTTATTTTTTGCATTTAAAAAGTATTTTTAAAATATTTAAATGTTATTTTTCATTAATTAATGGATTTTAATTAATTAAAAATGCATTTAGGTTTCTAAAAATCACCAAAAAATTCATGAACCATTCCATTTCATTTAAAACATTCTCAAACTCATCATAAAAATTTATTTTTAGTTTTGATCATAATTTCACAATTTTCTTTGAATTAGGGTTCTTAAAAATCACATTTTCTAAACCTAACTTGAAAAAATCATTTCTGCCTAACCATGATGAGTTTGAACTTCGTTCTTTTTGCCTTGCTTCAGATATTTCATGTAGTTTCTAGGTTATTTATCTCATGATTTTATCTTGCATTTTCAATTTGATTTTCATTTTCCCTTTAGAAGCACCCAAAAAACCCTAGCAAACTTAGGAATTTCATAACTTCCATTAGGTTAAGCTTCTGACTTTCTCCTTTGGGGTGTGATCTTATATGGGATTAGGGTTTGTTTGAGCTTAATTTCAATTTTTTATCATGTTGAATGCTTCTGTTTTGGTCATATGCATCTCACATTGTCTTAAAACCCTAATCTTGCATCTTCATTTGCATTCTCCTTTGCATTCCATGAACTTGTGAACTTGCCATGCCATTCCATTCTCTTGTATGCCATCTTAGACATCTTAGGACATGCTTGAAACATTGCTTGATCATTTCTTCATTCATTTGATATGTTTTGCATCCATTACATTTCATGAACATTCATGTGTTTTCAAGCTTCATTCATGCTTCCTTTGCATCTCATCCTTGTATGATCATTCATATGCATCTTGTATGACTTTGCATCATCTCATATGCCATTTACAATGCATATTAACTTCTGAATTTGGTCTTTGCATCTCATTTCATCTCATTTCCTTTTGCTTTATGTCTTATGCATTTATACTAACATTTCAGGAACCTTTGGTAAGTTATCTGGGGGGTGAACTTGCTTCACTTAGGCTCCCTCCTTCTTACTTTCTCTCTTTTAAGTTACTTATCTTCTTTAGGAAGTAAGTAACTTATTCTTCTTCTTCTTTCTCTTTTCATCTGCTTCTTCCATTGGTGGCCTTGAAGATACTTTCTCTTAAGCCTCACAAACCATAGGATATCCAAGCATCCTTAAAGTTTTAGGACTTAGGAATTAGGGTTATGCCTGCATCCTTATCTTAGGATGGAGTGTATAACTTTAATCCTTAGTGTTTAACCCTTAATTTGTTTACACCTCTTAATCAAAACACATTAATAATCACTAAGACTTTATCTTGTAACTTGGGCCTTACATTAGGGTTCCATCTCTTCCTTATGGTTAAGAGGGACTAACCCTAGTGTTTAATGGACAAGTCCCCCTCAAGTTGTGTTACAAACCATAAAATCCACTTCTTAATCTCATTCTTTAATTAAAATCCATTTAATAAAGGATTTTAATATAATGAATTTAACCCCTCACCATGGATTAAGTTGAAGTAGCTTCCTCAGCTTAAGTGTTCTCATTTATCATCCTTCTATTAGGATGGTGTAATGAGTTCACTAATCCCTGACTAGAGATTAAACTCATTACTTAACACTAAACAAAAACCCAAAAACATCTAAATAATCACAAGTAGGTTAATGATCTTAATCCTACATCATCATGGTAGTTAAGTTGAGATGCTTATCTCATACTTAAGTAGGCTCATTATCCCTAATCAGGGAGGATATAATGAACTTACAACTTTTGATTTAGGCTTAAGCTCATAATCCTTTGCAAAACACCAAAAACAATAAAAAACTGAAAACACAAAAACAAACAATAATCGTCTCCTTTGGGATTCTTTTCTCATCACACGCATTCACAAACGAGAACTCGCTTCTTCCTCTAATGCAAGACAGTTAGCACTCGAGCCAGACGAGTCATACACTTGAGCATAGACAAGCAAGCAGTTCATAGTCAATTTATTTCCAGTCTCTTTGAGTAGAACTACGGTGTTCTGACTTCCTCATTTCACGAGAGGATATGTAGGCATAACTTAACGGTTATCGAACAAAAGTCATGGTGTTTTTCCCCTCTTTCAGCATTCTTTTTCTAAGCCTCAGTTCCTAAGAAATTCATACCCTTTTGCACTGACACTTGTATTTTCTTTTCCGTGATTTTTGCACACAGATAACACATATACTTACCCTTTTTAAACACAATCTTGTAAGCGTGGATCCCGTCGAGTACGACGAACGATCTGGGTGCTAATACCTTCCCAGGTCGTAACCAACCCCCTTTCTTAGTTTCTCTGGTTCGCATCCGTCTTATCCATCTCTTTCCAGGTTTATGCAGTATTACCTTTCCTTCAGGAAAAAAATGCCTAGATGGAGACTCTATTCAATTCAACCTCATTCTCTCTTTCGCCGACCGTTCGCGTCTGCACCTTGGGACCCTGGTGTCTTTTCAGGGGAGCGACATACCCGATTCTGTTGAAATGATTTTTGTTGTATTTGTAGAAGTGATTTTTGTTGTAGTTGTAGAAGCTTGAATTGTTGATGTTATCTGCAGGATGCCTTTCTTAATCAGACTGTTGATACCATTCTTCAAACTTGCACAACCATTAGTAGTAACCTTACAAGCTTCGCAGTAGGCTTCACAACCTGGAAACACTTAGCATTTTAAAAGCTGAGCTTTCAACTCGGCCAGAGGTGTTCGAACACTTGCAATATCATCAATCAAGATTGTTGGTTAGTCTTCCACGATAGAATTAATCCCTGGCCCACCGTGGTTCGGTATTGGATTTTTGGTGACATTTGGAGGAGGTGCGAAGTTTACAGCTTTGGAATCAATCAGGTCTTGGACCTTCATATGCAAGGCCCTACACTTTTCCGTGGCATGGCCGGGAGCATTTGAGTGGAAGGCGCACCTTGTGTTGACATCATAATTTCTTGGGAGGTTGCGAGGATCTGGTGGAGCCAAAGTCCTCAGTTCAATCAAGTTGAGTTTCAAAAGTTGCGGGAACAACACTTCATATGGCATCAGAATGGGGTTGATTACACGGGGGCTTGAATTTGTGGGGAATACTTACCCCCTCAACCAGGCCCATGTCCATTACATCAAATCCCAAGGAGTTCTGGGATTCCAAGGATCTTAACTTTTATGATATCTCGTCCAACCGACGGTCATAAGCTTCATCTTCCCAAGCACCTAGCACTGTAAATTGCTCATCTTGGGGATCTTCCTGTAGAATACGATCTCCGGTATTCCTTTGGTCATTCCTTATGATATTAGCTTCAGAACTGTTGTCGGGTCCAAAAACTACCAGAGTCGTTCGCGGCTGCTCGCACTCGTTGTTACTAGTACCCCCAGTGCCTGCGTGGTTATCTTCCGGGGTTTTCCGCTCGACCAACTCCCTCAATATTTCCTCGTTATGGGCCATTCCAATCATCATAGCCATAAATTGATTCATTTGAGTCCTCACTTTTGTCCTCACATCTGTCAGTTCCTATTGTAGTTGATCCATCTATAAACTAGGAATGTGGACTCGGTTGACGGAAAAGACCCTTCTGCGAGCAATATTTCATGAAACAATCAACAAAGTGAGAAGACAAAAACACAACACCTGCCAAAACAAAAGGTATGTGGTTAGAATGCAATGCAATATGCCTATTTTTTTTTGAGGGTATCCGGTTTGGTTCTTGGTTTTGACCTTTCAGACCCTTTGGAGGAGTTGAATATGTTGGAGTGAACGAAATCCACAAGAAGAAACACAAACCATAGAATACAAGTGGCGTTGCCAAAAATACAACCAGTTCATGAATACAACAAAGCAAAACTCCCATGGTGAGTCGAAATACAAAAAACAAGTACAAAGAAAATCAGACATCTAATCCTTATGCATCCTCCCTGACTTCCTTTAGGAGAGTATCAGTCACTAGTCCAACTGGGTGCTATGTGATGGTCCTGATGAGAAGGTTTCTGGTTGCGATGGCATTCGTCATCTTCTGATACTTATCTTGCTCTTTGTCTCTCCTGATAAATGGGAACGACTCAAATAAAGGTACAGACGCGAACGGTCGGCGAAAGGAGGATGTGAGAATACACAGGAGTGAATTCACAGGAAGAGAAAAGAGTCGCCAGCTAGGCATTTTTATCCCGGAGGAAAGGCAATGCTGCATAGACCTAGAAAGATATGGATAAGACGGTTGCGAACCAGAGAGACTGAGAAAGGGGGTTGGTTACAACCTGGGAAGGTATTAGCACCCAGATTGTCCGTCGTACTCGACGGGATCCACGCTTAAAAGATTTGTGTTTTAAAGGGGTAGTGTCAGTGCAATCTGTGTATAAAAGAGCTGGAAAAGGATGTACAGGTGTCAGTGTAAAAGAAAGTGATGTGTGATAAGTGAAGTGTCAGTGTAGAACAAAGATGAAATGCTCAAGAATGAGGCTTAAAGAATAATACTGGAAAGAGGGGGAATATATAGAGACTTTTGTTCGATAACTGTTAAGTTATGCCTACGTATCCTCTCGTGCAATGAGGAAGTCAGAACACCGTAGTTCGACCCAAAGAGACTGAAAGATAAATTGACTTGTGAACTGCTTACTTGCCTATGCTCAAGTGTATGACCTGTCTGGCTCAGGTGCAAATTGTCTTTCATTAGACGGAAGAAGCAATTTCTCGTTTATGAGTGAATTAGATGAGAAAAGAATCCCGGAGGAGACGATTATTGTTTGTTTTTGTGTTTTCAGTCTTTTATTGCTTTTGGAAATTTGCCATAAGTTAATGAGCTTAAGCCTAAACCAATGGATTTAGTAAACTCATCACATCTTCCCTCTGATTAGGGGTAATGAGAGTACCTTAAGTGTGAAGTCAGCTTCTCACACTTAATCACCATGATGTAGGATTAAGATCATTAACCTACTTGTGATTATTTAGATGTTTTTGGTGTTTTTGTTTAGTGTTAAGTAATGAGATTAAGCCATAATCAGGGATTAAACAGACTCATTACACCATCCTAATAGAAGGATAATAGATGAGAATGTTTAAGCTGAGGAAAGCTCCTCAACTTAATCCATGATTAGGGATTAAACTCATGACAAAACAAAGCCTTTATTAAATGGATTTCAGTTAATGATGAGATGAAGAAGTGACTTTTATGGTTTGTAAGACAACTTGAGGGGGACTTGTCCATTAACACTAGGGTTAGTCCTTCTTAACAAATTAAGGAAGAATTAGAACCCTAATGCAAGGCCCAAGTTACAAGCTTGATGTCTTAGTGATTATTAAATGGATTGATTAAAGGATTTAAACACATTAAGGGTTTAACACTTAGGATTAAAGTTATACACTCCATCCTAATAGAAGGATGCAGGCATAAGCTTAATCACAAAGCCTTAAAGCCTTTAGGGTTTAGTCCCTGATTATGAGATGAGAAGAGAAGACTCAATGAGACACAAAGGTAAAAGCTAAATGGGGGGACTAATCAAAACCCTAATTATTGTCATGCTTGGTTGTTCCTAAGGTTTGTGAGGTTTACAAGAGAAATCTTCAGAGGAACCACCAGGAAGCAGATGAAAGGAGCAAAGAGAAGCAAAGTAACTTGCTTCATTCAAGAAGTCAAGTCACTTGAGGAAAGAAGGTAAGAAGAAGAAGAAAAAGCAAGCTCAATCTCAAACACAAGACAAAATGCAACAATGATGCATAAGAGGGATGAAAAGAAATTGTGAGAAGTGAGGGCAAATTCACTTCTCAAAGTGACTTACCACCTGAAAAGTTAGTGAGAGAAATGCAATGCAATGCAAGATGAGATGAAATGACATGATGCAAACCAAAACCAGAAGCATAAGCATGATGATAATGATGCTATTATGTGATGCACACATGAAACAAGGCATGGGGATGATCATACAAACATATGGATGCAAGAGAAACATGCTTAGAACCATGAACATACATGAAAAGTTATGAAAGGTAAATGACATACAACATGACAAATGAAAGATTCAATGATCAAACATGATTCTAATATGTCCTAAGATGTAATATGAATCAAATGGATGCATAAAATGTCATAGCAAGTCATGGTATGCAAGCAAATGCAAGATGAATGCAAAAGGAAGCCCAAATTAGGGTTTATGATCAATGCACCAAACAAAAACCAAAACGAGAAGCAAACATCAAGATAAAAAATTGAAAACACATCCAAGGGAACCCTAAACCTATACATACTCACTGCCCAAAGGAGGGGTTCTAACTCTTAACCTAGTGAGGGTTATGAATTTCTTAAGAATGCTAGGGTTTTAAGGTACCTGGTAAAGAAAAATGTCAAACAATATGAAAATGCAAAATCAAATCATGCCAATTTAATCCTAGGAACTACATGATATGCAAGACACAATGCAAAAAGAATCAAAGTCCAACTCTCAATGGTTAGGCAGAAATGAATTTTGGAAGTTTGGAGCAAAATATTGCCTTGAAATGAAATTAATTCCATGAAAAATTGTCAAAAGACATCAAGATCAAAAAAGAAATTTGGTTTGAGGGTTGGAAAATGTTTCTAAATGATTTTAAAGGTTTCATGAATTTTTTGGTGATTTTTAAATACCTAAAAGTATTTTTAATTAATTAATTCTCATTAATTAATTAAAATAAACTTTTAAATGATTTAAAAATATTTTTTAATGCAAAAAATAAAAATAAAAATGTTTTTGGTTTCTGAAAAATTAATAAAAGCTTGTATAAAAATTTTCAGAATTTTTAAAAGTGTTTTACTATTTTAAATAAAATGTAGAAAACAAATGCAAATAAATGAAAAATAAAATGAATTAAATGGAAAGTATGCGCATCCAAGGGACAGGATTGGTTCTGGGGGTTTTTGGCTTGACTTCGCGCGCAATCTAATGGCCACAATTCAAATCTGGTTAAATCAGGTTTATGAATTAATTAATTTGGATTAATTAAGTCAACGTGGATTAGGGCAAAATGGTGGAATCCTGGCCAACCAAACGTGCGCGGGTCAACACATCCAAAGGCCAGAATTTAAACTTTCATAATTACACAGATTAGGGCTAATCAACTTCAGGTGGCCGGAGAAGACTTTCGGTCGTCTTCTCCGGCGAACCAAAACCTTAGATTTTGCTATAGGTCACCAAACATGAAATTTCTTCCACAGAAATGATCCTCCCCCCCATCTAAACCTAACCCCTCTTTCAAAAATCATTTATTTTCATTAACAAGCTTGAATCGAAGGCAAATGTGAAACACGGGCAAACTTTCAAAGAGACATGAAATGGTCATCTCTTACTTATTTTCAAATCTAAATACATCCAGATGATCAGTGCAACATATAGATTCAATTTGTAACAAGAAAATGAAGTTCTGGAAAATTTGATCTTGAGCTATACCTGAGATGGAGCTTTCTGGTTCTGGGCTTTCTGGGCTGTCTCTTGGTGCAAGCTCACTCCTTTGAACCCTCTGATGATGAAATGAAGCTTAGGAAGCTTTGAGAATGGCTAGTTTTTGAAATGGCAGAAGTTCTGCTCAAGGGAGGGTGGTGATCATGTTTTTGATTTAGTGACTTTCAGGCTATGGTGATGGGTGATTTGTGACCAGGGAAGTGTGCTGAGTTGATCTGTGGAATTGGTTTGTGTGTTTGAGGCTTGTGCAATCAGTTTCGAAAGCTTTTGCAAATGGAGCATAAACTTGAAACTAGGGCTTGGGGGCAAGATCAGAGTGTGTTGTGTTATGTGTTAGGCTGGGTTTTGTCCATGTATCAAAAGGGGATAGGTCAGAAAGTTGTTGGTGGCCTATGGTGATTGGTATGGGTCTTTGGCCAAAATGTCAACTTGATGTGTACTTGAAGCATGGGCTATGGTACAACTTGCTTTTTGGCATGCTTGGGCTCAGCTTGAATCAAGGAATGCTGTGAAAATAGTTTAGAGGCAAGGCAGCAAGTGGTTTGTAACTTATGATGAGTTTTGCAAGTTGGTTCAAGTTTGGTTCCTTTGAGATTTCATGATTTTCAATGCACCAAAGTGCAAAGTTCTTTGGCCCATTCTGAATTTTAGAGGTCATATGATCATGTTGTGAATAGATGGTACACATTTGAGGTCTTTAGAACACTTGATCAAGTCATTTTGCAAAATGCCTCTTTGGTAGAAAACTTCAAATTTTGTGATTTTAGCCAACTTTGACAAGCCATAACTTTTGATCCAAAATGAATTAGGTCATGTTCTTGTACTTTTTGAAAAGGGAATGATCCATTCTACAACTTTCATGACCAAAGTTTTTTCATTTGAAGCATTTTTGAATCAAAAAGCAAGGGTTGAAAAAGTTTCCCAAAATGGCAATTTCATTAAAAAGTCAACTTTCCCAAAAAGTCAACTTTGCAAAAGACTTGAAATTCTTCAATTTTGTGAACTTCCAACATCTTCCATGATCAAATAAAGATCATATACAATCAAAATGATGAAGAACGCCCTTTGGTTGGGTCATTGGGGGCCTCAGATGCCCTGATTTTACACTGACTTGCCCAGAAAGTCAACTTTTGATCAGATGACTTCCCCATGGAATTTCTTCATGAAAATTGATATGCATGATCCCCATACCATATAGAGACCAATAGAAACAAGAATGACCAAACAATTTGGAGTTATGGCCTCTGAAACCAAAACCCTAATTCTAGGTCATCTGTGCAGTCAAACCTGGCTATGCTTCCATACCATTCTCAGTTCTTGTGATTTTTTGACATTCTTGACTTTGAGAGGATATAATATGATACTTGAACATATATGGACCCCTCTGAAGTGATTGATGGCCTTTGGAGTGGCTCAAGAAGCTCTTGGATTGCTCAGATCACAAACCCTAGATGCAGATGACTTTGAACTAATGCAATGAATCAAAAATGTGATATGAGATGCTATGATTGAGTTTATGCATATGAAATGATCACAAGCCATGGTGTGAATGGGTGAGGGCAAATTTGGTGTCTTTACAGCTGCCCCTATTCAAGCATGAGTTAGCTGTGCAGGATGTAAGCAACGGCTTAACAGGCAAACAAGATAACTTGTGGTTGAATACCAAAGACAGTCCAAAATTTGCACTCACAGAATGAAGAAGAAAAGGGATATAGATTGTAAAAGAAAATAAAGTATAATATAAAGTGTTGGCGACGGAGGACGGCCGTCGAGCAGAGGACGACTGCTTGGGAAATAGCAATGACGGGGACGGTTGACACGCTGGGAAAAGTGCGGGAAATAAAGCGATGACGGGGACGACCGACATGCTGGGGATAAAAGGGATTATGATGGGGACGGCCATCAAGTAAAGCTGTAAAATTCTCTGAGGGTTAATGAACAATGATGGGGACGACCATCAAGTTCATAAAGTAAAGTAACCAACGATGGGGACGGCCATCGGGCTAAACTGATGAAGGACGATCATCAGGAAAAGGAAAAGGGACCACGACGGGGACGGCCATCGGGTTAAAGAATAAATGAAATAATGATAAGGGACGGTCATCAAAGGTGAAGGACGATCACCTAGCAGGGGACAGCTGCTCTGTTGTGGATAAGATGAGGGACGGTCATCTAAGGTGAAGGACGATCACCCGGCAGGGTACGGCTGCCGAAAGTATCGCGACATAGGACGAATACCAGATAAAAGGTCAACGATGGGGACGGCCATCGGACGAGCATGATGAAGGACGATCATCAAGAGGTGAAGGACGATCACCTAGCAGGGGATGGCTGCTCTCAAGGTTTATCATGACATAGGACGAATGTCAGATAACAAGATCAACGATGGGGACGGCCATCGGATAAGAATGATGAAGGACGATCATCAAAAGGTGAAGGATGATCACCTAGCAGGGGACGGCTTCTAAATATCACGACATAGGACGAATGTCGGATAGAAAAGGTCAACGATGGGGACGGCCATCGGATGAGCATGATGAAGGACGATCATCAAGAGGTGAAGAACGATCACCTAGCAGGGTACGGATGCTCTCAGGGTTTATCATGACATAGGACGAATGTCGGATAGAAAAGGTCAACGATGGGGACGGCCATCGGATGAGCATGATGAAGGACGATCATCAAGAGGTGAAGGACGATCACCTAGTAGGGTACGGCTGCTCTCAGGGTTTATCATGACATAGGACGAATGTCAGATAACAAAAGAAGTTTTGCTTTGTTGGCGATCTAATGGGGAATAGTAAACACGGACGAGTGTTTATATCCAAGAAATAAAAGGTATAAGTGTTTTGACGTTGTGTATAGATTAAAGATGCGGACGAGCATCCCTAAGACTACGATACGGACGAGTATCGGGTAGAAACAAATACTGACACATGTTCAGAGATGATGATACGAACGAGTATCAACTGGTTAACAAGGAACACGGACGAGTGTTGATTCTGAGGGGACTCTTCTGGGGAAAGGCAGACACAGACGAGTGTCTAATTTCGAGAAGACGAAAAGTGTTTGACACAGTGCATGGATTAAAGATGCGGACGAGCATCCTTAAGACTATGATACGGACAAGTATCAGGTAGAAACAAACGCTTGACGCACGTTCTGAGATGATGGTACGGACGAGTACCAACGGGTTAACAAAGAACACGGACGAGTGTCGAATCTGTGGGGATATAAATGGTGTATACAGGATATAGACAAGTATCTGTATAAGTAAAACAACTATGAGTAGTGTATATTTGAGTGTTCAACCTGCTGGAGAGAGTGACACGGACGAGTGTCAAGAGGTATATTATAAACAAGTATATGCTTTACAAAGTGTTTAGGTAAATATGATGGGGGTGGTGACACGGACGGGTGTCAAGAAATTTATATATAAGTATCTGTGAGTGCAAAGGGGACGCTTTGGCTTTCCGCTGGGGATGTGACACGGACGGGCGTCACAAGGAGTATGTACTGGTGTTTGTGGGTGTAAGGCAACTGCTTTAGCTTTAGCTCTCCGCTGGGGAATCTGGGGAGCATTTCTGTATATTATTGATGGATTGTTGATATTCACAAGTGTTTGATTCAGACCATGACTTATGTTTATGCAACATGTTTGATTTTTGCCGTAATGCTCTGTATTAGACGGAATGCTACGCTTTGTGGGGTGAATATGATGCGAATGCCATGTTTATGCAAAAGGTACCGATCCGGGATTCGGATCCCGTTGCTGCGAAGATCTCCGGCCGATCTGCTTGAAATGGACATCCCAGCTGGGGACGAGATCTTTGGTAGATCTGACAAGATGTATCTGTTTGGGGATATAGGTCACTGATAGACCCATCCTGGTAACAAGGGACCCAGCTGGGGTTTGTAGAAGCTTTCGTCACTCTGTTGTGATTCCTTCATGTGCTGCTCTTCTGGATAGAGGCTGAGACTCTGTGGGGAAATGGTTCCCTGGCTTTTGTGCTTAGCTGAGGAAGAATTATTGGCACCTCGGCTGGGGAGAAAATAACAAGTGGCAACTCGGCTGGGGAGAAAACACTTTGGGTGCTAAGACTGAGTGTTGATTTGCCAGCTTGCTGGGATGAAACTTTCATGCCTTATGTTGTGCTTTGAATGCCTGCAATCCTGAAAAGATAGAAACATACAAGTAATCCCGAGGTATCTCTTACCAGATTCCATCATAGGAGTCCAGACACTCCCGGGAGTAAGTATATTTCCTACAAGCACGTGTTTTAAGAGAAGCATCTGTATTTATGCAATCAGTATCTTAAGGACATCGGACATTTTGCAAATGAAAATAAAATGTACGAGACAAAACATGACTGAAAATCTGATTTTATTGATTTATACGCCCTGAATTGGCGAGATACAGTCAGAGAAACAGATCCCCTAAAATGAGGAGATTGTTACAAATTGAAAAACAAAATGTTGGCAATGTTGACGACGCTTCAAGGAGCTTCCCCTTTTGCTATGACTCGTATGACTTTTGACGTTCTTCTCGTCTTGCTTTCTGAAGAAGGTTGATTCTGATAGAAGCTTGATCCTTTCGAAGCTTACCAAGTTGTGGGCGATACAGACGAATTCAAAATGCAGTTGTTCGCTTATTCCCTTATTTTGCATGGATTGCCCTTTCGGGTTTTCAATCCATCGGGATACCCATTTTTGCCTGAGTTGTCCAATGCAGCTTTTCAACTCAGCGGGTGTACATTTTTTGGTTATTTTCCCTTATTTTTGCCCGAGTCTTTTATTCTGTTTTTGACTCGCCGGGATGCCCTATTTTTTCCTGGACTTACATTCTGTTTTTATGTCCAGCGGGTCATTTTTATGCGAAGTATTTTTTAACTGCATCTGAATTCACAGGGGACGGGAAGTCTTCACCATCCATGGTGCTGAGCATCAGTGCTCCACCAGAGAAAACTTTCTTTACCACGAATGGTCCTTCATAGTTTGGAGTCCGTTTGCCCCTGTGGTCTGTATGAGGAGGGAGGATTCTCTTCAGCACAAGATCTCCCACTTGGTACTCTCGGAGCCTGACTTTCTGATCGAAGGCTTTCTTCATTCTTTTCTGATACAACTGCCCATGACAGATTGCAGCCAATCTTTTCTCTTCAATCAGACTTAGTTGCTCGTATCGGGATCGGACCCATTCTGCTTCGCTTAGCTTAACATCCATCAGTACTCGCAGGGAGGGTAATTCAACTTCAACAGGTAGGACTGCCTCCATACCATACACAAGCTGATAAGGTGTTGCCCCAGTGGATGTTCTGATTGACGTGCGGTACCCATGCAAGGCGAACGGTAGCATCTCATGCCAGTCTTTGTAGGTGACTACCATCTTCTGCACAATCTTCTTGATATTCTTGTTGGCTGCCTCAACAGCGTCGTTCATCTTTGGCCTGTAAGGAGAAGAATTGTGGTGTTGGATCATTTTGTTGGAACCATTATCAGTAATGATTCGCTCGGGAACTCCATACCGACAGATGATATCTCTCTTCAGAAATCTGGCTACCACTTGCCTTGTAACGTTGGCGTAGGAAGCTGCCTCGACCCACTTGGTGAAATAGTCAATGGCAACCAGGATGAATCTGTGGCCATTCGAAGCAGTCGGCTCAATCTTGCCAATCATATCAATGCCCCACATAGCAAAGGGTCAGGGTGAAGACATCACATTCAGAGGATTGGGAGGCACATGCACCTTATCCGCATAAATCTGGCACTTATGGCCTTTTCTGGCATAGGCACAACAGTCGCCATCCATTGTGATCCAGTAATAACCTGATCTTAGCAATTTCTTAGCCATGGCATGCCCTCCTGCATGGGTACCAAAGGATCCTTCGTGCACCTCGTGCATCAACAAGTCTGCTTCTGCCCTATCAACGCATCTGAGGAGTACCATATCAAAGTTTCTCTTGTACAGGGAACCGTCAGTATTCAGGAAGAAACTACCAGCAAGCCTTCTCAAAGTCTTCTTATCATTGGAAGATGCCCCAGGTGGGTACGTTTGATCCTCCAAGAAGCACTTAATGTCATGGAACCAAGGCTTATCATCTTTGACAACATCTGCTGCGAACACATATGCTGGTCTGTCAAGTCTGGACACTGAAATCCGAGGCACAAAGTTGACAGCTTGAACTTTGATCATGGATGAAATGGTAGCCAGAGCATCTGCAAACTGATTTTCATCTCGAGGGATATACTCAAGCTTGACCGTTGTGAAGAAAGTCAATAACCTCCTTGTATAATCCCTGTAAGGTATCAGATGATCCTGGTGTGTGTACCATTTGCCGTTGGTTTGATTAACTACCAGAGCTGAATCTCCGAATACAGTCAATGTTTTGATCTTGAGGTTAATGGCTTCCTCAAGACCCATAATGCAAGCTTCGTATTCAGCTTCGTTGTTAGTGCAGTTGAAGGTGAGCTTTGCCGAGAAAGGCATGTGAACTCCCTTAGGTGTAATGAGTACTGCACCAACACCACGACCGTTCATATTAACAGCCCCATCAAACATCATAGTCCATTCTTCTTCCGGGTCAGGCCCTTCAGTGTGAATAGGCTCTTCGTGATCTTTCGCTTTTATGAACATGATGTCTTCATCAGGGAAGTCAAATCTCATAGGCTGGTAATCATCAATAGGTTGCCCAGCAAGATAATCAGACAATACACTGCCCTTGATGGCTTTCTGAGATGTGTACTGGATGTCATATTCTGTGAGGATCATCTGCCATCTTGCAACCCGTCCGGTAAGAGCTGGCTTCTCGAAAATGTACTTAACTGGGTCCATTTTGGATATCAATAAAGTGGTGTGGGTCAACATATACTGCCTTAGTCGGCGAGCAGCCCACGCTAAAGCACAACAAGTTTTCTCGAGCAGTGAATAACGTTGTTCACAGTCGGTAAACTTTTTGCTCAGGTAGTATATTGCATACTCTTTTCGACCAGACTCGTCATGCTGGCCCAGCACACACCCCACTGACTCTTCTAATACTGTCAAGTACATTATCAGAGGTCTTCCTTCAACTAGAGGCATAAGGATTGGTGGTTCTTGCAGGTATTCTTTGATCTTGTCAAAAGCCCTCTGGCAGTCTTCGTTCCACCTGACCGTCTGTTCTTTTCTTAACAGTTTGAACAAGGGTTCACAGGTTGCTGTAAGGTGAGATATGAACCTTGAAATGTAATTCAATCTACCTAGAAACCCTCAAACTTCTTTTTCAGACTTTGGTGCAGGCATTTCTTGAATGGCTTTGACTTTATCAGGGTCTACTTCAATCCCTCTCTCGCTTACAATAAATCCCAGCAGCTTGCCAGATCGCACCCCAAATGTGCACTTGTTGGGGTTCAGCTTTAGTTGGTATTTCCTCAGGCGCTTGAATAATTTCAGCAGATTCACCAGGTGGTCTTCTTCTGTGAGGGACTTGGCAATCATGTCATCCACATAACACTCGATTTCTTTATGGATCATATCGTGGAATAATGTTACCATAGCCCGTTGATATGTTGCACCTGCATTCTTTAATCCGAATGGCATCACCTTATAACAGAACGTGCCCCAGGGTGTGATGAAAGTTGTCTTCTCCATGTCTTCAGGTGACATTTTGATCTGATTGTATCCTGAAAATCCGTCCATGAAGGAGAATACCGAGAATTGAGCCGTATTATCTACCAATACATCAATGTGAGGTAATGGGAAATCATCTTTCTGGCTGGCTCTGTTCAGGTCCCGGTAGTCAACACACATCCTTACTTTACCGTCTTTCTTAGGCACAGGTACTATATTAGCAACCCACGGCGGATAGCTAGTTACAGCAAGGAATCCGGCGTCCCACTACTTTTGTACCTCTTCTTTGATCTTCATTGTCATATCTGGGCGAGTACGGCGCAGTTTCTGTTTAACTAGTGGGCAGTCTTCTTTTAATGGCAGCTTGTGCATGACGATATCGGTGTCCAATCCTGGCATATCCTGGTAAGACCAAGCAAACACATCCGCATACTCCCGAAGCAGATCAATCAGTTGTTCTTTCACTGAGTTTTGTAGGCAGGCCCCGATCTTAACTTCTTTCACATCTTCATCCGTACCAAGATTAACTGTTTCAATCTCCTCCTGATGAGGAGTGATAACCTTCTCCTCTTACCTTAACAACCTGGCTAGCTCTCCAGGAAGCTCGTAATCTTCTTCAACCCCTTCATCGGCTTGATTGATTGGATTGTCAAAGTCATACGAAGCCATAGCTGTGCTGTTGTCGGTACAGTCGGAATGGCACTCTCTGCAAGGGTTTAGATTGTTCATTTTAGTGATTGATTTTAATCTTGTTTAGAAAAAGTGAAATGAAGTTATCATTTTGAAAACATTGCCATTTATTTTTGTACAAAAAGAAAAATGAAAAAAAAAGTGAGCGGAAAAGAAAAAGACTCATTTGCAAAAGATGTCTGATTATCATTGATTGATCTGTTTGCACAAAATTATAGATGGCCCGATTACAAAATGAGTCTTGTCATCTTGGGCAAGATGCAAGACTTAATGCATGCTTAAAATATACAGGAAATAATAATTACTCTGCAGGAGTAACCCTTATAATTTCCCGGGAAGACCAGTTTGAGATACGGCTCCCCGGGATCCTCGGACGTATCCAGCTCTCCAGGTTGCGCTCATCTTCCGACTCATCTTCCAAGTTGTTTACAGCATCAGGGGTGAGCATCCCCCCACTGACAAAGTTGGGCTTCTTAGCAGCCTCTGGTTGATCTTGTTGAGTTGGTTTGTAACCCAACCCAAATCTGTCCTCTTTCTTTTCCACAGGCAACAGCTTGCCCCAGCCTTGAGCATTCCCCTCTTCAACAACCTTCCTGGCTTGCTGGTAGGATGTCATGGAAGTCCCAAATACAGCAGATGTTTCATTAATGTTCAGGGCCTCAAATCCCTGGCTCATGGTTTCATGGATCTCCCCATCCATCTCAATATATTTGTATGTAGCCAGATGGCTAACAAAAATATCCT
This sequence comes from Lathyrus aphaca, assembly GCA_963966055.1. NCBI lineage: Eukaryota > Viridiplantae > Streptophyta > Magnoliopsida > Fabales > Fabaceae > Lathyrus > Lathyrus aphaca. The sequence continues at coordinate 291,216,112 of OZ014519.1, read as the reverse complement.
CTTCTCCACAAATAGTAACGACTTGGCCCTCCCACTCGAATTTTAACTTCTGGTGAAGGGTTGAGGTCACGACGCCATCGGCGTGTATCCATGGTCTACCCAATAGACAACTGTAGGCAGACTGTATATCCATCACGAAGAAGGTCGTTTTGAAAGTCTGTGGGCCAATCGTTATAGGCAACTCAATTTCTCCCAGAACTGATCTCTTAGAACCGTCAAAGGCTCTTACTACCAAGTTGCTGGGGCGTAATGCTAATCCTTCATACTCTAGCTTCACAAGGGCTTTCTTAGGTAGGACATTGAGGGATGACCCTGTGTCCACATTTACATGAGAAAGAACTGCACCTTTACACTCCAAGGTAATGTGCAAAGCCTTGTTGTGATTGCGGCCTTCCGTTGTCAAATCAGTGTTGGTAAATCCTAGTCCATGACTAGCATTAACATTTCCAACTACAGCTTCCAACTGATTGACGGTAATCTCCTCTGGCACATAAGTTGTGTGCAAGACTTTTAATAGTGCGTTCCGATGAGCCTCGGAGCACATTAGCAATGATAAAATGGAGATCTTGGAAGGTGTCTGGTGAAGCTGGTCCACTATCTTGTAATCACTTTTCTTGATGATTCTCATGAATTCATCAACCTCTTGATCAAAAGGGGTCTTTAGAGCTTCTTTAGCAACTTGTTCTTCTTGCACCATGCTCTTACCTTTTGCCTTGGCAGCAGCTTCTGCTTCAGCAATGGGTCTTGGAATTTGTGGGGCAAAAAGACGTCCGCTTCGAGTGAAGCCTCCGCCTCCTCCCACATTGTCTATTTGTGGTGCAGAAGTTGATGATTCCAAAGTGATTTTCTGCCCCTCGCAGTATAGATCTGAGCCGTAGTGCCAAGGGATGGCATTACTGCTTTCATATGGAACGGGCCCAGGTACCGTGATGGTAACCGGGCTGACTGCAGCAGAGGAGGGTGTTGCAATAGTATGTGGATCATAGTAGATAGTAACTGGTGATATGGCAGGAGATGCCACTGCTTGTTGTTGAAAATTGCTGTTCGGAGGAATACTTGACGGATCATAATAAATAGTGACTGCTGAGATGTTCGCTGGTGTTGTAGGAGAAGATTCTGAATAGAGGGGTGGTGATGTTGTAGAAGTAATGTTTGCTGATGTCTGACTTGTTGAAGTGATATTTGGAACATTTGTTGATGAAACTGAAGAATTGTTTGGAATAATTGTTGTTGCAGTTGTAGGAGATTCTGGAACTGTTGTCGGAGAGATTGCTGGATTTGAAGGTATTGATGTTGTGATTTGAAGTAGACCATTCTGAATAAGACTGTCTATGCCGCTTCTCAAGTTATCACATCCGTTTACTGAAATGTTGCAATAACCGCACCCAAGTTCACACCCAGGGAATATCTGGCATTCAAGGAGTTGAGCTTTAATCTCTACCAGGGGTGTCCGGATCTGCCCAACACTGGTTATTAAGAAAGACGGCATATCTTCCTCAATAGCATTAATTCTGGGCCCTCCATGGTTGGGCATAGGGTTCTTGATAACATTCGGCGGTGGTGCAAAGTTTAGAGCTTTAGAATCTACCAGGTCTTGCACCTTCATCTGTAAAACTTTGCACTTCTCCGTACTGTGGCCAGGTGCGTTAGAATGAAAAGCGCATCTGGCGTTGGCGTCGTAATTTCTTGGCAGACTGGAAGTATCTGGTGGTGCCAACGTCCTTAACTCAACCAGGTTGAGCTTCAGGAGCTGTGGCAGTAAAGCGGCATAAGGCATAGGGATCGGACCGATCACCCTATTGGCCTGAGATGGTCTCTGTTGAAATGGTCTTTGTTGACTGTTGTTGTTGTTGTTGTAGTTTCTCTGAGGAGGATACTGAGTTTGTTGCTGGTAATGGGTTTGTTGCTGTGGTTGATATGCTGGTTGCTGAGGAAGTGGAGAGGGGATGGTGACTGCTGCCACTGACCTATGAGCATATTGTGGACTGCCCCTGCTGGCCTGAATAGCATTGGTCTCACCAGTTCTCCTTGGACCTACAAAAGGTTTTCTGGGATTGCTGGACGAGCTCGCACCGTTGTCATAAATCTTGCCCATCTTTAATAGGCTCTCAATTATTTCCCCGGCTATGACTACGTCAGCAAAGCTAGTGGAAGAAAAGGCAGCTAGCCTGTCAATGTATGTCCCCTGGAGGGTGTTCATAAACATGTCGGCCATTTCCCTTTCCGACATGGGTGGTTGGACAGCAGCAGCAAGCTATCTCCACCTTTGGGCGTACTCCCGGAAGCTCTCCCTGGATGATTGAGACATTCCCATCAGGAGGGTCCTGTTAGGAGCCATATCCAAGTTGTACTGGTATTGTCTGATAAAGGCCTCAGCCAGGTCCTTCCAGCATCTAATGGTTGCTCTAGCCAAGTGAGAGTACCATTCCCTTGAAGCTCATGTTAAGCTATCTTCAAAATAAAACATCCATAGCTTTTCGTCCATGGTATATGCCTTTAGCCTCCCCAGAAAGGATTGTAAATGGGTTCGAGGACAGGAAGTTCCGTTGTACTTCTCGAAGCACGGAGGTTTAAACTTGTGGGGAATCCTGACCCCGTCCACTAAACCCTTGTCCATAACATCAAAGCCCAAGGAATTCTGAGACTCCAGGGATCTCAATTTTTCAGCAATTTCATCTAGCCTTCTGTCATAGGCTTCATCCCTAGCTCCCATCACAATAAATTGATCTTCCTGGGGGTCTTCCTGTAATACTCTGCCTGCAGTGGCATTCCCTTGCACATTAACAGGGATGTTGATCTCTGGATGAAGGTGAGGCCCATACACTGGAGGATTAACATGAGGCTGAACCCTCTCATTGTTGCTTGTCCCCCCAGTCCCTAGATGGGGTTCCTCCTGGGTCTGCCTTTCTACTAGTGCCCTTAATCTCTCTTGGCTCTGTGCCAATCCACTCATCACCTCCATAAACTGGGTCATCTGATTTCTCATCTCCAGTCTCTCATTGGCCATTTGAGTCCTGACCTCTGTAAGGTCCTACTGTACTTGGTCCATTTGTATACCCGGAAGGTTGTTGCGGGTAGGATATCTGTGTGGACGGTTGAGTGGGAACACCCGACGTCGAGCAATAGTTCCTGAACCACAACAGAGTTAGTAACAAACAAAATAAAAACCTACAAAACAAAAGAAAAGTTACTATGCAATGCAGTATGCTTATTTGTTTCCAAGGTATCCGGCTTGGCATTTGGTTTTGACCTTTCCAGACCCCTGAGGAAGGTGCTTTGATGTTGCTTGAGAGAAAAAGAACTCAGATAAAACAAACTAATGAATATATTACAAATGGAGAATCATACATAGTTTGTTTCCTTACAATACATGCCCTCTAAGGGGTCAATAAATACAGCATAAAATAAGAGTACATGAAATGAAATCAACAACAAGCAAAAGTCAGACACCAAGACCAAACTCATCCTCCTGGACTTCCTTCAAAAGTGCCTCAGTCACAAGATTAGCTGGATGCTCCGTGAGGTTCCTGATGAGAAGATTCCTGGTGGTGATAGAAGTGGCTAGCTTCTTGTGTCTGCTTTGGTCCTTTGACCTCTTTACACCAGCTCTGAGTTTCAATTCTGAGATCTCCCTCTGGGCTGCTACTAGGGCTTCCTGTTGCTCCTTTGCATTAGCCTCCAACTGCTCAATCTTGTCTTGGGTTCTCTTATCCTCCTGAGTGCGAGCTTCAGTGATCCTGACCCACCTAGCTTGGCTCTCCTTCAGATAAAGATCAGTCCTAGCTCTTTGGAACTGGGCCTCTTTGCAGGCATTCTTCAAAATCTGTTCTCCAGCCCTTGACTTCTTGATGTAGTCCTCTGACTTTTCAATCCTGGCTAGATGCTCAACCTTAAGCTTTTCTAACCTTTCAATGTCCAGCCGACCATCACTCCTCTCCCAGAGGGTTCTCTTCAAGGCTTCAGACAAATTCTCATTCCTCTCTTTGAGCTTTTCAAACTCCTCCAGGCTGACAGTGGCCGGAGGTGGTGCTGTGGAGGGTCCAGGCACATCTTCAATGGTGAAGGGCATCCCAGAAATTTGAGCCCTGGCATGAGACCACTCATAATACTGAGCTGAGGCCACATTGTTGCATCTCCCAAGAATGGCCATTCCTTTAGTCTGGACATTGTCCCAAGCCCAGGATGCTTGCCTGACAATAGCCAGATTAGGCTTGATCTCACAATAGAGGGTCTCAGCTAGATCTTGCACTCTAGGAGGGTGGACCAATGCATAGCCCAGTTGTCTTTTGAATAGTAGAGGGTTGTAGTTGATGCAACCCTTCACTCCTATCAGAGGTACATTGGGAAATTGCCCACAACTAGTAATGATGTCCCTGCCCTTGGTGCTCTGAGTGCACCACCTGATATCATCTGAGGTTAAAACAACAATCCTCCTAGCCCAATTCTTCTGCTGGTGAGGGTTCAAGAATGCATCAGTCTTGGGCAGGTGTTTGAGTAACCAGGTATGGAACAAAGGAGCACAGCATCTCACCAATCTTCCCCTTTGCTTTTCATTCCTTTGGTGAACAGAGTAGTAGAGATCTCCCAGTAAGGTGGGTGTAAACACCCCAAATTTGCCCTCACCCATTCACGCCATGACTTGTGATCATCTCATGTGCATGAACTCAATCATACCATCTCATATTCCATTTTTGATTCACTGCATAGGTTCTAAGTCATCTGCATCTAGGGTTTGTGATCTGAGCAATCCAAGAACTTTTTGAGCCACTCCAAAGGCCATCAATCACTTCAAAGGGGTCCATGTGTGTTCTTATATCATATTACATCCTCCCAAAGTCAAAAATGCCAAAGAATCACAAGAACTGAGAATGGCATGGAAGCAGAGCCAGGTTTGACTGCACAGATGACCTAAAACTAGGGTTTTGGTTTCAGAGGTCATAACTTCAAATTTTTTGGTCATTCTTGTTTCTATTGGTCTCTATATGGTATAGGGACTATGCATATCAATTTTCATGAAGAAATTCCATGGGGAAGTCATCTGATCAAGAGTTGACTTTCTGGACAAGTCAGTGCAAAATCAGGGCATCTGAGGCCCCCAATGACCCAACCAAGGGGTGATCTTCATCATTTTGAGTGTATATGATCTTTATTTGATCATGGAAGAAGTTGGAAGTTCACAAAATTCAAGAATTTGAAGTTTTTGCAAAGTTGACTTTTAATGAAATGTCATTTTATGCAACTTTTTCAACCCTTACTTTTTGATCAAAAAAAGCTTCAAATGGAAAAACTTTGGTCATGAAAGTTGTAGATTAGATATTTCCCTTTTCAAAAAGTACAAGAACATGACCTAATTCATTTTGGATCAAAAGTTATGGTGTGTCAAAGTTGGCAAAAATCACTAAATTTCAAGTTATGCACAAAATGGAAAACTTGCAAAATCATGTACCAAAGGCATTTGTGACTTCTAATTGTTGTCTAACCATTACAAAAACATCACATGTGACCTAAAAATCAGAATGGGCCAAGGGTTTCTCATTTGTTTGGCCTTTGGAGCAAGCTTCCTTCATGAAAACCAAAGGCAAAGTCAAGTTGCAAAAACCATCATCACACTCCATCCACTTGCTGCCTTGGCTGCTGAACCCTTCTAGCCTTCCCCTCACACCATGCTGCGCAGCCCACACCCCATGTACTAGCCTAGAACATGACCCATGCTTCTCTTACACAAGAGTGGACATTTTGCAAAAGTAGCTACACCTATCACAAAAGCACAAGTCACATCCTCTGACCAATGGCATTTGTTTATACAAAGAAAATGCAAGCAAAACCACACAAGAGGCAAGCCTGAAGCACACTAGAACTCAGCATTCACAAAAACTCTCCAACTTGCATTTTCCTTCGAATCTCTCTCCACAAGCCTCAAACACAAAGACAAACTTCACAAACCATCTCCACTCACTTCACTGATCACAAACCAACCATTGTTTTGGCCTGAAACCTCCCATATCACAAATACAAATTTCACATTCCCTTGGCCTGAGCTTCTGCCAACTTTCTCTAGAGGCTATATAAACTCCAACCAAGGGTCAAAAGCTTCTAAGGAGGATCATTGGGACTTGTTTGAGCCAAAGAAGCAGCCAGAAAACACCTGAATCGAAAGCTCAATCTCAGGTAGCTTCATGAACTTTTTTTCCAGAACTCTATTTTCTTGTTAGAATCTTGTTTTGTATGTTGCACTGATCATTGGGATCTATTTACTTTTGAAAATGAGCAAGAAATAAGCATGTTATGGTGTTCTGAAAGTTTGACCTAAAAATTTCTTTGATGCGATTTGTGTTTGTGTTTGAGTTTAAACATGATTTTGTGCTGGATTCGTGTTTGGGGTGGGTAGGAGATGATTTCTGGAGAGTTAGAGCTTCTAAAATGGCCTGGAGAGGGAGATTAGATTTTGGGGTGAACGGAGAAGATGACCGGAACACTGTTCCGGTCACCTGAGGGTCATTAACGGTGAGATTAGGGCTTAATCATTAATTACGTGGATTTGAATCTCAGTCCTTGGATGTGGCGCCAAGTCTCTTCCCGCGCGTGTGAGTTCAAACCCTGACCATTGATTATGTTGACTTTTCTTTTTTTTCAGATTTAATTCATTTATTTTTCATTTAAACTCATTTGTTTTCTCCATTTTATTTAAAATAGCAAAACAATTTTAAAAATTCTGAAAATTTTTGTATAAACTTTTATTAATTTTCAGAACACAAAAATATTTTTATTTTTATTTTTAGCATTAAAAAGTATTTTTAAATATTTAAAAGTTTCTTTTTAATTAATTAATGAGAATTAATTAATTAAAAATACTTTTAGGTATTTAAAAATCACCAAAAAATTCATGAAACCTTTAAAAACATTTAGAAACATTGTCCAACCCTCAAACCAAATTTCGTTTTTGATCTTAATGCATTTTGAGAATTTTTCATGGAATTAAAATCATTTTGATGCATTATTTTGATCCAAATTTCAAAAAATCATTTCTGCCTAACCCCAAAGAGTTGGACCTTGGTTCTTTTTGCATTGCATTGTGTTTAGCATGTAGTTTGTGAGATTAAATGGCCATGATTTGATCTTTCATTTTTCATTTGTTTGGTAATTTTCTTGTTTAGGAACCCTAAAACCCTAGAAAACTTAGGAAAATCATAACTTGAATTTGGTTAAGAGTTGAAACTTCTCCTTTGGGCAGTGAGTTAGTATAGGTCTAGGGATCCTTTGAGTGCATTTTCAATTTTTTATATTGATGTTTGCTTCTGATTTTGGTTTGTGTTTGATGCTTTGATCATAAACCCTAATTTGGGCTTCCATATGCATCCATCTTGCATTTGCTTGCATACCTTGACTTGCCATAGCATTTTATGCATCCATTTGATTCATGTGACATCATAAGACATATTGAAAGCATGTTTGACCATTACATCTTGCATTTGCCATACTGTATGTCATTTGCATTTCATAACTTTTCATGTATGTTCATGTGTCTTAACTTGTTTCATCTGCATCCATGAGCTTGTATGATCATCCCCATGTGTTGTCTCATGTTTGCATCATCTCATAGCATCATTATCATCATGAATGTGCTTCTGGTTTTGATTTTCATCATTGTAAACACCCCAAATTTGCCCTCACCCATTCACACCATGGCTTGTGATTCATCTCATATGCATAAACCCAATCATACCATCTCATATCCTATTTTTGATTCACTGCATAGATTCAAAGTCATCTGCATCTAGGGTTTGTGATCTGAGCAATCCAAGAGCTTCCTTAGCCACTCCAAGGGCCATCAATCACTTCAAAGGGATCCATGGGTATTCTTATATCATATTACATCCTCTCAAAGTAAAGGATGCCAAAGAATCACAAGAACTAGGGCTTGTATGGAGGCAGAGCCAAGTTTGACTACACAGATGACCTAAAATTAGGGTTTTGGTTTCAAAGGCCATAACCCCAAATTTTTTGGTCATTCTTGTTTCCATTGGTCTCTATATGGTATAGGGAGTATGCATATCAATTTTCATGAAGAAATTCCATGGGGAAGTCATCTGATCAAGGGTTGACTTTCTGGACAAGTCAGTGCAAAATCAGGGCATCTAAGGCCCCCAATGACCCAACCAAGGGGTGATCTTCATCATTTTGAGTGTATATGATCTTTATTTGATCATGGAAGAAGGTTGAAGTTCACAAAACTCAAGAATTACAAGTTTTTGCAAAGTTGACTTTTTGGGCATAGTTGACTTTTAAAGAATATGTCATTTTAGGTCACTTTTCAAACCTTACTTTTTGATCCAAAAATGCTTCAAATGGAAAAACCTTGGTCATGAAAGTTGTAGAACACATTTTTCCCTTTTCAAAAAGTACAAGAACATGACCTAATTCATTTTGGATCAAAAGTTATGGTGTGACAAAGTTGGCAAAAATCACTAATTTTCAAGATATGCACCAATTGGGAAATTTGCAAAATCATGTATCAAGGCCATTTGTGACTTCTAGTTCACATCAAACCAATGTACAAACATCACATGTGACCTAAAAAATCAGATTTGAACCAAAGTTCTCATGTTTCATGGTTTGTATGGCAAGGTAGTTCCATATGAACCAAAGTTGATCAAGTTGCAAAACCATCATGACACCTCCTACCACTTGCTACATTGGATGCTGAACCATGCTAGCCTTCCACACACACCTTGCTGTGCAGCCCATGCCTCTTGTACCAAGCTAGAACTTAGCCCATGCCCTCCTTACAACAAAGTGGACTTTTTGCAAAAGTAAACATCCCAATCACAGCAGGCCAAGTCACATCAACTGACCAATGGGAGTTCTTTATGCAAAGCAAATGCTGGCCATAACATACATCAAGCAAAGCTGAAACACACAAGAACACACCATTCACAAAAACACTCCATCAAGCAAAACTCTTCGAAACTCTCTACACAGCACACAAACACAAAAACCATTTTCATAGATCAACTCACCTTGCTTTATTGAGCCAAAACCAGCAAGACTTAGGCCTGAATCAAGCAAGAACACCATTTCTCCATTTTCACCCCCAGGAGCAAAACCATTCGAAACTCACTCCACAGGCCATAAACACCCAAACAAACTCCACAAACCTTCTCAAAACATCACCCTGATCACAAAGAACCCCTCACCCATGCCTGAAACAGCCTGAATCACCATCACCATTTTCAACTGAGCTCGGGCAGAAGCTGTTCAAACTCATCAACCAGCCAACATAAACTCCTCCTAAGCATTCAAGGATCATCAGGGGACCAAGTAGAGTGAATTGCATCAAAGGGAGAGGTCAGAAAGTTGCTAAAGTGAAAGCTTCGAAACTCAGGTAGCTCAAGAACTTTTCTTCCAGAAATGGATTTTTAAGTTCTAAAGTTGTTCTCCATGCTTCACTGATTGCTCTGATACCTTTAGTTTTGAAAATGATGGAGAGATGAGAGTTTAATTTGTTTCTGAAAGTTTTGCCCTGAAATCTTCTTTGTTTCGATTCATGAGATTGATGAAATATAAATGAGTTTTAGCTTGGGGTTTTGATTCAGTAAGTTGTGGGGATCATTTCCATGTTTTTAGATTTCATTTTAGTTGCGTTTTGAGAGTTTTAGGGATTTTCAGGTGGGGTTCCCACCGGAGAAGACGACCGGAGGTCTTCTCCGGCCACCTGAAAATCATTAGGGTTTTAATCCTGTAATTAAGTCCATTTGAATCTGGAGCGTTGGATGCTTGGACTTTGTTGACCTCCCGCGTGCATGAATTGCCCAGATTCGTTCATTAGCCCTAATCCACTTTAGTTAGTTTTAATTAATTATAATTATTTTAATTTGATCAGATGCAATCCTGGCCCTCCACTAACGCGCGCAGTCAACCCATTCAAACTCAGAATCCATCCCAGCCCTCCATTCAGTTGACTTTCCTATTTTCTTTGTTTTAATTCATTTATTTCATAGTTGTTTTGTACAATTTATTTAAAATAGTAAAAATTGTTTAAAAATTATGAAACTTTTTGTCAAGAGTTTCATTAATTTTTAAGACACAAAAATATTTTTATTTCCATTTTTAGCATTTAAAAAGTATTTTTAAATATTTAAAAGTTTATTTTTAATTGATTAATGAAAATTAATTTATTAAAAATACTTTTAGGTATTTAAAAATCACCAAAAAATTCATGAAATGTTCTAAGACATTTAGAAACATTGTCCAACCTTCAAACCAAATTTATTTTTTGATCTTGATGCATTTTGAGAATTTTTCATTGAATTAAAATCAGTTTTATGCATTAATTTGATCCAAAGTTCCAAAAAATCATTTCTGCATATCCATGAAGAGTTGGGCATTGATTCTTTTTGCATTGCATTGTGTTTAGCATGTAGTTTGTGAGATTAAATGGCCATGATTTGATATTTCATTTTCAATTTGTTTGTTAATTTTCTTGTTTGGGAACCCTAAAACCCTAGGAATCTTAAGAAAACCATAACTTGAGTTTGGTTAGGAGTTGAGACTTCTCCTTTGGGCATTGGATTAGTATAGGATTAGGGGTCCTTTGAGTGGCATTTTCAAATTTTTTTTTATCTTAGGGTTTGCTTCTGATTTTGGTTTTTGATTGATGTATTGTTCATAAACCCTAATTTGGGCTTCCATATGCATCCATCTTGCATTCTCTTGCATAACATGACTTGCCATGACATTTCAAGCATCCATTTGGTTCATTTGACATTATAAGACATATTGAAAGCATGTTGGGTCATTGCATCATGTATTTGCCATGTTGTATGCCATATGCACTTCATAACTTTTCATGCATGTTCATGCTCCTTAACCTGCTTCATTTGCATCCATAAGCTTGTATGATCATTTCCATGTGCTGCCTCATGTTTGTAACATCTCATAGCATCATTAGCATCATGTATATGCTTCTGGTTTTGTTTCTCATCATGTCATCTCATCCCATTTTGCATTGCATTGCACTTTCTTTTCTAACTTTTCAGGTGGTAAGTGATTTTTGAGAAGTGAATTTGCCTTCACTTCTCACAACTTTTCTTTTCATCTCTCTTGCATCCATGATGCATTTTTGTATGTGTTTGAGTTTGAGCTTGCTCATTCTTCTTCTTCTCACTTTCTTTCTTCAAGTGACTTGACTTCTTGAATGAAGCAAGTTGCTTTGCTTCTCTTGATCCTTTCATCTGCTTCCTGGTGGCTCCTTTGAAGACTTCTCTTGTAAACCTCACAAACCTTAGGAACTTCCAAGCATGACAATAATTAGGGTTTTGATTAGTCCCCCACTTAGCTTTTACCTTTGTGTCTCTTTGAGTCTTCTCTCCTCATCTCATAATCAGGGACTAAACCCTAAAGGTTTTAAGGCTTTGTGATTAAGCTTATGCCTGCATCCTTCTATTAGGATGGAGTGTATAACTTTAACCCTAAGTGTTAAACCCTTAAGGTGTTTAAATCCTTTAATCAATTCACCTAATAATCATCAAGGCATCACACTTGTAACTTGGGCCTTGCATCAGGGTTCTAATTCTTCCTTAATTGGTTAAGAAGGACTAACCCTAGTGTTAATGGACAAGTCCCCCTCAAGCTGTCTTACAAATCATAAAAATCACTTCATCATCATATCATTAAATAAAATCCACTTAATCAAAGGCTTGTTTTGTCATGAGTTTAATCCCTAATCATGGATTAAGTTGAGGAGCTTTCCTCAGCTTAAACATTCTCATCTATTATCCTTCTATTAGGATAGTGTAATGAGTCTGTTTAATCCTTGATTATGGCTTAACCTCATTACTCAACACTAAACAAAAACACCAAAAACATATAAATAATCACAAGTAGGTTAATGATCTTAAACCTACACCAAAGGTGATTAAGTGTGAGAATCTGACTTCACACTTAAGGTATTTTCATTACCCCTAATCAGAGGGAAGATGTGATGAGTTTACCGAATCCATTGGTTTAGGCTTAAGCTCATTAACTTATGACAAATTTTCAAAAGCAATAAAAGACTGAAAATACAAAAACAAACGATAATCATCTCCTTCGGGATTCTTTTCTCATCTCATTCACTCACAAACGAGAACTTGCTTCTTCCGTCTAATGCAAGACAGTTTGCACCTGAGCCAGACAGGTCATACACTTGAGCATAGACAAGCAAGCAGTTCACAAGTCAATTCATCTATCAGTCTCTTTGGGTCGAACTACGGTGTTCTGACTTCCTCATTGCACGAGAGGATACGTAGGCATAACTTAATAGTTATCGAACAAAAGTCTCTGTATATTCCCCCTCTTTCCAGCTTTATTCTTTAAGCCTCATACTCCTGAGCATTTCACTCTTGTCCTTACACTGACACTGTATATATCACACTTCACATTTCTTTTTACACTGGCACCTGTACATCCTGTTCCAGCTATTTTACACACAAATTGCACTGACACTACCCCTTTAAAACACAAATCTTTTAAGCGCGGATCCTGTCGAGTACGGCGGACAATCTGGGTGCTAATACCTTCCCAGGTTGTAACCAACCCCCTTTCTCAGTCTCTCTGGTTCGCAACCGTCTTATCCTTCTTTTCCTAGGTCTATGCAGCATTACCTTTCCTCCGGGATAAAAATGCCTAGCTGGCGACTCTTTTCATCTCCAGTGGGTTCACGGCTGTGTGTTCTCACTGTCCCTCTCGCCGACCGTTCGCGTCTGTACCTTCGTCTGGGCCCAGTCCCATTTGTCGGGAGCGACAGCTTGGCGACTCTGCTGGGGACCCTTATACTGTAACTAGGGCTTCTGGTTCTTTTTGTGGGTTCCTCCTAGCGCTTGACTGATTTGTGTTTACTGGGGTGTTATGTGCTATTTGTGCTTGTGTATTTGCTTTATTTTTGCTTATGTACAGTTGCTTTACTGCTTTCTTTATTGCTTTTGTATATATCATATTGTCATGCTGCTGGCTGGATCTGTTGTTTGCTTTGGTGGGTGGGTGTTCCATTGAGAGTTAAGGTCCTATACCTAGGACTTGAGTGACACCTAGGCTAGAGTGGTTCATATTCTTTCCCATTCCATCTCGGTCTGGTGCGGGAATATGAAACACGGTTCAGATATGGGTTTCCTCTTGAGAACTCTGTGTTGCAGATTTCCTGCAATGCTAGGGCTATCTGGGAAGCCTGCTAAGTCTGGATGACCTTTAGTTTTGACCTTCAGAAACTGAGGTGAATTAGAGGAGGAACTTTTATGGTTATTGTGAACACTGTACCTCCGGGTTAGAAGTGTTTACACTTCTCATAACTGATCCAAGTCTGAGGATCCTTGTTTTAGAACATCACCTGTGAGGGGGTTGGGCTGTTTACAGGTTTGCAGGTACACTTAACCTCAGAATACCCTGTTACTTTGTTTGATTAAGAGTACTCCATCTTGGAACAGTTCTTGTGATTCTAAACCCTGGATATGTGGCTCTTTATTTGAGTCCCCCACCTTGGTTACTGGACTTATAGACCTCCATCTAGATCCCTTGAACACACAGACTTATATCAGAGCATTTGATCAGCTCCAGCTCAGTCACAAACCCTTGCATATCATTTGCATACATCCTCATTGCATCATTTTGACATGTGTTTATTTGTTTTTCAGGGTATCCATCCTATCATCTTGGCTTGGTTTTGACCCCATCTTCAGTATTGACCTATCTCCATCAGCACCTGCTTCAGCTATCAGCTGACTACATCAGCTACCTGCACCAGCCAATCAGTGGCCCATTCTTCAGCATCATCATCAGCACTTGTCTCTACTCAGTCTCAACATCATGGCACCTAAAAAGAGCAACATCACCTACCACTTCTTCCAGCCAGAGTTAGCAGACATCAGGAGGATTCAGACCCTGATCACTCCAGACCATATACCACTGTTCAGGGAACACCATGGAGATATACTTGATATGGTTATGGATCTGGACCCCTCACAGAGAAGCCTGATCCACACTTGCCTTCAGTTTTATGATCCCCCACTGAGATGTTTCACTTTTCAGGACTTTCAGTTGGGCCCTTTATTGGAAGAGTACTCCTCATTAGTGGGTATACCTATCAGGGGTGGAGTCCCTTTCAACCCTGAGATGGTCTTTCCTGGTAATGAAGAGGTAGCAAAGGCATTGCATCTGGAGCCAATCCTGATTGGGCAGCATATGACTTCAAAAGCTGGAATCCCAGGCCTGCATCTGGATTTCTTGATCTCTCAAGCCACTTTGAAAGCTTCTTTAGGAGAGTGGAAAGCAGTCTGTGCTTTATTGGCCCTGAGCATATATGGGATTGTATTATTTGCAGATGAGCCTCGATTTGTTAGCAAGAATGCAATCCATCTTTTCATCCTGAAGAACCCAGTGCCAACTTTATTGGGGGATCTCTACTATTCAGTGCATCAGAGGAATGAAAAGCAGAGGGGCAGATTAGTGAGGTGCTGTGCTCCTTTGTTCCATACTTGGCTTCTCAGGCATTTGCCCAGGACAGATGCATTTTTGAACCCTCATCAGCAGAGGAACTGGGCTGGAAGGCTTACTACTCTAACTTCAGCTGACATCAGATGGTGCACTCAAAGCACAAAAGGCAGAGATATCATCACCAGCTGTGGGCATTTTCCCAATGTGCCCCTGATAGGAGTTAAGGGCAGTATTAATTACAACCCTCTGCTGTTCAAAAGACAACTGGGCTATGCACTGGTCCACACTCCTAAGGCACAGGACTTGGTTGAGACTCTTTATTGTGAGAACAAGCTTAATCTGGCTATTGTTAGGCAGGCAGCCTGGGCCTGGGACAATGTGCAGACTAAAGGGGTAACCATCCTGGGGAAGTGTAACAATGTGGCATCAGCACAATACTATGATTGGTCCCATGCCAGGGCTCAATTCTCTGGGATGCCCTTTACTATAGAAGATATGCCCGGGACTTCCACAACACCACCCCCAACAACTGTCAGCTTAGAGGAGTTTGAGAAGTTGAAAGAGAGAAATGAGAAGCTGACTCAAGCTCTACAGAAGACCCTCTGGGAGAGGAGTGATGGCAGACTGGATATTGAGAGGTTGGAGAAGTTGAAAGTGGAGCATCTGGCTAGAATTGAGAAGTCTGAAGATTACATTAAGAAATCTAGGGCTGGGGAACAAATCTTGAAGAATGCCTGCAAGGAAGCTCAGTTCCAGAAGGCCAGGACTGATTTGTATCTGAAGGAAAGTCAGGCTAGGTGGGTCAGGATCACCGAGGCTCGTACTCTGGAGGACAAGAGGGTCCAAGACAAGATAGAGCAGATGGAAGCTAGTGCAAAAGAGCAACAAGAAGCCCTGGCAGCAGCCCAGAGGGAGATATCAGAGCTAAAGATCAGAGCTGGAGTGAAGAGGTCAAAGGACCAAAGTCAACACAAGAAGCTAACTGCAGCTGTTACTACCCGGAACCTCCTTATCAGGAATCTCACGGAGCGTCCGGCTGATCCTGTGACCGAGGCACTTCTCAAGGAAGTTCGGGAGGATGAGTTTGGTCTTGGTGTTTGACCATTTGTTTGTTGTTGCTTTCATTCCATGTACTTTTATTTTCTTGTAATGTATTTTGACCCCTCAGAGGGCTTGTATTTGTAAACAAACTATGAACCATTGGCCTTTTGTAATATATGTATTAGTTTGTTCCATCCGAGTTTACTTCGAAAGCAACATCCACAGCATCTTCAAGGGTCTGGAAGGGTCAAAACTAAATGTCAAGCCAGATACCTTGAGAACAAATAAGCATACTGCATTGCATGCTAACCCTTTGTTTGTTTTGTAGGTTTTTGTTTTGTTGTTGCTAACTCTGTTGTGATGTTCAGGAACTATTGCTCGACGCCGGGTATTTCCCCTCAACCGTCCACACTGATATCCAACCCGTAACAACCTTCCGGGCATACAGATGGATCAGATGCAGCAGGACCTTACAGAGGTCAGGAATCAGATGACCAACGAGAGGTTGGAAATGAGAACTCAAATGACGCAATTCATGGAGGTAATAAACAACATGGCTCAAAGCCAGGAGAGGCTCAGAGCACTGGTAAAAGGAAGAAATCAGGAAGATCATCAGCCAGGGTCTGCTGGGACTAGCAACAATGAAAGAGTCCAACCTCATGTCAATCCCCCAGTCTTTGGACCCCACCTCCATCCAGAAGCCAACATCCCTGTCAATATACAAGGGACTGCCACAGCAGGGAGGGTACTGCAAGAAGACCCCCAAGAAGATCAGTTCACAGTAATGGGAGCTGGGGAGGAGGCCTATGATAGAAGGTTGGATGAGATAGCTGAGAAATTGAGGTCCTTAGAGTCTCAAAACTCTTTGGGTTTTGATGTTATGGATATGGGCTTGGTAGACGGGGTCAGGATTCCCCACAAGTTTAAACCACCATGCTTTGAGAAGTATAATGGGACTTCCTGTCCCCGGACCCATCTACAATCTTTTCTCGGGAGGCTAAAAGCCTATACCATGGACGAGAAGCTGTGGATGTTCTATTTTGAGGATAGTTTGACTGGAGCTTCGAGGGAATGGTACTCTCATCTGACAAGAGCAACTATCAGGTGTTGGAAGGACCTGGCAGAGGCCTTTATCAGACAATATCAGTACAACTTAGACATGGCACCCAACAGGACCCTCCTAATGGGAATGTCACAATCATCTAGAGAAAGCTTCCGAGAGTATGCTCAAAGATGGAGACAGCTTGCTGCTGCTGTCCAGCCACCTATGTCAGAAAGGGAGATGGCTGATATGTTCATGAACACCCTTCAGGGGACTTACATTGACAGGCTAGCTGCCTTCTCATCTACCAGCTTTGCAGATGTAGTCATAGCCGGGGAGAGAATTGAAAGCCTATTGAAGATGGGAAAGATCTCAGACAACGGTGCAAGCTCATCCAGTAATGCGAGAAAGCCTTTTGCGGGCCCAAGAAGGACTGGTGAGACCAATGCAATCCACACCAACAAGGGCAGGCCCCAATATGTTCATAGATCTGTGGCAGCAGTCACCATTCCCGCTCCAGCTCATCCACAACCAGCTTATCAACCTCCGCAACAAAACTATCAGCAACAACCTCAGTACCATCAACAAAATCAGTATCCTCCGAGAAGCTACAACAACAGCAACACCAACAACAATAATCAGCAAAGGCCATTCCAACAAAGGCCTTCTCAAGCCAACAGGGTGATCGATCCGATCCCCATGCCATATGCTACATTGCTGCCACAACTCCTGAAACTCAACCTAGTTGAGCTAAGGACATTGGCCCCTCCAGATCCCAACAGTCTACCCAGGAATTACGACTCCAACGCCAGATGTGCCTTCCATTCAAACGCACCTGGCCATAGTACAGAAAAGTGCAGAGCCTTGCACATGAAGGTACAAGACCTGGTAGACTCTAAAGCTCTGAATTTCGCACCACCACCCAATGTCAATAAGAACCCCATGCCAAACCACGTTGGTCCCAGAATCAACGCTATTGAAGAAGACAAGCCGTCTTATTTAATAACCAGTGTGGGTCAGATCCGGACACCGTTGGTAGAAATCAAAGCTCAGCTCTTGGAATGTCAGATGTTCCCAGGGTGTGAGTTAGGATGTGCTTACTGCAATATCTCAGTAAATGGGTGCGACGACCTGAGGAATGGCATAGACAACCTTATTCAGAGTGGCCAGCTTCAGATCACCACATCATTTCCAACGAATCCAGCAACCTCATCAGCAACAGTTCATGTATCTCCTACAACTGCAGCAACCATTGTTCCTGACAATTCTTCGGCTTCGTCAACAAGTACTTCATCTATCATCTCAACTGATCAGTTATCAACAAATTTTCCTGCTACAACTTCAGCATCACTCCATTTTGAATCTCCTACAACAACAACGTCCGTTCTTCCAACAATGTCTCCTACAACACCAGCAACAAATCATGAAGATGTCTCAACTGTCACAATATTTTATGATCCTGAAAACAACTCTGCCTACAACTCAGAAGGTGCTGCTCCCATTAGAGCACCAGTCACGATTTATTACGATCCACAAACTATCGCAGTCCCTTCTGCAGTTGCCATCGGTCCAGTCACTGTCACAATGCCTGGACCAGTACCTTACGAAAGCAATAGGGCCATCCCTTGGCACTACGGCTCTGACGTATACTGCGAAGGAAAGAAAATCACCCTTGATACATCAACACCTGCACCACAAATAGACAATGTGGGAGGAGGCGGAGGCTTCACTCGAAGCGGACGTCTCTTTGCTCCACAAATTCAAAAACCTACTGTCGAAGCAGAAGCTGCTGCCAAGGCAAAAGGAAAGAGCCAGGTGCAGGAAGATCAAGCTATTAAGGAAGCTTTGAAAACACCATTCGATCAAGAAGTTGATGAGTTCATGAGAATCATCAAAAAGAGTGATTACAAAATAGTGGATCAGCTTCACCAGACGCCAT
This sequence comes from Lathyrus aphaca, assembly GCA_963966055.1. NCBI lineage: Eukaryota > Viridiplantae > Streptophyta > Magnoliopsida > Fabales > Fabaceae > Lathyrus > Lathyrus aphaca. Next base: position 291,197,627 of record OZ014519.1, on the reverse strand, counting down.
CCAAGATCTCTATCTTATCATTGCTTATGTGCTCCGAAGCCCATCGGAATGCACTACTTAAAGTCTTGCACGCAGCTTACGTGCCTGAAGAGATCACTGTCAATCAGTTGGAAACCGTGGTTGGAAATGTTACTGCTAGCAATGGGCTAGGGTTCACCAATACTGACTTGACAACGGAAGGCCGCAACCATAACAAGGCCTTGCACATCACCATGGAATGTAAAGGTGCAGTCCTTTCCCATGTGCTGGTAGACACAGGGTCATCCCTTAATGTCTTACCCAAAAAGGCCCTGGTGAAGCTAGAGTATGAAGGATTAGCATTGCGACCCAGTAACCTGGTAGTAAGAGCCTTTGATGGCTCTAAGAGATCGGTTTTGGGAGAAATTGAGCTGCCTGTGACAATTGGCCCACAAACTTTTACAACGATCTTCTACGTGATGGACATTCAGCCTACCTACAGCTGTTTGTTGGGTAGACCATGGATTCATGCCGCTGGCGCAGTAACGTCTACCCTTCACCAGAAGTTAAAATTTGAGTGGGAAGGCCAAGTTGTTACTATCTGTGGGGAGGAGGATATATTTGTTAGCCATCTGGCTACTTATAAGTATATTGAGATGGATGGGGAGATCCATGAAACAATGAGCCAAGGGTTTGAGGCCCTGAATGTTAATGAAGCATCTGCTGTGTCTGGAATCTCCATGTCATCTTACCAACAAGCCCGGAAGGTTGTTCAGGAAGGAACTGCCCAAGGCTGGGGCAAGGTATTATCTGTGGAGAAGAAGAAAGACAAATCTGGGTTGGGTTACAGACCAACTCAGCAAAATCAAGCAGAGGCTGCCGAGAAGCCCGGTTTTGTCAGTGGAGGGATGCTCACCCCTGATGCTATCAACAATTTGGAAGATGAGCTGGAAGAGGAGCGCAACCTGGAAAGCTGGATTCGTCCAAAGATCCCGGGGAGCAGTATCTCAAACTGGTCTTCCCAGGAAATTATAAGAGTTACTCATGCAGAGTAATTATTATTTCCTGTATTTTATAGCATGCATCAAGTCTTGCATCTTGCCCAAGATGACAAGACTCATTTTGTAATCGGGCCATCTGTACTTTTTGTGCAACAAGATTAATCAATGAAATATCAGACATCTTTTTGCAAATGAGTCTTTTTTCCTTTTCGTTCACTGTTTTTCCATTTTTCTTTTTGTACAAAAAATAAATGGCGATGTTTTCAAAATGATAACTTTATTTCACTTTCTAAACAAGATTAAAATCAATCACTAAAATGAACGAACTGAACCCTTGCAGAGAGTGCCTTCCAGACAGCACCGACAACAGCACGGCTATGACTTCGTATGACTTTGACAATCTGATCAATCAAGCTGATGAAGGGGTTGAAGAAGAATATGAGCTTCCTGAAGAGCTAGCCAGGTTGTTAAGACAAGAGGAAAAGGTTATCACTCCTCATCAGGAGGAGGTCGAAACAATCAATCTTGGTACAGACGAAGACGTGAAAGAGGTTAAAATCGGGGCCTGCTTACAAGACTCAGTGAAGTGACAACTGATTGATCTGCTTCAAGAATATGTGGATGTGTTTGCTTGGTCTTATCAGGATATGCCAGGGTTGGACACCGATATAGTTGTGCACAAGCTGCCTTTGAGAGAAGAATGCCCACTGGTTAAACAGAAACTGCGCCGTACTCGCCCAGACATGGCAATGAAAATCAAAGAAGAGGTACAAAAGCAGTGGGACGCCGGGTTCCTTGCTGTAACTAGCTACCCACCGTGGGTTTCTAATATAGTACCTGTGCCTAAGAAAGACGGCAAAGTGAGAATGTGTGTTGACTACCGGGATCTGAACAGAGCCAGCCCAAAAGATGATTTCCCATTACCTCACATTGATGTATTGGTTGATAATACGGCTCAGTTCTCGGTATTCTCCTTCATGGACGGATTTTCAGGATATAATCAGATCAAGATGTCACCTGAAGACATGGAGAAGACGACATTCATTACACCTTGGGGCACGTTCTGTTACAAAGTGATGCCATTTGGACTAAAGAATGCTGGTGCCACATATCAACGGGCTATGGTGACATTATTCCATGATATGATCCATAAGGAAATAGAATGTTATGTGGATGACATGATTGCCAAGTCCCTCACGGAAGAAGACCACCTGGTGAATCTGCTGAAGTTATTCAAGCGTTTGAGGAAGTACCAACTGAAGCTGAACCCCAACAAATGCACATTCGGGGTGCGGTCAGGTAAGCTGCTGGGCTTTATTGTAAGCGAGAAAGGGATTGAAGTTGACCCTGATAAAGTCAAAGCCATTCAAGAGATGCCTGCACCGAAAACTGAGAAAGAAGTTCGAGGATTCTTAGGTCTTTTGAACTACATTTCAAGGTTCATATCTCACCTTACGGCAACCTGTGAACCCTTGTTCAAATTGTTGAGAAAGGAACAGACGGTCAGGTGGAATGAAGACTGCCAGAGGGCTTTTGACAAAATCAAGGAATATCTGCAAGAACCTCCAATCCTTATGCCTCCAGTTGAAGGAAGACCTCTGATAATGTACTTGACAGTATTAGAAGAGTCAATGGGGTGTGTGTTGGGCCAGCATGACGAGTCTGGTCGAAAAGAGTATGCAATATACTACCTAAGAAAAACGTTTACCGACTGTGAACAACGTTATTCACTGCTCGAGAAAACTTGCTGTGCTTTAGCGTGGGCTGCTCGCCGATTGAGACAGTATATGTTGACCCACACTACTTTGTTGATATCAAAAATGGACCCGGTTAAGTACATTTTCGAGAAGCCAGCTCTTACCGGACGGGTTGCAAGATGGCAGATGATTCTCACAGAATATGACATCCAGTACACCTCTCAGAAAGCCATCAAGGGCAGTGTACTATCTGAATATCTTGCTGAGCAACCCATTGATGACTACCAGCCTATGAGATTTGACTTCCCTGATGAAGACATCATGTTCATAAAATCAAAAGATCGTGAAGAGCCTATTCACACTGAAGGGCCTGACCCGGAAGAAGAATGGACTATGATGTTTGACGGGGCTGTTAACATGAATGGTCGTGGTGTTGGTGCAGTACTCATTACACCCAAAGGAGTTCACATGCCTTTCTCGGCAAAACTCACTTTCAACTGCACTAACAACGAAGCTGAATACGAAGCTTGCATTATGGGTCTTGAGGAAGCCATTGACCTCAGGATCAAGACATTGACTGTATTCGGAGATTCAGCTTTGGTAGTGAATCAAACCAACGGAAAATGGTACACCCACCAGGATCATCTGATACCTTACAGGGATTATACAAGGAGGTTATTGACTTTCTTCACAACAGTCAAGCTTGAGTATATCCCTCGGGACGAGAATCAGTTTGCAGATGCTCTTGCTACCATTTCATCCATGATCAAAGTTCAAGCTGCTAACTTTGTACCTCAAATTTCAGTGTCCAGACTCGATAGACCAGCATATGTGTTCGTAGCAGAAGTTGTCAAAGATGATAAGCCTTGGTTCCATGACATTAAATGCTTCTTGGAGGATCAAGCATACCCACCTGGGGCATCTTCCAATGATAATAAGACTTTGAGAAGGCTTGCTGGTAGTTTCTTTCTGAACACTGATGGGTCTTTATACAAAAGGAACTTTGATATGGTACTCCTCAGATGTGTTGGCAGGACAGAGGCAGATTTGTTGATGCATGAAATGCACGAAGGATCCTTTGGTACCCATGCAGGAGGGCATGCCATGGCTAAAAAGCTGTTAAGATCGGGTTATTACTGGATCACAATGGATGCAGACTGTTGTGCCTACGCCAGAAAATGCCACAAATGCCAGATCTACGCAGACAAGGTGCATGTGCCTCCCAATCCTTTGAACATCATGTCTTCACCATGGCCCTTTGCCATGTGGGGCATTGATATGATTGGCAAGATTGAGCCAACTGCTTCAAATGGCCACAGATTCATCCTGGTCGCCATCGACTATTTTACCAAGTGGGTTGAAGCAGCCTCATATGCAAATGTCACAAGGCAGGTGGTAGCCAGATTTCTGAAGAGAGATATCATCTGTCGATATGGAGTGCCCGAGCGAATCATTACTGATAATGGTTCCAACTTGAACAACAAAATGATGGCAGAGCTGTGCCGGGACTTCAAGATCCAACACCACAATTCTTCTCCTTACAGGCCAAAGATGAACGGCGCTGTTGAGGCAGCTAATAAGAATATCAAGAAGATTGTGCAGAAGATGGTAGTCACTTACAAAGACTGGCATGAGATGCTACCGTTTGCCTTGCATGGGTACCGCACGTCAATCAGAACATCCACCGGGGCAACACCGTATCAGCTTGTGTATGGTATGGAAGCAGTCCTACCTATTGAAGTTGAATTACCCTCTCTGCGGGTACTAATGGATGTTAAACTGAGTGAAGCAGAATGGGTTCGATCCCGATACGAGCAACTGAGTCTGATTGAAGAGAAAAGGTTGGCTGCAATCTGTCATGGGCAGTTATATCAGAAAAGAATGAAGAGAGCCTTCGATCAGAAAGTCAGGCACCGAGAGTACCAAGTAGGAGATCTTGTGCTGAAGAGAATCCTCCCTCCTCATACAGACCACAGGGGCAAATGGACTCCAAATTATGAAGGACCATTCGTGGTAAAGAAAGTTTTCTCCGGTGGAGCACTGATGCTCAGCACCATGGACGGTGAAGATTTCCCATCCCCTGTGAATTCAGATGCAGTTAAAAAATACTTCGCATAAAAATGACCCGCTGGACACAAAAACAGAATGTAAGTCCAGGCAAAAATAGGGCATCTCGGCGAGTCAAAAACAGAATAAAAGACTCGGGCAAAAATAAGGGAAAATAAACAAAAATGTACACCCGCTGAGTTGAAAAGCCGCATTGGACAGCTCAGGCAAAAATGGGTATCCCGATGGATTGAAAACACGAAAGGGCGATCCATGCAGAATAAGGGAATAAGCGAACAACTGCATTCTGAATTCGTCTGTATCGCCTACAACTTAGCAAACCTCTAAAGGATCAAGCTTCAATCAGAATCAGCCTCCTTCAGAAAGCAAGACGAGAAGAACGTCGAAAGTCATACGAGTCATGGCGAAAGAGGAAGCTCCTTTGAAAGCGTCGTCAACACCGCCAGCACTTTGTTTCTCAATTTGTAACAACCTCCTCATTTTAGGAGATATGTTTCTTTGACTGTATCTCGCCAATTCAGGGCATTTAAATTAATAAAATCAGATTTTTCAGTCATGTTTCGTCTTGTACATTTTTATTTGCAAAAAATGTCTGATGTCTCTAAAAAACTGATTGCATAAATACAGATGCTTATCTTCAAAAATAATAAAACACATGCTTGCAGGAAATATACTTACTCTCGAAAGTGTCTAAACTCCTATGACGGAATCCAGTAAAGGATACCTCGGGACCATTTGTGCGTTTCCTTATCTTTGCAGGATTGCAGGTATCCAGAACGCAACTTGGGGCATGTAGGCTTCATCCCAGCAAGCTGACAAGTCAACACTCATTCTCAGCACCCGAGGTACTTCCTCCCCAGCTGAGTTGCCAACAACTTCCCCCAGCTGAGTTGCCACTTATCAATTTCCCCAGTCGAGATGTCAAGCATTCTTCCTCAACAGAATACAAAGTCAGGGAACCATCTCCCTACAGAACCCTCAGCCTCTATTCAGAAGAGCAAAGCATGAAGAAGTCACAACAGAGTATAGAAAGCTTCTACAAACCCCAGTTGGGTCCCATATTACAAGGATATGTCAATCAGTGACCTAGATCCCCAAGCAGATACATCTCATCAGATCTATCAATGATCTCATCCCCAGCTGGGAGGTCCATTTCAAACAGATCGACCAGAGATCTTCACAGCAACGGGATCCGAATCCCGGATCTGTACCCTCGCATAATCATGGCATTTGCATCATATTCACCCACAAAGCGTAGCATTCCGTCTAATACGGAGCATTACGGCAAAAAATCAAATACATAGCATAATCAGAAGTCATGTTGTGAATCGAACACTTGTGAATAATAAACCGTTCATCAGAATGCAGAATACAATACACAAAAATCCCCACCAGGATCCCCAGCAAAAGCAGTTGCCTCGCAAATTACAAATACCAGTATATACTCCTTTTGACACCCGTCCGTGTCATCACTCCCCAGTAAAGTCGCCTGAACACTTTTTACAAAATAGACCACCCGTATTACAGATACTTCCTGGCACCCGTCCGTGTCATAACTCCAGCAGAAAGCCAAAGAAATCCTCTTTGCACTCACCTATACTTGTATATTTATTTTCTTGGCACCCGTCCGTGTCATTTCCCCAGCGCAGTCACCTACACTTTTACAACCCATATACTTGTCGATACTATACTTTTTCTTTTTCTGACACTCATCAGTGTCACTCTCCCCAGCAGTTAAAATATTCATCTATACAATACTCATACTCACTACTCATGTTGCACCTATACAGATACTCGTCCGTATCTTGTATACACCATTTATATCCCCACAGATTCGACATTGGTCCTTGTTCTTTGTTAACCAGTTGGTACTCGTCCGTACCATCATCTCAGAACATGCGTCAAGTGTTTGTTTCTACATGATACTCATCCGTATCATAGTCTTAAGGATGCTCGTCCGCATCTTTAATCCATACACTATGTCAAACACTTGTGTCTTCTTGAATATAGATACTCGTCTGTGTCTACTATTCCCCAGAAGAGTCCCCTCAGATTCAACACTCGTCCGTGTTCTCTGTTAACCCGTTGATACTCGTCCGTATCATCATCTCTGAACACGTGTCAGTTTGTTTCTACCCGATACTCGTCTGTATCATAGTCTTAAGGATGCTCGTCCGCATCTTTAATCTATACACTAACGTCAAAACACTTATACCTTTTGTTTCTTGGATATAAACACTCGTCCGTGTTTACTATTCCCTAGTAGATCACCTACAAAGCAAATTTTCCTTTTTATCTGACACTCGTCCTGTGTCATGATAAACCCTGAGAGCAGCCGTACCCTGCTAGGTGGTCGTCCTCCACCTCTTGATGGTCGTCCTCCATCATGCTCATCCGATGGCCATCCCCATCGTTGATATTTTAGCAGCCGTCCCCTACTAGGTGGTCGTCCTCCACCTCTTGATGATCGTCCTTCATCATTTTATCCAATGGCCGTCCCCATTGTTGATTTTTGGTTATCTGGCATTCGTCCTGTGTCATGATAAACCTTGAGAGCAGCCGTCCCCTGCTAGGTGGTCGTCCTCCACCTCTTGATGGTCGTCCTCCATCATGCTCGTCCGATGGCCGTCCCCATTGTTGACCTTTTATCCGACATTCGTCCTATGTCGCGATATTTTCGGCAGCCGTACCCTGCCAGGTGGTCGTCCTCCACCTTAGATGACCGTCCCTCATCTTAACCCCAACAGAGCAGCCGTCCCCTGCTAGGTGATCGTCCTTCACCTTTGATGACCGTACCTCATCATCTGTTTATTTCATTTATTCTTTAACCCGATGGCCGTCCCCGTCGTGGTCCCTTTTCTTGTTAGCCCGATGGCCGTCCCCATCGTCGGTTACTTTACTTTATGAACTTGATGGCCGTCCCCGTCATGTTTCATTTGATCCCCAGAGAATTTTACAGCTTTATCTTGATGGCCGTCCCCATCATATTTTCTTATTTTTCCAGCTAGTCGGCCGTCCCCTTCTTGGCTTTACCTTTTATCCCCAGCATGTCGGCCGTCCCCGTCATCGCTTTACTTCACACACTTTTCCCAGCATGTCGGCCGTCCCCGTCATTGCTCTTTACCCAGCAGTCGTCCTCTGCTCGACGGTCGTCCTCCGTCGCCCACACTTTACAATATACTTTATTTTCTATTACAATCTATATCCCTTTTCTTCTTCATTCTGTGAGTGCAAATTTTGGACTGTCTTTGGTATTCAACCACAAGTTATCTTGTTTGCCTGTTAAGCCGTTGCTTACATCCTGCACAGCTAACTCATGCTTGAATAGGGGCAGCTGTAAACACCCCAAATTTTCCCTCACCCATTCACACCATGGCTTGTGATTCATCTCATATGCATAAACCCAATCATACCATCTCATATCCTATTTTTGATTCACTGCATAGATTCAAAGTCATCTGCATCTAGGGTTTGTGATCTGAGCAATCCAAGAGCTTCTTGAGCCACTCCAAGGGCCATCAATCACTTCAAAGGGATCCATGGGTATTCTTATATCATATTACATCCTCTCAAAGTCAAGGATGCCAAAGAATCACAAGAACTAGGGCTTGTATGGAGGCAGAGCCAAGTTTGACTGCACAGATGACCTAAAATTAGGGTTTTGGTTTCAAAGGCCATAACCCCAAATTTTTTGGTCATTCTTGTTTCCATTGGTCTCTATATGGTATAGGGAGTATGCATATCAATTTTCATGAAGAAATTCCATGGGGAAGTCATCTGATCAAGGGTTGACTTTCTGGACAAGTCAGTGCAAAATCAGGGCATCTAAGGCCCCCAATGACCCAACCAAGGGGTGATCTTCATCATTTTGAGTGTATATGATCTTTATTTGATCATGGAAGAAGGTTGAAGTTCACAAAACTCAAGAATTACAAGTTTTTGCAAAGTTGACTTTTTGGGCATAGTTGACTTTTAAAGAATATGTCATTTTAGGTCACTTTTCAAACCTTACTTTTTGATCCAAAAATGCTTCAAATGGAAAAACCTTGGTCATGAAAGTTGTAGAACACATTTTTCCCTTTTCAAAAAGTACAAGAACATGACCTAATTCATTTTGGATCAAAAGTTATGGTGTGACAAAGTTGGCAAAAATCACTAATTTTCAAGATATGCACCAATTGGGAAATTTGCAAAATCATGTATCAAGGCCATTTGTGACTTCTAGTTCACATCAAACCAATGTACAAACATCACATGTGACCTAAAAAATCAGATTTTAACCAAAGTTCTCATGTTTCATGGTTTGTATGGCAAGGTAGTTCCATATGAACCAAAGTTGATCAAGTTGCAAAACCATCATGACACCTCCTACCACTTGCTACATTGGATGCTGAACCATGCTAGCCTTCCACACACACCTTGCTGCGCAGCCCATGCCTCTTGTACCAAGCTAGAACTTAGCCCATGCCCTCCTTACAACAAAGTGGACTTTTTGCAAAAGTAAACATCCCAATCACAGCAGGCCAAGTCACATCAACTGACCAATGGGAGTTCTTTATGCAAAGCAAATGCTGGCCATAACATACATCAAGCAAAGCTGAAACACACAAGAACACACCATTCACAAAAACACTCCATCAAGCAAAACTCTTCGAAACTCTCTACACAACAAACAAACACAAAAACCATTTTCATAGATCAACTCACCTTGCTTTATTGAGCCAAAACCAGCAAGACTTAGGCCTGAATCAAGCAAGAACACCATTTCTCCATTTTCACCCCCAGGAGCAAAACCATTCGAAACTCACTCCACAGGCCATAAACACCCAAACAAACTCCACAAACCTTCTCAAAACATCACCCTGATCACAAAGAACCCCTCACCCATGCCTGAAACAGCCTGAATCACCATCACCATTTTCAACTGAGCTCGGGCAGAAGTTGTTCAAACTCATCAACCAGCCAACATAAACTCCTCCTAAGCATTCAAGGATCATCAGGGGACCAAGTAGAGTGGATTGCATCAAAGGGAGAGGTCAGAAAGTTGCTAAAGTGAAAGCTTCGAAACTCAGGTAGCTCAAGAACTTTTCTTCCAGAAATGGATTTTTAAGTTCTAAAGTTGTTCTCCATGCTTCACTGATTGCTCTGATACCTTTAGTTTTGAAAATGATGGAGAGATGAGAGTTTAATTTGTTTCTGAAAGTTTTGCCCTGAAATCTTCTTTGTTTCGATTCATGAGATTGATGAAATATAAATGAGTTTTAGCTTGGGGTTTTGATTCAGTAAGTTGTGGGGATCATTTCCATGTTTTTAGATTTCATTTTAGTTGCGTTTTGAGAGTTTTAGGGATTTTCAGGTGGGGTTCCCACCGGAGAAGACGACCGGAGGTCTTCTCCGGCCACCTGAAAATCATTAGGGTTTTAATCCTGTAATTAAGTCCATTTGAATCTGGAGCGTTGGTTGCTTGGACTTTGTTGACCTCCCGCGTGCATGAATGGCCCAGATTCGTTCATTAGCCCTAATCCACTTTAGTTAGTTTTAATTAATTATAATTAAATTAATTTGATCAGATGCAATCCTGGCCCACCACTAACGCGCGCAGTCAACCCATTCAAACTCAGAATCCATCCCAGCCCTCCATTCAGTTGACTTTCCCATTTTCTTTGTTTTAATTCATTTATTTCATAGTTGTTTTGTACAATTTATTTAAAATAGTAAAAATTGTTTAAAAATTATGAAACGTTTTGTCAAGAGTTTCATTAATTTTTAAGACACAAAAATATTTTTATTTCCATTTTTAGCATTTAAAAAGTATTTTTAAATATTTAAAAGTTTATTTTTAATTGATTAATGAAAATTAATTTATTAAAAATACTTTTAGGTATTTAAAAATCACCAAAAAATTCATGAAATGTTCTAAGACATTTAGAAACATTGTCCAACCTTCAAACCAAATTTATTTTTTGATCTTGAAGCATTTTGAGAATTTTTCATTGAATTAAAATCAGTTTTATGCATTAATTTGATCCAAAGTTCCAAAAAATCATTTCTGCCTATCCATGAAGAGTTGGGCATTGATTTTTTTTGCATTGCATTGTGTTTAGCATGTAGTTTGTGAGATTAAATGGCCATGATTTGATCTTTCATTTTCAATTTGTTTGTTAATTTTCTTGTTTGGGAACCCTAAAACCCTAGGAATCTTAAGAAAACCATAACTTGAGTTTGGTTAGGAGTTGAGACTTCTCCTTTGGGCATTGGATTAGTATAGGATTAGGGGTCCTTTGAGTGGCATTTTCAATTTTTTTTTATCTTAGGGTTTGCTTCTGATTTTGGTTTTTGATTGATGTATTGTTCATAAACCCTAATTTAGGCTTCCATATGCATCAATCTTGCATTCTCTTGCATAACATGACTTGCCATGACATTTCAAGCATCCATTTGGTTCATTTGACATTATAAGACATATTGAAAGCATGTTGGGTCATTGCATCATGTATTTGCCATGTTGTATGCCATATGCACTTCATAACTTTTCATGCATGTTCATGCTCCTTAACCTGCTTCATTTGCATCCATAAGCTTGTATGATCATTTCCATGTGCTGCCTCATGTTTGTAACATCTCATAGCATCATTAGAATCATGTATATGCTTCTGGTTTTGTTTCTCATCATGTCATCTCATCCCATTTTGCATTGCATTGCACTTTCTTTTCTAACTTTTCAGGTGGTAAGTGATTTTTGAGAAGTGAATTTGCCTTCACTTCTCACAACTTTTCTTTTCATCTCTCTTGCATCCATGCTGCATTTTTGTATGTGTTTGAGTTTGAGCTTGCTCATTCTTCTTCTTCTCACTTTCTTTCTTCAAGTGACTTGACTTCTTGAATGAAGCAAGTTGCTTTGCTTCTCTTGATCCTTTCATCTGCTTCCTGGTGGCTCCTTTGAAGACTTCTCTTGTAAACCTCACAAACCTTAGGAACTTCCAAGCATGACAATAATTAGGGTTTTGATTAGTCCCCCACTTAGCTTTTACCTTTGTGTCTCTTTGAGTCTTCTCTCCTCATCTCATAATCAGGGACTAAACCCTAAAGGTTTTAAGGCTTTGTGATTAAGCTTATGCCTGCATCCTTCTATTAGGATGGAGTGTATAACTTTAACCCTAAGTGTTAAACCCTTAAGGTGTTTAAATCCTTTAATCAATTCACCTAATAATCATCAAGGCATCACACTTGTAACTTGGGCCTTGCATCAGGGTTCTAATTCTTCCTTAATTGGTTAAGAAGGACTAACCCTAGTGTTAATGGACAAGTCCCCCTCAAGCTGTCTTACAAATCATAAAAATCACTTCATCATCATATCATTAAATAAAATCCACTTAATCAAAGGCTTGTTTTGTCATGAGTTTAATCCCTCATCATGGATTAAGTTGAGGAGCTTTCCTCAGATTAAACATTCTCATCTATTATCCTTCTATTAGGATAGTGTAATGAGTCTGTTTAATCCTTGATTATGGCTTAACCTCATTACTCAACACTAAACAAAAACACCAAAAACATCTAAATAATCACAAGTAGGTTAATGATCTTAACCCTACACCAAAGGTGATTAAGTGTGAGAATCTGACTTCACACTTAAGGTATTCTCATTACCCCTAATCAGAGGGAAGATGTGATGAGTTTACCGAATCCATTGGTTTAGGCTTAAGCTCATTAACTTATGACAAATTTTCAAAAGCAATAAAAGACTGAAAATACAAAAACAAACGATAATCATCTCCTTCGGGATTCTTTTCTCATCTCATTCACTCACAAACGAGAACTTGCTTCTTCCGTCTAATGCAAGACAGTTTGCACCTGAGCCAGACAGGTCATACACTTGAGCATAGACAAGCAAGCAGTTCACAAGTCAATTCATCTATCAGTCTCTTTGGGTCGAACTACGGTGTTCTGACTTCCTCATTGCACGAGAGGATACGTAGGCATAACTTAACAGTTATCGAACAAAAGTCTCTGTATATTCCCCCTCTTTCCAGCTTTATTCTTTAAGCCTCATACTCCTGAGCATTTCACTCTTGTCCTTACACTGACACTGTATATATCACACTTCACATTTCTTTTTACACTGGCACCTGTACATCTTGTTCCAGCTATTTTACACACAAATTGCACTGACACTACCCCTTTAAAACACAAATCTTTTAAGCGCGGATCCCGTCGAGTACGGCGGACAATCTGGGTGCTAATACCTTCCCAGGTTGTAACCAACCCCCTTTCTCAGTCTCTCTGGTTCGCAACCGTCTTATCCTTCTTTTCCTAGGTCTATGCAGCATTACCTTTCCTCCGGGATAAAAATGCCTAGCTGGCGACTCTTTTCATCTCCAGTGGGTTCACGGCTGTGTGTTCTCACTGTCCCTCTCGCCGACCGTTCGCGTCTATACCTTCGTCTGGGCCCAGTCCCATTTGTCGGGAGCGACAATCATGCCATTTCATCTCATGTTGCATTGCATTTCATTTCTTTCACTAACATTTCAGGTGGTAAGTTGTTTGAGAAGTGAATTTGCCTTCACTTCTCATAACTTCTCTTCATCTCTTTTATGCATCCTTGCTGCATTTTTGTATGTGTTTGAGATTGAGCTTGCTCATTCTTCTTCTTCTTACTTTCTTTCTTCAAGTGACTTGACTTCTTGAATGAAGCAAGTTACTTTGCTTCTCCTGATCTTTTCATCTGCTTCCTGGTGGTTCCATTGAAGACTTCTCTTGTAAACCTCACAAACCCTAGGAACAACCAAGCATGATAATGATTAGGGTTTTGATTAGTCCCCCATTTAGTTTTACCTCTGTGTCTCTTTTGAGTCTTCTCTTCTCATCTCATAATCAGGGACTAAACCCTAAAGGCTTTAAGGCTTTGTGATTAAGCTTATGCCTGCATCCTTCTATTAGGATGAAGTGTATAACTTTAATCCTAAGTGTTAAACCCTTAATGTGTTTAACTCTTTTAATCAATCCACTTAATAATCATCAAGACATCACACTTGTAACTTGGGCCTTGAATTAGGGTTCTAATTCTTCCTTAATTGGTTAAGAAGGACTAACCCTAGTGTTAATGGACAAGTCCTCCTCAAGTTGTCTTACAAATCATAAAATCCACTTCATCATCATATCATTAAATAAAATCCACTTAATCAAAGGCTTGTTTTGTCATGAGTTTAATCCCTAATCATGAATTAAGTTGAGGAGCTTTCCTCAGCTTAAACACCCTCATCTATTATCCTTCTATTAGGATGGTGTAATGAGTCTGTTTAATCCCTGATTATGGCTTAATCGCATTACTTAACACTAAACAAAAACACCCAAAAACATCTAAATAATCACAAGTAGGTTAATGATCTTAATCCTGTATCAAAGGTGATTAAGTGTGAGAAGCTGACTTCACACTTAAGGTATTCTCATTACCCCTAATCAGAGGGAAGATGTGATGAGTTTACTAACCCATTGGTTTAGGCTTAAGCTCATTAACTTATGACAAACTTTCAAAAGTAATAAAAGATTGAAAATATCAAAAACAAACAATAATCGTCTCCTCCGGGATTCTTTTCTCATCTTATTCACTCATAAACGAGAACTTGCTTCTTCCGTCTAATGCAAGACAGTTAGCACCTGAGCCAGACAGGTCATACACTTGAGCATAGGCAAGCAAGCAGTTCAAAAGTCAATTCACCTTTCAGTCTCTTTGGGTCGAACTACGGTGTTCTGACTTCCTCATTGCACGAGAGGATACGTAGGCATAACTTAACAGTTATCGAACAAAAGTCTCTGTATATTCCCCCTCTTTCCAGCTTTATTCTTTAGCCTCATGATCTTGTGCATTTCACTCTGTTCTTACACTGACACTGTATATTTATCACACTTCACTTTCCTTACACTGACACCTGTACATCTTTTTCCAGCTATTTTATACACAGATTGCACTGACACTACCCCTTTAAAACACAAATCTTTTAAGCGTGGATCCCGTCGAGTACGGCGGACAATCTGGGTGCTAATACCTTCCCAGGTTGTAACCAACCCCCTTTCTCAGTCTCTCTGGTTCGCAACCGTCTTATCCATCTTTTCCTAGGTTTATGCAGCATTACCTTTCCTTCGGGATAAAAATACCTAGCTGGCGACTCTATTCATTCCCTGTGAGTTCACTCCTGTGTGTTCTCACATCCCTCCTTCGCCGACCGTTCGCGCTTGTACCGGGATGCAAATCTTTCGGGAGCGACAGTGGGCACTGGGTTCCTCAGAATGAAAAGATGGATTGCATTCTTGCTAATAAACTTAGGCTCATCTGCAAATAATATAACCCCATATATGCTAAGGGCTAATAATGCATAGACTGCCTTCCATTCACCTGAGCAAGCCTTCAGAATAGCCTGAGAGGTCAAGAAATCCAAGTGTAGACCAGAGATCCCAGCCTTGGCTGTCATGTTCTGCCCAATCAGAACTGGTTCCAGATGCAATGCCTTTGCCACCTCTTCATTACTATGGAAAACCATCTCAGGGTTGAAGGGGACTCCACCCCTGATAGGCACACCAATCAGTGATGAATACTCCTCCAACAAGGGTCCCAACTGGAAATTATGGAAGGTGAAGCACCTTAGAGGGGGATCATAGAACTGCAGGCAAGTATGAATCAAGCTCCTCTGGGAAGGGTCCAAATCCATAACCACATCAAGTATGCCTCCATAATGTTCTCTGAATAGTGGTATATGGTCTGGAGTAATCAGGGCCTGGACCTTCCTGATGCCAGCTAGCTCAGGCTCAAAGAAATGATAGGAGATGTTGCTCTTCTTAGGTGCCATGTTGCTGAAGAAAAGCTGAAACAGATGCTGATGATGATGACTGATACTAGAAGATGGGCCACTGACAGGCTGAGACTGGTGATGCAGGTGACTGAAGTAGGTAGCTGATGAGGAATAGCTGAAGTAGATACTGGTGAAGATAGGCCTATGCAGATGAAGGGGTCAAAACCAAGCCAAAATATAGTATGGATACCCTGAAAAACAAATAAGCAAATGTCAAATGATGCAATGATGATGTATGCAAATGATATGCAAGGGTTTGTAATCAAGCCGGATCTGATTAAGTGCCTTGATATAGGTCCATGTATGTTCAAGAAATCCAGATGGAGGTTCATAAGTCCAGTAACCAAGGTGGGGGACTCAAATAAAGAGTCACATGTCCTGGGTTAAAAATCACAAGAACTGTTCCAAAATGGAGTACTCTTAATCAAAACAAAGTAACAGGGTATGCTGAGGTCAAGGGTACCTACAAACCTGTAAACAGCCCAACCCCCTCACAGGTGGTGTTCTAAAACAAGGATCCTTAGACTTGGATCAGTTATGAGAAGTGTAAACACTTCTAACCCGGAGGTACAGTGTTTACAATAACCATAAAAGATCCTCCTCTAATTCACCTCAGTTTCTGAAGGTCAATACTAAAGGTCATCCAGACTTAGCAGGCTTCCCAGATAGCCCTAGCACTACAGGAAATCTGTAGCACAGAGTTCTCAAGAAGAAACCCATATCTGAACCGTGTTTCATATTCCTGCACCAGACCGAAATGGAATGGGAAAGAACATGAACCACTCTAGCCTAGGTGTCACTCAGGTCCCAGGTATAGGACCTTAACTCTCAATGGAAACCCCACCCACCAAAGCAACAAAACCAGATCTAGCCAGAATAGTATGACAGTATGATATATGTAAAGCTATAAAGAAAGCAGTAAAACAACTGTACATAAAGCAAAAATAAATACAAATATACAGACACAATCAGCACATAACACCCCGGTAAACACAAATCAAACAAGCGCTAGGAGGAACCCACAAAAAGAACCAGAAGCCCTGGTTACAGTATAAGGGTCCCCAGCAGAGTCGCCATGCTGTCGCTCCCGATAAATGGGAACGGCTCAAATAAAGGTACAGACGCGAACGGTCGGCGAAAGGAGGATGTGAGAACACACAGGAGTGAACTCACAGGAAGAGAAAAGAGTCGCCAACTAGGCATTTTTATCCCGGAGGAAAGGCAATGCTGCATAGACCTAGAAAGATATTGATAAGACGGTTGCGAACCAGAGAGACTGAGAAAGGGGGTTGGTTACAACCTGGGAAGGTATTAGCACCCAGATTGTCCGTCGTACTCGACGGGATCCACGCTTAAAAGATTTGTGTTTTAAAGGGGTAGTGTCAGTGCAATCTGTGTATAAAAGAGCTGGAAAAGGATGTACAGGTGTCAGTGTAAAAGAAAGTGATGTGTGATAAGTGAAGTGTCAGTGCAGAACAAAGATGAAATGCTCAAGAATGAGGCTTAAAGAATAATGCTGGAAAGAGGGGGAATATACAGAGACTTTTGTTCGATAACTGTTAAGTTATGCCTACGTATCCTCTCGTGCAATGAGGAAGTCAGAACACCGTAGTTCGACCCAAGGAGACTGAAAGATAAATTGACTTGTGAACTGCTTACTTGCCTATGCTCAAGTGTATGACCTGTCTGGCTCAGGTGCAAACTGTCTTGCATTAGACGGAAGAAGCAATTTCTCGTTTATGAGTGAATTAGATGAGAAAAGAATCCCGGAGGAGACGATTATTGTTTGTTTTTGTGTTTTCAGTCTTTTATTGCTTTTGGAAATTTGCCATAAGTTAATGAGATTAAGCCTAAACCAATGGATTTTGTAAACTCATCACATCTTCCCTCTGATTAGGGGTAATGAGAGTACCTTAAGTGTGAATTCAGCTTCTCACACTTAATCACCATGATGTAGGATTAAGATCATTAACCTACTTGTGATTATTTAGATGTTTTTGGTGTTTTTGTTTAGTGTTAAGTAATGAGATTAAGCCATAATCAGGGATTAAACAGACTCATTACACCATCCTAATAGAAGGATAATAGATGAGAATGTTTAAGCTGAGGAAAGCTCCTCAACTTAATCCATGATTAGGGATTAAACTCATGACAAAACAAAGCCTTTATTAAATGGATTTCCGTTAATGATGAGATGAAGAAGTGACTTTTATGGTTTGTAAGACAACTTGAGGGGGACTTGTCCATTAACACTAGGGTTAGTCCTTCTTAACCAATTAAGGAAGAATTAGAACCCTAATGCAAGGCCCAAGTTACAAGCTTGATGTCTTAGTGATTATTAAATGGATTGATTAAAGGATTTAAACACATTAAGGGTTTAACACTTAGGATTAAAGTTATACACTCCATCCTAATAGAAGGATGCAGGCATAAGCTTAATCACAAAGCCTTAAAGCCTTTAGGGTTTAGTCCCTGATTATGAGATGAGAAGAGAAGACTCAATGAGACACAAAGGTAAAAGCTAAATGGGGGGACTAATCAAAACCCTAATTATTGTCATGCTTGGTTGTTCCTAAGGTTTGTGAGGTATACAACAGAAATCTTCAGAGGAACCACCAGGAAGCAGATGAAAGGAGCAAAGAGAAGCAAAGTAACTTGCTTCATTCAAGAAGTCAAGTCACTTGAGGAAAGAAGGTAAGAAGAAGAAGAAAAAGCAAGCTCAATCTCAAACACAAGACAAAATGCAGCAATGATGCATAAGAGGGATGAAAAGAAATTGTGAGAAGTGAAGGCAAATTCACTTCTCAAAGTGACTTACCACCTGAAAAGTTAGTGAGAGAAATGCAATGCAATGCAAGATGAGATGAAATGACATGATGCAAACCAAAACCATAAGCATAAGCATGATGATAATGATGCTATGATGTGATGCACACATGAAACAAGGCATGGGGATGATCATACAAACATATGGATGCAAGAGAAGCATGCTTAGAACCATGAACATACATGAAAAGTTATGAAAGGTAAATGACATACAACATGACAAATGAAAGATTCAATGATCAAATATGATTCTAATATGTCCTAAGATGTAATATGAATCAAATGGATGCATAAAATGTCATAGCAAGTCATGGTATGCAAGCAAATGCAAGATGAATGCAAAAGGAAGCCCAAATTAGGGTTTATGATCAATGCACCAAACAAAAACCAAAACCAGAAGCAAACATCAAGATAAAAAATTGAAAACACATCCAAGGGAACCCTAAACCTATACAAACTCACTGCCCAAAGGAGGGGTTCTAACTCTTAACCTAGTGAGGGTTATGAATTTCTTAAGAATGCTAGGGTTTTAAGGTACCTTGTCAAGAAAAATGTCAAACAATATGAAAATGCAAAATCAAATCATGCCAATTTAATCCTAGGAACTACATGACATGCAAGACACAATGCAAAAAGAATCAAAGTCCAACTCTCAATGGTTAGGCAGAAATGAATTTTGGAAGTTTGGAGCAAAATATTGCCTTGAAATGAAATTAATTCCATGAAAAATTGTCAAAAGACATCAAGATCAAAAAAGAAATTTGGTTTGAGGGTTGGACAATGTTTCTAAATGATTTTAAAGGTTTCATGAATTTTTTGGTGATTTTTAAATACCTAAAAGTATTTTTAATTAATTAATTCTCATTAATTAATTAAAAATAATATTTTAAATGATTTAAAAATATTTTTTAATGCAAAAAATAAAAATAAAAATGTTTTTGGTTTCTGAAAATTAATAAAAGCTTGTATAAAAATTTTCAGAATTTTTAAAAGTGTTTTACTATTTTAAATAAAATGTAGAAAACAAATGCAAATAAATGAAAAATAAAATGAATTAAATGGAAAGTATGCGCATCCAAGGGACAGGATTGGTTCTGGGGGTTTTTGGCTTGACTTCGCGCGCAATCTAATGGCCACAATTCAAATCTGGTTAAATCAGGTTTATGAATTAATTAATTTGGATTAATTAAGTCAACGTGGATTAGGGCAAAATGGTGGAATCCTGGCCAACCAAACGCGCGCGGGTCAACACATCCAAAGGCCAGAATTTAAACTTTCATAATTACACAGATTAGGGCTAATCAACTTCAGGTGGCCGGAGAAGACTTCCGGTCGTCTTCTCCGGCGAACCAAAACCTTAGATTTTGCTATAGGTCACCAAACATGAAATTTCTTCCACAGAAATGATCCTCCCCCCATCTAAACCTAACCCCTCTTTCAAAAATCATTTATTTTCATTAACAAGCTTGAATCGAAGGCAAATGTGAAACACGGGCAAACTTTCAGAGAGACATGAAATGGTCATCTCTTACTTATTTTCAAATCTAAATACATCCAGATGATCAGTGCAACATATAGATTCAATTTGTAACAAGAAAATGAAGTTCTGGAAAATTTGTTCTTGAGCTATACCTGAGATGGAGCTTTCTGGTTCTGGGCTTTCTGGGCTGTCTCTTGGTGCAAGCTCACTCCTTTGAACCCTCTGATGATGAAATGAAGCTTAGGAAGCTTTGAGAATGGCTAGTTTTTGAAATGGCAGAAGTTCTGCTCAAGGGAGGGTGATGATCGTGTTTTTGATTTAGTGACTTTCAGGCTATGGTGATGGGTGATTTGTGACCAGGGAAGTGTTCTGAGTTGATCTGTGGAATTGGTTTGTGTGTTTGAGGCTTGTGCAATCAGTTTCGAAAGCTTTTGCAAATGGAGCATAAACTTGAAACTAGGGCTTGGGGGCAAGATCAGAGTGTATTGTGTTATGTGTTAGGCTGGGTTTTGTCCATGTATCAAAAGGGGATAGGTCAGAAAGTTGTTGGTGGCCTATGGTGATTGGTATGGGTCTTTGGCCAAAATGTCAACTTGATGTGTACTTGAAGCATGGGCTATGGTACAACTTGATTTTTGGCATGCTTGGGCTCAGCTTGAATCAAGGAATGCTGTGAAAATAGTTTAGAGGCAAGGCAGCAAGTGGTTTGTAACTTATGATGAGTTTTGCAAGTTGGTTCAAGTTTGGTTCCTTTGAGATTTCATGATTTTCAATGCATCAAAGTGCAAAGTTATTTGGCCCATTATGAATTTTAGAGGTCATATGATCATGTTATAAAGAGATGGTACACATTTGAGGTCTTTAGAACACTTGATCAAGTCATTTTGCAAAATGCCTCTTTGGTAGAAAACTTCAAATTTTGTGATTTTAGCCAACTTTGACAAGCCATAACTTTTGATCCAAAATGAATTAGGTCATGTTCTTGTACTTTTTGAAAAGGGAATGATCCATTCTACAACTTTCATGACCAAAGTTTTTTCATTTGAAGCATTTTTGAATCAAAAAGCAAGGGTTGAAAAAGTTTCCCAAAATGGCAATTTCATTAAAAAGTCAACTTTCCCAAAAAGTCAACTTTGCAAAAGACTTGAAATTCTTCAATTTTGTGAACTTAAAACATCTTCCATGATCAAATAAAGATCATATACAATCAAAATGATGAAGAACGCCCTTTGGTTGGGTCATTGGGGGCCTCAGATGCCCTGATTTTACACTAACTTGCCCAGAAAGTCAACTTTTGATCAGATGACTTCCCCATGGAATTTCTTCATGAAAATTGATATGCATGATCCCCATACCATATAGAGACCAATAGAAACAAGAATTACCAAAAAATTTGGAGTTATGGCCTCTGAAACCAAAACCTTAATTCTAGGTCATCTGTGCAGTCAAACCTGGCTCTGCTTCCATACCATTCTCAGTTCTTGTGATTTTTTGACATTCTTGACTTTGAGAGGATATAATATGATAATTGAACATATATGGACCCCTTTTAAGTGATTTATGGCCTTTGGAGTGGCTCAAGAAGCTCTTGGATTGCTCAGATCACAAACCCTAGATGCAGATGACTTTGAACTAATGCAATGAATCAAAAATGTGATATGAGATGCTATGATTGAGTTTATGCATATGAAATGATCACAAGACATGGTGTGAATGGGTGAGGGCAAATTTGGGGTGTTTACACTCTTTGGATCTTTTTAACCCTGCCTGGAGTTTTAACTCTGAGATTTTTTTCTGAGCGGCTAGAAGTGCTTCTTGGCTTCTTCTCTCACTGGAGTCTAACTGCTCTATCTTGGCTTTCACCTTCTGGTTTTCTTTCAAACGAGCCTCAGTTATCCTGACCCATATTCCCTGACTCTCTTCCAGATAATGCTCAGCTTTTTCCTTCTAAATTTTTGCCTCTTTACATGCATTCTTCAACACAAGTTCCCCTGCTCGGGCTTTCCAGATAAAGTCTTCAGTCTTCTCAATCTTGGTTACATGTTCGATGCGTAGCTTCTCTAACCTCTCAATGTCTAAACGAGCATCATTCCTTTCCCAAAGGGTCTTCTTTAAAGATTCGGCGAGTTGGGTATTTCTTTCCTTCAACTTTTCAAACTCTTCTAGGCTCACTGTGGCTATGGGCTCAACTGTTGGTGGCCTTGGTAGATCCTCCATGGTAAATGGCATACGAGTAATCTGTCCTCTAATGCGCGACCATTCAGTGTACTGAGCAGAGGCTAAGTTATTTCACTTTCCCAGAATGGTGGTTCCTTTAGTTTATATATTGTACCAAGCCCAGGCTGCTTGTTGGACGGTGGCATGGTTGTTTTGAACATCACAATAAAGAGATTCTGCTAGGTCTTTCTCCCTAGGTGGATGTACCAAGGCATGCCCCAACTGTCTTTTGAAAAGTAAAGGATTGTAGTTGATGCAACCCGTCACTCCAATGAGAGGCACATTTGGGTATTGACCACAGCTGGTTACTATATCTCAACCCCTGGTGTTCTGAGTACACCACCTGATATCTTCTGAAGTAAGGGAAATCATCCTCTTAGCCCAATTCTTTGTCTGATGTGGGTTTAAGAAAGCTTCCATCTTTGGCATATGTTTCATCAATCAACTGTAGAAAAGAGGTGTACAAAATCTTACCAGCCTTCCTCTTTGTTTCTCATTCCTCTGATGAACTGAGTAATAAAAGTCTCCTAACAAGGTGGGAACCGGGTTCTTTAGCATGAAGATGTGGATGGAATTTTTTCTCACAAACTTAGGCTAGTCTGCAAACAAAATGATACCATAAATACTGAGAGCTATGAGAGCACATACAGTTTCCTAATTCCCTTTTGCAGCGTGCTTCGTAGCCTAAGTAATCAAGAAATCCAGATGAAGGCTTGGGATTCCAGCTTTGGAGGCCATGTGTTCATCAATGGTTGTTACTTCCAGATGTAGTGCTTTGGCTATGTCTTCATTCTTTGGAGGAGTCATTTCAGGATTGAAAGGGATTCCTCTTCGGATGGTGTCGCTCCCCGGATTTCCATCCTGGTACAAACGCGAAAGTGGCGCGGAAAAAGAATAGAGTCGCCAGCCAGGCATTTTTATCCCAAAGAAAGGGAATGGTAATGCTGCACAAACCAGAAGAAAGAAAGAGGAAGGACACAGGTCCTACGAACCAAAGAGACTGAGCTCGGGAGTCGGTTACGACCTGGGAAGGTATTAGCACCCAGATCGTCCGCCGTACCCGACGGGATCCACGCTTGCAAAAGAAACTGTTTCAAAGGGTGAGGGTATGAAAACTGCAGCAAAAGAAATGAAAACGAAAAGAAATTGGAGCTGGAAAAGAACTGAAAAGAAAGAAAAGAGAGAAAATGTAGGGAAAATAAAGATTGTGCTCGAACGGGCCCTACCCCGCTGCCTACGTACCTCATCAGGATAATGAGGATCAGAGACGCCGTAGTTCCCCTTACTAGTGGTACTAAAAGGAAATTGCTTGTGAATTAAGGCTTGAACTGCCTATGCCATTGCTCAGGTGTTGCAGACTCGGACGACGAGTCCCTAACCGTCTTGCAAAGTGACAAGTAGGAGCAAGTTCGCGTACAGAGCGAATGAGATGAGAAAAGAATTCCCGAAGGAAAGACGCTTACTGTTTATTTGTGTTTTTTATGAGGCTTTTATGAGTGTGTCACAAGGAAGTGAACTCAAGCTCTTTTCCATGGAATGTGCACCTGTCACTACATTCCAAGATGGAATAATAGAACAAGCACACTCAAGTAAGGAGAAGATCCCCAAAACTTGAACCCAAAGACTAGGACTTAGGCTCACTAACATGTTTACTTATTAAGTGTTTTTGGTTATTTACAAATGAAGAAGTGTTTTTTATGCTTTTCTTTTATGAAGAAGATACCTTAATCAGACTTGTGCATCACAAGGTATACTTGTACTATCCCAAGATGGGAAGACTACAAGCATATCTCATGGGATAAGGCTATAGATCAATGCATCACTTCAAACTTATTAAAGTCTTTTTTAAGATTATGAGATGAGAAGAGAAGAAGAACCAAAAGGATCACAAAAGGAAAAATTCTAAAGGGGGACTAAAATAATCCTAAGTGTTAACATGCATGGATGTCCTAAGGGTTAGTGAGGTTTCTATCCTAATGAAGAAGGAAGAAGAAGAGAAGAAGAGATGAGAAAGGCCTAAGCCCAACAACAAAGAGTTAGTGCACATAAACATAAGAGGAGAAGATGAGAATTGGAGATGTGGAACTCAATTCCCACATCTCACACTTACCAAGCCCCTGCAAGGTTAGTATGCATATAAGTGAAACAAAATGAGCAAGATAACATGCTAACGTCACAAAATCAGAAGTGAAATTGGCACACCACAAAGGAACCCCAAATGAGAAGAAGAAATTGGCACAAGTGCCCTTCTAGGCTTAAAAGAGACCAAAAGGTTCAAAGGAAGCAAAATGGGACAAGGTTCAAGATAAAATCCACAACAAATCAACCAACAATCTAAAAATTCCACAAATGAAACCAAATGATCCTAAAACATGTTTTATCAACTAGACAAAAGGATTTGCAAAGATTCAGAAGTAAACTAGGTTTAATGGAGGCAAGAACACAAGTTAGGACAGCAAACTTACATCACAAGTTACAAGACCAAGACTCAAGAAATAAATTTCTAAAAATTCAGAGAAAATTCACATGAAAAGTACAGTGTCTTAAGAATTCAAAGCAAAAAGAATGAAATCAAAACTAAAAAATATTGAAGACTATGGAAATTAAACAAGGCAGACTGGTCAAGAAAGGAAATAAAAGAAGCTAAGTTAAATGGAGAATTAATTCTGACACGTGGGAAAAGGAAAAAAATAAAATAAAAATATGATAAAATATTAGAGACACAAAATAAGGTTCATGATTTTTTTTGGGATTTTTTGGATGAATAAAACTATTTTAATTAAATGGAAATGAAACTGGATAAAAAGAAAAATTAAATTGACAAAGAAAATAAAAGAAATAGGAATGAGGTGTAGGAAGCAGGTGTTTTGCGTGTAATCTGGATTGGGCTGGAACGAAAGGGGTGCGAATAACACTGGCTTGGGCCCAGCAAGCTTGCTCTGACCACGTTAATTGTGATGGAAATTAGTTGGAATTAATAGAAATAAACTGGAAAAAAAGGGACGCGCACGATTGATCCTGTGGTTGTGGTTGCCAACCTCATTAATTGAGGTGGCACCATGTTGTATTGCCATTGGCTGGACACACGGTAATGCTGTGTGGTATACCACACGGTGAATTAAAAATGAAACAGAATTATTCATGAGAGGGGGACGCCCTTAGGGCCACGTGGCGGGCTTAAGAGCCTTGGATGAGGAAATCCGATGGAGCAAAACAAATTCTGGTGATCGGAGCTAGGGCTCCGGCACCGGAGACCAAACTAGAGGCAAAAATTCACTAAAAAAATGAAAACAAATTGTCCAGATCGACTAAATCAACATCACTGAACTCAAATATGACCTTAAAAATAGTTGAATCTCAATGGATTGGACGGATCGAAGGAAATATAGATTGACCATGAAACTTTAAATCAAGATAACTCATGATATAATGCACCAAAATCAATTCTACAAAGTGCAGCATGATCAGCAAACATCAAGGAACACAAAGCAACTCAATAATTTCATTTCCAGAACATGAAGTTTCAAGTCATACCTGAGATGGAGATCTTGAAATATTGAGATAGAATTCCAACCAATGCGTGCAAATCACTCCTCTTACACCGTAGATGCAAAATAAATGTATCTAAGGCCTTGAAATGGACTGGATCTGAGGTTTCAACACAAGTGGCTTTGAAATGGCAAGCTTCTAATTATATGCTTTAAGCTTGAATGAGTGGTTGATTCTTTATCTATATGATTCACTGATCAAGAATATGGAAGAAGTTTTTGGAGAAAGTGAGAGAATCAAGAGATATGAAGCAAAATGCAAGGTTGCATGAAAGTTGAGAATGAGAGAGATTTCAGATCTGATGCAACCCTAATTCTCTTTGTTGTGACCTCACAAATGAATGCTGAAAGTGTGATAGAAAGTGCACGAATTGGAAATGAGAAAAGTGTGAAGTTGCATAATTTGCACTTAGTGGAATAAGCATGCCATGCTCATGCTCTCTTGGGCCTCTCAGCATGTGTGAGTTTCATTTTCCACCCTTGATTCAAATCCAGTCATTCCTGGCCCTTAGATTCAAGTGTCACACTTGTTTCATGATTTTTGCAAATTTGCATGTTTTGGAGGGATTTTTCAAAGTGCACGAAAATGACCATTTCTTTGGAGAAAATTGGTCCTTATGCAATGTATTTTAAGTTTGAAACAAGTTTGGTCCTGTACCAATTCACAAAAATCAAGTTTGAGCCTTCTTGCATTTGGTGCATTTTTGAAAAAGTGAAATTTGACCTAGGAATGAGGAATTTTCGAAGGCCACCTAGGAAGATCTAGAAATCCGGTGAAAACGTACTTGTAATTTTTGAAAATGGGAGCCCTTACTCTCCAACTTTCATGTTTGACTTTGGTCCATTTGAAGAATTTTTGATCATGTTAAGGCCACTTGAAAATTAGGGCAAAACATGCAAAATTTGGAAAACTTCAAAAACCAACTTTGTACCATTTTTGCAAAACCCCTCAAATCTCCATGATTCTTGAACTTTAGGCATTCCAAACCTCTTATAACATTTCAAGGACCCCTCTTGGCCAAAAAAATTGGGTTAGACCCCTTGAAATTGCACAGTTGACTTTTTATGGGCTCTGTTGACTTTTTCCTTCATCTGCAAGCAACTGAGGCATTGACTGAGCTCCACGTGGAATTTTCTCATGAAATTTGACACATAGGATCCTATTAACATATAGAAGACTTGGACCACAAGAAATGTCCAAAGTTGTGAGATCTTGGTGATTGAATCTCAAACCCTAATTTGGGTGCACTACATAGGAGCTTTGCCTTGTCCTGAGATCTCTGATGATCATGCAATCTTCTGAGCTTTTGCCAATGGACTTGATCTTGTAAATGGAGTGTGGACTCACCATAGAACTTGTACAAACTCATTGGGATCCTTGTCATGGCTTGAAAGGCTTCAAGGAACTCCACAGATGACCATATGCTTAATGCTAGGACATGAGGGATGTTATGCTTCATCTTTCCATGATATGATGCTGAGGAAATGATATGAGTATGATGTATCTAATGTGAAATGATGCTTAAAAAAGAAGAGGGAAAATTTGGGGTGTTACAGCTGCCCTTATTCAATCATCAGTTAATCTGAAATGGACGATAGTACGGGCTATCGACCATTCAAGATAAAATGTGGTTGAATACCAAGAAGACCAGAAATTTGCACTCTGACGAAGAATGCAACACCGGGAAATAAACCCAACCAAATGACGCTCTGGGGACTGCAGGGGAGAAAGAAGCAGACGAGCCTTTTCCAAGTTGAAACTGATATCTGGAGTAAGAATGCGTTGACAGACGAGTCTCCAAAAAATCCTGTGACGCCAGGAGCTGGACATACGAGTCCTCAAATACTTCAAGAATATAAACTGAGACA
Source organism: Lathyrus aphaca (assembly GCA_963966055.1). Lineage (NCBI taxonomy): Eukaryota > Viridiplantae > Streptophyta > Magnoliopsida > Fabales > Fabaceae > Lathyrus > Lathyrus aphaca. The sequence goes on along the minus strand of OZ014519.1, from coordinate 291,170,120 downwards.
GACGAGTCTTCAAACAATCCTGTGACGCCAGGAGCTGGAAATACGGGCCCTCAAAACACTGCACCAACATATGGCTTGAGATAGACGAGTTTCCTTCGGATTTACCTGTTACGCCAGGACCGATAATGCACTAAAGTATGTGGGATAGACATGCAATCAAGGTAGACGAACCTTCTTCATATATTATCCGTGGATATATGGTACAAGACAGACAAGTCTTCTTCGAGCAAACCTGTGACGCCAGGTGCAGCAACCATAATTGGTGCCTGAGACAGACGAGCCTCCTTCAGATTTACCTGTTAAGCCAGGACCGGTAACCATTTCGACATTAATTCCCACTGTCAGGATATGAAACCTCTTCAATGCAGACGAGTATTGGATGATCATCAAGCTAACACAGACGAGTGCCAAAAGTCAATGATACAGACGAGTATCAGACGATGATCCAAGAAACACAGGCGAGCGCTTCAGGAAATGATACAGACGAGTATCAGCAGCTGGTATAGACGAATACCAGAAATTCAAACACAGACGAGCATTTGAAGTAGTCACAAAATTACCAGGATAAACAGCAAGTCCTCACATACAGATATATGCATAACACAGACGAGTGCTGGGGATGATACAGACGAGTATCCAAGCAAAGCAGACGAGCTTCAAATAGGTAAACAGCACAGACGAGTGCTGGAAATGATACAGACGAGTATCCACAAATATCAGGCATACCAAACACAGACGAGTGCTGGAAAGTTGCAGACGAGCAACAGCTGAAAATACATATCAAGGCACAGACGAGTGCAGCAAAGGGTCCAATACAAAACACAGACGAGTGTTAGAAAGTTGCAGACGAGCAACAACATATGATACATCACAACACAGACGAGCATTGAGATGTTGCAGACAAGCAACAACAACAGAGAGTATACACCAAACACAGACGAGTGTTGGAAGATTGCAGACGAGCAATACAACAACTGATATAACCAAACACAGACGAGTGTTTGAAATTGCAGACGAGCAAAACCAAGGTAATCATAAACCACTGCTGGGGAAAGCAAACGAGCAACACCAAAGGACTAACACTGACGGGTGTTGAAAGATGCAGACGAGCTGCAATAAAGCAGTAATACATCCTCGCTGGGGAAAACTCTACTTAGGGATAACACAGACGAGTGTTGAGGATTGCAGACGAGCAACAAACGAATGCCTAATTGGCCATAAGAGTTACAACTCTGTAGGGGAAGACAAGTCAAGAGGTCTGGATACCTAACTCTGACTGAAGTGATAAATACCTGACTATATCATCAAAATACCCAAAAGTATGGCAACTTGCTGGGGAATATTTCACCGACCGAAGTGAAAATCAAATATGAACTTTGTGGGGACAGGATCATCTTCTGACTCAGCTGGGGAAGAGCTTGAACAATACTCTAGCTGGGGAGAGCATCTGCTGATTCAAAGCTCTGAGGGGATATCAGGCTTTCAGTCCCACCTGCTGGGAAGGACTCTTGCTGAGGATAGAATTCTAATAATTCCAACTCTGGTGATGACAGGCTTTCAGATACCTGCTGAGCATACTCCACTGGGGAAGAATGGACTGCTAATTCACTGGGGAAGAAGAAAATACTTGGGCTGCTGCCAAGGCTTAGCTGGAGAAAAAATATCTACTGGAGATATCAGGCTTTCAGATACCTGCTGGGGGAAGGAATCTCTGCTTGGGGAAGAGTAAATTGCTTGAGAGAATGTGACGCCATCCTGCAACCTGCAACAATAGAATACACAAGTGTGCCCCGGGGATTTGCATGGAATTATCTGTTCATCCATCATCACCCGACACTCAAAGAGGGTTACAGTTTCCCTGCATGTCAGTTTTCTTTTCAAAATTATCACCATGTTCAGATGCAATGTTATTTTTGCTGAAAATTCAAGACATTTTGCAAACAAAAATAAACGCACACAGCTTTTTGACTGAATATTCTTTTTATTGAATGGCCTCTGAATAGGAAAAGATTTTACATCAGGAAGCAACCACCTGGAAAGAGGTAGCTACCATAAAATAGAGAAAAGAAACTATCCTAATGGCAATGTACACGACATTCCAATGAGTTCCATTTCTGCTATGACCTGCATGTCTTCGGGACTCTCCATTCTGCTTTGGCTTTCTGAGAGGACGAGGGGACTGTTTCCCATCCTTTTGATATTGTCAAGTTGTACGAAACGATGACGTGGTTCAGATAACTCGGATCGCAGTTGTTCGCTTATTCCCTTGTTTTGCGTGGATCGCCCTTTCGGGTTTTTGATCCACCGGGTTACCCTTTTTTTCCTGAGCTGTCCAATGCGGCTTTTCAACTCAGCGGGTGTACATATTTTTTTATTTTTTTCCCTAATTTTTTCCCGAGCTTTTTATTCTGTTTTTAGCTCGCCGGGATGCCCTTTTTTTGCCTGGACTATAATTCTGTTTTTGTGTCCAGTGGGTCTCTTTATGCGAAGTATTTTTTAACTGCATCCGAGTTAACAGGGGACTGGAAGTCATCTCCATCCATAGTGGTGAGCATCAGTGCTCCTCCTGAAAAGACTTTCTTCATTATGAATGGTCCTTCGTAGTTTGGGGTCCACTTGCCCCTGTGATCTGATCCTAGAGGAACGATCCTCTTCAACATAAGCTTTCCCACTTGATACTCTTGAGTACGTACTCGTTGGTCGAATGCACGCTTCATTCTCCTCTGATAAAGCTGACCATGACAGATAGCCGCTAATCTCTTTTCCTCAATTAGACATAGCTGATTGTAACGAGCACGCACCCATTCAGCCTCATCCAGCTTAACATCCATCATCACACGCAATGAAGGAATCTCTACTTCAACAGGCAGGACTGCTTCCATTTCAAACACCAGAGAGAAGGGAGTTGCCCTTGTTGACGTCCTGAACGACGTTCGGTATCCATGCAAAGAAAATGGTAACATCTCATGCCAATCTTTGTAAGTGACAACCATTTTCTGCACAATCTTTTTAATATTCTTGTTAGCTGCCTCTACCGCACCATTCATCTTTGGTCGGTAAGGAGAAGAATTGTGGTGTTGTATCTTGAAGTCCCGACACAAGTCTGCCATCATCTTGTTGTTGAGATTAGAACCATTGTCAGTAATGATTCTTTCAGGCACTCCATATCTGCATATGATATCTCTTTTCAGAAATCTTGCCACCACTTGACGAGTGACGTTGGCATAAGATGCTGCTTCTACCCATTTGGTAAAGTAATCAATCGTGACCAAGATGAAGCGATGACCATTTGAAGTAGTTGGCTCTATCTTCCCGATCATGTCAATGCCCACATAGAAAAGGGCCAAGGAGATGACATGACGTTGAGCGGGCATGGAGGAACATGCACTTTGTCTGCATAAATCTGGCATTTATGGCACTTACAAGCGAATGAACAACAGTCTGCATCCATTGTCATCCATTAATACCCTGATCTCAGCAATTTCTTTGCCATAGCATGCCCTCCTGCATGGGTACCGAAAGATCCTTCGTGGACTTCCTGCATCAACAGGCTTGCTTCGTGTCTATCCACGCATCTGAGCAAGACCATGTCGAAGTTTCTCTTGTACAAAACCCCGTCTGTGTTCAAGAAGAAGCTAGCAGCAAGTCGCCTCAAGGTCTTCTTATCATTGGAAGATGCCCCAGCTGGGTCTTCTTGCTTTTCTAGGAATAACTTGATATCAAAATACCAAGGTTTCTTGTCAGACACGGAGTCTACAGAGAAGGCATGAGCTGGAGCGTCAAACCTGGATATGTCAATTATGGGCACATGATTCCAACACAAGACTTTGATTGACGAAGAGAGAGTGGCCAATGCATCGGCAAACTGATTTTCATCACGTGGTATGTATTGAAGTTTAACTGTCGTGAAGAACGTCAACAGTTTTCTAGCATAATCCCGATATGGAATTATATGCTCTTGATGCGTATACCACTTGTCGGTAACTTGGTTAATAACGAGGGCTGAATCTCCGAATATATCGAGGTTCTTAATCCGAAGATTAATTGCCTCCTCTATTCCCATTATACATGCCTCGTATTCCGCTTCATTGTTGGTGCAGCCAAATGTAATTCTGGCAGCGAAGGGTAAGTGAACACCTTCAGGAGTAATGAGTACGACACCAACTCCACGACCATTGATATTGACGGCCCCATCAAACATCAACTTCCATTTGGATTCAGGGTCTGGCCCCTCCTCCGGAAGTGGTTCCTCATAATCGTTTGCTTTGAGGTACATGATGTCCTCATCAGGGAAATCAAACTTCATTGGCTGATAATCATCCTCAAGAGGTTGTTGTGCAAGGTAATCCGACAATACACTTCCCTTGATGGCTTTCTGAGAAGTATATTGGATGTCGTATTCAGTTAAAATCATCTGCCACCTAGAAACCCTTCCGGTCAACGCTGGTTTCTCAAAGATGTACTTGACAGGATCCATTTTGGAAATGAGCAGTGTGGTATGAGTCAACATGTACTGCCTCAGTCGGCGAGCAGCCCATACTAAAGCGCAACAAGTTTTCTCGAGCAGTGAATATCGGGATTCATAGTCGGTAAACTTTTTGCTAAGGTAATAAATAGCGTACTCTTTTCGACCAGACTCGTCATGTTGGCCTAGAACACACCCCATTGACCCTTCTAGCACAGTCAAGTACATGATTAATGGTCTTCCATCCACTGGAGGCATTAGAATTGGAGGCTCCTGCAAATATTCTTTTATTTTGTCGAAAGCTCTTTGGCAGTCATCGTTCCACCTGACCGTTTTCTCTTTTCTTAGCAATTTGAATATTGGTTCGCACGTGGCAGTTAGATGAGATATGAACCGAGAAATGTAGTTCAACCTCCCTAAAAACCCGCGCACTTCTTTTTCTGTCTTCAGTGCAGGCATATCTTGAATAGCTTTTACTTTAGTAGGATATACCTCAATTCCTCTTTGACTTACAATGAAACCCAGTAGTTTCCCGGAACGCACTCCGAAAGTGCACTTGTTTGGGTTCAACCTTAGCTTGTACTTGATCAGTCTATCAAACAGCTTCTTCAGGTTGACCAGATGCTCCTCTTCGTCTCGGGACTTCACAATCATATCATCCACACAACACTCAATCTCCTTGTGAATCATTTCATGGAACAATGTGACCATCGCCCGTTGATAAGTTGCCCCGACGTTCTTCAAACCAAAGGGCATGACCTTATAGAAGAATGTACCCCACTGGGTAATGAACATTGTATTCTCCATGTCTTCGGATGCCATCTTTATCTGATTATAACCGGAGAAGCCATCCATGAAGGAAAACACCGAGAATTGAGCAGTATTATCCACCAACACATCAATGTGTGGCAACGGAAAATCATCTTTTGGGCTTGCTCTGTTCAAATCCCGGTAGTCAACGCACATCTGGACCTTGCCGTCCTTCTTCGGTACGGGTACAATGTTAGCTACCCAAGGTGGATAACTAGTTACAGCAAGGAAACCGGCACCCTATTGCTTTTGAACGTCCTCTTTGATCTTCATCGCCATGTCAGGACGAGTTCTTCTCAATTTCTGCTTCACAGGAGGACAGTCCTCTCTTAGAGGTAGCTTATGCATCACGATGTCGGTATCCAACCCTGGCATATCTTGATATGACCAAGCAAATATATCCACATACTCTTTCAGCATACTGATCAGCTCTTTCTTGACGTCGGCATGCAGACTGGCCCCAAAATTGATTTCCTTCTTTGCATCTTCACTGCCAATGTTGATGATCTCAATCTCTTCTTGATGAGGCTGAATAACCCGTTCCTCTTGTTTCAACAATTTGACCAATTCTTCAGGGAGGTCACAGTCTTCCTCGACCCCTTCATCAGCTTGGTAGACTGGATTGTCAAAGTCATGCATAGTCATAGCAGGAACGTTATCCGTGGAATCCGGATGATCAACACTGCACAGATGATGTGCTTATTCAGAATATGCTTATTTTGAAAAAGAGACGCTAACACAAAACAGAAAGAAAAACACATTGCCATTTTTATATTTTTTGTGAAAAAGTTTAAAAACAAAGAAAGAGAACACAGTTTGTCTGAAAATGTCCTTTTATTTCATAGAAAAATAAGATGCAATACAAAACATGGTGGCCCAATACAATGGATCCAAGCATCTTGGGCAGAATGCTGGATTTGACAATGCAGTATGCTAATAAAAGGAAACAAAATAATTACTCTGAGAGCCAGGTGACTTGAACAATGTCTTCAGCAGACCAGTTTATTAGCTCCTCGCCGGGCATACACGGGTGTATCCAATTGTCCAGTCACCGTCACTATCCCTATCTTGGCTTGCTGTACAGATCTGATTGCGGTCGAGCAACCCAACACTTGTGAATGTGATAGCTTTACCACTTGGAGTAGATCCACCAGGCTGGTACCCTAAGCCAAACTTATCATCTTTCTTTTCTAGCTCCAACAGCTTGCCCCAGCCTTGGGCACTGCCTGATTGAACAACCTCTTTTGCTTCTCTGTAGGAGTGGATGGATGTACCCTCCTTCTCAATGCTCTTCTCCACAGGAATCAATATACTGGCGTTGACTGCTTCAAAGGCTTGGCATAAAGTCTCATGGATTTCTCCATCCATCTCTACATACTTGAACGTCGACAAGTGGCTTACAAATATGTCCTCCTCTCCACAAACTGTAATGACCTGGCCGTCAACTACATATTTAAGCTTCTGATGTAGGGTTGAGGTGACAGCTCCAGCAGCATGTATCCACGACTGTCCCAACAAACAGCTATATGCAGGCTGGATGTCCATAACATAGAAAACACTTTTGAAGACTTGAGAGCCTATCTTTATGGGCAGCTCAACCTCTCCAAAAACTAATCTCCTCGAACCATCAAACGCCTTGACAATCAGATCACTTGGCCTCAGGACTATCCCTTCAACATTAAGCTTCATCAGTGCCTTCTTCGGAAGCACATTCAAGGAAGAGCCTGTGTCTACAAGAACATGTGACAGCACAACGCCCTTGCACTCCATAGTGATATGTAGTGCTTTGTTGTGGTTTCTGCCCTCCGAAGTGAGGTCTCTGTCAGTAAAGCTTAAGCCATGGCTTGCATTGACACTTCCTACAACAGGTTCAAGTTGGTTGACAGTGATCTCCTGAGCAACATAAGCCATTTGTAGGACTTTCAGTAAGGCCTCTTTGTGTGCGGGAGAACATATCAGCAGTGATAAGATGGAAATCTTTGAAGGTGTCTGGTTCAGCTGATCAACCACCTTATAGTCACTCTTTTTGATAATCCTCATGAATTCCTCGACCTCTTTTTCAAATGTACCCTTCCCAACAAAAGGAGTAGTTGACTCATCATTCACAGCGTGCTTTCCTTTGGCCTTGGACGAAGCCTCCGCCTCAGGATCCCCTCTCAGCACAGGGGGAGCGAATAACCGACCACTTCTGGTGAAACCCCCAACTCCTCTGACATTCTCTACAGTCGGGTCAGCAGCAACAACCTTGCTCTCAATCTTCTGCCCAGCTACATATACATCTGAGCCATAATGCCAGGGAATCGCTTTATCGTTTGTGTACGGAACAGGCCCAGGTACGGTGATAGTTACGGGACTAATCTCAGGAGTATAGATTGTAACAGGCTCTCTTCTGACAAGCATGTCAGCTTCATCATAGAAAATAGTAATGGTTGACACGTCATCAGCTTCATCATTACCAACTTTACTGAACTGCAAGGATTCATCATCAATCAAACCTTGCAAACCCATCTTCAGCTTTTTACATCCATTCTCTGAACTAAGACATTCTTCACAATCAAAACAGCAACCAGGAAACACTTGACCATTCAGCAGTCTCTCTTTCACTCCCCTCAAAGGAGTCTTCACTTCATCAGTACTCAACACCAGACTCAATTTGTCACCACCCTCAACAGCATTACCTCTTGCCCCTCCATGATTCGGCATAGGGTTCGAATTAACGTTCGGCGGTGGTGCAAAGTTGATTGCTTTGGAATCTATAAGATCCTGAACCTTGTGATGCAAAGCCCTGCACTTCTCAGTCGAGTGCTCATGTGCTCCAGAGTGGAAAGCGCATCGTGCATTGACATCATAACCCATTGGAATCTCTCTAGGAGGTGGTGGTGCCAAAGTTCTCAGTTGAATCAGGTTCAAATCTAGCAGTCTTGGAAGTAGAGCAGCATAAGTCATAAGGATAGCCTCAATCACCCTATTAGCCGTGCGAGTTTGCCTTGGCTGATACTGTCTCTGCTGATAGTTGTTACGAGGTTGTTGTTGTTGTTGATGTTGTTGTGGAGGAGGTTGCATCTGTTGCACTGGAGCTGCAGGAATTGTGACAGCTGCCACATGCTCATAAGGTCTTCTATAACCACGGCCCCAACCTCGGCTGAATACAGCATTCGTCTCACCCTCTCTTCTTCTAGGAGGTCCACTGAAAGCTTTCCTCGCACCATTTGAGCTACTAGCACTTAGGTCTTGGATCTTCCCCATCTTCAGCAAGGACTCAACCCTCTCTCCGACAATAACAATATCGTTGAATTTGGTGGCAGAACTGGAAGCCAACCTTTCAAGAAACACACCCTGCAAAGTACCCATAAACATGTCAGCCATTTCGTTCTCAAGCAGCGGTGGTTGTACTCTGGCAGCGAGCTGGCACCACCTCTGAGCATACTCTTTAAAACCTTCTTTAACAGTCTGAGCCATGTGCTGCAATTGCGTGCGGTTTGGAGCCATGTCGATATTATATTGATATTGTCTCATAAAGGCTTCAGCTAGATCCTTCCAACTCTTGATATTGACTCTGCTAAGCTTCATGTACCATTCCAGCGAAGCTCCAACCAAGTTGTCTTGAAAATAATACATCCAGAGTTTCTCATCATCCGTGTGAGCAGCAATTCTCCCAACAAATGATTGAAGATGGGTCTTCGGGCATGCAGTGCCATTATACTTCTCAAAGGTTGGAACTTTGAACTTGTATGGGATCCTGACCCCAGGAACCAAGCCCAAATCTGTTATGTCAAATCCCAAAGAAATCTGGGATTGAATAACTCTGATTTGCTCAGCCATTTCCTCAAACCTCTTGTTCATCTCAGCTCCTTGACCTTCAGCTTCGTCCAAGAGAGTGAACTTGTCGTCATGATTATCCATCTGAATATTATTCAACCCGTCATTGATTATTGTCACCCCTGGTTGAGCAATAGGGATTTCAACCTGACGTGCGCCCGCACCGGTACGATTATCAGCAGCAGCAGCAACAGCAGTGTTGTTCCTGGGTTGATTATTCTCAATCATCTCCCGCAGACGCTCTTGGTTCTGACCCATGCTGGCCATCACAGTCATAAAGTTATCCATTCTCAGTCTAAGATCTGCCAAGTCTGCTTGCATCTGGTCCATGACTCGCTCTCTGTTGATCTTGGTTGGATATCTATGTGCTGCTGGATGTTATAGTGCCTGAAACACAAACCACATTAGTAACTGAGACACTACCTACAAAACAAACAAACAGGTTATATGCAATGCAATGTAACTGTTCATGTTCCCAAGTTTAAAGCATTTGACATGCCCCAGTTCTGGCATCTGTTCTCAGACAATCACTTTCAGTGTTAGCTTTCAAACTTTCTCTTTGATGAATGTTCAGACATTAGCAGTATCAGACAAACGAGTCTTGCACATTAATACTATATATGAACAAACCACTGCAGGCTAAAAGTCAGAATAACACCAGAAATAATCCCCGGAGGGTTACAAGCCAGTACATGACATAAAGACAAAAGAAATAAAAGCAAGACTCCTACAACAAGCCTGTAGGTAGTCTAAAAAATAAACTAAGCTAAGGACCCCGGCTCTGCCACCTCTGCCCTGCTCTTCTTGACACCCGCTCTTAGCTTGACCTCCTCAATCTCTCTCCTTGCTTCCTCCAGAGCTAACTGACTTTGTGCTAGCTGTTGGGTCTTTTCCCTCCGGATGGTATGGACCTGCTCCACTTCCTCCTTCTTGAAAGCCATCTGAACTTCAGAGAACTCCTCTTTCTCTCTGAATTTTTTCTGCTCTTCCTCCCTTTGTCCTTGCAGCCAAGCAATGGATTGACGAGCATCTTTGAGAGTCTTTAGAGTCTTCTTGTGCCCAACTTCTCTTTGGGCTTCCATCATACCCAACCTGTGGAAATGGGCTTCTCTACCAGCAAAGTCCTTCTCTTTGGCTTCTAGAGAGGATTGGAGCTTCTGCAGCTTGTCTTCAGCTTCATTCTTGGCCCTGTTGGCTTGATGGTACAGGCTTACCATCTTAGTATTCTCCACTCTAACCTCATGCAGTTGAGCTTCTAGCTTCTTGTACTCTTCACGGGAAACAGTACTGCTCTGACTAGGCACTTCTCTTGGATAAAGTGGAGCCTCAACTGAAAAAGGCATGAGAACTGCTTCTACATGACTTTGCAACCATGGAGCATATGGTGGATACGTCTTAGGATCAACTCGGACGAAGTCTTTCTTACCCTTTCTTATCCTGTGAGCCCAGGCCTGGACTGCTTGTTGAACTAACTCTTTGTTTCCTTCAATAGGAAAGAACAAAGATTCAGCCAATCCTTCCATCTGAGGAGGATCTTTCAAAGGGTAGCCAAACTGCTTCCTGGCTAATGATGGATAGTAACTGATGAGACCTTTTCTTCCCAACAAAGGTACTCCAGCAAACCTTCCGCAACTGACCAGCAACTCTTTACCTAGCAGGTCCCTATCATATCCCCAAGCAATATCTTCAACAGTCAACCCCATCAACCTTCTGGACCATCTCCATTCATCCCTCATCTCTTTGAAGGCACCTGACTTAGGCAACTGTCTAACAAACCACTCAGCAAATAAAGGAGCACAACAGACTACTGGACCACCCCTACCCTTCTCATTTCTATAAAGAACACTGTAGTAGAAGTCACCCAATAGAGTAGGCACTGGATTGCCTTTTAAAAAGATTGAGATCACTTCTAAGCTGACAATCTCTTTCTCTCCTAGAAACCGGCTGGACCCATACACCATAAATGCAAGCAAAGCACCAAAGTCATTCCACTTAGCCTCTGTAGCATACTTCTCAGCCTCTGGGATGATCACACTCCAGGGTAGCCCTTTACCTTCACTCTCTTGCAGAGCCTTCCTGACTGAAGTAGCTGGAAACCTACAAACCTTGGCTATGTCTTCATCTTTAAGCACAACCTCTGACCCGTAGAATGGCAATGTCTCTCTGACTGGCACATTCAGCATGCTGGAGATCTCTTCCAATGTCGGAGCTAAGATGTAACCTGGAAAAACAAAGCAACGCAGCAGAGGATCATAAAATTGCAACAGGGTATGCAGACTGTCCTTCTGGTCTGCAGTGGGCTTGTCCACAAACTTCAGTATCTGGCCATATCTTTTCTTGAAATTGCCCAAGACTTGATCATTCATCAGACCTGCTAACTTCTGAACACTTCTAACTTCAGGCTGAAGAAAAGTATAATGCACATTCTTTTTCCTTGGAACTCTTCTAATTTCTGCCATGGAGATAAGATTACGAGAACTGGGAGCTGATTAAGAACAATGACCTGAAAAATGGGAAACATAAACAGTTAATGCAAAGAATGATGCAAATGCAATGCAATGCAAGCATATGATCAACTGGGACCATCTGAACTGGACACTGACAAGGGCCCCTCTGAATAACTGGTAAACCAAAAGTCCACTGAGTCACACTCTCTGATAATCACAACTCTCTGAAGAAGATCTCAGGACCACAATATCAAGAATACCAGAACAAGAACTCCAGATAACCAGCATCAAGAAAACCAGAACTCCAGAACCATAGAACCATAGGACCAAAGATCATAATCACAGGACCACTGATAATAACAAGAACCACTGAATAGATGAGTGTATGTTGAGGTCAAGGGTTCCTGCACACCTGTAAACCCCTCCCAATCTCACTGGTAAAAGGCTTCGGGTCAGACATCACGGACTCTAAAAGCCGAATAGCAATAATACTGTCACCATCTCCGAGAAATGGCTCATGACCAAATCAGGTAATCAATTTGGCATTATATACTACGCAGGGAGGCCTCAGCTGAGTCCAGGACACAAGGTCATCCTATGCGATCTCCAGGTGGGCCCTCGGATGCGAATGGGTTTGCCACAAAATATGGGCTGCCACTGTCATCACTAAAGAGGGATATTTCCACAAGGTTCTCAATGATCGGTCCCCAGCTACACATAATTGTCAGGGTTATGTAATGAGAGAGGAAGATCCCCAAATCAAGACATTTCCAAGACAATCGCAAACTGGGCGTGGAACTCACTACTACCCCCATGACAAGATCTCATGAGGCCAAAGTGGAACCACTCTAAGTCCTATGGTGCACTCGAGCCGGGTACTTGGCTCATCCTCTCAAGAACAAGTAACACCCATCCCACCAAACAGAAAACCAGTCCAGACAATCCAGTATATATACATGATGCGGAAAATAAAGACTGAAAATTGTAAATAAAGCTGTAATAAATAAAATACAACAAGCCACATCAAACAAACATCACCCAATGAAACAGCAACACAAAAGCGCTAGGAGAGACTCACAGGGGAACCAGAGATCTCTGGTGTGCAATCCCCAGCAGAGTCGCCAGTTGTCGCTCCCCGGATTTCCTTCCTGGTACAAACGCGAAAGTGGCGCGGAAAAAGAATAGAGTCGCCAGCCAGGCATTTTTATCCCAAAGAAAGGGAATGGTAATGCTGCACAAACCAGAAGAAAGAAAGAGGAAGGACACAGGTCCTACGAACCAAAGAGATTGAGCTCGGGAGTCGTTTACGACCTGGGAAGGTATTAGCACCCAGATCGTCCGCTGTACCCGACGAGATCCACGCTTGCAAAAGAAACTGTTTCAAAGGGTGAGGGTATGAAAACTGCAGCAAAAGAAATGAAAACGAAAAGAAATTGGAGCTGGAAAAGAACTGAAAAGAAAGCAAAGAGAGAAAATGTAGGGAAAATAAAGATTATGCTCGAACGGGACCTACCCCGCTGCCTACGTACCTCATCAGGATAATGAGGATCAGAGACGCCGTAGTTCCCCTAACTAGGGGTACTAAAAGGAAATTGCTTGTGAATTAAGGCTTGAACTGCCTATGCCATTGCTCAGGTGTTGCAGACTCGGACGACGAGTGCGTAACCGTCTTGCAAAGTGACAAGTAGGAGCAAGTTCGCGTACAGAGCGAATGAGATGATAAAATAATTCCCGAAGGAAAGACGCTTACTGTTTGTTTGTGTTTTTTATGAGGCTTTTATGAGTGTTTCACAAGGAAGTGAACTCAAGCTCTTTTCCATGGAATGTGCACCTGTCACTACATTCCAAGATGGAATAATAGAACAAGCACACTCAAGTAAGGAGAAGATCCCCAAAACTTGAACCCAAAGACTAGGGATTAGGCTCACTAACTTGTTTACTTATTAAGTGTTTTTGGTTATTTACAAATGAAGAAGTGTTTTTTATGCTTTTCTTTTATGAAGAAGATACCTTGACCAGACTTGTGCATCACAAGGTATACTTGTACTATCCCAAGATGCGAAGACTACAAGCATATCTCATGGGATAAGGCTATGGATCAATGCATCACTTCAAACTTATTAAAGTGTTTTTTAAGATTATGAGATGAGAAGAGAAGAAGAACCAAAAGGATCACAAAAGGAAAATTTTTAAAGGGGGACTAAAATAATCCTAAGTGTTAACATGCATGGATGTCATAAGGGTTAGTGAGGTTTCTATCCTAATGAAGAAGGAAGAAGAAGAGAAGAAGAGATGAGAAAGGCCTAAGCCCAACAACAAAGAGTTAGTGCACATAAACATAAGAGGAGAAGATGAGAATTGGAGATGTGGAACTCAATTCCCACATCTCACACTTACCAAGCCCCTGCAAGGTTAGTATGCATATAAGTGAAACAAAATGAGCAAGATAACATGCTAACATCACACAATCAGAAATGAAATGGTATGCACATATGCACAATGCAAATGTAACTCAAAGAAATGAGGAGAAGAAACTTACAACTCAAAATGATGCAACATGAATACATATGAAAACAAATGCACACTCATGAAATATGCAAAGCAAAATGCACAAAATGGGAACACAAAGTTCACAACCAGAACCAAAACAAGATGAAGAATGGCCTAGGAAGCCAACAAGTTGAATAGAAAAGAGGTACAAGGCTAAACAATACCAAAATGGAAGCAAAAGAAACCATAAGATGAAGTGAAAACACTTAAGGAAACAAATGACTTAAAGAAGAAGAAAACACAAAAATTCAGAAGACACAAACCCTATCCTAGGACCAGGAAGGTACCCACACCCCAAAGGAACCCCAAATGAGAAGAAGAAATTGGAACAAGTTCCCTTCTAGGCTTAAAAGAGACCAAAAGGTTCAAAGGAAGCAAAATGGGACAAGGTTCAAGATAAAATCCACAACAAATCAACCAACCATCTAAAAATTCCACAAATGAAACCAAATGATCCTCAAACATGTTATATCAACTAGACAAAAGGATTTGCAAAGATTCAGAAGCAAACTAGGTTTAATGGAGGCAAGAACACATGTTAGGACAGCAAACTTACATCACAAGTTACAAGACCAAGACTCAAGAAATAAATTTCTAAAAATTTAGAGAAACATCACATGAAAAGAACAATGTCTTAAGAATTCAAAGCAAAAAGAATGGAATCAAAACACAAAATATTGAAGACTATGGAAATTAAACAAGGCAGACTGGTCAAGAAAGGAAATAAAAGAAGCTAAGTGCAATGGAGAATTAATTCTGACGCGTGGGAAAAGGAAAAAAATAAAATAAAAATATGATAAAATATTAGAGACACAAAATAAGGTTCATGATTTTTTTTGGGATTTTTTGGATGAATAAAACTATTTTAATTAAATGGAAATGAAACTGGATAAAAAGAAAAATTAAATTGAGAAAGAAAATAAAAGAAATAGGAATGAGGTGTAGGAAGCAGGTGTTTTGCGTGTAATCTGGATTGGGCTGGAACGAAAAGGGGTGCGAATAACACTGGCTTGGTCCCAGCAAGCTTGCGATGACCACGTTAATTGTGATGGAAATTAGTTGGAATTAATAGAAATAAACTGGAAAAAAGGGACGCGCACGATTGATCTTGTGGCTGTGGTTGCAAACCTCATTAATTGAAGTGGCACCATGTTGTATTGCCATTGGCTGGACACACGGTAATGATGTGTGGTATACCACACGGTGAATTAAAAATGAAACAGAATTATTCATGAGAGGGGGACGCCCTTAGGGCCACGTGGCGGGCTTAAGAGCCTTGGATGAGGAAATCTGATAGCTGTTGTTCATATTTTTCCCTTAGAAACCCTAGATGGAGCAAAACAAATTCTGGTGATCGGAGCTAGGGCTCCGGCACCGGAGACCAAACTAGAGGCAAAAATTCACTAAAAAAATGAAAACAAATAGTCCAGATCCACTAAATCAACATCACTGAACTCAAATATGACCTTAAAAATAGCTGAATCTCAATGGATTGGACGGATCAAAGGAAATAAAGATTGACCATGAAACTTTAAATCAAGATAACTCATGATATAATGCACCAAAATCAATTCTACAAAGTGCAGCATGATCAGCAAACATCAAGGAACACAAAGCAACTCAATAATTTCATTTCCAGAACATGAAGTTTCAAGTCATACCTGAGATGGAGATCTTGAAATATTGAGATAGAATTCCAACCAATGTGTGCAAATCACTCCTCTTACTCCTTAGATGCAAAATAAATGTATCTAAGGCCTTGAAATGGACTGGATTTGAGGTTTCAACACAAGTGGCTTTGAAATGGCAAGCTTCTAATTATATGCTTTAAGCTTGAATGAGTGGTTGATTCCTTATCTATATGATTCACTGATCAAGAATATGGAAGAAGTTTTTGGAGAAAGTGAGAGAATCAAGAGATATGAAGCAAAATGCAAGGTTGCATGAAAGTTGAGAATGAGAGAATGAGAGAGATTTCAGATCTGATGCAACCCTAATTCTCTTTTTTGTGACCTCACAAATGAATGCTGAAAGTGTGATAGAAAGTGCACGAATTGGAAATGAGAAAAGTGTGAAGTTGCATAATTTGCACTTAGTGGAATAAGCATGCCATGATCATGCTCTCTTGAGCCTCTCAGCATGTGTGAGTTTCATTTTCCACCCTTGATTCAAATCTAGTCATTCCTGGCCCTTAGATTCAAGTGTCACACTTGTTTCATGATTTTTGCAAATTTGCATGTTTTGGAGGGATTTTTCAAAGTGCACGAAAATGACCATTTCTTTGGAGAAAATTGGTCCTTATGCAATGCATTTTAAGTTTTAAACAAGTTTGGGCCTATACCAATTCACAAAAATCAAGTTTGAGCCTTCTTGCATTTGGTGCATTTTTGAAAAAGTGAAATTTGCCTTAGGAATGAGGAATTTTCGAAGGCCACCTAGGAAGATCTAGAAATCCGGTGAAAACGTACTTGTACTTTTTGAAAATGGGAGCCCTTACTCTCCAACTTTCATGTTTGACTTTGGTCCATTTTAAGAATTTTTGATCATGTTAAGGCCACTTGAAAATTAGGGCAAAACTTGCAAAATTTGGAAAACTTCAAAAACCAACTTTGTACCATTTTTGCAAAACCCCTAAAATCTCCATGATTCTTGAACTTTAGGCATTCCAAACCTCTTATAACATTGCAAGGACCCGTCTTGGGCAAAAAATTTGGGTTAGACCCCTTGAAATTGCACAGTTGACTTTTTATGGGCTCTGTTGACTTTTTCCTTCATCTGCAAGCAACTGAGGCATTGACTGACCTCCACGTGGAATTTTCTCATGAAATTTGACACATAGGATCCTCTTAACATATAGAATACTTGGACCACAAGAAATGTCCAAAGTTGTTAGATCTTGGTGATTGAATCTCAAACTCTAATATGGGTGCACTGCATAGGAGCTTTGCCTTGTCCTGAGATCTCTGATGATCATGCAATCTTCTGAGCTTTTGCCAATGGACTTGATCTTGTAAATGGAGTGTAGACTCACCATAGGACTTGTACAAACTCATTGGGACCCTTGTCATGGCTTGAAAGGCTTCAAGGAACTCCACAGATGACCATATGCTTGATGCTAGGACATGAGGGATGTTATGCTTCATCTTTCCATGATATGATGCTGAGGAAATGATATGAGTATGATGTATATGATGTTACATGATGCTTAAAAAAGAAGAGGGAAAATTTGGGGTATTACAGATGGGGATATCCAACAACATGGAATACTCTTCCAGCAACGGACCTATCTGGAAGTATGGGAAAGTGAAACAACGGAGGGGAGGGTAATAAAACTGAAGACAAGTGTGAATCATGCTCCTTTGCACTGTATCCAGGTCCATGATTATGCCCAAGATTCCACCGTAACTTTCTCTGAACAAAGGTACATGATCAGGTGTAATGAGGGCTTGTATCTGTTTAATGCCTGCTAAAGGATACTCAAAGAAATGATAGGTGCTGTTGCTTTTCCTTGTTGAATCCATTTTGAAGATGTGTGCTGAAGGAGATAACTGGAGAAGTGTTGTAGTCAATAGGCTGAGCAGAAGAACAGTCAAAACCAAACCAAGAAAAGTGGATACCCTGTAAAACAAATAGACAAATGTCAGATATCATGAAATATGATGCATGATGATGATATGCAAGGTTTTGTGATCATGTGCTAGATTATCAGTCATCCTTTAGTAGAATCCTTGAGTGTCTAGAGTTTCATATGGAGGTTTGAGAACCAGTAACCGGGTGGGGGACTCAAATAAAGAGTCTACAGTCCAGGGTTACAAAGAATCAGTCCAAAAATAGTATAACCTTATAAACATTCTCCAGTAGCAAGGTATGATGAGGTCAAGGGTTCCTGTAAACCTATAAACATCCCAGCCCTCTCACATGTATGTACTAGAACAAGGATCCTTAGGTTCAGATTTATTATGAGAAGAGAAAACACATCTAACCCGGAGGGTACAATTCTTACCTTAATCATAAAGAATCCTTCCCTAATTCACCTCAGATGCTGAAGGTCATCTAAAAAGGTCATCCAGACTTAGAAGACTTCCCAGATAGCTCTAGCACTACAGGAGATCCGTAGCACAGAGTTCTCAAAAGGAAACCCATGTCTGAACCGTGTTTTCATATTCCCGCACCAGACCGAAATGGAATGGGAAAGAATACGAAACCACTCTAATCCTATGTGTCACTCGGGCCTTTGTATTGAGCCTTTCTCACTAGGATACCCCACCCACCAATGTAAACCAAAATCCAGCACAGTGATGCAAAAATAATATTGAAATGCAGAAAGCAGTAAACGAAAGCGATAAAACAATGCGATAATTAAAGTTGTACAGAAAGCTATAAATAAAGCAAAAACACAAACACGTATACACATAACACCCCCGTAAATACAAACAAACAAGAGCTAGGAGAAACCCTATTAGGAACTCAGAAACTCTGGTTGCAAAGTCCCCAGCAGAGTCACGAAGCTGCCGCTCCTCGGACTTTCGTCCCGGTGAAAACGCAAACTGTCGGCGAGAACGGTCGGATGGTGAAGGTTGGGGTTGAATAGAGTCTTCAGCTAGGATTTTTTATCCCGAAGGAAAGGTAATGTTGCATAAACCTAGAAGGATATTGATATAACGGTTACGAACCAAAGAGACTGGGTAAGGGGGTTGGTTACGACCTAGGAAGGTATTAGAACCCAGATCATCCGTCGTACTGAGTAAGGGGGTTGGTTATGACGGGATCCACGGTTACTTGATTGTGTTATAAAAAGGGGGGAAGTGTATGTGCTAATAGTGTATAAAGAGATGGATGTACAAAGAATGGGAGCTCAAAATTGGGGCTAAGAAAGGAAAGCTAGAAAGAGGAGAGAGGGGAGACCTGGGGACTTTTGTTCCATAACCGTTAGGTTATGCCTACGTATCCTCGTGTGCAATG
The DNA here is from genome assembly GCA_963966055.1 of Lathyrus aphaca. NCBI lineage: Eukaryota > Viridiplantae > Streptophyta > Magnoliopsida > Fabales > Fabaceae > Lathyrus > Lathyrus aphaca. The sequence continues at coordinate 291,151,067 of OZ014519.1, read as the reverse complement.
AGGAAGTCAGAACACCGTAGTTCGACTCAGAGAGACTTGGAGTTATGGTGTGAACTGCTTGCTTGTCTATGCTCAAGTGTATGACTCGTCTGGCTCGAGTGCTAACTCTCTTGCATTAGACAGGAGAAGCGAGTTCTCGTTTTCAGAGTGAGTGTGATGAGAAAAGAATCCCAGAGGAGACGTTTATTGTTTGTTTTTGTGTTTTTCAGTTTTTTATTGTTTTTTTGGTGTTTTGCCTTGGATAATGAGCTTAAGTCTTAATCAAGGATTGTAAACTCATTATATCACCCCTGATTAGGGATAATGAGTATACTTAAGTATGAGATGAATATCTCAACTTAATTACCCTAATGATACAGGATTGAGATCATTAACCTACTTGTAATTATTAAGTGTTTTTTGGATTTTTATTTTGTGTTAAGTAATGAGTTTAATCTCTAATCAGGGATTTGTGAACTCATTACACCATCCTAAGAGAGGGATGATAGATGAAGACACTTAAGATGAGGAAGATACCTTAACTTAATCCATGGTCAGGGATTAAAATTATTATATAACTAACCTTTATTAAAGTGGATTTTAATTAGAGATTAGATTAAGAAGTGATTTTTATGTTTGTAAGACTAAACCTGAGGGGGACTTGTCCATTAAACACTAGGGTTAGTCCCTCTGACCCAAAGGTATATATGTAACCCTAATATAAGGCCCAAGTTACAAGCTTAAGTCTTGATAATTATTAGGTGTTTTGATTAGAAGGTGAAAAGAATTTAAGGGTTTAACACTAAGTATCACAATTATACACTCCATCCCAAGATAAGGATACAAGCATAACCCTAATACAGAGCCCCAAAACTTTAACTGTTTAGCCTTTGTTATTGAGATGAGAAGCAGAGAATCAAGGAGACTAAAAAAGTAAAAAACTAGGGGAGACTATTCACAACCCTACAGTTATCATGCTTGATAGTTCCTATGGTTTGTGAGGCATAAAGAAAGTCTTCAGATGGCCACCAAGGAAGAAGCAGATGAAAAAGAGAAAGAGAGAGAAAGATAGGTTACTTACTTCCTGAAGAAGTTAAGTAACCTAGGAGTGGGAATGAAAAAAACACAAGTGAATTAAATTCACTTCAAACATAAATAAATAACAGGGTGAGAAGAGATTGGATGTGGATGCACATCCACATCCTAATTAACTTACCATATACACCTGAAAAGTTAGTATGTACATACACAAAATCCATGATCAAAATCAGATGCAAATCACATGATAAAAAAATTGAAATTGCATCCAAACAAACCCTAAACCTACATGAGAACCCTCTCCAAAGGTGGAGGTCTAAAGCTAACCCAAAGTCAAGTTATGGTTTTCCTAAGTTTGGCTAGGGTTTTGGACACTTTGCAAAGGAAAAGTCAAAACAAATTGAAAATGTAAAGAAAAAATGCACAAACAATATCTTAGATAATAGATACAAAGTGTGAAAGATTACAAAAAGAAACAAGCACAAACTCATTTTGGTTAGGCAGAAATGAATTTTTGAATTAGGGTTATGAAAAAGGGGATTTTTAAAACCCTAATTCAAGTTTAATTGTCAAAACATGATCTAACTCTAAAATAAATTTGTGAAATAAGTTTTTAAATTGATCTTAATGTTCAAAGAGGTTCTCTGATTTTTTTGGTGATTTTTAAATACCTAAAAGCATTTTTAATTAATTAAAAATGAATTAATTAATTAAAAATACAATTAAATGTTTTAAAAATAATTTTTTAATACAATAATTAAAAAATAAATTTTTTTTGGGTTTTTAAAATTATTTAAAGTAAAAATGCAAAAGATCATATTTTTAGAAAATGATTTGATATTTTTAATAAAATAAACAATAGAAAATAAAATAAAAAAGAAAATAAATTAAATAAGAATGCAAAGTAAGCGCATCCAAAGGCTGAGATTGGCTGGGGGAAAGATCAAGGGCTCTGGGAACAGGTCAACTTGACCCAGGGTATGTGAATCTGATGGCCTAGGTTTGAATTTGTACTGCGCGCGTGATCCAAGTGAGGAGGTTTTTTATGAGTTTTTAAAATATAATTAACTTAATTAATTAGAAATTAAAGTTAATGAGACAATCTGGTTCGTCCACGCACTAACTTAAACATGATCCTAAGGTTATGGTTCAATCTGGAAACCCTAATCAAGATTATGCCCTAATGACTCTCAAGCGACCGGAGGGAAGCTCCGGTCTTCTTCTCCGGCCAACCAAAACCCTATCTTCTTCCCTGGGTAAAGGGTTGGTTACGACGAGATCCACGCTTACCTAATTGTGTTATAAAAAGGGGGAAGTGTATGTGCTAATAGTGTAAAAAAGAGATGGATGTACAAATAATGGGAGCTCAAAATTAGGGCTATGAAAGGAAAGCTAGAAAGAGGAGAGGGGGGAGACCTGGGGACTTTTGTTCGATAACCGTTAGGTTATGCCTACGTATCCTCGTGTGCAATGAGGAAGTAAGAAAATCGTAGTTCGACTCAGAGAGACTTGGAGTTTTGGTGTGTACTGCTTGCTTGTCTATGCTCAAGTGTATGACTCGTCTGGGTCGAGTGCTAACTCTCTTACATTAGACGGGAGAAGCGAGTTCTCGTTTTCAGAGTGAGTGTGATAAGAAAAGAATCCCAGAGGAGACATTTATTGTTTGTTTTTGTGTTTTCAGTTTTTTATTATTTTTGTAGTGTTTTGCCTAGGATAATGAGCTTAAGCCTTAATCAAGGATTGTAAACTCATTATATCACCCCTGATTAGGGATAATGAGTATACTTAAGTATGAGATGAATATCTCAACTTAATTACCCTAATGATACAGGATTGAGATCATTAACCTACTTGTAATTATTAAGTGTTTTTTGGATTTTTATTTTGTGTTAAGTAATGAGTTTAATCTCTAATCAGGGATTAGTGAACTCATTACACCATCCTAAGAGAGGGATGATAAATGAGAACACTTAAGATGAGGAAGATACCTCAACTTAATCCATGGTAAGGGATTAAAATCATTATATAACTAACCTTTATTAAAGTGGATTTTAATTAGAGATTAGATTAAGAAGTGAATTTTATGTTTGTAAGACTAAACCTGAGGGGGACTTGTCCATTAAACACTAGGGTTAGTCCCTCTGACCCAAAGGTAGAGATGTAACCCTAATATAAGGCCCAAGTTACAAGCTTAAGTCTTGATAATTATTAGGTGTTTTGATTAGAAGGTGAAAACAATTTAATGGTTTAACACTAAGTATCACAATTATTCACTCCATCCCAAGATAAGGATACAAGCATAACCCTAATACAGAGCCCCAAAACTTTAATTGTTTAGCCTTTGTTATTGAGATGAGAAGCAGAGAATCAAGGAGACTAAAAAAGTAAAAAACTAAGGGGGACTATTCACAACCCTAAAGTAATCATTCTTGGTAGTTCCTATGGTTTGTGAGGCATAAAGAAAGTCTTCAGATGGCCACCAAGGAAGAAGCAGATGAAAAATAGAAAGAGAGAGAAAGATAGGTTACTTATTTCCTGAAGAAGTTAAGTAACCTAGGAGTGGGAGAGAAAAAAACACAAGTGAATCAAATTCACTTCAAACACAAATAAATAAGAGTTTGATAAGAGATTGGATGTGGATGCACATCCACGTCCTAATTAACTTACCATATACACCTGAAAAGTTAGTATGTACATACACAAAATCCATGATCAAAATCAGAAGCAAATCACATGATAAAAAAATTGAAATTGCATCCAAACAAACCCTAAACCTACATGAGAACCCCCTCCAAAGGTGGAGGTCTAAAGCTAACCCAAAGTCAAGTTATGGTTTTCCTAAGTTTGGCTAGGGTTTTGGACACTTTGCAAAGGAAAAGTCAAAACAAATTGAAAATGTAAAGAAAAAAAGCACAAACAATATCTTAGATAATAGATACAAAGTGGAAAGTTTGCAAAAAAAAACAAGCACAAACTCATTTTGGTTAGGCAGAAATGAATTTTTGAATTAGGGTTATGAAAAAGGGGATTTTTAAAACCCTAATTCAAGTTTAATTGTCAAAACATGATCAAACTCTAAAATAAATTTGTGAAATAAGTTTTTAAGTTGAGCTTAATGTTCAAAGAGGTTCTCTGATTTTTTTGGTGATTTTTAAATACCTAAAAGCATTTTTAATTAATTAAAAATGAATGAATTAATTAAAAATACAATTAAATGTTTTAAAAATATTTTTTTAATACAATAATTAAAAATAAAAATGTTTTTGGGTTATTAAAATTATTTAAAGTAAAATTGCAAAAGATCAGATTTTTAGAAAATGATTTAATATTTTTAATAAAATAAACAATAGAAAAGAAAATAAAAAAGAAATTAAATTAAATAAGAATGCAAAGTAAGCGCATCCAAAGGCTGAGATTGGCTGGGGGAAAGATCAAGGGATCTGGGAACAGGTCAACTTGACCCAGGGTATGTGAATCTGATGGCCTAGGTTTGAATTTGTACTGCGCGCGTGATCCAAGTGAGGAGGTTTTTTATGAGTTTTTAAAATATAATTAACTTAATTAATTCGTAATTAAAGTTAATGAGACAATCTGGTTCGTCCACGCACTAACTTAAACATGATCCTAAGGTTATGGTTCAATCTGGAAACCCTAATCAAGATTATGCCCTAATGACTCTCAAGCGACCGGAGGGAAGCTCCGGTCTTCTTCTCCGGCCAACCAAAACCCTATCTTCTTCCCTGGGTAAAGGGTTGGTTACGACGAGATCCACGCTTACCTAATTGTGTTATAAAAAGGGGGAAGTGTATGTGTTAATAGTGTAAAAAAGAGATGGATGTACAAATAATGGGAGCTCAAAATTAGGGCTATGAAAGGAAAGCTAGAAAGAGGAGAGGGGGGAGACCTGGGGACTTTTGTTCGATAACCGTTAGGTTATGCCTACGTATCCTCGTGTGCAATGAGGAAGTAAGAAAATCGTAGTTCGACTCAGAGAGACTTGGAGTTTTGGTGTGTACTGCTTGCTTGTCTATGCTCAAGTGTATGACTCGTCTGGGTCGAGTGCTAACTCTCTTACATTAGACGGGAGAAGCGAGTTCTCGTTTTCAGAGTGAGTGTGATAAGAAAAGAATCCCAGAGGAGACATTTATTGTTTGTTTTTGTGTTTTCAGTTTTTTATTATTTTTGTAGTGTTTTGCCTAGGATAATGAGCTTAAGCCTTAATCAAGGATTGTAAACTCATTATATCACCCCTGATTAGGGATAATGAGTATACTTAAGTATGAGATGAATATCTCAACTTAATTACCCTAATGATACAGGATTGAGATCATTAACCTACTTGTAATTATTAAGTGTTTTTTGGATTTTTATTTTGTGTTAAGTAATGAGTTTAATCTCTAATCAGGGATTAGTGAACTCATTACACCATCCTAAGAGAGGGATGATAGATGAGAACACTTAAGATGAGGAAGATACCTCAACTTAATCCATGGTAAGGGATTAAAATCATTATATAACTAACCTTTATTAAAGTGGATTTTAATTAGAGATTAGATTAAGAAGTGAATTTTATGTTTGTAAGACTAAACCTGAGGGGGACTTGTCCATTAAACACTAGGGTTAGTCCCTCTGACCCAAAGGTAGAGATGTAACCCTAATATAAGGCCCAAGTTACAAGCTTAAGTCTTGATAATTATTAGGTGTTTTGATTAGAAGGTGAAAACAATTTAATGGTTTAACACTAAGTATCACAATTATTCACTCCATCCCAAGATAAGGATACAAGCATAACCCTAATACAGAGCCCCAAAACTTTAATTGTTTAGCCTTTGTTATTGAGATGAGAAGCAGAGAATCAAGGAGACTAAAAAAGTAAAAAACTAAGGGGGACTATTCACAACCCTAAAGTAATCATGCTTGGTAGTTCCTATGGTTTGTGAGGCATAAAGAAAGTCTTCAGATGGCCACCAAGGAAGAAGCAGATGAAAAAGAGAAAGAGAGAGAAAGATAGGTTACTTATTTCCTGAAGAAGTTAAGTAACCTAGGAGTGGGAGAGAAAAAAACACAAGTGAATCAAATTCACTTAAAACACAAATAAATAAGAGTTTGATAAGAGATTGGATGTGGATGCACATCCACGTCCTAATTAACTTACCATATACACCTGAAAAGTTAGTATGTACATACACAAAATCCATGATCAAAATCAGAAGCAAATCACATGATAAAAAAATTGAAATTGCATCCAAACAAACCCTAAACCTACATGAGAACCCCCTCCAAAGGTGGAGGTCTAAAGCTAACCCAAAGTCAAGTTATGGTTTTCCTAAGTTTGGCTAGGGTTTTGGACACTTTGCAAAGGAAAAGTCAAAACAAATTGAAAATGTAAAGAAAAAAAGCACAAACAATATCTTAGATAATAGATACAAAGTGGAAAGTTTGCAAAAAAAAAACAAGCACAAACTCATTTTGGTTAGGCAGAAATGAATTTTTGAATTAGGGTTATGAAAAAGGGGATTTTTAAAACCCTAATTCAAGTTTAATAGTCAAAACATGATCAAACTCTAAAATAAATTTGTGAAATAAGTTTTTAAGTTGAGCTTAATGTTCAAAGAGGTTCTCTGATTTTTTTGGTGATTTTTAAATACCTAAAAGCATTTTTAATTAATTAAAAATGAATGAATTAATTAAAAATACAATTAAATGTTTTAAAAATAATTTTTTAATACAATAATTAAAAATAAAAATGTTTTTGGGTTATTAAAATTATTTAAAGTAAAATTGCAAAAGATCAGATTTTTAGAAAATGATTTAATATTTTTAATAAAATAAACAATAGAAAAGAAAATAAAAAAGAAATTAAATTAAATAAGAATGCAAAGTAAGCGCATCCAAAGGCTGAGATTGGCTGGGGGAAAGATCAAGGGCTCTGGGAACAGGTCAACTTGACCCAGGGTATGTGAATCTGATGGCCTAGGTTTGAATTTGTACTGCGCGCGTGATCCAAGTGAGGAGGTTTTTTATGAGTTTTTAAAATATAATTAACTTAATTAATTCGAAATTAAAGTTAATGAGACAATCTGGTTCGTCCACGCACTAACTTAAACATGATCCTAAGGTTATGGTTCAATCTGGAAACCCTAATCAAGATTATGCCCTAATGACTCTCAAGCGACCGGAGGGAAGCTCCGGTCTTCTTCTCCGGCCAACCAAAACCCTATCTTCTTCCCTGGGTAAAGGGTTGGTTACGACGAAATCCACGCTTACCTAATTGTGTTATAAAAAGGGGGAAGTGTATGTGCTAATAGTGTAAAAAAGAGATGGATGTACAAATAATGGGAGCTAAAAATTAGGGCTATGAAAGGAAAGCTAGAAAGAGGAGAGGGGGGAGACCTGGGAATTTTGTTCGATAACCGTTAGGTTATGCCTACGTATCCTCGTGTGCAATGAGGAAGTAAGAAAATCGTAGTTCGACTCAGAGAGACTTGGAGTTTTGGTGTGTACTGCTTGCTTGTCTATGCTCAAGTGTATGACTCGTCTGGGTCGAGTGCTAACTCTCTTACATTAGACGGGAGAAGCGAGTTCTCGTTTTCAGAGTGAGTGTGATAAGAAAAGAATCCCAGAGGAGACATTTATTGTTTGTTTTTGTGTTTTCAGTTTTTTATTATTTTTGTAGTGTTTTGCCTAGGATAATGAGCTTAAGCCTTAATCAAGGATTGTAAACTCATTATATCACCCCTGATTAGGGATAATGAGTATACTTAAGTATGAGATGAATATCTCAACTTAATTACCCTAATGATACAGGATTGAGATCATTAACCTACTTGTAATTATTAAGTGTTTTTTGGATTTTTATTTTGTGTTAAGTAATGAGTTTAATCTCTAATCAGGGATTAGTGAACTCATTACACCATCCTAAGAGAGGGATGATAGATGAGAACACTTAAGATGAGGAAGATACCTCAACTTAATCCATGGTAAGGGATTAAAATCATTATATAACTAACCTTTATTAAAGTGGATTTTAATTAGAGATTAGATTAAGAAGTGAATTTTATGTTTGTAAGACTAAACCTGAGGGGGACTTGTCCATTAAACACTAGGGTTAGTCCCTCTGACCCAAAGGTAGAGATGTAACCCTAATATAAGGCCCAAGTTACAAGCTTAAGTCTTGATAATTATTAGGTGTTTTGATTAGAAGGTGAAAACAATTTAATGGTTTAACACTAAGTATCACAATTATTCACTCCATCCCAAGATAAGGATACAAGCATAACCCTAATACAGAGCCCCAAAACTTTAATTGTTTAGCCTTTGTTATTGAGATGAGAAGCAGAGAATCAAGGAGACTAAAAAAGTAAAAAACTAAGGGGGACTATTCACAACCCTAAAGTAATCATGCTTGGTAGTTCCTATGGTTTGTGAGGCATAAAGAAAGTCTTCAGATGGCCACCAAGGAAGAAGCAGATGAAAAAGAGAAAGAGAGAGAAAGATAGGTTACTTATTTCCTGAAGAAGTTAAGTAACCTAGGAGTGGGAGAGAAAAAAACACAAGTGAATCAAATTCACTTAAAACACAAATAAATAAGAGTTTGATAAGAGATTGGATGTGGATGCACATCCACGTCCTAATTAACTTACCATATACACCTGAAAAGTTAGTATGTACATACACAAAATCCATGATCAAAATCAGAAGCAAATCACATGATAAAAAAATTGAAATTGCATCCAAACAAACCCTAAACCTACATGAGAACCCCCTCCAAAGGTGGAGGTCTAAAGCTAACCCAAAGTCAAGTTATGGTTTTCCTAAGTTTGGCTAGGGTTTTGGACACTTTGCAAAGGAAAAGTCAAAACAAATTGAAAATGTAAAGAAAAAAAGCACAAACAATATCTTAGATAATAGATACAAAGTGGAAAGTTTGCAAAAAAAAACAAGCACAAACTCATTTTGGTTAGGCAGAAATGAATTTTTGAATTAGGGTTATGAAAAAGGGGATTTTTAAAACCCTAATTCAAGTTTAATAGTCAAAACATGATCAAACTCTAAAATAAATTTGTGAAATAAGTTTTTAAGTTGAGCTTAATGTTCAAAGAGGTTCTCTGATTTTTTTGGTGATTTTTAAATACCTAAAAGCATTTTTAATTAATTAAAAATGAATGAATTAATTAAAAATACAATTAAATGTTTTAAAAATAATTTTTTAATACAATAATTAAAAATAAAAATGTTTTTGGGTTATTAAAATTATTTAAAGTAAAATTGCAAAAGATCAGATTTTTAGAAAATGATTTAATATTTTTAATAAAATAAACAATAGAAAAGAAAATAAAAAAGAAATTAAATTAAATAAGAATGCAAAGTAAGCGCATCCAAAGGCTGAGATTGGCTGGGGGAAAGATCAAGGGCTCTGGGAACAGGTCAACTTGACCCAGGGTATGTGAATCTGATGGCCTAGGTTTGAATTTGTACTGCGCGCGTGATCCAAGTGAGGAGGTTTTTTATGAGTTTTTAAAATATAATTAACTTAATTAATTCGAAATTAAAGTTAATGAGACAATCTGGTTCGTCCACGCACTAACTTAAACATGATCCTAAGGTTATGGTTCAATCTGGAAACCCTAATCAAGATTATGCCCTAATGACTCTCAAGCGACCGGAGGGAAGCTCCGGTCTTCTTCTCCGGCCAACCAAAACCCTATCTTCTTCCCTGGGTAAAGGGTTGGTTACGACGAAATCCACGCTTACCTAATTGTGTTATAAAAAGGGGGAAGTGTATGTGCTAATAGTGTAAAAAAGAGATGGATGTACAAATAATGGGAGCTAAAAATTAGGGCTATGAAAGGAAAGCTAGAAAGAGGAGAGGGGGGAGACCTGGGAATTTTGTTCGATAACCGTTAGGTTATGCCTACGTATCCTCGTGTGCAATGAGGAAGTAAGAAAATCGTAGTTCGACTCAGAGAGACTTGGAGTTTTGGTGTGTACTGCTTGCTTGTCTATGCTCAAGTGTATGACTCGTCTGGGTCGAGTGCTAACTCTCTTACATTAGACGGGAGAAGCGAGTTCTCGTTTTCAGAGTGAGTGTGATAAGAAAAGAATCCCAGAGGAGACATTTATTGTTTGTTTTTGTGTTTTTGTGTTTTCAGTTTTTTATTATTTTTGTAGTGTTTTGCCTAGGATAATGAGCTTAAGCCTTAATCAAGGATTGTAAACTCATTATATCACCCCTGATTAGGGATAATGAGTATACTTAAGTATGAGATGAATATCTCAACTTAATTACCCTAATGATACAGGATTGAGATCATTAACCTACTTGTAATTATTAAGTGTTTTTTGGATTTTTATTTTGTGTTAAGTAATGAGTTTAATCTCTAATCAGGGATTAGTGAACTCATTACACCATCCTAAGAGAGGGATGATAGATGAGAACACTTAAGATGAGGAAGATACCTCAACTTAATCCATGGTAAGGGATTAAAATCATTATATAACTAACCTTTATTAAAGTGGATTTTAATTAGAGATTAGATTAAGAAGTGAATTTTATGTTTGTAAGACTAAACCTGAGGGGGACTTGTCCATTAAACACTAGGGTTAGTCCCTCTGACCCAAAGGTAGAGATGTAACCCTAATATAAGGCCCAAGTTACAAGCTTAAGTCTTGATAATTATTAGGTGTTTTGATTAGAAGGTGAAAACAATTTAATGGTTTAACACTAAGTATCACAATTATTCACTCCATCCCAAGATAAGGATACAAGCATAACCCTAATACAGAGCCCCAAAACTTTAATTGTTTAGCCTTTGTTATTGAGATGAGAAGCAGAGAATCAAGGAGACTAAAAAAGTAAAAAACTAAGGGGGACTATTCACAACCCTAAAGTAATCATGCTTGGTAGTTCCTATGGTTTGTGAGGCATAAAGAAAGTCTTCAGATGGCCACCAAGGAAGAAGCAGATGAAAAAGAGAAAGAGAGAGAAAGATAGGTTACTTATTTCCTGAAGAAGTTAAGTAACCTAGGAGTGGGAGAGAAAAAAACACAAGTGAATCAAATTCACTTCAAACACAAATAAATAAGAGTTTGATAAGAGATTGGATGTGGATGCACATCCACGTCCTAATTAACTTACCATATACACCTGAAAAGTTAGTATGTACATACACAAAATCCATGATCAAAATCAGAAGCAAATCACATGATAAAAAAATTGAAATTGCATCCAAACAAACCCTAAACCTACATGAGAACCCCCTCCAAAGGTGGAGGTCTAAAGCTAACCCAAAGTCAAGTTATGGTTTTCCTAAGTTTGGCTAGGGTTTTGGACACTTTGCAAAGGAAAAGTCAAAACAAATTGAAAATGTAAAGAAAATATGCACAAACAATATCTTAGATAATAGATACAAAGTGGAAAGATTGCAAAAAAAAAACAAGCACAAACTCATTTTGGTTAGGCAGAAATGAATTTTTGAATTAGGGTTATGAAAAAGGGGATTTTTAAAACCCTAATTCAAGTTTAATTGTCAAAACATGATCAAACTCTAAAATAAATTTGTGAAATAAGTTTTTAAGTTGATCTTAATGTTCAAAGAGGTTCTCTGATTTTTTTGGTGATTTTTAAATACCTAAAATCATTTTTAATTAATTAAAAATGAATGAATTAATTAAAAATACAATTAAATGTTTTAAAAATAATTTTTTAATACAATAATTAAAAATAAAAATGTTTTTGGGTTATTAAAATTATTTAAAGTAAAATTGCAAAAGATCAGATTTTTAGAAAATGATTTAATATTTTTAATAAAATAAACAATAGAAAAGAAAATAAAAAAGAAATTAAATTAAATAAGAATGCAAAGTAAGCGCATCCAAAGGCTGAGATTGGCTGGGGGAAAGATCAAGGGCTCTGGGAACAGGTCAACTTGACCCAGGGTATGTGAATCTGATGGCCTAGGTTTGAATTTGTACTGCGTGCGTGATCCAAGTGAGGAGGTTTTTTATGAGTTTTTAAAATATAATTAACTTAATTAATTCGAAATTAAAGTTAATGAGACAATCTGGTTCGACCACACGCTAACTTAAACATGATCCTAAGGTTATGGTTCAATTTGGAAACCCTAATCAAGATTATGCCCTAATGACTCTCAAGCGACCGGAGGGAAGCTCCGGTCTTCTTCTCCGGCCAACCAAAACCCTATCTTCTTCCCTGGGTAAAGGGTTGGTTACGACGGGATCCACGCTTACCTAATTGTGTTATAAAAAGGGGGGAAGTGTATATGCTAATAGTGTATAAAAGAGATGGATGTACAAAGAATGGGAGCTCAAAATTGGGGCTAAGAAAGGAAAGCTAAAAAGAGGAGAGGGGGGAGACCTGGGGACTTTTGTTCCATAACCGTTAGGTTATGCCTACGTATCCTCGTGTGCAATGAGGAAGTAAGAACATCGTAGTTCGACTCAGAGAGACTTGGAGATTTCGTGTGTATGCTTGCTTGTCTATGCTCAAGTGTATGACTCGTCTGGGTCGAGTGCTAACTCTCTTACATTAGACGGGAGAAGCGAGTTCTCGTTTTCAGAGTGAGTATGATAAGAAAAGAATCCCAGAGGAGACATTTATTGTTTGTTTTTGTGTTTTCAGTTTTTTATTATTTTTGTAGTGTTTTGCCTAGGATAATGAGCTTAAGCCTTAATCAAGGATTGTAAACTCATTATATCACCCATGATTAGGGATAATGAGTATACTTAAGTATGAGATGAATATCTCAACTTAATTACCCTAATGATACAGGATTGAGATCATTAACCTACTTGTAATTATTAAGTGTTTTTTGGATTTTTATTTTGTGTTAAGTAATGAGTTTAATCTCTAATCAGGGATTAGTGAACTCATTACACCATCCTAAGAGAGGGATGATAGATGAGAACACTTAAGATGAGGAAGATACCTCAACTTAATCCATGGTAAGGGATTAAAATCATTATATAACAAACCTTTATTAAAGTGGATTTTAATTAGAGATTAGATTAAGAAGTTAATTTTATGTTTGTAAGACTAAACCTGAGGGGGTCTTGTCCATTAAACACTAGGGTTAGTCCCTCTGACCCAAAGGTTGAGATGTAACCCTAATATAAGGCCCAAGTTACAAGCTTAAGTCTTGATAATTATTAGGTGTTTTGATTAGAAGGTGAAAACAATTTAAAGGTTTAACACTAAGTATCACAATTATTCACTCCATCCCAAGATAAGGATACAAGCATAACCCTAATACAGAGCCCCAAAACTTTAATTGTTTAGCCTTTGTTATTGAGATGAGAAGCAGAGAATCAAGGAGACTAAAAAAGTAAAAAACTAAGGGGGACTATTCACAACCCTAAAGTTATCATGCTTGGTAATTCCTATGGTTTGTGAGGCATAAAGAAAGTCTTCAGATGGCCACCAAGGAAGAAGCAGATGAAAAAGAGAAAGAGAGAGAAAGATAGGTTACTTACTTCCTGAAGAAGTTAAGTAACCTAGGAGTGGGAGAGAAAAAAACACAAGTGAATCAAATTCACTTCAAACAGATATAAATAAGAGGGTGAGAAGAGATTGGATGTGGATGCACATCCACATCCTAATTAACTTACTATATACACCTGAAAAGTTAGTATGTACATACACAAAATCCATGATCAAAATCGGAAGCAAATCACATGATAAAAAAATTGAAATTGCATCCAAACAAACCCTAAACCTACATGAGAACACCCTCCAAAGGTGGAGGTCTAAAGCTAAACCAAAGTCAAGTTATGGTTTTCCTAAGTTTGGCTAGGGTTTTGGACACTTTGCAAAGGAAAAGTCAAAACAAATTGAAAATGTAAAGAAAATATGCACAAACAATATCTTAGATAATAGATACAAAGTGGAAAGATTGCAAAAAAAAACAAGCACAAACTCATTTTGGTTAGGCAGAAATGAATTTTTGAATTAGGGTTATGAAAAAGGGGATTTTTAAAACCCTAATTCAAGTTTAATTGTCAAAACATGATCAAACTCTAAAATAAATTTGTGAAATAAGTTTTTAAGTTGATCTTAATGTTCAAAGAGGTTCTCTGATTTTTTTGGTGATTTTTAAATACCTAAAAGCATTTTTAATTAATTAAAAATGAATTAATTAATTAAAAATACAATTAAATGTTTTAAAAATAATTTTTAATACAATAATTAAAAATAAAAATGTTTTTGGGTTAATAAAATTATTTAAAGTAAAAATGCAAAAGATCAGATTTTTAGAAAAAGATTTAATATTTTTAATAAAATAAACAATAGAAAAGAAAATAAAAAAGAAATTAAATTAAATAAGAATGCAAAGTAAGCGCATCCAAAGGCTGAGATTGGCTGGGGGAAAGATCAAGGGCTCTGGGAACAGGTCAACTTGACCCAGGGTATGTGAATCTGATGGCCTGGGTTTGAATTTTTACTGCGCGCGTGATCCAAGTGAGGAGGTTTTTTATGAGTTTTTAAAATATAATTAACTTAATTAATTCGAAATTAAAGTTAATGAGACAATCTGGTTCGTCCACGCACTAACTTAAACATGATCCTAAGGTTATGGTTCAATCTGGAAACCCTAATCAAGATTATGCCCTAATGACTCTCAAGCGACCGGAGGGAAGCTCCGGTCTTCTTCTCCGGCCAACCAAAACCCTATCTTCTTCCCTGGGTAAAGGGTTGGTTACGACGAGATCCACGCTTACCTAATTGTGTTATAAAAAGGGGGAAGTGTATGTGCTAATAGTGTAAAAAAAGAGATGGATGTACAAAGAATGGGAGCTCAAAATTAGGGCTATGAAAGGAAAGCTAGAAAGAGGAGAGGGGGGAGACCTGGGGACTTTTGTTCGATAACCGTTAGGTTATGCCTACGTATCCTCGTGTGCAATGAGGAAGTAAGAAAATCGTAGTTCGACTCAGAGAGACTTGGAGTTTTGGTGTGTACTGCTTGCTTGTCTATGCTCAAGTGTATGACTCGTCTGGGTCGAGTGCTAACTCTCTTACATTAGACGGGAGAAGCGAGTTCTCGTTTTCAGAGTGAGTGTGATAAGAAAAGAATCCCAGAGGAGACATTTATTGTTTGTTTTTGTGTTTTCAGTTTTTTATTATTTTTGTAGTGTTTTGCCTAGGATAATGAGCTTAAGCCTTAATCAAGGATTGTAAACTCATTATATCACCCCTGATTAGGGATAATGAGTATACTTAAGTATGAGATGAATATCTCAACTTAATTACCCTAATGATACAGGATTGAGATCATTAACCTACTTGTAATTATTAAGTGTTTTTTGGATTTTTATTTTGTGTTAAGTAATGAGTTTAATCTCTAATCAGGGATTAGTGAACTCATTACACCATCCTAAGAGAGGGATGATAGATGAGAACACTTAAGATGAGGAAGATACCTCAACTTAATCCATGGTAAGGGATTAAAATCATTATATAACTTACCTTTATTAAAGTGGATTTTAATTAGAGATTAGATTAAGAAGTGAATTTTATGTTTGTAAGACTAAACCTGAGGGGGACTTGTCCATTAAACACTAGGGTTAGTCCCTCTGACCCAAAGGTAGAGATGTAACCCTAATATAAGGCCCAAGTTACAAGCTTAAGTCTTGATAATTATTAGGTGTTTTGATTAGAAGGTGAAAACAATTTAATGGTTTAACACTAAGTATCACAATTATTCACTCCATCCCAAGATAAGGATACAAGCATAACCCTAATACAGAGCCCCAAAACTTTAATTGTTTAGCCTTTGTTATTGAGATGAGAAGCAGAGAATCAAGGAGACTAAAAAAGTAAAAAACTAAGGGGGACTATTCACAACCCTAAAGTAATCATGCTTGGTAGTTCCTATGGTTTGTGAGGCATAAAGAAAGTCTTCAGATGGCCACCAAGGAAGAAGCAGATGAAAAAGAGAAAGAGAGAGAAAGATAGGTTACTTATTTCCTGAAGAAGTTAAGTAACCTAGGAGTGGGAGAGAAAAAAACACAAGTGAATCAAATTCACTTCAAACACAAATAAATAAGAGTTTGATAAGAGATTGGATGTGGATGCACATCCACGTCCTAATTAACTTACCATATACACCTGAAAAGTTAGTATGTACATACACAAAATCCATGATCAAAATCAGAAGCAAATCACATGATAAAAAAATTGAAATTGCATCCAAACAAACCCTAAACCTACATGAGAACCCCCTCCAAAGGTGGAGGTCTAAAGCTAACCCAAAGTCAAGTTATGGTTTTCCTAAGTTTGGCTAGGGTTTTGGACACTTTGCAAAGGAAAAGTCAAAACAAATTGAAAATGTAAAGAAAATATGCACAAACAATATCTTAGATAATAGATACAAAGTGGAAAGATTGCAAAAAAAAACAAGCACAAACTCATTTTGGTTAGGCAGAAATGAATTTTTGAATTAGGGTTATGAAAAAGGGGATTTTTAAAACCCTAATTCAAGTTTAATTGTCAAAACATGATCAAACTCTAAAATAAATTTGTGAAATAAGTTTTTAAGTTGATCTTAATGTTCAAAGAGGTTCTCTGATTTTTTTGGTGATTTTTAAATACCTAAAAACATTTTTAATTAATTAAAAATGAATGAATTAATTAAAAATACAATTAAATGTTTTAAAAATAATTTTTTAATACAATAATTAAAAATAAAAATGTTTTTGGGTTATTAAAATTATTTAAAGTAAAATTGCAAAAGATCAGATTTTTAGAAAATGATTTAATATTTTTAATAAAATAAACAATAGAAAAGAAAATAAAAAAGAAATTAAATTAAATAAGAATGCAAAGTAAGCGCATCCAAAGGCTGAGATTGGCTGGGGGAAAGATCAAGGGCTCTGGGAACAGGTCAACTTGACCCAGGGTATGTGAATCTGATGGCCTAGGTTTGAATTTGTACTGCGCGCGTGATCCAAGTGAGGAGGTTTTTTATGAGTTTTTAAAATATAATTAACTTAATTAATTCGAAATTAAAGTTAATGAGACAATCTGGTTCGACCACACGCTAACTTAAACATGATCCTAAGGTTATGGTTCAATTTGGAAACCCTAATCAAGATTATGCCCTAATGACTCTCAGGCGACCGGAGGGAAGCTCCGGTCTTCTTCTCCGGCCAACCAAAACCCTATCTTCTACCCTGGGTAAAGGGTTGGTTACGACGGGATCCACGCTTACCTAATTGTGTTATAAAAAGGGGGGAAGTGTATATGCTAATAGTTGATAAAAGAGATGGATGTACAAAGAATGGGAGCTCAAAATTGGGGCTAAGAAAGGAAAGCTAAAAAGAGGAGAGGGGGGAGACCTGGGGACTTTTGTTCCATAACCGTTAGGTTATGCCTACGTATCCTCGTGTGCAATGAGGAAGTAAGAACATCGTAGTTCGACTCAGAGAGACTTGGAGATTTCGTGTGTATGCTTGCTTGTCTATGCTCAAGTGTATGACTCGTCTGGGTCGAGTGCTAACTCTCTTACATTAGACGGGAGAAGCGAGTTCTCGTTTTCAGAGTGAGTATGATAAGAAAAGAATCCCAGAGGAGACATTTATTGTTTGTTTTTGTGTTTTCAGTTTTTTATTATTTTTGTAGTGTTTTGCCTAGGATAATGAGCTTAAGCCTTAATCAAGGATTGTAAACTCATTATATCACCCATGATTAGGGATAATGAGTATACTTAAGTATGAGATGAATATCTCAACTTAATTACCCTAATGATACAGGATTGAGATCATTAACCTACTTGTAATTATTAAGTGTTTTTTGGATTTTTATTTTGTGTTAAGTAATGAGTTTAATCTCTAATCAGGGATTAGTGAACTCATTACACCATCCTAAGAGAGGGATGATAGATGAGAACACTTAAGATGAGGAAGATACCTCAACTTAATCCATGGTAAGGGATTAAAATAATTATATAACAAACCTTTATTAAAGTGGATTTTAATTAGAGATTAGATTAAGAAGTTAATTTTATGTTTGTAAGACTAAACCTGAGGGGGTCTTGTCCATTAAACACTAGGGTTAGTCCCTCTGACCCAAAGGTTGAGATGTAACCCTAATATAAGGCCCAAGTTACAAGCTTAAGTCTTGATAATTATTAGGTGTTTTGATTAGAAGGTGAAAACAATTTAAAGGTTTAACACTAAGTATCACAATTATTCACTCCATCCCAAGATAAGGATACAAGCATAACCCTAATACAGAGCCCCAAAACTTTAATTGTTTAGCCTTTGTTATTGAGATGAGAAGCAGAGAATCAAGGAGACTAAAAAAGTAAAAAACTAAGGGGGACTATTCACAACCCTAAAGTTATCATGCTTGGTAATTCCTATGGTTTGTGAGGCATAAAGAAAGTCTTCAGATGGCCACCAAGGAAGAAGCAGATGAAAAAGAGAAAGAGAGAGAAAGATAAGTTACTTACTTCCTGAAGAAGTTAAGTAACCTAGGAGTGGGAGAGAAAAAAACACAAGTGAATCAAATTCACTTCAAACAGAAAAAAATAAGAGGATGAGAAGAGATTGGATGTGGATGCACATCCACATCCTAATTAACTTACTATATACACCTGAAAAGTTAGTATGTACATACACAAAATCCATGATCAAAATCGGAAGCAAATCACATGATAAAAAATTTGAAATTGCATCCAAACAAACCCTAAACCTACATGAGAACACCCTCCAAAGGTGGAGGTCTAAAGCTAAACCAAAGTCAAGTTATGGTTTTCCTAAGTTTGGCTAGGGTTTTGGACACTTTGCAAAGGAAAAGTCAAAACAAATTGAAAATGTAAAGAAAATATGCACAAACAATATCTTAGATAATAGATACAAAGTGGAAAGATTGCAAAAAAAAACAAGCACAAACTCATTTTGGTTAGGCAGAAATGAATTTTTGAATTAGGGTTATGAAAAAGGGGATTTTTAAAACCCTAATTCAAGTTTAATTGTCAAAACATGATCAAACTCTAAAATAAATTTGTGAAATAAGTTTTTAAGTTGATCTTAATGTTCAAAGAGGTTCTCTGATTTTTTTGGTGATTTTTAAATACCTAAAAGCATTTTTAATTAATTAAAAATGAATTAATTAATTAAAAATACAATTAAATGTTTTAAAAATAATTTTTTAATACAATAATTAAAAATAAAAATGTTTTTGGGTTATTAAAATTATTTAAAGTAAAAATGCAAAAGATCAGATTTTTAGAAAAAGATTTAATATTTTTAATAAAATAAACAATAGAAAAGAAAATAAAAAAGAAATTAAATTAAATAAAAATGCAAAGTAAGCGCATCCAAAGGCTGAGATTGGCTGGGGGAAAGATCAAGGGCTCTGGGAACAGGTCAACTTGACCCAGGGTATGTGAATCTGATGGCCTAGGTTTGAATTTGTACTGCGCGCGTGATCCAAGTGAGGAGGTTTTTTATGAGTTTTTAAAATATAATTAACTTATTTAATTCGAAATTAAAGTTAATGAGACAATCTGGTTCGACCACGCGCTAACTTAAACATGATCCTAAGGTTATGGTTCAATTTGGAAACCCTAATCAAGATTATGCCCTAATGACTCTCAGGCGACCGGAGGGAAGCTCCGGTCTTCTTCTCCGGCCAACCAAAACCCTATCTTCTACCCTGGGTAAAGGGTTGGTTACGACGGGATCCACGCTTACCTAATTGTGTTATAAAAAGGGGGGAAGTGTATATGCTAATAGTGTATAAAAGAGATGGATGTACAAAGAATGAGAGCTCAAAATTGAGGCTAAGAAAGGAAAGCTAGAAAGAGGAGAGGGGGGAGACCTGGGGACTTTTGTTCCATAACCGTTAGGTTATGCCTACGTATCCTCGTGTGCAATGAGGAAGTAAGAACATCGTAGTTAGACTCAGAGAGACTTGGAGATTTGGTGTGTATGCTTGCTTGTCTATGCTCAAGTGTATGACTTGTCTGGGTCGAGTGCTAACTCTCTTACATTAGACGGGAGAAGCGAGTTCTCGTTTTCAGAGTGAGTATGATAAGAAAAGAATCCCAGAGGAGACATTTATTGTTTGTTTTTGTGTTTTCAGTTTTTTATTATTTTTGTAGTGTTTTGCCTAGGATAATGAGCTTAAGCCTTAATCAAGGATTGTAAACTCATTATATCACCCATGATTAGGGATAATGAGTATACTTAAGTATGAGATGAATATCTCAACTTAATTACCCTAATGATACAGGATTGAGATCATTAACCTACTTGTAATTATTAAGTGTTTTTTGGATTTTTATTTTGTGTTAAGTAATGAGTTTAATCTCTAATCAGGGATTAGTGAACTCATTACACCATCCTAAGAGAGGGATGATAGATGAGAACACTTAAGATGAGGAAGATACCTCAACGTAATCCATGGTAAGGGATTAAAATCATTATATAACAAACCTTTATTAAAGTGGATTTTAATTAGAGATTAGATTAAGAAGTGAATTTTATGTTTGTAAGACTAAACCTGAGGGGGACTTGTCCATTAAACACTAGGGTTAGTCCCTCTGACCCAAAGGTTGAGATGTAACCCTAATATAAGGCCCAAGTTACAAGCTTAAGTCTTGATAATTATTAGGTGTTTTGATTAGAAGGTGAAAACAATTTAAAGGTTTAACACTAAGTATCACAATTATTCACTCCATCCCAAGATAAGGATACAAGCATAACCCTAATACAGAGCCCCAAAACTTTAATTGTTTAGCCTTTGTTATTGAGATGAGAAGCAGAGAATCAAGGAGACTAAAAAAGTAAAAAACTAAGGGGGACTATTCACAACCCTAAAGTTTTCAAGCTTGGTAATTCCTATGGTTTGTGAGGCATAAAGAAAGTCTTCAGATGGCCACCAAGGAAGAAGCAAATGAAAAAGAGAAAGAGAGAGAAAGATAGGTTACTTACTTCCTGAAGAAGTTAAGTAACCTAGGAGTGGGAGAGAAAAAAACACAAGTGAATCAAATTCACTTCAAACAGAAATAAATAAGAGGGTGAGAAGAGATTGGATGTGGATGCACATCCACATCCTAATTAACTTACTATATACACCTGAAAAGTTAGTATGTACATACACAAAATCCATGATCAAAATCAGAAACAAATCACATGATAAAAAAATTGAAATTGCATCCAAACAAACCCTAAACCTACATGAGAACACCCTCCAAAGGTGGAGGTCTAAAGCTAAACCAAAGTCAAGTTATGGTTTTCCTAAGTTTGGCTAGGGTTTTGGACACTTTGCAAAGGAAAAGTCAAAACAAATTGAAAATGTAAAGAAAAATGCACAAACAATATCTTAGATAATAGATACAAAGTGGAAAGATTGCAAAAAAAAAACAAGCACAAACTCATTTTGGTTAGGCAGAAATGAATTTTTGAATTAGGGTTATGAAAAAGGGGATTTTTAAAACCCTAATTCAAGTTTAATTGTCAAAACATGATCAAACTCTAAAATAAATTTGTGAAATAAGTTTTTAAGTTGATCTTAATGTTCAAAGAGGTTCTTTGATTTTTTTTGTGATTTTTAAATACCTAAAAGCATTTTTAATTAATTAAAAATGAATTAATTAATTAAAAATACAATTAAATGTTTTAAAAATAATTTTTTAATACAATAATTAAAAATAAAAATGTTTTTGGGTTATTAAAATTATTTAAAGTAAAAATGCAAAAGATCAGATTTTTAGAAAATGATTTAATATTTTTAATAAAATAAACAATAGAAAAGAAAATAAAAAAGAAATTAAATTAAATAAGAATGCAAAGTAAGCGCATCCAAAGGCTGAGATTGGCTGGGGGAAAGATCAAGGGCTCTGGGAACAGGTCAACTTGACCCAGGGTATGTGAATCTGATGGCCTAGGATTGAATTTGTACTGCACGCGTGATCTAAGTGAGGAGGTTTTTTATGAGTTTTTAAAATATAATTAACTTATTTAATTCGAAATTAAAGTTAATAAGACAATCTGGTTCGACCACGCGCTAACTTAAACATGATCCTAAGGTTATGGTTCAATTTGGAAACCCTAATCAAGATTATGCCCTAATGACTCTCAGGCGACCGGAGGGAAGCTCCGGTCTTCTTCTCCGGCCAACCAAAACCCTATCTTCTTCCCTAGGTAAAGGGTTGGTTACGACGGGATCCACGCTTACCTAATTGTGTTATAAAAAGGGGGGAAGTGTATATGCTAATAGTGTATAAAAGAGATGGATGTACAAAGAATGGGAGCTCAAAATTGGGGCTAAGAAAGGAAAGCTAGAAAGAGGAGACGGGGAAGACCTGGGACTTTTGTTCCATAACCGTTAGGTTATGCCTACGTATCCTCGTGTGCAATGAGGAAGTAAGAACATCGTAGTTCGACTCAGAGAGACTTGGAGATTTGGTGTGTACTGCTTGCTTGTCTATGCTCAAGTGTATGACTCGTCTGGGTCGAGTGCTAACTCTCTTACATTAGACGGGAGAAGCGAGTTCTCGTTTTCAGAGTGAGTATGATAAGAAAAGAATCCCAGAGGAGACATTTATTGTTTGTTTTTGTGTTTTCAGTTTTTTATTATTTTTGTAGTGTTTTGCCTAGGATAATGAGCTTAATCCTTAATCAAGGTGTAACACGGTGGGAGAACTGACTTTTAGTTATGTTGCGGATAGCAAGAGTCGCCACCGACTTTTATTTTATCCAAAAGGAAAGGATATAAAAGAACAGGAAAGACCTTAAGAGATATTTTTGGGTCCGGGGGGTAGGTTATGTAAAGGGAAGGTGTTAGCACCCTTTACATCCATGGTTATCCATGGGCTCTTAGTTACTTAGCTCACTTTTGAATTGTTTTTGAAAATGTAGTGTGTGAATAGAAAACTTTTCATAATAGTTGATAATGATCCATGTACGGATGCGTAAAAACTTGTTTTCGAAAATTTGTTTGAAATTGTGAAGAGTTTGAAAAGTTTTTGAAGTGAGCAAGTACATAAGAGGAACCTACCCTAAAGTTTAAAGTCTTTCTTGTTCTTTATCCTTTCATTGGTAAGACTATCCCTACTATTAAGGAGTAGGTAGTCATTACCTTGGATGTAAGGGACATGAGAGGGACATCTGTTTGTATGAAGGCAACTGTGGGGTGTATTAAGCATATAGGAGGGACTATCATCATTATTCGAAGGGACTCGATTCGTGAAGGCAACCATGAGGGACTTGATGATTTTTCTTTTTAAGGGACTTGCTTTATACACCCCACTTGACCTTTATGAATAGGCAACAATGAGGGATAACCTTAGAAAGTGAGACGGCGATTAGAAATCGACTTACGTGTGTGAGTGTACAATATTATTTATCTTATGATTAAAATGATCTAAATTTATTTTACATAGAATACATACTTTTGCACTCCCTAAATTACTAACCATGGCAATAATTAAATAATTAAAATATTACAAAATTTACATCCAGGAAGCAATTACAACATAATTATAAAAATAATAAATAGCAAAAAATATAAATATATAGCAAAATAAATATAATAAGCAAAAATAAATAAGTAATTAAAATAGGGGTTAGTGATAAATATAATTAAAAAAGATAAGGTTAGTGAGAATAAAATAATAATAATAATAATTAGAAAAATAACCAAGATTAGAGAAATAATAATATAATAATAAACCAAAATTATGAATAATAATATAATTAGTAATAATAATTAGATAAATAAAAAGATATTATAATGACATGATTAGAATAATAAGCACAAAGATTAATTTTAATATGTAATAAGAAAAATTTTTAAACATAATATAATTTATAAGTTTTAATTATTTCTAAATATATATCAACAATTATTAAAAATATCATGTTCATAAAAATAATCATATTTACAAAAATTTACAAGAATTATAATAAATATATATACATAATAATCATATTAAGAATTAGAAAATAAAATTTATGTAGAAAAAATAGAATTAGGTTTTATTTTAGAAAATATTTTTAGGGTTTTATTAGAAAAAAGGTTTTAGGATTTAATTTATATACAAACAAAAACATGTGAATTAATGTACCTATATTTTAACTACATGAATAATAATAAAATTTAAATCACATAATATACATATAATATAAGAAAATTATAATTTTAATTTATTTCATATATAATAATAATTGAATTAAGAAAAAAATAAGCAAAAGAAAGAAAAGAAATCAAAAACCTGGTGGGGCTGGGGTTTGAACCCAGTCCCCTATGCTTGCAACCATAGTCTCTACCACTGGGCCATTGTATACGCAGGTGAAAGAGAAAGGAGAATAGTTGCTTTTGATCTTTGTCACAAAAACCTGGAAAATAGAAGAAATAAAAAGGCCTGGGGTGGGAATCGTACCCAGGACCTTTTGGTGACAAGCATGCATACGTTACCGCCTGGCTGGGAGAGCCTAACTGATAGTTAAATGAGAACAGCACATAATATATTACATTCACTTGATCCCTGAAAAAAAAGAAATAAAACGCACAAAAGCCAGGGATCGAACCCCTGCCCTTTTGCTTCACACGCCCAAGACCAAGCCATCAGCCACTGGGACAAACACGCAATTATGATAATATACAATAAACAACCAATAAAATATTATACAAATAATTTGAATTCGAACACACGCGGGAAGAGGTCATCTTCTACCTCCAGAGCTGCGAATTTAGCTACGAAAATAGCTGGGAGTTCACCTGCGAATTTTGCTACCTGGTCAAACCTGCGAAACCCAAACACTCATGAAACAACATCAATTCATGAAATTGGTTAGTGATTCATGTAAACACCCCAAATTTGCCCTCACCTATTCACACCATGGCTTGTGATCATTTCATATGCATAAATACAATCATATCATCTCACATCTCATTTTTGATTCACTGCATAGTTTCTAGGTCATCTGCACCTAGGGTTTGTGATCTAAGCAATCCAAAAGCTTTTGAGTCATTCCAAAGGCTACCAATCACTTAAAAGGGATCCATGTGTGTTCAATCATCATAATACATCCTCTCAAGGTCAAAAATGCAAAGGAATCACAAGAACTAGGGTTGGGTGGATGCAGAGCCAGGTTGAACTGCACAGTTGACTGAAAATTAGGGTTTTGGTTTCAGAGGCCATAACCCCAAATTTTTTGGTCATTCTTGTTTCCATTGGTCTCTATATGGTATAAGGAGTATGCATATCAACATTTCTGCCTTGAATGCTGGACCAAGCCTAGCCTTTCCCTTCACTTTGCTGCGCAGACCATGCCCTTGTACCAAGCTAGCACCTCACCATACTTCTCTTACACAAAAGGTGGACTTTGAGCAAAAAGGTGACTTACCAATCATAGCAGGCCATGTCACATCATCCAGCCAATCAGATTTGTTTATACTTTCCATTTGCAAGCTAGACACAACACCAAGCAAGGCTGAAACCATTCATACACACACATTCACAAAAGCATACCAATTTGCAAGTTGCTTCGAATCTGCCTACACAGCCTGCAAACACTCCAACCATTTCCACCATTCAACTCATCACACTTCATAGACCTCAAACCACCAAGAACCTGGCCTGAAACAAGCAAGAACATCTCACTGCCATTCTTCACCTCATTTTGCAGTTCCTTTCGAATCTCCCTCCTTAGCTCACAAACAGCCAAACAAACCTTGCAAAGCTTCTCCATACATCATCTGGGCCACAAACCATCATTCACAATGGCTTGAAACTACCAGAATCACCATAGCCATTTCTGACTGAGCTTGAAGCAGGAGCTTTCGAAACTCATTATCCAGCCAACATAAACTCTTCTTGAGCATTCAAACATCTTCTGGGGATCAAGTGGAGTGGTTTGCACTGAAAGAAGAGGCCAAAAAGTCATCAAGGTGAAAGCTCCAAATCTCAGGTAGCTTGAAATTTATTTTTCCAGAAATCACTTTGCATGTTATAAACTTGTTCTATGTGCTTCACTGATCATCCTGATGTCATTGGTTTCGAAAATGACTTTGAGATGAGCATTTAATTTCTCTCTGAAACTTGCGTGCCCTAGTTCTCATTTCCTTCGATTCAGCTTGTTTAGGAAGAAGAAATTTGTTTTGGGAGAGGGGTTTGATTCGTGAGGGTGTGAGAAACATTTCCCAGTTCTTAGTTTTCATTTTTGATACGATTTGAGTGGTTTGGGAAGTTTTCAGGTGAGCTGCTCGCCGGAGAAGACAACCGGAAGTCTTCTCCGGCAGCCTGAATGTGATTAGGGCTAATTGTCATTAATTAGTGAACTTTAAACTTGGGCCCTTGGATGCTGTTTCCCGCGCGCTAGTGAATGGTCCAGATCATGTCATTTTGCCCTAATCCACTTAATTAGTATTAATTAATTCATAATTAAATTAATTTGGTCAGATTGCATCCACACCCTCCATTCACGCGCCAGTCAACCAATTTAAACCCAGATTGCATCTCAGCCATCCTTTCCTTTGACTTTCATTTTTATTTAATTTTTATTCATTTTCTTTTCAATTAATTTGCAAAATACTTTTAAAATAGTTAAAAATTCCTAAAAATTATGAAACTTTTTCCTAAAAGTTTTATTAATTTTTAAGACCCAAAAATATTTTTATTTTATTTTTTATCATTAAAAAAGTATTTTTAAATATTTAAAAGATTATTTTTAATTGATTAATGGAAATTAATTAATTAAAAATACTTTTAGGTATTTAAAAATTACAAAAAAATTCATGAAATGTTCTAAGACATTTAGAAACATTGTCCAACCTTCAAACCAAATTTCTTTTTTGATCTTGATGCATTTTAAGAATTTTCCATTGAATTAAAACATTTTTGGTGCATTATTTTGATCATAAGTTCAAAAATTCATTTCTGCCTATCTAGGAAGAGTTGGACATTGATTCTTCTTGCATTGTGTTATGTTTAGCATGTAGTTTCTAGGATTAAATGGCCTTGATTTGTTTCCTCAATTTCAATTTGTTTGGCATTTCTTTTGTTAGGAACCCTAAAAAACCCTAATAACTTAGAAAATTCATATCTTGAGATTGGTTAAGAGTTGAGACCTCCCCTTTGGACATTGGTTTAGTATAGGTTTAGGGTTTCTTTGGTTAGCATTTTCCATTTTTTATCTTAGGGTTTGCTTCTGTTTTTGGTTTTTGTTTGATGTTTGATTCATAAACCCTAATTTGGGCTTTCATTTGCATCCTTCTTGCATTCTCTTGCATAACATGACTTGTCTTTGCATTTTATGCATTCTTGTGATTCATTTGGCATCATAAGACATATAGGAAGCATGTTTGATCATTGCATCACATATTTGCCATGTCATTTGCTTTGTATGCTTCATAACTTTCCATGCTTGTTCATGCTCCTTAGCTTGCATCATTTGCATCCATGATCTTGTATGAACATCTCCATGTCTTGCCTCATGTTTGCAGCACCTCATAGCATCATAATCATCATCAACATGCTTCTGGTTTTGCTTAGCATCATACCATTTCATCTCATCTTGCATTGCATTGCATTTCTTTCTAACATTTCAGGTGGTAAGTAAACTTGAGAAGTGAATTTGCCTTCACTTCTCATACCTTTTCTTTTCATCTCCCTTGCATCCATTGCTGCATTTTTGTTTGTGTATGAGTTTGAGCTTGCTCATTCTTGTTCCTCCCACTTTCTTTCTTCAAGTGACTTGACTTCTTGAATGAAGCAAGTCACTTTGCTTCTCTTGACCTTGTTCATCTGCTTCCTGGTGGCTCCTTTGAAGACTTCTCTTGCAAACCTCACAAACCTTAGGAACAACCAAGCATGATAATGAATTAGGGTTTTGATTAGTCTCCCCTCATAGTTTTTACCTTTGTGTCTCTCTTTGAGTCTTCTCTTCTCATCTCATAATCAGGGACTAAACCCTAAAGGCTTTGAGACTTTATGATTAAGCTTATGCCTGCATCCTTCTTTTAGGATGGAGTGTATAACTTTAATCCTAAGTGTCAAACCCTTAATGTGTTTAAATCTCTTAATTAATCCACCTAATAATCATCAAGACATCACACTTGTAACTTGGGCCTTGCATTAGGGTTCTAATTCTTCCTTAAGTGGTTAAGAAGGACTAACCCTAGTGTTAATGGACAAGTCCCCCTCAAGTTGTCTTACAAATCATAAAAATCACTTCATCATCATACCATTAAATAAAATTCACTTAATCAAAGGCTTGTTTTGTCATGAGTTTAATCCATAACCATGGATTAAGTTGAGGAGCTTTCCTCAGCTTAAACACCCTCACCTATTATCCTTCTATTAGGATGGTGTAATGAGTCTGTTTAATCCTTGATTATGGCTTAACCTCATTACTTAACACTAAACAAAAAACACCAAAAACATCTAAATAATCACAAGTAGGTTAATGATCTTAATCCTACACCAAAGGTGATTAAGTGTGAGAATCTGACTTCACACTTAAGGTACTCTCATTACCCCTAATCAGAGGGAAGATGTGATGAGTTTACTAAATCCATTGGTTTAGGCTTAAGCTCATTAACTTATGACAAACTTTCAAAAGCAATAAAAGACTGAAAATACAAAAACAAACAATAATCGTCTCCTCCGGGATTCTTTTCTCATCTCATTCACTCACAACCGAGAACTTGCTTCTTCCGTCTAATGCAAGACAGTTAGCACCTGAGCCAGACAGGTCATACACTTGAGCATAGGCAAGTAAGCAGTTCACAAGTCAATTCACCTTTCAGTTTCTTTGGGTCGAACTACGGTGTTCTGACTTCCTCATTGCACGAGAGGATACGTAGGCATAACTTAACAGTTATCGAACAAAAGTCTCTGTACATTCCCCCTCCTTCCAGCTTCATTCTTTAGCCTCATTATCATGAGCATTTCATCTTTGTCCTTACACTGACACTAACATATTTCACCTCACACTTCTTTTACACTGACACCTGTACATTCTTTTCCAGCTTTATGCACAAATTGCACTGACACTACCCCTTTAAAACACAAATCTTTTAAGCGTGGATCCCGTCGAGTACGACGGACAATCTGGGTGCTAATACCTTCCCAGGTTGTAACCAACCCCCTTTCTCAGTCTCTCTGGTTCGCAACCGTCTTATCCATCCTTTTCCAGGTCTATGCAGCATTACCTTTCCTCCGGGATAAAAATGCCCAGCTGGCGACTCTATTCATCTCCAGTGAGTTCACGGCTGTGTGTTCTCATTGTCCCTTTCGCCGACCGTTCGCGTCTGTACCTTCATCTGATCAGTTTTCATTTGTTGGGAGCGACAGCTTGGCGACTCTGCTGGGGACACCTTATATTGCAACCAGGGCTTCTGGTTCTTTTTGTGGGTTCCTCCTAACGCTTGATTGATTTGTGTTTACTGGGGTGTTATGTGCTCATTTGTGCTTGTATATTTATTTTTGTTTACTGCTTTATGTACATTTGCTTTACTGTTTTCTTTATTGCTTTTGTATATATCATACTGTCATGCTGCTGGCTGGATCTGGTTTCTTGTTTTGGTGGGTGGGTGATTCATTGAGAGTTAAGGCCCTATACCTGGGACCTGAGTGACACCTAGGCTAGAGTGAATCATATTCTTTCCCATTCCATTTCGGTCTGGTGCGGGAATATGAAACACGGTTCAGATGTGGGTTTCTTCTTGAGAACTCTGTGTTGCAGATTTCCTGCAATGCTAGGGCTATCTGGGAAGCCTGCTAAGTCTGGATGACCTTTTAGTACTGACCTTCAGAAACTGAGGAGAATTAGAGGAGGAATTGTTATGGTTATTGTAAACACTGTACCTCCGGGTTAGAAGTGTTTACACTTCTCATAACTGATCCAGGTCTGAGGATCCTTGTTCTAGATCACCACCTGTGAGGTGGGTTGGGCTGTTTACAGGTTTGCAGGTACCTTGACCTCAGAATACCCTGTTACTTTGATTTTGTTAAGAATACTCCATGTTGGACAGTTCTTGTGATTCTAAAAAACCCTGGACTTGTGGCTCTTTATTTGAGTCCCCCACCTTGGTTACTGGACTTATAGACCTTCATCTGGAATTCTTGAACACACATGGACTTATATCAGGGCATTTTAATCAGATCCAGCTCAGTCACAAACCCTTTGCATATCATTTGCATACATAACCATTGCATCATATTAACATTTGCTTATTTGTGTTTCAGGGTATCCATTTTCATCTGGTTTTGGTTTTAACCCCATCTGCAGTATTGACCTATCTCCACCAGCACTTGCTTCAGCCTGTCAGCCGTATACTTCAGTTACTTGCCAGCCAGTGGCCCACTCCTCGGCATCTTCATCAGCCCTTATTCTACTCAGTCTCAGCACTTATGGCTCCAAAGAAAAGCAACATCACCTATCATTTCTTCCAACCAGACTTATCAGACATCAGGAGGATCCAAACCCTGATCACTCCAGATCACATACCTTTGTTCAGGGAGCATTATGGGGATATACTTGACTTGGTCATGGATCTGGACCCTTCCCAGAGAAGCCTAATCCATACCTGTATTCAGTTTTATGACCCCCCATTGAGATGTTTCACCTTTCAAGACTTTCAGTTGGGCCCACTATTAGAAGAATACTCATCTTTGGTTGGTATACCTATCAGGAGAGAAATCCCTTTCAATCCTGAGATGGCTTTCCCAAGCAATGGAGAGGTAGCAAAGGCTTTGCATCTGGAGCCTGTCTTGATTGAGCAACATATGACCTCTAAAGCTATGATCCTTGGTTTTCATCTGGACTTCTTAATTTCTCAAGCTGGTCTGAAAGCTTCTCTAGGAGAATGGAAAGCTGTTTGTGCTTTGTTGGCCTTAAGTGTATATGGAATTGTGTTGTTTGCAGATGAGCCTCGATTCATTAGCAAGAATGCAATCCATTTGTTCATCCTGAAGAACCCAGTGCCAACTTTGTTAGGAGATCTCTATTACTCAGTACATCAGAAGAATGAGAAGCAGAGGGGGAGGTTAGTAAGGTGTTGTGCTCCATTATTCCATGCTTGGCTTCTCAGGCATCTACCCAGGACAGATGCATTTCTAAATCCTCATCAGCAAAGCAACTGGGCTAAGAGACTCACTGTCCTAACTTCAGCAGATATTAGATGGTGCACCCAAAGCTCCAAGGGAAGAGATATAATCACCAGCTGTGGGCACTTCCCCAATGTGCCTTTAATAGGAGTTAAGGGAAGTATCAATTACAACCCTCTGCTGTTTAAGAGACAACTGGGCTATGCACTAGTCCACACTCCTAAGGCACAAGACTTGGTAGAGACTCTTTACTGTGAGAACAAGATTAGTTTGGCAACTGTTAGGCAGGCTGCCTGGGCCTGGGATCATGTTCAAACTAAGGGAATCACCATTCTGGGGAAGTGCAATAATGTGGCATCAACCCAATATCATGAGTGGTCCCATGCCAGGGCCCAATTCTCTGGATTGCCCTTCACCATAGAAGATATGCCTGAGTCATCTTCAGCACCACCCCCTGCCACTATCAGTTTGGAGGAGTTTGAAAGCTTGAAGGAAAGAAATGAGAAGCTAACCCAGGCTTTGCAGAAGACCCTCCGGGAGAGGAGTGAAGGTATGAGGGAGGTTGAGAGATTGGAGAAGTTGAGGGTGGAACACTTGACTAAGATTGAAAAGTCTGGGGATTATATTAAGAAGTCTAAGGCTGGTGAACAAATCCTGAAGAATGCTTGCAAAGAAGCCCAGTTCCAGAGAGCAAGGACAGACTTGTATCTAAAAGAGAGTCAAGCCCGGTGGGTCAGGATCACCGAGGCTCGTACTCTGGAGGACAAGAGAGTTCAAGACAAGATGGAACAGATGGAAGAAGCCCTGGCAGCAGCCCAAAGGGAAATATCAGAGCTAAAAATCAAAGCTGGAGTGAAGAGGTCCAAAGACCAAAGTCAGAACAAGAAGTTGACTGCAGCTGTTGCAACAAGAAACCTTCTCATCAGGAATCTCACGGAGCGTCCGGCTGATCCTGTGACCGAAGCACTTCTCAAGGAAGTTCGTGAGGATGAGTTTGGCCTTGGAGTTTGATCATTTGCTTGTTGTTTTTCCTATTCCATGTACTTTTGTTTTTTGTGATGTATTTTGACCCCTTAGGGGGCTGGTGTTGTAAAATGAACAAGTTGTATTATTTCATTTTATGTATTATATTTGTGTCCATCTGGGTTTACTTCGAAAGAAACTTCAACAGCAGCATCTTCGAGGGTCTGGAAGGGTCAAAACTGAAGGCCAAACCGGATACCTTGAGGGCAAATAAGCATAACTGCATTGCATGCTAACCCTTTATTTGTTTTGTAGGGTTTTGTTTTGTTGTTGCTAACCTCTGTTGTGATACTCAGGAATTATTGCTCGCCGCCGGGTATTTCCCCTCAACAGGCCACACAGGTACCCAACTAGAAACAACCTTCCGGGAATTCAAATGGATCAGATGCAGCAAGACCTCACGGAGGTCAGAAACCAGATGGCAAACGAAAGATTGGAGATGAGAACCCAGATAACACAATTCATGGAAGTGATGAACAACTTAGCTCAAAGCCAGGAGAGGCTCAGGGCTTTGGTAGAAGGGAGGAATCAAGATGACCCCCATGTGGGGACTGCTGGCACAAGTAACAATGAAAGGGTGCAACCACATGTTAACCCCCCTGTGTTTGGCCCACATCTCCATCCTGAAGTTAATATTCCTGCAAACATTCAAGGAACAGCCACTGCAGCCAGGGTACTTCAAGAAGATCCTCAGGAGGACCAATTTACAGTAATGGGTGCTGGAGAGGAAGCCTATGATAGGCGATTGGATGAAATAGCTGAGAAGTTGAGATCACTGGAGTCTCAAAATTCTTTGGGCTTCGACGTCATGGACATGGGTTTGGTAGATGGGGTCAGGATCCCCCATAAGTTCAAGCCTCCTTGTTTCGAAAAGTATAATGGGACTTCATGCCCCCGGACTCATTTGCAATCATTTCTGGGAAGGCTGAAGGCCTATACAATGGATGAGAAGCTCTGGATGTTCTACTTCGAAGACAGCTTGACTGGAGCATCAAGGGAATGGTATTCCCATTTGACAAGGGCAACTGTGAGATGCTGGAAGGACCTGGCAGAGGCCTTCATCAGACAGTATCAATACAACTTAGACATGGCACCCAACAGGACTCTCCTAATGGGTATGTCACAGTCGTCAAGGGAAAGTTTCCGAGAATATGCCCAGAGATGGAGGCAATTGGCTGCTGCCGTTCAACCACCTATGTCTGAGAGAGAAATGGCAGACATGTTTATGAACACTCTTCAGGGAACGTATATTGACAGGTTGGCTGCTTTTTCTTCCACTAGCTTCGCAGATGTTGTCATAGCTGGGGAGAGAATTGAAAGCCTGTTAAAAATGGGAAAGATCTCTGATAATGGTGCCAGCTCGTCCAGTGGTACAAGAAAGCCTTTTGCAGGCCCGAGAAGAACTGGCGAGACCAATGCCATTCACACCAACAGGGGTAGGCCCCAGTACGTTCAAAGGTCAATAGCAGCAGTCACCATTCCTGCTCCGGCTCATCCTCAGCCAGTCTATCAACCTCCGCAACAAAACTTCCAACAACAACCTCAGTATCAGCAGAATCAATACCCTCCAAGGAACTACAACAGCAACAGCACCAACAACAATCAACAAAGGCCGTTCCAACAAAGGCCCTCTCAAGCTAACAGAGTGATCGACCCGATCCCAATGCCGTATGCTGCCTTGCTGCCACAACTTTTGAAACTCAACCTGGTTGAGCTAAGAACGTTGGCACCTCCGGATCCCAACAGTCTACCAAGGAACTATGACTCCAATGCTAGGTGTGCTTTTCACTCAAACGCACCTGGTCACAGTACAGAAAAATGCAGGGCTCTGCATATGAAGGTACAAGACTTGGTAGACTCCAAGGCTCTGAATTTTGCACCGCCGCCCAATGTCAATAAAAACCCTATGCCAAACCATGGTGGTCCCCGAATTAACGCTATTGAAGAAGACCAACCGTCTTATTTAATAACCAGTGTGGATCAGATCCGGACGCCATTGGTGGAAATCAAAGCTCAACTCCGTGAAAGCCAAATATTTCCGGGGTGTGAACTAGGGTGTCCCTACTGCAATATTTCATGGAATGGGTGTGAGGACCTAAGGAATGGCATTGACAGCCTTATTCAGAGTGGCCTGCTACAGATCACTACATCATTCCCGACAAATCCGGCAACTTCATCAACAACGGTTTCAGACCCTCCTACAACTGCAGCAACTATTGTTCCCGACAATTCTACGACAACATCAGCAAGTACTTCATCAATTCTCTCAAATGATCAGTTTCCAACAGTTTCTCCTGCTACAACTTCAGCTTCATTCCATTTCGAATCTCCAGCAACAGCAACATCAGTTCTTCCAACAATACCTCCTACAACACCAGCAATCAATCATGAAGATGTCTCTACTGTTACCATATTCTACGATCCTGAAAATAACTCCGCCTACCATTCAGAAGGTGCTGCTCCCACCAGGGCACCAGTTACAATCTTTTATGATCCACAGACAATTACAGTCCCTTCAGCAGCAGCAATCAGTCCAGTCACTGTCACGGTGCCTGGACCAGTACCATATGAAAGCAGCAGGGCCATCCCTTGGCACTATGGCTCTGACGTGTACTGTGAAGGAAAAAGAATCACTCTTGAGACATCAACACCTGCACCACAAGTAGATAATGTGGGGGGAGGCGGAGGCTTCACCCGAAGCGTACGTCTCTTTGCTCCACCAATTCAAAGACCTACTGCCGAAGCAGAAGCTGCTGCCAAAGCAAAAGGAAAGAGTCCGGTGCAGGAAGACCAAGCTGCAAAAGAAACCCTGAAGACTCCGTTCGATCAGGAAGTTGATGAGTTTATGCGAATCATCAAAAAGAGTGATTATAAAATTGTGGATCAGCTTCACCAGACGCCATCCAAAATCTCTATCCTCTCACTGCTTATGTGCTCCGAGGCCCATCGGAATGCACTACTTAAAGTCTTGCACGCAGCTTACGTGCCTGAGGAGATTACTGTCAACCAATTGGAAACCGTGGTTGGAAATGTTACTGCTAGCAATGGGCTAGGGTTTACCAATGCTGACCTGACAGTGGATGGCCGCAACCACAACAAAGCCCTGCACATAACCATGGAATGCAAAGGAGCTGTCCTTTCTCATGTGCTGGTGGACACAGGTTCATCCCTGAATGTCTTACCAAAGAAGGCTCTGGTGAAGTTAGAATATGATGGATTGGCATTAAGACCCAGCAACCTGGTGGTAAGAGCCTTTGATGGTTCGAAGAGATCGGTTTTGGGAGAGATGGAGCTGCCCGTGACAATTGGCCCACAGACTTTTAAAACTATCTTTTATGTGATGGACATTCAGCCCGCCTACAGCTGTTTGTTGGGTAGACCTTGGATTCACGCCGCCGGCGCAATAACGTCTACCCTTCACCAAAAGTTAAAATTTGAGTGGGAAGGTCAAGTTGTCACAATCTGTGGGGAAGAGGATATATTCGTTAGCCATCTGGCTACTTATAAATACATTGAGATGGATGGAGAGATCCATGAAACAATGAGCCAAGGTTTTGAAGCCTTGAATGTCAATGAAGCATCTGCTGTATCGGGGATCTCCATGTCGTCTTATCAACAAGCCCGGAAGGTTGTTGAGGAAGGAACTGCCCTAGGCTGGGGCAAGGTCTTAGCTGTGGAGGAGAAGAAGGACAAGTTTGGGTTGGGTTACAGACCAACTCAACATCAAGCAAAGGCTGCTGAGAAGCCTGGTTTCGTCAGTGGGGGGATGCTTACCCCCGATGCTATCAACTGTCTGGAAGACGAGCTGGAAGAGGAGCGTAATCTGGAGACTTGGATTCGTCCAAAGATCCCGGGGAGCAGTATCTCGAACTGGTCTTCCCAGGAAATTATAAGGGTTACTCATGCAGAGTAATTATTATTTCCTGTATTTTTATAGCATGCATCAAAGTCTTGCATCTTGCCCAAGATGACAAGACTCATTTTGTAATCAGGGCCATCTGTACTTTTGTGCAAACAAGATTAAATTAATGAAATATCAGACATCTTTTTGCAAACGAGTCTTTTTCTTTTCTGCTCACTGTTTTTCCATTCTTCTTTTTTGTACAAAAATAAATGGCGGTGTTTTCAAAATGATAACTTCATTTCACTTTTTTCCTAAGGCAAGATTAAAATCAATCACTAAAATGAACGAACTTAACCCTTGCAGAGAGTGCCTTCCTGACAGCACCGACAACAGCACGGCTATGACATCGTATGACTTTGACAATCCGATCAATCAAGCTGATGAAGGGGTTGAAGAAGAATATGGGCTTCCTGAAGAGCTAGCCAGGTTGCTGAGACAAGAGGAAAGGGTTATTACTCCTCACCAGGAGGAGATCGAAGTGATTAATCTTGGTACAGACGAAGACGTGAAAGAAGTTAAAATCGGGGCCTGCCTGCAAGACTCAGTGAAGAGACAACTGATAGATCTGCTTCAAGAGTATGTTGATGTGTTTGCTTGGTCGTATCAAGACATGCCAGGGTTGGACACCGATATAGTTGTGCACAAGCTGCCTTTGAGGGAAGAATGCCCACCAGTTAAACAGAAACTGCGCCGAACTCGCCCAGACATGGCTATGAAAATCAAGGAAGAGGTACAAAAGCAATGGGACGCCGGGTTCCTTGCCGTAACTAGCTATCCGCCGTGGGTTGCTAACATAGTACCTGTGCCTAAGAAGGACGGAAAAGTAAGAATGTGTGTTGACTACCGGGATCTGAATAGAGCCAGCCCG
This sequence comes from Lathyrus aphaca, assembly GCA_963966055.1. NCBI lineage: Eukaryota > Viridiplantae > Streptophyta > Magnoliopsida > Fabales > Fabaceae > Lathyrus > Lathyrus aphaca. Next base: position 291,114,175 of record OZ014519.1, on the reverse strand, counting down.
AAAGATGACTTCCCATTACCTCACATTGACGTATTGGTGGATAATACGGCTCAGTTCTCGGTATTCTCCTTCATGGATGGATTTTCAGGATATAATCAGATCAAGATGTCACCTGAAGACATGGAGAAGACAACATTCATCACACCTTGGGGCACGTTCTGTTACAAAGTGATGCCATTCGGACTGAAGAATGCTGGTGCAACATATCAACGGGCTATGGTGACATTATTCCACGATATGATCCATAAAGAAATCGAGTGTTACGTGGATGATATGATCGCCAAGTCCCTTACAGAGGAAGAACACCTGGTAAATCTGCTGAAGTTATTCAAGCGCCTGAGGAAATACCAACTAAAGCTGAACCCCAACAAATGCACATTCGGGGTGCGATCCGGTAAGCTGCTGGGCTTTATTGTGAGCGAGAAAGGGATTAAAGTTGACCCTGATAAAGTCAAAGCTATTCAAGAAATGCCTGCACCGAAGACTGAGAAGGAAGTTCGAGGTTTCTTAGGTCGATTGAACTACATTTCAAGGTTCATATCTCACCTTACAGCAACCTGTGAACCTTTGTTCAAGCTGTTAAGAAAGGAACAAACGGTCAGGTGGAACGAAGACTGCCAGAAGGCTTTTGACAAGATCAAGGAGTACTTACAAGAACCTCCAATCCTTATGCCTCCAGTTGAAGGAAGACCTCTGATAATGTACCTGACCGTATTAGAAGAGTCAATGGGGTGTGTGCTGGGCCAACATGACGAGTCTGGTCGAAAAGAGTATGCAATATACTACCTAAGCAAAAAGTTTACCGACTGTGAACAGCGTTATTCACTGCTCGAGAAAACTTGCTGTGCTTTAGCGTGGGCTGCTCGCCGACTGAGACAGTATATGTTGACCCACACTACCTTGTTAATCTCAAAGATGGACCCAGTCAAGTATATTTTCGAGAAGCCAGCCCTTACCGGACGGGTTGCAAGATGGCAAATGATCCTTACAGAATACGACATACAGTACACATCTCAGAAAGCCATCAAGGGCAGTGTACTATCTGAATATCTTGCTGAGCAACCCATTGATGACTACCAGCCTATGAGATTTGACTTCCCTGATGAAGACATCATGTTCATTAAATCAAAAGATCATGAAGAGCCTGTTCACACTGAAGGGCCTGACCCGGAGGAAGAATGGACTATGATGTTTGATGGGGCTGTTAACATGAATGGTCGTGGTGTTGGTGCAGTACTCATTACACCTAAAGGAGTTCACATGCCTTTCTCGGCAAAACTCACTTTCAACTGCACTAACAACGAAGCTGAATACGAAGCTTGCATTATGGGTCTTGAGGAAGCCATTGACCTCAGGATCAAGACATTGACCGTATTCGGAGATTCAGCTTTGGTAGTCAATCAAACCAACGGGAAATGGTACACCCACCAAGATCATCTGATACCTTACAGGGATTATACAAGGAGGTTACTGACTTTCTTCACAACAGTCAAGCTTGAGTATATCCCTCGGGACGAGAATCAGTTTGCAGATGCTCTTGCTACCATTTCGTCCATGATCAAAGTTCAAGCTGCTAACTTTGTACCTCAGATTTCAGTGTCAAGACTTGATAGACCAGCATATGTATTTGCAGCAGACGTTGTAAAAGATGATAAGCCTTGGTTCCATGACATTAAATGCTTCTTGGAGGATCAAACATACCCACCTGGGGCATCTTCCAATGATAAGAGGACTTTGAGAAGGCTCGCTGGTAGTTTCTTTCTGAACACTGATGGATCGTTATACAAGAGGAACTTTGATATGGTACTCCTCAGATGTGTTGCTAAAACAGAAGCAGACCTGTTGATGCACGAAGTACACGAGGGATCTTTTGGTACCCATGCAGGAGGACATGCTATGGCAAAGAAGTTGCTAAGATCAGGCTATTACTGGATCACAATGGATGCAGACTGTTGTGCTTATGCCAGGAAATGCCACAAATGCCAGATCTACGCAGATAAGGTGCATGTGCCTCCCAATCCTTTGAACATCATGTCTTCACCATGGCCCTTTGCCATGTGGGGCATTGATATGATTGGCAAGATTGAGCCAACTGCTTCAAACGGCCACAGATTCATCCTGGTCGCCATTGACTATTTCACCAAGTGGGTGGAAGCAGCCTCATATGCAAACGTCACAAGGCAAGTGGTAGCCAGATTTCTGAAGAGAGATATCATCTGTCGATATGGAGTTCCCGAGCGAATCATTACTGATAATGGTTCCAACTTGAACAACAAAATGATGGCAGAACTATGCCGGGACTTCAAGATCCAACACCATAATTCTTCTCCTTACAGGCCAAAGATGAATGGCGCTGTTGAGGCAGCTAATAAGAATATCAAGAAGATTGTGCAAAAGATGGTAGTCACCTACAAAGACTGGCATGAAATGCTACCGTTTGCCTTGCATGGGTACCGCACGTCAATCAGAACATCCACTGGGGCAACACCGTATCAGCTTGTGTATGGTATGGAAGCAGTCCTACCTGTTGAAGTTGAATTACCCTCCTTACGGGTACTGATGGATGTTAAACTGAGTGAAGCAGAATGGGTTCGGGCCCGATACGAACAACTGAGTCTGATCGAAGAGAAAAGATTGGCTGCAATCTGTCATGGGCAGTTATATCAGAAGAGAATGAAGAAAGCCTTCGATCAGAAAGTCAGACACCGAGAGTACCAAGTAGGGGATCTTGTGCTGAAGAGAATCCTCCCTCCTCATACAGACCACAGGGGCAAATGGACTCCAAATTATGAAGGACCATTCGTAGTCAAGAAAGTTTTCTCTGGTGGAGCACTGATGCTCAGCACCATGGATGGTGAAGATTTCCCATCCCCTGTGAATTCAGATGCAGTTAAAAAATACTTCGCATAAAAATGACCCGCTGGACACAAAAACAGAATGTAAGTCCAGGCAAGAATAGGGCATCCCGGCGAGTCAAAAACAGAATAAAGACTCGGGCAAAAATAAGGGAAATAAATAAAAAATGTACACCCGCTGAGTTGAAAAGCCGCATTGGACAACTCAGGCAAAAATGGGTATCCCGATGGATTGAAAACCCAAAAGGGCGATCCATGCAAAATAAGGGAATAAGCGAACAACTGCATTCTGAATTCGTCTGTATTAACTACAACTTGGTAAGCTCCAAAGGATCAAGCTTCAATCAGAATCAACTCTCTCCAGAAAGCAAGACGGGAAGAACGTCATTGTCATACGAGTCGTAGCAGAAGAGGAAGCTCCTTGAAAGCGTCGTCAACATCGCCAGCATTTTGTTTCTCAATTTGTAACAGTCTCTTCATTTCAGGAGATATGTTTCTTTGACTGTATCTTGCCAATTCAGGGCACACGAATTAATAAAATCAGATTCTCAGTCATGTCCCGTTTTTACATTTATGTTTTGCAAAGAATTGTCTGATATCTCTAAAAATACAATTGCATAAGTACAAATGCCTTTCTCTAAAAATAAAAACACATGCTTACAGGGAATATACTTACTCTCGAAAGTACTTAAACTCCTATGACAGAATCCAGTAAGGGATACCTCGGGACCATTTCTGCGTTTTCCTTATCTTTGTAGGATTGCAGGCATCCAGAACGCAACTTGGGGCATGCAAGTTACATCCCAGCAGGCTGGCAAATCAACAAATGATCTCAGCATCCGCAGAATACTCTCCCCTGCTGAGTTGCCTCTCATCACTCTCCCCAGCTGAGTTACCAACAGCATTCCCCAGCTGTAGTACCAACCATTCTTCCTCAGCGGAATGCAGAAATCAGGGAATCATCTCCCCACGGAATCCGCAGCCTCTATTCAGAAGAGCAACGCACGAAGAAGTCACAACAGAGTACAGAAGCTCCTACAAACCCCAGCTGGGTCCCATATTAAGGATATGTCAATCAGTGACCTATATCCCCGAGCAAATACTTCATTAGATCTACCAATGATCTCATCCCCAGCTGGGATGTCCACTCCAGTAGATCAGCCAGGGATCTTCGCAACGACGGGATCCGAATCCCGGATCTGTGCCTCTTTGCATAATCATAGCAGTCGCATCATATTATCCCCTCAGAGCGTAGCATTCCGTCTAATACGGAGCATTACGGCAAAAATCAAATGCATAGCATACTCATAAGTCATGTTGTGAATTGAACACTTGTGAATAATAATGACAACCTGTTGGCATACAGAATACATACAGAAAAATCCCCACCAGGGTTCCCAGCAAAAGAAGTTGCCTCTCCAATCACAAACACCAGTATGTACACCTTTGGGCACCCGTCCGTGTCACATCACCAGCAGAAAGCCAAAGACTTCCTCTTTGCACTCACATATACTTATATACACTTTCTTGACACCCGTCCGTGTCATATCCCCGGCGCAGTCGCTTATACCTTTATCACTCATACACTTGTTAATATTATACTTTTCTCTCTGGACACTCGTCCGTGTCACCCTCCCCAGCGGATAAACACTTATGTATATACTTACTACTCATTGGTACACTTATACAGATACTCGTCCGTATCTTGTATGCATCATTTATATCCACACAGATTCAACATTGGTTCATGTTCTTTGTTAACCAGTTGGTACTCGTCCGTACCATCATCTCAGAACATTGCGTCTAGTGTTTGTTTCTACATGATACTCGTCCGTATCATAGTCTTAAGGATGCTCGTCCGCATCTTTAATCCATACACCGTGTCAAACACTTGTGTCTTCTTGAATATAGATACTCGTCTGTGTCTATTATTCCCCAGAAGAATTCTTCCGGATTCAACACTCGTCCGTGTTCTTTGTTAACCAGTTGATACTCGTCCGTATCATCATCTCTGAACATGTGTCAGTTTGTTTCTACATGATACTCGTCCGTATCATAGTCTTAAGGATGCTCGTCCGCATCTTTAATCTATACACAATACCAAACACTAATACCTTTTGTTTCTTGGATGTAAACGCTCGTCCGTGTTTACTATATCCCCAGTAGATCGCCAACAAATTTTCCTTTTTATCTAACACTCGTCCTGTGTTATGATAACCTTGAGAGCAGCCGTCCCCTGCTGAGTGGTCGTCCTCCACTTCTTGATGGTCGCCCTCCATCATGCTCGTCCGATGGCCGTCCCCATCGTTGATTTTTTTTTAGCAGCCGTCCCCTGCTAGGTGGTCGTCCTCCACCTTTTGATGATCGTCCTTCATCACTTTATCCAATGGCCGTCCCCATTGTTGATTTTGGTTATCTGACATTCGTCCTATGTCATGACAAACCTTGAGAGCAGCCGTCCCCTGCTGAGTGGTCGTCCTCCACTTCTTGATGGTCGTCCTCCATCATGCTCGTCCGATGGTCGTCCCCATCGTTGACCTTTTCTATCCGGCATTCGTCCTATGTCGCGATATTTTCGGCAGCCGTCCCCTGCCAGGTGGTCGTTCTCCACCTTTGATGGCCGTCCCCATCATATTTCCTTTAACCCCAACAGAGCAGCCGTACCCTGCTAGGTGATCGTCCTTCACCTTTGATGACCGTACCTCATCATCTGTTTATTTCATTTATTCTTTACCTTTGGTGGTCGTTCTCCACCTTTCATTTATTCTTAACCATGGATGTAAAGGGTGCTAAGTACCTCATCATCTGTTTATTTCGTCCTTCACCTTTGATGACCGATGGCCGTCCCCGTCGTGGTCCCTTTTCTTTTTAGCCCGATGGCCGTCCCCGTCGTTGGTTACCTTACCTTTTTTGAACTTGATGGCCGTCCCCGTCATATTTCATTAAATCCCAGAGAATTTTACAGCTTTATTTTGATGGCCGTCCCCATCATATTTTATATACTTTTCCCAGCTAGTCGGCCGTCCCCGTCTTAGCTTTACCTTTTATCCCCAGCATGTCGGCCGTCCCCGTCATTGCTCTTTACCCAGCAGTCGTCCTCTGCTCGACGGTCGTCCTCCGTCGCCCACACTTTACAATACTTTATTTTCCTTTACAATCTATATCCCTTTTCTTCTTCATTTTGTGAGTGCAAATTTTGGACTGTCTTTGGTATTCAACCACAAGTTATCTTGTTTGCCTGATAAGCCGTCGCTTACATCCTGCACAACTAACTCATGTTTGAATAGGGGCAGCTGTAAACACCCCAAATTTTCCCTCACCTATTCACACCATGGCTTGTGATCATTTCATATGCATAAATACAATCATATCATCTCACATCTCATTTTTGATTCACTGCATAGTTTCTAGGTCATCTGCACCTAGGGTTTGTGATCTAAGCAATCCAAAAGCTTTTGAGTCATTCCAAAGGCTACCAATCACTTCAAAGGGATCCATGTGTGTTCAATCATCATAATACATCCTCTCAAGGTCAAAAATGCAAAGGAATCACAAGAACTAGGGTTGGGTGGATGCAGAGCCAGGTTGAACTGCACAGTTGACTGAAAATTAGGGTTTTGGTTTCAGAGGCCATAACCCCAAATTTTTTGGTCATTCTTGTTTCCATTGGTCTCTATATGGTATAAGGAGTATGCATATCAATTTTCATGAAGAAATTCCATGGGGAAGTCATTTGATCAAGAGTTGACTTTTCAGACAAGTCAGTGTAAAATCAGGGCATCTGAGGCCCCCAATGACCCAACCAATGGGTGATCTTCATCATTTTGAGTGTATATGATCTTTATTTGATCATGAAAGAAGGTTGAAGTTCATAGAAATCAAGAATTTAGGGTTTTTGCAAATGTTGACTTTTTGGGCATAGTTGACTTTTCAAGAATGCTTCATTTTAGGTCATTTTCAAGCTTTGGTTCTTGATCCAAGAAGGCTTCAAATGGAAAAACTTTGGTCATGAAAGTTGTAGATCTCATCTTTCCCTTTTCAAAAAGTACAAGAGCATGACCAAACTCTTCTTGGATCAAAAGTTATGGTGTGACAAAGTTGGCTAAAATCATTGATTTTCAAGGCATGCTTCAAATGGAAATTTTGCAAAGTCATGAGCCAAATCCAATTGTGACCTCTAATTCATTTCAAACCATGACATAAACATTCTACATGTCTTAAAAAGTCAGAATTGGACCAAAGATCACATGTGTTTAGTTCATGTAACAAGGCATTTTTTCATGAAATTCCATAAAGCAACAACTTGCAAAAGCACTCATAACATTTCACCAACTTGCTGCCTTGAATGCTGGACCAAGCCTAGCCTTTCCCTTCACTTTGCTGCGCAGACCATGCCCTTGTACCAAGCTAGCACCTCACCATACTTCTCTTACACAAAAGGTGGACTTTGAGCAAAAAGGTGACTTACCTATCATAGCAGGCCATGTCACATCATCCAGCCAATCAGATTTGTTTATACTTTCCATTTGCAAGCTAGACACAACACCAAGCAAGGCTGAAACCATTCATACACACACATTCACAAAAGCATACCAATTTGCAAGTTGCTTCGAATCTGCCTACACAGCCTACAAACACTCCAACCATTTCCACCATTCAACTCATCACACTTCATAGACCTCAAACCACCAAGAACCTGGCCTGAAACAAGCAAGAACATCTCACTGCCATTCTTCACCTCATTTTGCAGTTCCTTTCGAATCTCCCTCCTTAGCTCACAAACAGCCAAACAAACCTTGCAAAGCTTCTCCATACATCATCTGGGCCACAAACCATCATTCACAATGGCTTGAAACTACCAGAATCACCATAGCCATTTCTGACTGAGCTTGAAGCAGGAGCTTTCGAAACTCATTATCCAGCCAACATAAACTCTTCTTGAGCATTCAAACATCTTCTGGGGATCAAGTGGAGTGGTTTGCACTGAAAGAAGAGGCCAAAAAGTCATCAAGGTGAAAGCTCCAAATCTCAGGTAGCTTGAAATTTATTTTTCCAGAAATCACTTTGCATGTTATAAACTTGTTCTATGTGCTTCACTGATCATCCTGATGTCATTGGTTTCGAAAATGGCTTTGAGATGAGCATTTAATTTCTCTCTGAAACTTGCGTGCCCTAGTTCTCATTTCCTTCGATTCAGCTTGTTTAGGAAGAAGAAATTTGTTTTGGGAGAGGGGTTTGATTCGTGAGGGTGTGAGAAACATTTCCCAGTTCTTAGTTTTCATTTTTGATACGATTTGAGTGGTTTGGGAAGTTTTCAGGTGAGCTGCTCGCCGGAGAAGACAACCGGAAGTCTTCTCCGGCAGCCTGAATGTGATTAGGGCTAATTGTCATTAATTAGTGAACTTTAAACTTGGGCCCTTGGATGCTGTTTCCCGCGCGCTAGTGAATGGTCCAGATCATGTCATTTTGCCCTAATCCACTTAATTAGTATTAATTAATTCATAATTAAATTAATTTGGTCAGATTGCATCCACACCCTCCATTCACGCGCCAGTCAACCAATTTAAACCCAGATTGCATCTCAGCCATCCTTTCCTTTGACTTTCATTTTTATTTAATTTTTATTCATTTTCTTTTCAATTAATTTGCAAAATACTTTTAAAATAGTTAAAAATTCTTATAAATTATGAAACTTTTTCCTAAAAGTTTTATTAATTTTTAAGACCCAAAAATATTTTTATTTTATTTTTTATCATTAAAAAAGTATTTTTAAATATTTAAAAGATTATTTTTAATTGATTAATGGAAATTAATTAATTAAAAATACTTTTAGGTATTTAAAAATTACAAAAAAATTCATGAAATGTTCTAAGACATTTAGAAACATTGTCCAACCTTCAAACCAAATTTCTTTTTTGATCTTGATGCATTTTAAGAATTTTCCATTGAATTAAAACATTTTTGGTGCATTATTTTGATCATAAGTTCAAAAATTCATTTCTGCCTATCTAGGAAGAGTTGGACATTGATTCTTCTTGCATTGTGTTATGTTTAGCATGTAGTTTCTAGGATTAAATGGCCTTGATTTGTTTCCTCAATTTCAATTTGTTTGGCATTTCTTTTGTTAGGAACCCTAAAAAACCCTAATAACTTAGAAAATTCATATCTTGAGATTGGTTAAGAGTTGAGACCTCCCCTTTGGACCTTGGTTTAGTATAGGTTTAGGGTTTCTTTGGTTAGCATTTTCCATTTTTTATCTTAGGGTTTGCTTCTGTTTTTGGTTTTTGTTTGATGTTTGATTCATAAACCCTAATTTGGGCTTTCATTTGCATCCTTCTTGCATTCTCTTGCATAACATGACTTGTCTTTGCATTTTATGCATTCTTGTGATTCATTTGGCATCATAAGACATATAGGAAGCATGTTTGATCATTGCATCACATATTTACCATGTCATTTGCTTTGTATGCTTCATAACTTTCCATGCTTGTTCATGCTCCTTAGCTTGCATCATTTGCATCCATGATCTTGTATGAACATCTCCATGTCTTGCCTCATGTTTTCAGCACCTCATAGCATCATAATCATCATCAACATGCTTCTGGTTTTGCTTAGCATCATACCATTTCATCTCATCTTGCATTGCATTGCATTTCTTTCTAACATTTCAGGTGGTAAGTAAACTTGAGAAGTGAATTTGCCTTCACTTCTCATACCTTTTCTTTTCATCTCCCTTGCATCCATTGCTGCATTTTTGTTTGTGTATGAGTTTGAGCTTGCTCATTCTTGTTCCTCCCACTTTCTTTCTTCAAGTGACTTGACTTCTTGAATGAAGCAAGTCACTTTGCTTCTCTTGACCTGGTTCATCTGCTTCCTGGTGGCTCCTTTGAAGACTTCTCTTGCAAACCTCACAAACCTTAGGAACAACCAAGCATGATAATGAATTAGGGTTTTGATTAGTCTCCCCTCATAGTTTTTACCTTTGTGTCTCTCTTTGAGTCTTCTCTTCTCATCTCATAATCAGGGACTAAACCCTAAAGGCTTTGAGACTTTGTGATTAAGCTTATGCCTGCATCCTTCTTTTAGGATGGAGTGTATAACTTTAATCCTAAGTGTCAAACCCTTAATGTGTTTAAATCTCTTAATTAATCCACCTAATAATCATCAAGACATCACACTTGTAACTTGGGCCTTGCATTAGGGTTCTAATTCTTCCTTAAGTGGTTAAGAAGGACTAACCCTAGTGTTAATGGACAAGTCCCCCTCAAGTTGTCTTACAAATCATAAAAATCACTTCATCATCATACCATTAAATAAAATTCACTTAATCAAAGGCTTGTTTTGTCATGAGTTTAATCCCTAACCATGGATTAAGTTGAGGAGCTTTCCTCAGCTTAAACACCCTCACCTATTATCCTTCTATTAGGATGGTGTAATGAGTCTGTTTAATCCTTGATTATGGCTTAACCTCATTACTTAACACTAAACAAAAAACACCAAAAACATCTAAATAATCACAAGTAGGTTAATGATCTTAATCCTACACCAAAGGTGATTAAGTGTGAGAATCTGACTTCACACTTAAGGTACTCTCATTACCCCTAATCAGAGGGAAGATGTGATGAGTTTACTAAATCCATTGGTTTAGGCTTAAGCTCATTAACTTATGACAAACTTTCAAAAGCAATAAAAGACTGAAAATACAAAAACAAACAATAATCGTCTCCTCCGGGATTCTTTTCTCATCTCATTCACTCACAACCGAGAACTTGCTTCTTCCGTCTAATGCAAGACAGTTAGCACCTGAGCCAGACAGGTCATACACTTGAGCATAGGCAAGTAAGCAGTTCACAAGTCAATTCACCTTTCAGTTTCTTTGGGTCGAACTATGGTGTTCTGACTTCCTCATTGCACGAGAGGATACGTAGGCATAACTTAACAGTTATCGAACAAAAGTCTCTGTACATTCCCCCTCCTTCCAGCTTCATTCTTTAGCCTCATTATCATGAGCATTTCATCTTTGTCCTTACACTGACACTAACATATTTCACCTCACACTTCTTTTACACTGACACCTGTACATTCTTTTCCAGCTTTATGCACAAATTGCACTGACACTACCCCTTTAAAACACAAATCTTTTAAGCGTGGATCCCGTCGAGTACGACGGACAATCTGGGTGCTAATACCTTCCCAGGTTGTAACCAACCCCCTTTCTCAGTCTCTCTGGTTCGCAACCGTCTTATCCATCCTTTTCCAGGTCTATGCAGCATTACCTTTCCTCCGGGATAAAAATGCCCAGCTGGCGACTCTATTCATCTCCAGTGAGTTCACGGCTGTGTGTTCTCATTGTCCCTTTCGCCGACCGTTCGCGTATGTACCTTCATCTGATCAGTTTTCATTTGTTGGGAGCGACAATTCACAATCCTCACAGTTCACACAACAATTCTATGTTTCCAGAATTCATTTATATGCATTCAAACGATAAACCCTAATTGTGAGGTTATGAACCCTAACATGGCCGTTTGCGTTTTAGACACTCATTCTTCAATCCAATTGTCCAGAATCGTTCTAGGGAACCTCACAAACACAAAAGCTCAAACAAAATTCATTAATAATGCACAAATAAATAGAATCGAAAAATTGAAATTCAAGATAAAATTTGATTCGGATTCATCAATGTGTGATGCTATGAGGCAATGTAATGATCTGGTTATGTTCCATGATGGTCAAGGAGCCTGGCTATGTCCTTATTTTACCTTCAAACCTCTTGGATGATGGAATCCGAATGTCACTTTTTGATGAATTTTTGAGCAATGGAGCTTACCTTTGGGCTGCTGAAAATCGTGAATCCTGGTTTGCATTGTGTTTGTGGATGTTTCTAGGTCAAAACATTGATTGGTTATGTGAAAGATTTGATTTAAAAAGATTGAGATTGATCATGCTTTGAAAGTTCAATATTTTTGTACCAATGCTTTCTATTTCAATCCATTCCACATAACTCTTGTATCAACTTATTCCATACTGATTTTATGACTTTATAGAATCAATCACAAAAATAAATCTTCATATTTAATATTTTATTTAAATTTAAAATGATTTTAAGTATAAAAAATCATAATAAATTAATTAAATAAAATAAAAATTATGAAAATATTATGGAAATTTCGTGCATGATGTTATTGTATGGGTTGGGTCATAATTTGGCCAGCCCATTTGGAGAAAATTGCTTTTAGAACCCCATTTTCATCATAAACCATCACTAACTTTCCCAACTTTGCAAGGGCACATCTCCCTCAATTTTAAAGGTATGAGGGTGTTCTTGGACATTTTGGAAATTTTGAAGAGTCCTCTAAACAACCCCATTGGTTTCAGGTCCATACCATTTACCAATCTCAAGTTATGCCTTTTTGAAGTTGTTGACTTTTTGTTGACTTTTGAAATGACCTATAATGTCTTAGATCATATCTTCCAAATGAAGCATTTTTGGGCTTAACTTGCAACATAAAAGTTGTAGAGAATTAAATTTCCTTCAAAATGAGCTTTGGATGGAGACTTGGTAATGAAGTATGTGAAAGTTATGGCTGGTCAAAGTTCAGTTGACTTTTACTGAGGAAACCCTAATTTAGAAACTCCTGATTCTTGATGATCTGGAATCTCCTTGATGAATCATGATCAACCCTTTACCAAATGATGAATTTTACTTCATATACTTGATGTTGGCAAAAAATCATGAAGTTTGACTTTGGTTTGACCACAGTTGACCTCAGTTTGACTTTTTAACTACTTTGACTGATTTTGACTTATCTGATCATCTGACTGAGCAAACTTTTGTGAAAAGTATTGAAACTTGTCATGGGGGTTCTTACACACATATAAGATGTTATGAAACTCACTTGAGGTATTGGAAGTCCATTTAGCCTGATTAAAGTCAAAACCCTAGTTTTGGATGCACTGCTTAGGAGGTGCATTGTCTGAGGGAATTGTCAACTCTTCTGACCATTTGTGGACTTTGTGAACCTTGTGAACCATCATAAAATGTCTTGTGAATCTCATGGGAGGTATTGTGAAGCTTGTGAACCTTGTGAATCTTCAAGAAGTGACTTGTAGACTTCATGAACCTCAAGAAAGGTATTGAAAGCATTGTGGAACTTGTGAACCTTGTGAACCATCATAAAATGTCTTGTGAATCTCATGGGAGGTATTGTGAAGCTTGTGAACCTTGTGAATCTTCAAGAAGTGACTTGTAGACTTCATGAACCTCAAGAAAGGTATTGAAAGCATTGTGGAACTTGTGAACCTTGTGAACCTTCTTAGAACACAAAGTCTTGTATTGTGAGGGCAAATTTTGGGGTGCAACAGCTGCCCCTGTTCAATTCTCTGAAACCTGAGGGGTTAGATTGGTATATTTGCCAGTCGTGACCTGGAAGGTTGAAGGGGATTGAACACAAAAGCCCAAAAATTTGCACTTACCAGTGCATAAAGTGGTACAGATGGCTAGTTGAATATGATTGAGTGGGCTTAAAGATGCCACTGGGAGGAAAGTTCTTCAGATACAGGTCTTGGAGGATGAAGTAGTCCAAAATATGGAGGTATAATGATAGCTGTCAGAAGGCTGGAGCCATCCTGAGGTATTAGGAATTTTCAAGAGGATGAAGCAACCTTGATATAGTGATATGTTATCAGGAGGATAAAGCATTCCTGATGTATAAAAAGCTGTCAGGAGGCTGGAGCAGTCCTGAGGTAACAATAAGATTTCAAGAGGATAGAGCAATCTTGATGTATGAGAAGCTGTCAGGAGGCCGGAGCAATCCTGAGGTAATAATATACTTCCAAGAGGATGAAGCAGTCTTGAGAGATTGATGATATGCTTTCAGGAGACTGGAGTAATCCTGATGTAACAGCATGTCTTCAGGAGGATAGAGCAATCAATAATGATAACTCTAAAGCAGTCTTGAAGTAACTAGAAGTTGTCAGGAGGGTAAAGCAACCCTGAGGTAATAGCATGATTTCAGGAGGATAGAGCAATCAATAATGATAACTCTAAAGCAGTCTTGAAATAATGATGGTATGCTTTCAGGAGACTGGAGTAGTCCTGATGTAACAGCCGGTTTTCAGGAGGATAGAGCAATCCTGATGTAATAATGGTATGCTTTCATGAGACTGGAGTAATCCTGATGTAGCAGCATGTCTTCAAGAGGATAGAGCAATCCTGATGACCATAAGTTTGTTTGCTGGATAATTAACCTTGAAACCAAGGTAACGTTCTGTATAACAATATTAGTTTATGCTTTATGTATGTATGTATAATATGATGCACTTAGGAAACGTATTATGTATCCATGGATATGTATGCTATGGTATGATGTAAATGATGTATGTATGATATGATACTGCCGGAAGCGTCTGGATATCTTCGTATAACAACTGCTGGCCAGGGAAAATAAATCCCGATTCGATGTTGAAGAATATATTATACATAACCTTCCGTCTGCTGGGGATAGTAAGGTATATATAACCTTCGTATGCTGGGGATAGTAAGGTACATATAACCTCCCGTCTGCTGGGGATAGTAAGGTATACATAACCTTCGTCTTCGTTTGATAGTAGAGTAGATACAACATCCCGTCTTCGTTCGTCATACCCTTATTGGAAAGTAATTTCCCGTATATCCGTATGAGGATAAAAGAGATGGATATAAATTCCAGGGGAGATGAGACTTTATGAAGCTAGATTTGCCCTACTGAGGGTTTGTAACTGTCTTGTAAAGGTGAACCGGCGAAGCTCCGTTGAAATCCTTCCCTCGTTCGTCCTTAGTAAATACTATTACTGCATTTTCATGCATTTCTGGTAAACATTAATCATATTAAAAGTATACATGCATTTCTGGTAAACATCAATCATATTCAAAAGCATACATACATTCAAACACAACCAATGGACGTTTCGCTTATGTAAATAGGGTAAAAGTAAATCTGGATTCAAAAGATGGAATTCATTTATGTCAAAAAGTGACCCATATACGGGTAAGTTTGTACAAGGAGACATAAACCCTAGTAAGAGGATTTTGTCATAGAGTTTTTACAAACAAAGAAAATCAGCTATGTGGGAAATAGTCCTATTGAGTTTCAATTCTACTATTGCCACTCAAGTATCTCATCTTCTTGCTGTTGAGACGGAAACGATTGAATTGAGCTTTATCTGTTCGAGCTTGAATAAGTAGTACAACTGGTTGCAGCTTCATGGGTGATCCAAACGAGACATAGTCATATGCTTTAATCCCTAACTTTTGCCTGGATTGCCCTTTCAGGTTTTCAATCCACCGGGATACCCTTTTTTGCCCAAGCCGCCTTTTCAGGTTTTCGACTTGCCGGGTGTACATCATTTTTTATATATATCCCTAATTTTTGCCCAAACCCTTTTGGTTTGCCGGGATGCCCTTATTTTTGCTTAGGCCTGTCAACCTAGCGGGTCTCTTTTTTATGCGTAGTATTTTTTAACTATGTCTGCGTTTACAGGCTGTGGGAAGTCTTCACCATCCATTGTAGTCAGTATCATGGCACCTCCTGAGAACACTGTCTTGACTACAAATGGTCCCTCATATGTTGGAGTCCACTTGCCCCTAGGATCACCCTGTGGTAATATAATACGCTTGATTACCAAGTCACCAGCCTGATATACCTTTGGCTTAACCTTCTTGTTAAAAGCCTTGATCATTCGCTTCTGGTACATCTGGCCGTGACAAACTGCTGCTAACCTTTTCTCATCAATCAAATTTATCTGGTCAAGTCGAGTCTGAATCCACTCATCTTCATCCAAACCTGCATCCTTCATAATTCTCAAGGAGGGTATCTGAACTTCAATGGGCAAAACTGCTTCCATACCATAGACTAAGGAGAATGGGGTTGCCCCTGTTGAAGTACGTATTGTGGTACGATAACCATGAAGAGCAAATGGTAACATCTCATGCCAATCCTTGTAAGTAACAGTCATCTTCTGTATAATCTTCTTGATGTTCTTATTAGCAGCTTCAACTGCCCCATTCATCTTTGGACGATACGGAGAAGAGTTGTGATGCTTAATCTTGAACTGCGTGCAGAGATCAGTAATCATAGTGTTGTTCAGATTAGAGCCATTGTCAGTGATAATCCTTTCAGGGATGCCATACCTACATATGAGATTATTCTTAATGAACCGAGCCACAACATTCTTGGTAACAGATGCAAATGAAGCTGCCTCCACCCATTTTGTGAAGTAATCAATAGCAACCAGGATGAAACGATGCCCATTAGAAGCAGTAGGCTTGATTTCACCAATCATATCAATGCCCCACATGGCAAAGGGCCAAGGAGAAGTCAACACATTCAAGGGTGATGGAGGTACATGGACTTTATCAGCATAAATTTGACATTTGTGACACGTTCTGGAGTGTTGATAACAATCAGCTTCCATGGTAGACCAATAGTAACCTGCTCTCGAAATCTTCTTTGCCATAGTATGACCACTAGAATGAGTACCAAAGGTCCCATCATGCATCTCTTCCATAATTTCTATAGCTTCCTTCTTATCCATACAACGAAGCATAGTTGAATCATGATTGCGCTTGTACAAAATCCCATTACTCAAAAAGAACTTAGCAGAGAACCTTCTCAGGAACTTCCTATCTTTGACAATTGCCCCTTCAGGGAACTCCTGAGCTTCAAGATGTCTTTTCACTTCATAGAACCAAGGCTTCTCCTCTGCCCCTTCAGTGTCAATCTCATTGCAGTATGCAGGCTTTTCAAATCTATCAATAGTAATCTTGGGAGCTTCATCATCCCAGCTGATCTCAAACATAGATGCCATGGTGGCCAATGCATCTGCCAACTGATTCTCTCTTCGTGGAATATGTCCAAAGGTAATCTCTTTGAAATGTGGGATTAAAGACAACACATGTTCTCTGTAAGGAATGAGGTTATCATGCTTGGTATCCCAATCTCCTTTAATCTGACTAACTACCAGGGCTGAATCTCCATACACATCAAGGAACTGAATCTTCATATCAATAGCAACTTTAATACCCAGGATACATGCCTCATACTCATCCATGTTATTGGTACAATAGAAACAAAGTCTGGCAGTAATCGGGGTGTGACAACCTTCAGGGGAACTAATCACAACACCAACACCATTACCAAGTGCATTAGAGGCACCATCAAAAACCATAGTCCATCGGGATCCTTGTTCAGGTCCGTCATATTGTCCAGGTTCTTTGGTAACAGTCATGATGTCTTCATCAGGGAATTCAAAACTCATTGACTGATAATCATCTACTGCTTGATGAGCCAAATGATCTGCCACAACACTTCCCTTAATGGCCTTCTGAGTAGTATATTGTATGTCATATTCTGTCAATATCATTTGCCATCTTGCAATTCTTCCGAAGAGAGCAGGTTTCTCAAATATGTACTTGATTGGATCCATCTTTGAAATCAACAAGGTGGCATGGGTCAACATATACTGTCTTAGTCGGCGAGCAGCCCATGCCAAAGCGCAGCAAGTTTTCTCGAGCAGTGAGTATCTTGTTTCACAGTCGGTAAACTTTTTGCTAAGGTAGTATATTGCCTGCTCTTTTCGACCAGACTCGTCATGTTGCCCCAACACACACCCCATTGAGTTGTCTAACACTGTTAAGTACATAATCAAGGGTCTTCCATCAACGGGTGGCATCAAAATTGGAGGTTCTAGCAGGTATCTCTTGATTTCATCAAAGGCAGTCTGGCACTCATCATTCCATTCCATCACTTGATCTTTCTTCAACAACTTGAAGATTGGTTCACATATGGTAGTTAACTGGGAAATAAATCTTGCAATGTAATTCAATCGTCCCAAGAAACCTCTAACCTCCTTCTCAGTACGGGGAGCTGGCATCTCTTGTATAGCTTTCACTTTTGCAGGATCCACTTCAATACCTTTTCCACTGACAATAAAACCCAGGAGCTTTCCAGATCTAACCCCAAAAGTACACTTGTTTGGGTTCAATCTCAACTTGTATTTCTTCAACCTCTTAAACAACTTGTGCAGATGATCAAGATGTTGCTCTTCATTCTGAGACCTGGCTATCATATCATCTACATATACCTCTATCTCATGATGAATCATATCATGAAACAAAGCCACCATAGCACGCTGATATGTTGCCCCTGCATTCTTCAAACCAAATGGCATCACATTATAGCAAAAAGTGCCCCACTGTGTCACAAATGTTGTCCTCTCCATGTCTTCAGGAGCCATCTTGATTTGATTGTAACCAGAGAAACCATCCATAAAAGAGAATACCTTATGCTGAGCAGTGTTGTCTACCAGAATATCAATATGAGGAAGTGGAAAATCATCTTTAGGGCTAGCCTTGTTCAAATCCCTGTAGTCCACACACATACGTACCTTACCATATTTCTTAGGAACTGGTACCACATTTGCAACCCACTGAGGATAAGAAGTCACTGCTAAGAACCCTGCATTGAACTGTTTCATTACCTCTGCCTTGATCTTTTCTGACATTTCAGGACGCATACGACGAACCTTCTGTTTCTTTAGACGACAATCTTCTTTCACTGGTAAACGGTGAACCACAATGTCTGTATCCAACCCTGGCATATCTTCATAAGACCAAGAAAAGATCTCCACATAGCCACGTAATATCTGAATCAACCTGCTCTTGACACTGTCCTCTAAATCAGCCCCTATCTTGACTTCTTTTCTGTTTTCTTCAGTTCCCAGATTCACAACTTCGACTGGCTCTTCATGTGGCTGTATAGCTTTCTCTTCTTGTTGTAACAACCTAGCAAGCTCTACAGGTATTTCACAATCGTCCTCATTTCCGTCTTCAGTTTGATAGATCGGATTCTCGAAATTATAATTGGCAATAGTAGAACTGTTATCAACAGGATCCAGAGTGGATGAGGATCTGCATTTTAGTGATGTTGGTGTGTGTAAGAACACATAGCTGATAAAGTAAAATAAAAGAAAAAAAAGAAAGACAAGGAACACAACATTTACGAAACGTCCACTGATTTTATTGAATGAAGTATGCAAATGAAATGACAGCCCGTAACAAGCACACCATTATGCCCCGGGTAAGGCACATGGCTTGAAAGTTTTAATTGTTCAGAAATTTAAAAATTTAAAAGCAACAACACAGTAATAGTATTTACTCCTGACTAAAGGAGATAGGGATAACATCTTCAGCTTTCCAATTATTGAGTCCAGCACCCACAGTAAGAAAAATCCATGCATCCAAGTTGTAGTCTTCATCATAGTCTTCTACAGCATTGATAACCCCTTGATTGGTGATACGAGCAGCACGAGCACGACGAACAACTTTCTGGGACTCTGCAGTGAAACCCAAACCAAACTTATCAGACTTGTATGGAATATCAGGAAGCTGACCCCAAATAGTACAACCACCTTCATCCACCACAGCTCTAGCATCATGAGGGAGGCCATTGCCATTGTTGGAGGTTTTCTGGTGACCACAGGAACTTTCTTCACAGCAGGAGGAGCTACATAATCATTAACAACCCAGGGAACCACTTCAAATGACTGACACGGAGTCTCAATGTATTCACCTTCCATTTCCAGATACTTGAAAGTGTTTACATGGCTGACAAAGTATTCTTCCTCTCCATAGACAGTAACAACCTTTCCATTCACCGGATATTTCAACTTTTGGTGTAATGTAGAGGTTACAGCACCTGCCCCATGGATCCAGGGACGACCAAGCAGACAAGAGTATGAAGGACGAATATCCATCACATAAAATGTAGCAGTAAACACCTGGGAACCAACTTTGATTGGAAGATCAATTTCCCCATGCACTACTCTTCTAGAACCATCAAAAGCCTTTACCACAATATTACTGGGCTTCAGCACAGCATCTTCAGGACTCAGCTTATTCAGGACTTCCTTGGGCAACACATTCAGAGAGGAACCATTGTCTATCAGTACATGTGACAGGGTGGTGCCCCTGCATTCAATTGAAATATGCAAGGCCCTGTTATGATCCCTCTTGGCAGGGGTCAAATCAGCATCAGAAAATCCTAAACCATTATCATAGGTCAGGTGGGCAACACAGTTCTCAAATTGGTCAACAGAAATAGCATTGGGCACATGAGCAGACTTCAGAAATTTGATCAAGGACTTGGCATGAGCCTCAGAACACAGCAACAAGGACAACATAGAAATCTTTGAGGGAGTATGCCCCAATTGATCAACAATGTCATAATCACTCTTGCGAATGATTTTCAATACTTCTTCCATCTGCTTAGAGAGATCATCAGCAGCTGGCACATCAGTAGATACAGGCTCAATAACAGGACCTTTGCCCCGAGCATCAGTGGTGGAAGTAGCAGCAGGAGTAACTGCATTTTTAGAAGCAACTGGAGGAGAGAAAACCCTTCCACTACGAGTGATCTTGCCAGATCCAGCAATATTATCAATGTCAACAGGCACATCAGGTAGAGGCTCCTGCTTGACACCATGGATGTAAACATCAGACCCATAGTGCCAAGGCACAGCTTTGTCAGACGTATACGGAATAGGACCAGGAGTAGTAATGATCAGAGGGGCTATTCTGGCTTCAGCAACAACTTTCATAGGACCTTCAGCAGTAATCTTGATTGGGCCCTGATGAGTGATTTTAACAGGTTTCTTTGAAGTGATTCTTACTGGTACTTTGTCAACCATATCAACCTCTTCAATCTTCCTACCTTGAGTCAGATGATCCACCATGCTTTCTACAGAAGATGGCCTCCTTTCAAATACAATGGTGTAATTATCCATGAGACGCTGAATTCCATCCTTCAACCTGAAGCACTTCTCTGGATTATACTCACAATAAACACAATCTTCACGACAACCCGGAAAGAACCCAGCTTGCACTAACTTCTTTCTGATGACAGACAATGGTGTGGTGTCGCTCCCAAAGATTTGCATCCCCGGTACAAGCGCGAACGGTCGGCGAGAGGGACAGTGAGAACACACAGCCGTGAACTCACTGGAGATGAAAAGAGTCGCCGGCTAGGCATTTTTATCCCGGAGGAAAGGTAATGCTGCATAGACCTAGAAAGATATGGATAAGACGGTTGCGAACCAGAGAGACTGAGAAAGGGGGTTGGTTACAACCTGGGAAGGTATTAGCACCCAGATTGTCCGTCGTACTCGACGGGATCCACGCTTAAAAAATTTGTGTTTTAAAGGGGGAGTGTCAGTGCAATTTGTGTGTAAAATAGCTGGAAAAGAATGTACAGGTGTCAGTGTAAAAGAAGTGTGAAGTGTGATGTATACAGTGTTAGTGTAAGAACTGGGATGAATTGCTCATGATTATGAGGCTAAAGAATGAAGCTAGAAGGAGGGGGGATGTACAGAGACTTTTGTTCGATAACTGTTAAGTTATGCCTACGTATCCTCTCGTGCAATGAGGAAGTCAGAACACCGTAGTTCGACCCAAAGAGACTGAAAGGTGAATTGACTTGTGAACTGCTTGCTTGTCTATGCTCAAGTGTATGACCCGTCTGGCTCAGGTGCTTACTGTCTTGCATTAGACGAAAAAAGCAAGTTCTCGTTTGTGAGTGAATGAGATGAGAAAAGAATCCCGGAGGAGACGATTATTGTTTGTTTTTGAGTTTTCAGTCTTTTATTGCTTTTGAAAGTTTGTCATAAGTTAATAAGCTTAAGCCTAAACCAATGGATTTAGTAAACTCATCACATCTTCCCTCTGATTAGGGGTAATGAGAGTACCTTAAGTGTGAAGTCAGATTCTCACACTTAATCACCTTTGATATAGGATTAAGATCATTAACCTACTTGTGATCATTTACATGTTTTTGGTGTTTTTGTTTAGTGTTAAGTAATGAGGTTAAGCCATAATCAAGGATTAAACAGACTCATTACACCATCCTAATAGAAGGATAATAGATGAGAATGTTTAAGCTGAGGAAAGCTCCTCAACTTAATCCATGATTAGGGATTAAACTCATGACAAAACAAGCCTTTATTAAGTGGATTTTAGTTAATGATATGATGAAGAAGTGATTTTTAGGGTTTGTAAGACAACTTGAGGGGGACTTGTCCATTAACACTAGGGTTAGTCCTTCTTAACCAATTAAGGAAGAATTAGAACCCTAATGCAAGGCCCAAGTTACAAGTGATGTCTTGATGATTATTAAATGAATTGATTAAGAGATTTAAACACATTAAGGGTTTAACACTTAGGATTAAAGTTATACACTCCATCCTAAGAGAAGGATGCAGGCATAAGCTTAATCACAAAGCCTTAAAGCCTTTAGGGTTTAATCCCTGATTATGAGATGAGAAGAGAAGACTCAAAAGAGACACAAAGGTAAAACTAAGAGGGGAGACTAATCAAAACCCTAATTCATTGTCATGCTTGGTTGTTCCTAAGGTTTGTGAGGTTTGCAAGAGCAATCTTCAAAGGAACCTCCAGGAAGCAGATGAACAAGATCAAGAGAAGCAAAGTGACTTGCTTCATTCAAGAAGTCAAGTCACTTGAAGAAAGAAAGTGGGAGGAAGAAGAATGAGCAAGCTCAATCTCAAACACATATAGAAATGCAGAAATGGATGCAAGAGAGATGAAAAGAAAAGTCATGAGAAGTGAAGGCAAATTCACTTCTCAAGTTTACTTACCACCTGAAATGTTAGAAAGAAATGCAATGTAATGCTAAATGGGATGGAATGTCATGATGCTAAACAAAACCAGAAGCATGTTGATGATGATAATGATACTATGAGATGCTATAAACATGAGTCAAGGCATGGAGATGTTCATACAAGATCATGGATGCAAATGGAGCAAGTTAAGAAGCATGGATACACATGAAAAGTTATGAATCATACATGGCAAATGACATGGCAAATGCAAGATGCAATGATCACACATGCTTTCTATATGTCTTATGATGTCAAATGAATCCAATGGATGCTTGAAATGTCATGGTAAGTCATGCTATGCAAGAGAATGCAAAAGGGATGCAAATGGGAACCCAAATTAGGGTTCATGGATCAAGCATCAAACAAAAACCCAAAACAGAAGCAAACCCTAAGATAAAAAATGGAAAATGCCACACAAAGGGTCCCTAAACCTATACTAAACCAATGTCCAAAGGGGAGGTCTCAACTCTTAACCAATCCTAAGTTATGATTTTTCTAAGTTATTAGGGTTTTTTAGGGTTCCTAACAAAAGAAATGCCAAACAAATTGAAATTGAAAGATCAAATCAAAGCCATTTAATCCTAGAAACTACATGCCAAATAGAATGCAATGCAAGAAGAATCAATGTCCAACTCTTCATAGATAGGCAGAAATGAATTTTTGAACTTATGATCAAAATAATGCACAAAAATGATTTTAATTCAATGAAAAATTCTCAAAATGCATCAAGATCAAAAAATAAATTTGGTTTGAAGGTTGGACAATGTTTCTAAATGTCTTAGAACATTCCATGAATTTTTTGGTGATTTTTAAATACCTAAAAGTATTTTTAATAAATTAATTTCCATTAATCAATTAAAAATAATCTTTTAAATATTTAAAAATACTTTTTAATGATAAAAAATAAAAATGAAAATATTTTTGTGTTTACAAAATTAATAAAACTCAGGAGAAAAAGTTTCATAATTTTTAAACCTTTTTTACTATTTTAAATTAAATGTGCAAATAAAATGAAAAGAAAATGAATTAAAATTAAATAAAGGGAAAGTAATCAGGATGGAGGGCCAAGATGGAGTCTGAGTTTGAATTTGTTGACCACGCGCGCTATCCAAGGGCTGTGGTTGGCTCAGATTGAATTAATTTAATTATAGATTAATTAAGCTAAACACGTGGATTAGGGCTAATGAACGCATCTGGACCTTCCATTCGCGCGGGGAGTCAACCAGTCAACCTAATCTAACGCCCAAGATTCAAACTAGAGTTAATGACACAATTAGGGCACAAATCACTTTCAGGCTGCCGGAGAAGACTTCCGGTCGTCTTCTCCGGCCAGCATCTCCCCTGAAAATCCCCAAAACCCCAAAAACCTAACTAAAATAAAATCTAAGAATTGGGAAATGATCTCCAACCACTCACAAACCAAAACCCTAATTCAAAACAAATTTATTCTTCCCCAGAAGCATGAATCGAAACAAACAAATTTTAGGGCACGCAAGTTTCAGAGAACAATTAAATGTTCATTTCATCACCATTTCAAAAACTAAAAGCATATTCATGATCAGGAAGACACAAAGAACAAGTTTAGAACAAAAGAAATGATTTCTGGAAAAATATTTCTTGAGCTACCTGAGATTCGAAGCTTTCACTCTGATGACTTTTTGGCCACTTCCTTCAGTGCAATCCACTCCACTTGACCCTCTGGTGATGCTTGAATGCTCAAGAGGAATTTATGTTGGCTGGATGAGGAGTTTGACAAGCTTCTGCTCAGGCTCAGTTGGAAATGGCAGGGATGATTCAGGCAGTTTCAGGCCATTGTGAGGGGTTCTTTGTGATCCAGATGGTGAGTGGAGAAGCTTTGTAAAGTTTGTTTGGATGTTTGTAAGCTGTGGAAGGTGATTCGAAGAGAAATGCAGGCTGAGGTGAAAATGGTGAAATGGTTTTGTGGTTGGTTTCAGGCCTGGCTCTTGGCTGGTTTCTTCTCAATGAATCATGGTGAAATGCTTGGTGAAAATGGTTTGGATGTTTGGTGGCTGGGCAGAGAGATTCGAAGCAATTTGCAGCTGGGGTGTGTTTTTTGAATGTGATTGTAGAGAGTGTTTCAGCCTTGCCTTTTGATAGATTTTGCTTGCCAAAGGATATTGTATTTTAATCCTATAGGTCAGATGATGTGACCTGGCCTATAGTGATTGGTAAGTTTGCTTTTGCTCAAAGTCCACCTTTTTGTGTAAGAGAAGTATGGATCATGATCTAGGCTAGTACAAGGCATGGTTCTGGTGCAGCATGGTGTGTGTGTGATGTTGGGAAGGTCCAGCAGCCAATGCATCAAGTGGAGAGAAGCATCATGATGGTTTTGCAAGTTGTCACCTTTTTGAACTTCATGAAGGAAAGTCTTGTTACATGAACCATAAACATGTAATCTTTGGTCTAATTCTGACTATTAGGACATATTGAATGTTTGCATACTGGTTTGAAATGAATTAGAAGTTGCAATTGGCTTTGGTTCATGATTTTGCAAAATTCTCATTTGAAGCATGCCTTGAAAATCAATGATTTTTGCCAACTTTGTCACACCATAACTTTTGATCCAAGAAGAGTTTGATCATGTTCTTGTACTTTTTGAAAAGGGAAAGATGAGATCTACAACTTTCATGACCAAAGTTTTTCCATTTGAAGCATTTTTGGATCAAGAATCAAGGCTTGAAAAATGACCTAAAATGAAGCATTCTTGAAAAGTCAACTATGCCCAAAAAGTCAACATTTGCAAAAACCCTAATTCTTGATTTTTGTGAACTTCAACCTTCTCCCATGATCAAATAAAGATCATATACACTCAAAATGATGAAGATCACCCATTGGTTGGGTCATTGGGGGCCTCAGATGCCCTGATTTTGCACTGACTTGTCCAGAAAGTCAACCCTTGATCAGATGACTTCCCCATGGAATTTCTTCATGAAAATTGATATGTATACTCCCTATACCATATAGAGACCAATGGAAACAAAAATGACCAAAAAATTTGGGGTTATGGCCTCTGAAACCAAAACCCTAATTTTAAGTCAACTGTGCAGTCAAACCTGGCTCTGCATCCATTCAAAACCCTAGTTCTTGTGATTCTTTTGAAATCTTGACTTTGAGAGGATGTAATATGATAGATGAACACACATGGACCCCTTTGAAGTGATTGGTTGCCTTTGGAGAGGCTCAAAAAGCTTTTGGATAGCTCAGATCACAAACCCTAGATGCAGATGACTTAGAACCTATGCAGTGAATCAAAAATGTGATATGAGATATTATGATTGTGTTTATGCATATGAAATGATCACAAGCCATGGTGTGAATGGGTGAGGGCAAATTTGGGGTGTTTACAGCTGCCCCTATTCAAACATGAGTTAGCTGTGCAGGATGTAAGCGACGGCTTAACAGGCAAACAAGATAACTTGTGGTTGAATACCAAAGACAGTCCAAAATTTGCACTCATAGAATGAAGAAGAAAAGGGATATAGATCGTAAAGGAAAAATAAAGTATATTGTAAGGTGTGGGCGACGGAGGACGACCGTCGAGCAGAGGACGACTGCTGGGTAAAGAGCAATGACGGGGACGGCCGACATGCTGGGAAAAGTGCGGAAAATAAAAAGCAATGACGGGGACGGCCGACACGCTGGGGATAAAAGGTAAAGCCAAGACGGGGACGGCCAACTAGCTGGGAAAAAGATTATGATGGGGACGGCCATCAAGATAAAGTTGTAAGATTCTCTGGGAATTAATGAAACCTGACGGGGATGGCCATCAAGTTCATAAAGCCAAGTAACCAACGATGGGGACGGCCATCGGGCTAAAAAGAAAAGGGACCACGACGGGGACGGCCATCGGGTTAAAGAATAAATGAAATAAACAGATGATGAGGTACGGTCATCAAAGGTGAAGGACGATCACCTAGCAGGGGACGGCTGCTCTGTCGGGGTTAAGATGAGGGACGGTCATCTAAGGTGGAGGACGACCACCTAGCAGGGGACGGCTGCTAAATATCAACGATGGGGACGGCCATCGGATAAAAGGTCAACGATGGGGACGGCCATTGGACGAGCATGATGGAGGACGACCATCAAGAGGTGGAGGACGACCACCTAGCAGGGGACGGCTGCTCTCAAGGTTTGTCATGGCATAGGACGAATGCCAGATAACCAAAATCAACAATGGGGACGGCCATTGGATAAAATGATGAAGGACGATCATCAAGAGGTGGAGGACGACCACCTAGCAGGGGACGGCTGCTAAAATCAACGATGGGGACGGCCATCGGATGAGCATGATGGAGGACGACCATCAAGAGGTGGAGGACGACCACCTAGCAGGGTACGGCTGCTCTCAGGGTTATCATGACACAGGATGAGTGCCAGATAAAAAAGGAAAATTTGCTTTGTTGGCGATCTGTTGGGGAATAGTAAATACGGACGAGTATCTACATCCACGAAGTAAAAGGTATAAGTGTTTAGATGTTTTGTGTATAGATTAAAGATGCGGACGAGATTCCCTAAGAATACGATACGGACGAGTATCAGGTAGAAACAAGTACTGACACATGTTCCGAGATGATGATACGGACGAGTATCAACTGGTTAACAGGGAACACGGACGAGTGTTGTATCTGAAGGGACTCTTCTGGGGAATAGTAGACACAGACGAGTATCTATATTCAAGAAGACATGAGTGTTTGATGCGGTGTATGGATTAAAGATGCGGACGAGCATCCTTAAGACTATGATATGGACGAGTATCATGTAGAAACAAACACTAGACGCAATGTTCTGAGATGATGGTACGGACGAGTACCAACTGGTTAACAAAGAACAAGGACTACCGTTGAATCTGTGGGGATATAGATGGTGTATACAAGATACGGACGAGTATCTGTATAAGTATGAGTGTGAATATTGTATAGATGAGTATTTAACTGCTGGGGAGAGTGACACGGACGAGTGTCAAGAGAGAAAAGTATAATATAAACAAGTATATGGGTTGTAGAAGTGGTGACTGCGCTGGGGATATGACACGGACGGGTGCCAAGAAAGTGTATGTATAGGTATATGTGAGTGCAAAGAGGATGTCTTTGGCTTTCTGCTGGTGATTTGACACGGACGGGTGTCAGGAGGTGTATATACTGGTGTTTGTGACTTGCGAGGCAACTGCTTTTGCTGGGAACTCTGGTGGGGATTTTGGGGGCAATATTCTGTATTCTGATGATTGTTTATTATTCACGAGTGCTCGATTCGTAACATGACTTATGATTATGCTATGTATTTGATTTTTGCCGTAATGCTCCGTATTAGACGGAATGCTACGCTCTGAGGGGATAATATGATGCGAATGCTTTGATTATGCAAAGGGGTACAGATCCGGGATTCGGGTCCCATTGCTGTAAAGATCTCTGGTCGATCTGCTTGAAGTGGACATCCCAGCTGGGGATGAGATCATTGGTAGATCTGATGAGATGTAATTGCTTGGGGATACATGTCATTGGTTGACATATCCTTGTAATATGGGACCCAGCTGGGGTTTGTGGCAATCTTCTGTACTCTGTTGTGACTTCTTCATGCGTTGCTCTTCCGAACAGAGGCTGAGGATTCTGTGGGGAGATGGTTCCCTGACTTCTGCATTCTGCTGAGGAAGAATGATCGGCACTCCGGCTGGGGAACGCTGTTATCAACTCAGCTGGGGAGGAAGCAAATCAGCTGGGGAGAGTAATGAGAGGCAACTCCGCTGGGGAAATGGGCACCTTCCCGTGCCACGTGGAAGGTAGACCGAGTTGATAATGATCTGCCAGCTTGCTGAGGGTGAAGCCTTCATGCTCCAAGTTGCGTTCTGGATACCTGCAATCCTGCAAAGACAAGGAAACGTACAAATGGTCCCGAGGTATCCTTTACTGGATTCCGTCATAGGAGTTAAGCATTCTTGAGAGTAAGTACATTCCCTGTAAGCATGTGTTTTTATTTTCTTAGAGAAGAACCTCTATACTTATGCAATTAGCTTTCCTTTTTTAGAGACATCAGACATTTTTTTTGGCAAATAAAATGTACAAGACGAAACATGACTGAAAAATCTGATTTTATTAATTCAAATGCCCTGAATTGGCGAGATACAGTCAAAGAAACAAATCTCCTAAAATGAAGAGACTGTTACAAATTGAGAAACAAAGTGCTGGCGATGCTGATGACGCTTTAAAGAGCTTCCTCTTCTGCTATGTCTTGTATGACAATGACGTTCTTCTCGTCTTGCTTCCTGAAGAAGGCTGATTCTGATTGAAGCTTGATCCTTTCGAGGTCTCCCAAGTTGTAAGTGATACAGACGAATTCAGAATGCAGTTGTTCGCTTATTCCCTTATTTTGCATGGATCGCCCTTTCGGGTTTTCAATCCATCGGGATACCCATTTTTGCCTGAGTTGTCCAATGCGGCTTTTCAACTCAGCGGGTGTACATTTTTTCATTTATTTCCCTTATTTTTGCCCGAGTCTTTTATTCTGTTTTTGACTCGCCGGGATGCCCTATTTTTGCCTGGACTTGCATTCTGTTTTTATGTCCAGCGGGTCATTTTTATGCGAAGTATTTTTTAACTGCATCTGAATTCACAGGGGACGGGAAATCTTCACCATCCATGGTGCTGAGCATCAGTGCTCCACCGGAAAAAACTTTCTTTACCACAAATGGTCCTTCATAATTTGGAGTCCATTTACCCCTGTGGTCTGTATGAGGTGGGAGGATTCTCTTCAACACAAGATCTCCTACTTGGTACTCTCGATGCCTGACTTTCTGATCGAAGGCTTTCTTCATTCTCTTCTGATATAACTGCCCATGACAGATTGCAGCCAATCTTTTCTCTTCGATCAGACTCAGTTGTTCGTATCGGGACCGAACCCATTCTGCTTCACTCAGTTTAACATCCATCAATACCCGCAGAGAGGGTAACTCAACTTCAACAGGTAGGACTGCTTCCATACCATACACAAGCTGATACGGTGTTGCCCCAGTGGATGTTCTGATCGACGTGCGGTACCCATGCAAGGCAAACGGTAGCATTTCATGCCAGTCTTTGTATGTGACTACCATCTTCTGCACAATCTTCTTGATATTCTTATTTGCTGCCTCAACAGCGCCATTCATCTTTGGCCTGTAAGGAGAAGAATTGTGATGCTGGATCTTGAAGTCCCGACACAGTTCAGCCATCATTTTGTTGTTCAAGTTGGAACCATTATCAGTAATGATTCGCTCGGGTACTCCATATCGACAGATGATATCTTTCTTCAGAAATCTGGCTACCACTTGTCTCGTAACGTTCGCATATGAGGCTGCTTCGACCCACTTAGTGAAATAGTCAATGGCGACCAGGATGAATCTGTGGCCATTTGAAGCAGTCGGCTCAATCTTGCCAATCATATCAATGCCCCACATGGCAAAGGGCCATGGTGAAGACATGATGTTCAAAGGATTGGGAGGTACATGCACTTTATCCGCATAGATCTGGCATTTGTGGCATTTTCTGGCGTAAGCACAACAGTCTGCATCCATTGTGATCCAGTAATAACCTGATCTTAACAACTTCTTAGCCATGGCATGTCCTCCAGCATGGGTACCAAAGGATCCTTCGTGCACTTCATGCATCAACAAATCTGCTTCCGTCTTGTCAACACATCTGAGGAGTACCATATCAAAGTTCCTTTTATATAAAGACCCATCAGTGTTCAGAAAGAAACTACCAGCAAGCCTTCTCAAAGTCTTCTTATCATTGGAAGATGCCCCAGGTGGGTATATTTGATCCTCCAAGAAGCACTTAATGTCATGGAACCAAGGCTTATCATCTTTGACAGCATCTGCTGCGAACACATATGCTGGTCTATCAAGTCTGGACACTGCAATCTGGGGTACAAAGTTAGCAGCTTGAACTTTGATCATGGACGAAATGGTAGCAAGAGCATCTGCAAACTGATTCTCGTCCCGAGGGATATACTTGAGCTTGACCGTTGTGAAGAAAGTCAATAACCTCCTTGTATAATCACTGTATGGTATCAGATGATCCTGGTGGGTGTACCATTTTCCGTTGGTTTGATTAACTACCAGAGCTGAATCTCCGAATACAGTCAATGTCTTGATCCTGAGGTCAATGGCTTCCTCAAGACCCATAATGCAAGCTTCGTATTCAGCTTCGTTGTTAGTGCAGTTGAAAGTGAGTTTTGCCGAGAAAGGCATGTGAACTCCTTTGGGTGTAATGAGTACTGCACCAACACCACGACCATTCATGTTAACAGCCCCGTCAAACATCATAGTCCATTCTTCTTCCGGGTCAGGCCCTTCAGTGTGAATAGGCTCTTCATGATCTTTTGATTTTATGAACATGATGTCTTCATCAGGGAAGTCAAATCTCATAGGCTGGTAGTCATCAATGGGTTGCTCAGCAAGGTATTCAGATAGTACACTGCCTTTGATGGCTTTCTGAGAGGTGTACTGTATGTCGTATTCCGTGAGAATCATCTGCCATCTTGCAACCCGTCCGGTAAGAGCTGGCTTCTCGAAAATGTACTTGACTGGGTCCATTTTCGAGATCAATAAAGTAGTGTGGGTCAACATATACTGTCTCAGTCGGCGAGCAGCCCACGCTAAGGCACAGCAAGTTTTCTCGAGCAGTGAATAACGTTGTTCACAGTCGGTAAACTTTTTGCTTAGGTAGTATATTGCATACTCTTTTCGACCAGACTCGTCATGCTGGCCCAGCACACACCCCATCGACTCTTCTAATATTGTCAAGTACATAATCAGAGGTCTTCCTTCAACTGGCGGCATGAGGATTGGAGGTTCTTGTAAGTACTTCTTAATCTTGTCAAAAGCTTTCTGGCAGTCTTCGTTCCAACTGACCGTCTGTTCTTTTCTTAACAGCTTGAACAGAGGTTCACAAGTTGCTGTAAGGTGAGATATGAACCGTGAAATGTAGTTCAATCGACCTAAGAACCCTCGAACTTCTTTCTCTGTTTTCGGTGCAGGCATCTCTTGAATAGATTTGACTTTATCAGGGTCAACTTCAATCCCTTTCTCGCTTACAATAAAACCCAGCAGCTTACCGGATCGCACCCTGAATGTGCACTTGTTGGGGTTCAGCTTTAGTTGGTACTTCCTCAGACGCTTGAATAACTTGAGCAGATTCACCAGGTGATCTTCCTCCGTAAGGGACTTGGCAATCATATCGTCCACATAACACTCGATTTCCTTATGGATCATATCGTGGAATAGTGTCACCATAGCCCGTTGATATGTGGCACCAGCATTCTTCAGTCCGAATGGCATCACTTTGTAACAGAACATGCCCCAAGGTGTGATGAATGTTGTCTTCTCCATGTCTTCAGGTGACATCTTGATCTGGTTGTATCCTGAAAATCCATCCATGAAGGAGAATACCGAGAACTGAGCCGTGTTATCCACCAATACGTCAATGTGAGGTAATGGGAAGTCATCTTTCGGGCTGGCTCTGTTCAGATCCCGATAGTCAACACACATCCTTACCTTTCCGTCTTTCTTAGGCACAGGTACTATGTTAGCAACCCACGGCGGATAGCTAGTTACAGCAAGGAACCCGGCGTCCCACTGCTTTTGTACCTCTTCCTTGATTTTCATAGCCATGTCCGGGCGAGTTCGGCGCAGTTTCTGTTTAACTGGTGGGCATTCTTCCCTCAAAGGCAGCTTGTGCACAACAATGTCGGTGTCCAACCCTGGCATGTCTTGATATGACCAAGCAAACACATCAACATATTCTTGAAGCAGATCAATCAGTTGCCTCTTCACTGAGTCTTGCAGGCAGGCTCCGATTTTAACCTCTTTCACGTCTTCGTCTGTACCAAGATTAATCACTTCAATCTCCTCCTGGTGAGGAGTGATAACCTTTTCCTCTTGTCTCAACAACCTGGCTAGCTCTTCAGGAAGCTCATATTCTTCATCAACCCCTTCATCAGCTTGATTGATCGGATTGTCAAAGTCATACAAAGTCATAGCCGTGCTGTTGTCGGTGCTGTCAGGAAGGCACTCTCTGCAAGGGTTTAGTTTGTTCATTTTAGTGATTGATTTTAATCTTGCTTAGAAAAGTGAAATAAAGTTATCATTTTGAAAACACCGCCATTTATTTTTGTACAAAAAAGAAAAATGGAAAAAACAGTGAGCAGAAAAGAAAAAGACTCGTTTGCAAAAAGATGTCTGATATTTCATTAATTGATCTTGTTTGCACAAAAGTACAGATGGCCCTGATTACAAAATGAGTCTTGTCATCTTGGGCAAGATGCAAGACTTTGATGCATGCTATAAAAATACAGGAAATAATAATTACTCTGCATGAGTAACTCTTATAATTTCCTGGGAAGACCAGTTTGAGATACTGCTCCCCGAGATCTTTGGACGAATCCAATTCTCCAGATTGCGCTCCTCTTCCAGCTCGTCTTCCAAATTGTTGATAGCATCGGGGGTGAGCACCCCCCCACTGACAAAACCAGGCTTCTCAGCAGCCTCCGCTTGATGTTGTTGAGTTGGTCTGTAACCCAACCCAAACTTGTCCTTCTTCTCCTCCACAGATACGACCTTGCCCCAGCCTTGGGCAGTTCCTTCTTCAACAACCTTCCGGGCTTGTTGATAAGAGGACATGGAGATACCAGACACAGTAGATGCTTCATTGACATTCAAGGCCTCAAAACCCTGGCTCATTGTTTCATGGATCTCCCCATCCATCTCAATGTACTTATAAGTAGCCAGGTGGCTAACAAATATATCCTCCTCCCCACAGATTGTAACAACTTGGCCTTCCCATTCAAATTTTAACTTCTGGTGAAGGGTAGACGTTACTGCGCCAGCGGCGTGAATCCAGGGTCTACCCAACAAACAGCTATAGGCGGGCTGAATGTCCATCACATAGAAGATAGTTGTAAAGGTCTGCGGGCCAATTGTCACAGGCAGCTCAATCTCTCCCAGAACCGACCTCTTAGAACCATCAAAGGCTCTTACCACCAGGTTGCTGGGTTTCAATGCTAATCCCTCATACTCTAGCTTCACCAGAGCCTTCTTTGGCAAGACATTCAGGGATGATCCTGTGTCCACCAGCACATGTGAAAGGACTGCTCCTTTGCATTCCATGGTGATGTGCAAGGCTTTGTTGTGGTTGCGGCCATCCGTTGTCAAGTCAGTATTGGTGAACCCTAGCCCATTGCTAGCGGTAACATTTCCAACCACGGTTTCCAATTGATTGACAGTGATCTCTTCAGGCACGTAAGCTGCGTGCAAGACTTTGAGTAGTGCATTCCGATGGGCTTCGGAGCACATGAGCAGAGATAAGATAGAGATCTTGGATGGCGTCTGGTGAAGCTGATCCACAATTTTGTAATCACTCTTTTTGATGATTCTCATAAACTCATCAACTTCTTGATCGAATGGTGACTTCAAGGCTTCTTTAACAGCTTGATCTTCCTGCACCGGGCTCTTTCCTTTTGCCTTGGCAACAGCTTCTGCTTCGGCAGTGGGTCTTTGAATTGGTGGAGCAAAGAGACGTCCGCTTCGAGTGAAGCCTCCGCCTCCCCCCACATTATCTATCTGTGGTGCAGGTGTTGATGTTTCAAGAGTGATTCTTTTTCCTTCGCAGTACACGTCAGAGCCATAGTGCCAAGGGATGGCCCTATTGCTTTCATATGGTACCGGTCCAGGCACTGTGATAGTGACCGGACTGATTGCTGCTGCTGAAGGGACTGTAATTGTTTGTGGATCGTAATAAATTGTAACTGGTGCTCTGATGGGAGCAGCACCTTCTGAATTGTAGGCAGAGTTGCTTTCAGGATCATAGAATATTGTGACAGTAGAGACATCTTCATGATTGGTTGCTGGAGTTGTAGGAGACATTGTCGGAAGTATGGATGTTGTTGTTGTAGGAGATTCAAAATGGAGTGAAGCTGGAGTTGTAGCAGGAAAAATTGTTGAAAACTGATCAGTTGAGATGATTGATGAAGTACTTGTTGATGAAGCCGAAGAATTGTCGGGAACAATGGTTGCTGCAGTTGTAGGAGGTTCTGAAACCGTTGCTGATGAGATTGCTGGATTTGTTGGAAATGATGTAGTGATCTGGAGCTGGCCACTCTGAATAAGGCCATCTATGCCATTCCTCAGATTATCGCACCCATTTACTGAAATATTGCAGTAAGCACAACCCAATTCACACCCTGGGAACATGTTGCATTCCAAGAGCTGAGCCTTGATTTCTACCAATGGTGTCCTGATCTGTCCCACACTGGTTATTAAATAAGACGGTTTGTCTTCTTCAATAGCGTTAATTCGGGGACCGCCATGATTTGGCATAGGATTTTTGTTGACATTGGGCGGCGGTGCAAAATTCAAAGCTTTTGAGTCCACCAGGTCTTGTACCTTCATGTGCAGGGCTCTGCACTTTTCCGTACTATGGCCAGGTGCGTTTGAATGAAAGGCACACCTAGCGTTGGAGTCGTAGTTCCTGGGTAGACTGTTGGGATCTGGAGGTGCCAACGTCCTTAGCTCAACTAGGTTGAGTTTCAGGAGCTGTGGCAGCAAGGTAGCATATGGCATGGGGATCGGGTCGATCACTCTGTTAGCTTGAGATGGCCTTTGCTGGAATGACCTTTGCTGATTATTGTTGGAGTTGCTGTTGTTGTAGTTCCTTGGAGGGTACTGATTCTGTTGTTGATACTGAGGTTGGGGTTGATAGTTTTGCTGAGGAGATTGATAAACAGGTTGTGGATGAGCTGGAGCAGGGATAGTAACTGCAGCCACAGATCTGTGAACATACTGGGGCCTACCCCTGTTGGTGTGAATGGCATTAGTCTCACCAGTCCTTCTCGGGCCTGCAAAAGGCTTCCTTGCATTACTGGATGAGCTTGCGCCATTATCTGAGATCTTCCCCATTTTCAACAGGCTTTCAATTCTCTCCCCGGCTATAACAACATCTGCAAAGCTGGTAGATGAGAAGGCAGCTAGCCTATCAATATAGGTTCCCTGAAGAGTGTTCATGAACATATCAGCCATTTCCCGTTCAGACATAGGTGGCTGGACAGCAGCAGCAAGCTGTCTCCATCTTTGAGCATATTCTCTGAAGCTCTCTCTAGATAACTGTGACATTCCCATTAGGAGAGTCCTATTGGGTGCCATATCCAGATTATACTGATACTGTCTGATGAAGGCCTCTGCCAAGTCCTTCCAGCATCTTATAGTTGCTCTTGTCAGATGGGAATACCATTCCCTAGAAGCTCCAGTCAAGCTATCTTCGAAGTAGAACATCCACAACTTCTCATCCATGGTATAAGCTTTTAGTCTTCCGAGAAAAGATTGCAGATGGGTTCGGGGACAGGAAGTCCCATTATACTTTTCAAAACATGGTGGCTTAAACTTATGGGGGATCCTGACCCCGTCTACCAAGCCCATATCCATGACATCGAACCCCAAAGAGTTTTGAGACTCCAAGGATCTCAACTTCTCAGCTATTTCATCCAATCTTCTATCGTAAGCCTCTTCCCCGGCTCCCATTACCGTGAACTGGTCTTCTTGATGGTCTTGTTGCAGTACCCTCCCGGCTGTAGCAGTTCCTGGAATATTGGCAGGGATATTGGCCTCTGGATGGAGGTGGGGACCGAAGACAGGGGGATTGACATGTGGTTGGACTCTTTCATTGTTGCTAGTCCCAGCAGTTCCCGGTTGATGGTCTTCTTGATTTCTCCCTTCTACCAAAGCTCTGAGCCTCTCCTGGCTTTGAGCCAAGTTGTTCATTACTTCCATGAACTGTGTTATCTGAGTTCTCATCTCCACCCTTTCGTTGGCCATTTGGTTTCTGACCTCAGTAAGGTCCTGCTGCATCTGATCCATCTGAATTCCCGGAAGGTTGTTTCGGGTAGGGTATCTGTGTGGCCTGTTGAGTGGGAATCCTCGTCGTCGAGCAATAATTCCTGAACATCACAACAGAGTTAGCAACAACAAAACAAAGACCTACAAAACAAACAAAGGGTTAGCATGCAATGCAGTATGCTTATTTGTTCTCAAGGTATCCGGCTTGGCGTTCAGTTTTGACCCTTCCAGACCCTTGAAGATGCTGTTGATGTTGCTTTTGAAGCAAACTCAGACTAACACAAATATATATTACAGAAGGAGAAATAATACAACTTGTTCATTTTACAACACAAGCCCCCTAAAGGGTCAAAATACATCACAAGAAAATAAAAAATACATGGAATGGAAACAACAACAAGCAAATGATCAAACACCAAGGCCAAACTCATCCTCACGAACTTCCTTGAGAAGTGCTTCGGTCACAGGATCAGCCGGACGCTCCGTAAGGTTCCTGATAAGAAGGTTCCTTGTAGCAATGGCTGCAGTCAGCTTCTTGTGTTGACCTTGGTCCTTTGACCTCTTCACTCCGGCCCTGATCTTCAGCTCTGATATCTCCCTCTGGGCTGCGGCCAGGGCTTCTCCCATTTGCTCCATCTTGTCTTGAACTCTCTTGTCTTCCAGAGTACGAGCCTCGGTGATCCTGACCCACCTAGCCTGACTCTCCTTCAAATACAAGTTTGTCCTAGCTTTCTGGAATTGGGCTTCTTTGCAAGCATTCTTTAGAATTTGTTCTCCAGCCCTAGACTTCTTAATATAATCTTCAGACTTCTCAATCTTAGCCAAATGCTCTTTCTTCAGCTTCTCCAATCTTTCAATATCCAATCTTCCATCACTCCTCTCATAGAGGGTCTTCTGCAAGGCTTGGGCTAACTTCTCATTTCTCTCCTTTAACTTCTCAAACTCCTCTAGACTGACAGTTGCTGGAGGTGATGCTGTGGAAGGCCCAGGCACATCTTCAATAGTAAAGGGCATCCCAGAGAATTGAGCCCTAGCATAGGACCAATCATAGTATTGTGCTGATGCCACATTGTTACACCTTCCCAGGATGGTTATCCCCTTAGTTTGAACATTATCCCAGGCCCAAGCTGCCTGCCTAACAATTGCCAAACTAATCTTGTTCTCACAGTAAAGAGTTTCTACCAAGTCCTGTGCCTTAGGAGTGTGGACCAGTGCATAGCCCAATTGTCTCTTGAACAGCAGAGGGTTGTAATTAATACTTCCCTTAACTCCTACTAGGGGCACATTGGGAAAATGCCCACAGCTGGTGATAATATCCCTGCCTTTTGTGCTTTGGGTGCACCACCTGATATCAGCTGAAGTGAGAGTAGTAAGTCTTCCAGCCCAGTTTTTCTGCTGATGAGGATTCAAAAATGCATCTGTCCTGGGTAGATGCTTGATAAGCCAAGTGTGGAACAATGGAGCACAACACCTCACTAATCTCCCCCTCTGCTTTTCATTCCTCTGATGCACTGAATAGTAGAGGTCACCCAATAAAGTTGGCACTGGGTTCTTTAGAATGAACAGGTGGATTGCATTCTTACTAATGAATCGAGGCTCATCTGCAAACAATACAATCCCATATATACTCAAAGCCAACAAAGCACATACTGCTTTCCATTCTCCTAGAGAAGCCTTCAGAGTAGCTTGAGCAATCAAGAAATCCAGATGCATGCCAGGGATTCTAGCCTTAGAAGTCATATGCTGCCCTATCAGGATTGGCTCCAGGTGCAATGCCTTTGCTACCTCTTCATTACTTGGAAAGACCATCTCAGGGTTGAAAGGAACTTCTCTCCTGATAGGTATGCCAACTAATGATGAGTATTCTTCCAATAGAGGGCCCAACTGAAAGTCCTGGAAAGTGAAACATCTTAGTGGGGGATCATAAAACTGAAGGCAGGTGTGGATCAGGCTTCTCTGTGAAGGGTCCAGATCTATGACCATATCAAGTATATCTCCATGGTGTTCCCTAAACAATGGTACATGGTCTGGAGTGATCAGGGTCTGAATTCTCCTGATGTCAGCTAAGTCTGGTTGGAAGAAGTGATAAGTGATGTTGCTCTTTTTAGGAGCCATGATGTTGAGTCTGAATAGAAATAAATGCTGATGAAGATACTGAAGAGAAGGGCCACTGATTGGCTGGAGTAGATGCTGATGAAGATAGGTCAATACTGAAGATGGGGTCAAAACCAAAACCAAATGAAGATGGATACCCTGAAACACAAATAAGCAAATGTCAATATGATGCAATGGTTATGTATGCAAATGATATGCAAAGGGTTTGTGACCGAGCTGGATCTGATCAAATGCTCTGATATAAGTCCATGTGTGTAAGAAATCCAGATGGAGGTCTATAAGTCCAGTAACCAAGGTAGGGGACTCAAATAAAGAGTCACATGTCCAGGGTTTAGAATCTCAAGAACTGTTCCAAGATGGAGTATTCTTAATCAAATCAAAATAACAGGGTATTCTGGGGTCAAGGTACCTGCAAGCCTGTAAACAGCCCAACCCCCTCACAGGTGATGCTCTAAAACAAGGATCCTCAGACTTGGATCAGTTATGAGAAGTGTAAACACTTCTAACCCGAAGGTACAGTGTTTACAATAACCATAAAAGTTCCTCCTCTAATTCACCTCAGTTTCTGAAGGTCAAAACTAAAAGGTCATCCAGACTTAGCAGGCTTCCCAGATAGCCCTAGCATTGCAGGAAATCTGCAACACAGAGTTCTCAAGAAGAAACCCATATCTGAACCGTGTTTCACATTCCCGCACCAGACCGAGATGGAATGGGAAAGAATATGATTCACTCTAGCCTAGGTGTCACTCAGGTCCCAGGTATAGGACCTTAACTCTCAATGGAACACCCACCCACCAAAGCAAACAACAGATCCAGCCAGCAGCATGACAGTATGATATACAAAAGCAATAAAGAAAGCAGTAAAGCAACTGTACATAAAGCAAAAATAAATACAAATACAAATAAGCACATAACACCCCAGTAAACACAAATCAATCAAGCGCTAGGAGGAACCCACAAAAAGAACCAGAAGCCCTGGTTGCAGCATAAGGGTCCCCAGCAGAGTCGCCAAGCTGTCGCTCCCAAAGATTTGCATCCCCGGTACAAGCGCGAACGGTCGGCGAGAGGGACAGTGAGAACACACAGCCGTGAACTCACTGGAGATGAAAAGAGTCGCCAGCTAGGCATTTTTATCCCGGAGGAAAGGTAATGCTGCATAGACCTAGAAAGATATGGATAAGACGGTTGCGAACCAGAGAGACTGAGAAAGGGGGTTGGTTACAACCTGGGAAGGTATTAGCACCCAGATTGTCCGTCGTACTCGACGGGATCCACGCTTAAAAAATTTGTGTTTTAAAGGGGGAGTGTCAGTGCAATTTGTGTGTAAAATAGCTGGAAAAGAATGTACAGGTGTCAGTGTAAAAGAAGTGTGAAGTGTGATGTATACAGTGTTAGTGTAAGAACTGGGATGAATTGCTCATGATTATGAGGCTAAAGAATGAAGCTAGAAGGAGGGGGGATGTACAGAGACTTTTGTTCGATAACTGTTAAGTTATGCCTACGTATCCTCTCGTGCAATGAGGAAGTCAGAACACCGTAGTTCGACCCAAAGAGACTGAAAGGTGAATTGACTTGTGAACTGCTTGCTTGTCTATGCTCAAGTGTATGACCCGTCTGGCTCAGGTGCTTACTGTCTTGCATTAGACGAAAAAAGCAAGTTCTCGTTTGTGAGTGAATGAGATGAGAAAAGAATCCCGGAGGAGACGATTATTGTTTGTTTTTGAGTTTTCAGTCTTTTATTGCTTTTGAAAGTTTGTCATAAGTTAATAAGCTTAAGCCTAAACCAATGGATTTAGTAAACTCATCACATCTTCCCTCTGATTAGGGGTAATGAGAGTACCTTAAGTGTGAAGTCAGATTCTCACACTTAATCACCTTTGATATAGGATTAAGATCATTAACCTACTTGTGATCATTTAGATGTTTTTGGTGTTTTTGTTTAGTGTTAAGTAATGAGGTTAAGCCATAATCAAGGATTAAACAGACTCATTACACCATCCTAATAGAAGGATAATAGATGAGAATGTTTAAGCTGAGGAAAGCTCCTCAACTTAATCCATGATTAGGGATTAAACTCATGACAAAACAAGCCTTTATTAAGTGGATTTTAGTTAATGATATGATGAAGAAGTGATTTTTAGGGTTTGTAAGACAACTTGAGGGGGACTTGTCCATTAACACTAGGGTTAGTCCTTCTTAACCAATTAAGGAAGAATTAGAACCCTAATGCAAGGCCCAAGTTACAAGTGATGTCTTGATGATTATTAAATGAATTGATTAAGAGATTTAAACACATTAAGGGTTTAACACTTAGGATTAAAGTTATACACTCCATCCTAAGAGAAGGATGCAGGCATAAGCTTAATCACAAAGCCTTAAAGCCTTTAGGGTTTAATCCCTGATTATGAGATGAGAAGAGAAGACTCAAAAGAGACACAAAGGTAAAACTAAGAGGGGAGACTAATCAAAACCCTAATTCATTGTCATGCTTGGTTGTTCCTAAGGTTTGTGAGGTTTGCAAGAGCAATCTTCAAAGGAACCTCCAGGAAGCAGATGAACAAGATCAAGAGAAGCAAAGTGACTTGCTTCATTCAAGAAGTCAAGTCACTTGAAGAAAGAAAGTGGGAGGAAGAAGAATGAGCAAGCTCAATCTCAAACACATATAGAAATGCAGAAATGGATGCAAGAGAGATGAAAAGAAAAGTCATGAGAAGTGAAGGCAAATTCACTTCTCAAGTTTACTTACCACCTGAAATGTTAGAAAGAAATGCAATGTAATGCTAAATGGGATGGAATGTCATGATGCTAAACAAAACCAGAAGCATGTTGATGATGATAATGATACTATGAGATGCTATAAACATGAGTCAAGGCATGGAGATGTTCATACAAGATCATGGATGCAAATGGAGCAAGTTAAGAAGCATGGATACACATGAAAAGTTATGAATCATACATGCCAAATGACATGGCAAATGCAATATGCAATGATCACACATGCTTTCTATATGTCTTATGATGTCAAATGAATCCAATGGATGCTTGAAATGTCATGGTAAGTCATGCTATGCAAGAGAATGCAAAAGGGATGCAAATGGGAACCCAAATTAGGGTTCATGGATCAAGCATCAAACAAAAACCCAAAACAGAAGCAAACCCTAAGATAAAAAATGGAAAATGCCACACAAAGGGTCCCTAAACCTATACTAAACCAATGTCCAAAGGGGAGGTCTCAACTCTTAACCAATCCTAAGTTATGATTTTTCTAAGTTATTAGGGTTTTTTAGGGTTCCTAACAAAAGAAATGCCAAACAAATTGAAATTGAAAGATCAAATCAAAGCCATTTAATCCTAGAAACTACATGCCAAATAGAATGCAATGCAAGAAGAATCAATGTCCAACTCTTCATAGATAGGCAGAAATGAATTTTTGAACTTATGATCAAAATAATGCACAAAAATGATTTTAATTCAATGAAAAATTCTCAAAATGCATCAAGATCAAAAAAGAAATTTGGTTTGAAGGTTGGACAATGTTTCTAAATGTCTTAGAACATTCCATGAATTTTTTGGTGATTTTTAAATACCTAAAAGTATTTTTAATAAATTAATTTCCATTAATCAATTAAAAATAATCTTTTAAATATTTAAAAATACTTTTTAATGATAAAAAATAAAAATGAAAATATTTTTGTGTTTACAAAATTAATAAAACTCAGGAGAAAAAGTTTCATAATTTTTAAACCTTTTTTACTATTTTAAATTAAATGTGCAAATAAAATGAAAAGAAAATGAATTAAAATTAAATAAAGGGAAAGTAATCAGGATGGAGGGCCTAAAATTAAATAAAGGGAAAGTAATCAGGATGGAGGGCCAAGATGGAGTCTGAGTTTGAATTTGTTGACCACGCGCGCTATCCAAGGGCTGTGGTTGGCTCAGATTGAATTAATTTAATTATAGATTAATTAAGCTAAACACGTGGATTAGGGCTAATGAACGCATCTGGACCTTCCATTCGCGCGGGGAGTCAACCAGTCAACCTAATCTAACGCCCAAGATTCAAACTAGAGTTAATGACACAATTAGGGCACAAATCACTTTCAGGCTGCCGGAGAAGACTTCCGGTCGTCTTCTCCGGCCAGCATCTCCCCTGAAAATCCCCAAAACCCCAAAAACCTAACTAAAATAAAATCTAAGAATTGGGAAATGATCTCTAACCACTCACGAACCAAAACCCTAAGTCAAAACAAATTTATTCTTCCCCAGAAGCATGAATCGAAACAAACAAATTTTAGGGCACGCAAGTTTCAGAGATCAATTAAATGTTCATTTCATCACCATTTCAAAAACTAAAAGCATATTCATGATCAGGAAGACACAAAGAACAAGTTTAGAACAAAAGAAATGATTTCTGGAAAAATATTTCTTGAGCTACCTGAGATTCGAAGCTTTCACTCTGATGACTTTCTGGCCACTTCCTTCAGTGCAATCCACTCCACTTGACCCTCTGGTGATGCTTGAATGCTCAAGAGGAATTTATGTTGGCTGGATGAGGAGTTTGACAAGCTTCTGCTCAGGCTCAGTTGGAAATGGCAGGGATGATTCAGGCAGTTTCAGGCCATTGTGAGGGGTTCTTTGTGATCCAGATGGTGAGTGGAGAAGCTTTGTAAAGTTTGTTTGGATGTTTGTAAGCTGTGGAAGGTGATTCGAAGAGAAATGCAGGCTGAGGTGAAAATGGTGAAATGGTTTTGTGGTTGGTTTCAGGCCTGGCTCTTGGCTGGTTTCTTCTCAATGAATCATGGTGAAATGCTTGGTGAAAATGGTTTGGATGTTTGGTGGCTGGGCAGAGAGATTCGAAGCAATTTGCAGCTGGGGTGTGTTTTTTGAATGTGATTGTAGAGAGTGTTTCAGCCTTGCCTCTTGATAGATTTTGCTTGCCAAAGGATATTGTATTTTAATCCTATAGGTCAGATGATGTGACCTGGCCTATAGTGATTGGTAAGTTTGCTTTTGCTCAAAGTCCACCTTTTTGTGTAAGAGAAGTATGGATCATGATCTAGGCTAGTACAAGGCATGGTTCTGGTGCAGCATGGTGTGTGTGTGATGTTGGGAAGGTCCAGCAGCCAATGCATCAAGTGGAGAGAAGCATCATGATGGTTTTGCAAGTTGTCACCTTTTTGAACTTCATGAAGGAAAGTCTTGTTACATGAACCATAAACATGTAATCTTTGGTCTAATTCTGACTATTAGGACATATTGAATGTTTGCATACTGGTTTGAAATGAATTAGAAGTTGCAATTGGCTTTGGTTCATGATTTTGCAAAATTCTCATTTGAAGCATGCCTTGAAAATCAATGATTTTTGCCAACTTTGTCACACCATAACTTTTGATCCAAGAAGAGTTTGATCATGTTCTTGTACTTTTTGAAAAGGGAAAGATGAGATCTACAACTTTCATGACCAAAGTTTTTCCATTTGAAGCATTTTTGGATCAAGAATCAAGGCTTGAAAAATGACCTAAAATGAAGCATTCTTGAAAAGTCAACTATGCCCAAAAAGTCAACATTTGCAAAAACCCTAATTCTTGATTTTTGTGAACTTCAACCTTCTCCCATGATCAAATAAAGATCATATACACTCAAAATGATGAAGATCACCCATTGGTTGGGTCATTGGGGGCCTCAGATGCCCTGATTTTGCACTGACTTGTCCAGAAAGTCAACCCTTGATCAGATGACTTCCCCATGGAATTTCTTCATGAAAATTGATATGTATACTCCCTATACCATATATAGACCAATGGAAACAAAAATGACCAAAAATTTTTGGGGTTATGGCCTCTGAAACCAAAACCCTAATTTTAAGTCAACTGTGCAGTCAAACCTGGCTCTGCATCCATTCAAAACCCTAGTTCTTGTGATTCTTTTGAAATCTTGACTTTGAGAGGA
The DNA here is from genome assembly GCA_963966055.1 of Lathyrus aphaca. Lineage (NCBI taxonomy): Eukaryota > Viridiplantae > Streptophyta > Magnoliopsida > Fabales > Fabaceae > Lathyrus > Lathyrus aphaca. The sequence continues at coordinate 291,069,673 of OZ014519.1, read as the reverse complement.
TGTAATATGATAGATGAACACACATGGACCCCTTTGAAGTGATTGGTTGCCTTTGGAGAGGCTCAAAAAGCTTTTGGATAGCTCAGATCACAAACCCTAGATGCAGATGACTTAGAACCTATGCAGTGAATAAAAAATGTGATATGAGATATTATGATTGTGTTTATGCATATGAAATGATCACAAGCCATGGTGTGAATGGGTGAGGGCAAATTTGGGGTGTTTACATGTGGTTAACTCCGCAACTGAATAGATATGAAGATCTTCATCAATGGCATTGACAGTCTTCTCATGATTTGGCATTGGAGCAGTAATCACATTTGGAGTACCTGGAGGATCAAACTCAATTTCTCCAGCATCAATCATATCTTGAATTTTGTTTTTCAAGATCCAGCAGTTATTAGTATCATGTCCCTGACAGTTTGAATGATATGCACATCGTGCATTGGGATTGTACCTGGGAGAGGTAACATTGGGATTCTGAGGAGCCTCTTTCAAAGTAATAAGTTCAGCCTTCAACAAGTGTTGCAATGCCTGAGCCATTGACATGTTGATCTTCGTGAACTGCCTTCTAGCCCTCTGTTGGTTACCCTGTGGCTGTTCTGTTGTTGCAGGAGTTGGATTTGAAATATGAACTGCACTAACAGACTGATGCCTTCTATTACGATCAGGTTGACCATAAACAGCATTGGATTCTTTCTTCCCAGTGGGAGGCTTCTTTGCAGCACCTGATGAAGAAGTACCCACATGGATCTTACCATTCTTTATACCATTCTCTACTCGCTCTCCTGTCATGATCAACTCAGTGAAGCCAGATGATGAGCTTCCAATAAGATGACTGTAAAACGGACCATTCAGCGTACACATGAACATATCAACCAATTCCCTATCAGTCAAAGGGGGTTGAACTCTTCCAGCTAAGTCTCTCCATTTCTGAGCATACTCCTTAAAACTTTCTTTGGCACCCATGGACATGCTCTGAAGCTGCATGCGAGTGGGAGCTAAGTCAGCATTGTATTGATACTGCTTATAGAAAGCTTCAGCAAGATCATTCCAGTCCCTGATGTTGACACTTTCCAATTGATAATACCACTCCAACTGAGCTCCAGATAAGCTCTCTTGAAAAAAGTGGATCCACAACTTCTTATCAGCAGTGTGGGGTTGAATTCTTCTGACATAAGACCTCAAATGCAGCTTGGGACAAGAGACACCATCATAGACAACAAAAGTAGGAACCTTGAAACCCACAGGTATGACCACCCCAGATATCAAGCTCAAATCCTCAAAATCCAGCCCAGATGATTTCTGCAACTCCATAGCATCCATTCTATCCACCAGCATCTTGAATTTGTCTTCATTAGGCTCATGGTAGTAATTAGCCTCAGAATCAGAGTCCCCCATTGTGTGGTGGAGACTGCCTACCTCTTGCTCAGATTCCTCAGATTCATAGTCTTCAGCTGGTTCTTTGGTCTTGGCAAGACCTTTGAACCTTCTTCCCATGTTGATCAAACCAGCAGACCTTCTAGTCTTCTTAGTCTTCTTGGCCAGCAGTTCCTTCAATTCATCCTGCCCCTTGGATAGGTTCAAGATCAGCTCTTGGAACTGTGCATTCTGTGCCTGAAGATCCTTAACTGATTGTTCAAGAGCCATTGCTGAAATAAACAGCGAGAGGATGAGAAACCTGTGCACAATAAACCTGTGATGCAATGATATGATGTATTAATGCGTATGCAATGTTTTCAAGGACCGCAGGATTTAAATTTGCTTAAACAAACAAGAAAGTAACTTTTATTAGTAATAACTTTGTTTTGCCTTTTAGGCTTACAAAAAATGAAATGACATAAGTACAAAAGATGGGGTTTTAAGTCTCCCATGGACGTTTCCTCTTTGTGTTGAGGTATGAGTTGAGGTTTCGTTCCTCGTGAAGTTGCTTTGTTAGCTCTAGGATTCTTGCTTGGCTTGCTTTGTAATGAGCCTCGAAAGTATCCCTTTGCTCCTTCAGTTGGATCCATGATCTCTGCAAGTCTTCCATATCAGTAGGCATGTCTGGGTGAAGGATGGTATAAGCTGTGTCTCCTTCAGCAACAGGTTCCATGGTGACTGGTAGGATGGCAGGATATGGCATCATGAGAGTCTGAGCACGAGATCGTACCCATCTGAGATAAGCTTCCATAGGAATAGTGTACTTAGGCTCCAGTGTCTTGCTGTCAACCCTGTTTACTTTTCCCCATGCTCGTATGAATCTCTGACGGTAACCCTGAAGATCGTTGTCGTAATCAAACACAATGCCCTGAATCAACATATCATGTGGACCATCACTCCGGGCGTAACCAAACTGTCGTAAAGCTAGAGAGGGGTTGTAGGTGATGCCTCCTCTTATGCCTAGTAGTGGCACATTAGGAAACTCCCCACAACGGTCAATGATGGTAACATTCTCCATAGATCTGGAGCACCAATGGATGTCTGAGTGAGAAAGTGACATGATTCTCTTGGACCATCTGAATCCTTGCTCATTCTTCATTACTGAGCGAGGAAGGTGAGAAATAAACCACCTAGAAAGCAAAGGTATGCAGCACATCAAAGTTCCTCTTGCCCTTGTAGTACGAGCATGAAGAGAATGTAGGATGTCTCCAAGCAATGTAGGCACTGGATTGTGACTCAGGAAAACGTTGATGGCATGAACATCTATGAACTGATCTGGATTGGGGAACAATACTAAGCCATATATCAGCAAAGCTAAGATCTCCTCAAAAGCATCATGACTCATGGCCTTCAAGAACATTTGAGCCTTGTCCATTAGCACCTTGGCAAGAATACCCTTGACTCCACTTCTCGTCTCTAGAACAATGTCAGACTTCTTCAGATGTAAAGCTGCAGCAATAACCTCTGGCTTAAGCTCCTTCTCCAAACCTGTGAAGGGTTTCTGATCAAGAACTGGTAGGCCCAGAAGTTTAGAGAACTCTTCCATGGTTGGAACCAATTGGTAGTCGGGGAATGTGAAGCAATGGTGCTTAGGATCAAAGAACTGAAACAAAACACTCATCATGTCTTCATTGAACCCTGAGGTTACTAGATCCAATAGGTGTCCATGTCTCTTGATGAACTGGGAGTGATCAGACACTTGAGAAACCAACTCTTTGAGCTTAGCAGGTATGCCTACAAAGTTGATCCTGATGGTGTTTCTACGAGCAGAAGCCATGACCTGCAACAAAGAACAAAGATAAATCCCTTGGTCCTTGAAATGGTTAGTGAAAATGCTATGCTTATGATGCATGATGATGTCATGATGTTATGCTCAATCACAAACATGTGGCACACACAAACAAGTCACACAATTGCCCTAGGTTTAAAGGCTTGCATGAGGTTCAAAGGTAAGTACCCTCCCCTGAAGTTAGATGGTTCATCCTGTCCTACAAAAGTAACCAGGTTCTAAGGGATCTCAATATCATTGATCCTTCACAAGGGTGGTTGATCAGAAGGCAACTTACTTGCCAACCAAAACCCTCCAAGTTTAAGATCTCAATGAGTGTAGTATCGAGTGTCAACCAACTTCAGTCTGCACCAAAGCCGGTTACCTCACTACTTTCTAAAGGCCAAGATGAGTTAACTAGGGTTCTAAAAGTTAGTTAGTGCATTGACAACATATGGCAGCCTCATATTATCCTCAACTTGACTTAAGGAACATAAGCACCAACCAAGAAGTCACACTAACTATGGCCACCAGATCAACCATATCGGTATACGCCGTACAGTTTCCTTGGTCTATTACCATTTACCTAAGGTACACTAGATCCGGGTTAGGATCTTTCACACATAAGAGCACCCAACAGATAAGTATAAAGCAAACAAGGCAAACAATTTTAAAGTGATCTAATTCCTAAGGGTACCCCTCTTTAATTAAATCCCCAGCAGAGTCTCCAGTTCTGTAACACGGTGGGAGAACTGACTTTTAGTTATGTTGCGGATAGCAAGAGTCGCCACCGACTTTTATTTTATCCAAAAGGAAAGGATATAAAAGAACAGGAAAGACCTTAAGAGATATTTTTGGGTCCGGGGGGTAGGTTATGTAAAGGGAAGGTGTTAGCACCCTTTACATCCATGGTTATCCATGGGCTCTTAGTTACTTAGCTCACTTTTGAATTGTTTTTGAAAATGTAGTGTGTGAATAGAAAAATTTTCATAATAGTTGATAATGATCCATGTACGGATGCGTAAAAACTTGTTTTCGAAAATTTGTTTGAAATTGTGAAGAGTTTGAAAAGTTTTTGAAGTGAGCAAGTACATAAGAGGAACCTACCCTAAAGTTTAAAGTCTTTCTTGTTCTTTATCCTTTCATTGGTAAGACTATCCCTACTATTAAGGAGTAGGTAGTCATTACCTTGGATGTAAGGGACATGAGAGGGACATCTGTTTGTATGAAGGCAACTGTGGGGTGTATTAAGCATATAGGAGGGACTATCATCATTATTCGAAGGGACTCGATTCGTGAAGGCAACCATGAGGGACTTGATGATTTTTCTTTTTAAGGGACTTGCTTTATACACCCCACTTGACCTTTATGAATAGGCAACAATGAGGGATAACCTTAGAAAGTGAGACGGCGATTAGAAATCGACTTACGTGTGTGAGTGTACAATATTATTTATCTTATGATTAAAATGATCTAAATTTATTTTACATAGAATACATACTTTTGCACTCCCTAAATTACTAACCATGGCAATAATTAAATAATTAAAATATTACAAAATTTACATCCAGGAAGCAATTACAACATAATTATAAAAATAATAAATAGCAAAAAATATAAATATATAGCAAAATAAATATAATAAGCAAAAATAAATAAGTAATTAAAATAGGGGTTAGTGATAAATATAATTAAAAAAGATAAGGTTAGTGAGAATAAAATAATAATAATAATAATTAGAAAAATAACCAAGATTAGAGAAATAATAATATAATAATAAACCAAAATTATGAATAATAATATAATTAGTAATAATAATTAGATAAATAAAAAGATATTATAATGACATGATTAGAATAATAAGCACAAAGATTAATTTTAATATGTAATAAGAAAATTTTTTAAACATAATATAATTTATAAGTTTTAATTATTTCTAAATATATATCAACAATTATTAAAAATATCATGTTCATAAAAATAATCATATTTACAAAAATTTACAAGAATTATAATAAATATATATACATAATAATCATATTAAGAATTAGAAAATAAAATTTATGTAGAAAAAATAGAATTAGGTTTTATTTTAGAAAATATTTTTAGGGTTTTATTAGAAAAAAGGTTTTAGGATTTAATTTATATACAAACAAAAACATGTGAATTAATGTACCTATATTTTAACTACATGAATAATAATAAAATTTAAATCACATAATATACATATAATATAAGAAAATTATAATTTTAATTTATTTCATATATAATAATAATTGAATTAAGAAAAAAATAAGCAAAAGAAAGAAAAGAAATCAAAAACCTGGTGGGGCTGGGGTTTGAACCCAGTCCCCTATGCTTGCAACCATAGTCTCTACCACTGGGCCATTGTATACGCAGGTGAAAGAGAAAGGAGAATAGTTGCTTTTGATCTTTGTCACAAAAACCTGGAAAATAGAAGAAATAAAAAGGCATGGGGTGGGAATCGTACCCAGGACCTTTTGGTGACAAGCATGCATACGTTACCGCCTGGCTGGGAGAGCCTAACTGATAGTTAAATGAGAACAGCACATAATATATTACATTCACTTGATCCCTGAAAAAAAAGAAATAAAACGCACAAAAGCCAGGGATCGAACCCCTGCCCTTTTGCTTCACACGCCCAAGACCAAGCCATCAGCCACTGGGACAAACACGCAATTATGATAATATACAATAAACAACCAATAAAATATTATACAAATAATTTGAATTCGAACACGCGCGGGAAGAGGTCATCTTCTACCTCCAGAGCTGCGAATTTAGCTACGAAAATAGCTGGGAGTTCACCTGCGAATTTTGCTACCTGGTCAAACCTGCGAAACCCAAACACTCATGAAACAGCATCAATTCATGAAATTGGTTAGTGATTCACAATCCTCACAGTTCACACAACAATTCTATGTTTCCAGAATTCATTTATATGCATTCAAACGATAAACCCTAATTGTGAGGTTATGAACCCTAACATGGCCGTTTGCGTTTTAGACACTCATTCTTCAATCCAATTGTCCAGAATCGTTCTAGGGAACCTCACAAACACAAAAGCTCAAACAAAATTCATTAATAATGCACAAATAAACAGAATCGAAAAATTGAAATTCAAGATAAAATTTGATTCGGATTCATCAATGTGTGATGCTATGAGGCAATGTAATGATCTGGTTATGTTCCATGATGGTCAAGGAGCCTGGCTATGTCCTTATTTTACCTTCAAACCTCTTGGATGATGGAATCCGAATGTCACTTTTTGATGAATTTTTGAGCAATGGAGCTTACCTTTGGGCTGCTGGAAATCGTGAATCCTGGTTTGCATTGTGTTTGTGGATGTTTCTAGGTCAAAACATTGATTGGTTATGTGAAAGATTTGATTTAAAAAGATTGAGATTGATCATGCTTTGAAAGTTCAATATTTTTGTACCAATGCTTTCTATTTCAAGCCATTCCACATAACTCTTGTATCAACTTATTCCATACTGATTTTATGACTTTCTAGAATCAATCACAAAAATAAATCTTCATATTTAATATTTTATTTAAATTTAAAATGATTTTAAGTATAAAAAATCATAATAAATTAATTAAATAAAATAAAAATTATGAAAATATTATGGAAATTTCGTGCATGATGTTATTGTATGGGTTGAGTCATAATTTGGCCAGCCCATTTGGAGAAAATTGCTTTTAGGCCCCCATTTTCATCATAAACCATCACTAACTTTCCCAACTTTGCAAGGGCACATCTCCCTCAATTTTAAAGGTATGAGGGTGTTCTTGGACATTTTGGAAAGTTTGAAGAGTCCTCTAAACAACCCCATTGGTTTCAGGTCCATACCATTTACCAATCTCAAGTTATGCCTTTTTGAAGTTGTTGACTTTTTGTTGACTTTTGAAATGACCTATAATGTCTTAGATCATATCTTCCAAATGAAGCATTTTTGGGCTTAACTTGCAACATAAAAGTTGTAGATAATTCAATTTCCTTCAAAATTAGCTTTGGATGGAGACTTGGTAATGAAGTATGTGAAAGTTATGGCTGGTCAAAGTTCAGTTGACTTTTACTGAGGAAACCCTAATTTAGAAACTCCTGATTCTTGATGATCTGGAATCTCCTTGATGAATCATGATCAACCCTTTACCAAATGATGAATTTTACTTCATATACTTGATGTTGGCAAAAAATCATGAAGTTTGACTTTGGTTTGACCACAGTTGACCTCAGTTTGACTTTTTAACTACTTTGACTGATTTTGACTTATCTGATCATCTGACTGAGCAAACTTTTGTGAAAAGTCTTGAAACTTGTCATGGGGGTTCTTACACACATATAAGATGTTATGAAACTCACTTGAGGTATTGGAAGTCCATTTAGCCTGATTAAAGTCAAAACCCTAGTTTTGGATGCACTGCTTAGGAGGTGCATTGTCTGAGGGAATTGTCAACTCTTCTGACCATTTGTGGACTTTGTGAACCTTGTGAACCATCATAAAATGTCTTGTGAATCTCATGGGAGGTATTGTGAAGCTTGTGAACCTTGTGAATCTTCAAGAAGTGACTTGTAGACTTCATGAACCTCAAGAAAGGTATTGAAAGCATTGTGGAACTTGTGAACCTTGTGAACCATCATAAAATGTCTTGTGAATCTCATGGGAGGTATTGTGAAGCTTGTGAACCTTGTGAATCTTCAAGAAGTGACTTGTAGACTTCATGAACCTCAAGAAAGGTATTGAAAGCATTGTGGAACTTGTGAACCTTGTGAACCTTCTTAGAACACAAAGTCTTGTATTGTGAGGGCAAATTTTGGGGTGCTACACAAGGATTGTAAACTCATTATATCACCCATGATTAGGGATAATGAGTATACTTAAGTATGAGATGAATATCTCAACTTAATTACCCTAATGATACAAGATTGAGATCATTAACCTACTTGTAATTATTAAGTGTTTTTTGGATTTTTATTTTGTGTTAAGTAATGAGTTTAATCTCTAATCAGGGATTAGTGAACTCATTACACCATCCTAAGAGAGGGATGATAGATGAGAACACTTAAGATGAGGAAGATACCTCAACTTAATCCATGGTAAGGGATTAAAATCATTATATAACAAACCTTTATTAAAGTGGATTTTAATTAGAGATTAGATTAAGAAGTGAATTTTATGTTTGTAAGACTAAACCTGAGGGGGACTTGTCCATTAAACACTAGGGTTAGTCCCTCTGACCCAAAGGTTGAGATGTAACCCTAATATAAGGCCCAAGTTACAAGCTTAAGTCTTGATAATTATTAGGTGTTTTGATTAGAAGGTGAAAACAATTTAAAGGTTTAACACTAAGTATCACAATTATTCACTCCATCCCAAGATAAGGATACAAGCATAACCCTAATACAGAGCCCCAAAACTTTAATTGTTTAGCCTTTGTTATTGAGATGAGAAGCAGAGAATCAAGGAGACTAAAAAAGTAAAAAACTAAGGGGGACTATTCACAACCCTAAAGTTATCATGCTTGGTAATTCCTATGGTTTGTGAGGCATAAAGAAAGTCTTCAGATGGCCACCAAGGAAGAAGCAGATGAAAAAGAGAAAGAGAGAAAAAGATAGGTTACTTACTTCTTGAAGAAGTTAAGTAACCTAGGAATGGGAGAGAAAAAAACACAAGTGAATCAAATTCACTTCAAACAGAAATAAATAAGAGGGTGAGAAGAGATTGGATGTGGATGCACATCCACATCCTAATTAACTTACCATATACACCTAAAAAGTTAGTATGTACATACACAAAATCCATGATCAAAATCAGAGGCAAATCACATGATAAAAAAATTGAAATTGCATCCAAACAAACCCTAAACCTACATGAGAACACCCTCCAAAGGTGGAGGTCTAAAGCTAAACCAAAGTCAAGTTATGGTTTTCCTAAGTTTGGCTAGGGTTTTGGACACTTTGTAAAGAAAAAGTCAAAACAAATTGAAAATGTAAAGAAAAAATGCACAAACAATATCTTAGATAATAGATACAAAGTGGAAAGATTGCAAAAAAAAACAAGCACAAACTCATTTTGGTTAGGAAGAAATGAATTTTTGAATTAGGGTTATAAAAAAGGGGATTTTTAAAACCCTAATTCAAGTTTAATTGTCAAAACATGATCAAACTCTAAAATAAATTTGTGAAATAAGTTTTTAAATTGATCTTAATGTTCAAAGAAGTTCTCTGATTTTTTTGGTGATTTATAAATACCTAAAAGCATTTTTAATTAATTAAAAATGAATTAATTAATTAAAAATACAATTAAATGTTTTAAAAATAATTTTTTAATACAATAATTAAAAATAAAAATGTTTTTGGGTTTTTAAAATTATTTAAAGTAAAAATGAAAAAGATCAGATTTTTAGAAAATGATTTGATATTTTTAATAAAATAAACAATAGAAAAGAAAATAAAAAAGAAATTAAATTAAATAAGAATGCAAAGTAAGCGCATCCAAAGGCTGAGATTGGCTGGGGGAAAGATCAAGGGCTCTGGGAACAGGTCAACTTGACCCAGGGTATGTGAATATGATGGCCTAAGTTTGAATTTGTACTGCGCGCGTGATCCAAGTGAGGAGGTTTTTTATGAGTTTTTAAAATATAATTAACTTAATTAATTCGAAATTAAAGTTAATGAGACAATCTGGTTCGACCACGCGCTAACTTAAACATGATCCTAAGGTTATGGTTCAATCTGGAAACCCTAATCAAGATTATGCCCTAATGACTCTCAGGCGACCGGAGGGAAGTTCCGGTCTTCTTCTCCGGCCAACCAAAACCCTATCTTCTTCCCTGGGTAAAGGGTTGGTTACGACGGGATCCACGCTACCTAATTGTGTTATAAAAAGGGGGAAGTGTATATGCTAATAGTGTATAAAAGAGATGAATGTACAAAGAATGGGAGTTCAAAATTGGGGCTAAGAAAGGAAAGCTAGAAAGAGGAGAGGGGGGAGACCTGGGGAGTTTTGTTCCATAACCGTTAGGTTATTCCTACGTATCCTCGTGTGCAATGAGAAAGTAAGAACATCGTAGTTCGACTCAGAGAGACTTGGAGTTTTGGTGTGTACTGCTTGCTTGTCTATGCTCAAGTGTATGACTCGTCTGGGTCGAGTGCTAACTCTCTTACATTAGACGGGAGAAGCGAGTTCTCGTTTTCAGAGTGAGTGTGATAAGAAAAGAATCCCAGAGGAGACATTTATTGTTTGTTTTTGTGTTTTCAGTTTTTTATTATTTTTGTAGTGTTTTGCCTAGGATAATGAGCTTAAGCCTTAATCAAGGATTGTAAACTCATTATATCACCCATGATTAGGGATAATGAGTATACTTAAGTATGAGATGAATATCTCAACTTAATTACCCTAATGATACATGATTGAGATCATTAACCTACTTGTAATTATTAAGTGTTTTTTGGATTTTTATTTTGTGTTAAGTAATGAGTTTAATCTCTAATCAGGGATTAGTGAACTCATTACACCATCCTAAGAGAGGGATGATAGATGAGAACACTAAGATGAGGAAGATACCTCAACTTAATCCATGGTAAGGGATTAAAATCATTATATAACAAACCTTTATTAAAGTGGATTTTAATTAGACATTAGATTAAGAAGTGAATTTTATGTTTGTAAGACTAAACCTGAGGGGGACTTGTCCATTAAACACTAGGGTTAGTCCCTCTGACCCAAAGGTAGAGATGTAACCCTAATATAAGGCCCAAGTTACAAGCTTAAGTCTTGATAATTATTAGGTGTTTTGATTAGAAGGTGAAAACAATTTAAAGGTTTAACACTAAGTATCACAATTATTCACTCCATCCCAAGATAAGGATACAAGCATAACCCTAATACAGAGCCCCAAAACTTTAATTGTTTAGCCTTTGTTATTGAGATGAGAAGCAGAGAATCATGGAGACTAAAAAAGTAAGAAACTAAGGGGGACTATTCACAACCCTAAAGTTATCATGCTTGGTAGTTCCTATGGTTTGTGAGGCATAAAGAAAGTCTTCAGATGGCCACCAAGGAAGAAGCAGATGAAAAAGAGAAAGAGAGAGAAAGATTGGTTACTTACTTCCTGAAGAAGTTAAGTAACTTAGGAGTGGGAGAGAAAAAACACAACTGAATCAAATTCACTTCAAACATAAATAAATAAGAGGGTGAGAAGAGATTGGATGTGGATGCACATCCACATCCTAATTAACTTACCATATACACCTGAAAAGTTAGTATGTACATACACAAAATCCATGATCAAAATCAGAAGCAAATCACATGATAAAAAAATTGAAATTGCATCCAAACAAACCCTAAACCTACATGAGAACACCCTCCAAAGGTGGAGGTCTAAAGCTAAACCAAAGTCAAGTTATGGTTTTCCTAAGTTTGGCTAGGGTTTTGGACACTTTGCAAAGGAAAAGTCAAAACAAATTGAAAATGTAAAGAAAAAATGCACAAACAATATCTTAGATAATAGATACAAAGTGGAAAGATTGCAAAAAAAAACAAGCACAAACTCATTTTGGTTAGGCAGAAATGAATTTTTGAATTAGGGTTATGAAAAAGGGGATTTTTATAACCCTAATTCAAGTTTAATTGTCAAAACATGATCAAACCCTAAAATAAATTTGTGAAATGTGTTTTTAAATTGATCTTAATATTCAAAGAGGTTCTCTGATTTTTTTGGTGATTTTTAAATACCTAAGAGTATTTTTAATTAATTAAAAATGAATTAATTAATTAAAAATACAATTAAATGTTTTAAAGATAATTTTTTAATACAAAAATTAAAAATAAAAATGTTTTTGGGTTTTTAAAATTATTTAAAGTAAAAATGCAAAAGATCATATTTTTAGAAAATGATTTGATATTTTTAATAAAATAAACAATAGAAAATAAAATAAAAAATAAATTAAATTAAATAAGAATGCAAAGTAAGCGCATCCAAAGGCTGAGATTGGCTGGGGGAAAGATCAAGGGCTCTGGGCACAGGTCAACTTGACCCAGGGTATTTGAATCTGATGGCCTAGGTTTGAACTTGTACTGCGCACGTGATCCAAGGGTGGAGGTTTTTTCTGAGTTTTTAAAATATAATTAACTTAATTAATTCGAAATTAAAGTTAATAAGACAATCTGGTCTATCCACGCGCTAACTTAAACATGATCCTAAGGTTGTGGTTCAATCTGGAAACCCTAATCAAGATTATGCCCTAATGACTCTCAGGCGACCGGAGGGAAGCTCCGGTCTTCTTCTCCGGCCAACCAAAACCCTATCTTCTTCCCTGGGTAAGGGGGTTGGATACGACGGGATCCACGCTTACCTGATTGTGTTATAAAAAGGGGGAAGTGTATGTGCTAATAGTGTATAAAAGAGATGAATGTACAAATAATGGGAGCTCAAAATTGGGGCTAAGAAACGAAAGCTAGAAAGAGGAGAGGGGGGAGACCTGGGGACTTTTGTTCGATAACCGTTAGGTTATGCCTACGTATCCTCGTGTGCAATAAGGAAGTCAGAACACCATAGTTCGACTCAGAGAGACTTGGAGTTTTGGTGCGAACTGCTTGCTTGTCTATGCTCAAGTGTATGACTCGTCTGGCTCGAGTGCTAACTCTCTTGCATTAGACGGGAGAAGCGAGTTCTCGTTTTCAGAATGAGTGTGATGAGAAAAGAATCCCAGAGGAGACGTTTATTGTTTGTTTTTGTGTTTTCAGTTTTTTATCGTTTTTTTGGTGGTTTGCCTAGGATAATGAGCTTAAGCCTTAATCAAGGATTGTAAACTCATTATATCACCCCTGATTAGGGATAATGAGTATACTTAAGTATGAGATGAATATCTCAACTTAATTACCCTAATGATACAGGATTGAGATCAACAACCTACTTGTAATTATTAAGTGTTTTTTGGATTTTTATTTTGTGTTAAGTAATGACTTTAATCTCTAATCAGGGATTAGTGAACTCATTACACCATCCTAAGAGAGGGATGATACCTCAACTTAATCCATGGTCAGGGATTAAAATCATTATATAACAAACCTTTATTAAAGTGGATTTTAATTAGAGATTAGATTAAAAAGTGAATTTTATGTTTGTAAGACTAAACCTGAGGGGGACTTGTCCATTAAACACTAGGGTTAGTCCCTCTGACACAAAGGTAGAGATGTAACCCTAATATAAGGCCCAAGTTACAAGCTTAAGTCTTGATAATTATTAGGTGTTTTGATTAGAAGGTGAAAACAATTTAAAGGTTTAACACTAAGTATCACAATTATACACTCCATCCCAAGATAAGGATACAAGCATAACCCTAATACAGAGACCCTAAAACTTTAACTGTTTAGCCTTTGTTATTGAGATGAGAAGCAGAGAATCAAGGAGACTAAAAAAGTAAGAAACTAAGGGGGACTATTCACAACCCTAAAGTTATCATGCTTGGTAGTTCCTATGGTTTGTAAGGCATAAAGAAAGTCTTCAGATGGCCACCAAGGAAGAAGCAGATGAAAAAGAGAAAGAGAGAGAAAGATAGGTTACTTACTTCCTGAAGAAGTTAAGTAACCTAGGAGTTGGAGAGAAGAAAACACAAGTGAATCAAATTCACTTCAAACACAAATAAATAAGAGGGTGAGAAGAGATTGGATGTGGATGTGCATCCACATCCTAATTAACTTACCATATACACCTGAAAAGTTAGTATGTACATACACAAAATCCATGATCAAAATCAGAAGCAAATCACATGATAAAAAATTGAAATTGCATCCAAACAAACCCTAAACCTACATGAGAACACCCTCCAAAGGTGGAGGTCTAAAGCTAAACCAAAGTCAAGTTATGGTTTTCCTAAGTTTGGCTAGAGTTTTGGACACTTTGCAAAAGAAAAGTCAAAACAAATTGAAAATGTAAAGAAAAAATGTACAAACAATATCTTAGATAATAGTTACAAAGTGTGAAAGATTGCAAAATGAAACAAGTACAAACTCATTTTGGTTAGGCAGAAATGAATTTTTGAATTAGGGTTATGAAAAAGGGGATTTTTAAAACCCTAATTCTAGTTTAATTGTCAAAACATGATCAAACCCTAAAATAAATTTTTGAAATGAGTTTTTAAATTATCTTAATGTTCAAAGAGGTTCTCTGATTTTTTTGGTGATTTTTAAATACCTAAAAGTAATTTTAATTAATTAAAAATGAATTAATTAATTAAAAAGACAATTAAATGTTTTAAAAATAATTTTTTAATACAAAAAATAAAAATAAAAATGTTTATGGGTTTTTAAAATTATTTAAAGTAAAAATGCAAAAGATCATATTTTTAGAAAATGATTTGATATTTTTAATAAAATAAACAAAAGAAAAGAAAATAAAAAAGAAAAGAAAATAAATTAAATAAGAATGCAAAGTAAGCGTATCCAAAGGCTGAGATTGGCTGGGGGAAAGATCAAGGGCTCTGGGAACAGGTAAACTTGACCCAGGGTATTTGAATCTGATGGCCTAGGTTTGAACTTGTACAGCGCGCGTGATCCAAGGGTGGAGGTTTTTTCTGAGTTTTTAAAATATAATTAACTTAATTAATTCGAAATTAAAGTTAATGAGACAATCTGGTTCATCCACGCGCTAACTTAAACATGATCCTAAGGTTGTGGTTCAATCTGGAAACCCTAATCAAGATTATGCCCTAATGACTCTCAGGCGACCGGAGGGAAGCTCCGGTCTTCTTCTCAGGCCAACCAAAACCCTATCTTCTTCCCTGGGTAAGGGGGTTGGATACGACGGGATCCATGCTTAACTGATTGTGTTATAAAAAGGGGGGAAGTGTATGTGCTAATAGTGTATAAAAGAGATGGATGTACAAATAATGGGAGATCAAAATTGGGGCTAAGAAAGGAATGCTAGATAGAGGAGAGGGGGGAGACCTGGGGCCTTTTGTTCGATAACCGTTAGGTTATGCCTACGTATCCTCGTGTCCAATAAGGAAGTCAGAACACCATAGTTCGTTTCAGAGAGACTTGGAGTTTTGGTGTGAACTGCTTGCTTGTCTATGCTCAAGTGTATGACTCGTCTGGCTCGAGTGCTAACTCTCTTGCATTAGACGGGAGAAGCGAGTTCTCGTTTTCAGAATGAGTGTGATGAGAAAAGAATCCCAGAGGAGACGTTTATTGTTTGTTTTTGTGTTTTCAGTTTTTTATCGTTTTTTTGGTGGTTTGCCTAGGATAATGAGCTTAAGCCTTAATCAAGGATTGTAAACTCATTATATCACCCCTGATTAGGGATAATGAGTATACTTAAGTATGAGATGAATATCTCAACTTAATTACCCTAATGATACAGGATTGAGATCATCAACCTACTTGTAATTATTAAGTGTTTTTTGGATTTTTATTTTGTGTTAAGCAATGAGTTTAATCTCTAATCAGGGATTAGTGAACTCATTACACCATCCTAAGAGAGGGATGATAGATGAGGACACTTAAGATGAGGAAGATACCTCAACTTAATCCATGGTCAGGGATTAAAATCATTATATAACAAACCTTTATTATAGTGGATTTTAATTATAGATTAGATGAAAAAGTGAATTTTATGTTTGTAAGACTAAACCTGAGGGGGACTTGTCCATTAAACACTAGGGTTAGTCCCTCTGACACAAAGGTAGAGATGTAACCCTAATATAAGGCCCAAGTTACAAGCTTAAGTCTTGATAATTATTAGGTGTTTTGATTAGAAGGTGAAAACGATTTAAAGGTTTAACACAAAGTATCACAATTATACACTCCATCCCAAGATAAGGATACAAACATTACCCTAATACAGAGCCCCAAAACTTTAACTGTTTAGCCTTTGTTATTGAGATGAGAAGCAGAGAATCAAGGAGACTAAAAAAGTAAAAAACTAAGGGGGACTATTCACAACCCTAAAGTTATCATGCTTGGTAGTTCCTATGGTTTGTGAGGCATAAAGAAGGTCTTCAGATGGCCACCAAGGAAGAAGCAGATGAAAAAGAGAAAGAGAGAGAAAGATAGGTTACTTTCTTCCTGAAGAAGTTAAGTAACCTAGGAGTGGGAGAGAAAAAACACAAGTGAATAAAATTCACTTCAAACACAAATAAATAAGAGGGTGAGAAGAGATTGGATGTGGATGCACATCCACATGCTAATTAACTTACCATATAAACCTGAAAAGTTAGTATGTACGTACACAAAATCCATGATCAAAATCAGAAGCAAATCACATGATAAAAAAATTGAAATTGCATCTAAACAAACCCTAAAACTACATGAGAACACCCTCCAAAGGTGGAGGTCTAAAGCTAAACCAAAGTCAAGTTATGGTTTTCCTAAGTTTGGCTAGGGTTTTGGACACTTTGCAAAGGAAAAGTCAAAACAAATTGAAAATGTAAAGAAAAAATACACAAAAAATATCTTAGATAATAGATACAAAGTGTGAAAGATTGCAAAAAGAAACAAGTACAAACTCATTTTGGTTAGGCAGAAATGAATTTTTGAATTAGGGTTATGAAAAAGGGGATTTTTAAAACCCTAATTCAAGTTTAATTGTCAAAACATGATTAAACCCTAAAATAAATTTGTGAAATGAGTTTTTAAATTGATCTTAATGTTCAAAGAGGTTCTCTGATTTTTTTGGTGATTTTTAAATACCTAAAAGTATTTTTAATTAATTAAAAATTAATTAATTAATTAAAAATACAATTAAATGTTTTAAAAATAATTTTTTAATACAAAAATTAAAAATAATTTTTTTTTTGGGTTTTTAAAATTATTTAAAGTAAAAATGCAAAAGATCAGATTTTTAGAAAATGATTTGATATTTTTAATAAAATAAACAAAAGAAAAGAAAATAAAAAATAAAATAAATTAAATAAGAATGCAAAGTAAGCGCATCCAAAGGCTTAGATTGGCTGGGGGAAAGATCAAGGGCTCTGGGCACAGGTCAACTTGACCCAGGGTATGTGAATCTGATGGCCTAGGTTTGAACTTGTACTACGCGCGTGATCCAAGGGTGGAGGTTTTTTCTTAGTTTTTAAAATATAATTAACTTAATTAATTCGAAATTAAAGTTAATGATACAATCTGGTTCGTCCACGCGCTAACTTAAACATGATCCTAAGGTTGTGGTTCAATCTGGAAACCCTAATCAAGATTATGCCCTAATGACTCTCAAGCGACCGGAGGGAAGCTCCGGTCTTCTTCTCCGGCCAACCAAAACCCTATCTTCTTCCCTAGGTCACTAAACACCATAACAACTGCCTAGAAATACTCCCCACACTTCATGGAACATAAATCAACAATCAAACAACATTTATAACACTTGAATCAAGAGAATCGAAGCAAAAATAAAAACACAGGTAAACTTTCAGAACAACATAAAATGATCATTTCTTGCTCATTTTCAAATCTAAACACATCTAGATGATTAGTGCAACATGTAGATTCATTTTGTAACAAGAAAATGAAGTTCTGAGAAAAAAGTTCTTGAGCTATACCTGAGCTGGAGACCTTCAAAGATGAGCTTTCTGAGCCTTTTCTTTGTGCAAACCACCTCCACTGGTCCCCCTTGTGCTAATGGAAATCTTGAATGGAGTTTAAATTGGCTATTTTGTGAGCTTCAGCTCTGGTGTATTAGAAAATGAGGTTCTTGTGTGTTGTGTTTCAGGCCATTGTAAGGGGTTGGATTTGTTTCTTAGGTGAAGTGTGACTTATTGGTGAATGAGCTTTTGGATTTGGGTGGCTGAGGAGTGAGATTCGAATAGGGAAAGTTCTTGGCCAATTTTTGCAACCTGATGGTGTTTTTTATCAAGGCTTGAAGTGTGATCTTTTATGCTCCTTAGGGTTTATATAAACAAATGGGATTGGTTAGAAGAGAAGATATCCACTGTGGGATTGGCATGGCTTAAATTACAAGAAAGTCAAAAGTTGTGTACTTGAGGTATGGGTTGGGACATAGTTGATTTTCTGGCTAGATTGTGTTCAGCTGACTTCCAGGATGACCTTTGGATCAATTGTGGTGAGCTGTGATGCTTGGAGCATAAGTTTGAAGTGATTTTGCAAATTTCCAACTTTGTGAAGTTTGTGAAAATTGGCCATGAAATGCCTTGGTTCTTGGATGGATCTTGGTCTAGAGATGTTGCTTATCATTGTTATGATGTGTATGAGTGAAACATAGGTCATTAGAAGGCTGGAAAATCCATTTTGCATATTTCCCTCTTTGACATGAACTTGAAAATTACAAGAAATTTGCCAACTTAGATCCATCATATCTTGAGTTCTAGGATGAATCAAGATAAGTTCTTGTACTTTTTAGAAAGGGGAAGATCCAATCTACAACTTTCATGTTTGAAAAAATTTCATTTGATGCCTTTTTTGATCAAGAAATAGGACGTTGAAAATCTTTCCCAAAATGGAAAGTTTTCATTTCAAGTCATGTCCAAAAATGGAAACTTTTGAAATGGCTCAAAATTCTTCAATCGTGTGATCTTTCAAGCATTCCTAATACCAAATAAAGGTCATAGGAACTCAAATTGATGATGATGACCCTTTGGAACCCTTGTTGGAGGCCTTAGATGCCCTAATCCTGACTTTTCTTACACAACAAGTTACCATTTGATCAAATGACTTCCACATTGAATTTGTTTATCAAACTTAATCCACACACTCCTTATATCATATAAAGACCATTTGAATCAAGAATGACCAAAATTATTTGTTGTAAGGACCTCAAACCCAAAGCCCTAATTTTAGGTCATCTGTGTAGGAGCCTTGAGCCTGCCTGGGTGGCTATGCAATCTCTTGTGATCTTTTGACTTCCAGGAACCCTTGGGGTAAAATATGACCTTAGAACACTCAAGGACCTTATTGTCACGCTTCATGGCCTCTGAGATACCTCATACTCTCTTCTTGGGTTCACCTGATCACAAACCCTAGTTATGCAGCTATGTAGTGAGTTGCTAAAGGATAATAATGCAATGTGAGATGTAATGATATGTTATGCAATATGTGTAATCATAAGCCAAGGCATGAGAAAGTGAGAGGGAAAATTTGGGGTGTTTACAGCGAGATGATGTTCCTATCTACTAAGCAAGTGGATGAACTTTTATCGGATGAAGCCTTGATGTTTGCGGTGTTTGCATCGTTGCAAGTTGACGATAAAGTTGTCAGTGCAGAGTTACATATGGTTTATGAATTTCAAGATGTGTTTCCTGATGATATAAGTGATTTACCTCCGGAACGTGAAATTGATTTTGTATGGACTTAGTACCAGGTACGAGTCCGGTTTCGATGGCTCCTTATAGAATGTCTGCTTCATATTTGAATGAGTAGAAGAAACAATTAGAAGAATTGTTAGAGAAGAAGTTCATTAGACCCAGTGTTTCTCTGCTGGGTGCTCTAGTGTTGCTTGTTAAGAAGAAAGATGGTAGCATGATGTTATGTGTCGATTATCAATAGTTAAATAAGGTGATTATCAAGAATAAGTACCCACTCTCAAGGATTGATGATTTGATGGATCAGCTGGTAGGTGCTTGGGTGTTCAGTAAGATTGATCTGAGGTCTGGTTATCATCAAATTCGAGTTAAAGATGATGATATTCCGGAGACAACTTTCAAGATGAGATATGGTCATTATGAGTATATTGTGATGCCATTTGGGGTTTTTAACGCGCCTGGTGTGTTCATGGAATATATAAATAGGATCTTTCATGAGTATCTTGATAAATTCGTGGTGGTTTTCATAGATGATACTTGGTATATTCTAAATTAGAAGAAGAACATACTGAGCATTTGAAGATTGTGTTGCAAGTATTGAGGGAAAAGAAATTGTATGTTAAGTTATCCATGTGTGAGTTCTTGTTGAAAGAAGTGAGTTTTCTCGGCCACGTGATATCAAGTGGTGGAATTTCTGTGGATCCTTCGAAAACTTATGCGGTCTTGCAGTGGTGTTCGCTGGTGATTTTGACGAACAATCTCTGGTTTTCCAATCTCACTGAATTTGGGTAACTTGCAGGACCAACCAAACAAGTCCTAGGGCACACGTACTAAAATTTGAATGTATTTTGTGAACACTTAGAACAAATTTTTATGATTCTTCTATTTGGTGTCTTGAATATTATTTATTAATAATGATTTTTGATTATGTGGTTAAGTTAACGTTTTAATAAAATGAACATAAACAAAGGCTTAAAAGTTTGCATGAAAGTAAATGTTAAAACATAAATTAAATGGTAAACATAGTAAGAAATAAAGAAACTTAAATTTTTTAAACTGGAATAGAAATGCTGTTTACACGTACATTTCCAGAATAATCTCTTTTTCTCTTTCACACGAGTACTTAGAGTATTTTTACAGGAATTTATGTACAAGGTTTTCACACACTAAAACTAACAAATGTTATCCTATTTATACAAAAATAAAATAACTGCTAACTAACGGAAAAATTCTAAGAATTTGAGACTTGGCTTTCTGCATGTTCTTTTTTTTCTAAAACTTCCACGTATTCCTCTTTCAAACAAAACCAATGTTCAAATTTGAACTTCTCCTTAAGTCTAAAACAACATGTCCATTTACCATGTCGAATTCATCTGATATCAGACACATCAATGGAACCGTAAAAAAAACAAAATATCATCCCCTTTGTCGAACTGTCGAATATTCCACCATCACTGTCGAATTGTCAAAATACCATTACTTCATTTTCCTTCCTTTACAAATCTTGTGGAAAGCATCATTTTACTACTAACCCTTTGCCACGTATATCCGTAAAAGTACGTATAAAATTCCAACTGGTAAGAACATATTCATTGTAGCTAACCCATTTTGGCTTGTGATCCAAGCAATTTGATGGATGCAAGTGTACAACCTGATTGTCTTTCACGGTTAAATAGTGTCCTGTCATTTCATGATGAGCCACCTACATGAAATATCCTGCTAGCATTGCCTTTCTAATGTTGACGTAATAGTCACGACTATTGAAGTCGGTGCTGCATAACTTTAGGTTAAACCAAGCCATGATACGCACTAGCTGATGTCGAACATTATCAGCTGCTTTCAACGCTCTGTATTTGACAAAGTTGTCGTAGGACCAAGATGCATCCCCATTGTTTTTTCTTGTAGGCATGGTATACATTCAAGAATGTGAGATGATCTTTAAAAACCATGGTGTCGAAAATACATGCATACAAATTGCCTCCCAGCAAAGATGTTTCGACTGTCTTTTGGAGAAACCATTATTTGCTGTCGAGTCATGTTTCGACTCCATGATACTCACATTAATTGCACTGATTCCCATGATCTGACTTTTGTCAAGTCATAAGACAAAATAATCATCACACTTTTCTTAAAACATCATGTCTAGCCCATGTTTGGACATAACCTCCATCCCCCTAGGCACCTAGGTTTGTCACGTTCTTTTCAAATTCCATCACTTTTCTCCACTACCATTGAAATCTTTACACGTGCCATAGCCGTTTAAAAAACTAAAACATTTTTTACTCACCTGTTTATATAAATATTCATTTTCCCTTTTCTAAAAAACTTTTCTACATTCTTGAACCTACTTTGTATAACTCAATCTCAGACCTTCTTCTCTTACTCATACTTCTTCCATTAACAATGGCATCTTTAAGAAACCAGAAGATCAAAGATAGAACTTCTCTCCCATGTGCACACATACTCTCTGGACCAGAAATCGTGGGTAATCAACAGTACGTACCAGAACCTCCAAATGAAAGAGAGAAAATGAGCATCTATCAATCCCATATACTTATTCCAGTTCTCATTTCTGGAACTTGTCATGCTATGTTAGGACCATTGTCTAACCCAAACGTTGATCAGATTCATTTAAAAGAGTTTTTTCCTTCCTATTCTCGTTCTAAACCCATAGGTGCTGGAATGACACCCAATCCCAGTGGAGAACCCATAGAAAAAACTAAAAACCCATTTGTTCCTGCAGAACTAGACTTGACTTATCTGAATCAACCCAGGATTTTTAGGAGTTGTCCATTGACAAAAGATCCCACTGATTTCTTATATTGGCTAGCCAAAGTCGAAAAGGTTAAAGGTAAGTTCTGGAAACAAACTGGCATCTTCGACTTAATCCAACCGTCGAAGGTAGGTCCTAGCTATTGTACCAACATGATCCTGGCTTCCCTTTACTTTTGGGATATCACTTACAACAACTTCCACCTTCCTTGTGGAATGGTGACTCCAACCCTCTTCGACCTAGCTGCCATAGTTGGCCATAGTCTAATAGGGATAGATTTTAATCCAAGTGTCCTAGATGAAAACTCCATAGCCTTCGAAACCAGTTTCGCCACTTATTCTTTATTCATTGCCCATTATCATGACAAAAATTCCCCTGAAGTACTTGATATAGAACACATAGCTTTCTTAAACCTTTGGCTATCAAAATTTGTGTTTTGCTCAAGATCCCTCCAAGTTGCCAAAAAAATCTCACAATAGCCAACCAACTTCATGCCGATAATAAACTCTTCCTGAGCGAAATGATCCTGGAGACCTTTATGAATCGATCAGCGAGAGCGTCGAATCCTTGAAGCCGATCAAAGAGAAAGGCAAACTAAGCTTAGAAGACCCCTTCTGGCTCCTACAATTGTGGCTTAATGCCACTTTTAAAGCCTCACTTCCCATCAGGAACATGGTGGATGAAGAAAGTGTCAAAAGCAGGACTGTCGAATGGTCTAGGTTAGTACAACTAATCCCCTCTGAAGAAGGAATTATCCTTCAATGATCTTTCACCTGTTATGTGACAATGTTTGCTAAGAGGTACAACTTCACCCCAAATATGGCACACTTTGCCAACAGAAACGTTGGGCCTAAATGGTTTACCAAACAGCCTCCCTTCGAACTACAAAAAGACAAAGACATCTTCTTGGATCTTTGGGAATCATTACTGACACCAAGGCTCTTATTTTCCCATCAAAACATGACTAACATAAAATTGCCCTGATTGTTTATCAACTCAACCTCGTCGCACGCTAGTTTGGGTTGATCCAAATAAAACCAAAACCCATTTATCCAAAGAAAGGCTTCATCCTCTTCTACAACTCTTTTCTCAATGCATCGAAAAGCATAAAAATATCAGAGAAGTTGAATGATGCAACCTTGGAGATTCGACCAGTGGTCTTTCGACCAACCTTTATTTGCACGCAAGAATTCGACGTTTGGTAGAAGGACTATTATCTTACCAAATTCTATGATGTAACAACCTTTCAAACTCTCCTGACGAACGCTTTTGCTTTTGTGCAGGACCAAACCAAAAAAGGTACTCAACAACATATTAAGGAGATCCAAAAATTTCAAAAATATTTGGAAACTATTTATAGGCCAGATGATATTAGGCGAACCATAGGCGAAGCAGTGGTGACTCTGAAGCATAATTTCACAGAAAAATTGGGGAAATTAACGTTGCCTTCATATGTTCGACCAGAAGTGCGTTATGACTTGGCGTATAGTTACTATCCATTAAAATTTCCCCCTTTACCATCTGCTGAATTTTGTGTGGCTATGAGCCCTCCCTTTCCAGATTGGTTGTGTGTGGATCTGATTTGAAATTGCTTCAAGAGTCCCGTAAAAAACCTGCTGAGCGTGTGGTTCCAACCAAATATCATTTGGAAAATTACCCAGGGCACCTTCATGTTGGAATAGAACACGTATGCGTGGAATCTCCTATTCTTGAAGGTGTTAAAGAAAAACACAATTTTTTATTTCATTTTATTTTTATTCTTATGTTTTCCTTTTTCCTTACTTAAATTTCTTGCTTTCCTTTCTAGCTGTCAAGATTACTGCCAAGAAAGATACCGTCGAAAACAAACCTGGAAAGGCATTCGATATGTCTTCTTCCACTGTGAAAAAGGTTTCAACAAAACGTCCAACTTTGGTTACTTCGTTCGCAAGGCAAACTCATTTTACTTATACTAACCAAACCTTTTTGGGTTTTTTTCTTTTAGGCTAGTCGAAAATCGCCAACCCCTCAAAAAAGAAAACAAGAGGAGGTACGAGTGATAACTGACGAATTTGGGGATGAATCTCCAAAACAAAAAACCCTCAAATGAAAGAAAGCTCTGAAGATTAAAACAGTTGCCTCTCAAAGATCCCTTGTCCAATATATGAAGAAAACTCCTCCTACCAGCCCAATAATCAAAGCTACACAAGATGCAGAAAGTGTAAACTCCAGCCCCCATACTTAGATTCCTCAGGTAAGCTACATTTCGACTAATGTTATTTTTATTGCACTTTCTTTTCTTAACTTCTTTTATTTCCAGGTTCAAGTCATGGTCAAAAAACCCCCTATCAGCCCTACTCCTCATTCTCCAAAAGATTCGACTAAGGAATCAGGAGCAGAAATGGATCTTGAAAAAACCTAACCTAATGGTGAGACCAATCCGGTGGAAGGAATTCAAGAAGAAATTGTTCCCACAGACGAAGAACCTGAGCCACAAACTGTAGCTAATTTCGACACCATTATGGATGATCCATCTGATGACAACTCTCCTCTTCACCCAAAATCAGATATTGGCCAAGATGATGGTTCTGTTAAGGATGATAAGGGCGAAAAGGTTGATGGCGAACCAACTGTCGAGGAATAAAAGGAAGAAGAGAAAGAATAAGATGCTGATGTTGGGGAGAGTACCAAAGCAAAAACTGTTGAGGGCGAGGGTCAGTCGAAGAAAGAAGCTGGATCTTCTGTTGGGCCTTGTATTCAACCAATTTCTACTCAGCCCCAAAGCACTCCTCCATCCACTGGTTCGACTACACTTTCACGTGAGGAGCTTAAAAGCTTGAATGTGAGGAAACCCCTAGATTACCTGAAGGTCATGCTCAGTGCCCGTTACAATTTCCAGGATTCTTCTTATAGTAGTTCGACTACCTCTGGAGCCACCTCTGAAGTCAGATCCCTTAACACCATCATAAATGAAGTCAAAACCAAAATACTCGATGTGGATCGATTCAATGTTCTGGAGGAAAGTCCTACTGCTTAGTTTGAACTGAAGAAACTCCTCAAGCAAGTTAATGTCCTGGAGGCTTCTGCTGACGAAACTCAACTAGTGATGGATTTAGCCCAAATAATTGATACAATGATTGCAGACCTTAATCGTCAAAAAGAGTTCTCCCAACTGATCTCCAACAAGAATGAAACTTAAACTGTTGAATGGGTTGTTGTAGCTGCTTCGACTGACAAAGTTTCAGAGTGGCAAAGGCTTTCTGAAGCTTATTCCAAAGAAGTTGCTGAGTGTGACAACAACATTCAAAACTTTGAGGAACAAATAGCCCAACTTCAACTCAAAATCACCCAAGAAAAGCAGCGCAAAGCAAACCTTCAGCAACCCAGGGATGAGGAGATTGACGAAGAGATCAAGGTGGGACTTCATCACGAAGACAGAGCCCAACAATTAAGTTAGGAAATTGACAACATTTCTTAAAATAAAAGCCTGTGTGAATGTCGAATTCAAGTTCAAAAGAGAAAGTTTGAGGAACTCAAAGTGTCTTTTCTTAAAGACTAAATTGTAATAGAAATAGTTTTTTTATTAGCCGCCTTTGAGGCATTTCTTTTGTAATGACATTAATGCCATTTGTTTGGCGAATTACCTTATTTGTTTTATATAATCATTCTGGTTTTATTTTCACTCCTTGCAAAGTTGACTTATACTTCTTTAAATACTTGTAGTTTATTTTTAGTATCCTTTCATCTTTGCCTATCTCTTCGATTTCATACGCGCCATTTGAAAAAACTTGTAGGAGACCATTTTCTCGTTAATCTATCTTTTCGATCCATGGGACGAATTACTTTCCAAACGAGATCACCCACAAAGAGGGTCTTGGACTTTACTTTTTTGTTGTAAAACTTTTCAACTCTTTCTTTCTGTCTTTTTATCAAATTCAAAGCGCGCAACCTTTCTTCATCTAAATCAACTAATTCATCCATCATCATGGTCCAATATGTTTCTGATGGAATTTCATGATGCCTTTGAACTCGTATAGATTGTAAATCAATTTCGACTGGTAATACTGCATCATGTCCAAAAGTTAATTTAAATGGAGTAGAGTTTGTAGCTTCTTTAGGAGACGTTCGACAATCCCATAAGATCTGATCCAAAGTCTTATGCCAATTTCTGGGTTTTCTACCCATGTGCTTTTTGATCAAATTTATCACAACTTTGTTTGCTGCTTCGACTTGTCCATTTTCTTGGGCATAATAAGGTGTAGAAGTCAAAAGCTTAAAAACTGTCTCTTTTGCAAATGTTTGCATGTTTTTCCAATAAACACAGATCCTTGATCGGTGGTTATTGTTTCTGGTATTCCAAATCTATAAATTATATATTTTTGGATAAACTCAATGACTTCCTCTTGGTCCACGTTTACCAGAGGTATGGCTTCGATCCATTTAGTGAAGTAATCTACTCCAACTAAAATGTATTTCTGCCCTATTGACGAAGCTGGTCAAATTTATCCAATTAAGTCTAAAGCCCAGCCCCTGAATGGCCAAGGCTTTTTAATTGAATGCAACTCACTTGCAGGGACATGTGGTATACCTGCATGTACTTGGCATTCCTGATACCCTTTTGCAAATTCGACACAATCTTTCAACATGGTTGGCCAATACAAACCTTGTCGAAATAATAACCATTTCATCGTATGCGCTGTTTGGTGTGCACCACATGCACCACAGTGCACATTCGACAAAGCTATGTAAGTTTCCTCTTCGCCCTAGCATTTCAGTAGAACCCCTTCTACAGTCTTTTTAAATAACTCATTTCCAAAGAGTACGTAGCTTAAAGCTCTATACTTTACCTTTGTTTCCACTTTCTGGTTTGGGTCTTGTAGATAATCCTTAATAGGTTTTCTCCAATCCTTAACTTCTAAACTATCTACATTGAAAATTTCAAATTTTTCCTCATCCCCATAACCTAGTTTTATTGTCTCTAAATATGATGGGGATAATTTGGTATATATAACTTTTCCCCTTACTTCAATAGCATTTTCCAAATTTTCCTTCGACACTTTGTAGCCAGATGCAATTTGGGCCAGGTCATTGGCTTCTTGATTCTTCATCCTAGGAATATGTTGAAAGGTTACATTGTCGAATGCTTTGAGGAGTCTGTTAGCTATTACAAAGTACATAATCAGATTTTCTTTGACACATTTATATTCTTTGGTTAATTGTTTTATTACCAATTCAAAGTCGCCCATTATTTTGACTCTTGTTTCCCCGAATTCCAACAATATTTCAAGTCTAGCAATCAGAGCTTCATATTTTGCCTCATTATTTGAACATAAGCCTTCGACCCTGTACTTGAATTTTGTTGGAATTTTGTCAAGAGAAATAATTAATATTCCAACGCCAGTTCCATTCTTATGTCTGGAACTGTCGAAATACAATCTCTGTGGCTTTAATTCGACATATTTTATCTCATTTTCATCTATTGAGTGGTCAACTATAAAGTCAGCAACCACTTGTCCTTTGACGACCTTTAAAGGCAAATATGTTAAGGAATACTCTGTCAATGCGAGAGCCCATTTCCCAATTCGACTATGTAAAATGGATTTAGATAACGTATACTTTATTACGTCGAAGTGAGAGGAGACATATACATCAACTGGTTTTATATAGTGCTTTAACTTTGTACAAGAAAAATATACACACAAACATAATTTTTCTATTACACTGTATCTAGTTTCAGCATCGTTTAAGACTCTGCTGAGATAATAGATGGCTCTTTCGACGCCATTTTCATCTTCCTGACACAATATGCTTCCTAAAGTCTTGTTTGATGTTGAGATGTAAAATCTCATACTTCTTTCTCTACAAGGAGACATCAAAACTGGAGGACTTGTCAGATATTCCTTGATCTTGTCGAAGGCATCTTGTTGTTCTTGACCCCATGTGAAGTATTCCTTCTTTAGTCGAAGCAAAGGAGAGAAAGCTTGCGTTTTTCCACTAAGGTTAGAAATGAACCTTCTGAGAAAGTTGATTATCCCTAGTAGAGATTGTAATCCTTTCTTTATTGATGGCACTTTCGCTTCCATTATTGCTTTGGCTTTGTTGGTGTTTATTTCGATTCCTTTTTTGTGGACCACAAAACCTAAGAAATCACCTGCCTGCACACCAAAAGACAATTTAAGGGGATTCATTTTTAAACCAAACTTCCTCATCCTCTCAAAGGATTGTCGAAGATGGTCTAAATGATTTTTCCTGAAATAGACTTTATTATAATATCATCAATATATATTTGCATGAATGTTTCAATAAAATCATGAAAGATAGAATTCATAGCCCTTTGGTAAGTTACTCCAGCATTTTTTAGACCAAAAGGCACTACTACTCATTCGTAAGTCCATATTTCTCCAGGATAACAAAATGTTGTTTTGGAAACATCTTCTTCTACAATGAAGATTTAATTATAGCCAGAGTATCCATCTAACATACTTAGGTACTCATGGCCTGCTGTAGAATTTACTAGCATTTCTGCTACTGGCATATGATATCCATCCTTTGGGGTGGTTGAGTTCAGGTCTCGAACGTCAATACACACCCTTAGTTTGCCATTTTTCTTAATTACAGGTATTATGTTTGTAATCCATTCGACATACCTGGTTAGGCGGATGAATTTTCTTTTGAGAAGTCTTTCGACTTCTTCTTTTATTTTCGACAGAAATTCTGGCGCAAAATGTCTTGGAGTTTGCTTCACAGGCTTCTTTCCTTCTATTATAGGCAGTTTTAGTTCGACCAGACTTCTATCGAAACTAGGCATTTCGTCATAGTTCCATGTGAAACAGTCTTTGAACTCTTTCAGCAAACAGACTAATTCGACTTTGAACTGAGGATCCATCCTAGCACTTATGTAGGTTGGTCTTTTTTCTGCTCCCAGCCCCGGATTAATTTCTTCCAATGGGTCTTGTGCATCATCTTCAGGCTAGTTGACACTGGATCCTTTTCGAACCCCAGTGGTTCGTCATCATAGATGGCGTCAAGCTTCTGGTTCTTCCATTCGCCTATCTGTTTATCATTATAATCTTCATCAATGTCCCTTCGAGGACATTGTTTGTCCAATTCTTCTTTGTTGGCTTCGACAGCCATGTATTTTACTTCGGCTTCCAGAGCCTCTTTGAGTTTATTTTCAGCCATATAGGTCGTCAGTCTTTTAAGCGCTGCTGCTTCACTCATCGTCATCATCAAATTCGCTACCCCAACCTGTTGGCTCAATCTGAAAAGTCCCCCATATCTGAATTGGTTCGCCAATTATTTCCTTATCCCATTGAAAACCATGTGTTGGATGGAGGTACATGTAACAATAGGCGTTGTCAGTTGTCTTCAAGTCAAATTCTGCTAGATTGCAGGGAGGTATATGAGCCAGATTTCTATTGAAGCTTCGACTGTTTGCATTATTTATT
The DNA here is from genome assembly GCA_963966055.1 of Lathyrus aphaca. Taxonomy (NCBI): domain Eukaryota; kingdom Viridiplantae; phylum Streptophyta; class Magnoliopsida; order Fabales; family Fabaceae; genus Lathyrus; species Lathyrus aphaca. Next base: position 291,040,004 of record OZ014519.1, on the reverse strand, counting down.
TCTGTCATGAAATAGCTCTGATATGCTTCTATGTTTTCGACAATCCCATTAGGATGCCATATGACTATACGTTGGTGCATTGAAGAAGGTACAACCCATATTCCATGAATCCACTCCCTTCCAAGCAATAAATTATAATTCGCCCTGGAAGCGATGACTATGAACATTATTGGTCTGGTTATAGTTCCAACTGTCAAGTCTACCTGTATAACACACATGGTAGTGTTTTCCCTTTATAATTCGACAGCGCCATATTGTGGGGTTTTGCGTCAGAATCAACTATTCCAATTTTTTTAAACATGTAGTGGGGCATTAAATTCACTGCAGCTCCCCCATCCATTAGTATTTTATTCACACCAACATTTTCGACCTTTCCCTTGATGAACAAAGGCTTCAGGTGTCCCTTCATTGATTCATCTGGCTTTTCGAAAAAGGTATTCTGCTTTTCAACGCAGTCGTTGTTCATTATGTAGTAACATACAGGCCTAGGTCCCACTGTATTGTCCACCATGTTCTCTTCCTCATCTTTGACTTCCATGATCCTGTCATAGTCCCTAGGGAGGACAGACACTACATTGCAGACCACGTTGAGTGATCCCTCTGAGCCAGATTCGAAATCGTTACTCACTTCGTCATCTTCTAGCACTTTGTTGTTGAGTTTCGACACTTGTGACATGCTGATTGTGTTGTTCTTTTGAGAAGACTCCCCTTTGCTTGCAGCTTGAGCATCCTTGCTTGATTCTGCTTTATCCTTGTTAGCATCTTCTTTCTTGATAGTGATTCCTTCTGCAGCTTCTTTTTCAGTCCTCTTCTGCCTCTGGAATCTTCTCTATTGGACCTTGACATAGGATTTTTCCCATTGTAGTTCTCTGATGGATATGGTCTTAGTTTTGGCCTTTCAGTCTCTCTCTTTCCTTCTACAGAAGATCCTCTCTGAATTTCAAAATTTCTCCACTTCTTTGGCCCTTGAGCATTCCTAATGGGATGGACCCATTTATCATCAACAACTTTTCCAGATGGTTTGTAGGTGTTGTAGAATCTTCTCCCCAAATTTTGAAAGTGATGATTACTTCTTCTTGGGTCATACCTTTCAGCTTCGACAACTGGGATTTTCCCCAGTTTTCTTTTTTCTGGGACTTATGCATTGCTTCTAAGTTTGTTGTTGCCTTCATGTCGAAGATTAGATTGCAATGTGGACATCACCTCCTTCTTCCTTTGGCACCTTTGGATGAATTCTTCCAGATTCTCATCCTCCTTTTGATATGCCAGCCTCTGGTACTCTTCTCGACGGTGATCCTAATTAACTTTCTCTTGGGTTTTCTAAGACAAGCCTACCATGTTGATGTCTATTTTCTGTCCATCCGTAATAATTTATTCATTCTTTCAGCAAGAGCTTCTTCGACTTCAATCTGGTTCTTTGTTAGGTGGGAACTTTTCTTTTTTATTTGTTGCTCTTTAGGATCTTCCATTGTTCTGCGCAGGATCCCGTAAGTGGTAGGTTTTACAGGATCTTCAGCAACTTCTACCTTAATTCTTGCAATGTCTCTATTGACAAGTCTCACAATGTTGGTGCAGCTTACAACATTCCTTTCTTTTGTTTCATTAGGGTCGAAACCTTCAGCAATTTGGTCTTCAATGGTGAGTCCCTCGGTAGCCTTCTTTTCGACACTAAAAGAGCTTTCAGATTCTTCTTTAGTGTCCATAGGGACATCTTCCCATCCAGTTGGCTGGATTTTGCTGATGTCAACATGAGAACTTGCAGGGGCAGTGTATTTCACAAGATAATCAAACTTCCCATTTGGCTCTCCCAGAGTGTCCCATATTATTTTATCCTTAGCCATGTTGTTATTTCTCTTGTTGAAACCTTCAATAGTTTCCTTCTCCTGGTTATCAAAGTCTTCAGTAACTTTGACTTTATCTTGACTGTCGAGACCCTCAGTGGCCACAACCTTGTTTCGACTGTTGAAATCCTCAGTAATTTCAAAATTGTATGGGTTGTTGAAACCCTCAGTAGTCTCAATGTTGTTTGGGCTGTCGAAACCCTCAATAGTCTCAACATTGTTTTGACTGTAATCATTCAGTTCCTTCACATCCAGATTGTCAGTAACCTTGATCATTATTGGCATGGTCAAATATTCTTTGGATATTTCCTCCACTTTAGCCTAGTCTGGGAGATCATCAGCAATCCCCACCACGTTAATGTGGGTGTCGAAACCTTCAGTGGCTTTTATCATCTCAAAGCTATCTTCATACATCTTTTCAATTTCGACCATATTCACATTGAATGGTTCAACATAATTGGCTTCCATCACCTGCATAGGATTGGTGTCAATCCTCATTTGTTGCTTTGGTTTGTCTCCAAACTTCAGCCTTCCATCTTTAACTGACCATCTTTAACCAATAAGTCGAAAATTTCGTCACACTTGGTGACGCCGAAAGTATAAGTTCTTTTAGGAAACTTATTATTCTTTTCTGGTTCGACCAGATTTTTTCCGTTCGATGGAGTTAGCATTTTGCAAGAGTATGGTGGGCCTTGTTTCAATTCTGCCAAGTCAATTTCTTGTTCTACAAAGATAACTGGTTCATCTTTGTCACAATCGTCCTCTTGGCATATTCCTACATAGGCCACTCTTTCCTTTTCACTTTTGTTTGCCCAAAATTTCTCAGCTTTTAGTCTTTCAATTTGTCTTACCCTATATGCTAATTGTGCCATGTCTCTTAAATATTGAGTATCTAGTTTCTTTCTTATAGAATAATCTAGACCTCCTGCAGCCATTTCGACTAATTCTTGTTCTGGCACTTGTGTGAAACATCCTGCCTTTAGCAATCTGAATCTATTTAGGTAATCATCTATAGGCTCTGAAAATTTTCTCTTAATTTGTCCCATATAAGCTTATCTTAGTTTGTCCCATATAGAATTGTTCATGGAACAATCTTTCCAACTGGGTCCATGTTTATATGGAGTTTGCTGTCAGGGGTGTAAACCAAGTGACGCTCCCACCAAATGACACCGTGCCAGAAGGGGTACAGACGCGAACGATCGGCGAAAGGAGAACATGAAGATGAACTAAAAAGAGTCGCCAGCTAGGCATTTTTATCCCGAAGGAAAGGTAATGCTGCATAAACCTAGAAGAATATGGATAAGATGGTCGTGAACCAGAGAAACTGAGAAAGGGGGTTGGTTACAACCTGGGAAGGTATTAGCACCCAGATTGTTCGTCGTACTCGAAGGGATCCATGCTTGAAAGATTGTGTTTAAAGGGGTGGTGTATGTGTTATCTGTGTGCGAAAGCTGGAAAAGAATATACAAGTGTATGTGCTATCTGTCAGAACACCATAGTTCGACTCAAAGAGACTGAAAGATAAATTGACTTGTGAACTGCTTGCTTGCCTATGCTCAAGTGTATGACCTGTCTGGCTCAGGTGCAAACTTTCTTGCATTAAATGGAAGAAGCAAGTTCTCGTTTGTGAGTGAATGAGGTGAGAAAAAGAATCTCGAAGGAGACGATTATTGTTTATTTTTGGTATTTTCAATCTTTTATTGCTTTTTGGAGTTTGTCATAAGTTAATGAGCTTAAGCCTAAACCAAGGGTTAGTAAACTCATCACATCCTCCCTCTGATTAGGGGTAATGAGAATACCTTAAGTATGAAGTAAGCACCTCACACTTAATCACCATGATGTAGGATTAAGATAATTAACCAACTTGCAATTATTTAGATGTTTTTTGGAGTTTTTGTTTAGTGTTAAGTAATGAGTTTAAGCCATAATCAAGGATTTAATGGACCCATTACACCATCCTAATAGAAGGATAATAGATGAGAACATTTAAGCTGAGGAAGATACCTCAACTTAATCCATGATTAGGGATTAACCTCATGTCAAAACAAGCCTTTATTAAAGTGGATTTTAGTTAATGGTAAGATTAAGAAATGGATTTTATGGTTTGTAAGACAACTTGAGGGGGACTTGTTCATTAACACTAGGGTTAGTCCTCTTTAACCAATTAAGGAAGAATTAGAACCCTAATGCAAGGTCCAAGTTACAAGCTATTTGTTTTTGTGATTATTAGATGGATTGATTAAGAGATTTAAACACATCAAAGGTTTAACACTTAGGATTAAATTTATACACTCCATCCTAATAGAAGGATGCAGGCATAATCTTAATCACAAAGCCTTAAAACCTTAAAGGTTTAGTCTTTGATTATGAGGTGAGATGAGAGACACAAAAGATGACAAAAAGGTAAAACTAAATGGGGGACTAATCAAACCCTAATTGTTAACATGCTTGGGTGTTCTTAGGGTTTATGAGGCCTGCAAGAGATCTTCAATAAAAGCCACCAAGGAAGAAGCAGATGAAAGGAGGAGAAGCATAAGAAATAAGCTAACTTACTTCACTTAAGAAGATAAGTTACTTGGAGAAAGAAAGTGAAGGAGGAACATGAATGATCAATCTCACTCTAAAGCAAAAGTAAAATGCTGCAATGAATGCATAAGAGAGATGAGAAAAGATTGTAAGAAGTGATGGCAAATTCACTTCTCAAAGTTCTTACCACCTGAAAAGTTAGCATAAGAGAAAGAAATGAAATGAAAATAAAATAAATGCAAAGGTGCAAACCAAAACCAGAAGCATATTTATGATGTAAATGATGCTAAGAGATGATGCAAATGTATGTTAAGAATTGTGAATGATCATACAAGTGATGAGAATGCAAATGAAGCATGAAAGAAGCATGAAAGAAGCATGAAAGTTCATGAATACTCATGGAATGTAATGAATGCAAAACATGGAAAATGGATGAGTAAATGACCAAGAATGAGTCTAATGTTTCCTATTATGTCTTAGAAGTCATGTGAATGCATAAAATGTCATGGCAAGTTCATGAATGCAAGCATATGCAAGGTGTATGCAAATGAAGATGAGAAATTAGGGTTTCCATGCAACATGAGATGCAAAACTCAAAAAACAGAAGCAATTGACAAGATAAAAAATTGAAAATGCAATCAAAGGATCCCTAAACCTATATGATATCACACCCCAAAGGAGGAGACCTAACTCTTAACCTAATGAAAGTTATGATTTTTCTAAGTTATCTAAGGTTTTAAGGTACCTAAAGAGAAAAAATAAAAATCAATTCAAAAATGCAGAAGAAATTTGTGACAAAATTATGCTAGAAACTACATGTCAAATGAAGATCAATGCAAAAAGAACCATTGTCATACCATTCTTGGTTACGCAGAAAATAATTCTTGAAGTTAGGGTTCTAAAATAGGCATTTTATGAACCCTAAATTCAAGAAAATTATCAAAGATGATTCAAAACCAAAGAGAAATTTGTGTGGATGGTATGACAATGTCTCTAAATGTTTAAAGATGCAATATGAATTTTTTGGGATTTTTTAGAAACCTAAATGATATTTTAATTAATTAATTTTCATTAATTAATTAAAATAAACATTTAAATGTTTTAAAAATGATTTTTTAATGCAAAAAAAAAATAAAAATATTTTTGAGTTGAGAAAATTATTTGAAGTAAAAATGCAGAACAAAATATTTTTTGGAATTTTCTTTCTATTATAAATAAATGGTACAAAATAAATAGGAAAATATGAAATTAAAATTGAATTAAATGGAAGTATGTTGATCCAAGGGATGAGGTTGATTCTGGGGAAAAGAGGGTTGACCTGGCGCCAAATCTAAGGGACGAAATTCAAACTCAATTAATTTCAGTTAATTAAATTAATTAAAACAATTAGGGTTTAATGATAGCATCTGGGCCATTCAAACACGCGGGGAAGCTAAATCCTACGGCCATAATTCAAATGAAACCCTAAACCTAATTAAGACTGATAATCACTTTCAGGTCACCGGATAAGAGCTCCGGTCGTCTTCTCTAGTGACACCATCACCTGAAAATTTCCATCTTCCTCCCTAGGCTATTTCTGGAGCTCTAAAGCTCCAGATTAACTCCTCTCACCTCCCTGAATCCAAATCCACACTCAAATCTAATTTATAATGGTTGAACAACATGATTCAAAGAGAAACATAAAAATGGCAAAAATTTCAGAGATTCAGTACATACTCATTTCTACACCATTTTCGAAAATTCCAAGCTCAGTGTGATCAGTGAAGCATGCTTTATCATATTGTAACATAAAAAAAGAGTTCTGGAAAAATGAATTCAGATAGCTACCTGAGATGGAGCTTTCCAAACTTGAACTTTCTGGCCACTTCCTTTGCGCAAAAAGACTCCCTTTGTCCTCCTGAGGCTAATGGAATGCTTCAAAGGCTTTGAGAATGGCTGGTTTGTATTGTAGCAATTGAACTGGCTGAGAATCGTTTTTTGTATATGGTGCGTTCTTGGCTGATTTAAGGGTTGCTTTGGGGCTAGTGAGTGATTTAGAGATGAATGGTGGAATTGGTTTTGAGTTTGAGTAAGTGAGCTTGGAGATTCGAAGAAAAATGCAAGAGGGGGAGATTTTGGGAACTTGATCAATCTTAGGTTTCAGCTTGCAAACTTGTGTGTTATGATCAGCATTTGGTCCACATATCAAGTTGTCATAGGTCAGAGAAGTGGTTGTGGCCTATGGCGATTGGTTTGGCCTTCTTGCAAAACGTCACCAACTTGTGTACTTGAGGTATGGGCAAGGATGCAGCTGGCTTTTTGGCATGTCCATGTGCAGCTGAGATCACGGATGTCCATAGAATCCATTTGGGGGAAATTCAGCAAGTTGAAGCAAAGTTATGGGGTGTTTTGCAATTATGTGAAGCTTTGGCCCCTTTGAGAATTCTTGATGTTCAAGGCATGTAATCTTGCAATTCTTTGGGAAATTCTAATCTAAAGGCAATGCACTATGATGTTATGATACATTGAAGTGTGTTTGAAGTCACAAAAAGCCTTGACAAGTGGTTTTGCAAAGAATCCCTTTTGGTGCATTCTTGAAAATTATGGGATTTTTACCAACTTTGACAAGCCATATCTTGAGTTCTAAAATGAATTAGATCTTGTTCTTGTAATTTTTGAAAAGGGAATGAACCAATCTACAACTTTCATGACCAACAATTTTTCACTTGAAGCATTTTTGGTTGATAAAGAGGAGGTTGAAAAACTTTCCCAAAATGGAAAGTTTACATTACAAGTCATTTCCATTTTTGGCAACTTTTGCTTTAGCTCACTTTTCTTCAATTTTGTGATATTCTAAGCTCTTCAGTGATCAAATAAAGATCATACAACCTTAATTTGATGAAAAATCCACTTTGGTTCCATGTTGGGGGGCCTCAGATGCCCTGATTTTGCTCTGACTTGCTCAAGAAGTTACCCAGTGATCAGATGACTTCCACAATGAATTTCTTCATCAAACTTGGTACACATGATCCTTATAACATATTGAGACCATTAGAAACAATAATGGCCAAACAAATTGGAGTTATGGCCTCTAAAACCAAAACCCTAATTTCAAGTCATCTGTGCAGTGAAACCCTAGCTCTGCTTCCATGCTTTGCCAGTTCTTGTGATTCTTTGACTTCTTTGATCTTTGAAGGATATAATATGATGATTTAACATACATGGACCCCCTTGAAATGATTGACGGCCTTTGGAGTGGCTCAGATGGATCTTGGATGGCTCAAGTCACAAACCCTAGATGCAGATGAACTTGAACTAATGCAGTGAAGTAAAAATGTAACATGAAATGGTATGATTAAACCTATGTAAATATGAAAGATCACAAGCCATGTTGTGAACTTAGTGAGGGAAAATTTGGGGTGTGTACAGCTGCCCCTATTCAAACACGAGTTAGCTGTGCAGGGTGTAAGCGCTTGGCTTAACAAACAAACAAGATAACTTGTGGTTGAATACCAAAGACAGTCCAAAATTTGCACTCACTGGGGAGAAGAAGAAAAGGGATATAGATTGTAAAAGAAAGGTATAGTATGATTATTAAAATGTGGGCGATGGAGGACGACCATCGAGCAGAGGACGACTGCTGGGGATAAAGCAATGACGAGGATGGCCGACATGCTAGGGGAAAAAGAAATCATGATGGGGACGTCCACCAAGCTGGGGAAATAAAGATACCATGATGGGGATGGCCATCAAGTAAAGTAACAAGATTCTATGGGGATTAAGGTGAAAGAAATGATGGGTACGACCATCAGTCTTGGAAAGTAAAAGATAAACAATGATGGGGACGACCATCGATTTAAAGAATAAATGAAATAATGATGAGGGACGGTCATCAAAGGGTGAAGGACGATCACCTAACAGGGGACGGTTGTTCTTTATCGCGACATAGGACGAATGTCAGATAGAAAAGGTCGACAATAGGGACGGCCATCGGATAAGCATGATGAAGGACGATCATCAAGAGGTGAAGGACGATCACCTAGCAGGGTACGGCTGCTCTCGAGGTTTATCATGACATAGGACGAATGTCAGATAACAGGATCAACGATGGGGATGACCATCAGATAAAATGATGAAGGACGATCATCAAAAGGTGAAGGACAATCACCTAGCAGGGGGCGGCTGCTCTATTGGGGATAAGGATGAGGGACGGTCATCCGAGGTGAAGGACGATCACCTGGCAGGGTACGGCTGCCGAAAGTATCATGACATAGGACGAATGTCAGATAACAGAATGATTACTTTACTGGGGAATGGTAAACACGGACGAGTGCTCACGCCTTTAAGAAGCAAAGGTATAAGTGTTTGACACTGTGTATAGATTAAAGATGCGGACGAGCACCCTTAAGACTACGATACAGACGAGTATCGGTAGAAACAACACTGACACGTGTTCGGAGATGATGATATGGACGAGTATCAACTGGTTAACAAAGAACACGGACGAATGTCGACTCTAAGGGGAAATAAGTGTATACAAGATACGGACGAGTATCTGTATAAGTAAAAACAAGTATTGTAAAGTATGATCAAGACACGAACGAGTGTTCAACTTGCTGGGGAAAAGTGACAGGGACGAGTGCCAAAAGAGAAAGTGTATAAGTTATGAGCAAAAATTTGTATAGGAGGGTGTAAAAGGTATTCTGGAAACCTGTGGGGATAAGATGACATGGACGGGTGTCAATAAGAGTGTATTATAATAAGTGTTTGGGTAACCATGCTGGGGATAGGTGACACGGACGGGTGTCATGAGAATGTACAAGCACTGGTTTGGTTTATATCTGTAGGGGATGATATGACACGGACGAGTGTCGAAAGTACATATGATCATGTGTTTGTTGATTGCAAAGGGGACGCTTTGGCTTTCCGTTGGGGAAATTGAGAGGTATTTCGTATATTGCTGATGAGGTGCTGTTGGTATTTACAGGTGACGGGTTCGAACCTGACTTGTGATCATGCAATATGTTTGATTTTTTCCGTAATGCTCCGTATTAGACGGAATGCTACGCTTTTGTGGTGATTTATGATGCGAATGCTATGATTATGCAAAAGATACCGATCCGGGATTCGGATCCCGCTGCCATAAAGATCTCTGGCTGATTTGCTTGGAAGGGTATCCCAACTGGGGATGTGATCATTGGTAGATCTTGATAGGATGTATGACTCTTCTTGGGAATTAAATCAATGATAGACCTATCTGGTAGTGAGATAACCCAACTGGGGATGAGGAAGCTTTCGTCACTTTGTTGTGTGGGAAATTCAGACATTGCTCTTCTGGGAAGAGGCTGGAGCTCTATGGGGCGATGGTTCCTTGTCTTTGCTGGAGATGAGAGATTTGGCACTCTGGGGCAGAAAAGATCACTGAACGATCCTCCCAGAGGTTTTTGTGAGGATCCTGATGAGGATGAGGAGACTTGACAACTCAGCTAGGGAAATGAGCATTTACTGATGCTTCCCTGGAGAAAATGTGCTGGAGAAGTGATGCCTGGAAACTCTGATGGGGAGAAAGCATTTTCGGTGTTGTTTGGAGGATGTGTTGAGGAAACAATGATTTGGCAACTTTGCTGAGGAAATGTATTCCAGATACTGCAATCCTGTCAAAACAAAGAAATGTACAAGTATCCCGAGGTATCCCTTACCGGATTCCGTTATAGGAGTTTAGATATTCCTGGAAGTAAATATATTTCCTGCAAGCATTTATTATAAAGGCACATCCTTTTTTATGCAAGTATCGTATCATGAGTTTTGGACATTTTGCAAACGAAAAAAAAAATGCACAAGACGCAGTGTGACTAAAAACTCTGATTTTATTAATTTTTGTGCCTTGAATTGGCAAGTACAATCAAAGAAACAAATTCCCTGAAATGAGGAGATTGTTACAAATTGAGAAAAATGAAGGTGCCGGCAATGTTGATGACGCTTCAGTGAGCTTCCCTTTGCAATGACATGTATGACCTTGATGTTCTTCTCATCTTGCTTTCTGAAGAAAGTTGATTCTGACCGATGCTTTAACCTTTCGAAGTTTGCCATGTTGTGAGTGATACAGACGAATTCAGAATGCAGTTGTTCGCTTATTCCCTAATTTTGTGTGGATCGCCCTTTTGGGTTTTCAATCCACCGGGATACCCATTTTTGCCTGAGCTGTCCAATGCGGCTTTTCAACTCATCGGGTGTACATTTTTTTCAATTTTTCCCTTATTTATGCTCGAGTCTTTTATTCTATTTTTGACTCGCCGGGATGCCCTATTTTTTCCTGGACTTACATTCTGTTTTTATGTCCAGCGGATCATTTTATGCGAAGTATTTTTTAACTATATTTGAATTCACAGGGGACAGGAAATCTTCACCATCATAGTAGTGATCATCAGTGCTCCACCAGAGAAAACTTTCTTTACTATGAACGGACCATCGTAATTCGGAGTCCACTTGCCCATGTGGTCTAGATGAGGGGGAAGGAGTCTTTTTAGCACAAGATCTCCTACTTGGTATTCTCGAAGCCTGACTTTATGATATAACAGCCCATGACAGATTGCAGCTAATCTCTTCTCTTCGATCAGATTCAGTTGATTGTACCGAGAATGGACCCATTCTTCTTCATTCAACTTGACATCCATCAATACCCGTAAAGAGGGTAATTCAACTTCAATAGGTAGGACTGCCTCCATACCATACACAAGATGATACGGTGTTTCCCCAGTGGATGTTCTGATTGAGGTACGGTACCCATGCAAGGAAAATGGTAGCATCGCATGCCAGTCTTTGTAAGTAACCACCATATTTTGCACAATCTTCTTGATATTCTTGTTAGCTGCCTCAACAACGCCATTCATCTTTGGCCTGTAAGGAGAAAAGTTGTGATGTTTAATCTTGAAGTCCCGACACAGTTATGCCATCATTTTATTGTTCAAGTTGGAACCATTATCAGTAATGATTCACTCGGTTACTCCATACCGACAAATGACGTCTCTCTTCAGGAACCTGGCTACCACTTGTCTGGTGAAATTCGCATACGAAGCTGCTTCAACCGATTTGGTGAAGTAATAATTGGCTACCAGGATGAATCTGTGGCCATTTGAAGCAGTCGGCTCAATCTTTCCAATCATATCAATGCCCCACATGGCAAAGGGCCAAGGTGAAGACATCACATTCAAAGGATTCAGAGGCACATGCACTTTGTCCGCATAAATCTGGCATTTGTGGCATTTTCTGGCATAAGCACAACAGTCTGCATCCATTGTCATCTAGTAGTAACCTGATCTTAACAACTTTTTAGCCACTGCGTGTCCTCCAGCATGGGTACCGAAAGATCCTTCATGCACTTCGTGCATCAGCAATTCTGCTTCTTTCTTGTCAACACATCTGAGCAGAACCATGTCAAAGTTTCGCTTGTATAATAAACCATCAGCATTCAGGAAGAAACTACCAGCCAGCCTTCTTAACGTCTTCTTATCATTGGATGATGCCCCAGGTGGGTATGTTTGATCCTCTAAGAAGCTTTTGATATCATGGAACCAAGGTTTGTCATCTTTAGCAATGTCCACGGAGAATACGTATGCTAGTCGGTCAAGTCTGGATACTGAAATCCGAGGCACAAAGTTGGCGGCTTGAACTTTGATCATGGATAAAATGGTAGCCAGAGCATCTGCAAACTGATTTTCATCTCGAGGGATATACTCAAGTTTGACTGTAGTGAAGAAAGTCAGTAATCTCCTCGTGTAGTCTCGGTTAGGAATCAAATGCTCTTGGTGGGTGTACCATTTGTCGTTGGTCTGATTGATTACCAAAGATGAATCTCCGAATACAGTTAAAGTCTTGATCCTGAGGTCAATGGCTTCCTCAAGACCCATGATACAAGCTTCATATTCAGCTTCGTTGTTAGTGCAGTTAAAGGTGAGTTTTGCTGAGAAAGGCATGTGAACTCCTTTAGGTGTAATAAGCACTACACCAACTCCACGACCATTCATATTGACAGCCCCATCAAACATCATTGTCCATTCTTCTTCTGGGTCAGGCCCTTCCTGGTCTTTTGCTTTTAGGAACATGATGTCTTCATCAGGGAATTCAAATCTCATTGGCTGGTAATCATCAATGGGTTGCTCAGCTAGATATTCAGACAGTACACTACCCTTGATGGCCTTTTGAGATGTGTACTGAATGTCATACTCTGTTAAAATCATTTGCCATCTTGCAACCCTTCCGGTAAGTGTTGGCTTCTCAAATATGTACTTGACTGGATCCATCTTTGAGATCAATAAGGTAGTGTGGGTCAACATATACTGCCTTAGTCGGCGAGCAGCCCACGCTAAAGCACAACAAGTTTTCTCGAGCAGTGAATAACGTTGTTCACAATCGGTAAACTTTTTGCTTAGGTAGTATATTGCTGGCCCAACACACACCCCATTGATCCTTCTAATACTGTCAAGTACATTATTAGAGGTCTTCCTTCCACTGGAGGCATAAGGATTGGAGGTTCTTGTAAGTACTCCTTGATTTTGTCAAAAGCCTTCTGGCAGTCTTCATTCCACCTGACTGCTTGTTCTTTCCTTAACAACTTGAACAGGGGCTCATAGGTTGCAGTAAGGTGAGATATGAACCGTGATATGTAGTTCAATCTACCCACGAACTTCCTTTTCAGTCTTTGGTGCAGGAATCTCTTGAATGGCTTTGACTTTGTCAGGGTCAACTTCAATTCCTTTTTCACTTATAATGAACCCCATCAGTTTACCGAAACGTACCCCGTATGTGCATTTGTTGGGGCTTAGCTTCAGCTGATACTTTCTCAGACGCTTGAACAACTTGAACAGATTTACCAGATGGTCTTCTTCTGTGAGGGACTTGGCAATCATGTCATCCACATAACATTCAATTTCTTTGTGGATCATGTCGTGGAATAATGTTACCATAGCCCGTTGATAAGTGGCACCAGCATTCTTCAGTCCAAATGGCATTACCTTATAATAGAATGTGCCCCAGGGTGTGATGAAAGTTGTCTTCTCCATGTCTTCAGGTGACATCTTGATCTGATTATATCCTGAAAATCCATCCATGAAGGAGAATACCGAGAACTGAGTTGTATTGTCGACCAATACATCAATGTGAGGTAAAGGGAAATCATCTTTCGGGCTAGCTCTGTTCAGATCCCGGTAATCCACACACATCCGTACTTTTCCATCCTTCTTAGGCACTGGTACAATGTTAGCAACCCACGGCGGGTAACTAGTTACAGCAAGGAAACCGGCGTCCCACTGTTTTTGCACCTCTTCTTTTATCTTCATGGCCATATCCGGACGAGTACGGCGTAGCTTCTGTTTTACTGGTGGACAGTATTCTTTTAGTGGCAGCTTGTGCATAACAATGTCGGTATCCAGACCTGGCATGTCTTTATAGGACCAAGCAAGGACATCAACGTACTCTTGCAGCATGTCAATAAGTTGTTTCTTCACTGAATCTTGCAGATGGGCCCCGATCTTCACTTCTTTCAAGTCTTCTTCGGTACCGAGATTAACTGTCTCAACTTCCTCCTGATGAGGAGTTATAACCTTCTCCTCTTGCCTTAGCAGTCTGACTAGCTCTTCAGGTAGCTCATAATCTTCTTCAACCCCTTCATCGGCTTGATTAATCGGATTGTCGAAGTCATACGAAGAAATAGCAGTGTCGTTGTCGGTGCAGTCTGGAGGGCACTCTCTGCAAGGGTTTAGATTTGTTCATTTTAGTGATCAGTTTTATCTTGTTTAAAAAAGTGAAAATTTATTATTTTGAAAACATTGCCATTTTATTGTTTTGTACAAAAAATGAAAAATGAAAAACAGTCAGCGGAAAAAGAGACTCGTTTGCAAAAGATGTCCTGATATTCATTAATTGATCATTTGCACAAAATACAATATGGCCCTATTACAAAATGAGTCCCGACACCTTGGGCAAGATGCAGGACTTGATGCATGCTAAAAAGACAGGAAATAATAATTACTCTGCAGGAGTAACTATTATAATTTCCTGGGAAGACCAGTTAGAGACTTGGTTCCCCGGGATCCTTGGACGTATCCAGCTTTCCATGTTGCGTTCGTCTTCTTCCTCGTCTTCCAGACTGTTCACAACATCCGGGGTAAGCATTCCCCCGCTGACAAATTTGGGCTCCGTTGCAGCCTCCGGTTGATCTTGTCGAGTTGGTCTGTAACCCAACTCGAATCTGTCTTCTTTCTTTTCTACTGGCAGCAGCTTGCCCCAGCCGTGAGCGGTACCCTCCTCGACAACCTTCCGCGCTTGTTGATATGAAGTAATGGAAGTTCCAGACACAACAGTTGCTTCATTGATGTTAAGGGCCTCAAACCCCTGACTCATAGTCTCATGGATCTCCCCATCCATCTCTATATACTTGTAAGTTGCCAAATGGCTAACGAAAATGCCTTCCTCCCCGCAGATTGTGATGATTTGGCCTTCCCACTCAAATTTTAATTTCTGGTGAAGGGTAAATGTAACAGCGCCAGCGGCGTGAATCCATGGTCTACCCAACAAATAGCTGTAGGCCGGCTGTATGTCCATCACAAAGAAAGTAGTTTTAAATATTTGTGGGCCAATCATCACAGGTAAATCAATCTCTCCAAGCACTGATCTCTTAGAGCCATCAAATGCTCTCACCACCAGGTTACTTGGACGTAATGCCAAACCATCATACTCCAGCTTCACCAAGGCTTTCTTTCGAAGGACATTGAGCGAGGACCCAGTGTCTACCAGCACATGAGAATGAACAACACCTTTGCATTCTAAGGTGATATGTAAAGCCTTGTTATGATTGCTTCCCTCTGTCATTAAATCAGCATCTGTGAAGCCCAGTCCATGACTGGTGTTGACATTTGCAACCACCGTTTCCAGCTGATTAACCGTAATCTCTTCCGGCATGTAGGCTGCGTGCAGGACCCTCAATAGTGCATTCCTATGGGCTTCGGAACACATTAACAATGATAATATAGAGATTTTGGAGGGTGTCTGATGAAGCTGGTCCACCACTTTGTAATCACTCTTTTTGATTATTCTCATGAACTCGTCCACCTCTTGTTCAAAAGACGTCTTCGGAGTTTCTTTAACAGTTGGTTCTTCAAGTACCACATTCTTCCCTTTTGCCTTAGCAGCAACTTCTACTTCAGCATTGGGTCTCGGTGTTTGTGAGGCAAAAAGGCGTCCGCTTCTGGTGAAGCCTCCGCCTCCCCCAACATTGTCAACTTGTGGTGAAGAGGTTGATGAATCTAGAGTGATCTTCTTTCCGTTGTAGTAGAGATCAGAGCCGCAGTACTAGGGTATGGCATTACTGCTTTCATAAGGAACGGGTCCAGGTACCGTAATGGTGATTGGACTGATTGCTGCAGCGGAAGGAACCGTGATGGTATGCGGGTCGTAATAGATTGTGATTGGAGATCTGACAGGAGGTGTTGCAGTTTGTTGTTGAAAATTGTTGTTGGGATGAACATTTTCCAGGTCATAATAGATTGTGACCGTTGAGACATCTTCATTAGTGTTTGCTGGTGTTGTAGGCGTTTTCGTTGATAAGATGGGTGTTGATGTTGTAGAAGTGAATGTTGCTGAACTTTGGTTTGTTGAAATAATGAACGGAGTGATTGCTGGAGTTGTGGATGAATCAGTGGGAGTAATAGTTGTTGTAGTTGTAGGAGTATCTATTGTTGCTGAAGAAAGAGTTGTTGATGTTGTAGACGCCGTTGTGGTAATTTGCAAAATTCCATCTTTGATAAGGCCATCTATGCCAAGCCTTAGCCTCTCACAACCATTAATAGCAGTTTTACACGATTCGCAGCAAGCCCCACAGCCTGGGAACATCCGACATCTTAAGAGTTGAGCTTTGACCTCTACCAACGGTGTTCGAATCTGTGCAACATTATCAATCAATGCAGATGGTTGGTCCTCTTCTATGGCATTAATCCTGGGCCCACCATAATTAGGCATAGGATTTCTGTTAACATTTGGAGGAGGTGCGAAATTGAGAGCTTTGGAATCGACCAAATCCTGTACCTTCATTTGCAAGGCTCTACATTTCTCGGTATTGTGACCAGGTGCGTTGGAGTGGAAGGCACACCTAGCATTAGCATCATAATTCTTCGGGAGGTTGAGAGAATCTGGTGGAGCCAACGTCCTTAACTCAACCAGGTTGAGCTTCAGGAGTTGTGGTAGTAGAGCGGCATTAGGCATAGGGATGGGATCAATCACCCTATTTTCCTGAGATGGCCTCTGTTGAAAGGGGAGTTACTGTTGGTTGTTGTTATTATTGTTGTACGTTCTTTGTTGCGGAAAATGGGATTGTTGCTGATAGTGT
The DNA here is from genome assembly GCA_963966055.1 of Lathyrus aphaca. Taxonomy (NCBI): domain Eukaryota; kingdom Viridiplantae; phylum Streptophyta; class Magnoliopsida; order Fabales; family Fabaceae; genus Lathyrus; species Lathyrus aphaca. The sequence continues at coordinate 291,023,279 of OZ014519.1, read as the reverse complement.
TGTTGTTGTTGTTGTTAAGGAAAAAGTGGTTGTTGTGACACTGGAGCCGGGATAGTAACGGCTGCTATTGATCTGTAAGAATACTGGGGTCTGCCCCTGCCTGCATGGATAGCATTTGTTTCACCTGCCCTTCAGGGTCCTAAAAAAGGTTTTCTGGGGTTGTTGGAGGAACTTGCACCATTGTCAGAGATTTTGACCATCTTTAAAAGACTCTCAATTCTCTCACCAGCTATAACTACATCGGCAAAACTGGTGGAAGAGAAAGCAACAAGTCTGTCAATATAAGTTCCTTGCAAGATGTTCATAAACATGTCAGCCATTTCCCGTTCAGACATGGGTGGCTGGACAGCATCAGCAAGCTGTCTCCACCTCTGAGCATAATCCCGAAAGCTTTCCCCCAAAGACTGAGACATGCCCATTAGATGGGTTCTATTGGGAGCCATGTCTAGGTTGTACGGGTACTGACGGATAAAGGCCTCAACCAAGTCTTTCCAACATCTTATAGTGGCCCTGGTCAGATGCGAATACCTTTCCCTTGACGCTCCGGTCAGGCTGTCCTCAAAATAGAACATCCATAACTTCTCGTCCATGGTATAAGCTTTGAGTCTCCCCAAGAAAGACTGCAGATGAGTACGCGGGCAGGAGGTACCATTATATTTTTCAAAGCATGGGGGCTTGAATTTGTGAGAGATTCTCACCCCATCTACCAACCCCATATCCATTACGTCGAAGCCCAGGGAATTCTGAGATTCCAAAGAGCTTAGCTTTTCAGCAATCTCATCCAACCTTCGGTCATAAACCTCATCCCCAGCTCTGATAACTGTGAATTGTTCCTCTTAGGGATCTTCCTGCAAGATCCTGCCTACAATAGTGTTTCCTTGAATATTCCTTGGGATATTAACATCTGGGTTCAAATGGGGCCCAAACTCTGGTGGGTCAATGCGAGGCTGTCCGCGTTCATTCTTGCTGGTTCCTCTTGTACCAGAGTGAGGTTCTTCAGGAGTCTGTCTTTCCACCAATTCCCTCAGCCTTTTCTGGCTCTTAGCTAAGCCAGTCATTACAGCCATAAACTGGGTCATTTGGTTTCTCATTTCATCCCTTTCGTTTTCCATCTAATTCCTTACTTCATTCAGGTACTGCTGCACCTGATCCATCTGAATGCCTGGAAGGTTGTTACGTGTTGGGTACCGGTGTGCTCGGTTGACAGGGAACACTCTTTGATGAGCAATGTTTCCTGAAACCACAACAAAGTGAGAAACAAAATAACAAACAAAAACCTACAAAACAAAGAAAATGTTAGTATGCTATGCAATATGCTTATTTGTCTTCCAAGGTATCCGGTTTGGTTCTTTGGTTTTAGCCTTTCCAGACCTCGAGGAAATGCTTGATGATGTTGAGAGAAAGCCCACCAAAATAAAACAAACTGATATATTACAAATGATGGAAATATATAGTCTGTTTACAATACATGCCCATGGTGGGTAAAAAATACAACAACCGAAAGAAAAAGAACATCAGAAGAAAAGAAATACAAGCAAAAAGGAATCAGACATCCAATCCAAAGTCATCCTCCCTAACTTCCTTCAGGATGGCCTCCGTCACTGGACCAGCTGGGTGCTCTGTAATAGTCCTAATGAGGAGGTTCCTGGTAGCAATGGCATTAGTCAGCTTCTTATTTCTGTCCTGATCCTTTGATCTCTTTAACCCCGCCCGGAGTTTCAATTCTGATATCTCCTTCTGAGCTGACAACAAAGCCTCCTGCTGCTTCTTCTCATTGGCCTCCAGCTGCTCAATCTTGGCCTGGGTCCTCTGGTCTTCTCGTGCACGGGCCTCGGTGATCCTGATCCACCTATCCTGGCTTTCCTCCAGATAATGCTCAGCCCTAGCTTTCTGAATCTTGGCCTCCTTGCAGACATTCTTCAAAACCAGCTCTCTGGCTCTTTCCTTCCTTATGTAGTCATCTGTCCTTTCAATCTTGGTTAGATGCTCAGTCTTGAGCCTTTCCAATCTCTCAATGTCTAGACAACTCTCATTTCTCTCCTAGAGAGTCTTCTTCATGGCTTCAGATAGCTGATTATTCCTCTTTTTCAGCTTTTCAAATTCCTCCAGGCTAATAGTTACTGCAGGCCGTACTGTAGAAGGTCCAGGTGTGTCTTCCAAGGTGAAAGGCATCTTGGTGATCTGAGCTCTAGTACGGGACCAGTCAGAGTACTGGGATGAAGCAATATTGTTGCACCTTCCAAGGATGGTTGTCCCTTTGGTTTGGATATTGTCCCAAGCCCAGGCAGCTTGTCTGACAACAACAGAGTTAGGTTGAACTTCACAATAGAGAGTCTCAACCAAATCTTGTCCTCTGGGAGGATGGACCAAAGCATATCCCAACTGCCTTTTAAACAGTAAAGGGTTGTAGTTGATGCAACCTTTTACTCCTATTAGAGGCACATTAGGGTATTTCCCACAGCTGGTAATAATATCCTTGCCTTTGGTGCTCTAGGTGCACCACCTGATGTCATCTGAAGTCAAGGCAATGAACCTCTTAGCCCAATTCTTTTGCTGATGGGGTTTCAAGAAGGCATCTGACTTAGGAAAGTGTCTGAGTAGCCAAGAATAGAACAGAGGAGCACAACACCTGACCAACTTTCCCCTTTACTTTTCATTTCTCTGGTGGATGGAGTAGTAAAAATCTCCCAGCAATGTAGGCACAGGGTTCCTCAGCAAGAACGAGTGGATGGCATTCTTACTCACAAAACTGGGCTCATCTGCAAACAACATAACCCCATATATACTGAGGGCTAAAAGTGCACAGACTGCCTTCCATTCTCCCACTGCAGCCTTCAGGGTGGCTTGAGAAATCAAGAAGTCCAGATGTAAACCAGGAATCCCAGCTTTTTTTGTCATGTTTTGCTCAATGAGGGCAGGCTCCAAATGCAATACCCTAGCTATCTCTTCACTTTTGGGAGAAGTCATCTCTGGGTTGAAAGGAATTCCTTTTCTGATAGGAACTCCAATCAGCAAGGAAAACTCTTATAGCAGTGGTCGCATCTGAAAATCAGGATAGGTGAAGCACCTAAGAGGAGGGTCATAGAACTGCAAGCATGTGTGGATCATGCTCCTTTGAGATGAATCAAGATCCATGACCATGTCCAAAATACCCCCATAGTGCTCTCTGAATAGTGGGATGTGGTCAGGTGTGATAAGGGACTGGACCTTTCTGATACCAGTCAATATGGGCTCAAAGAAATGGTAAGATATGTTGCTCTTCCTTAAAGTAGCCATGAGTGTTGATGAAGAAGCTGAAAATAAGCTGATGAAGATCACAGACTGAGAAGCTGGAGGTGAGTCTCTGGCAGACTGATGAAGGTGTTGGAGAAGAAATACTGAAGCAGATGCTGAAGAAGATAACTGAAGCAGAGGTCTAAGCAGCAGAAGGGGCCAAAACCAAACCAAATATGAAATGATGGATAACCTAAAACACAAATAAGCAAATGTTAAATGATGCAATGATGATGTATGCAAATGATATGCAAGGGTTTGTGATCAAGAGCTGGATCTGATTATCTGTCTTGGTATAAGGTCCATGTATGTTCAAAGTTCCGAATGGAGGCTCATAAATCCAGTAACCAGGGTGGGGGACTCAAATAAAGAGTCACATGTCCAGGGCTAATCACAAGAACTGTCCAAAGTGAAGTACTCTTAAACAATACAATAACAGGGTATGATGTGGCCAAGGGTTCCTGCAAACCTATAAACAACCCAACCCCCTCACATGTAATGTTCTAGAACAAGGATCCTCAGACTTGGATCAGTTATGAGAAGTGTAAACACTTCTAACCCGGAGGTACAGTATTTACAATAACCATAAAGGATCCTCCTCTAATTCTCCCCAGATTCTGAAGGTCAAAATAAAGGTCATCCAGACTTAGCAGGCTTCCCAGATAGCCCTAGCACTACAGGAAATCTGTAGCACAAAGTTCTCAAGAAGACACCCACATCTGAACCGTGTTTCATATTCCCGCACCAGACCGAAATGGAATGGGAAAGAACATGAACCACTCTAGCCTAGTTGTCACTCAGGTCCCAGGTATAGGACCTTAATCACTCAGTGAAACCCCACCCACCAAAACAGAAGCCAGATCCAACAATGATAATGACAGTATGATGTATAAAAAACTGTAAAGAAAGCAGTAAATAAAACTGTACATAAGGCAATAAATAAAGCAAATAAGCAAGCACAATTAGCACATAATACCCCCGTCAACACAAATCAAACAAGCTCTAGGAGGAACCCACAAAAAGAACCAGAAGCCCTGGTTGCAGTATAAGGGTCCCCAGCAGAGTCGCCAAGCAGTCGCTCCCACCAAATGACACCGGGCCTCCTGGGGTACAGACGCGAACGGTCGGCGAAAGGAGAACATGAAGATAAACTGAAAAGAGTCGCCAGATAGGCATTTTTATCCCGAAGGAAAGGTAATTCTGCATAAACCTAGAAGAAGATGGATAAGACAGTCGTGAACCAGAGAAACTGAGAAAGGGGGTTGGTTACAACCTGGGAAGGTATTAGCACCCAAATTGTCCGTCGTACTCGACGGGATCCACGCTTGAAAGATTGTGTTTAAAGGGGTAGTGTATGTGCTATCTGTGTGCGAAAGCTGGAAAAGTATATACAAGTGTCAGTGCAAGAAAGTGAAGTGAAGTGCTCAGGAATGAGGCTTAAAAGAATATTGCTGGAAGGGGGGAAGACACAGAGACTTTTGTTCGATAAAAGTTAAGTTATGCCTACGTATTCTCTCGTGCAATGAGGAAGTCAGAACATCGTAGTTCGACTCAAAGAGACTAAAAGATAAATTGACTTGTGAACTGCTTACTTGCCTATGCTCAAGTGTATGACCTGTCTGGCTCAGGTGCAAACTGTCTTGCATTAGACGGAAGAAGCAAGTTCTTGTTTGTGAGTGAATGAGGTGAGAAAAAGAATCCCGAAGGAGACGATTATTGTTTGTTTTTGGTATTTTCAATCTTTTATTGCTTTTTAGAGTTTGTCATAAGTTAATGAGCTTAAGCCTAAACCAAGGGTTAGTAAACTCATCACATCCTCCCTCTGATTAGGGGTAATGAGAATACCTTAAGTATGAAGTAAGCACCTCACACTTAATCACCATGATGTAGGATTAAGATCATTAACCTACTTGCAATTATTTAGATGTTTTTTGGAGTTTTTGTTTAGTGTTAAGTAATGAGTTTAAGCCATAATCAAGGATTTAATGGACCCATTACACCATCCTAATAGAAGGATAATAGATGAGAACATTTAAGCTGAGGAAGATACCTCAACTTAATCCATGATTAGGGATTAACCTCATGTCAAAACAAGCCTTTATTAAAGTGGATTTTAGTTAATGGTAAGATTAAGAAATGGATTTTATGGTTTGTAAGACAGCTTGAGGGGGACTTGTCCATTAACACTAGGGTTAGTCCTTCTTAACCAATTAAGGAAGAATTAGAACCCTAATGCAAGGCCCAAGTTACAAGCTATTTGTTTTAGTGATTATTAGATGGATTAATTAAGATATTTAAACACATCAAGGGTTTAACATTTAGGATTAAAGTCATACACTCCATCCTAAGAGAAGGATGCAGGCATAATCTTAATCACATAGCCTTAAAACCTTAAAGGATTAGTCTTTGATTATGAGGCGAGAAGAGAGACACAAAAGATGACACAAAGGTAAAACTAAATTGGGGACTAATCAAACCCTAATTGTTAACATGCTTGGGTGTTCCTAAGGTTTATGAGGCTTGCAAGAGATCTTCAAGAAAAGCCACCAAGGAAGAAGCAGATGAAAGGAGGATAAGCAGAAGTAATAAGCTAACTTACTTCACTTAAGAAGATAAGTTACTTGGAGAAAGAAAGTGAAGGAGGAACATGAATGAGAAAGCTCGCTCTAAAGAAAAAGTAAAAGGCAGCAATGAATGCATAAGAGAGATGAGAAAAGATTGTGAGAAGTGAAGGCAAATTCACTTCTCAAAGTTCTTACCACCTTAAAAGTTAGCATAAGAGAAAGAAATGAAATGAAAATGAAATGAATGCAAAGGTGCAAACCAAAACCAGAAGCATATTTATGATGTAAATGATGCTAAGAGATGATGCAAATGTATGTCAAGAGTTGTGAATGATCATACAAGTGATGAGAATGCAAATGAAGCATGAAAGAAGCATGAAAGTTCATGAATGCTCATGGAATGTAATGAATGCATAACACGGAAAATGGATGAGGAAATGACCAAGCATGAGTCTAATGTTTCCTATGATGTCTTAGAAGTCATGTGAATGCATAAAATGTCATGGAAAGTTCATGAATGAAGCATATGCAAGGTGTATGCAAATGAAGATGAGAAATTAGGGTTTCTATGCAACATGAGATGCAAAACTCAAAAACAGTAGCAATTGACAAGATAAAAAATTGAAAATTCAATCAAAGGATCCCTAAACCTATATGATACCACACCCCAAAGGAGGAGACCTAACTCTTAACCTAATGAAAGTTATGATTTTTCTAAGTTATCTAAAGTTTAAGGTACCTAAAGCGAAAAAATGCAAATCAATTCAAAAATGCAGAAGATATTTGTGACAAAATTATGCTAGAAACTACATGTCAAATGAAGATTAATGCAAAAAGAACCATTGTCATACCATTCTTGGTTAGGTAGAAAATAATTCTTGAAGTTAGGGTTCTAAAATAGGCATTTTATGAACCCTAAATTCAAGAAAATTATCAAAGATAATTCAAAACCAAAAATAAATTTGTGTGGATGGTATGACAATGTCTCTAAATGTTTAAAGATGCAATATGAATTTTTTGGGATTTTTTAGAAACCTAAATGATATTTTAATTAATTAATTTTCATTAATTAATTAAAATAAACATTTAAATGTTTTAAAAATGATTTTTTAATGCAAAAATAAATAAAAATATTTTTGAGTTGAGAAAATCATTTGAAGTAAAAATGCAGAACAAAATATTTTTTGGAATTTTTTTGCTTTTTTAAATAAATGGTACAAAATAAATAGGAAAATATGAAATTAAAATTGAATTAAATGGAAGTATGCTGATCCAAGGGATGAGGTTGATTCTGGGGAAAAGAGGGTTGACCTGGCGCCAAATCCAAGGGACGAAATTCAAACTCAGTTAATTTCAGTTAATTAAATTAATTAAAACAATTAGGGTTTAATGATAGCATCTGGGCCATTCAAACACGCAGGGAAGCTAAATCCTACGTCCATAATTCGAATGAAACCCTAAACCTAATTAAGACTGATAATCACTTTCAGGTCACCGGAGAAGAGCTCTGGTCGTCTTCTCCGGTGACACCCTCACCTGAAAATTTCCATCTTCCTCCCTAGGCTATTTATGGAGCTCTAAAGCTCTAGATTAACTTCTCTCACCTCCCTGAATCCAAATCCACACTCAAATCTAATTTATAATGGCTGAACAACATGATTCGAAGAGAAACATAAAATTGGAAAAAATTTCAGAGATTCAGTACATACTCATTTCTACACCATTTTCGAAAATTCCAAGCTCAGTGTGACCAGTGAAACATGCTTTATCATATTGTAACATAAAAAAAGAGTTCTAGAAAAATGAATTCAGATAGCTACCTGGGATGGAGCTTTCCAAACTTGAACTTTCTGGCCACTTCCTTTGCGCAAAAAGACTCCCTTTGACCTCCTGAGGCTAATGGAATGCTTCAAAGGCTTTGAGAATGGCTGGTTTATGTTGTAGCAACTGAACTGGCTGAGAATCGTGTTTTGTATATGGTATGTTCTTGGCTGATTTGAGGGGTGATTTGGGGTCAGTGAGTGATTTAGAGATGAATGGTGGAATTTGTTTTGAGTTTGAGTAAGTGAGCTTGGAGATTCGAAGAAAAATGCAAGAGGGAGAGATTTTGGGAACTTGATCAATCTTAGGTTTCATCTTGCAAACTTGTATGTTATGATCAGCATTTGGTCCACATATTAAGTTGTGATAGGTCAGAGAAGTTGTTGTGGCCTATGGTGATTGGTATGACCTTCTTGCAAAAAGTCACCAACTTGTGTACTTGAGGAATGGGCAAGGATGCAGTTGGCTTTTTGGCATGTCCATGTGCAGCTGAGATCAAGGATGTCCATAGAATCCATTTGGAGGCAATTCAGCAAGTTGAAGCAAAGTTATGGCGTGTTTTGCAATTATGTGAAGCTTTGGCCCCTTTGATAATTCTTGATGTTCAAGGCATGTAATCTTGCAATTCTTTGTGCAATTCTGATCTAAAGGTAATTCACTATGATGTTATGATACATTGATGTGTGTTTGAAGTCACAAAAAGCCTTGACAAGTTGTTTTGCAAAGAATCCCTTTTGGTGCATTCTTGAAAATTATGGGATTTTTGCCAACTTTGACAAGCCATATCTTGAGTTCCAAAATGAATTAGATCTTGTTCTTGTACTTTTTGAAAAGGGAATGATCCAATCTACAACTTTCATGACCAACAATTTTTCATTTGAAGCATTTTTGGTTGAGAAAGAGGAGGCTGAAAACGTTTCCCAAATAAAGATCTTCAATTTTGTGATCTTCTAAGTTCTTCAATGATCAAATAAAGATCATACAACCTTAATTTGATGAAAAATCCTCTTTGGTTCCATGTTAGGGGGCCTCAGATGCCCTGATTTTTCTCTGACTTGCTCAAGAAGTTACCTAGTGATCAAATGACTTCCACAATGAATTTCTTCATCAAACTTGGTACACATGATCCTTATAACATATTGAGACCATTAGAAACAAGAATGGCCAAAATATTTGGAGTTATGGCCTTTAAAACCAAAACCCTAATTTCAGGTCATCTATGCAGTGAAACCCTAGCTCTGCTTCCATGCTTTGCCAATTCTTGTGATTCTTTGACTTCTTTGATCTTTGAAGAATATAATATGATGATTGAAAATACATGGACCCCCTTAAAATGATTGATGGCCTTTGGAGTGGCTCAAGTCACAAACCCTAGATGCAGATGAACTTGAACTAATGCAGTGAAGCAAAAATGCAACATGAAATGGTATGATTAAACCTATGTAAATATGAAAGATCACAAGCCATGGTGTGAACTTAGTGAGGGAAAATTTGGGGTGTTTACACCAAGTAAACGCGTTCTTCGTCAAAGAACTTGGGAATAATTTCATTCTTAGATTTTCATTATGGGCTATTTCCCCTGCTTCGATTAAATAATGCGTTATATGTTCTATGGTGGATTCACTAGTGTCTCCTGAAAATTTGGTAAATTTGGGGATTTCCACCTTGGAGGTAACTCCTGTTGTAAAACATACTCAGATAATGGGGAAGCATAACTAGGCCTTTGCAATCCTACGTTTACCCCATTTTGCACCATTATTCTTTCAACCATGGCTACCAAATTATTTTCGACAGGAAGATTATTATAGTGCATTCTCTGTTGCAAGACATCATTGGCGTCCTGACCTCTCTAGACTATTACCCTTCTAGGCTCTTGTTGAACAGGGACTTCGACACGAGGTTGTTCGACCATCTCTTCTTGGATCCTAAGGTTGGCCTTGGGATTGTTTAAAGGTCTCTGATTTATTGTAGGATCTTCTTCGACATTGATCAATGGGTTCTGAATTACAGGTTCTCTCTTTCAAATCTGAGGGACACCAAAGAAATCAGCAATACGCGCCATATGCGTTGCCAATACTTGATTTGTTTGGGTAGTGTTTTGTATCAAAGGATTAAAAACTACTCCCATTTGTTGTGTCAAAATTTGGACCATATCATGATTACTTTCGTCCATTTATTGTCGTATTACTTGCGCATAATTATTTGTAATTGCTGGCATTTGGAAGCCTGGTGGGGGTTGATTCAATCTCATGTTCCCACCAGATCCTGATCCTTGCAATGGCGATGACCTATTTAATAAGGAATCAGAATAGATTGAAGACGCGTTTTGCAAACTTGCCATAGTGGTAGTAGGCATCCCATAAGGTTGTTCCCTACCAAATAAAGGCATTGTAAAGTTCGTCGCAAAAGGCCTATGAATGTTCCCTATAGGGGGGAGGCGTTCCCATGGACAATTGGTGTCCCATGGAAGAAAAAATAGGTGCATTTTGAGACACTGCAAACGCAGGTGTTGACCCTGACGAACAGGGTATGGCTTCTGACACAGAAACTGGCCCTGTATTTCCTCCAGTCGAAGGAATGTGGGAAAGCACTATATTATTTTCGTTTTGGTTATATGGTGGGTTTTCCATTCTTCTTACTCTAGTTCTTTTAGGTCTTTCTACGTCAGTTACGGCTAATTTACCGCTTCTCAGAATCATACAACGCAGTAAAACGTTTTCAAATTATGATTTACTCTATTGAGTTTTTTTTTAGAATTTTAGCACCTGTCCCACTGGGTGTGCCAATTTGTTTGCTGGTGATTTTGACGAACAATCTCTGGTTTTCCAATCTCAAAGAATTTGGGTAACTTGCAGGACCAACCAAACAAGTCCTATGACACATGTACTAAAATTTGAATGTATTTTGTGAACTCTTAGAACAAATGTTTTTTATTCTTCTATTTGGTGTCTTGAATCTTCTTTATTAAGAATTATTTTTGATTATGTGGTTAATTTAACGTTTTAATAAAATGAACATAAACAAAGGCTTAGAAATTTGCATGAAAGTAAATGTTGAAACGTAAATTAAATGGTAAACATAGTAAGAAATAAAGAAACTTAAATTTTATAAACTGGAATAGAAATGGTGTTTACACGTACATTTCCAGAATAACCTCTTTTTCTCTTTCACACGAGTACTTAAAGTATTTTAACAGGAATTTCTGTACAAGTTTTTCACACACTAAAACTAACAAATGTTACCCTATTTGTACAAAAATAAAATAACTGCTAACTAACGGAAAAAATCTAAGAATTTGACACTTGGCTTTCTGCATGTTCTTTTTCTTCTAAAACTTCCACGTATTCCTCTGCCAAACAAAACCAATGTTCAAATTTGAACTTCTCCTTAAGGCTGAAAAAACACGTCCCCTTACCATGTCGAATTCATCTGATATCAGACACATCAAGGGAACCGTAAAAAAAACAAAACATCATCCCCTTTGTCGAACTATCGAACATTACACCATCACTGTCGAATTGTCGAAATACCATTACTTCATTTTCCTTCCTTTACAAATCTTGTCAAAAGCATCATTTTACTACTAACCGTTTGCCACATATATCTGTCAAAGTACGTATAAAATTCCAACTGGTAAGAACATATTCATTGTAGATAACCCATTTTGGCTTGTGATCCAAGCAATTTGATGGATGCAAGTGTACAACCTGATTGTCTTTCAAGATTAAATAGTGTCATGTCCTTTCAAGATGAGCCACCTGCATGAAATATCCTACAAGAATTGTCTTTCTAATGTTAACGTAATAGTCACGACTATTGAAGTCGTTGCTGCATAACTTCAGGTTAAACCAAGCCATGATAAACACTAGTTGTTGTCGAATATTATCAGCTGATTTCAATGCTCTGTATTTGACAAAGTTGTCTTAGAGCCAAGATGCATCCTCATATTTTTTGCTTGTAGGCATGGTGTACATTCAAGAATGTGAGACGATCTTTAAAAACCATGGTGTCGAAAATACATGCATATAAGTGGGAGACTCCGAAGTTTGCTATTGAGATTCATAGTTTCCTTGGATTGGCTGGTCACTATCGTAAGTTCATTGAGGGTTTTTCTAATTTAGCTTTACCATTGACGCAGTTTACTAGAAAGGGTCAAACATATGTGTGGAATGTTTCTTGTGAAGAGAGTTTTTTAGAACTAAAGAAGAAGTTGACGACTGCTCTGGTGTTGGTTTTACCAAATCCAAATGAGTCCTTAGTTGTTTATTGTGATGCTTCCAAGATGGATCTTGGTGGAGTTTTGATGTAGAATGATAAATTAGTTGCTTATGCTTCTAGATAGTTAAGAGTTCATGAGATAAATAACCCTACTCATGACTTAGAGTTGGCGGTTGTGGTATTTGTACTTAAGATCTGGAGACACTATTTGTTTGGTTCGAAATTTGAGGTATTCAGTGACCATAAGAGTTTAAAGTACTTGTTTGATCAGAAAGAGTTAAATATGAGGTAGAGAAGGTGGATTGAATTATTAAAAGACTTTGAATTCAATTTGAGTTACCACCCTGATAAGGCAAACTTAGTGGTTGATGCTTTGAGTAGGAAGTCGCTGCATATTTCGATTCTTATGGTGAGAGAACTTTAAATGATTGAGCAATTCAGAGATATGAGTTTGTTGTGTGAGACGACTACAGATAGTGTGAAATTGGGGATGTTAAAGCTGACTAGTGGAATTTTGGAAGAAATTCGTGAAGGTCAAAAATCTGATTTGAAATTCGTGAAGGTCAAAAATCTGATTTGAAATTAGAGGGACATAAAAGTTGACTGAGTATTCATTCTGGAGCTATGAAGATGTATAAAGATTTGCGTAGGTTATTTTGGTGGCAAGGAATGAAAAGAGATATTGTTGAATTTGTATATGCTTGTTTGACGTACCAGAAGTCAAAGATTGAACATCAAAAACCTTCAGGTATGATGTAGCAATTGAATATTCCTGAGTAGAAATGGGATAGCATTTCCATGGATTTTGTGACTGGGTTACCGAAGACTACAAAAGGTAATGATTCGATTTGGGTGATTATGGATCAGTTAACTAAGTCGGCACATTTCTTGCTGATGAAGATTAATCATTCTATGCAAAGATTAGCTGAGATTTATATTGATGAGATTGTGAAGTTGCATGGTGTACCTTCGAGTATTGTGTCAGATAGAGATCCGCAGTTTATGTCAAGGTTTTGGAAGAGTTTACAGGATGCTTTGGGTACTAAGTTGAGGATGAGTTCTGCTTATCATCCACAGACAGATGGTCAGACGGAAATGACAATCTAATATTTAGAATATTTGCTGAGAGCTTGTGTGCTGGACCAAGGAGGATCTTGGGATAGTCACTTGTCATTGGTTAAGTTTACATACAACAGTTTTCATACTAGTATTGGAATGGCTCCATATGAAGCATTGTATGGTAGAAATTGTCGAACTCCATTGTGTTGGTATGAGTCAGGTGAGATTTTGGTGCTTGGACCTGAGATTGTTCAAGAAACAACTAAGAAGATAAAGATGATTCAGGAAAGGATGAAGACGTCGCAGAGTCGTCAAAAGAGTTATCATGATAAGAGAAGAAAAACACTTGAATATCAAGAGGGAGATCACATGTTCTTAAGAGTTACTACTATGAATGGTGTGTGACGAGCTTTAAAGTCTAGAATGCTCACTCCGTGTTTTGTTGGTCTGTATCAAATTATACAAAGGATAGGAGAGGTTTCCTATCGAGTGGCTCTACTGTCGTCACTTGCGAATTTACATGATGTGTTCCATGTGTCACATTTGAGGAAGTATATTCTGGATCGGTCGCATGTAATTCAGGTGGATGATGTTCAGGTGAGGGATAATCTGACAATTGAAGCTCTACCTGTAAGGATTGATGGTAGAGAATTGAAGCAATTATGGGTAAAGAAATTTCGTATCTGACTCTATTTTTTTCAGGTAATTTTCGAGGACGAAAATTCTTAAAGTAGGGGAGAGTTGTAACACCCCAAAAATCTAAATTTGATTATTTATTTATTTAATTGATTTAGAAAAAATTTAGAGGTTTTGGTAAATGTGGAGAATTTTGGGAGAAAAGGAGTATTTTTATACTATTATTATTATTCATAATAAAAATATATTGAAGAAAGTGCAAGTTGGTCTTTATTAGAAAAAAGTAAGGATAAGTTGGGAAAATCATAAACTGGGATAATTTTACTAAAAAGGAGAATACGATCAAAATTCTTATTTTTGTGTTTTTGTGAAGAAGAGCTCTGAGAAAGAGAAAAGGAAGCTTAAGGTCTTGAAGGATTGCTAAGAGTTTTCGAGAAGAGTGTCAAACTGAGGAATTCTCTAAGGTATAAGGATTTTCATAACTTATTATAGTTTTATAGGGTTTGGTTTATGAATATATTAGGTTTTGTGTGATTTTGGATGATTGTTATGGTTGATGACTTAGGTTGAGTTATAAGAGTATGAATTGATGAATTAGGATGAATAGAATGATTTAGAATGTTGTATTTGATGTCTAATTTGATGTATTGTTGTTTTATATGATTAATGTTTGATTGGAAGAAGTTTTCGATTGCAATTGGGTAAAATTCGTATGAAGAATTTTGGTATTTTGGTGCAGAATTTGTAAAACAACAGAAAATTGATGTTGTGCAAATGTTAATCGGTTAATGCATATGTGTTAACAGGTTAACTAGTGAAAAATATGTGTTTTTAGAAGAAAAATTAGGTGTTAACCGATTAACTCATGTGTTAACCGGTTAACACTATAACATAGGCAATTTTTAATTTTTGAAAAATCCATAACTTTTGATCCGTAACTCCGATTGAGGTCCCGATCGAAGCGTTGGAAACCTAACAAGATGAACATTAATTTGATGAAATAAAATGACTGATGAGAGATAATTTTCAGTGCCGAATTTTTAGAAATTGTTAAATTGGTTTTATGATTTTAATCGTAATTGGATTATAAATTGATGTTATGAAGTTGTTGATAAACAGGGTGTTATAGGTGTGTTGTTATGATGTAAATCCGGATTGTATGACGATTATTTTCTGATCATGAAATGACTGATGCGTATGTTTGTTTTTGGTGATTATGAGGAGTATAGCATCATTTCATTTCATGGCATATTTTGTTGGAGCTTCGGCCTATTGGTAGCTTCAATCCCATTGTGAAGATTTAAATGATTTGGTGATTATGATGTGCTACCTTATGGAGGGTTGATGGCCAGTGTCCATCGCATGGAGAAAATCGGTACCACATGCATATTTTTCATTTCATTATAGTTGACATCACATTTAAAAGAATGTATTTGTGATTATGTTGTGCTGAATTTTGTTGATGATACTATGATGTTGTTATGCATAATTTATTTAATTTCCATATCCTTATATTATTATATTGAATTATGATTTCTCACCCTGCCTGCTTGGAAATGTTGCCTCTTATGTGGGTAACTTGCAGATGATAAAGAGTAGCTCTGCAGTGCTAGAAGATTCAGAGTCTTTGAGTGTGTCTTTTATTATTTTAGGAGTTGTGTTGTAGTTTTGTCCTGCTCTGTGTCATGTAACACTGGGTTGGGAATTAGTTATTGAACTTGTTTTCTCTTTCATGTTATGTTGAAGGATCCTTTAAACTATAATGTTATTTTGGTTGAATAATATATTTTAGGAAGTGAAAAGTTAATTTGAAATTATTAAGTATGATTCCGATGCGAAAATGCATATTTGCTTATGTTGATTGTGTAACCCGTGTTACGGGACAAGACAATGAATTAATTGATGTTTTTGAATAATGTGTGACACCTTTCTATTTCTCGTACTAAGATAATATTTATATAAATTGTTTGTTGGGTAGAAAGGTGTTACAAATGAGATTGAGATTGGGATGGGACTTAAACTTGACTAAGAGGCCCAAATTCATTATGAAAAGATTTAGAGTGAGATTATTAGAACTTGTACCGCAGTGAGGCCCAGATGAATTTGTCTACAAAAGGCGATTGTGCTGAGATTTTTGAAATCGGACGGGGAAAGTTGAAAACCCTAATATAATCTATTTACTAAAAAGAATGGGTCTTACACTATATTTGAGGCCCAAAAATGATTTGAAATTTGAGAGTGAAAACATAAAACCTTAATTTGATTTAAAGGTATTTTAATTGATTAAAAAACAAATAAATCAATGAAAATTATCAAACATGTGCAAAATATAAGGTGTGACCTTGAATATATGTTTGAAAAATCAAGTTTGAATTATACAAAAAATTTGAAATTCATTTGTATTGAAAAAACAAGAGAAAGAATATTTTTTGAAATATTTTTGAAACATATAAAAGAAATTATTTAAAATTATATCAAATAATTTTTTTTTTGCGGAAATAAATATTCAAATGTGTGAATGACAAGTGAGCAAAAAATCATTCAAAAATAATTAAATTTGATTGCAAAAATAAATATTTGAAGATAATATATGAAAATATATTAAAAATGTGAAGAAAATCATAAAAAAGAGGATTTTAGCCAAAGGGGGGATTGAACCCATGCCCTTAGGGGGGGGGAGAGAGAGAGAGAGAGAGAGAGAGAGAGAGAGAGAGAGAGAGAGAGAGAGAGAGAGAGAGAGAGAGAGAGAGAGAGAAAGAGAGAGATGAAAACACGCACAACTACCACTAGAGTGGTAATACATCGGTTGATTTAAACCAAAACATAAATATATATTATGTTTCGTTTTAAGTTATGAAAATGGAACGCCATGGTCATCTTCTTCCTCAAGCTAGCACACAGATTTCAAAAACTACTCTAACTCTTTGAATATGCGCCTATTTTGAATAAAATAAAGATGAAAATTATGTTTTGATCCTACAAATTAAATGGTACAAATTTATTTCTAGTGTGCAGTAAGATATAAGGAAATGAACATATGAACCCTAAATTTGCAAAAGCAATCATGGAGACATGTTTGTGAGTGTTATGATCAAATTATTTGAGGGGAAACACTCAAGATATGATAATAATCAATTGGAAAAATTATTATGCTAGGAAATATGAATGCATCATTAGATTGAGTTTTAGGCTTAACTCGATGCAAGAAGTAATGGAACTCTGCACAAAGTGTGTTCCAGAAGGTGGATGATGATCTCTACAGCTACATTAGATGGTATGGAGTAGATTGCAACCTTTGGAATGCTTTGAAACTCCTTGGATTGGATTGTGGTAATCCAATTTCATATTGATCGATCTAGATATGTAGATTTTGATGGAGGTGTTTCAGAAGTGGTTTAAGGGTTTAGATCACTACTATAACTCATATGTAATGTGTTAGAAGTGTTGGTTTGAGTTGCTTTGATCTACAACTCAAAACCTGATAGTTACTTCTCAAAAAATGGAGTTTTGGAGCTTGAAGGAAAGAAAGGAGGAAAGCATATAATTATGGTTCTTTGGTGTGATTTTTATGATCGGTTAGAGGCTCTATCTGTAGGGAAAGATGTTGCTCTGAAGTTGCCAGCTTGTTGCTTAAGGGATATGTTTTGAAGCTCTTGATCATATCTTGTTGAAATATCTTCTTATAAGCTTTTATGAATTGCTCAAATATCTTAGCTATGATCTGAGAAAAATCATATTCTCGAGTGTTTCTGTTGGCTGATAATTAGAGCATATTGACCAAACTTAGAAGGAATCTTGAATATGCACAATTTGCTCATGATTTAACATAAGATTCCAAGAATATTCTCTTATATTCTTCTTTGTAGATGCCCTCATTGGATGCCCTTGAACTAAATTGGTAGGTTGTGGAGAGTTTGTTATCATCAAAGTGAGTATGAGGCTTAAAGAATAATGCTGGAAGAGGGGGGGATATACAGAAACTTTTGTTCGATAACTGTTAAGTTATGCCTACGTATCCTCTCGTGCAATGAGGAAGTCAGAACACCGTAGTTCGACTCAAAGAGACTGAATGATAAATTGACTTGTGAACTGCTCACTTGCCTATGCTCAAGTGTATGACCTGTCTGGCTCAGGTGCAAACTGTCTTGCATTAGACGGAAGAAGCAAGTTCTCGTTTGTGAGTGAATGAGGTGAGAAAAGAATCCCGGAGGAGACGATTATTGTTTATTTTGGTATTTTCAATCTTTTATTGCTTTTGGAGTTTGTCATAAGAAAATGAGCTTAAGCCTAAACCAAGTGTTAGTAAACTCATCACATCTTCCCTCTGATTAGGGGTAATGAGAACACCTTAAGTGTGAAGTAAGCACCCCACACTTAGTCACCATGATGTAGGATTAAGATCATTAACATACTTATATTTATTTAAATGTTTTTGGAGTTTTTTGGTTTAGTGTTAAGTAATGAGTTTAAGCCATAATCAAGGATTTAATGGACCCATTACACCATCCTAATAGAAGGATAATAGATGAGAACATTTAAGCTGAGGAAGGCTCCTCAACTTAATCCATGATTAGGGATTAACGCCGTGACAAAACAAAGCCTTTATTAAGATGGATTTTAGTTAATGGTAAGATTAAGAAGTGGATTTTAGGGTTTGTAAGACAACTTGAGGGGGACTTGTCCATTAACACTAGGGTTAGTCCTTCTTAACCAATTAAGGAAGAATTAGAATCCTAATGCAAGGCCCAAGTTACAAGCTTAATATCTTTGTGATTATTAGGTGGATTGATTAAAGGATTTAAACAAATTAAGGGTTTAACACTTAGGATTAAAGTGATACACTCCATCCTAATAGAAGGACACAGGCATAACCCTAATCACAAAGCCTTAAGACCTTTAAGGTTTAGTCCTTGATTATGAGATGAGAAAAGGAGACACAAAGATGACACAAAGGTAAAACTAATAGGGGGACTAATCAGACCCTAATTGTGATCATGCTTGGTTGTTCCTAGAGTTTATGAGGCTTGCAAGAAGATCTTCAAGAGAAAAGCCACCAAGGAAGAAGCAGGATGAAGGAAGGGAAATCAGAAAGAAGCAAGATAACTTACTTCACTTAAGAAGATAAGTTGCTTGAAAGAAGAAAGAGGGGAAGGAGCATGAATGAGCAAGCTCACTCTAATTCACAAGTAAAATGCAGCAATGATGCATAAGAGATGAGAAGAGATTATGAGAAGTGAAGGCAAATTCACTTCTCAAACACTTACCACCTGAAAGGTTAGCAAAAAGAAATGAAATAAAATGAAAATGAAATGAAATGCAAAGATGAAAGCCAAAGTCAGAAGCATATTCATGATGCAAATGATGCTATGAGATGGTATGAAAGCATGTCAAGTGATGAGGATGATCATACAAAGGATGCGAATGCAAATGAGACATGTAAGAAGCATGAAAGTTCATGAATGCTTATGAAATGGAATGAAAGCAAAACATGGTAAATGGATGATGCAATGATCAAAAATGATTTCAACATGTCCTAAGATGTCCTATATTTCACGTGGATGCACAAAATGTCATGGCAAGTTCATGTATGCAAGCTTATGTAAGATGGATGCAAATGAAGATGCAAATTAGGGTTTATGCACAACATGAGATGCAAAATTCAAAATCAGAAGCAAAGCATGAGATAAAAAATTGAAAATGGAATCAAAGGGACCCTAAATCTATGAAAGTTCACTTCCCAAAGGGGAAGGTCAGAAGCTAAACCCTAAAGGACTTATGATTTTCCTAAATTTCTAGGGTTTTAAGGGTGATCGTAAAGGTAAAATACCAAACAAATTGAAAATGCAAGATAAAAATTAAGAAATTTGTTTTTAGATGCTTGAAAGTATGCATAACACAATGCAAAAAGAACCATTCACAAACTCAACTTGGATCAAAAGTTATGAATTTTTGAAGTTAGGGTTAAAAATATTCAAATTAAAGAACCCTAATTCAAATTAAAATTGTCAAAATATGATCAAAACCAAAAAGAAATTTGTTTTGTGAGTTTGTAAATGTTTCTAAATGTTTGAAAAGGCTCTCTGAATTTTTTTGTGATTTTTAAATACTTAAATGTATTTTTAATTAATTAATTCTCATTAACTAATTAAAAATAATCATTTAAATGATTTAAAAATATTTTTTAATGCAAAAAATAAAAATAAAAATAATTTTGGTTCTGAAAATTAATAAAAGATTTAATAAAAATTTTCAGAATTTTTGAAGTCTTTTTACTATTTTAAAAAATTCGTACAAATTAAATGAGAAAAAATGAAATAAATACTAATTAAAATGAGAAGTATGCTAGATTGAAGGCTGAGATGCATCCTGGGCTTGGGAGGTTTGACTGCGCGCCAGATCCAATGGACACAATTGAAACAAGGCTAATCCTATTTAATTAATATTTAATCCAAAAATTAAAACTAATCAAGCAATCTGGGCCACACAACACGCACGGGAGGGACTGATCTAAGGGCCTACATTCAAACCTGAAAATTTCAGGTGGTCGGAAATTAACATTAATCACTTTCAGGTGGCCAGAAATGACCTCCGGTCATCTTCTCCGGCCACCTCTCCCCTGAAAATTTCGCAACTCAACCCCTGGGTCATTTATGTAGCTCTAAAGCTCCAGATTGCTTCCTTCCTCCATTCTAAACCCAAACCCAACCCCAAATTTCATTTATATCCAGCCATTAACAAGATTCGAAGCTAAGAACAAAAACTGCAAAAATTTCAGACAGACCATACATCCTCAATTCTCAACTATTTATTACCTTCTGATATATCTTATAACTATTATTATTATGATTTATTTACTACCTTTAATTTTTATGGTATATTTATTACCTTCCGATATATCTTATAACAATCATTTTTATAATATTTTCCTTACATCTCAATTTTATTATATATTTATTACCTTCCAATATATCTTATAAGTATCATTTTTATGATATATTTACTACCTTCCGATGTATTATATAACTATAATTTCTATGATATATTTACTACCTTCCGATATATATATAATAACTATCATTTTTATGATATATTTATTATCTTCTCATATATCTTATATTTATCATTTTTATAATATATTCACTACATGTCATTTTATGATATATTTACTACCTTCCGATATATCATATAACTATCATTTTCATGATACATGTACTACCTTCCGATATATCTTATAACTATCATTTTTATGATATATTTATTACCTTCTGATATATCTTATATCTATCATTTTTATGATTTATTTAATACCTATCATTTTTAGGGTATATTTATTACCTTCCGATATTTCTTATAACTATCATTTTTATGATATATTTATTACCTTCTGATATATCTTATAACTATCATTTTTATGATTTATTAATTAGCTATTATTTTTATGGTATATTTATTACCTTCCGATATATCTTATAACAATCATTTTTATGATATATTCACTACATATCAATTTTATTATATATTTATTACCTTCCAATATATCTTATAACTATCATTTTTTTGATATATTTACTACCTTCCTATATATCATATAACTATCATTTCTATGATATATTTACTACCTTCCAATGTATCTTATAACAATCATTTTTAGGATATATTTATTACCATCTGATATATCTTATAACTATCATTTTTATGATATATTCACTACATGTCATTTTTAAGATATATTTACTACCTTCCAATATATATTATAACTATCATTTTTATGATATATGTACTACCTTTCGATATATCTTATAACTATTATTTTTAAATATATCATAGAAATGATAGTTATATGATATATCAGAAGGTAGTAAATATTTCATAAAAATGAAAGTTATAAGATATATTGTAAGGTAATAAATATATAATAAAATTGATATGTAGTGAATATATCATAAAAATGATTGTTATAAGATATATCGGAAGGTAATAAATATACCATAAAAAGTATAGGTAGTAAATAAATCATAAAAATGATAGTTATAAGATATATCCGAAGGTTATAAATATATCATAAAAATGATAGTTATAAGATATATCAGAAGGTAGTACATATATCATAAAAAAGATAGTTATATGATATATCGGAAGGTAGTAAATATATCATAAAAATGACATGTAGTGAATATATAATAAAAATGATAGATATAAGATATATTGGAAGGTAGTAAATATAACATAGAAATGATTGTTATGTGATATATCGGAAGCTAGTAAATATATCATAAAAATGATAGTTATAAGATATATCGAAAGGTAGTAAATATATTATAGAAATGATAGTTATAAGATATATTGGAAGGTAATAAATATATAATAAAATTGATATGTATTGAATATACATAAAAATGATTCTTATAAGATATATCAGAAGGTAATAAATATATCGTAAAAATGATAGTTATAAGATATATCGGAAGGTAGTAAAGATATCATAGAAATGATAGTTAAATGATATATCGGAAGGTAGTAAATATATAATAAAAATGATAGTTATAAGATATATTGGAAGGTAATAAATATATAATAAAATTGATATGTCGTGAATATATTATAAAAATGATTGTTATAAGTTATATCAGAAGGTAATAAATATACCATAAAAATGATAGGTGGTATATAAATCATAAAAATGATAGTTATAAGATATATCAGAAGGTAATAAATATATCATAAAAACGATAGTTGTAAGATATATCGAAAGTTAGTAAATATATCATAGAAATGATAGTTATATGATATATCGGAAGGTAGTAAATATATCATAAAAATGATAGTTATAAGATATATTGTAAGGTAATAAATATATAATAAAATTGAGATGTAGTGAATATATCATAAAAATGATAGTTATAAGATATATCGGAAGGTAATAAATATACCATAAAAATATAGGTAGTAAATAAATCATAAAAATGATAGTTATAAGATATATCAGAAGGTAATAATCATCATAAAAATGATAGTTATAAGATATATCGGAAGGTAGTACATATATCATAAAATTGATAGTTATATGATATATCAGAAGGTAGTAAATATATCATAAAAATGACATGTGGTGAATATATCATAAAAATGATAGATATAAGATATATCGGAAGGTAGTAAATATATCATAGAAATAATAGTTTTATGATATATCAGAAGGTATTAAATATATCATAAAAACGATAGTTATAAGATATATCGGAAGGTAGTAAATATATCATAGAAATGATAGTTATAAGATATATTGGAAGATAATAAATATATAATAAAATTGATATGTAGTGAATATACATAAAATCGATTGTTATCAAATATATCAGAAGGTAATAAATATTCCGTAAAAATGATAGTTATAAGATATATCGGAAGGTAGTAAAGATATCATAGAAATGATAGTTATATGATATATCAGAAGGTAGTAAATATATTATAAAAATGATAGTTATAAGATATATTGGAAAGTAATAAACATATAATAAAATTGATATGTCGTGAATATATCATAAAAACGATAGTTGTAAAATATATCGAAAGGTAGTAAATACATCATAGAAATGATAGTTATATGATATATCGGAAGGTAGTAAATATATAATAAAAATGATAGTTATAATATATATTGTAAGGTAATAAATATATAATAAAATTGATATGTAGTGAATATATCATAAAAATGATTGTTATAAGATATATCGGAAGGTAATAAATATACCATAAAAATGATAGGAAGTAAATAAATCATAAAAATGATAGTTATAAGATATATCAGAAGGTAATAAATATATCATAAGAATGATAGTTATAAGATATATCGGAAGGTAGTACATATATCATAAAATGATAGTTATATGATATATCGGAAGGTAGTAAATATATAATAAAAATGATAGTTATAATATATATTGTAAGGTAATAAATATATAATAAAATAGATATGTAGTGAATATATCATAAAAATGATTGTTATAAGATATATCGGAAGGTAATAAATATACCATAAAAATGATAGGAAGTAAATAAATCATAAAAATGATAGTTATAAGATATATCAGAAGGTAATAAATATATCATAAAAATGATAGTTATAAGATATATCGGAAGGTAGGACATATATCATAAAATGATAGTTATATGATATATCGGAAGGTAGTAAATATATCATAAAAATGACATGTAGTTAATATATCATAAAAATGATAGCTATAAGATATATCAGATGGTAATAAATATATCCTAAAAATGATAGTTATAAGATACATCGGAAGGTAGTAAATATATCATAGAAATGATAGTTATATGATATATCGAAAGGTAGTAAATATATCATAAAAATGATAGTTATAAGATATATTGGAAGGTAATAAATATATAATAAAATTGATATGTAATGTATATATCATAAAAACGATTGTTATAAGATATATCGGAAGGTAATAAATATACCATAAAAAGGATAGGTAGTAAATAAATCATAAAATGATAGTTATAAGATATATCAGAAGATAATAGATATATATTAAAAATGATAGTTATAAGATATATCGTAAGGTAGTACATATATCATAAAAATGTTAGTTATATGATATATCGGAAGGTAGTAAATATATCATAAAAATGATAGATATAAGATATATCGGAAGGTAGTAAATATATCATAGAAATGATAGTTATATGATATATCGGAAGGTAGTAAATATATCATAAATATGATAGTTATAAGATATATCGGAAGGTAGTAAATATATCATAGAAATGATAGTTAAAAGATATATTGGAAGGTAATAAAATTGATTTGTATTGAATATATCATACAAATACAAATGATTGTTAAAAGATATATCGGAAGGTAATAAAAATATCATAAAAACGATAGTTATAAGATATATCGGAAGGTAGTAAATATATCAAAGAAATGATAGTTATATGATATATTGGAAGGTATTATATATTTATTACCTTCCAATATATCTTATAACTATCATTTCTATGATATATTTACTACCTTCCGATATATCTTATAACTATCATTTTTATGATATATTTAATACCTTCTGATATATCATATAACTATCATTTCTATGATATATTTACTACCTTCCGATATATCTTATATCTATCATTTTTATGATATATTCACCACATGTCATTTTTATGATATATTTACTACCTTCCGATATATCATATAACTATCAATTTTATGATATATGTACTACCTTCCGATATATTTTATAACTATCATTTTTATGATATATTTATTACCTTCTGATATATCTTATAACTATCATTTTTATGATTTATTTACTACCTATCATTTTTATGGTATATTTATTACCTTCCGATATATCTTATAACTATCATTTTTATGATATATTCACTACATATCAATTTAATTATATATTTATTACCTTACAATATATCTTATAACTATCATTTTTATGATATATTTACTACCTTCCGATATATCATATAACTATCATTTCTATGATATATTTACTAACTTTCGATATTTTTTACAACTATCGTTTTTATGATATATTTATTACCTTCTGATATATCTTATAACTATCCTTTTTATGATTTATTTACCACCTATCATTTTTATGGTATATTTATTACCTTCTGATATATCTTATAACAATCATTTTTATGATATATTCACGAAACATCAATTTTATTATATATTTATTATCTTCCAATATATCTTATAACTATCATTTTTATAATATATTTATTATCTTCCGATATATCATTTAACTATCATTTCTATGATATCTTTACTACCTTCTGATATATCTTATAACTATCATTTTTACGATATATTTATTAGCTTCTGATATATCTTATAACAATCATTTTTATGTATATTCACTACATATCAATTTTATTATATATTTATTACCTTCCAATATATCTTATAACTATCATTTCTATGATATATTTACTACCTTCCGATATATCTTATAACTATAATTTTTATGATATATTTACTAGCTTCCGATATATCAAATAATAATGATTTCTATGATATATTTACTACCTTCCGATATATCCTATATCTATCATTTTTATGATATATTCACTACATGTCATTTTTATGATATATTTACTATCTTCCGATATATCATATAACTATCATTTTTATGATATATGTACTACCTTCTGATATATCTTATAATTATCATTTTTATGATATATTTATTACCTTCTGATATATCTTATAACTATCATTTTTATGATTTATTTACTACCTATACTTTTTATGGTATATTTATTACCTTCCGATATATCTTATAACAATCATTTTTATGATATATTCACTACATATCAATTTTATTATATATTTATTACCTTACAATATATCTTATAACTTTCATTTTTATGATATATTTACTACCTTCCGATATATCATATAACTATCATTTCTATGATATATTTACTACCTTCCGATAGTTATAAGATATATTTACTACCTTCCGATATATCATTAGGAACTTAAAATACAGCTTCTGGAAAAATGAATTCGCATGGCTACCTGAGGTGAAGCTTTCAACCCTTGAGCTATTTGGCTGCTTCTTTGGTCCAAGATGCCTTCAATGAGCTTCCTGAGGAGTTTGCACTGCTTGGATGGAGTTTTTTATGGCTGGCTTGTGAGATTGATGCAGTTTAGTTCAAAGGGGGGGAGTGTTCTGGACTGGGCCATGACGACATGCATGTCACGGCCCAATGCTTGTCGGATACAGGCCCAATCAGCCGGGCAGATGAATGAGTCGAGCAGAGGCCCCAACCATCCATGACGATGGGACACCTCCTCGACAACTCCACTGTACGTCGGGCAGAGACGTCCTCCACCAGTTGATCCTCACGCATATGTCATCTACCTATACCACGGGCACGTGAGTTACGTCGAGCAGAACCATGTCTGCCAACTCATCTGACACGTCACCCAACTCCCCTGTATTATCTCCTAGGGGATAGGGGCAGTTGGACCAGGGAGCAGACCTTTGGTCTAGGTCTTCATGCTTCTTACGCGTCCCCTGGCAGCTCCTCCTTGGGCCTAGCTAAATCCAGCCCATTAGGAGCCTTGGCCCAGCGCTGGGGGCTCAATATAAATACCCTTTCATAGCAAAGGGTCAGGTATTCTAACTTACTCTGAAATAACCTTACTTTCTGTACCACTTCTAACTTAAGCATTGGAGCACCTTGCAGGTACACCCCCTCACTCCCCTCACTCTCTGGCTCAATCTACAAATCCTTGGAAGGCCCTCCTGATCAGGTAAGATCAGTGGCGCCGTCTGTGGGAACTAGCTATCCCCATATTCACCAACAGAGGATCAAAAGCTCATCCATTCCTGTCCTTCCAGCATGGCCGGAGAACAACCTAGCGAGCGCAGCCGTCCCCTCGTCGACTACACTATGGATGACGGCCCGCAGCCCCATGAAGCAGACGCTCGAGACGGTCGCCCATCTACCCCGTCTCCAGAGCCTCAAAACAATGGGGATGTCTCTCTCGCCCAAAACCAAGGGGCAGAGACGTTCCATCCCATCCCCGTCCCCGTTGAAGGAGACGCCACCATGATTGCCATGGTGAATGCCCTCAACCAGGCCGGTTCTATGCTCTACCAGCAGCACGAGAGAATCATGGCCCTCGAAGCCGAGCGACAGGAGGTCCGACCCCAGCAGGAGAGGAGGACACAGTAACGTCCAGATCCAGCAAAGAAGCGAGGGCGTCGCTCTCCCGAACCTCACGTTAGCAGGGCACGCGCCCGTCGTGACAATGATCGAGCAGGAACATCACCAAGGCGCGGGCGCAGCCCCGACAACAATGAACTATCTCCATTAAGGAGCGACGAGGAAGACTTGCACTGCCCCTTGTCTCGAGCAATAATGGAAGCCCCGCTTCCCAAAGGCATGGAGAAACCGCCCAATCTAGTTGTGTACGACGGGACTACAGATCCCGACGACCACGTCGACAACGTCAACGCAATGCTCGACTACCGCAATGATATCACCGGTCATCTAAAATGCCGACTGTTTTCAACAACCCTCGGGAAGGGAGCCATGGCTTGGTACAAAAGCTTGGCCCCCGAATCCATCACATCTTGGAGAGTCATGAGGTCCATGTTCACCAGGCACTTCACAGCTTCCCGTCGTCATCCCAAGACTGAGGCAACCCTTGAAACCATAGTACAAAAGAAGAATGAAACACTGCGCTCATACATCGAGCGATTCAACCAGGAGGCTGTCGAGGTGGATACCACCGAACACATGAAGAAGTATCTCCTCGAAAGAGGACTCTTGCCCGGCAGTGAACTTAGCAGGGCCGTCGGGATCGAGCCTCCCCGCACCTTGAACGAACTTCTGCACAAGGCCCAGGCCTACATCAGATATGAGGAAAAACAGGTAGCGCACAACGCCCGCAACGGCCGTAATGCTGGGGATACCGAGCATTCCAAACGCGAGGAGCCAAACATCCCCCGTCGCAACAGGGACAAGCGAAGGGAAGAAAGACCTCGCGAGCTCCAAGAAGGAAGAGGCCCCGCGGGCCGATACAGCGAGTACACCTTACTGACAGCTCCTCGAGAGCGCATCCTCGCGGAATGCATCAACTCTGAATTTAAACAGGGCAGAGTAAGGTTCCCAAAACCATCTGCGCCAAAGCCTCACACCGACAAATCCAAGTATTGCCGGTTCCACAGGAGCCACGGGCACGTAACCGAGGACTGCGTCCATCTGAAAGATGCAATAGAGATTTTAATCCAAGAGGGGCACCTAAAACAGTATACGAGGAAGAACGAAACCCCCAGACATGACGAGGCAGAGAAGAAGAGACCCCGGGAAGAAACACCCCCCGACAACTCTCCTTATCAAGTGGCCCTCTGCGTGTCACGCCTGGAAGATTTCGTCCTCCCCGAGCCATTGCCCGAAGGTAGAATCACTGCACTCAGCCCCTGGGAAGATTTCCCAACCGCACTGGTTATATTAGGTGGAGGAATTAACGGTGAAGCCGCTGCCCTCTTGGTCAAACACAAGTTCGACGAGCTCCTACTAACTGCCCCCGAGCAAAAGGCGACGCTGACAAAATACCGGGGTAAATCCAACCCAATATCCTTCTTTCTGGAGGAACTTCCAGGCGGATCCCCGAATTCGGGCATTCCACTGTTGATCAGGGCAAAGATGGCCCAGTTCGACGTCAGACGCATCCTGGTCGATCAAGGTAGCTCGGTGGATATCATGTATGTCCACCTCTTCAAGACTATGAAATTAGACAAGACCAACCTGGCCCCCTACGTTGGATCCGACCTCCAGGGATTCAACGGAGCAACAACGAGGCCGTGGGGATATGTCGAGCTCCTCGTCACCTTCGGGGAACAGGAAACGGCCAGGGAAATCAAGATCCAATTCCTGGTCGTGGACTGTCCATCCCTTTACAATTGCATCTTTGGACGCCCGACACTGGCCGAACTCACCGCGGTCCCATCCACCGTCCACCTGAAAATGAAATATTACACCAAGTTGGGTCGCGTGGTCACCATCCACGGTGACATCGAAGCTGCCCGACGGTGCTACGACGCCACGGTAAAAGGACAGGCCATGGTCAACACAAAGAGTAGCAGCAACAACAAAAAACTCAGGACCGAGGATCCTCCCCGGGGAGTTAACGCCATCGACCTCGACTGTCGCATTGGGCTAGACGAAACCGAAGAAGGTAAGCCCACCGAGGAACGATCTCTCGAACACCCGGTCCGACCAATACCCGACGGAGAGTTCGAACTCATTCCTCTCGAGGACGATCCCGACAGGACAGTGAAGATAGGCAAGGGACTACCCGAGGGAACAAGGGAGAAGCTCGTGGCATGCCTCAAAGAGAATTCCGACCTCTTCGCCTGGAATGCCGCAGAAATGCCCGGGCTGGATCCTGAGATCGCGTGTCATCAGCTAGCTTTAGACCGGGCAGTCAAGCCCATAGCACAGCGTAGGCGCAAATAGTCCCCAGACGAGCTGTAAAAGACCTCTTAGAGGCAAATTTTATTTTTGAAGCCCAGTACACAACCTGGCTCTCTAATGTAGTCCTCGTTAAGAAAAATAATGGAAAATGGCGTATGTGTGTTGATTATACTGATCTTAATAGGGCTTGCCCGAAAGATGCTTTCCCCCTCCCTAATATAGATATGCTCGTAGACAATTCTGCAGGTTTTAAACTCTTGTCCTTCATGGACGCATATAGTGGATACAACCAAATCCCTATGCCGCCCACAGACAAGAGACACACGACATTCATGACCCCAACGGGCAATTACTATTACAACGTAATGCCGTTCGGGCTCAAGAACGCCGGTGCCACGTACCAACGCATGATGAACAAAGTTTTCAAGGAAGAAATAGGGGACATGCTCGAAGTATACATGGACGACATGATCGTCAAATCACACGAGGAGGTTACCCATGCTCGACACCTAGCCAAAGTTTTCGAGCAGGCGAGGCAGTGCAAAATGAGGTTCAATCCTGAAAAATGCACGTTCGGGGTACGGGCAGGAAAATTCTTGGGGTTCTACCTCACCGAAAGGGGGATCGAAGCCAACCCCGACAAATGCCGGGCATTCTCATAATTTCCGACCCCGAGGACCAAGAAATCAATCCAATCCCTCAACGGAGTGCTCGCCTCACTCTCCCGTTTCATCGCCAAGTCCGCCCAACATGCATTGCCATTCTTCAGACTCCTTCGCAAAGAGGCCAGCTTCGACTGGACCGACGAGTGCGAGCAAGCATTACTCCATTTGAAAAAGGTTCTCTCCGAACCCCTGGTCTTATCACGACCATTGGAAAAGGAAACTCTATACCTATATCTATCCGTGGCGACCGAGTCCGTCAGCGCCGTTCTAATAAGGGAGACCGACGAGGGACAAAAACCCATCTATTTTACGAGCAAAGCACTCCAAGGCCCTGAGCTCCGATATCAGCAAATCGAAAAGATCGCCCTGGCACTCATAAATGCGGCGAGGAGGCTACGTTATTACTTCCTCGCACATACGATAAAAGTAAGGACCGACCAGCCGATCAAACAGCTACTCGGGCGACCAGATATGGCCGGCAGAATGCTTAAGTGGTCACTGGAACTCTCCGAATTCGACATACAATACGAAAATAGAAAGGCCTTGAAAGCCCAAGCACTGGCCGACTTCGTCGCAGAAATGACCCACTGCCCAACACTAGCGGACGGCGCCCACAAGTGGACGATCTTCGTCGACGGCGCCTCCAGCACATCAGGCAGCGGAGCCGGGATCATCCTCGAAAATGAGGATGGGATCCTTATTGAGGTCTCACTAGCACTAGCTTTCCCGACGTCGAACAACCAGGCCGAATACGAGGCTTTTATCGCCGGTCTGAGATTAGCCGAGGACCTAGGAGCAAAAGAAGTGAAAATATCCACAGACTCCCAACTCGTGGCATCACAAGTACGAGGAGAATACCAAACCAAGAACGACAACCTCGTCGAATACTTGTCCCTTGTCAAAGAAAAACTTGAGAAATTCGAGAAGTGGGAAGTTCAACACGTACCTCGCAAGCACAACACACGGGCAGATATCCTCTAAAAACTAGCCAGCACGAGGAAAAAGGGCGGAAACAAATCCGTAATTCAAGAAATCCTTCCTCGACCTAGCATCGACAAACTGCCTCCTCCGTTCGAAGTCAACGCGATCGGGGATGCTCACTGTTGGATGATGCCCATCTACAATTACCTAACAAGAGACGAACTCCCAGTCGACCCAAAGGAGGCGGCCACTACCAAACGACGGGCATGCTCGTACGTACGCCTCGAAGGTAAACTCTACCGTAGAGGGTTCTCCATCCCGTTACTTAAGTGTGTCGAGGAAGAGAAAGTTCTCGACATACTTAGAGAAATACACCTGGGAATTAACGCTCAACACCTCGGCGGGCGATAGCTCGCACGAAAAAGCCTTCGAGCAGGCTATTACTGGCCGACCATGCAAAACGACTCAAAGGAGCACGTAAAAAAATGCGACAAATGCCAACGACACGCCGACATGCACCTCGCACCCCCGAATGACCTAAAATCACTGTCTTCCCCATGGCCCTTCGCATGGTGGGGCATGGACATCCTCGTACCTTTCGTCACCGGATCGTACCAGAATAAATACCTCATCGTCGGGGTAGATTATTTTACAAAATGGATTGAAGCAGAGGCATTGGCTAAGATAACCGCACAGAACATTCTTCGGTTCTTTAAACGCAACATCCTCGCTCGGTTCGGCGTACCCCAGGCCCTCATCACGGACAATGGGACACAATTCACGGACGGAGGATTCCAAGACTTCGTCGCCAGCCTGGGTACCAAACAGCATTTCACGTCTGTCGAACATCCACAGACGAACGGGAAAGCGGAGGCGGCCAACAGAGTAATCTTACGCGGCCTTAAACGCAGGCTCGGCGAGGCGAAGAGGGCGTGGGTCGAGGAACTACATAGCGTCCTATGGGCTTACCGCACGACACTGCACTCAACCACCGGGGAGACCCCATTCCGACTGACTTACGGCACCGAAGCAGTCATCCCAGTGGAAATACGGGAACCAACGAGGAGGATAGAGGAACCCCTAGACGAGGAAATGAACGACGAGACCCTTAGAGCCGAGCTCGACCTAGTCGAAGAGATCCGTTCCGAAGCAGCCCTCAGGGAAATGACCCTCAAACAAAAAATAGCACTTCGCCACGACGCGAAGGTCATAAGAAGAGAGTTCCAGGTCGGCACCCTGGTCCTCAGAAGAAACCAGAAAAACCCAAAAGAGGGCAAACTGGCCGCCAACTAGGAAGGCCCCTACCGCGTCCGCGACAAGACGAGCAACGGGGCCTATTACCTAGAAAACCTACAAGGGGAAGAACTCGCTCGACCATGGAACGCAGAAAAACTTAGACAATATTACAGCTAAATGTCTCACGGGGAGACGTGGGTGGTACGACCACGCTCTTCGTCTCCAAAACCGCCGGGAGGAACCACAAGACCCGGGGACGAACCGGGGCCACACAGCGAACACAACCCTCCCCGACGATTGGGATCTCAATCGAGACTCAACGTCGAAGTACCACGACAGGCAGGGCACCCAGCTCGCGATGGGAAAGCCCAAGCCTCGAGGCCAGAGTCCGAACATCGAACCCGGGCTTCGATCCCAACGGGCACAAAGTCCGACACTTCGTCGGTTCCCTAAATCGAGGAGGCTAACAAGGTCGAGCAGAGTATAAACTCATAAAAAGCAAATATAACGCATACACGAACACAATGAATGACAACAAAAAAGATCCATATATTTAAAAATAATAACATAACGGCCGAGGCCAAGTACGCCCGAAGGCCATATTACATATGCCCGAAGGCCAAAGTACATGAAGGGCACGCAGGCCGCACAACAAGGCACGCAGGCCATAACAAAACAGCAAATCAAAAGAAAAACAATCAAGTCTCCGCCCGGAGCACTCCCTCAACATCCTCCGCCTCCTCCTCGTCATCCCCCAGCTCCTCCTCAGCTTCGAAAGGGCATACGATCTCTCCCTCCCGGACACAGTAATTATGGGCCGACCCCTCCGTCACCAACTCAGGATTCAGAACCCTCAGTTGTTCGACGACATTGTCGAAACCCTCCTTGAAAACAGCCACGAGATCCTGGTTTAGAGAGCGTATGTGCCCCAGCAGCTCGCCACGGGAACCAAGGGCAAGCTCCTCCTCGGTCTCATCAGCCAAAGGACGGACCTTTTCCTCGAGGGATTCAAGCTGAGCCCGCAGTCCAGCATTGTCCTCGATCAGCTTTTGGTGCCCGGCCACCTGCTCCTCCAAGCTCACCTTGGCCGCCTTCAGCTGGTCTCGCTCCCTTTCTGCCTCTTCCAGCTTCCTATTCAGCCCCTCTTGCAGCTGATGCTCCTCCTTGTAGTCCGACAGGTCTTTGGACAGTCTGTCCTTCTCCGACCGAACCTGCACGAGAGCATCCTCCAAGGAGGCAGTAGAGACGGAGGTATCGGTCAAAACCATGGCCGTTTCCATCACCCGGATGACAGCTTCCAGGTCTCTAGCCAGCTCCTTGCGTCGAACACCGGCATCTTGATCTAGGATAGCCTTCGCCTCAGGCGCCGGCACCGCGATCGCATCCTCGACCTTGAAGAACGACCGCTCCACGTAGCAAGGGGGTAGCAAATAGCTGCCTGGTCCACCCGGACTACCCAAGGATGACCTCGAAAGAGTCCCCGCCGGACGTTTCCGCTTATGGAGAGGAGAGGCCGATTGAGGCGGACTATCAGGAATGTTTATCGTCGACGCCCGAGGAGGAGAGGAAGGTGTCGGACCTTCTGTGTTCGAAGTCCCGACCCCAGCATCAGCAGCGGTCACCTGAACACGGGCCACAGTCTTCTTTTTCTTTTTCGGCACCCGGTCAGTCGCACCGACCTGGTTGGCCAGCTTCAGAACCCGATCACGCGTACTGGGCATAACACCTGCGAAACAGAACACACAAACATTAGCGAGCGAAAACATTGACAAAAATAAAAGATCAAGAAAAAATATGCCTACTCAGTAATTCTAAAGCCTTCTCCTCGGTCCTACACTCGAGCAAGGCCTTTGTATTGATATAGCGCGTCTCAGTAATTGGCATTCCGGCCTCGTCGAGATAGGGCACGCCCTGTCGATCCACCCAGACCCCCAGATTGAAACTCTGCACGTAATCAACCAGCTTCTTGTATGCGAGCCTGTCCTCAACGCCGAGCATCGAAAATTTGACCCTATAGTGGGCAGTGGAGAGGTCGAAATGATCGCGCTGCCACCTCAGTGGTATCTTCGACATCAACGTCTCCTCCCCATTTGATGCTCGTTGATAATAGTAAAGAGAATGGAGGGCAGCACGGGTGATCGGCATCACTACGTACCAACGACCTTTGAAATGTCGAGCAGAGTCCACGTACGTCTTGAACAAACGCACATGCTGTTTAAAAGAAACCCAACTGTGGCGTCCACGGAGGCCGGACCGCTGGAGGTGGAAGACGTGGAAGAAAAGGGCTCGAGTGCACCCAATGCCGAGGAAACGGCAGACCAACTCGAATGCCCGCATAAAAGCGAGGGCGTTGGGATGCAGTTGGGACGGCGCCAGCCGAAGCCATTTGAAGATTGACATTTGGAAGGAGTTGAAGGGTAGCCTGATCCCCTCCTCCCGGAAAGCAAACTCATACATCGTGAACTGCTTCCCCGGGAAATGATGGCAGATACGGTCCTCCTCCTTAGGGGCACAGCAATGCCAATTCTCCGGATCTTCCCGGTTCCTATCCTCGACCTCAGCGTAAGCGGGGATGGCTTCATCACAGAAATAAGACTCCTCCTCCAAGGGTTCATCCGCAACCCAGGAGAGATCCACCTGCCCGGAGGATGAGGCATGCTCAGTACCATCCCTGGCACTACCATCCCCGGCAGGTAGACGAGTAATGATCGCATCTTCAGTCGAGGACCCAGAGTCTTCCCTCCTCGATCGTAGACGCCCGGTAGCACCTGAAACGCAGACAGAAAGAGTGAATTCGACATCATATCAAATCCACCCTTCCACCGCAGGTCAAGTGAAAGGGCGTAGCAGCAACGGACACTGACAACGTGTTCGACGCAAAGATACGCACGTTCTTAAGAGACCGGGCAGAAAGTTCATATATACTTATGCAAATATTGCCCGGCATATGTAATTTCTGCCCGGGACAGTCTAACCCTAACCCTATTTTCTACCATCTATAGTCCATCTACAGTCCATTTTGCTATTCCTAAGTCAAATCTAACCACATACTACGAATATAACATGCATTTGTAGACATTTAACACAAACAAAAGGGAAAATGATGGATTACAGAGACAAAATGGTACCTGACATATTGGAAGTTAAGAAAGTGACGGTGGTGCGCGGGCAGGAACGGTGGTTCAGGCAACAAGACGAGCGGAGACGGCGGTTCAGACGGCAGGACGAGCAGACACAGGAGGATTCTTCAGAGCTTCCGGTGAACGTAGGAGCGAAAAAGTGAAAATGAAGTCAGTCAACTTCCTTTTATAGCCCCTGGAGCGTGGGCCAACGCGCTAGGTCATCATTGCCTACTACCTACGCCGCCTTTGCACACAAAACGAAGCGACGCCATCAAGTCTGAGACACGTCTACCCAAAAAAGAAGAAACTGAAACGACGTCGAGCATCTGTCCGTCTCCCCGACTCATCAAGACGCCCTGTCCCCGCATCTATCCCTCGGCCATTACGAGGAAGATGCACACCATCAACCGCTTTCCGTCCCCAACATTACCGTGGAAAGAGAAGCTCGCGAATAAGTATATTGGAATCATCCATGCCATACGTCCGCATCTCTCCCTCGACACAGGGAACCTCGGTTGCAATACAAGTCATCGCTCTAACTCAGAGACTCGACTTGGGGGGCTCCTGTTCTGGACTGGGCCATGACGACATGCATGGCACGGCCCAATGCTTGTCGGATACAGGCCCAATCAGCCGGGCAGATGACTGAGTCGAGCAGAGGCCCCAACCATCCATGACGATGGGACACCTCCTCGACAACTCCACTGTACGTCGGGAAGAGACGTCCTCCACCAGCTGATCCTCACTCATATGTCATCTACCTATACCACGGGCATGTGAGTTACGTCGAGCAGAACCATGTCTGTCAACTCATCTGACACGTCACCCAACTCCCCTGTATTATCTCCTAGGGGATAGGGGCAGTTGGACCAGGGAGCAGACCTTTGGTCTAGGTCTTCACGCTTCTTACGCGTCCCCTGGAAGCTCCTCCTTGGGCCTAGCTAAATCCAACCCATTAGGAGCCTTGGCCCAGCGCTGGGGGCTCAATATAAATACCCTTTCATAGCAAAGGGTCAGGTATTCTAACTTACTCTGAAATAACCTTACTTTCTGTACCTCTTCTGACTTAAGCATTGGATCACCTTGCAGGTACACACCCTCACTCCCCTCACTCTCTGGCTCAATCTACAAATCCTTGGAAGGCCCTCCTGATCAGGTAAGATCAGAGAGAAATCGTGTTTTTGATATGGATGCTTTTAGGGCAAGGTGATGGGTGGGAAATGATCAGTTGTTCATGGTGAGTTGGTCTATGAAGTTTGTTTTGATGTTTGTAGCGTGTGGGACCAGTTTCGAAGGAAAATGCATAAGAGGGAGTTTTGGTGTATGTTGAGTTGTGTGAGGATTCAACCTTGCTTGTTGTATGAAATGGCTTGCTTTTGGTCCATGTATCAAGTCTTGATAGGATAGAGAGTTGTTGGTGGCCTATACTGATTGGTATGGTTCATTTTGCAAAATGTCAAGGTTAGGTGTCCTTTGAGGTATAGGCAAATTCAAGCCAAGGACAAAGGCATGTCTGGTGCAGCTGTGATCAAGTAGAATCATGGAAGTGAGATTGAGGCAAATCAGCAAGTGGATTGAAGTTTATAGGGGGTTTTGCAATTTTCATGAAGTTTGGCCCTTTCTTGATTTCTTCATGCACAAGTCATGAAACTTGGAAATTCTTGGGCCAATTCTGACTTTTAGGTCATGTGTGATGTTTGTGTAATGCTTAGAAGTCAATTAGAGGTCACATTTTTCCTTGGCATGAGTTTTTGCAAGTTTCCCTCTTGGGTGCATAAGTGTAAATTTAGTGATTTTTCCCAACTTTGCAAGATCATAACTTGAGTTCTATGATGAATTAGATCAAGTTCTTGTACTTTTTGAAAGGGGAATGATCCAATCTACAACTTTCATGACCAAGAATTTTTCATTTGAAGCATTTTTTATTGAGAAAGAGGAGGTTGAAAAACTTTCCCAAAATGGCAATTTTGCATTACAAGTCACTTTCCCAAAATGGCAACTTTGCAAATGGCTTGAAATTCTAATGTAGTGAAGCAAAAATGCAATATGAGCTGATATGATTGAATTTATGCACATGAAGAGATCACAAGCCATGGGGAAATGAGTGAGGGAAAATTTGGGGTGTTTAAAGCTGCCCCTATTCAAACATGAGTTAGCTGTGCAGGATGTAAGCGACGGGCTTATCATACAAACGGGATAACTTGTGGTTGAATACCAGAGACAGACCAAAATTTGCACTCACTGAATGAAGAAGAAAAGGGATATAGATTGTAAAAAGAAGTAAAGTATGATTATAAGGTGTGGGTGATGGAGGACGACCATCGAGCATAGGACGACTGCTGGGGATAAAACAATGACGGGGACGGCCGACATGCTGGGGAAATAAAGAGATTATGATGGGGATGGCCATCAAGATAAAGTAACAAAAACTCTCTGGGGATTAAAGGTAAAGGCAATGATGGGGACGACCATCAGGTTCAAATTAAAGGGTGAACGACGATGGGGACGACCATCGGGTTAATGAAATAAATGATGAGGGACGGTCATCTAAGGTGAAGGACGGTCACCTGGTCGGGGACGGCTGCTTTGTTGGGGATAAGGATGAGGGACAGTCATCTAAGGTGAAGGACGATCAACTGGCAAGGTACGGTTGCCGGAAGCACCACGACATAGGACGAATGTCGGGTAGAAAGAGTCGACGATGGGGACGGCCATCTGTCGCTCCCGACAAATGAAACAGGGTCATATGAAGGTACAGACGCGAACGGTCGGCGAAGGGAACAGTGAGAACACACAGCCGTGAACTCACTGGAGATGAATAGAGTCGCCAGCTAGGCATTTTTATCCCGGAGGAAAGGCAATGCTGCATAGACCTAGAAAGATACGGATAAGACGGTTTGCGAACCAGAGAGACTGAGAAAGGGGGTTGGTTACAACCTGGGAAGGTATTAGCACCCAGATTGTCCGTCGTACTCGACGGGATCCACGCTTAAAAGATTTGTGTTTTAAAGGGGTAGTGTCAGTGCAATCTGTGTATAAAATAGCTGGAAAAGAATGTACAGGTGTCAGTGTAAAGAAATGTGATGTGTATAAATGTACAGTGTCAGTGTGAGACCAGGAATGAAATGCTCATGATAATGAGGCTAAGGAATAAAGCTAGAAAGAGGGGGAATATACAGAGACTTTTGTTCGATAACTGTTAAGTTATGCCTACGTATCCTCTCGTGCAATGAGGAAGTCAGAACACCGTAGTTCGACCCAAAGAGACTGAAAGGTGAATTGACTTGTGAACTGCTTGCTTGCCTATGCTCAAGTGTATGATCTGTCTGGCACAAATGCAAACTGTCTTGCATTAGACGGAAGAAGCGAGTTCTCGTTTGTGAATGAGTGTGATGAGAAAAGAATCCCGAAGGAGACGATTATTGTTTGTTTTTGAGTTTTCAGTCTTTTATTTCTTTTTGGATTTTTGTCATAAGAAAATGAGCTTAAGCCTAAACCAATGGATTTAGTAAACTCATCACATCTTCCCTCTGATTAGGGGTAATGAGAATACCTTAAGTGTGAAGTCAGATTCTCACACTTAATCACCTTTGGTGTAGGATTAAGATCATTAACCTACTTGTGATTATTTAGATGTTTTTGGTGTTTTTTTTTGTTTAGTGTTGAGTAATGAGGTTAATCCATAATCAAGGATTAAACAGACTCATTACACCATCCTAAAAGAAGGATAATAGATGAGAATGTTTAAGCTGAGGAAGACTCCTCAACTTAATCCATGATTAGGGATTAAACCCATGACAAAACAAGCCTTTATTAAGTGGATTTTAGTTAATGGTATGATGATGAAGTGAATTTTATGGTTTGTAAGACAACTTGAGGGGGACTTGTCCATTAACACTAGGGTTAGTCCTTCTTAACCACTTAAGGAAGAATTAGAACCCTAATGCAAGGCCCAAGTTACAAGTGTGATGTCTTGATATTTATTAGATGAATTGATTAAGAGATTTAAACACCTTAAGGGTTCAAGACTTAGGATTAAAGTTATACCCTCCATCCTAAGAGAAGGATGCAGGCATAAGCTTAATCACAAAGTCTTAAAGCCTTTAGGGTTTAGTCCCTGATTATGAGATGAGAAGAGAAGACTCAAAGAGAGACACAAAGGTAAAACTATGAGGGGATACTAATCAAAACCCTAATTCATTGTCATGCTTGGTTGATCCTAAGGTTTGTGAGGTTTTCAAGAGAAATCTTCAGAGGAGCCACCAGGAAGCAGATGAACAGGATTAAGAGAAGCAAAGTGACTTGCTTCATTCAAGAAGTCAAGTCACTTGAAGAAAGAAAGTGGGAGAAAGAAGAATGAGCAAGCTCAAACTCAAACACAAATAAGAATGCAGCAATGGATGCAAGAGAGGTGAAAAGAAAAGTTGTGAGAAATGAAGGCAAATTCACTTCCCAAGTTGCTTACCACCTGAAATGTTAGAAAGAAATGCAATGCAATGCAAGGTGAGATGAAATGATATGATGCAAAGCAAGACCAGAAGCATGTTGATGATGATTATGATGTTATGAGGTGCTGCAAACATGAGGCAAGGCAATGGGGATGTTCATACAAGATCATGAATGCAAATGATGCAAGCTAAGGAGCATGAACAAGCATGAAAAGTTATGAAACATACAAGACAAATGACATGGCAAATATGTAATGCAATGATCAAACATGCTTCCTACATGTCTTAAGATGTCAAATGGATCACAAGAATGCACAAAATGCAAAGACAAGTCATGTTATGCAAGGAAATGCAAGAAGGATGCAAGAGAAAGCCCAAATTAGGGTTCATGGATCAAACATCAAACACAAACCAAAAACAGAAGCAAAACCCTAAAGTAAAAATGGAAAATGGCACTCAAAGAAACCCTAGGCCTATAACAAGCCACTGCCCAAAGGGGAGCTCTCAACTCTCAACCAAACTCAAGATATGAATTTTGCAAGTTATTAGGGTTTTTTAGGGTTCTTAACAAAACAAATGCCAAACAATTTGAAAATGCAAGAACAATTCATGGCCTTTTTACCCTAGAAACTACATGCCAAACACAAGACAAAGCAAAAAGAATCAATGTCTCAACCTTCACCAATAGGCAGAAATGAATTTTTGAATCCATGATCAAAATAATGCATAAAAAATGATTTAATTCAATGAAAAATTCTTAAAATGCATCAAGATCAAAAAATAAATTTGGTTTGAAGGTTGGACAATGTTTCTAAATGTCTTAGAACATGTCATGAATTTTTTTGTAATTTTTAAATACCTAAAAGTATTTTTAATTAATTAATTCCCATTAATCAATTAAAAATAATCTTTTAAATATTTAAAAATACTTTTTTAATGATAAAAAATAAAATAAAAATATTTTTGGGTCTTAAAAATTATTAAAACTTTAAGGAAAAAGTTTCATAATTTTTAAGGATTTTTTGCTATTTTAAATTAATTATGCAATTTAAATGAAAGAAAAATGAATAAAATTAAATAAAATAAAAAGTAAACAGAATGGAAGGATGAGATTGATTCTGGGGAAAGGACCATTGACTTGGCGCGCAGATCTAAGGCTCACATTCAAACTTCTAAAACTCAATTAATTAATTTAATTAATCCTGATTATGAATTAATGATGCAATCTAGACCACACACACGCGCGCGGGAAGCCAGATCCAAGGGTCTCAATTCAAACTTTGCCCTAACCCTAAATTAATGACTAATCACTTTCAGGTCACCGGAGACGAGCTCCGGTCGTCTTCTCCGGTGACCTCCTCCCCTGAAAACTTCAAACTTCCTAAAAACGCATCAAAAATGAAAAATAGAAACTGGGAAATGATCCTTACACTCTCACGAATCAAACCCCTCTCTCAAAACAAATTTATATTTCCTAAACAAGCTGAATCGAAGAGAAGAAGTTCTAGGTCACGCAAGCTTCAGAAACAAATTAAATGCTCATTTCAAAACCATTTTCAAAACCAATGGTACCAGGATGATCAGCAAATCATGAAGAACAAGTTTGTAACAAGAAAAATGATTTCTGGAAAAATTATTTTCGAGCTACCTGAGATTTGGAGCTTTCAACTTGAGGACTTTCTGGCCACTTTTCCTTGTGCAAACCACTCCACTTGATCCCCCAAAGATGTTTGAATGCTCAAAATGAGTTTGAGTTGGCTGGATAGTGAGATTCGACAGCTTCTGCTCAAGCTTGCTCAGAAATGGCAATGGTGTTTCTGGAGGTTTCAGGCCATTGTGAATGAAGGTTTGAGGTCCAAATGATGTATGGAGAAGCTTTGCAAGGTTTGTTTGTGTGTTTGCAAGCTGTGGTGAGAGTTTCGAAGAGAAATGCAGACTGAGGGTGTGCAATGGCTATGGGGTGTTCTGGCTATATCAGGCTTGTGTTCTTGGTGCTGGGTGATCTATGAAGTGTGGTGAGATGATTGATGAAGTTGGCTTGAATGTTTAGTGGCTGTGGAGAGGAATTTGAAGCAAGTTGCAAGATGGTGAGTTTTTGTGTATGTGGTGAATGTGTTGGTTTCAGCCTTGCTTTTTCATATCTTTGGCTTGCCAAGGGATATTGTATTATAATCCTATAGGTCAGATGATGTGACCTGGCCTATAGTGATTGGTAAGTTTACTTTTGCTCAAAATCCACTTTATGTGTAAGAGAGGTATGGTGAAGTGCTAGGCAAGGACATGGGCTGGTTCTGGCGCAGCAAAGTGAAGGGAAAGGCTAGGCTTGGTCCAGCATTCAAGGCAGCAAGTTGGTGAAACATGATCATGAGCTTTTGCAAGTTGTGACATTTTGGTTCACATGTGATTCTTTGTCTAACCAAGCATGAAACCATGGGCAATCCTAGTTCAAATCTG
The DNA here is from genome assembly GCA_963966055.1 of Lathyrus aphaca. Lineage (NCBI taxonomy): Eukaryota > Viridiplantae > Streptophyta > Magnoliopsida > Fabales > Fabaceae > Lathyrus > Lathyrus aphaca. The sequence continues at coordinate 290,980,878 of OZ014519.1, read as the reverse complement.
ATTTTTAGGACTTAGAGAATGTTTATGCAATGGTTTGAGATGAACTTGAGGCTGCAAAAGTCATTGATCCATGATTTTGCAAAATTCTCACTTAGGGCATGCCTTGAAAATTAATGATTTTAGCCAACTTTGCATTGCCATAACTTTTGATCCAAGAAGAGTTTGATCATGTTCTTGTGCTTTTTGAAAAGGGAAAGATGAGATCTACAACTTTCATGACCAAAGTTTTTCCATTTGAAGCCTTTTTGGACCAAGAATCAAAGCTTGAAAAATGACCTAAAATGGTGCATTCTTGAAAAGTCAACTATGCCCAAAAAGTCAACATTTGCAAAAACCCTAAATTCTTGATTTCTATGAACTTCAACCTTCTTCCATGATCAAATAAAGATCATATACACTCAAAATGATGAAGATCACCCATTGGTTGGGTCATTGGGGGCCTCAGATGCCCTGATTTTGCACTGACTTGTCTGAAAAGTCAACTCTTGATCAGATGACTTCCCCATGGAATTTCTTCATGAAAATTGATATGCATACCCCCTATACCATATGGAGACCAATGGAAACAAGAATGACCAAAAAAATTGGAGTTATGGTCTCTGAAACCAAAACCCTAATTTTCAGTCAACTGTGCAGCTCAACCTGGCTCTGCATCCACTCAAACCCTAGCTCTTATGATTCCTCTGCATTTTTGACTTTGAGGAGATGGAATATGATATAAGAACACACATGGACCACTTTGAATTGATTGGTAGCCTTTGGAATGCCTCAAGAAGCTTTGGGATTGCTCAGATCACAAACCCTAGGTGCAGATGCCTTGAAAACTATGCAGTGAATCAAAAATGAAATGTGAGATGATATGATTGTGTTTATGCATATGAGATGACCATAAGCCATGGGGTGAATGGGTGAGGGCAAATTTGGGGTGTTTACAGCTGCCCCTATTCAAACATGAGTTAGCTGTGCAGGTTGTAAGCGACGGCTTAACAGGCAAACAAGATAACTTGTGGTTGAATACCAAAGACAGTCCAAAATTTGCACTCACAGAATGAAGAAGAAAAGGGATATAGATTATGACAGAAAAATAAAGTATATCGTAAAGTGTAGGTGACGGAGGACGACCGTCGAACAGAGGACGACTGCTGGGTAAGGAGCAATGACGGGGACGGCCGACATGCTGGGATAAACGTGAAGTAAAGCGATGACGGGGACGGCCGACATGCTGGAAAAGTGCAGGAAAATAAAGCAATGACGGGGACGGCCGACATGCTGGGGATAAGAGGTAAAGCCAAGACGGGGACGGCCGACTAGCTGGGGAAAGAAAAGAAATTATGATGGGGACGGCCATCAAGATAAAGTTATAAAATTTTCTGGGGATTAATGAAACATGACGGGGACGGCCATCAAGCTCATCAAGGTAACCAACGATGGGGACGGCCATCGGGCTAAAAAAGGAAAAGGGACCACGACGGGGACGGCCATCGGGTTAAAGAATGAATGAAATAAACAGATGATGGGGTACGGCCATCAAAGGTGAAGGACGATCACCTAGCAGGGGACGGCTGCTCTGTTGGGTATAAAAGAAATATGATGGGGACGGCCATCAAAGGTGGAGGACGACCACCTGGCAGGGTACGGCTGCCGAAAATATCAACGATGGGGACGGCCATCGGATAGAAAAGGTCAACGATGGGGACGGCCATCGGACGAGCAAGATGGAGGACGACCATCAAGAAGTGGAGGACGACCACTCAGCAGGGGACGGCTGCTCTCAGGGTTTATCATGACACAGGACGAATGCCAGATAACCAAAATCAACAATGGGGACGGCCATTGGATAAAGTGATGAAGGACGATCATCAAAAGGTGGAGGACGACCACCTAGCAGGGGACGGCTGCTAAAAACAACGATGGGGACGGCCATCGGATAGAGCATGATGGAGGACGACCATCAAGAAGTGGAGGACGACCACTTAGCAGGGTACGGCTGCTCTCAAAGGTATCATAACACAGGACGAGTGTTAGATAAAAAAGAAAATTTGTTGGTGATCTACTGGGGAGATAGTAAACACGGACGAGCGTTTACATCCAAGAAACAAAAGGGTATAAGTATTTGGTATTGTGTATAGATTAAAGATGCGGACGAGCATCCTTAAGACTATGATACGGACGAGTATCACGTAGAAACAAACTGACACATGTTCAGAGATGATGATACGGACGAGTATCAACTGGTTAACAAAGAACACGGATGAGTGTTGCATCTGAAAGGACTCTTCTGGGGAATAGTAGACACAGACGAGTATCTATATTCAAGAAGACACAAGTGTTTGACACGGTGTATGGATTAAAGATGCGGACGAGCATCCTTATGACTATGATACGGACGAGTATCATGTAGAAACAAACACTAGACGCAATGTTCTGAGATGATGGTACGGACGAGTACCAACTGGTTAACAAAGAACAAGGACTACTGCCGAATCTGTGGGGTTATGAGTGATGATGTATACAAGATACGGACGAGTATCTGTATAAGCGTACCATGAGTAGTGAGTATTGTATTTGTATAGATGAGTGTTTTAACTGCTGGGGAGAGTGACACGGACGAGTGTCAAAAGAGAAAAGTATAATATTAACAAGTATATGGGTGATGAAGGTGTAAGCGACTGCGCTGGGGATATGACACGGACGGGTGTCAAGAAAGGTGTATATAGGTATATGTGAGTGCAAAGAGGATGTCCTTGGCTTTCTGCTGGTGATTTGACACGGACGGGCGCCATGATGTATCTGTAATACGGGTGATCTTGTTTGTAAAGGGTGTTCGGGCGACTTTACTGGGGAAAGATGACACGGACGGGTGCCAAAAGGTGTATATACCGGTGTTTGTGATTGTGAGGCAGCTGCTTTTGCCGGGGACTCTGGTGGGGATTTCTGTACAGTGATGATGAACGGTTTATTATTCACAGGTGTTCTATTCACAACATGACTTATGATTATGCTATGCATTTGATTTTTTTGCCGTAATGCTCCGTATTAGACGGAATGCTACGCTCTGGGGGATAGTATGATGCAAATGCCATGATTATGCAAAGGGGCACCGATCCGGGATTCGGATCCCGTTGCCGCGAAGATCTCTGGTCGATCTGCTTGAAATGGACATCCCAGCTGGGGATAAGATCGTTGGTAGATCTAATGATGTATCTGTTTGGGGATATAGGTCACTGATTGACATATCCTTATAATACGGGACCCAGCTGGGGTTTGTAGAAGCTTTCTTCACTCTGTTGTGATCTCTTCATGCGTTGCTCTTCTGAATAGAGGCTGGAGATTCTGTGGGGAGATGATTCCCTGATTTCTGCATTCTGCTGAGGAAGAATGGCAACTCGGCTGGGGAATTATGAGAGGCAACCCAGCTGGGGAGAGTGTTAAGCCTGTTAGTTGATTTGGCAACTTTGCTGGGGAAAGCAATGGGGAGCAACTCAGCTGGGGATAGAGCATTTCGGATGCTGAGATTGAGTGTATGCTGATTTGGCAGCTCCGCTGGGGAAATGGGCACCTTCTAGTGCCATGTGGAAGATAGACCGAGTTGATAATGATTTGCCAACTTGCCGAGACGTAACTTGCATGCCCCAAGTTGCGTTCTGGATACCTGCAATCCTGCAAAGATAAGGAAACGTACAAGAGGTCCCGAGGTATCCCTTACTGGATTCCGTCATAGGAGTTAAGTACTTTCGAGAATAATCACATTCCCTGTAAGCATGTGTTTTTATTTTTAGAGAAAGGCATCTGTACTTATGCAATTGTATTTTTAGAGATATCAGACAACTCTTTGCAAAACATAAATGTAAAAACGAGACATGACTGAGAATCTGATTTTATTAATTCATGTGCCCTGAATTGGCAAGATACAGTCAAAGAAACATATCTCCTGGAATGAGGAGATTGTTACAAATTGAGAAATAAAGTGCTGGCGATGCTGACGACGCTTTCGAAGAGCTTCCTCTTCTGCTATGACTCGTATGACAATGACGTTCTTCTCGTCTTGCTTTCTGGAGAGAGTTGATTCTGATTGATGCTTGATCCTTTTGAAGCTTACCAAGTTGTAGATGATACAGACGAATTCAGAGTGCAGTTGTTCGCTTATTCCCTTATTTTGCATGGATCGCCCTTTCGGGTTTTCAATCCATCGGGATACCCATTTTTGCCTGAGCTGTCCAATGCGGCTTTTCAACTCAGCGGGTGTACATTTTTTTGTTTATTTCCCTTATTTTTGCCCGAGTCTTTTATTCTGTTTTTGACTCGCCGGGATGCCCTATTTTTGCCTGGACTTACATTCTGTTTTTATGTCCAGCGGGTCATTTTTTATGCGAAGTATTTTTTAACTGCATCTGAATTCACAGGGGATGGGAAATCTTCACCATCCATGGTGCTGAGCATCAGTGCTCCACCAGAGAAAACTTTCTTTACAACAAATGGTCCTTCATAATTTGGAGTCCATTTGCCCCTGTGGTCTGTATGAGGAGGGAGGATTCTTTTCAGCACAAGATCTCCTACTTGGTACTCTCGGTGCCTGACTTTCTGATCGAAGGCTTTCTTCATTCTCTTCTGATATAACTGTCCATGGCAGATTGCAGCCAATCTCTTCTCTTCGATCAGACTCAGTTGTTCGTATCGGGACCGTACCCATTCTGCTTCGTTTAGTTTAACATCCATCAATACCCGTAAGGAGGGTAATTCAACTTCAACAGGTAGGACTGCTTCCATACCATATACAAGCTGATACGGTGTTGCCCCAGTGGATGTTCTGATTGATGTGCGGTACCCATGCAAGGCAAATGGTAGCATTTCATGCCAGTCCTTGTATGTGACTACCATCTTCTGCACAATCTTCTTGATATTCTTATTTGCTGCCTCAACAGCGCCGTTCATCTTTGGCCTGTAAGGAGAAGAATTGTGATGTTGGATCTTGAAGTCCCGGCACAGTTCTGCCATCATCTTGTTGTTTAAATTGGAACCATTATCAGTAATGATTCGCTCGGGCACTCCATACCGACAGATGATATCTCTCTTCAGAAATCGGGCTACCACTTGTCTTGTAACATTGGCATAGGAAGCTGCTTCGACCCACTTGGTGAAATAATCAATGGCAACCAGGATGAATCTGTGGCCGTTTGAAGCAGTTGGCTCGATCTTGCCAATCATATCAATACCCCACATAGCAAAGGGCCATGGTGAAGACATGATGTTCAAAGGATTGGGAGGCACATGCACCTTATCTGCATAGATCTGGCATTTGTGGCATTTCCTGGCGTAAGCACAACAATCTGCATCCATTGTGATCCAGTAATAGCCTGATCTTAACAACTTTTTAGCCATGGCATGCCCTCCTGCATGGGTACCAAAAGAGCCTTCGTGCACTTCATGCATCAACAAATCTGCTTCCGCCTTGTCAACACATCTGAGGAGTACCATGTCAAAGTTCCTTTTGTATAAAGACCCATCAGTGTTCAGAAAGAAACTACCAGCAAGCCTTCTCAAAGTCTTCTTATCTTTGGAAGATGCCCCAGGTGGGTATGTCTGATCCTCCAAGAAGCACTTAATGTCATGAAACCAAGGCTTATCATCCTTGACAACATCTGCTGCAAATACATATGCTGGTCTATCAAGTCTAGACACTGAAATCTGAGGTACAAAGTTAGCGGCTTGAACTTTGATCATGGATGAAATGGTAGCAAGAGCATCTGCAAACTGATTCTCGTCTCGAGGGATATACTCAAGCTTGACTGTTGTAAAGAAAGTCAGTAACCTCCTTGTATAGTCCCTGTAAGGTATCAGATGATCTTGGTGGGTGTACCATTTCCCGTTGGTTTGATTGACTACCAAAGCTGAATCTCCGAATACGGTCAATGTCTTGATCCTGAGGTCAATGGCTTCCTCCAGACCCATAATGCAAGCTTCGTATTCAGCTTCGTTGTTAGTGCAGTTGAAAGTGAGTTTTGCCGAGAAAGGCATGTGGACTCCTTTAGGTGTAATGAGTACTGCACCAACACCACGGCCATTCATGTTAACAGCCCCATCAAACATCATGGTCCATTCTTCCTCCGGGTCAGGCCCTTCAGTGTGAACAGGCTCTTCATGATCTTTTGCTTTAATGAACATGATGTCTTCATCAGGGAAGTCAAACCTCATAGGCTGGTAGTCATCAATGGGTTGCTCAGCAAGATATTCAGATAGTACACTGCCCTTGATGGCTTTCTGAGATGTGTACTGTATGTCGTATTCCGTGAGAATCATCTGCCATCTTGCAACCCGTCCGGTAAGAGCTGGCTTCTCGAAAATGTACTTAACTGGATCCATTTTTGAGATTAACAAGGTAGTGTGGGTCAACATATACTGTCTCAGTCGGCGAGCAGCCCACGCTAAAGCACAGCAAGTTTTCTCGAGCAGTGAATAACGCTGTTCACAGTCGGTAAACTTTTTGCTTAGGTAGTATATTGCATACTCTTTTCGACCAGACTCGTCATGCTGGCCCAGCACACACCCCATTGACTCTTCTAATACTGTCAAGTACATGATCAGAGGTCTTCCTTCGACTGGCGGCATGAGGATTGGAGGTTCTTGTAGATATTCCTTGATCTTGTCAAAAGCCTTCTGGCAGTCTTCGTTCCACCTGACCGTTTGTTCTTTTCTTAACAGCTTGAACAAGGGTTCACAGGTTGCTGTAAGGTGAGATATGAACCGTGAAATGTAGTTCAATCGACCTAAGAACCCTCGAACTTCTTTCTCTGTTTTAGGTGCAGGCATTTCTTGAATAGCCCTGACTTTATCAGGGTCAACCTCAATCCCTTTCTCGCTTACAATAAAGCCCAGCAGCTTACCGGATCGCACCCCGAATGTGCATTTGTTGGGGTTCAGCTTTAGTTGGTACTTCCTCAGGCGCTTGAACAACTTCAGCAGATTTACCAGGTGATCTTCCTCTGTAAGGGACTTGGCGATCATATCATCCACATAACATTCTATTTCTTTGTGGATCATATCGTGGAATAATGTCACCATAGCCCGTTGGTATGTTGCACCAGCATTCTTCAGTCCGAATGGCATCACTTTGTAACAGAACGTGCCCCAAGGTGTAATGAATGTTGTCTTCTCCATGTCTTCAGGTGACATCTTGATCTGATTATATCCTGAGAATCCATCCATGAAGGAGAATACCGAGAACTGAGCCGTGTTATCCACCAATACATCAATGTGAGGTAATGGGAAGTCATCTTTCGGGCTGGCTCTGTTCAGATCCCGGTAGTCAACACACATTCTTACTTTGCCATCCTTCTTTGGCACAGGTACTATGTTAGCAACCCACGGCGGATAGCTAGTCACAGCAAGGAACCCGGCGTCCCATTGCTTTTGTACCTCTTCCTTGATTTTCATAGCCATGTCCGGGCGAGTTCGGCGCAGCTTCTGTTTGACTGGTGGGCATTCTTCCCTCAAAGGCAGCTTGTGCACAACAATGTCGGTATCCAACCCTGGCATATCTTGATACGACCAAGCAAACACATCAACATACTCTTGAAGCAGATCTATCAGTTGTCTCTTCACTGAGTCTTGCAGGCAGGCCCCGATTTTGACTTCTTTCACGTCTTCATCTGTACCAAGATTAATCACTTCAATCTCCTCCTGGTGAGGAGTAATAACCTTTTCCTCTTGTCTCAACAACCTGGCTAGCTCTTCAGGAAGCTCATATTCTTCATCAACCCCTTCATCAGCTTGATTGATTGGATTGTCAAAGTCATACGATGTCATAGCCGTGCTGTTGTCGGTGCTGTCAGGAAGGCACTCTCTGCAAGGGTTAAGTTGGTTCATTTTAGTGATTGATTTTAATCTTGCTTTAGAAAAAAGTGAAATGAAGTTATCATTTTGAAAACACCGCCATTTATTTTTGTACAAAAAGAAAAATGGAAAAACAGTGAGCATAAAAGAAAAAGACTCGTTTGCAAAAAGATGTCTGATATTTCATTAATTTAATCTTGTTTGCACAAAAGTACAGATGGCCCTGGTTACAAAATGAGTCTTGTCATCTTGGGCAAGATGCAAGACTTGGATGCATGCTATAAAAATACAGGAAATAATAATTACTCTGCATGAGTAACTCTTATAATTTCCTGGGAAGACCAGTTCGAGACACTGCTCCCCGGGATCTTCGGACGAATCCAATTCTCCAGATTGCGCTCCTCTTCCAGCTCGTCTTCCAAACAGTTGATAGCATCGGGGGTAAGCATTCCCCCACTGACAAAACCTGGCTCTGCAGCAGCCTTTGCTTGATGTTGAGTTGGTCTGTAACCCAACCCAAATTTGTCCTTCTTCTCCTCCACAGCTAAGACCTTGCCCCAGCCTAGGGCAGTTCCTTCTTCAACAACCTTCCGGGCTTGTTGGTAAGATGACATGGAGATACCTGACACAGCAGATGCTTCATTGACGTTCAAGGCCTCAAAACCTTGGCTCATTGTCTCATGGATCTCTCCATCCATCTCAATGTATTTATAGGTTGCCAGGTGGCTGACAAAAATGTCCTCCTCTCCACAGATTGTGACAACTTGGCCTTCCCACTCAAATTTTAACTTTTGGTGAAGGGTAGACGTTATTGCGCCGGCGGCGTGAATCCAGGGTCTACCCAACAAACAGCTGTAGGCGGGCTGAATGTCCATCACATAAAAGATAGTTTTAAAGGTCTGTGGGCCAATTGTCACAGGCAGCTCAATTTCTCCCAGAACCGATCTCTTCGAACCATCAAAGGCTCTTACTACCAGGTTGCTGGGTCTCAATGCCAATCCATCATATTCAAGCTTCACCAGAGCCTTCTTTGGTAAGACATTCAGGGAAGAATCTGTGTCCACCAGCACATGAGAAAGGACAGCTCCTTTGCATTCCATGGTTATGTGCAAGGCTTTGTTGTGGTTGCGGCCATCCGCTGTCAAGTCAGAATTGGTAAACCCTAGCCCATTGCTAGCAATAACATTTCCAACCACGGTTTCCAATTGGTTGACAGTAATCTCCTCAGGTACGTAAGCTGCGTGCAGGACCTTAAGTAGTGCATTCCGATGGGCTTCGGAGCACATAAGCAGTGAGAGGATGGAGATTTTGGATGGCGTCTGGTGAAGCTGATCCACAACTTTATAATCACTCTTTTTGATGATCCGCATAAACTCATCAACTTCCTGATCAAATGGAGTCTTCAGGGCTTCTTTGGCAGCTGGATCTTCCTGCACCGGGCCTTTTCCTTTTGCCTTGGCAGCAGCTTCTGCTTCGGCTGTAGGTCTTTGAACTTGTGAAGCAAAGAGACGTCCGCTTCGAGTGAAGCCTCCGCCTCCCCCCACATTATCTACTTGTGGTGCAGGTGCTGATGTTTCAAGAGTGATTCTTTTCCCTTCACAGTACACGTCAGAGCCATAGTGCCAAGGGATGGCCCTATTGCTTTCATATGGTACTGGTCCAGGCACCGTGACAGTGACTGGACTGATTGCTGCTGCTGAAGGGACTGTAATTGTTTGTGGATCATAAAATATTGTAACTGGTGCTCTGGTGGGAGCAGCACCTTCTGAATGGTAGGCGGAATTATTCTCAGGATCGTAGAATATGGTAACAGTAGAGACATCTTCATGATTAATTGCTGGTGTTGTAGGAGGTTCTGTTGGAAGGACTGTTGTTGTTGATGGAGAGTCGAAATGGAATGAAGCTGAAGTTGTAGCAGGAGAAACTGTTGAAAGCTGATCATTTGGGAGGACAGGTGAAGTACTTGTTGATGGTGCTGATGAGTTGTCGGGAACAATAGTTGCTGCATTTGTAGGAGGATCTGAAACCGTTGCTGATGAAGTTGCTTGATTTGCCGGAAATGATGTAGTGATCTGGAGCAGGCCACTCTGAATAAGGTTGTTGATGCCATTCCTCAGGTCTTCACACCCATTCCATGAAATATTGCAATAGGGACACCCCAGTTCACACCCCGGAAATATCTGGTTTTCTCGGAGTTGAGCCTTGATTTCCACCAATGGTGTCCTGATCTGATCCACACTAGTTATTAAATAAGACGGTTGGTCTTCTTCAATAGCATTAATTCGAGGACCACCATGGTTTGGCATAGGGTTTTTATTGACATTGGGCGGAGGTGCAAAATTCAGAGCCTTGGAATCTACCAAGTCTTGTACCTTCATATGCAGAGCCCTGCATTTTTCTGTACTGTGACCAGGTGCGTTGGAATGAAAAGCACACCTAGCATTGGAGTCATAGTTTCTTGGTAGACTGTTGGGATCCGGAGGTGCCAACGTTCTTAGCTCAACTAGGTTGAGTTTCAGAAGTTGTGGCAGCAAGGCAGCATACGGCATTGGGATCGGGTCGATCACTCTGTTAGCTTGGGATGGCCTTTGTTGGAACGGCCTCTGTTGATTGTTGTTGTTGGTGTTGTTGCTGTTGAAGTTTCTTGGAGGATACTGATTCTGATGATACTGAGGTTGTTGTTGGAAATTGTGTTGAGGAGGTTGATAGACTGGCTGTGGATAAGCTGGAGCAGGGATGGTGACTGCTGCTATTGATCTCTGAGCATATTGGGGCCTACCCCTGCTGGTGTGAATGGCATTGGTTTCGCCAGCTCTTCTCGGGCCTGCGAAAGGCTTCCTTGTACCACTGGACGAACTAGCACCATTATCGGAAATTTTGCCCATTTTCAACAGGCTTTCAATTCTCTCCCCAGCTATGACAACATCTGCGAAGCTAGTTGAAGAGAAAGCGGCCAGCCTGTCAATATAGGTCCCCTGAAGGGTATTCATGAACATATCTGCCATTTCCCGTTCAGACATAGGGGGTTGAACAGCGGCAGCCAATTGCCTCCATCTTTGGGCATATTCTCGGAAACTCTCCCTTGAAGACTGTGACATTCCCATCAAGAGGGTCCTGTTGGGTGCCATGTCTAGGTTGTATTGATACTGTCGGATAAAGGCCTCCGCCAGGTCCTTCCAGCATCTTACAGTTGCCCTTGTCAGATGGGAATACCATTCCCTAGAAGCTCCAGTCAAACTATCTTCGAAGTAGAACATCCACAATTTCTCATCCATTGTATAGGCCTTCAGCCTTCCCAGAAATTATTGCAAATGAGTTCGGGGGCATGAAGTCCCATTATACTTTTCGAAACAAGGGGGCTTGAACTTATGGGGGATCCTGACCCCTTCTACCAAACCCATGTCCATGACGTCGAAACCCAAAGAATTTTGAGATTCTAAGGACCTCAACTTCTCAGCTATTTCTTCCAACCGTCTATCATAAGTTTCCTCTCCGGCACCCATTACTGTATACTGGTCCTCCTGGGGATCCTCTTGAAGTACTCTGGCTGCAGTGGCTGTCCCTTGAATGTTGACTGGGATGTTGGCCTCTGGATGGAGGTGGGGTCCAAAAACTGGGGGATTGACATGAGGTTGGACCCTCTCGTTGTTACTTGTGCCTGCAGTTCCTACATGGGGCTCCTCTTGATTCCTCCCTTCTACCAAAGTTCTGAGCCTCTCCTGGCTTTGAGCTAAATTGTTCATCACTTCCATGAACTGTGTTATCTGAGTTCTCATCTCCAACCTTTCGTTGGCCATCTGGTTTCTGACCTCCGTAAGGTCCTGCTGCATCTGATCCATCTGAATTCCCGGAAGGTTGTTTCTAGTTGGGTACCTGTGTGGCCTGTTGAGGGGGAAAACCCGGCGGCGAGCAATAATTCCTGAACATCACAACAGAGGTTAGCAACAACAAAACAAAAACCTACAAAACAAACAAAAGGGTTAGCATGCAATGCAGTTATGCTTATTTGTTCTCAAGGTATCCGGTTTGGCCTTCAGTTTTGACCCTTCCAGACCCTTGAAGATGATGCTGTTGAAGTTGCTTTTGATGTGAACCCAGATAGAAACCAACACAGATATATTACAAAAGTGAAATAATACAATTTGTTCATTTTACAACACAAACCCTCAAAGGGGCCAAAATACATCACAAAAAGCAAAAGTACATGGAAAAGGAACAACAACAAGCAAATGATCAAACTCCAAGGCCAAACTCATCCTCACGAACTTCCTTGAGAAGTGCTTCGGTCACAGGATCAGCCGGATGCTCCGTAAGACTTCTGATGAGAAGGTTTCTTGTTGCAACAGCTGCAGTCAACTTCTTGTTTTGACTTTGGTCTTTAGACCTCTTCACTCCTGCTTTGATTTTCAGCTCTGATATCTCCTCCTGGGCTGCTGCCAGGGCTTTTTCCATCTGCTCCATCTTGTCTTGAGCTCTCTTGTCTTCTAGAGTACGGGCCTCAGTGATCCGGACCCACCTGGCCTGACTCTCTTTCAAATACAAGTCTGTCCTTGCTCTCTGGAACTGGGCTTCTTTACAAGCATTCTTCAGAATCTGTTCACCAGCCTTAGACTTGTTGATATAATCTCCAGACTTCTCAATTTTGGTCAAGTGTTCCACTCTTAACTTCTCCAATCTTTCAATCTCCCTCACACCTTCACTCCTCTCCCGGAGGGTCTTCTGCAGGGCTTGAGTTAACTTCTCATTCCTTTCCTTCAAGCTTTCAAACTCTTCCAAACTGATGGTGGCAGGGGGTGGTGCTGAGGATGACTCAGGCATGTCTTCTATGGTGAAGGGCATTCCAGAGAATTGGGCCCTGGCATGGGACCACTCATAATATTGGACTGATGCCACATTATTGCACTTCCCCAGAATGGTGATTCCCTTGGTTTGAACATTTTCCCAGGCCCAGGCAGCCTGTCTAACAACAGCCAAACTAATCTTGTTCTCACAGTAGAGGGTCTCAACCAAGTCTTGTTCCCTGGGAGTATGGACCAGTGCATAGCCTAATTGCCTCCTGAACAACAGAGGGTTGTAGTTGATACTTCCCTTAACTCCTATCAAAGGCACATTGGGAAAGTGCCCACAGCTGGTGATTATATCTCTGCCCTTGGTGCTTTGAGTACACCATCTGATGTCTGCTGAAGTGAGAGTAGTGAGCCTCTTAGCCCAGTTGCTTTGCTGATGAGGATTTAGAAATGCATCTGTCCTGGGTAGATGCCTGAGAAGCCAAGCATGGAATAATGGAGCACAAATCCTCACTAATCTTCCCCTCTGCTTCTCATTTCTCTGATGGACCGAGTAATAGAGATCACCCAGTAGAGTTGGCACTGGGTTCTTCAAAATGAACAAATGGATTGCATTTTTGCTAATGAATCGAGGCTCATCTGCAAATAATACAATTCCATACACACTTAAGGCCAACAGAGCACAAACAGCTTTCCACTCCCCTAGAGAGGCTTTCAAACTAGCTTGAGAAATCAGGAAGTCCAGATGAAACCCAGGGATCCCAGCTTTAGAGGTCATGTGCTGTTCAATCAAAACAGGCTCCAGATACAAAGCTTTTGCTACCTCTCCATTGCTTGGAAAGACCATTTCAGGGTTGAAAGGGATTTCCCTCTTGATAGGCAAACCAATCAAAGATGAGTATTCTTCTAATAGAGGCCCCAACTGAAAGTCTTGAAAGGTGAAACATCTCAATGGGGGATCATAGAACTGAATGCAAGTGTGGATGAGGCTCCTCTGTGAAGGGTCCAGATCCATAACCATGTCCAGTATATCTCCATAACTCTCCCTGAACAAAGGAATGTGATCTGGAGTGATCAGGGTTTGGATCCTCCTGATGTCTGATAAGTCTGGTTGGAAGAAATGATAGGTGATGTTGCTTTTCTTTGGAGCCATGATGCTGGAGACTGAGTAGAGTGCTGATGAAGATGCTGAGGAGTGGGCCACTGGCTGGCTAGTGCTAGTGACTGAAGTATATGGCTGACAAACTGATGCAGGTGCTGGTGGAGATAGGTCAAAACTGCAGATGGGGTCAAAACCAAAACCAGATGGAGGTGGATACCCTGAAACACAAATAAGCAAATGTTAATATGATGCAATGAGTATGTATGCAAATGATATGCAGGGGTTTGTGACTGAGCTGGATCTGATTAACTGCCTTGGTAAAGATCCATGTGTGTTCAAGAATTCCAGATGGAGGTCTATAAATCCAGTAACCAGGGTGGGGGACTCACATAAAGAGCCACATGTCCAGGGTTTTAGAATCACAAGAACTATCCAACATGGAGTACTCTTAACAAAGTCAAAGTAACAGGGTATTCTGAGGTCAAGGTACCTGCAAACCTGTAAACAGCCCAACCCCCTCACAGGTGATGATCTAGAACAAGGATCCTCAGACTTGGATCAGTTATGAGAAGTGTAAACACTTCTAACCCGGAGGTACAGTGTTTACAATAACCATAACAATTCCTCCTCTAATTCACCTCAGTTTCTGAAGGTCAATACTAAAAGGTCATCCAGACTTAGCAGGCTTCCCAGATAGCCCTAGCATTGCAGGAAATCTGCAACACAGAGTTCTCAAGAAGAAACCCATATCTGAACCGTGTTTCATATTCCCGCACCAGACCGAAATGGAATGGGAAAGAATATGATTCACTCTAGCCTAGGTGTCACTCAGGTCCCAGGTATAGGACCTTAACTCTCAATGAAACACCCACCCACCAAAGAAAAAACAGATCCAGCCAGCAACAATGACAGTATGATATAAATAAATGCAATAAAGAAAGCAGTAAAGCAAACTGTACATAAAGCAATAAACAAAAATAAATACAAGCACAAACGAGCACATAACACCCCAGTAAACACAAATCAAACAAGCGCTAGGAGGAACCCACAAAAAGAACCAGAAGCCCTGGTTGCAATATAAGGGTCCCCAGCAGAGTCGCCAAGCTGTCGCTCCCGCCAAATGAAACAGGGTCATATGAAGGTACAGACGCGAACGGTCGGCGAAGGGAACAGTGAGAACACACAGCCGTGAACTCACTGGAGATGAATAGAGTCGCCAGCTAGGCATTTTTATCCCGGAGGAAAGGCAATGCTGCATAGACCTAGAAAGATACGGATAAGACGGTTTGCGAACCAGAGAGACTGAGAAAGGGGGTTGGTTACAACCTGGGAAGGTATTAGCACCCAGATTGTCCGTCGTACTCGACGGGATCCACGCTTAAAAGATTTGTGTTTTAAAGGGGTAGTGTCAGTGCAATCTGTGTATAAAATAGCTGGAAAAGAATGTACAGGTGTCAGTGTAAAGAAATGTGATGTGTATAAATGTACAGTGTCAGTGTGAGACCAGGAATGAAATGCTCATGATAATGAGGCTAAGGAATAAAGTTAGAAAGAGGGGGAATATACAGAGACTTTTGTTCGATAACTGTTAAGTTATGCCTACGTATCCTCTCGTGCAATGAGGAAGTCAGAACACCGTAGTTCGACCCAAAGAGACTGAAAGGTGAATTGACTTGTGAACTGCTTGCTTGCCTATGCTCAAGTGTATGATCTGTCTGGCACAGATGCAAACTGTCTTGCATTAGACGGAAGAAGCGAGTTCTCGTTTGTGAATGAGTGTGATGAGAAAAGAATCCCGAAGGAGACGATTATTGTTTGTTTTTGAGTTTTCAGTCTTTTATTTCTTTTTGGATTTTTGTCATAAGAAAATGAGCTTAAGCCTAAACCAATGGATTTAGTAAACTCATCACATCTTCCCTCTGATTAGGGGTAATGAGAATACCTTAAGTGTGAAGTCAGATTCTCACACTTAATCACCTTTGGTGTAGGATTAAGATCATTAACCTACTTGTGATTATTTAGATGTTTTTGGTGTTTTTTTTTGTTTAGTGTTGAGTAATGAGGTTAAGCCATAATCAAGGATTAAACAGACTCATTACACCATCCTAAAAGAAGGATAATAGATGAGAATGTTTAAGCTGAGGAAGACTCCTCAACTTAATCCATGATTAGGGATTAAACCCATGACAAAACAAGCCTTTATTAAGTGGATTTTAGTTAATGGTATGATGATGAAGTGAATTTTATGGTTTGTAAGACAACTTGAGGGGGACTTGTCCATTAACACTAGGGTTAGTCCTTCTTAACCACTTAAGGAAGAATTAGAACCCTAATGCAAGGCCCAAGTTACAAGTGTGATGTCTTGATATTTATTAGATGAATTGATTAAGAGATTTAAACACCTTAAGGGTTCAAGACTTAGGATTAAAGTTATACCCTCCATCCTAAGAGAAGGATGCAGGCATAAGCTTAATCACAAAGTCTTAAAGCCTTTAGGGTTTAGTCCCTGATTATGAGATGAGAAGAGAAGACTCAAAGAGAGACACAAAGGTAAAACTATGAGGGGATACTAATCAAAACCCTAATTCATTGTCATGCTTGGTTGATCCTAAGGTTTGTGAGGTTTTCAAGAGAAATCTTCAGAGGAGCCACCAGGAAGCAGATGAACAGGATTAAGAGAAGCAAAGTGACTTGCTTCATTCAAGAAGTCAAGTCACTTGAAGAAAGAAAGTGGGAGAAAGAAGAATGAGCAAGCTCAAACTCAAACACAAATAAGAATGCAGCAATGGATGCAAGAGAGGTGAAAAGAAAAGTTGTGAGAAATGAAGGCAAATTCACTTCCCAAGTTGCTTACCACCTGAAATGTTAGAAAGAAATGCAATGCAATGCAAGGTGAGATGAAATGATATGATGCAAAGCAAGACCAGAAGCATGTTGATGATGATTATGATGTTATGAGGTGCTGCAAACATGAGGCAAGGCAATGGGGATGTTCATACAAGATCATGAATGCAAATGATGCAAGCTAAGGAGCATGAACAAGCATGAAAAGTTATGAAACATACAAGACAAATGACATGGCAAATATGTAATGCAATGATCAAACATGCTTCCTACATGTCTTAAGATGTCAAATGGATCACAAGAATGCACAAAATGCAAAGACAAGTCATGTTATGCAAGGAAATGCAAGAAGGATGCAAGAGAAAGCCCAAATTAGGGTTCATGGATCAAACATCAAACACAAACCAAAAACAGAAGCAAAACCCTAAAGTAAAAATGGAAAATGGCACTCAAAGAAACCCTAGGCCTATAACAAGCCACTGCCCAAAGGGGAGCTCTCAACTCTCAACCAAACTCAAGATATGAATTTTGCAAGTTATTAGGGTTTTTTAGGGTTCTTAACAAAACAAATGCCAAACAATTTGAAAATGCAAGAACAATTCATGGCCTTTTTACCCTAGAAACTACATGCCAAACACAAGACAAAGCAAAAAGAATCAATGTCTCAACCTTCACCAATAAGCAGAAATGAATTTTTGAATCCATGATCAAAATAATGCATAAAAAATGATTTAATTCAATGAAAAATTCTTAAAATGCATCAAGATCAAAAAAGAAATTTGGTTTGAAGGTTGGACAATGTTTCTAAATGTCTTAGAACATGTCATGAATTTTTTTGTAATTTTTAAATACCTAAAAGTATTTTTAATTAATTAATTCCCATTAATCAATTAAAAATAATCTTTTAAATATTTAAAAATACTTTTTTAATGATAAAAAATAAAATAAAAATATTTTTGGGTCTTAAAAATTATTAAAACTTTAAGGAAAAAGTTTCATAATTTTTAAGGATTTTTTGCTATTTTAAATTAATTATGCAATTTAAATGAAAGAAAAATGAATAAAATTAAATAAAATAAAAAGTAAACAGAATGGAAGGATGAGATTGATTCTGGGGAAAGGACCATTGACTTGGCGCGCAGATCTAAGGCTCACATTCAAACTTCTAAAACTCAATTAATTAATTTAATTAATCCTGATTATGAATTAATGATGCAATCTAGACCACACACACGCGCGCGGGAAGCCAGATCCAAGGGTCTCAATTCAAACTTTGCCCTAACCCTAAATTAATGACTAATCACTTTCAGGTCACCGGAGACGAGCTCCGGTCGTCTTCTCCGGTGACCTCCTCCCCTGAAAACTTCAAACTTCCTAAAAACGCATCAAAAATGAAAAATAGAAACTGGGAAATGATCCTTACACTCTCACGAATCAAACCCCTCTCTCAAAACAAATTTATATTTCCTAAACAAGCTGAATCGAAGAGAAGAAGTTCTAGGTCACGCAAGCTTCAGAAACAAATTAAATGCTCATTTCAAAACCATTTTCAAAACCAATGGTACCAGGATGATCAGCAAATCATGAAGAACAAGTTTGTAACAAGAAAAATGATTTCTGGAAAAATTATTTTCGAGCTACCTGAGATTTGGAGCTTTCAACTTGAGGACTTTCTGGCCACTTTTCCTTGTGCAAACCACTCCACTTGATCCCCCAAAGATGTTTGAATGCTCAAAATGAGTTTGAGTTGGCTGGATAGTGAGATTCGACAGCTTATGCTCAAGCTTGCTCAGAAATGGCAATGGTGTTTCTGGAGGTTTCAGGCCATTGTGAATGAAGGTTTGAGGTCCAAATGATGTATGGAGAAGCTTTGCAAGGTTTGTTTGTGTGTTTACAAGCTGTGGTGAGAGTTTCGAAGAGAAATGCAGACTGAGGGTGTGCAATGGCTATGGGGTGTTCTGGCTATATCAGGCTTGTGTTCTTGGTGCTGGGTGATCTATGAAGTGTGGTGAGATGATTGATGAAGTTGGCTTGAATGTTTAGTGGCTGTGGAGAGGAATTCGAAGCAAGTTGCAAGATGGTGAGTTTTTGTGTATGTGGTGAATGTGTTGGTTTCAGCCTTGCTTTTTCATATCTTTGGCTTGCCAAGGGATATTGTATTATAATCCTATAGGTCAGATGATGTGACCTGGCCTATAGTGATTGGTAAGTTTACTTTTGCTCAAAATCCACTTTATGTGTAAGAGAGGTATGGTGAAGTGCTAGGCAAGGACATGGGCTGGTTCTGGCGCAGCAAAGTGAAGGGAAAGGCTAGGCTTGGTCCAGCATTCAAGGCAGCAAGTTGGTGAAACATGATCATGAGCTTTTGCAAGTTGTGACATTTTGGTTCACATGTGATTCTTTGTCTAACCAAGCATGAAACCATGGGCAATCCTAGTTCAAATCTGATTTTTAGGACTTAGAGAATGTTTATGCAATGGTTTGAGATGAACTTGAGGCTGCAAAAGTCATTGATCCATGATTTTGCAAAATTCTCACTTAGGGCATGCCTTGAAAATTAATGATTTTAGCCAACTTTGCATTGCCATAACTTTTGATCCAAGAAGAGTTTGATCATGTTCTTGTACTTTTTGAAAAGGGAAAGATGAGATCTACAACTTTCATGACCAAAGTTTTTCCATTTGAAGCCTTTTTGGACCAAGAATCAAAGCTTGAAAAATGACCTAAAATGGTGCATTCTTGAAAAGTCAACTATGCCCAAAAAGTCAACATTTGCAAAAACCCTAAATTCTTGATTTCTATGAACTTCAACCTTCTTCCATGATCAAATAAAGATCATATACACTCAAAATGATGAAGATCACCCATTGGTTGGGTCATTGGGGGCCTCAGATGCCCTGATTTTGCACTGACTTGTCTGAAAAGTCAACTCTTGATCAGATGACTTCCCCATGGAATTTCTTCATGAAAATTGATATGCATACCCCCTATACCATATGGAGACCAATGGAAACAAGAATGACCAAAAAAATTGGAGTTATGGTCTCTGAAACCAAAACCCTAATTTTCAGTCAACTGTGCAGCTCAACCTGGCTCTGCATCCACTCAAACCCTAGCTCTTATGATTCCTCTGCATTTTTGACTTTGAGGAGATGGAATATGATATAAGAACACACATGGACCACTTTGAATTGATTGGTAGCCTTTGGAATGCCTCAAGAAGCTTTGGGATTGCTCAGATCACAAACCCTAGGTGCAGATGCCTTGAAAACTATGCAGTGAATCAAAAATGAAATGTGAGATGATATGATTGTGTTTATGCATATGAGATGACCATAAGCCATGGGGTGAATGGGTGAGGGCAAATTTGGGGTGTTTACACCATCAGATAAGAATGATGAAGGACGATCATCAAGAGGTGAAGGACGATCACCTAGCAGGGTACGGCTGCTCTCGGGGTTTATCATGACATAGGACGAATGTCAGATAACAAGATCAACGATGGGGACGGCCATCGGATGAAATGATGAAGGACGATCATCAGAAAGGTGAAGGGCGATCACCTAGTAGGGGACGACTGCTAACATATCACGACATAGGACGAATGTCGGATATGAAAGGGTTCCAATAATGGAGACTCCGCTGGGGGAAAAGATGAGGGACGATCATCTAAAAGGTGAAGGACGATCACCTGGCAGGGTACGGCTGCCGAAAGTATCATGACATAGGACGAATGTCAGATAGAAAAGAAATTTTTTTTTTACTAGGGATTTGCTGGGGACTCTTCTGGGGAATGGTAGATACAGACGAGTGTCTACATTCAAGAAAGGAAAAGTATAAGTGTTTGACGCTATGTATAGATTAAAGATGCGAACGAGCATCCTTAAGACTATGATACGGACGAGTATTGGTAGAAACAAACACTGACGCATGTTCAGAGATGATGATACGGACGAGTATCAACTGGTTAACAAAGAACACAGACGAGTGTTGAATCTGAGAAAGATAAGTGGTGTATATAAGATACGGACGAGTATCTGTATGAGTAAAAAGTAAACATGAGTGAGACACAGACGAGTGTTCAATATGCTTGGGAGAGTATGGTATAGACGAGTATCATAAGAGGAAGTGTATAAGTTATGAACTTATAAATGTAAGAGATATTTTGAAGATCTGTGGGGACAAGATGACATGGACGGGTGTCAGCACAAGTGCGTTATAAACAAGTGTTTGATTTACAATAAGTGTTTAGGTAACCATGCTGGGGAATGGTGACACGGACGAGTGTCCAAAGAGTGTATAAATATCTGTTTGTGGTTTACATCTGCAGGGGAGTAATATGACACGGACGGTTGTCAGAAAGAGTGTATTAATATGTATTTGTGAGTGCAAAGGGGATGCTTTGGCTTTTTGTTGTGGCTGTGAGTCTTTATATATATATATTGTTGATGGAATGTTGGTATATACAGGTGTTTGATTCAAAACATGACTTCTGATTATGCAATATGTTTGATTTTGCCATAATGCTCCATATTAGACGAAATGTTACTCTCTGGGGTGATTTATGATGCGAATGCTATGATTATGCAAGAGATATCGATCCGGGATTCGGATCCCATTGCTGTGAAGATCTCTGATTGATCTGTTTGAAAGAATATCCCAGTTGGGGATAAGATCATTGGTAGGTCTGATATATAATTCTACTTGGGGAAATAGGTCACTGATAGACCTATCTTAATGATGAGGAGCCCAGCTGAGGGATGTGGAAACTTCTGTCACTTTATTGTGAAATCTTCAGTTATTGCCCTTCTGGGTAGAGGCTGGAGCTCTGCGGGGAGATGGTTCCCTGTCTAGCACTCGACTGGGGAGGAACGATCACTGAATGATCTTCCTAGAGGTTTCTGTAGGGGTCCTGCTGAGGGTAGTAATATCTGACAACTCAGTCGGGGAAATGAACACCTTCTGATGCTGCTCTGACAGATGTGCTGGAAAAGTAATGTTTAGCAGCTCTGATGGGGAAAGAGCATTTCCAGGTGCAGTTTGGAAGATGTGCTGAGTAAATAATGATTTGGCAGCTTGCTGGGGAGAAGCTTTCCTGCCCCATGTTGCGCTTTGAATACTTGCAATCCTGTTATGACAAAGAAACGTACAAGTATCCCGAGATATCCCTTATCGGATTCCGTCATAGGATTTTTTTAGGCTCCCGGGAGTAAGAAATATATTTCCTGCAAGCATATATTTTTAGAAAGGCACATTTGTTTTTTATGCAAAAATTATATCAGAGATATTGGACATTTTTCGCAAATGAGATAAAAACGTACGAGACGAAATGTGATTGAAAATCCTGATTTTATTAATTTGGGTGCCCTGAATTGGCAAATACTGCTGAGGAAACAGATCCCCTGAAATGAGGAGATTGTTACAAATTGAGAAACAAAAAGGTGCTGGCAATGTTGATGACGCTTCAGTGAGCTTCCCTTTTGCCATGACTCGTATGTGTCGCTCCCACCAAAATGACACAGGGCCAAGAGAGGTACAGACGCGAACGGTCGGCGAAAGAGGAAGAAAACACACAAGGGTGAACTCAGAAAGACAAGAGTCGCCAGCTAGGCATTTTTATCCCGAAGGAAAGGTAATGCTGCATAGACCTAAGAAAAGATGGATAAGACGGTTGCGAACCAAAGAGACTGAGAAAGGGGGTTGGTTACAACCTGGGAAGGTATTAGCACCCAGATTGTCCGTCGTACTCGACGGGATCCACGCTTGAAAGATTTTTGTTTTAAAGGGGTAGTGTCAGTGCAATTTGTGTATCAAAGCTGGAAAGAATGCAAGTGTCAGTGCAAAAGAAGTGTGAAGTGTACAGGGGAAGTGTCAGTGTAAGAACAGGAGTATAAAGCTCAAGACTATGAGGCTTAAAGGATGATGCTGAAAGAGGGGGGGGACTATACAGAGACTTTTGTTCGATAACTGTTAAGTTATGCCTACGTATCCTCTCGTGCAATGAGGAAGTCAGAACACCGTAGTTCGACTCAAAGAGATTGAAAGATAAGATTGACTGGTGAACTGCTTGCTTGTCTATGCTCAAGTGTATGACCTGTTTGGCTCAGGTGCAAACTGTCTTGCATTAGACGGAAGTAGCAAGTTCTCGTTTGTGAGTGAAGATGATGAGGAAAGAATCCCGAAGGAGACGATTATTGCTTGTTTTTGTACTTTCAATCTTTTATTTACTTTTTTTGTGTTTATCATAGGAAAATGAGCTTAAGACTAAACCAAGGGTTAGTAAACGCATCACATCCTCCCTCTGATTAGGGGTAATGAGAATACCTTAAGTATGAAGTAAGCACCTCACACTTAATCACCATGATGTAGGATAAAGATCATTAACCTACTTGTATTTATTTAGATGTTTTTGGTGTTTTTGTTTAGTGTTGAGTAATGAGATTAAGCCATAATCAAGGATTTAATGGACTCATTACACCATCCTAATAGAAGGATAATAGATGAGAACATTTAAGCTGAGGAAGATACCTCAACTTAATCCATGATTAGGGATTAACCTCATGACAAAACAAAGCCTTTATTAGATGGATTTTAGTTAATGATAAGATGAAGAAGTGATTTTTATGATTTGTAAGACAACTTGAGGAGGACTTGTCCATTAACACTAGGGTTACTCCTTCTTAACCAATTAAGGAAGAATTAGAACCCTAATGCAAGGCCCAAGTTACAAGCTTGATGTCTTGATGATTATTAAGTGGATTGATTAAAGGATTTAAACACATTAAGGGTTTAACACTTAGGATTAAAGTTATACACTCCATCCTAATAGAAGGATGCAGGCATAAGCTCAATCACAAAGCCTTAAAACCTTTAAGGTTTAGTCCTTGATTATGGGATGAGAAGAGATGACTCAAAGATGACACAAAGGTAAAACTAAATTGGGGACTAATCAAACCCTAATTATTGTCATGCTTGGTTGTTCTTAGGGTTAATGAGGTTTGCAAGAAGATCTTCAGAGAAACCACCAGGAAAGAAACAGATGAATGGAGAAAGAAGCAGAGAGAAGCAAGACAACTTGCTTCACTTAAGAAGTCAAGTTGCTTGAAGGAAGAAAGTGGGAAAGAGCATGAATGAGCAAGCTCACTCTGAAACACAAAATAAAAATTCAGTAATGATGGAAGAGAGGGATGATAAGAGATTGTGAGAAGTGAAGGCAAATTCACTTCTCAAAACAACTTACCACCTGAAAAGTTAGCAAAAGAAATGAAATGCAAATGAGATGAAATGTCATGATGCAAACCAAAGTCAGAAGCATAAACATGATGTTAATGATGCTAAGAGATGATGCAAACACATGTCAAGAGATGAGAATGATCATACAAGCATAAGGATGCAAATGAAGCATGCTTGATTCATAAGAATCCATGAATACTTATGAAATGAAATGAACATATAACATGGTAAATGGAAGATGCAATGATCAAACATGATTCTAATATTTCCTAAGATGTATTATGCATCATGTGGATGCACAAAATGTCATGACAAGTCTTTGAATGCAAGCAAATGAAAGAAGGATGCAAAAGAAAGCACAAATTAGGGTTTATGATCAACACACAAAGAAAAATTCAAAATCAGAAGCATATGACATGATAAAAAATTGAAAATGCAATCAAAGATACCTTAAACCTATACAAGTTCACTACCCAAAGGAGGGGATCTAACTCTTAACCTAGTGAGAGTTATGAATTTCTCAAGATTACTAGGGTTTTGGGGTGCCTCACAAAGAAAAATATCAAACAAATTGAAAATGAAAGATCAATTCAAACCAATTTTATCCTATAAAATACATGCCATGAAGGATGCAATGCAAGAAGAACCATCCTCAAACTCTCAAGGGTTAGGCAGAATGAATTTCTCAAAGTTTGAACCAAAATATTGCCTAAAAATGAAATTAATTCCAATGAAAATGATCAAAAGGCATCAAGAACAAAAAAGAAATTTGGTTTGAGAGTTTGATAATGTTTCTAAATGTTTTTAAATGCAATGTGAATTTTTTTGGTGATCTTTAAATACCTAAATGCATTTTTAATTAATTAATTTTCATTAACTAATTAATAATAAACATTTAAATGATTTAAAAATAATTTTTAATGCAAAAAATAAAAATAAAAATATTTTTGGGTTCTGAAAATTAATAAAAGATTTGATAAAAATTTTCAGAATTTTTAAATGTGATTTGCTATTTTTAATAATTCGTGCAAATTAAATGAAAAGAAAATGAAATAAAAATTAAAATAAATGAAAGTATGCATAATGGAGAGCCAGGATGCAATCTGGGCTTGGATTCATTGACTTGGCGCGCAATCCTACGCCCCAAGTTCAAACTTCCTAAATCCTGATTAATTAATTAAATTAATCCTAATTAATAACTAATGACATGATCCTGACCTTCCAAACACGCGCGGGAAACATCATCCAATGGCCAACATTCAAACCTGGAGCCCTAACCCTAATTACACATTAATGACTTTCAGGTCACCGGAGAAGAGCTCCGGTCGTCTTCTCCGGTGACCCCCTCACCTGAAAATTGCTAACTTCTTCCCTAGGTTATTTCTGGAGCTCTAAAGCTCCAGATCAACTCCTCTCACCTCCCTGAGTCCAAATCCACTCTCAAAATAAATTTATTCTCACTCAAACTCAAGATTCGAAAGGAAGAACAAAAATGGCAGAAATTTCAGTCAATCAATACAAGCTCATTTCTACACCATTTTCAAAATTTTAAAGTTCAGTGTGATCAGTGGAGCATGCTTTATCATTTAGAAACTTAAAACAAGAGTTCTGGAAAAATGTTTTCACATGGCTACCTGAGATGGAGCTTTCAATCCAGGAGCTTTTTGACTGCTTCCTTGCTTCAAAATGAACCCAATGAACCTCCTAAGGAGTTTGCAAAGCTTGTATGGAGTTTAATTTGGCTGGTTTGTGAGATTGATCAAGTTCTGTTCAGTGAGGGATGAGAATCGTGTTTTTGATATGTAAGATTTCATGGACAAATGAGGGTTGGGAAATGATCAGGGGAACATGTTGAGTGATTCTATGAAGTTTGTTTTGATGTTTGATGCTTGTGTGATGAGTTTCGAAGGAAAGTGCACAAAAGGTGAATTTTGAGAATGCTGGCTTGTGGGAGAGATCAGGATGAGTTGTCTTATGTGTTGAGTCTCATTTTGTCCATGTATCACACTGTGATAGGTCTGTGGAGTTGGTGTGGCCTAGCTTGATTGGTATGGGACATTTTGCACAAAGTCAACTTTTTGTGTAAGAGAGGTATGGGTCAATGGCAGGCCAAGGACAAAGGGGTGTCCTGCGCAGCAAGGATTGAGGAGAGCCATGGAATCAGTCTTGAGGCCAATTAGCAAGTGGATTAGGGTTTGTGAGAGGTTTTGCAACTTTGTGATCTTTTGGCCCTTTTGTGATTACTTGAAGCATAAGTCATGAAAATGGACAAATCTTTGGTGCATTCTTATTTTTAGGCATTGGTTCATGTTTGTGCAAAGGTTAGAAGTCCATTTGAAGTCACATTTTGCCTTGGCAAGAGGTTTTGCAACTTTTCCTCTTTGGTGCAAAACTTGAAATTATGTGATTTTTCCCAACTTTGACAAGCCATAACTTTTGATACAAAATGAATTAGGACAAGTTCTTATACTTTTTGAAAAGGGAATGATCCATTCTACAACTTTCATGACCAAAGTTTTCTCATTTGAAGCATTTTTGAATCAATTTGAGGAGGTTGAAAAACTTTCCCAAAATGGCAAGTTTACATTACAAGTCACTTTCCCAAAAAGGAAATTTTGCAAATGGCTTGAAATTCTTCAACTTTGTGAACTTCTAACATCTTCTATGATCAAATAAAGATCCTACACATTCAAAATGATGGAGAACACCCTTTGGTTGGGTCATTGGGGGCCTCAGATGCCCTGATTTTGCACTGACTTGCTCAAGAAGTCATCTCCTGATCAGATGCCTTCCCCATGGAATTTCT
This sequence comes from Lathyrus aphaca, assembly GCA_963966055.1. NCBI lineage: Eukaryota > Viridiplantae > Streptophyta > Magnoliopsida > Fabales > Fabaceae > Lathyrus > Lathyrus aphaca. The sequence continues at coordinate 290,954,276 of OZ014519.1, read as the reverse complement.
TCATGAAAATTGATATGCATGATCCTTATAACATATAGAGACCAATAGAAACAAGAATGACCAAAAAATTTGGAGTTATGGCCTCTGAAACCAAAACCCTAATTCTAGGTCATCTGTGCAGTTAAACCTGGCTCTGCTTCCATACCATTCTCAGTTCTTGTGATTTTTTGACTTCTTGACTTTGTGGGGATATAATATGATGCTTGGACATACATGGACCCCTTTGAAATGATTGAAGACCTTTGAAGTGGCTCAACTGGCTCAGATCACAAACCCTAGATGCACATGACTTTGAATCAATGCAATGAAGCAAATATGCAATATGAGATGCTATGATTGAATTTATGCATATGAAGATATCACAAGCCATGGTGTGAATGGGTGAGGGAAAATTTGGGGTGTTTACAGCTGCCCCTATTCAAGCATGAGTTAGCTGTGCAGGATGTAAGCAACGGCTTAGCAGGCAAACAGGATAACTTGTGGTTGAATATCAAAGACAGTCCAAAATTTGCACTCAAAGAATGAAGAAGAAAAGGGATATAGATTGTAAAGGAAAATAAAGTATGATTATAAAGTGCGGGCGACGGAGGACGACCGTCGAGCAGAGGACGACTGCTGGGGAAAGAGCAATGACGGGGACGGCTGACATGCTGGGGATATAAGAGATTATGATGGGGACGGCCATCAAGTAAAGCTATAAGACTCTCTGGGGATTATAGGTAAACGAAATAAATGATGAGGTACGGTCATCAAAAGGTGAAGGACGATCACCTAGCAGGGAATGGCTGCTCTGTTGGGGATAAGATGGGGGACGGTCATCTAAGGTGAAGGACGATCAGCTGGCAGGGTACGGCTGCCGAAAGCATCACGACATAGGACGAATGTCGGATAAAGGGTCGACGATGGGGACGGCCATCGGATAAGCATGATGAAGGACGATCATCAAGAAGTGAATGACTGTTGCACCCCAAAATTTGCCCTCACAATACAAGACTTTGTGTTCTAAAAAGGTTCACAAGGTTCACAAGTTTCTCTACATTTACAAGACCTTTCTTGAGGTTCATGAAGTCCACAAGTTACTTTATGAAGGTTCACAAGGTTCACAAGTTCCACAATGCTTTCAATACCTTTCATGAGGTTCAGGAAGTCTACAAGTCACTTCTTGAAGGTTCACAAGGTTCACAAGCTTCACAATACCTACCATGAGTGTCACAAGACATTTTATGAAGATTCACAAGGTTCACAAGGTTCACAATTGGTCAAAGAAGTTGACAATTCCCTCAGACAAATGCACCTCCTAAGCAGTGCATCCAAAACTAGGGTTTTGACTTTAATCAGGCTAAATGGACTTCCAATACCTCAAGTGAGTTTCATAACATCTTATATGTGTGTAAGAACCCCCATGACAAGTTTCAAGACTTTTCTCAAAGGTTTGCTCAGTCAGATGATCAGATAAGTCAAAATCAATCAGTGCAGTTAAAAAGTCAAACTAAGGTCAACTGTGGTCAAACCAAAGTCAAACTTCATGATTTTTTGCCAACATCAAGTATATGAAGTAAAATTCATCATTTGATCAAGGGTTGATCATGATTCATCAAGGAGATTCCAGATCATCAATAATCAGGAGTTTCTAAATTAGGGTTTCCTCAGTAAAAGTCAACTGAACTTTGACCAGCCATAACTTTCACATACTTCATCACCAAGTCTCCATACAAAGCTCATTTTGAAGGAAATTTAATTCTCTACAACTTTTATGTTGAAGGTTAAGCCCAAAAATGCTTCATTTGAAAGATATGATCTAAGACATTATAGGTCATTTCAAAAGTCAACAAAAAGTCAACAGCTTCAAAAGGGCATAACTTGAGATTGGTAAATTATATGGACCTGAAACCAATGGGGTTGTTTATAGGACTCTTCAAGCTTTCCAAAAAGTCCAAGAACACCCTCATACCTTTAAAATTGAGGGAGATGTGCCCTTGCAAAGTTGGGAAATTTTGTGATGGTTTATGTTGAAAATGGAGGCTTAGAAGTAATTCTTTCCAAATGGGCTTGCTAAGTTGTGATCCAATCCATCTCATAACATTGTGCACGACCCAATTGACCAAAAATCAGTATTTTTATTATTTTATTTTTATTTATTATTGATTTAATTCATAAAAATCATTTTAAATAAATATAAAATATGAAAATCTATTTTTGGAGGAAGATAATGCTTCTAGAAATTCTTAATTATTGATTGAATTCAAAAGAGAAAGGAATCATGTGATTAGTCCTAAAATAGCAAGCATTCAAGAGCAAATATTTGACTTTTACAACTTGATCTTTTTCAATCTTTTTTGATCCAAATCTTCACACAACCAAGTGATATTTCTGACCTAATTCACTCACACATATATAACAAACCTAAACCTAACAAGAGACACGATTTCCACAGCCCAAGAGTAAGTTCACCATTGTTCAAAAACCTCTCCATAAGTCACATTCGGATTCTTGGATTTAAGGCATTTGAAGGTAAAACAAGCACATAGCAAGCTTCCTGGGACTTCTCTGATCATGAACCATCCATCATATGCATCAATACTATCTCATGTTGCCTTACCCGAATCAAACTTGGCCATGGATTTCAAATTTTCGATTCTGTTTGTTTATGCATTATTAACGAATTTTGTTTGTGTTTTTGTGTTCGTGATGATCCAAGGAACAATTCTGGACAAATCAATTGGATTTCCCTTGCCTAGAATCGATTCGGCCATTGTTAGGGTTTAGCTCTCATAATTAGGGTTTGATGATTCAACCAATTTAAATAAATTCTGGACACATAGGAGTGTTCTATAAGACACAAGGATTATAAAACTGTAATTAATTTTAAGAATCATTACTGTTTGGTGCAAGTTTCGTTTTCGCAGGTTTTGAAGTATGAAGAACATGCAGCTAAATTCGCAGGAAAAAAGGGAGGAAAATTCGCAGGAAATTTGGAGAAGAAGGAGTTGACTGGCGCGAATTTCATATTTGAAATTTGATTATAAAATATAATTAATTCTTTCTGTTTGTATCACAAGCTGACTGCTTGGCCCAGTGGAAGGGAGCGTGTGTGTATTGGCAGCATGACCTGCGTTCGAAACCTGGTCATGGCAATTGTTTTTTGGTTTGTTTCATTTACATATTAAATATCATATATTATTATTACTTGGTGGTTTGTTAACAGATTGGCTCTTCCAGCCGGGTGGTGATGCGTACGCTTGCTAATGTAAAGGTCCTGGGTTCAAGTCCTATCCCAGGCCTTTTGGTTTTTTTTTTTGATTTTTCTGGATTTTCAAAGGGCAGGGCTTAAAACCAATTATTCCCATCCTTCTTGCACCTGCGCATGTGGTAGCTTGTTGGTGATTACTCTGGCTTGCAAACATCCTGACCTGGGTTCAAACCCCAGTCAGGTAAGTTTTTTTTCTCTCCCTTTATTTGTCTTAAATATATTTTTGTATATATGTCTCTTCTTCTAAAATAATGGTAATAGTAAATATGGTTAATATTTTCTAAACAAATCCTAAAACATGTAAATGTTCTTAAATTATTTTTTGTATTACAAATTAAACCCTAAATATTTTTCTAATAAAACCCTAATCTTGTAAAAAAAAATCATAAAATAGTTTTTCTTATTCAAATTTTGTAAAACTTAATTCTATCTTTATTTGTTTAAATATAATTATAATATATAGTTATTTGTTTATTTAAATATGATTCATGTAAATATTATAAATATTATTATAAATTATTTCTCTCAAAATATAAATATATTTCATATTATTAAAAAGTAAAATTTTGTAAATACACTTATAATTTATTTTTCTCTTTATATATTAAATAAACATTTTTTTTATAACTTTTGTTTAGAAATAATTGTGTTTAGATTTTTGTAGTAACTTTATAATTAAAATATAAATTAAAATATAACTTAATAATTTGTAAATTAAAATAATTGTTTATTCATATTTGTTTTTTAGTTGTTTATATTAAAAATTGTTAATTTCTTATTATTATAATATTTTGATTAATTTTGTTTATTCTTATTTACTAACCATATTATTATTTATTATTATATTTTTATTATTATATTTCTAACCTTGTTTATTATTTCTAAATTATTATTATTATTATTATTTTGTTACTAACCCCTAATTATGATTTGCTTATTTATTTATTCAATATTTATATCTTGCTATTATATTTATTTATTTGCTATTTATTTTTATAATTATTATGTAATTGTTCCTGGATGTAAATTTGTAATTATTTAATTATTATTGCTATGGTTAGTAATTAGGGAGTGTTAATATGTTTGTTATTTAAAATAAATTTAGATAATTTTTAATATAAGATAATTAAATTAAACACGTCACACACGTAAGTCGATTTTAATCGCCGTCTCACTTTCTAAGGTTATCCCTCTAGTTGCCTACGAATAATGGTCAAGTGGGGTGTATAAAGCAAGTCCCTTAAAAAAAAATCATCAAAGTCCCTTATGGTTGCCTTTACGAATCAAGTCTCTTCGAAACAAATGATGATAGTCCCTTTCTTTATGCTTATTACACCCCACAATGGCTTTCAAAATCAGAATGTCCCTCATATGTCCCTTAAACATCCAAAGTAAGGACTACCTACTCCTTAATAGTAGGGATAGTCTTACTAAGGAAAGAATAAAGAATAAGAAAGACCTTAAACATTAGGGTAGGTTACTCCTAGGTACTTGCTCACTTCAAAACTTTTTCACACTTAAACAAAATTCCAACAAATTTTCAAACAAGTTTTTTACACATCCATACATGGATTATTATTAAACTATTCTGAAATTTTTTCTATTCACACACTACACTTTCAAAAACAATTCAAAAGTGAGCTTAAGTACCTAAGAGCCCATGGATAACCATGGATGAAAAGGGTGCTAATACCTTCCCTTTTCATAACCTACCCCCCGGACCCAAAAATATTCTCTTAAGGTCTTTCCTGTTCTTTTATAACCTTTCCTTATGGATAAAATAAAAGTCGGTGGCGACTCTTGCTATCCGCAACATTCCTTAAAGTCAGTTCTCCCACCGTGTTACAGAACTGGCGACTCTGCTGGGGATTTAATAAAAGAGGGGTACCCTTAGGAATTAGATCACTTAAATTGTTTGCCTTGTTTGCTTTATATTATCTTGTTGGGGTGCTCTTATGTGTGAAAGATCCTAACCCGGATCTAGTGTACCATAGGTAAATGGCAATAGACCAAGGAAACTGTATGACGTATATCGATACGGTTGATCTGGTGGCCATAGTTAGTGCGACTTCCTGGTTGGTGCTTATATTCCTTAAGTCAAGTTGAGGATAATATTGAGGCTGCCATATGTTGTCAATGCACTAACTAACTTTTAGAACCCTAGTTAACTCATCTTGGCCTTTAGAAAGTAGTGAGGTAACCGGCTTTGGTGCAGACTGAAGTTGGTTGACACTCGATACTACGCTCATTGAGATTCTAAACTTGGAGGGTTTTGGTTGGCAAGTAAGTTGCCTTCTGAACAACCACCCTTGTGAAGGATCAATGATATTGAGATCCCTTAGAACCTGGTTACTTTTGTAGGACAGGATGAACCATCTAACTTCAGGGGAGGGTACTTACCTTTAAACCTCATGCAAGCCTTTAAACCTAGGGCAATTGTGTGACTTGTTTGTGTGTGCCACATGTTTGTGATTGAGCATAACATCATGACATCATCATACATCATAAGCATACCATTTTCCCTAACCATTTCAAGGACCAAAGGATTTATCTTTGTTCTTTGTTGCAGGTCATGGCTTCAGCTCGTAGAAACACCATCAGGATCAACTTTGTGGGGATACCTCCCAAGCTTAAAGAGTTGGTTTCTCAGGTGTCTGATCACTCCCGGTTCAACAAAAGACATGGTCACCTATTGGATCTAGTTACTTCAGGGTTTAATGAAGACATGATGAGTGTCCTGTTCCAGTTCTTTGACCCTAAACACCATTGCTTTACATTCCCTGACTACCAGCTGGTTCCAACCATGGAGGAGTTCTCTAAACTTCTGGGTGTCCCTGTTCTTGATCAAAGACCCTTCACAGGTTTGGAGAAAGAGCTTAAACCAGAGGTTATTGCTGCAGCTCTACATCTGAAGAAGTCTGACATTGTTCTAGAGACAAGAAGTGGAGTTAAGGGTATTCTTGCCAAGGTATTAGTGGATAAAGCTCAAATGTTCCTGAAGGCCATGAGCTATGATGCTTTTGAGGAGATCCTAGCCTTGCTGATATATGGCTTAGTATTGTTCCCCAATCCAGATCAGTTCATAGATGTTCATGCCATCAACATTTTCCTGAGTCACAATCCAGTGCCTACATTGCTTGGAGACATCCTGCATTCTCTTCACACCCGTACTACAAGGGCAAGAGGAACTTTGATGTGCTGCATACCTTTACTTTCTAGGTGGTTTATTTCTCACCTTCCTCGCTCAGTAATGAAGAATGAGCAAGGGTTCAGATGGTCCAAGAGGATCATGTCACTATCTCACTCAGATATCCATTGGTGCTCTAGATCTATGGAAAATGCCACCATCATTGACCGTTGTGGGGAATTTCCTAATGTGCCACTTCTAGGCATAAGAGGAGGCATCACCTACAATCCATCTCTAGCTTTACGACAGTTTGGTTATGCTCGGAGTGATGGTCCACATGATATGTTGATTCAGGGCATTGTGTTTGACTACGACAACGATCTTCAGGGTTACCGTCAGAGATTCATACGAGCTTGGGGAAAAGTAAACAGGGTTGACAGCAAGACACTGGAGCCTAAGTACACTATTCCTATGGAGGCATATCTCAGATGGGTACGATCTCGTGCTCAGACACTCATGATGCCATATCCTGCCATCCTACCAGTTACCATGGAACCTGTTGCTGAAGGAGACACAGCTTATACCATCCTTCACCCAGACATGCCTACTGATATGGAAGACTTGCAGAGATCATGGATCCAATTGAAGGAGCAAAGGGATACTTTCGAGGCTCATTACAAAGCAAGCCAAGCAAGAATCCTAGAGCTAACAAAGCAACTTCACGAGGAACGAAATCTCAACTCATACCTCAACACAAAGAGGAAACGTCCATGGGAGACTTAAAACCCCACCTTTTGTACTTATTTCATTTCCATTTTTGTAAGCCTAAAAGGCAAAACAAGTTATTACTAATAAAAAGTTACTTTCTTGTTTGTTTAAGCAAATTTAAATCCTACGGTCCTTGAAAACATTGCATATGCATTCCCATATCATTTCATTGCATCACAGGTTTTTAATTGTGCACAGGTTTCTTATCTTCTCGCTGTTTATTTCAGCAATGGCTCTTGAACAATCAGTTAAGGATCTTCAGGCACAGAATGCACAGTTCCAAGAGCTGATCTTGAACCTGTCCAAGGGGCAAGATGATTTGAAGGCACTGCTGGCCAAGAAGACTAAGAAGACTAGAAGGTCTGCTGGGTTGCTCAACATGGGAAGAAGGTTCAAGGGTCCTGTCAAGACCAAGGAACATGTTGAAGACTATGAATCTGAGGAATCTGAGAAAGAGGGAGGCAGTCTCCACAACACAATGGGGGACTCTGACTCTGAGGCTAATTACTATCATGAGCCTAATGAAGACAAATTTAAGAGGCTGGTGGATAGGATGGATGCTATGGAATTGCAGAAATCATCTGGGCTGGATTTTGAGGATTTGAGTTTGATATCTGGGGTTGTGATACCCATTGGTTTCAAGGTTCCTACCTTTGTTGTTTATGATGGGGTCTCTTGTCCCAAGTTGCATTTGAGGTCTTACGTCAGAAGAATTCAACCTCACACTGCTGACAAGAAGTTGTGGATCCATTTCTTTCAAGAGAGTTTATCTGGAGCTCAGTTGGAGTGGTATTATCAGTTGGAGAGTGTCAACATCAGAGACTGGAATGATCTTGCTGAAGCTTTCTATAAGCAGTATCAATACAATGCTGACTTAGCCCCCACTCGCATGCAGCTTCAGAGCATGTCTATGGGTGCCAAAGAAAGTTTTAAAGAGTATGCTCAGAAATGGAGAGACTTAGCTGGAAGAGTTCAACCCCCTTTGACTGATAGGGAATTGGTTGATATGTTCATGTGTACGCTGAATGGTCCGTTTTATAGTCATCTCATTGGAAGCTCATCATCTGGCTTCACTGAGTTGATCATGACAGGAGAGCGGGTAGAGAATGGTATCAAGAATGGTAAGATCCAAGTGGGCACTTCTTCATCAGGTGCTGCAAAGAAGCCTCCCACTGGGAAGAAAGAATCCAATGCTGTTTATGGTCAACCTGATCGTAACAGAAGGCATCAGTCTGTTAGTGCAGTTCATATTTCAAATCCAACTCCTGCAACAACAGAGCAGCCTCAAGGCAACCAACAGAGGGCTAGAAGACAGTTCACGAAGATCAACATGTCAATGGCTCAGGCATTGCAACACTTGTTGAAGGCTGAACTTATTACCCTGAGGGAGGCTCCTCAGAATCCCAATGTTACCTCTCCCAAGTACAATCCCAACGCACGATGTGCATATCATTCAAACTGTCCAGGACATGATACTAATAACTGCTGGGTCTTGAAGAACAAAATTCAAGATATGATTGATGCTGGAGAAATTGAGTTTGATCCACCAAATGTGATTACAGCACCACTGCCAAATCACGAGAAGACTGTCAATGCCATTGATGAAGATCTTCATATCTATTCAGTTGCGGAGTTGACCACACCATTGTCTGTCATCAGAAAGAAGTTAGTACAAGCTGGGTTCTTTCCGGGTTGTCGTGAAGATTGTGTTTATTGTGAGTATAATCCAGAGAAGTGCTTCAGATTGAAGGATGGAATTCAGCGTCTCATGGATAATTACACCATTGTATTTGAAAGGAGGCCATCTTCTGTAGAAAGCATGGTGGATCATCTGACTCAAAGTAGGAAGATTGAAGAGGTTGACATGGTTGACAAAGTACCGGTAAGAATCACTTCAAAGAAGCCCATTAAAATCTCTCATCAGGCCCCAATCAAGATTACTGCTGAAGGTCCTGTGAAAGTTGTTGCTGAAGCCAGAGTGGCTCCTCTGATCATTACTACTCCTGGTCCTATTCCCTATACATCTGATAAAGCTGTGCCTTGGCACTATGGATCTGATGTTTACATCCATGGTGTCAAGCAGGAGCCTTTATCTGATGTGCCTGCTGACATTGATAATGTTGCTGGATCTAGCAAGATCACTCGTAGTGGAAGAGTCTTCTCTCCTCCAGTTGCTTCTAAGAGTGCAGTTATTCCTGCTGCTACTTCCACCACTGATGCTCGGGGCAAGGGTCCTGTTATTGAGCCTGTATCTACTGATGTGCCAGCTGCTGATGATCTCTCTAAGCAGATGGAAGAAGTATTGAAAATCATTCGCAAGAGTGATTATGACATTGTTGATCAATTGGGGCATACTCCCTCAAAGATTTCTATGTTGTCCTTGTTGCTGTGTTCTGAGGCTCATGCCAAGTCCTTGATCAAGTTTCTGAAGTCTGCTCATGTGCCTAGTGCAATTTCTGTTGACCAATTTGAGAACTGTGTTGCCCACCTGACCTATGACAATGGGTTAGGGTTCTCTGATGCTGATTTGACCCCTGCCAAGAGGGATCATAACAGGGCCTTGCATATTTCAATTGAATGTAGGGGCACTACCCTGTCTCATGTACTGATAGATAATGGTTCCTCTCTGAATGTGTTGCCCAAGGAAGTCCTGGATAAACTGAGTCCTGAAGATGCTGTGTTGAAACCCAGTAATATTGTGGTAAAGGCTTTTGATGGTTCTAGAAGAGTAGTGCATGGGGAGATTGATCTTCCTATCAAAGTTGGTTCTCAGGTGTTTACTGCTACATTTTATGTGATGGATATTCGTCCTTCATACTCTTGTCTGCTTGGTCGTCCATGGATCCATGGAGCAGGTGTTGTGACCTCTACATTGCACCAAAAATTGAGATATCCGGTGAATGGAAAGGTTGTTACTGTCTTTGGGGAGGAAGAATACTTTGTCAGCCATGTAAACACTTTCAAGTATCTGGAAGTGGAAGGTGAATACATTGAGACTCCATGTCAGTCATTTGAAGTGGTTCCCTGGGTTAATGATTATGTAGCTCCTCCTGCTGTAAAGAAAGTTCCTGTGGTCATCAGAAAACCTCCAACAATGGCAATGGCTTCCCTCAATGATGCTAGAGTTGTGGTGGATGAAGGTGGTTGTACTATTTGGGGTCAGCTTCCTAATATTCCATACAAGTCTGACAAGTTTGGTTTGGGTTTCACTGCAGAGTCCCAGAAGGCTGTTCGTCGTGCTCGTGCTGCTCGTATCACCAATCAAGGGGTTATCAATGTTGTGGGAGACTATGATGAAGACTACAACTTGGATGCTTGGATTTTTCCTACTGTGGTTGCTGGACTCAATAATTGGAAAGCTGAAGATGTTATCCCTATCTCCTTTAGTCAGGAGTAAATACTATTACCGTGTTGTTACTTTTTAAGTTTGTAATTTCTTGAACAATAAAACTTTCAAGCCATGTGCCTTACCCGGGGCACAATGGTGTGCTTGTTACGGGCTGTCATTTCATTTGCATACTTCATTCAATAAAATCAGTGGACGTTTCGCTTTAGTAAATATTGTGTTCTTTGTCTTTCTTTTCTTTTCTTTTTACTTTGTTAGCTATGTGTTCTTACACACACCCACATCACTAAATGCAGATCCTCATCCACTCTGGATCCTGTTGATAACAGTTCTACTATTGCCAATTACAATTTCGAGAATCCGATCTATCAAACTGAAGACGGAAATGAGGACGATTGTGAAATACCTGTAGAGCTTGCTAGGTTGTTACAACAAGAAGAGAAAGCTATACAGCCACATGAAGAGCCAGTCGAAGTTGTGAATCTGGGAACTGAAGAAGACAGAAAAGAGGTCAAGGTAGGGGCTGATTTAGAGGACAGTGTCAAGAGCAGGTTGATTCAGATGTTACGAGACTATGTGGAGATCTTTGCTTGGTCTTATGAAGATATGCCAGGGTTGGATACAGACATTGTGGTTCACCGTTTGCCAGTGAAAGAAGATTGTCGTCCGAAGAAGCAGAAGGTTCGTCGTATGCGTCCAGAAATGTCAGAAAAGATCAAGGCAGAGGTGATGAAACAGTTCAATGCAGGGTTCTTGGCAGTAACTTCTTATCCTCAGTGGGTTGCAAATGTGGTACCGGTTCCTAAGAAAGATGGTAAGGTACGTATGTGTGTAGACTACAGAGATTTGAACAAGGCTAGCCCCAAAGACGACTTTCCACTGCCTCATATTGATATTCTGGTAGACAATACCGCTCAGCATAAGGTATTCTCTTTTATGGATGGTTTCTCTGGTTACAATCAAATCAAGATGGCACCTGAAGATATGGAGAAGACAACATTTGTGACACAGTGGGGCACCTTTTGCTATAAGGTGATGCCATTTGGTTTGAAGAATGCAGGGGCAACATATCAGCGTGCTATGGTGGCTTTGTTTCATGATATGATTCATCATGAGATAGAGGTATATGTGGATGATATGATAGCCAGATCTCAGAATGAAGAGCAACATCTCGATCATCTGCACAAGTTGTTTGAGAGGTTGAAGAAATACAAGTTGAGGTTGAACCCAAACAAGTGTACTTTTGGAGTTAGATCTGGAAAGCTCCTGGGTTTTATTGTCAGTGGAAAAGGTATTGAAGTGGATCCTGCAAAAGTGAAAGCTATACGAGAGATGCCAGCTCCCCGTACTGAGAAGGAGGTTAGAGGTTTCTTGGGACGATTGAACTACATTGCAAGATTTATTTCCCAGTTAACTACCATCTGTGAGCCAATCTTCAAGTTGTTGAAGAAAGATCAGGTGATGGAATGGAATGATGAGTGCCAGACTGCCTTTGATGAAATTAAGAGATATCTGCTAGAGCCTCCAATTTTGATGCCACCAGTTGATGGAAGACCCTTGATTATGTACTTAACAGTGCTAGACAACTCAATGGGGTGTGTGTTGGGGCAACATGACGAGTCTGGTCGAAAAGAGCAGGCAATATACTACCTTAGCAAAAAGTTTACCGACTGTGAAACAAGATACTCACTGCTCGAGAAAACTTGCTGCGCTTTGGCATGGGCTGCTCGCCGACTAAGACAGTATATGTTGACCCATACTACCTTATTGGTTTCGAAGATGGATCCAATCAAGTACATATTTGAGAAACCTGCTCTCTCCGGAAGAATTGCAATATGGCAAATGATCTTGACAGAATATGATATACAGTATACTACTCAGAAGGCCATTAAGGGAAGTGTTGTTGCTGATCATTTGGCTCATCAAGCAGTAGATGATTACCAATCAATGAATTTTGAGTTCCCTGATGAAGATATTATGACTGTTACCAAAGAACCTGGACAATATGACGGACCTGAACAAGGATCCCGATGGACTATGGTTTTTGATGGTGCCTCCAATGCACATGGTAATGGTGTTGGTGTTGTAATTAGTTCCCCTGAAGGTTGTCATACCCCGATTACTGCCAGACTTTGTTTCTATTGTACCAATAACATGGCTGAGTATGAGGCATGTATCAGGGGTATTAAAGTTGCTATTGATATGAAGATTCAGTTCCTTGATGTGTATGGAGATTCAGCCCTGGTAGTGAGTCAGATTAAAGGAGATTGGGATACCAAGCATGATAATCTCATTCCTTACAGAGAACATGTGTTGTCTTTGATCCCGCATTTCAAAGAGGTTACCTTTAGACATATTCCACGAAGAGAGAATCAGTTGGCAGATGCATTGGCCACCATGGCATCTATGTTTGAGATCAGCTGGGATGATGAAGCTCCCAAGATTACTATTGATAGATTTGAAAAGCCTGCATACTGCAATGAGATTAATACAGAAGGGGCAGAAGAGAAGCCTTGGTTCTATGAAGTGAAAAGATATCTTGAAGCTCAGGAGTTCCCTGAAGGGGCATCTGTCAAAGATAGGAAGTTCCTGAGGAGGTTTGCTGCTAAGTTCTTTTTGAGTAATGGGATTCTGTACAAGCGCAATCATGATTCAACTATGCTTCGTTGTGTGGATAAGAAGGAAGCAACTGAGATTATGGAAGAGATGCATGATGGGACCTTTGGCACTCATTCTAGTGGTCATACCATGGCAAAGAAGATTTTGAGAGCAGGTTACTATTGGTCTACCATGGAAGCTGATTGCTATCAACACTCCAGAACGTGTCACAAATGTCAAATTTATGCTGATAAAGTCCATGTACCTCCATCACCATTGAATGTGTTGACTGCTCCTTGGCCCTTTGCCATGTGGGTGTAAACACCCCAAATTTGCCCTCACCCATTCACACCATGGCTTGTGATCATCCTCATATGCATAAACACAATCATATCATCTCACATCTCATTTGTGATTCACTGGATAGTTTCTGAGGCATCTGCATCTAGGGTTTGTGATCTGAGCAATCCCAAAGCTTCTTGAGGCACTCCAAAGGCTACCAATCAACTCAAAAGGGGTCTATGTGTGTTCATACATCATATTCTATCTCCTCAAAGTCAAAAATGCATAGGAATCACAAGAGCTAGGGTTTGAGTGGATGCAGAGCCAGGTTGAACTGCACAGTTGACTGAAAATTAGGGTTTTGGTTTCAGAGGCCATAACTCCAAATTTTTTGGTCATTCTTGTTTTCATTGATCTCTATATGGTATAGGGAGTATACATATCAATTTTCATGAAGAAATTCCATGGGGAAGTCATCTGATCAAGGGTTGACTTTTCAGACAAGTCAGTGTAAAATCAGGGCATCTGAGGCCCCCAATGACCCAACCAATGGGTGATCTTCATCATTTTGAGTGTATATGATCTTTATTTGATCATGGAAGAAGGTTGAAGTTCATAGAAATCAAGAATTTAGGGTTTTTGCAAATGTTGACTTTTTGGGCATAGTTGACTTTTCAAGAATGCATCATTTTAGGTCATTTTTCAAGCTTTGATTCTTGATCCAAAAAGGCTTCAAATGGAAAAACTTTGGTCATGAAAGTTGTAGATCTCATCTTTCCCTTTTCAAAAAGTACAAGAACATGATCAAACTCTTCTTGGACCAAAAGTTATGGCAATGCAAAGTTGGCAAAAATCATTGTTTTTCAAGGTATGCACCAAGTGTGAAATTTTGCAAAGTCATGAACAAATGCATTATGTGACTTCTAATTCCTCTCAAACCAGTACACAAACATTTCTCTAAGCCATAAAATCAGATTTGAACCAAAGATCACATGTGCTTAGTTCATGTAACAAGGCATTTTTCATGAAAATCCATAAAGTAACCAAGTTGCAAAACTCATGATCATGCTTCACCAACTTGCTGCATTGGTCCTTGAATCAAGCCAGCCTCACACACTCACCATGATGCGCCAGACCTAGCCTTGTACCAAGCTAGTATCAAGCCCATGCTTCTCTTACAAGATTTTTGACTTTTGGCAAAAGCAAACTTACCAATCACAAAAGCACAAGTCACATCATCCAGCCAATCAGATTTGTTTATGTTATCAATTTGCAAGCTAAACATAACACAAGGCAAGGCTGAAACCATCACATTCACCACATACACAAAAACCTTCCATTTTGCATAAGCTCTCGAATTTCTCTATACAGCCTGCAAACACTCAAACCTTTTCCTCCATTCAACTCACCCTGCCTCATAGATCACAAAACACCAAGAACACAAGCCTGAAACAGCCAGATTACTCCATAGCCATTTCTCACTCCATTTTGCAGTTTCATTCGAAACTCTCATCCTAGCTCACAAACACACAAACAAACACCACAAACCTTCTCCATTCATCATCAGGACCTCAAACCTTCATTCACCATGACCTGAAAGTGCCAGAATCTCCATTGCCATTTTTGACTGAACTGAAGCAGGAGCTTTCGAAACTCATCATCAAGCCAACTTAAACTCCATTTGAGCATTCAAACATCTTCTGGGGACCAAGTGGAGCAGCTTGCACAAAGAGAGGTGGCCAGAAAGTTCCTAAACTGAAAGCTTCGAATCTCAGGTAGCCTGAAATTTATTTTTCCAGAAGTTGTTTTTCTTGTTACAAACTTGTTCTTTGTGTTGTCTTGATCATCCTGGTGCTTTTAGTTTTTGAAATGGTTGTGATTTGAACATTTAATTTGACTCTGAAACTGGTTTGCCCTAAAAATGTTTGCCTTCGATTCATGCGATTGATGAAGAATAAATTTGTTTGGGGTTAGGGTTTTGATTCAGGAGATCATGGGGTTCATTTCTATGTGCTTAGTTTTCATTTTCATTACGTTTTGAGGGAGTTGGTGAGTTTTCAGGTGAGGAGCTGGCCGGAGAAGACGACCGGAGGTCTTCTCCGGCAGCCTGAGAGTGATTAGGGCTTAATCCAGTCATTAATGAGAGTTTGAATCCTGAGCGTTGGATGAGCTGACTTGGTCAATTCCCGCGTGCATTCAATGGCCTGGATTGCTTCACTTAACCCTAATCCACGTCATTACCTTAATTAATTAAGTTTATAATTAATCTGGCCAGCTTGAATCTCCACCCTCAGATCACGCGCGCAGTCAACATGTTTAAAACCAGGATCAATCTCATCCTTCCATTTGTTTGACTTTTATTTTAATTCATTTTAATTCATTTCTTTTTCATTTGTTTTGCATAATTATTTTAAAATAGCAAAAATATCTTAAAAATTATGAAACTTTTTCTTTAAAGTTTTATTAATTTTTAAGACCCAAAAACATTTTTTTATTTTATTTTTATCATTAAAAAAGTATTTTTTAATATTTAAAAGATTATTTTTAATTGATTAATGAGAATTAATTAATTAAAAATACTTTTAGGTATTTAAAAATTACAAAAAAATTCATGAAATGTTCTAAGACATTTAGAAACATTGTCCAACCTTCAAACCAAATTTCTTTTTTGATCTTGATGCATTTTAAGAATTTTTCATTGAATTAAATCATTTTTTGTGCATTATTTTGATCATAAGTTCAAAAAATCATTTCTGCCTATTGGAGAAGGTTGAGACATTGATTCTTCTTGCATTGTTTTGTGTTTAGCATGTATTTTCAAGGATAAAAAGGCCATGAATTGTTCTTGCATTTTCAAATTGTTTGGCATTTCTTTTGTTAAGAACCCTAAAAAACCCTAATAACTTAGAAAATTCATATCTTGAGTTTGGTTGAGAGTTGAGAGCTCCCCTTTGGGCAGTGGTTCATCATAGGCCTAGGGTTTCTTTGGGTGCCATTTTCCATTTTTTATCATGAGGTTTGCTTCTGTTTTGGGTTTTTTGTTTGATGTTTGATCCATAAACCCTAATTTGGGCTTCCATTTGCATCCATCCTGCATTCTCTTGTATAGCATGACTTGCCATGACATTTCAATCATCCATTTGATTCATTTGACATCTTAAGACATTTAGGAAGCATGTTTGATCATTGCATTGCATATTTGCCATGTCATTTGTCTTGTATGATTCATAACTTTTCATGTTTGTTCATGCTCCTTAGCTTGCATCATTTGCATTCATGATCTTGTATGAACATCTCCATTGTCTTGCCTCATGTTTGCAGCACCTCATAACATCATAATCATCATCAACATGCTTCTGATTTTGCTTAGCATCATATCATTTCATCTCATCTTGCATTGCATTGCATTTTCTTTCTAACATTTCAGGTGGTAAGTAAACTTGAGAAGTGGATTTGCCTTCACTTCTCATAACTTTTCTTTTCATCTCTCTTGCATCCATTGCTGCATTTCTATTTGTGTTTGACATTGAGTTTGCTCATTCTTGTTCCTCCCACTTTCTCTCTTCAAGTGACTTGACTTCTTGAATGAAGCAAGTCACTTTGCTTCTCTTGATCCTGTTCATCTGCTTCCTGGTGGTTCCTCTGAAGATTGTTCTTGCAAACCTCACAAACCTTAGGACCAACCAAGCATGACAATGAATTAGGGTTTTGATTAGTCCCCCCATAGTTTTACCTTTGTGTCTCTCTTTGAGTCTTCTCTTCTCATCTCATAATCAGGGACTAAACCCTAAAGGCTTTAAGACTTTGTGATTGAGCTTATGCCTGCATCCTTCTCTTAGGATGGAGTGTATAACTTTAATCCTAAGTATTAAACCCTTAAGGTGTTTAAATCTCTTAATCAATTCACTTAATAAATATCAAGACATTACACTTGTAACTTGGGCCTTGCATTAGGGTTCTAATTCTTCCTTAAGTGGTTAAGAAGGACTAACCCTAGTGTTAATGGACAAGTCCCCCTCAAGTTGTCTTACAAATCATAAAATTCACTTCATCATCTTATCATTAACTAAAATCCACTTAATAAAGGCTTTGTTTTGCCATGGGTTTAATCCCTAATCATGGATTAAGTTGAGGAGTTTTTCTCAGCTTAAACACTCTCATCTATCATCCTTCTTTTAGGATGGTGTAATGGGTCTGTTTAATCCCTGATTATGGCTTAACCTCATTACTCAACACTAAACAAAAACAACAAAAACACCTAAATAATCACAAGTAGGTTAATGATCTTAATCCTACACCAAAGGTGATTAAGTGTGAGAATCTGACTTCACACTTAAGGTATTCTCATTACCCCTAATCAGAGGGAAGATGTGATGAGTTTACTAAATCCATTGGTTTAGACTTAAGCTCATTATCCTATGACAAACTCCAAAAGCAATAAAAGACTGAAAACAAAAACAAATAATAATCGTCTCCTCCGGAATTCTTTTCTCATCATCCTCACTCACAAACGAGAACTTGCTTCTTCCGTCTAATGCAAGACAGTTCGCACCTGAGCCAGACAGGTCATACACTTGAGCATAGACAAGCAGGCAGTTCACAGTCAATTCACCTTTCAGTCTCTTTGGGTCGAACTACGGTGTTCTGACTTCCTCATTGCACGAGAGGATACGTAGGCATAACTTAACAGTTATCGAACAAAAGTCTCTGTACATTCCCCCTCTTTCTAGCTTTATTCTTTAAGCCTCATGATCTTGAGCATTCCATTCACCTCTTACACTGACACTGTACATTTATACACTTCACACTCTTTTACACTGACACCTGTACATTCTTTCCAGCTATTTTATACACAGATTGCACTGACACTACCCCTTTAAAACACAAGTCTTTTAAGCGTGGATCCCGTCGAGTACGACGGACAATCTGGGTGCTAATACCTTCCCAGGTTGTAACCAACCCCCTTTCTCAGTCTCTCTGGTTCGCAAACCGTCTTATCCATCTCTTTCTAGGCCTATGCAGCATTGCCTTTCCTCCGGGATAAAAATGCCTAGCTGGCGACTCTATTCATCTCCAGTGAGTTCACGGCTGTGTGTTCTCACTGTTCCCTTCGCCGACCGTTCGCGCTTGTACCAGGATGCAAATCTTCGGGAGCGACAGCTTGGCGACTCTGCTGGGGATCCTTATATTGCAACCAGGGCTTCTGGTTCTTTTTGTGGGTTCCTCCTAGCGCTTGATTGATTTGTGTTTACTGGGGTGTTATGTGCTTGTTTGTGCTTGTATTTATTTCTGTTTATTGCTTTATGTACAGTTACTTTACTGCTTTCTTTACTGCATTTATATATCATATTGTCATTGTTGCTGGCTGGATCTGTTGTTTGCCTTGGTGGGTGGGTGATTCATTGAGAGTTAAGGTCCTATACCTGGGACCTGAGTGACACCTAGGCTAGAGTGAATCATATTCTTTCCCATTCCATTTCGGTCTGGTGCGGGAATATGAAACACGGTTCAGATATGGGTTTCTTCTTGAGAACTCTGTGTTGCGGATTTCCTGCAATGCTAGGGCTATCTGGGAAGCCTGCTAAGTCTGGATGACCTTTTAGTATTAACCTTCAGAAACTGAGGTGAATTAGAGGAGGAACTTTTATGGTTATTGTAAACACTGTACCTCCGGGTTAGAAGTGTTTACACTTCTCATAACTGATCCAAATCTGAGGATCCTTGTTTTAGATCATCACCTGTGAGGGGGTTGGGCTGTTTACAGGTTTGCAGGTACCTTGACCTCAGAATACCCTGTTACTTTGACTTTGTTAAGAATGCTCCATGTTGGATAGTTCTTGTGATTCTAAAACCCTGGACTTGTGGCTCTTTATTTGAGTCCCCCACCCTAGTTACTGGATTTTTAGACCTCCATCTGGATTTCTTGAACACACATGGATCTACACCAAGGCAGTTAATCAGATCCAGCTCAATCACAGACCCTTGCATATCATTTGCATACATACCCATTGCATCATATTAACATGTGCTTATTTGTGTTTCAGGGTATCCATTTTCATCTGGTTTTGGTTTTGACCCCATCTGCAATTTTGACCTATCTCCACCAGCACTTGCTTCAGTTTGTCAGCCATACTTCAGTTACTAGCACTAGCCAGCCAGTGGCCCACTCCTCAGCATCTTCATCAGCACTTATCCTACTCAGTCTCAGCATCATGGCTCCAAGGAAAAGCAACATCACCTATCATTTCTTCCAACCAGACTTGTCAGACATCAGGAGGATCCAAACCCTGATCACTCCAGATCACATACCCTTGTTCAGGGAGAGTTATGGAGATATACTGGACATGGTTATGGATCTGGACCCTTCTCAGAGGAGCCTGATCCACACCTGCATTCAGTTTTATGATCCTCCATTGAGATGTTTCACCTTTCAAGACTTTCAGTTGGGGCCTCTTTTAGAAGAATACTCATCTTTGATTGGTTTGCCTATCAAAAGAGAAATCCCATTCAACCCTGAAATGGTCTTTCCCAGCAATGGAGAGATAGCAAAAGCTTTGTATCTGGAGCCTGTTTTGATTGAACAACACATGACCTCTAAAGCTGGGATCCCTGGTTTTCATCTTGATTTCCTGATTTCTCAAGCTAGTCTGAAGGCCTCCTCGGGGGAGTGGAAAGCTGTTTGTGCTCTATTGGCCTTGAGTGTATATGGAATTGTATTGTTTGCAGATGAGCCTCGATTCATTAGCAAAAATGCAATCCACTTGTTCATCCTGAAGAACCCTGTGCCAACTTTACTGGGTGATCTCTATTACTCAGTACATCAGAGAAATGAGAAGCAGAGGGGAAGATTAGTGAGGATTTGTGCTCCATTATTTCATGCTTGGCTTCTCAGGCATCTACCCAGGACAGATGAATTTCTAAATCCTCATCAGCAAAGCAACTGGGCTAAGAGGCTCACTACTCTCACTTCAGCAGATATCAGATGGTGTACTCAGAGCACCAAGGGCAGAGATATGATCACCAGCTGTGGGCACTTTCCCAATGTGCCCTTAATAGGAGTTAAGGGAAGTATCAATTACAACCCTCTGCTGTTCAGGAGGCAATTGGGCTATGCACTGGTTCATACTCCTAAGACACAGGACCTGATGGAGACCCTCTACTGTGAGAATAAGATTAGTTTGACTGTTGTTAGGCAGGCTGCTTGGGCCTGGGATCATGTTCAAACCAAGGGAATCACCATTCTGGGGAAGTGCAATAATGTGGCATCAGTCCAATATTATGAGTGGTCCCATGCTAGGGCCCAATTCTCTGGAATGCCCTTTACCATAGAAGACATGCCTGAGTCATCTTCAGCACCACCCCCTGCCACTATCAGTTTGGAGGAGTTTGAGAGCTTGAAGGAAAGAAATGAGAAGTTAACTCAAGCCTTGCAGAAGACCCTCAGGGAGAGGAGTGAAGGTGTGAGGGAGATTGAGAGATTGGAGAAGTTGAGGGTGGAACACTTGACCAAGATTGAGAAGTCTGGAGATTATATCAACAAGTCCAAAGCTGGTGAACAGATTCTGAAGAATGCTTGTAAAGAAGCCCAGTTCCAGAGAGCAAGGACAGACTTGTATTTGAAAGAGAGTCAGGCCAGGTGGGTCCGGATCACTGAGGCCCGTACTCTAGAAGATAAGAGAGTTCAGGACAAGATGGAGCAGATGGAAAAGGCCCTGGCAGCAGCCCAGGAGGAAATATCAGAGCTGAAAATCAAAGCAGGAGTGAAGAGGTCTAAGGACCAAAGTCAGAACAAGAAATTGACTGCAGCTGTTGCAACAAGGAACCTTCTCATTAGAAGTCTCACGGAGCATCCGGCTGATCCTGTGACCGAAGCACTTCTCAAGGAAGTTCGTGAGGATGAGTTTGGCCTTGGAGTTTGATCATTTGCTTGTTGTTATTCCTATTCCATGTACTTTTGCTTTTTGTGATGTGTTTTGACCCCTTTGAGGGCTTGTGTTGTAAAAATGAACAAGTTGTATTATTTCACCTTCGTAATATATTTGTGTTAGTTTCTATCTGGGTTCACATCAAAAGCAACTTCAACAGCATCATCTTCAAGGGTCTGGAAGGGTCAAAACTGAATGCCAAACCGGATACCTTGAGAGCAAATAAGCATAACTGCATTGCATGCTAACCCTTTTGTTTGTTTTGTAGGTTTTTGTTTTGTTGTTGCTAACCTCTGTTGTGATGTTCAGGAATTATTGCTCGCCGCCGGGTATTTCCTCTCAACAGGCCTCACAGGTACCCAACTAGAAACAACCTTCCGGGAATTCAGATGGATCAGATGCAGCAAGACCTTACGGAGGTCAGAAACCAGATGGCCAACGAAAGGTTGGAGATGAGAACTCAGATAACACAGTTCATGGAAGTGATGAACAACTTAGCTCAAAGCCAGGAGAGGCTCAGAACTTTGGTAGAAGGAAGGAATAAGGAGGAGCCCCATGTGGGAACTGCTGGCACAAGTAACAACGAGAGGGTCCAACCTCATGTCAATCCCCCAGTTTTTGGACCCCATCTCCATCCAGAGGCCAACATCCCAATCAACATTCAAGGGACAGCCACAACAGCCAGACTACTTCAAGAAGATCCTCAGGAGGACCAGTATACAGTAATGGGTGCCGGAGAGGAAACATATGATAGACGATTGGAAGAGATAGCTGAGAAGTTGAGGTCCTTAGAATCTCAAAATTCTTTGGGTTTCGACGTCATGGACATGGGGCTGGTAGAAGGGGTCAGGATCCCCCATAAGTTCAAGCCTCCTTGTTTCGAAAAGTATAATGGGACTTCATGCCCCCGGACTCATTTGCAATCATTTCTGGGAAGGCTGAAGGCATATACAATGGATGAGAAATTGTGGATGTTCTATTTTGAAGATAGCTTGACTGGAGCTTCGAGGGAATGGTATTCCCATCTGACAAGAGCAACAATTAGATGCTGGAAGGACCTGGCAGAGGCCTTCATCAGACAGTATCAGTATAATCTAGATATGGCACCCAACAGGACCCTCCTAATGGGAATGTCACAGTCTTCGAGGGAGAGCTTCAGAGAATATGCTCAGAGATGGAGGCAACTGGCTGCTGCTGTTCAACCACCAATGTCTGAGAGAGAAATGGCAGACATGTTTATGAACACTCTTCAGGGAACGTATATTGACAGGTTAGCTGCTTTCTCTTCCACCAGCTTCGCAGATGTTGTCATAGCTGGGGAGAGAATTGAAAGCCTGTTAAAAATGGGAAAGATCTCAGACAACGGTGCAAGCTCGTCCAGTGGTACAAGAAAGCCTTTTGCAGGCCCGAGAAGAACTGGCGAGACCAATGCCATTCACACCAACAGGGGTAGGCCCCAATATGCTCAGAGGTCAATAGCAGCAGTCACTATCCCTGCTCCAGCTCATCCACAGCCAGTCTATCAACCTCCTCAACAAAACTTCCAACAACAACCTCAGTATCATCAGCAGAATCAATATCCCCCAAGGAACTACAACAACAACAACACCAACAACAACAATCAACAGAGGCCATTCCAACAAAGACCATCCCAAGCTAACCGAGTGATCGACCCGATCCCAATGCCGTATGCTGCCTTGCTGCCACAACTTCTGAAACTCAACCTGGTTGAGCTAAGAACGTTGGCACCTCCGGATCCCAACAGTCTACCAAGGAACTATGACTCCAATGCTAGGTGTGCTTTTCATTCCAACGCACCTGGTCACAGTACAGAAAAATGCAGGGCTCTGCATATGAAGGTACAAGACTTGGTAGACTCCAAGGCTCTGAATTTTGCACCTCCGCCCAATGTCAATAAAAACCCAATGCCAAACCATGGTGGTCCCCGAATTAATGCTATTGAAGAAGACCAACCGTCTTATTTAATAACCAGTGTGGATCAGATCAGGACACCATTGGTGGAAATCAAAGCTCAACTCCGCGAAAACCAAATATTTCCGGGGTGTGAACTGGGGTGTCCCTATTGCAATATTTCATGGAATGGGTGTGAGGACTTGAGGAATGGCATTGACAGCCTTATTCAGAGTGGCCTACTCCAGATCACTACATCATTTCCGGAAAATCCGACAACGTCATCAGCAACAGTTTCAGACCCTCCTACAACTGCAGCAACTAATGTTCCCAACAACTCATCAGCACCATCAACAAGTACTTCACCTGTCCTTCCGAATGATCAGTTTTCAACAGTTCCTCCTGCTACAACTTCAGCTTCATTCCATTTCGAATCTCCGTCAGCAACAACAACAGTCCTTCCAACAGTACCTCCTACAACACCAGCAATCAATCATGAAGATGTCTCTACCGTCACCATATTCTACGATCCTGAAAATAATTCTGCCTACCATTCAGAAGGTGCTGCTCCCACTAGAGCACCAGTTACAATCTTTTATGATCCACACACAATAACAGTCCCTTCAGCAGCAGCAATCAGTCCGGTCACTGTCACGGTGCCTGGACCAGTACCATATGAAAGCAATAGGGCCATCCCCTGGCACTATGGCTCTGACTTGTATTGCGAAGGAAAAAGAATCACTCTTGAAACATCAATACCTGCACCACAAGTAGATAATGTGGGGGGAGGCGGAGGCTTCACTCGAAGCGGACGTCTCTTTGCTTCACAAGTTCAAAGACCTACTGCCGAAGCAGAAGCTGCTGCCAAGGCAAAAGGAAAAGGCCCGGTGCAGGAAGATTCAGCTGCCAAAGAAACCCTGAAGACTCCATTCGATCAGGAAGTTGATGAGTTTATGCGAATCATCAAGAAGAGTGATTATAAAGTTGTGGGTCAGCTTCACCAGACGCCATCCAAAATCTCCATCCTCTCACTGCTTATGTGCTCCGAAGCCCATCGGAATGCACTACTTAAGGTCTTGCACGCAGCTTACGTGCCTGAAGAGATTACTGTCAACCAGTTGGAAACCGTGGTTGGAAATGTTACTGCTAGCAATGGGCTAGGGTTTACCAATTCTGACTTGACAGCGGATGGCCGCAACCACAACAAAGCCTTGCACATAACCCTGGAATGCAAAGGAGCTGTCCTTTCTCATGTGCTGGTGGACACAGGTTCTTCCCTGAATGTCTTACCAAAGAAGGCTCTGGTGAAGCTTGAATATGATGGATTGGCATTGAGACCCAGCAACCTGGTAGTAAGAGCCTTTGATGGTTCTAAGAGATCGGTTCTGGGAGAGATTGAGCTGCCTGTGACAATTGGCCCACAGACCTTTAAAACTATCTTTTATGTGATGGACATTCAGCCCGCCTACAGCTGTTTGTTGGGTAGACCCTGGATTCATGCCGTCGGCGCAATAACGTCTACCCTTCACCAAAAGTTAAAATTTGAGTGGGAAGGCCAAGTTGTCACAATCTGTGGACAGGAGGACATTTTCGTTAGCCATCTGGCTACCTACAAGTACATTGAGATGGATGGAGAGATCCATGAAACAATGAGTCAAGGTTTTGAAGCCTTGAACGTCAATGAAGCATCTGCTGTATCTGGTATCTCCATGTCATCGTACCAACAAGCCCGGAAGGTTGTTGAAGAAGGAACTGCCCTAGGCTGGGGCAAGGTATTAGCTGTGGAGGAGAAGAAGGACAAATTTGGGTTGGGTTACAGACCAACTCAACATCAAGCAAAGGCTGCTGCAGAGCCTGGTTTTGTCAGTGGGGGGATGCTTACCCCCGATGCTATCAACTGTCTGGAAGACGAGCTGGAAGAGGAGCGCAATCTGGAGAATTGGATTCGTCCAAAGATCCCGGGGAGCAGTATCTCGAACTGGTCTTCCCAGGAAATTATAAGGGTTACTCAAGCAGAGTAATTATTATTTCCTGTATTTTTTATAGCATGCATCCAAGTCTTGCATCTTGCCCAAGATGACAAGACTCATTTTGTAACCAGGGCCATCTGTACTTTTGTGCAAACAAGATTAAATTAATGAAATATCAGACATCTTTTTGCAAACGAGTCTTTTTCTTTTATGCTCACTGTTTTTCCATTTTTCTTTTTGTACAAAAAATAAATGGCGGTGTTTTCAAAATGATAACTTCATTTCACTTTTTTCTAAAGCAAGATTAAAATCAATCACTAAAATGAACCGACTTAACCCTTGCAGAGAGTGCCTTCCTGACAGCACCGACAACAGTACGGCTATGACATCGTATGACTTTGACAATCCAATCAATCAAGCTGATGAAGGGGTTGATGAAGAATATGAGCTTCCTGAAGAGCTAGCCAGGTTGTTAAGACAGGAGGAAAAGGTTATTACCCCTCACCAGGAGGAGGTTGAGGTGATCAATCTTGGTACCAATGAAGACGTGAAAGAGGTTAAAATCGGGGCCTGCTTGCAAGACTCAGTGAAGAGACAACTGATAGATCTGCTTCAAGAGTATGTTGATGTGTTTGCTTGGTCATATCAAGACATGCCAGGGTTGGACACCGATATAGTCGTGCACAAGCTGCCTTTGCGGGAAGAATGCCCACCGGTCAAACAGAAGTTGCGCCGAACTCGCCCAGACATGGCTATGAAAATCAAGGAAGAGGTACAAAAGCAATGGGACGCCGGGTTCCTTGCTGTGACTAGCTATCCGCCATGGGTTGCTAACATAGTACCCGTGCCTAAGAAGGATGGCAAGGTAAGAATGTGTGTTGATTATCGGGATCTGAACAGAGCCAGCCCGAAGGATGACTTCCCATTACCTCACATTGATGTATTGGTGGATAACACGGCTCAGTTCTCGGTATTCTCCTTCATGGACGGATTTTCAGGATATAATCAGATCAAGATGTCACCTGAAGACATGGAGAAAACAACATTCATCACACCTTGGGGCACGTTCTGTTACAAAGTGATGCCATTCGGACTGAAGAATGCTGGTGCAACGTATCAACGAGCTATGGTGACATTATTCCACGATATGATCCACAAAGAAATAGAATGTTACGTGGATGATATGATCGCCAAGTCCCTTACAGAGGAAGATCACCTGGTAAATCTGCTCAAGTTGTTCAAGCGTCTGAGGAAATACCAACTGAAGCTGAACCCCAACAAATGCACATTCGGGGTGCGGTCCGGTAAGCTGCTGGGCTTTATTGTAAGCGAGAAAGGGATTGAAGTTGACCCTGATAAAGTCAAGGCTATTCAAGAAATGCCTGCACCGAAGACAGAAAAAGAAGTTCAAGGGTTCTTAGGTCGATTGAACTACATCTCACGGTTCATATCTCACCTCACAGCAACCTGTGAACCCTTGTTCAAGCTGTTAAGAAAAGAACAAACGGTCAGGTGGAACGAAGATTGCCAGAAGGCTTTTGACAAGATCAAGGAATATCTGCAAGAACCTCCAATCCTTATGCCTCCAGTTGAAGGAAGACCTCTGATCATGTACTTGACAGTATTAGAGGAGTCAATGGGGTGTGTGCTGGGCCAGCATGACGAGTCTGGTCGAAAAGAGTATGCAATATACTACCTAAGCAAAAAGTTTACCGACTGTGAACAGCGTTATTCACTGCTCGAGAAAACTTGCTGTGCTTTAGCGTGGGCTGCTCGCCGACTGAGACAATATATGTTGACCCACACTACCTTATTAATCTCAAAAATGGATCCAGTCAAGTACATATTTGAGAAGCCAGCTCTTACCGGACGGGTTGCAAGATGGCAGATGATTCTCACAGAATACGACATACAGTACACATCTCAGAAAGCCATCAAGGGCAGTGTACTATCTGAATATCTTGCTGAGCAACCCATTGATGACTACCAACCTATGAGGTTTGACTTCCCTGATGAAGACATCATGTTCATTAAAGCAAAAGATCATGAAGAGCCTATTCACACTGAAGGGCCCGACCCGGAAGAAGAATGGACTATGATGTTTGACGGGGCTGTTAACATGAATGGTCGCGGTGTTGGTGCAGTACTCATTACACCTAAAGGAGTTCACATGCCTTTCTCGGCAAAACTCACTTTCAACTGCACTAACAACGAAGCTGAATACGAAGCTTGCATTATGGGTCTTGAGGAAGCCATTGACCTCAGGATCAAGACTTTAACGGTATTCGGAGATTCAGCTCTGGTAGTTAATCAAACCAACGGAAAATGGTACACCCATCAAGATCACCTGATACCTTACAGGGATTACACAAGGAGGTTATTGACTTTCTTTACAACAGTCAAACTTGAGTATATCCCTCGGGACGAGAATCAGTTTGCAGATGCTCTTGCTACCATTTCATCTATGATCAAAGTTCAAGCGGCTAACTTTGTACCCCAGATTTCAGTATCTAGACTTGATAGACCAGCATATGTATTTGCAGCGGATGTTGTAAAAGATAATAAGCCTTGGTTCCATGACATTAAGTGCTTCTTGGAGGATCAAGCATACCCACCTGGGGCATCTTCCAATGATAAGAAGACTTTGAGAAGGCTTGCTGGTAGTTTCTTTCTGAACGCTGATGGGTCTTTATACAAAAGGAACTTTGACATGGTACTCCTCAGATGTGTTGACAAGACGGAAGCAGATTTGTTGATGCATGAAGTGCACGAAGGATCTTTTGGTACCCACGCAGGAGGGCACGCCATGGCTAAGAAATTGTTAAGATCAGGCTATTATTGGATCACAATGGATGCAGACTGTTGTGCTTACGCCAGAAAATGCCATAAATGCCAGATCTATGCAGATAAGGTGCATGTGCCTCCTAATCCTTTGAACATCATGTCTTCACCATGGCCCTTTGCTATGTGGGGCATTGATATGATTGGCAAGATTGAGCCAACTGCGTCAAACGGCCACAGATTCATCCTGGTCGCCATCGACTATTTCACTAAGTGGGTTGAAGCAGCCTCCTATGCAAACGTTACTAGACAAGTGGTAGCCAGATTTCTGAAGAGAGATATCATCTGTCGGTATGGAGTGCCCGAGCGAATCATTACTGATAATGGTTCCAACTTAAACAACAAAATGATGGCAGAGCTGTGCCGGGACTTCAAGATCCAACATCACAATTCTTCTCCTTACAGGCCAAAGATGAATGGCGCTGTTGAGGCAGCAAATAAGAATATCAAGAAGATTGTGCAGAAGATGGTAATCACCTACAAGGACTGGCATGAAATGCTACCGTTTGTCTTGCATGGGTACCGCACATCAATCAGAACATCCACTGGGGCAACACCGTATCAGCTTGTGTATGGTATGGAAGCAGTCCTACCTGTTGAAGTTGAATTACCCTCTCTACGAGTTTTGATGGATGTTAAACTGAGTGAAGCAGAATGGGTTCGGTCCCGATACGAACAACTGAGTCTGATCGAAGAGAAGAGATTGGCTGCAATCTGCCATGGACAGTTATATCAGAAGAGAATGAAGAAGGCCTTCGATCAGAAAGTCAGGCACCGAGAGTACCAAGTGGGAGATCTTGTGCTGAAAAGAATCCTCCCTCCTCATACAGACCACAGGGGCAAATGGACTCCAAATTATGAAGGACCATTTGTTGTAAAGAAAGTTTTCTCTGGTGGAGCATTGATGCTCAGCACCATGGATGGTGAAGATTTCCCGTCCCCTGTGAATTCAGATGCAGTTAAAAAATACTTCGCATAAAATGACCCGCTGGACATAAAAACAGAATGTAAGTCCAGGCAAAAATAGGGCATCCCGGCGAGTCAAAAACAGAATAAAAGACTCGGGCAAAAGTAAGGGAAAATAAACAAAAAATGTACACCCGCTGAGTTGAAAAGCCGCATTGGACAGCTCAGGCAAAAATGGGTATCCCGATGGATTGAAAACCCGAAAGGGCGATCCATGCAAAACAAGGGAATAAGCGAACAACTGCATTCTGAATTCGTCTGTATCACCTACAACTTGGTAAGCTTCAAAGGATCAAGCTTCAATCAGAATCAACTCTCTCCAGAAAGCAAGACGAGAAGAACGTCATTGTCATACGAGTCATAGCAGAAGAGGAAGCTCCTTGAAAGCGTCGTCAACACCGCCAGCACTTTATTTCTCAATTTGTAACAATCTCCTCATTTCAGGAGATATGTTTCTTTGACTGTATCTTGCCAATTCAGGGCACAGGAATTAATAAAATCAGATTCTCAGTCATGTCTCGTTTTTATATTTATGTTTTGCAAAGAGTTGTCTGATATCTCTAAAAATACAATTGCATAAGTACAGATGCCTTTCTCTAAAAATAAAAAAGAAAAAAAAAACACATGCTTGCAGGGAATATGATTACTCTCGAAAGTACTTATCTCCTATGACGGAATCCAGTAAGGGATACCTCGGGACCTTTTGTACGTTTCCTTACCTTTGCAGGATTGCAGGTATCCAGAACGCAACCTGGGGCATGCAAGTTACGTCTTAGCAAGTTGCTGAATCATTATCAACTCGGTCTATCTTCCACGTGGCACTGGAAGGTGCCCACTTCCCCAGCGAAGTTGCCAAATCAACATACAGCATCGGAAATGCTCTATCCCCAGCTGAGTTGCCTCTTGTTGCTCTCCCCAGCTGAGTTGCCTCTCACAATTCCCCAGCCGAGTTGCCTTTCTTCCTCAGCAGAATGCAGAAGTCAGGGAATCATCTCCCCACAGAGTTCCAGCCTCTACCCAGAAGAGCAACGCATAGAAGTCACAACAGAGCTCAGAAAGCTTCTACAAACCCCAGCTGGGTCCCATATTATAAGGATATGTCAATCAGTGACATATATCCCCAAGCAGGGGCATCATTAGATCTACCAATGATCATATCCCCAGCTGGGATGTTCACTTCACGCAGATCGACCGGAGATCTTCGCAGCAACGGGATCCGAATCCCGGATCTGTGCCTCTTTGCATAATCATGGCATTTGCATCATACTATCCCCTCAGAGCGTAGCATTCCGTCTAATACGGAGCATTACGGAAAAAATCAAATGCATAGCATAATCATAAGTCATGTTGTGAATCGAACATTTGTGAATAATAAACCGTTCATCATCCCCATCAGAGTCCCAGCAAAAGCAGTTGCCTCTCCAAACACCAGCATATACACCTTTTGGTACCCGTCCGTGCCACCTTTCCCCAGTAAAGTCGCCTGAACACTCTTTACAAACAAAATCACCCGTATTACCGATACTTCCTGACACCCGTGTCAAATCACCAGCAGAAAGCCAAAGACATCCTCTTTGCACTCACATATACTTATATACACTTTTTTTGACACCCGTCCGTGTCATATCCCCAGCGCAGTCGCGTACACTTTCATCAACCCACACACTTGTTAATATTACACTTTTCTCTCTTGACACCCGTCCGTGTCACTCTCCCCAGCAGTTAAAACACTCATCTATACAAAACAATACTCACTACTCATGGTACGCTTATACAGATACTCGTCCGTATCTTGTATACATCATCACTCATAACCCCACAGATTCGGCAGTAGTCCTTGTTCTTTGTTAGCCAGTTGGTACTCGTCCGTACCATCATCTCAGAACATTGCGTCTAGTGTTTGTTTCTACATGATACTCGTCCGTATCATAGTCTTAAGGATGCTCGTCCGCATCTTTAATCCATACAACGTGTCAAACACTTTTGTCTTCTTGGATATAGATACTCGTCCGTATCTACTTTTCCCCAGAAGAGTCCTTTCAGATGCAACACTCGTCCGTGTTCTTTGTTAACCAGTTGATACTCGTCCGTATCATCATCTCTGAACATGTGTCAGTTTGTTTCTACATGATACTCGTCCGTATCATAGTCCTAAGGATGCTCGTCCGCATCTTTAATCTATACACAATACCAAACACTTATACCTTTTGTTTCTTGGGTGTAAACGCTCGTCCGTGTTTACTACCTCCCCAGTAGATCACCAACAAATTTCCTTTTTATTTAACACTCGTCCTGTGTTATGATAACTCTGAGAGCAGCCGTACCCTGCTGAGTGGTCGTCCTCCACTTCTTGATGGTCGTCCTCCATCATGCTCATCCGATGGCCGTCCCCATCGTTGATTTTAGCAGCCGTCCCCTGCTAGGTGGTCGTCCTCCACCTTTTGATGATCGTCCTTCATCACTTTATCCAATGGCCGTCCCCATTGTTGATTTTGGTTATCTGACATTCGTCCTATGTCATGATAAACCTTGAGAGCAGCCGTACCCTGCTGAGTGGTCGTCCTCCACTTCTTGATGGTCGTCCTCCATCTTGCTCGTCCGATGGCCGTCCCCATCGTTGACCTTTTCTATCCGATGGCCGTCCCCATCGTTGATATTTTCGGCAGCCGTACCCTGCCAGGTGGTCGTCCTCCACCTTTGATGGCCGTCCCCATCATATTTCTTTTATTCCCAACAGAGCAGCCGTCCCCTGCTAGGTGATCGTCCTTCACCTTTGATGGCCGTACCCCATCAGCTGTTTATTTCATTTATTCTTTAACCCGATGGCCGTCCCCGTCGTGGTCCCTTTTCCTTTTAACCCGATGGCCGTCCCCGTCGTGGTCCCTTTTCCTTCTAACCCGATGGCCGTCCCCATCGTTGGTTACTTTACCTTTGTGAACTTGATGGCCGTCCCCGTCATGTTTCATTAACCCCCATAGAATTTTACAGCTTTATCTTGATGGCCGTCCCCATCATAATATCTTGTTTTCCCCAGCTAGTCGGCCGTCCCCGTCTTAGCTTTACTTGTTTTTCCCCAGCTAGTCGGCCGTCCCCGTCTTAGCTTTACTTTTTATCCCCAGCATGTCGGCCGTCCCCGTCATCGCTTTATTTCCTGCACTTTACCAGCATGTCGGCCGTCCCCGTCATTGCTCCTTACCCAGCGGTCTTCCTCTGCTCGACGGTCGTCCTCCGTCGCCCACACTTTACAATATACTTTCTTTTCCTTTGCAATCTATATCCCTTTTTTTCTTCATTTCCGTGAGTGCAAATTTTGGACTGTCTTTGGTATTCAACCACAAGTTATCTTGTTTGCCTGTTAAGCCGTCGCTTACACCCTGCACAGCTAACTCGTGTTTGAATAGGGGCAGCTGTAAACACCCCAAATTTGCCCTCACCCATTCACACCATGGCTTGTGATCATCCTCATATGCATAAACACAATCATATCATCTCACATCTCATTTGTGATTCACTGGATAGTTTCTGAGGCATCTGCATCTAGGGTTTGTGATCTGAGCAATCCCAAAGCTTCTTGAGGAACTCCAAAGGCTACCAATCAACTCAAAAGGGGTCTATGTGTGTTCATACATCATATTCTATCTCCTCAAAGTCAAAAATGCAGAGGAATCACAAGAGCTAGGGTTTGAGTGGATGCAGAGCCAGGTTGAACTGCACAGTTGACTGAAAATTAGGGTTTTGGTTTCAGAGGCCATAACTCCAAATTTTTTGGTCATTCTTGTTTTCATTGATCTCTATATGGTATAGGGAGTATACATATCAATTTTCATGAAGAAATTCCATGGGGAAGTCATCTGATCAAGGGTTGACTTTTCAGACAAGTCAGTGTAAAATCAGGGCATCTGAGGCCCCCAATGACCCAACCAATGGGTGATCTTCATCATTTTGAGTGTATATGATCTTTATTTGATCATGGAAGAAGGTTGAAGTTCATATAAATCAAGAATTTAGGGTTTTTGCAAATGTTGACTTTTTGGGCATAGTTGACTTTTCAAGAATGCATCATTTTAGGTCATTTTTCAAGCTTTGATTCTTGATCCAAAAAGGCTTCAAATGGAAAAACTTTGGTCATGAAAGTTGTAGATCTCATCTTTCCCTTTTCAAAAAGTACAAGAACATGATCAAACTCTTCTTGGACCAAAAGTTATGGCAATGCAAAGTTGGCAAAAATCATTGTTTTTCAAGGTATGCACCAAGTGTGAAATTTTGCAAAGTCATGAACAAATGCATTATGTGACTTCTAATTCATCTCAAACCAGTACACAAACATTTCTCTAAGCCATAAAATCAGATTTGAACCAAAGATCACATGTGCTTAGTTCATGTAACAAGGCATTTTTCATGAAAATCCATAAAGTAACCAAGTTGCAAAACTCATGATCATGCTTCACCAACTTGCTGCATTGGTCCTTGAATCAAGCCAGCCTCACACACTCACCATGATGCGCCAGACCTAGCCTTGTACCAAGCTAGTATCAAGCCCATGCTTCTCTTACAAGATTTTTGACTTTTGGCAAAAGCAAACTTACCAATCACAAAAGCACAAGTCACATCATCCAGCCAATCAGATTTGTTTATGTTATCAATTTGCAAGCTAAACATAACACAAGGCAAGGCTGAAACCATCACATTCACCACATACACAAAAACCTTCCATTTTGCATAAGCTCTCGAATTTCTCTATACAGCCTGCAAACACTCAAACCTTTTCCTCCATTCAACTCACCCTGCCTCATAGATCACAAAACACCAAGAACACAAGCCTGAAACAGCCAGATTACTCCATAGCCATTTCTCACTCCATTTTGCAGTTTCATTCGAAACTCTCATCCTAGCTCACAAACACACAAACAAACACCACAAACCTTCTCCATTCATCATCAGGACCTCAAACCTTCATTCACCATGACCTGAAAGTGCCAGAATCTCCATTGCCATTTTTGACTGAACTGAAGCAGGAGCTTTCGAAACTCATCATCAAGCCAACTTAAACTCCATTTGAGCATTCAAACATCTTCTGGGGACCAAGTGGAGCAGCTTGCACAAAGAGAGGTGGCCAGAAAGTTCCTAAACTGAAAGCTTCGAATCTCAGGTAGCCTGAAATTTATTTTTCCAGAAGTTGTTTTTCTTGTTACAAACTTGTTCTTTGTGTTGTCTTGATCATCCTGGTGCTTTTAGTTTTTGAAATGGTTGTGATTTGAACATTTAATTTGACTCTGAAACTGGTTTGCCCTAAAAATGTTTGCCTTCGATTCATGCGATTGATGAAGAATAAATTTGTTTGGGGTTAGGGTTTTGATTCAGGAGATCATGGGGTTCATTTCTATGTGCTTAGTTTTCATTTTCATTACGTTTTGAGGGAGTTGGTGAGTTTTCAGGTGAGGAGCTGGCCGGAGAAGACGACCGGAGGTCTTCTCCGGCAGCCTGAGAGTGATTAGGGCTTAATCCAGTCATTAATGAGAGTTTGAATCCTGAGCGTTGGATGAGCTGACTTGGTCAATTCCCGCGTGCATTCAATGGCCTGGATTGCTTCACTTAACCCTAATCCACGTCATTACCTTAATTAATTAAGTTTATAATTAATCTGGCCAGCTTGAATCTCCACCCTCAGATCACGCGCGCAGTCAACATGTTTAAAACCAGGATCAATCTCATCCTTCCATTTGTTTGACTTTTATTTTAATTCATTTTAATTCATTTCTTTTTCATTTGTTTTGCATAATTATTTTAAAATAGCAAAAATATCTTAAAAATTATGAAACTTTTTCTTTAAAGTTTTATTAATTTTTAAGACCCAAAAACATTTTTTTATTTTATTTTTATCATTAAAAAAGTATTTTTTAATATTTAAAAGATTATTTTTAATTGATTAATGAGAATTAATTAATTAAAAATACTTTTAGGTATTTAAAAATTACAAAAAAATTCATGAAATGTTCTAAGACATTTAGAAACATTGTCCAACCTTCAAACCAAATTTCTTTTTTGATCTTGATGCATTTTAAGAATTTTTCATTGAATTAAATCATTTTTTGTGCATTATTTTGATCATAAGTTCAAAAAATCATTTCTGCCTATTGGAGAAGGTTGAGACATTGATTCTTCTTGCATTGTTTTGTGTTTAGCATGTATTTTCAAGGATAAAAAGGCCATGAATTGTTCTTGCATTTTCAAATTGTTTGGCATTTCTTTTGTTAAGAACCCTAAAAAACCCTAATAACTTAGAAAATTCATATCTTGAGTTTGGTTGAGAGTTGAGAGCTCCCCTTTGGGCAGTGGTTCATCATAGGCCTAGGGTTTCTTTGGGTGCCATTTTCCATTTTTTATCATGAGGTTTGCTTCTGTTTTGGGTTTTTTGTTTGATGTTTGATCCATAAACCCTAATTTGGGCTTCCATTTGCATCCATCCTGCATTCTCTTGTATAGCATGACTTGCCATGACATTTCAATCATCCATTTGATTCATTTGACATCTTAAGACATTTAAGAGGCATGTTTGATCATTGCATTGCATATTTGCCATGTCATTTGTCTTGTATGATTCATAACTTTTCATGTTTGTTCATGCTCCTTAGCTTGCATCATTTGCATTCATGATCTTGTATGAACATCCCCATTGTCTTGCCTCATGTTTGCAGCACCTCATAACATCATAATCATCATCAACATGCTTCTGGTTTTGCTTAGCATCATATCATTTCATCTCATCTTGCATTGCATTGCATTTTCTTTCTAACATTTCAGGTGGTAAGTAAACTTGAGAAGTGGATTTGCCTTCACTTCTCATAACTTTTCTTTTCATCTCTCTTGCATCCATTGCTGCATTTCTATTTGTGTTTGAGATTGAGTTTGCTCATTCTTGTTCCTCCCACTTTCTCTCTTCAAGTGACTTGACTTCTTGAATGAAGCAAGTCACTTTGCTTCTCTTGATCCTGTTCATCTGCTTCCTGGTGGTTCCTCTGAAGATTGTTCTTGCAAACCTCACAAACCTTAGGACCAACCAAGCATGACAATGAATTAGGGTTTTGATTAGTCCCCCCATAGTTTTACCTTTGTATCTCTCTTTGAGTCTTCTCTTCTCATCTCATAATCAGGGACTAAACCCTAAAGGCTTTAAGACTTTGTGATTGAGCTTATGCCTGCATCCTTCTCTTAGGATGGAGTGTATAACTTTAATCCTAAGTATTAAACCCTTAAGGTGTTTAAATCTCTTAATCAATTCACTTAATAAATATCAAGACATTACACTTGTAACTTGGGCCTTGCATTAGGGTTCTAATTCTTCCTTAAGTGGTTAAGAAGGACTAACCCTAGTGTTAATGGACAAGTCCCCATCAAGTTGTCTTACAAATCATAAAATTCACTTCATCATCTTATCATTAACTAAAATCCACTTAATAAAGGCTTTGTTTTGCCATGGGTTTAATCCCTAATCATGGATTAAGTTGAGGAGTTTTTCTCAGCTTAAACACTCTCATCTATCATCCTTCTTTTAGGATGGTGTAATGGGTCTGTTTAATCCCTGATTATGGCTTAACCTCATTACTCAACACTAAACAAAAACAACAAAAACACCTAAATAATCACAAGTAGGTTAATGATCTTAATCCTACACCAAAGGTGATTAAGTGTGAGAATCTGACTTCACACTTAAGGTATTCTCATTACCCCTAATCAGAGGGAAGATGTGATGAGTTTACTAAATCCATTGGTTTAGACTTAAGCTCATTATCCTATGACAAACTCCAAAAGCAATAAAAGACTGAAAACAAAAACAAATAATAATCGTCTCCTCCGGGATTCTTTTCTCATCATCCTCACTCACAAACGAGAACTTGCTTCTTCCGTCTAATGCAAGACAGTTCGCACCTGAGCCAGACAGGTCATACACTTGAGCATAGACAAGCAGGCAGTTCACAGTCAATTCACCTTTCAGTCTCTTTGGGTCGAACTACGGTGTTCTGACTTCCTCATTGCACGAGAGGATACGTAGGCATAACTTAACAGTTATCGAACAAAAGTCTCTGTACATTCCCCCTCTTTCTAGCTTTATTCTTTAAGCCTCATGATCTTGAGCATTCCATTCACCTCTTACACTGACACTGTACATTTATACACTTCACACTCTTTTACACTGACACCTGTACATTCTTTCCAGCTATTTTATACACAGATTGCACTGACACTACCCCTTTAAAACACAAGTCTTTTAAGCGTGGATCCCGTCGAGTACGACGGACAATCTGGGTGCTAATACCTTCCCAGGTTGTAACCAACCCCCTTTCTCAGTCTCTCTGGTTCGCAAACCGTCTTATCCATCTCTTTCTAGGCCTATGCAGCATTGCCTTTCCTCCGGGATAAAAATGCCTAGCTGGCGACTCTATTCATCTCCAGTGAGTTCACGGCTGTGTGTTCTCACTGTTCCCTTCGCCGACCGTTCGCGCTTGTACCAGGATGCAAATCTTCGGGAGCGACAGTGGGGCATTGATATGATTGGTGAGATCAAGCCTACTGCTTCTAATGGACATCGTTTCATCCTGGTTGCTATTGATTATTTCACGAAGTGGGTGGAGGCAGCCTCATTTGCATCTGTTACCAAGAATGTTGTGGCTCGATTCATTAAGAATAATCTCATATGTAGGTATGGCATCCCGGAAAGGATTATTACTGACAATGGCTCTAATCTGAACAACACTATGATTACTGATCTCTGCACGAAGTTCAAGATTAAGCATCACAACTCTTCTCCGTATCGTCCAAAGATGAATGGGGCAGTTGAAGCTGCTAATAAGAACATTAAGAAGATTGTACAGAAGATGACTGTTACTTACAAGGATTGGCATGAGATGTTACCATTTGCTCTTCATGGTTATCGTACTACAATACGTACTTCAACAGGGGCAACCCCATTCTCCTTAGTCTATGGTATGGAAGCAGTTCTGCCCATTGAAGTTCAGATCCCCTCCTTGAGAATTATGAAGGATGCAGGCTTGGGTGAAGATGAATGGATTCAGACTCGACTTGACCAGATAAATTTGATTGATGAGAAGAGGTTAGCAGTAGTTTGTCATGGCCAGATGTACCAGAAACGTATGATCAAAGCTTTTAACAAAAAGGTTAAGCCGAAGGTATATCAGGCTGGTGACTTGGTAATCAAGCGTATCATATTACCACAGGGTGATCCTAGGGGCAAGTGGACTCCGACATATGAAGGACCATTTGTAGTCAAGACAGTATTCTCAGGAGGTGCCATGATACTGACTACAATGGATGGGGAGGACTTCCCACAGCCTGTAAACGCAGACATAGTTAAAAAATACTACGCATAAAAAGAGACCCGCTAGGTTGACAGGCCTAGGCAAAAATAAGGGCATCCCGGCAAACCAAAAGGGTTTGGGCAAAAATTAGGGATATATATAAAAAGATGTACACCTGGCAAGTTGAAAACCTGAAAAGGCGGCTTGGGCAAAAAAGGGTATCCCGGTGGATTGAAAACCTGAAAGGGCAATCCAGGCAAAAGTTAGGGATTAAAGCGTATGACTATGTCTCGTTTGGATCACCCAAGAAACTGCAACCAGTTGTACTACTTATTCAAGCTCGAACAGATAAAGCTCAGTCCAGTCGTTTCCGTCTCAACAGCAAGAAGATGAGATACTTGAGTGGCAATAGTAGAATTGAAACTCAATAGGATTGTTTCCCACATAGCTGATTTTCTTTTGTAAAATTTTACGATAAAATCCTCTTACTAGGGTTTATGTCTCCTTGTACAAACTTACCCGTGTATGGGTCACTTTTTGATATAAATAAATTCCATCTTTTGAATCCAGATTTACTTTTACCCTATTTACATAAGCCAAACGTCCATTGGTTGCATTTGAATGTATGTATGCTTTTGAATATGATTGATGTTTACCAGAAATGCATGTATGCTTTTAATATGATTAATGTTTACCAGAAATGCATGAAAATGCAGTAATAGTATTTACTAAAGACGAACAAGGGAAGGATTTCAACGAAGCTTCGCCGGTTCATCTTTACAAGATAGTTACGAACCCTCAGTAGGACTAATCCATCTTCATAAAGTCCCATCTTTCCTGGAATTTGTGTACATCTCTTTTATCCTCATACGGATATTCGGGAAATTACTTCCCAATAAGGGTACGACGAACGAAGACGGGATGTTATACTTATCCTACTATCAAACGAAGACGAAGGTTATATATACCTTACTATCCCCAGCATACGGGAGGCTATATATACCTTACCATCCCCAGCAACGGGAGGTTATCTATACCCTGTTATCCCCAGCAGACAGAGGGTTATATATTCTTCAACAACGAATCGGGATTTATTTTCCCTGGCCAGCAGTTGTTATACAAAGATATCCAGACGCTTCCGGCAGTATCATATCATACATACATCATTTACACCATACCATAGCATACATATCCATAGCCATATAGTACATTACCTAAGTGCATCATATCATACATGCATACATAAAGCATAAACTAATGTTATTATACAGAATGCTACCCTGTTTTCAGGTTAATTACTCAACAAACAAACTTATTTCTTTGGGACTGCTTTATTGTAACCTCAGGGTTACTTTATCCTCCTGATAAGCTTCTTATTACTTTGGGACTGCTTTATTGTAACCTCAGGGTTACTTTATCCTCCTGATAAGCTTCTTATTACTTTGGGACTGCTTTATTGTAACCTCAGGGTTACTTTATCCTCCTGATAAGCTTCTTATTACTTTGGGACTGCTTTATTGTAACCTCAGGGTTACTTTATCCTCCTGATAAGCTTCTTATTACTTCGGGACTGCTTTATTGTCACCTCAGGGTTACTTTATCCTCCTGATAACTTCTCATGACTTCAAGACTGCTTTAGAGTTGTCATCATTGATGGCTCTATCCTCCTGAAATCATTACTTCAAGACTGCTTTAGAGTTATCATTATTGATGGCTCTATCCTCATGAAATCACATTATTATTTCAAGACTGCTTTAGAGTTATCATTATTGATGGCTCTATCCTCCTGAAATCATTACTTCAAGACTGCTTTAGAGTTATCATTATTGATTGCTCTATCCTCCTGAAGACATATCACATTATTATTTCAAGACTGCTTTGGAGCTGTCATTATTGATTGCTCTATCCTCCTGAATCATATTATTATTTCAAGACTGCTTTAGAGTTATCATTATTGATTGCTCTATCCTCCTGAAATCATATTATTACTTCAAGACTGCTTTAGGGTTATCATTATTAATTGCTCTATCCTCATGAAGACATGTTGTTACATCAGAATTATTCCAGTCTCCTGAAAGCATACCATCAATACCTCAGGACTGCTCCAGACTCCTGATAGCTTTCATTATACCTCCATATTTTGGACTGCTTTATCTTCCAAGAAATACATCTGAAGAATTTTCCCCTAGTGGCATCTTTAAGCCCACTCAATCATATTCAACCAACCATCAATATCACTCAATGCACTGGTGAGTGCAAATTTTTGGGCTTTTGTGTTCAATCCCCTTCAACCTTCCAGGTTACGACTGGCAAATATACCAATCTAACCCCTCAGGTTTCAGAAAATTGAACAGGGGCAGCTGTTGCACCCCAAAATTTGCCCTCACAATACAAGACTTTGTGTTATAAAAAGGTTCACAAGGTTCACAAGTTTCTCTACATTTACAAGACCTTTCTTGAGGTTCATGAAGTCCACAAGTTACTTTATGAAGGTTCACAAGGTTCACAAGTTCCACAATGCTTTCAATACCTTTCATGAGGTTCAGGAAGTCTACAAGTCACTTCTTGAAGGTTCACAAGGTTCACAAGCTTCACAATACCTCCCATGAGTGTCACAAGACATTTTATGAAGATTCACAAGGTTCACAAGGTTCACAATTGGTCAAAGAAGTTGACAATTCCCTCAGACAATGCACCTCCTAAGCAGTGCATCCAAAACTAGGGTTTTGACTTTAATCAGGCTAAATGGACTTCCAATACCTCAAGTGAGTTTCATAACATCTTATATGTGTGTAAGAACCCCCATGACAAGTTTCAAGACTTTTCTCAAAGGTTTGCTCAGTCAGATGATCAGATAAGTCAAAATCAATCAGTGCAGTTAAAAAGTCAAACTAAGGTCAACTGTGGTCAAACCAAAGTCAAACTTCATGATTTTTTGCCAACATCAAGTATATGAAGTAAAATTCATCATTTGATCAAGGGTTGATCATGATTCATCAAGGAGATTCCAGATCATCAATAATCAGGAGTTTCTAAATTAGGGTTTCCTCAGTAAAAGTCAATTGAACTTTGACCAGCCATAACTTTCACATACTTCATCACCAAGTCTCCATCCAAAGCTCATTTTGAAGGAAATTGAATTCTCTACAACTTTGATGTTGAAGGTTAAGCCCAAAAATGCTTCATTTGAAAGATATGATCTAAGACATTATAGGTCATTTCAAAAGTCAACAAAAAGTCAACAGCTTCAAAAGGGCATAACTTGAGATTGGTAAATTATATGGACCTGAAACCAATGGGGTTGTTTAGAGGACTCTTCAAGCTTTCCAAAAAGTCCAAGAACACCCTCATACCTTTAAAATTGAGGGAGATGTGCCCTTGCAAAGTTGGGAAATTTTGTGATGGTTTATGTTGAAAATGGAGGCTTAGAAGTAATTCTTTCCAAATGGGCTTGCTAAGTTGTGATCCAATCCATCTCATAACATTGTGCACGACCCAATTGACCAAAAATCAGTATTTTTATTATTTTATTTTTATTTATTATTGATTTAATTCATAAAAATCATTTTAAATAAATATAAAATATGAAAATCTATTTTTGGAGGAAGATAATGCTTCTAGAAATTCTTAATTATTGATTGAATTCAAAAGAGAAAGGAATCATGTGATTAGTCCTAAAATAGCAAGCATTCAAGAGCAAATATTTGACTTTTACAACTTGATCTTTTTCAATCTTTTTTGATCCAAATCTTCACACAACCAAGTGATATTTCTGACCTAATTCACTCACACATATATAACAAACCTAAACCTAACAAGAGACACGATTTCCACAGCCCAAGAGTAAGTTCACCATTGTTCAAAAACCTCTCCATAAGTCACATTCGGATTCTTGGATTTAAGGCATTTGAAGGTAAAACAAGCACATAGCAAGCTTCCTGGGACTTCTCTGATCATGAACCATCCATCATATGCATCAATACTATCTCATGTTGCCTTACCCGAATCAAACTTGGCCATGGATTTCAAATTTTCGATTCTGTTTGTTTATGCATTATTAACGAATTTTGTTTTTGTTTTTGTGTTCGTGATGATCCAAGGAACAATTCTGGACAAATCAATTGGATTTCCCTTGCCTAGAATCGATTCGGCCATTGTTAGGGTTTAGCTCTCATAATTAGGGTTTGATGATTCAACCAATTTAAATAAATTCTGGACACATAGGAGTGTTCTATAAGACACAAGGATTATAAAACTGTAATTAATTTTAAGAATCATTACTGTTTGGTGCAAGTTTCGTTTTCGCAGGTTTTGAAGTATGAAGAACATGCAGCTAAATTCGCAGGAAAAAAGGGAGGAAAATTCGCAGGAAATTTGGAGAAGAAGGAGTTGACTGGCGCGAATTTCATATTTGAAATTTGATTATAAAATATAATTAATTCTTTCTGTTTGTATCACAAGCTGACTGCTTGGCCCAGTGGAAGGGAGCGTGTGTGTATTGGCAGCATGACCTGCGTTCGAAACCTGGTCATGGCAATTGTTTTTTGGTTTGTTTCATTTACATATTAAATATCATATATTATTATTACTTGGTGGTTTGTTAACAGATTGGCTCTTCCAGCCGGGTGGTGATGCGTACGCTTGCTAATGTAAAGGTCCTGGGTTCAAGTCCTATCCCAGGCCTTTTGGTTTTTTTTTTTGATTTTTCTGGATTTTCAAAGGGCAGGGCTTAAAACCAATTATTCCCATCCTTCTTGCACCTGCGCATGTGGTAGCTTGTTGGTGATTACTCTGGCTTGCAAACATCCTGACCTGGGTTCAAACCCCAGTCAGGTAAGTTTTTTTTCTCTCCCTTTATTTGTCTTAAATATATTTTTGTATATATGTCTCTTCTTCTAAAATAATGGTAATAGTAAATATGGTTAATATTTTCTAAACAAATCCTAAAACATGTAAATGTTCTTAAATTATTTTTTGTATTACAAATTAAACCCTAAATATTTTTCTAATAAAACCCTAATCTTGTAAAAAAAAAATCATAAAATAGTTTTTCTTATTCAAATTTTGTAAAACTTAATTCTATCTTTATTTGTTTAAATATAATTATAATATATAGTTATTTGTTTATTTAAATATGATTCATGTAAATATTATAAATATTATTATAAATTATTTCTCTCAAAATATAAATATATTTCATATTATTAAAAAGTAAAATTTTGTAAATACACTTATAATTTATTTTTCTCTTTATATATTAAATAAACATTTTTTTTTATAACTTTTGTTTAGAAATAATTGTGTTTAGATTTTTGTAGTAACTTTATAATTAAAATATAAATTAAAATATAACTTAATAATTTGTAAATTAAAATAATTGTTTATTCATATTTGTTTTTTAGTTGTTTATATTAAAAATTGTTAATTTCTTATTATTATAATATTTTGATTAATTTTGTTTATTCTTATTTACTAACCATATTATTATTTATTATTATATTTTTATTATTATATTTCTAACCTTGTTTATTATTTCTAAATTATTATTATTATTATTATTTTGTTACTAACCCCTAATTATGATTTGCTTATTTATTTATTCAATATTTATATCTTGCTATTATATTTATTTATTTGCTATTTATTTTTATAATTATTATGTAATTGTTCCTGGATGTAAATTTGTAATTATTTAATTATTATTGCTATGGTTAGTAATTAGGGAGTGTTAATATGTTTGTTATTTAAAATAAATTTAGATAATTTTTAATATAAGATAATTAAATTAAACACGTCACACACGTAAGTCGATTTTAATCGCCGTCTCACTTTCTAAGGTTATCCCTCTAGTTGCCTACGAATAATGGTCAAGTGGGGTGTATAAAGCAAGTCCCTTAAAAAAAATCATCAAAGTCCCTTATGGTTGCCTTTACGAATCAAGTCTCTTCGAAACAAATGATGATAGTCCCTTTCTTTATGCTTATTACACCCCACAATGGCTTTCAAAATCAGAATGTCCCTCATATGTCCCTTAAACATCCAAAGTAAGGACTACCTACTCCTTAATAGTAGGGATAGTCTTACTAAGGAAAGAATAAAGAATAAGAAAGACCTTAAACATTAGGGTAGGTTACTCCTAGGTACTTGCTCACTTCAAAACTTTTTCACACTTAAACAAAATTCCAACAAATTTTCAAACAAGTTTTTTACACATCCATACATGGATTATTATTAAACTATTCTGAAATTTTTTCTATTCACACACTACACTTTCAAAAACAATTCAAAAGTGAGCTTAAGTACCTAAGAGCCCATGGATAACCATGGATGAAAAGGGTGCTAATACCTTCCCTTTTCATAACCTACCCCCCGGACCCAAAAATATTCTCTTAAGGTCTTTCCTGTTCTTTTATAACCTTTCCTTATGGATAAAATAAAAGTCGGTGGCGACTCTTGCTATCCGCAACATTCCTTAAAGTCAGTTCTCCCACCGTGTTACAAT
The DNA here is from genome assembly GCA_963966055.1 of Lathyrus aphaca. Classification (NCBI taxonomy): domain Eukaryota; kingdom Viridiplantae; phylum Streptophyta; class Magnoliopsida; order Fabales; family Fabaceae; genus Lathyrus; species Lathyrus aphaca. Next base: position 290,909,476 of record OZ014519.1, on the reverse strand, counting down.
GACGATCACCCAACAGGGTACGGCTGCTCTCGGGGTTTATCATGACATAAGACGAATGTCAGATAATAAGATCAACGATGGGGACGTCAATAAAATGATGAAGGACGATCATCAGGAGGTGAAGGACGATCACCTAGCAGGGGACGGCTGCTAAAGATACCTTGACATAGGACGAATGTCGGATAAGAAGGGGTTCTAATGAATAGAGACTCCACTAGGGGTTTGATGAAGGACGATCATCAAGAAGGTGAAGGACGATCACTTGGCAGGGTACGGCTGCCGCAAAGGTATCATGACATAGGACGAATGTCAGATAGAAAGGAAATAGTTTGACAAGTTTTGTTGGGGACTTCGCTGGGGAAAAGTAAACATGGACGAGTGTCTACATCCAAGAAATGAAAGGTATAAGTGTTTGGGCACTGTGTATAGACTAAAGATGCGGCCGAGCATCCTTAAGACTATGATACGGACGAGCATCAGGTAGAAACAAACACTGACACATGTTCAGAGATGATGATACGGACGAGTATCAACTGGTTAACAAAGAACACGGACGAGTGTTGGATCTGAGGGGACCCTTCTGGGGAATAATAGACACAGACGAGTATCTAAATTCTAAAAAAGAGGTAAAAGTAACCGACATTGTGTATGGATTAAAGATGGGAACGAACATCCTTAAGACTATGATACAGACGAGTATCAGTAGAAACAAACGCTGACACATGTTCAGAGATGATGATACGGACGAGTATCAACTAGTTAACAAATAACATGGACGAGTTTCGAATCTAAGAAAGATAAGTGGTGTATACAAGATACGGACGAGTATCTGTATGAGTAAAAAGCATGAGTAACAAGTATGAGTGGAACACGGACGAGTGTTTAACTTGCTGTGGAGAGAGTATGACACGGACGAGTGTCGGAAAAAGTATATTATAAACAAGTATGTGGTTTCCGAAGTGTTTAGGCAACTGTGTTGGGGAAGGTGACACGGACAGGTGCCAAGGATTTGTATAGATATAGGTAAATATGTGGTGAGTGCAAAGGGGATGCTTTGGCTTTCTGCTGGGGTATGACATGAACGGGTGTTAGGAAGTATCTGTATCTTTAGGGAAAATGCCTTGGCTCTCTGCCGGGGAATTTTGGGAAGTTTTATGTATATCATCGATGGATTGTCAGTATTCACAAGTGTTCAGTTCGACACATGGCTTATGATTATGCAATATGTTTGATTTTTGCCGTAATGCTCCGTATTAGACGGAATGCTATGCTCTGTGGGGAAAATATGATGTGAATGCTATGATTATTCAAAGATACCGATCCGGGACTTGGATCCCGTTGCTGTGAAGATCTCTGGCTGATCTGCTTGAAGTGAACACCCCAGTTGGGGATAAGATCCTTGGTAGACCTGATAAGATGTATCTGCATGGGGAAATAAGTCACTGATAGACCCATCTCAACAATGGGGGACCCAGCTAGGGTTTGTAGAAGCTTCCTTCACTCTGTTGTGATTTCTTCGTGCGTTGCTCTTCTGGATAGAGGTTGAAACTCTGTGGGGAGGTAGTTCCCTGTCTAGCACTTTGGCAGGGGAAGAAGAAAGATCACTGGAAGATCTTCCTAGAGATTTCTGTAGGGATCATGCTGAGGATGATACTTGACAACTCAGCTGGGGAGAAAACACCTCTGGTGCTAATCTGGACGACGCACCGAGTAGATAATGATCTGACAGCTTGCTGGGGAGAAGCTTTCATGCCCCATGTCGCGCTTTGAACACCTGCAATCCTGCATGACAAAGAAACGTACAAATATCCCGAGGTATCCCTTACCAGATTCCGTCATAGGAGTTTAGACACTCCTGGGAGTAGATATATTTCCTGCAAGCACGTGTTTTTAGTAGGGAAACATCTGTATTTATGAAATTAATATCTTAATTACATCGGACATTTTGCAAACTAAAATAAAATGCGCGAGACGAATCATGACTGAAAATCTGATTTTATTAACTTGTGCCCCGAATTAGCAAGATACAGTCATAGAAACAAATCCCCTGAAATGAGGGAATCGTTACAAATTGAAAAACAAAAAGGTGTTGGCAATGCTGATGACGCTTCAAGGAGCTTCCCGTTTGCTATGACTCGTATGACATTTGGCGTTCTTCTCGTCTTGCTTTCTGAAGAAGGTTGATTCTGAACGAAGCTTGAACCTTTCGAAGCTTACCAAGTTGTAAGTGATACAAATGAATTCAGGATACAGTTGTTCGCTTATTCCCTTATTTTGCATGGATCGCCCTTTCGGGTTTTCAATCCATCGGGATACCCTTTTTTTCCTGAGTCGTCCAATGCGGCTTTTCGACTCAGCGGGTGTACATTTTTATTTATTTTCCCTTATTTTTGCCTGAGTCTTTTATTCTGTTTTTGACTCGCCGGGATGCCCTGTTTTTACCTGGACTTACATACTGTTTTTATGTCCAGCGGGTCATTTTATGCGAAGTATTTTTTAACTGCATCTGAATTCACAGGGGACAGGAAGTCTTCACCATCCATAGTGCTGAGCATTAGTGCTCCACCGGAGAAAACTTTCTTTACTACGAATGGCGCTTCATAGTTCGGAGTCCACTTGCCCCTGTGGTCTGTATGAGGAGGGAGGAGTCTTTTCAGCACAAGATCTCCTACTTGGTACTCTCGGAGCCGGACTTTCTGATCGAAGGCTTTCTTCATTCTTTTCTGATATAGTTGTCCATGACAGATTGCAGTCAATCTCTTCTCTTCAATCAGATTCAGTTGTTCGTATCGGGACCGGACCCATTCTGCTTCATTCAACTTAACATCCATCAGTACCCGCAGGGAGGGTAATTCAACTTCAACAGGTAGGACTGCCTCCATGCCATAGACAAGCTGATACGGTGTTGCCCCAGTGGATGTCCTGATTGACGTATGGTACCCATGCAAGGAAAATGGTAGCATTTCATGCCAGTCCTTGTAGGTAACTACCATCTTCTGCACAATCTTCTTGATATTCTTGTTAGCCGCTTCTACAGCGCCATTCATCTTTGGCCTGTAAGGAGAAGAATTGTGGTGTTGGATCTTGAAGTCCCGGCATAGCTCTGCCGTCATTTTGTTGTTTAAGTTAGAACCATTATCAGTAATGATTCGCTCGGGAACTCCATACCGACAGATGATGTCTCTCTTTAGAAATCGGGCTACCATTTGTCTTGTAACATTTTCATATGAAGCTGCTTCAACCCACTTGGTAAAATAGTCAATGGCTACCAGGATGAATCTGTGGCCATTTGAAGCAGTCGGTTCAATCTTGCCAATCATATCAATGCCCCACATGGCAAAGGGCCAGGGTGAAGATATCACATTCAGAGGATTGGGAGGCACATGCACTTTATCCGCATAAATCTGGCATTTATGGCATTTTCTGGCATAGGCACAACAGTCTGCATCCATTGTGATCCAGTAATAACCTGATCTTAGAAACTTCTTGGCCATGGCATGCCCTCCTGCATGGGTACCAAAGGATCCTTCGTGTACTTCGTGCATCAACAAGTCTGCTTCTGTTCTATCAACGCACCTGAGAAGTACCATATCAAAGTTTCTCTTGTACAAGGAACCGTCAGTATTCAGGAAGAAACTACCAGCTAGCCTTCTTAATGTCTTCTTGTCATTGGAAGATGCCCTAGGTGGGTATATTTGATCCTCCAAGAAGCACTTAATGTCATGGAACCAAGGCTTATCATCTTTTACAACGTCTGCTGCAAATACATATGCTGGTCTGTCAAGTCTGGACACTGAAATTCGAGGTACGAAGTTGGAAGCTTGAACTTTGATCATGGATGAAATGGTAGCAGGAGCATCTGCAAACTGATTCTCGTCCCGAGGGATATACTCAAGCTTGACCGTTGTGAAGAAAGTCAATAACCTTCTTGTATAATCCCGGTAAGGTATCAAATGATCTTGGTGTGTGTACCATTTTCCGTTGGTTTGATTAATTACCAGAGCTGAATCTCCGAACACAGTCAAAGTCTTGATCCTGAGGTCAATGGCTTCCTCAAGACCCATAATACAAGCTTCGTATTCGGCTTCGTTGTTAGTGCAGTTGAAGGTGAGCTTTGCCGAGAAAGGCATGTGAACTCCCTTAGGTGTAATGAGTACTGCACCAACACCACGACCATTCATATTAACAGCCCCATCAAACATCATAATCCATTCTTCTTCTGGGTCAGGCCCTTCAGTGTGAACAGGCTCTTCACGATCTTTTGCTTTTATGAACATGATGTCTTCATCAGGGAAGTCAAATCTCATAGGCTGGTAATCATCAATGGGTTGCTCAGCTAGATAATCAGACAATACACTGCCCTTGTGGCCTTTTGGGATGTGTACTGAATGTCGTATTCCGTGAGGATCATTTGCCATCTTGCAACCCGTCCGGTAAGTGCTGGCTTCTCAAAAATGTACTTGACTGGATCCATCTTTGAGATCAACAAAGTAGTGTGGGTCAACATATACTGCCTTAGTCGGCGAGCAGCCCACGCTAAAGCACAACAAGTTTTCTCGAGCAGTGAATAACGTTGTTCACAGTCGGTAAACTTTTTGCTTAGGTAGTATATTGCATACTCTTTTCGACCAGACTCGTCATGCTGGCCCAACACACACCCCGTTGACTCTTCTAATACTGTCAAGTACATTATCAGAGGTCTTCCTTCAACTGGAGGCATAAGGATCAGAGGCTCTTGTAAGTATTCTTTGATTTTGTTAAAAGCCCTCTGGCAGTCTTCATTCCACCTGACCGTTTGTTCCTTTCTTAAAGCTTGAACAAAGGCTTGCAGGTTGCTGTAAGGTGAGATATGAACCTTGAAATGTAATTCAATCTACCTAGGAACCCTCGAACTTCTTTCTCAGTTTTCGGTGCAGGCATTTCTTGAATGGCTTTAACTTTATCAGGGTCAACTTCAATCCCTTTTTCACTTACAATAAATCCCAGCAGCTTACCAGATCGCACCCCAAATGTGCATTTGTTGGGGTTCAGCTTCAATTGGTATTTCCTCAGACGCTTGAATAGTTTCAGCAGATTCACTGGGTGATCTTCTTCTATGAGGGACTTGGCAATCATGTCATCCACATAACATTCAATTTCTTTGTGGATCATGTCGTGGAATAATGTTACCATAGCCCGTTGATAAGTCGCACCAGCATTCTTCAATCCGAATGGCATCACTGTATAACAGAGTGTGCCCCAGGGTGTGATGAAAGTTGTCTTCTCCATGTCTTCAGGTGACATCTTGATCTGATTGTATCCTGAAAATCCTTCCATGAAGGAGAGTACCGAGAACTGAGCCGTATTATCAACCAATACATCAATGTGAGGTAATGGGAAGTCATCTTTCGGGCTGGCTCTGTTCAGATCCCGGTAATCCACACACATCCTCACCTTGCCGTCTTTCTTGGGCACAGGTACAATGTTAGCAACCCACGGCGGATAGCTAGTTACAGCAAGGAAACCGGCATCCCACTGCTTTTGTACCTCTTCCTTTATTTTCATTGCCATATCTGGGCGAGTACAGCGCAACTTCTGTTTCACTGGTGGGCAATCTTCTTATAAAGGCAGCTTGTGCATGACAATATCGGTGTCCAACCCAGGCATATCCTGATAAGACCAAGCAAACACATCCACATACTCTCGAAGCATGTCAATCAATTGCTCTTTCACTGAGTCTTGTAGGCAGGCCCCGATCTTAACCTCTTTTACGTCTTCTTCCGTACCAAGATTAACCGTTTCGACCTCCTCCTGATGAGGAGTGATAACCTTCTCCTCTTGCCTTAACAACCTGGCTAGCTCTTCAGGAAGCTCATAATTTTCTTCAAGCCCTTCGTCAGCTTGATTGATTGGATTGTCAAAGTCATACGAAGTCATAGCAGTGTTGTTGTCGGTGCAGTCTGAAAGGCACTCTCTGCAAGGGTTTAGATTGTTCATTTTAGTGATCAATTTTAATCTTGTTTAGAAAAAGTGAAATGAAGTTATCATTTTGGAAAACATTGCCATTTTATTTTTGTACAAAAATAAAAATGAAAAACAGTAAGCGGAAAAGAAAAAGACTTATTTGCAAAAGATGTCCGATATTCATTGATTAATCCATTTGCACAAAAATTACAAGATGGCCCGATTACAAAATGAGTCTTGTCATCTTGGGCAAGATGCAAGACTTGATGCATGCTTAAAAATACAGGAAATAATAATTACTCTGTAGGAGTAACCCTTATAATTTCCTGGGAAGACCAGTTAAGGACTTGGATCCCCGGGATCCTTGGACGTATCCAGCTCTCCAGGTTGCGGTCGCTTTCCTCCTCGTCTTCCAAGTTGTTTACAGCATCCGGGGTGAGCATTCCCCTGCTGACAAAGTTGGGCTTCTTGGCAGCCTCTGATTGATCTTGTTGAGTTGGTCTGTAACCCAACCCAAATTTGTCCTCTTTTTTTTCCACGGGCAGCAGCTTGCCCCAGCCTTGGGCAGTATCTTCTTCAACAACCCTTCGGGCTTGCTGATAAGATGTTATGGAGGTTCCTAGTACAACAGATGCTTCATTAATGTTCAGGGCCTCAAACCCTTGGCTCATAGTTTCATGGATTTCTCCATCCATTTCTATGTATTTATATGTAGCCAGATGGCTAACAAAGATGTCTTCTTCCCCACAGATGGTGATGATCTGGCCTTCCCACTCGAATTTCAGCTTCTGGTGAATGGTAGACGTAACAGCGCCAACGGCATGGATCCAGGGTCTACCCAACAAACAGCTGTAGGCCGGATGAATGTCCATCACATAGAAGGTAATTTTAAAAGTCTGTGGGCCAATCGTCACAGGCAGATCAATCTCCCCCAGCACTGATCTTTTAGAGCCATCAAATGCTCTCACCACCAAATTACTTGGACGCAGTGCCAAGCCATCATACTCCAGCTTCACTAAGGCTTTCTTTGGTAGAACATTGAGTGAAGACCCAGTGTCCACCAGTACATGGGATAGAACAGCACCCTTGCATTCCAAGGTGATATGTAAAGCCTTGTTGTGGTTACGTCCCTCAGTTGTTAAGTCAGCATTGGTGAAGCCCAGTCCATGACTGGTATTGACATTTTCCACCACAGTTTCTAGCTGATTAACGATAATCTCCTCTGGCACATATGTCGCGTGCAGGACTTTCAATAATGCATTCCTGTGAGCTTCAGAACACATCAATAGAGATAATATGGAGATTTTTGAGGGAGTTTGGTGAAGCTGATCCACCACCTTGTAATCACTCCTCTTTATGATTCTCATAAACTCGTCTACATCTTGTTCAAAAGATGTCTTCTGAGCTTCCTTGGCAGCCGGTTCTTCAAATACCACACTCTTTCCTTTTGCTTTGGCAGCAGCTTCTGCTTCAGCATTAGGTCTTTGTACTTGTGAGGCAAAAAGGCGTCCGCTTCTGGTGAAGCCTCTGCCTCCCCCAACATTATCAATCTGTGGAGAAGAGTTTGAAGAATCCAAAGTAATTTTCTCCCCGTTGCAGTAGAGATCAGAGCCATAATGCCAAGGTATGGCATTACTGCTTTCATATGGAACTGGCCCAGGTACCGTAATAGTGACTGGACTGACTGCAGCAGAGAAGGGCACTGAAATGGTGTGCGGATCGTAGTAAATGGTGATCTGGCAGGAGGTGCCACTGCTTGTTGTTGGAAATTGTTGTTGGGAGGAACATCTGATGGATCATAGTAAATGGTGACTGCGGAGACATCTTCATTAATTTTTGTTGATGTTGTAGAAGATTCTGCCGATAAAAAGGATGCTGATGTTGTAGAAGAAATGGTTGTTGACATTTGATTTGTTGAAGTGATGGATGAAGCCATTGTTGATGATATTGATGAGTCGGTAGGAATGATTGTTGCTGCTGTTGTAGAAGAATCAAGAATTGTTGTCAAAGGAATTGCTGGATTTGTAGGCGCCGTTGTTGAGATCTGAAGGATACCATCCTTGATAAGACCATCTATGCCGCTTCTCAAATTATCACACCCGTTGACTGCAATGTTGCAATACCCACAACCGAGCTCACACCCGGGAAACACCTGGCACTCTAGAAGCTAAGCTTTAATTTCGACCAGAGGTGTTCGAATTTGTGCAACACTGGTGATCAAAGTAGATGGTTTGTCTTCCTCAATGGCGTTAATCCTCGGCCCACCATGGTTAGGCATAGGATTTCTGTTGACATTCGGAGGTGGTGCAAAGTTGAGGGCTTTAGAATCCACCAGATCTTGAACTTTCATTTGCAAGGCCCTGCACTTCTCCGTATTGTGGCCAGGTGCATTGGAATGGAAAGCACACCTAGCGTTGACATCATAATTATTTGGGAGATTGGAGGGATCTGGAGGTGCCAATGTCCTTAGCTCAACCAAGTTACGTTTCAGGAGTTGTGGCAATAAGGCAGCATAAGACATAGGGATAGGATCAATCACCCTATTTGCCTGTGAGGGTCTTTGCTGAAAGGGTCTTTGCTGATTGCTGTTATTGTTGTGGTATGTTCTCTGTGGCGGATACTGAACTTGCTGTTGATAATGGGGTTGTTGTGGTTGTTGATATGCTAGTTGCTGAGGAATCGGAGCTGGAATAGTGACAGCTGCTACTGATCTGTGGACATACTGAGGTCTGCCCCTGCTGGCATGAATGGCATTTGTCTCACCGGTCCTTCGAGGTCCCACAAAAGGTTTCCTGGAATTACTGGACGAACTTGCACCATTATCAGAAATTTTGCCCATTTTTAATAGACTCTCAATCCTTTCCCCGGCTATAACTACGTCAGCAAAACTAGTGGAAGAAAAGGCAGCCAGCCTATCAATGTATGTTCCTTGCAGAGTATTCATGAACATGTCGGCCATTTCTCTTTCCGACATGGGTGGTTGGACAGCAGCAGCAAGCTGTCTCCACCTTTGGGCATATTCCCTGAAGCTTTCTCTGGAGGATTGAGACATTCCCATCAAGAGGGTCCTGTTAGGAGCCATGTCCAGATTGTATTGGTATTGTCTGATGAAAGCCTCAGCTAGGTCCTTCCAACATCTGATAGTAGCTCTGGTCAAGTGTGAATACCACTCTCTTGAAGCCCCAGTCAAACTTTTTCAAAATAGAACATCCATAGTTTTTCATCCATGGTGTATGCTTTAAGTCTCCCCAGAAATGACTGCAGGTGAGTTCCTGGGCAGGATGTTCCATTGTATTTCTCGAAGCACGGGGGTTTGAACTTGTGGGGAATTCTTACCCCGTCTACTAACCCCATATCCATTACATCAAAACCCAGGGAATTTTGAGACTCCATAGATCTCAACTTCTCAGCAATTTCATCAAACCTCCTATCATAGGCTTCATCACCAGCTCCCATGACAGTGAATTGCTCCTCTTGGGGGTCTTCTTGTAAGATCCTCCACCCAGTAGTATTTCCTTACACATTAGCCGGGATGTTGACTTCCGGATCTAGATGAGGTCCAAACACAGGTGGATTAACATGAGGCTGACCCCTCTCATTGTTACTTGTGCCTCCAGTCCCAGGATGAGGCTCCTCGGGGGTTTGTCTTTCTACTAATGCCCTTAGCCTTTCCTGACTCTGGGCTAAACCAGTCATTACTGTCATGAATTGGGCCATTTGGTTCCTCATCTCCACTCTTTCGTTAGCCATCTGGGTTCTGACCTCGGTCAGGTCTTGCTGTACTTGTTCCATTATAATACCCGGAAGGTTGTTGCGTGTAGGATACCAGTGTGTACGGTTGACATGGAACACTCTTCTGCGAGCAATATTTCTTGAACCACAACAGAGTTAGAAACAAACAAACTAATAACAAAACCTACAAAACAAAACAAAAGTTAGTATGCAATGCAGTATGCTTATTTATTTTCCAAGGTATCCGGCTTGGTTCTTGGTTTTGACCTTTCCAGACCTCGAGGAAGATGCTTTGATGTTGTTGAGAAAAGAAAACCCCAAATGGAAACAAACTAACAGATATATTACAAATGGTGAGTCATACATAGTTTGTTTTTACAACATATGCCCCTGAAGGGTCAAAAGAAAAGTACATCAAATGGAAGCAACAACAAACAACAAAGTCAGACATCTAGTCCAAACTCATCCTCCTTAACCTCCTTCAGAAGTGCCTCAGTCACCGGACCAGCTGGATGCTCCGTAATAGTCATGATGAGGAGGTTCCTAGTGGCAATAGCAGTGGTTAGCTTCTTGTGCCTGTCTTGGTCCTTTGACATTTTCAAACCAGCCCTAAGCTTCAACTCTGAAATCTCCTTTTGGGCTGCCAACAAAGCTTCCTGTTGTTTCTTTTCATTGGCCTCCAACTGCTCAATCCTGGCTTGAGTTCTCTTATCTTCTTGAGTACGAGCTTCAGTGATCCTGACCCACCTAGCTTGACTTTCTTGCAGATAGAGATCAGTCCTAGTCTTCAATATTTGCTCCCCAGCTCTTGATTTCTTGATATAGTCCTCTGCTTTCTCAATCTTGGCCAGATGCTCCACCCTAAGCTTCTCCAACCTCTCAATGTCTAGACGACCATCACTCCTCTCCCAGAGGGTCTTCTTCAGAGCTTGAGACAGATTCTCATTCCTTTCCTTCAGCTTCTCAAATTCTTCCAGGCTGACAGTGGCTGTTGGCTGTACTGTGGATGGTCCAGGTGTATCCTCAATGGTGAAAGGCATCCCAAAAATCTGAGCTCTAGCATAAGACCATTCATAATACTGAGCTGAAGCCACATTATTGCACCTCCCAAGAATGGCCATCCCTTTGGTCTGGATGTTGTCCCAAGCCCAGGATGCTTGCCTGACAACAGCTAGATTAGGCTTTATCTCACAATACAGTGTCTCAGTTAGATCTTGCACTCTAGGAGGGTGTACTAAAGCATAGCCCAATTGTCTTTTAAACAGCAAAGGATTGTAGTTGATGCAACCCTTCACTCCTACTAGAGGTACATTGGGGTACTGCCCACAGCTAGTGATGATGTCCTTGCCCTTGGTGCTCTGGGTGCACCATCTGATGTCATCTGAAGTCAAAGCAATAAGTCTCTTTGCCCAATTATTCTGTTGGTGAGGGTTCAGGGAGGCATCAGTCTTAGGTAAGTGTTTGAGCAGCCAGGTATGAAACAAAGGAGCACAACATCTCACCAACATCCCTCTTTGCTTCTCATTTCTTTGATGAACAAAATAATAGAAATCCCCCAGCAATGTGGGTACTGGGTTCCTTAAAAGGAAGAGATGAATGGCATTCTTGCTGATAAATTTGGGCTCATCTGCAAATAGTATAACCCCATATATACTGAGGGCTAATAATGCACAAACTGCCCTCCATTCTCCCAAGGAGGCCTTCAGGATGGCCTGAGAAGTCAGAAAGTCTAAGTGCAAACCAGGGATCCCAGCCTTTGTTGTCATGTTCTGCTCAATCAAACTAGGTTCCAAGTACAGTGCTTTTGCCACTTCTCCATTGCTGGGAGAAGTCATCTCTGGGTTGAAGGGGATACCACCCCTGACAGGTACTCCAATCAATGATGAGAACTCCTCAAGCAGAGGTCCTAACTGAAAGTTCTGGAAAGTGAAGCATCTCAAAGGAGGGTCATAAAACTGTAGGCAGGTGTGGATCATACTCCTCTGAGAAGGGTCTAGGTCCATAACCATATCAAGGATGCCTCCATAATGCTCTCTGAATAATGGGATGTGGTCTGGAGTGATAAGTGCCTGGACCTGCCTGATACCAGTCAACACAGGCTCAAAGAAATGGTAAGAAATGTTGCTCTTCCTGGGTGCAGACATGAGTGCTGATGAAGAGATGAAGACAAGTGCTGATGAAGAGCAAAATCAATACTGGAGATGAGCCACTGATAGGCTGATGCTGGTGATGAAGGTAGCTGAAGCAGATACCAGATGGAACAGAGGTCTATGCAGATGAAGGGGTCAAAACCAAGCCAGATATAATGTGGATACCCTGAAAAACAAATAAACAAATGTTAAATGATGCAATGATGATGTATGCAAATGATATGCAAGGGTTTGTGATCAAGCTGGATCTGATTAACTGTCTTGATATAAAGTCCATGTATGTTCAAAAAGTCCAGATGGAGGTTCAGAAATCCAGTAACCAAGGTGGGGGACTCAAATAAAGAGTCACATATCCAGGGTTTAATCACAAGAACTGTCCAAAATGGAGTACTCTTAAATCAAACAAGTAACAGGGTATGATGTGGCCAATGGTACCTGCAAACCTGTAAACAGCCCAACCCCCTCACATGTAGTGTTCTAAAACAAGGATCCTCAGACTTGGATCAGTTATGAGAAGTGTAAACACTTCTAACCCGGAGGTACAGTGTTTACAATAACCATAAAAGATCCTCCTCTAATTCACCTCAGTTTCTGGAGGTCATAATAAAGGTCATCCAGACTTAGCAGGCTTCCCAGATAGCCCTAGCACTACAGGAAATTTGTAGCACAGAGTTCTCAAGAAGAAACCCATATCTGAACCGTGTTTCATATTCCCGCACCAGACCGAAATGGAATGGGAAAGAACATGAACCACTCTATCCTAGGTGTCACTCAGGTCCCAGGTGTAGGACCTTAAACTCTCAGTAGAACCCCACCCACCAAAACAGAAATCCAAATCCAGCAATGATAGCATGACAGTATGAAAAATGTAAAACTGTAAAGAAAGCAATAAATAAAGTTGTACATAAAGCAATAAATAAAGCAACTATATAAACACAATTAGCACATAACACCCCAGTAAACACAAATCAAACAAGCTCTAGGAGGAACCCACAAAAAGAACCAGAAGCCCTGGTTACAGTATAAGGGTCCCCAGCAGAGTCGCCAAGTTGTCGCTCCCACCAAAATGACACAGGGCCAAGAGGGGTACAGACGTGAACGGTCGGCGAAAGAGGAAGAGAACACACAAGGGTGAACTCAGAAAGACAAGAGTCGCCAGCTAGGAATTTTTATCCCGAAGGAAAGGTAATGCTGCATAGACCTAAGAAAAGATGGATAAGACGGTTGCGAACCAGAGAGACTGAGAAAGGGGGTTGGTTACAACCTGGGAAGGTATTAGCACCCAGATTGTCCGTCGTACTCGACGGGATCCACGCTTGAAAGATTTGTGTTTTAAAGTGGTAGTGTCCGTGCAATTTGTGTATCAAATCTGGAAAGAATGCAAGTGTCAGTGCAAAAGAAGTGTGAAGTGTACAGGGGAAGTGTCAGTGTAAGAACAGGAGTATAAAGCTCAAGACTATGAGGCTTAAAGGATGATGCTGAAAGAGGGGGGACTATACAGAGACTTTTGTTCGATAACTGTTAAGCAACTATATATACAGAGACTTTTTTCATTTGAAGCATTTTTTATTGAGAAAGAGGAGGTTGAAAAACTTTCCCAAAATGACAATTTTGCATTACAAGTCACTTTCCCAAAATGGCAACATTGCAAATGGCTTGAAATTCTTCAATTTTGTGAACTTCTAACCTCTTCTAAGATTGAATAAGGATCATGTACACCTACAATGGTGGAGAAGAACCTTTGGTTGGATGATTGGGGCCTCAGATGCCCTGATTTTGCACCGACTTGCTCAAGAAGTCATCTATTGATCAGATGCCTTCCCCATTGAATTTCTTCATGAAAATTGGTATGTAGGATCCTTATAACATATAGAGACCAATAGAAACAAGAATGACCAAAACATTTGGAGTTATGGCCTCTGAAACCAAAACCCTAATTTCAAGTCATCTGTGCAGTTAAGCTTGGCTCTGCTTCCATGCCTTTCTCAGTTCTTGTGATTTTCTGACTTCCTTGATCTTGGGAGGATATAATATGATACTTGAACATACATGGACCCTCTTGAGATGATTGGAGGCCTTTGGAGTGGCTCAGAAGGATCTTGGATTGCTCAGATCACAACCCCTAGATGCAGATGAACTTGAACTAATGTAGTGAAGCAAAAATGCAATATGAGCTGATATGATTGAACTTATGCACATGAAGAGATCACAAGCCATGGGGAAATGAGTGAGGGAAAATTTGGGGTGTTTACAGTTGCCCCTATTCAATCATGAGTTAGTTGTGCAGGATGTAAGTGACGGGCTTATCATACAAACGGGATAACTTGTGGTTGAATACCAGAGACAAACCAAAATTTGCACTCACTGAATGAAGAAGAAAAGGGATATAGATTGTAAAAAGAAGTAAAGTATGATTATAAGGTGCGGGTGATGGAGGACGACCATCGAGCAGAGGACGACTGCTGGGGATAAAGCAATGACGGGGAAGGCCGACATGCTGGGGAAATAAAGAGATTATGATGGGGACGGCAACCAAGATAAAGTAACAAAAACTCTCTGGGGATTAAAGGTAAAGGAAATGATGGGGACGACCATCAGGTTCAAATTAAAGGGTGAACGACGATGGGGACGACCATCGGGTTAATGAAATAAATGACGAGGGACGGTCATCTAAGGTGAAGGACGGTTACCTGGCAGGGGACGGCTGCTTTGTTGGGGATAAGGATGAGGGACGGTCATCCAAGGTGAAGGACGATCACCTGGCAAGGTACGGTTACCGGAAGCACCACGACATAGGACGAATATCGGGTAGAAAGAGTCGACGATGGGGACGGCCATCGGATTAGAATGATGAAGGACGATCATCAAGAGGTGAAGGACGATCACCTAGCAGGGTACGGCTGCTCTCGGGGTTTATCATGACATATGACGAATGTCAGATAACAAGATCAACGATGGGGACGGCCATCGAATGAAATGATGAAGGACGATCATCAGAAAGGTGAAGGGCGATCACCTAGTAGGGGACGACTGCTAACATATCACGACATAGGACGAATGTCGGATATGAAAGGGTTCCAATAATGGAGACTCCGCTGGGGAAAAGATGAGGGAAGGTCATCTAAAAGGTGAAGGACGATCACCTGGCAGGGTACGGCTGCCGAAAGTATCATGACATAGGACGAATGTCAGATAGAAAAGAAATTTGTTTTTTACTAGGGATTTGCTGGGGACTCTTCTGGGGAATGGTAGATACAGACGAGTGTCTACATTCAAGAAAGGAAAAGTATAAGTGTTTGACGTTGTGTATAGATTAAAGATGCGAACGAGCATCCTTAAGACTATGATACGGACGAGTATCGGTAGAAACAAACACTGACGCATGTTCAGAGATGATGATACGGACGAGTATCAACTGGTTAACAAAGAACACGGACGAGTGTTGAATCTGAGAAAGATAAGTGGTGTATATAAGATACGGACGAGTATCTGTATGAGTAAAAAGTAAACATGAGTGAGACACAGACGAGTGTTCAATATGCTGGGGAGAGTATGGTATAGACGAGTATCATAAGAGGAAGTGTATAAGTTATGAACTTATAAATGTAAGAGATATTTTGAAGATCTGTGGGGACAAGATGACACGGACGGGTGTCAGCACAAGTGCGTTATAAACAAGTGTTTGATTTACAATAAGTGTTTAGGTAACCATGCTGGGGAATGGTGACACGGACGAGTGTCCAAAGAGTGTATAGATATCTGTTTGTGGTTTACATCTGCAGGGGACTAATATGACACGGACGGTTGTCAGAAAGAGTGTATTAATATGTATTTGTGAGTGCAAAGGGGATGCTTTGGCTTTTTGTTGTGGCTGTGAGTCTTTATATATATATATATATATATATATATATATATATATTGTTGATGGAATGTTGGTATATACAGGTGTTTGATTCAAAACATGACTTGTGATTATGCAATATGTTTGATTTTTCCATAATGCTCCGTATTAGACGGAATGTTACTCTCTGGGGTGATTTATGATTCGAATGCTATGATTATGCAAGAGATACCGATCCGGGATTCGGATCCCATTGCTGTGAAGATCTCTGATTGATCTGTTTGAAAGAATATCCTAGTTGGGGATAAGATCATTGGTAGGTCTGATATATAATTCTACTTGGGGAAATAGGTCACTGATAGACCTATCTTAATGATGAGGAGCCCAGCTGGGGGCTGTGGAAACTTCTGTCACTTTATTGTGAAATCTTCAGTTATTGCCCTTCTGGGTAGAGGCTGGAGCTCTGCGGGGAGATGGTTCCCTGTCTAGCACTCGGCTGGGGAGGAACGATCACTGAATGATCTTCCTAGAGGTTTCTGTAGGGGTCCTGCAGAGGGTAGTAATATCTGACAACTCAGCCGGGGAAATGAACACCTTCTGATGCTGCTCTGACAGATGTGCTGGAAAAATAATGTCTAGCAGCTCTGATGGGGAAAGAGCACTTCCAGGTGCAGTTTGGAAGATGTGCTGAGTAAATAATGATTTGGTAGCTTGCTGGAGAGAAGCTTTCCTGCCCCATGTTGCGCTTTGAATAATTGCAATCCTGTTATGACAAAGAAACGTACAAGTATCCCGAGATATCCCTTATCGGATTCCGTCATAGGATTTTTTGAGGCTCCCGGGAGTAAGAAATATATTACCTGCAAGCATATATTTTTAGAAAGGCACATTTGTTTTTTATGCAAACATTATATCAGAGATATTGGACATTTTTCGCAAATGAGATAAAAACGTACGAGACGAAATGTGATTGAAAATCCTGATTTTATTAATTTGGGTGCCCTGAATTGGCAAATACTGCTGAGGAAACAGATCCCCTGAAATGAGGAGATTGTTACAAATTGAGAAACAAAAAGGTGTTGGCAATGTTGATGACGCTTCAGGTGCAAACTGTCTTGCATTAGACGGAAGAAGCAAGTTCTTGTTTGTGAGTGAATGAGTGAGAAAAAGAATCCCGAAGGAGACGATTATTGTTTGTTTTTGGTATTTTCAATCTTTTATTGCTTTTTAGAGTTTGTCATAAGTTAATGAGCTTAAGCCTAAACCAAGGGTTAGTAAACGCATCACATCCTCCCTCTGATTAGGGGTAATGAGAATACCTTAAGTATGAAGTAAGCACCTCACACTTAATCACCATGATGTAGGATTAAGATCATTAACCTACTTGTATTTACTTAGATGTTTTTGGTGTTTTTGTTTAGTGTTGAGTAATGAGATTAAGCCATAATCAAGGATTTAATGGACTCATTACACCATCCTAATAGAAGGATAATAGATGAGAACATTTAAGCTGAGGAAGATACCTCAACTTAATCCATGATTAGGGATTAACCTCGTGACAAAACAAAGCCTTTATTAGATGGATTTTAGTTAATGATAAGATGAAGAAGTGATTTTTATGATTTGTAAGACAACTTGAGGAGGACATATCCATTAACATTAGGGTTAGTCCTTCTTAACCAATTAATGAAGAATTAGAACCCTAATGCAAGGCCCAAGTTGCAAGCTTGATGTCTTGATGATTATTAAGTGGATTGATTAAAGGATTTAAACACATTAAGGGTTTAACACTTAGGATTAAAGTTATACACTCCATCCTAATAGAAGGATGCAGGCATAAGCTCAATCACAAAGCCTTACAACCTTTAAGGTTTAGTCCTTGATTATGGGATGAGAAGAGAAGACTCAAAGATGACACAAAGGTAAAACTAAATTGGGGACTAATCAAACCCTAATTATTGTCATGCTTGGTTTTTCCTAGGGTTAATGAGGTTTGCAAGAAGATCTTCAGAGAAACCACCAGGAAAGAAACAAATGAATGGAGAAAGAAGCAGAGAGAAGCAAGACAACTTGCTTCACTTAAGAAGTCAAGTTGCTTGAAGGAAGAAAGTGGGAAAGAACATGAATGAGCAAGCTCACTATGAAACACAAAATAAAAATGCAGTAATGATGCAAGAGAGGGATGAGAAGAGATTGTGAGAAGTGAAGGCAAATTCACTTCTCAAAACAACTTACCACCTGAAAAGTTAGCAAAAGAAATGAAATGCAATGCAAATGAGATGAAATGTCATGATGCAAACTAAAGTCAGAAGCATAAACATGATGTTAATGATGCTAAGAGATGATGCAAACACATGTCAAGAGATGAGAATGATCATACAAGCATAAGGATGCAAATGAAGCATGCTTGATTCATAAGAATCCATGAATACTTATGAAATGAAATGAACATATAACATGGTAAATGGAAGATGCAATGATTAAACATGATTCTAATATGTCCTAAGATGTATTATGCATCATGTGGATGCACAAAATGTCATGACAAGTCTTTGAATGCAAGCAAATGAAAGAAGGATGCAAAAGAAAGCACAAATTAGGGTTTATGATCAACACACAAAGAAAAATTCAAAATCAGAAGCATATGACATGATAAAAAATTGAAAATGCAATCAAAGATACCTTAAACCTATACAAGTTCACTACCCAAAGGAGGGGATCTAACTCTTAACCTAGTGAGAGTTATGAATTTCTCAAGATTACTAGGGTTTTGGGGTGCCTCACAAAGAAAAATATCAAACAAATTGAAAATGAAAGATCAATTCAAACCAATTTTATCCTATAAACTACATGCCATGAAGGATGCAATGCAAGAAGAACCATCCTCAAACTCTCAAGGGTTAGGCAGAATGAATTTCTCAAAGTTTGAACCAAAATATTGCCTAAAAATGAAATTAATTCCAATGAAAATGATCAAAAGGAATCAAGAACAAAAAAAAATTTGGTTTGAGAGTTTGATAATGTTTCTAAATGTTTTTAAATGCAATGTGAATTTTTTTGGTGATCTTTAAATACCTAAATGCATTTTTAATTAATTAATTTTCATTAACTAATTAAAAATAAACATTTAAATCATTTAAAAAAAAATTTAATGCAAAAAATAAAAATAAAAATATTTTTGGGTTCTAAAAATTAATAAAAGATTTGATAAAAATTTTCAGAATTTTTAAATGTGATTTGCTATTTTTAATAATTCGTCCAAATTAAATGAAAAGAAAATGAAATAAAAATTAAAATAAATGAAAGTATGCACAATGGAGAGCCAGGATGCAATCTGGGCTTGGATTCATTGACTTGGCGCGCAATCCTACGGCCCAAGTTCAAACTTCCTAAATCCTGATTAATTAATTAAATTAATCCTAATTAATAACTAATGACATGATCCTGACCTTCCAAACACGCGCAGGAAACATCATCCAATGGCCAACATTCAAACCTGGAGCCCTAACCCTAATTACACATTAATGACTTTCAGGTCACCGGAGAAGAGCTCCGGTCGTCTTCTCCGGTGACCCCCTCACCTGAAAATTGCTAACTTCTTCCCTAGGTTATTTCTGGAGCTCTAAAGCTCCAGATCAACTCCTCTCACCTCCCTGAGTCCAAATCCACTCTCAAAATAAATTTATTCTCACTCAAACTCAAGATTCGAAAGGAAGAACAAAAATGGCAGAAATTTCAGTCAATCAATACAAGCTCATTTCTACACCATTTTCAAAATTTTAAAGTTCAGTGTGATCAGTGGAGCATGCTTTATCATTTAGAAACTTAAAACAAGAGTTCTGGAAAAATGTTTTCACATGGCTACCTGAGATGGAGCTTTCAATGCAGGAGCTTTTTGACTGCTTCCTTGCTTCAAAATGAACCCAATGAACCTCCTAAGGATTTTGCAAAGCTTGTATTTAGTTTAATTTGGCTGGTTTGTGAGATTGATCAAGTTCTGTTCAGTGAGGGATGAGAATCGTGTTTTTGATATGTAGGGTTTCATGGACAAATGAGGGTTGGGAAATGATCAGGGGAACATGTTGAGTGATTCTATGAAGTTTGTTTTGATGTTTAATGCTTGTGTGATGAGTTTCGAAGGAAAGTGCACAAAAGGTGAATTTTGAGAATGCTGGCTTGTGGGAGAGATCAGGATGAGTTGTCTTATGTGTTGAGTCTCATTTTGTCCATGTATCACACTGTGATAGGTCTGTGGAGTTGGTGTAGCCTAACTTGATTGGTATGGGCCATTTTGCACAAAGTCAACTTTTTGTGTAAGAGAGGTATGGGTCAATGGCAGGCCAAGGACAAAGGGGTGTCCTGCACAGCAAGGATTGAGGAGAGCCATGGAATCAGTCTTGAGGCCAATTAGCAAGTGGATTAGGGTTTGTGAGAGGTTTTGCAACTTTGTGATCTTTTGGCCCTTTTGTGATTACTTGAAGCATAAGTCATGAAAATGGACAAATCTTTGGTGCATTCTGATTTTTAGGCATTGGTTCATGTTTGTGCAAAGGTTAGAAGTCCATTTGAAGTCACATTTTGCCTTGGCAAGAGGTTTTGCAACTTTTCCTCTTTGGTGCAAAACCTGAAATTATGTGATTTTTCCCAACTTTGACAAGCCATAACTTTTGATCCAAAATGAATTAGGACAAGTTCTTGTACTTTTTGAAAAGGGAATGACCCATTCTACAACTTTCATGACCAAAGTTTTCTCATTTGAAGCATTTTAGAATCAATTTGAGGAGGTTGAAAAACTTTCCCAAAATGGCAAGTTTACATTACAAGTCACTTTCCCAAAAAGGCAATTTTGCAAATGGCTTGAAATTCTTCAACTTTGTGACTTCTAACATCTTCTATGATCAGATGCCTTCCCCATTGGGGGCCTCAAATGCCCTGATTTTGCACTGACTTGCTCAAGAAGTCATCTCCTGATCAGATGCCTTCCCCATGGAATTTCTTCATGAAAATTGATATGCATGATCCTTATAACATATAGAGACCAATAGAAACAAGAATTGACCAAAAAATTTGGAGTTATGGCCTCTGAAACCAAAACCCTAATTCTAGGTCATCTATGCAGTTAAACCTGGCTCTGCTTCCATACCATTCTCAGTTCTTGTGATTTTTTGACTTCTTGACTTTGTGGGGATATAATATGATGCTTGGACATACATGGACCCCTTTGAAATGATTGAAGACCTTTGAAGTGGCTCAACTGGATCAGATCACAAACCCTAGATGCACATGACTTTGAATCAATGCAATGAAGCAAATATGCAATATGAGATGCTATGATTGAATTTATGCATATGAAGATATCACAAGCCATGGTGTGAATGGGTGAGGGCAAATTTGGGGTGTTTACAGTATGACATTGACGTTCTTCTCATCTTTCTTTCTGAAGAAGGATGATTCTGACCGATGCTTTAACCCTTCGAAGCTTGCCATGTTGTAAGTGATACAGACGAATTCAGAATGCAGTTGTTCGCTTATTCCCTTATTTTGCCTGGATCGCCCTTTCGGGTTTTCAATCCACCTGGATACCCTTTTTTTCCCGAGCTGTCCAGTGCGGCTTTTCAACTTAGCGGGTGTACATTTTTTTCTTTATTTACCCTTATTTTTGCCCGAGTCTTTTATTCTGTTTTTGACTCGCCGGGATGCCATGTTTTTGCCTGGACTTACATTCTGTTTTTATGTCCAGTGGGTCATTTTATGCGAAGTATTTTTTAACTGCATCTGAATTCACAAGGGACAGGAAATCTTCACCATCCATAGTAGTGAGCATCAGTGCTCCACCAGAGAAAAATTTCTTTACTATGAATGGACCATCGTAATTCGGAGTCCACTTGCCCCTGTGGTCTATATGAGGAGGAAGGAGTCTTTTCAGCACAAGATCTCCTACTTGGTATTTCCGAAGCCTGACTTTCTGATCGAAGGCTTTCTTCATTCTCTTTTGATACAGCTGCCGACAGATTGCAACTAACCTCTTCTCTTCGATCAGACTCAGTTGATTGTAATGAGATCGGACCCATTCTGCTTCATTCAGCTTAACATCCATTAGTACTCGCAAGGAGGGTAATTCAACTTCAACAGGTATGACTGCCTCCATACCATACACAAGCTGATACAATGTTTCCCCAGTGGATGTTCTGATTTAGGTATGGTACCCATGCAAAGCAAATGGTAGAATTTCATGCCAGTCTTTGTAGGTGACCACCATCTTCTGCACAATCTTCTTGATATTCTTGTTAGCTGCCTCTACAGCGCCATTCATCTTTGGCCTGTAAGGAGAAAAATTGTGGTGTTGGATCTTGAAGTCCCGACACAGTTCTGCCATCATTTTGTTGTTTAAGTTGGAACCATTATCAGCAATGATTCTCTCGGGCACTCCATACCGACAGATGATGTCTCTCTTCAGGAATCGGGCTACCACTTGCCTGGTGACGTTTGCATATGAGGCTGCTTCAACCCACTTGGTAAAATAGTCAATGGCTACCAGGATGAATCTGTGGCCATTTGAAGCAGTCGGCTCAATCTTTCCAATCATATCAATGTTCCACATGGCAAAGGGCCAAGGTGAAGACATCACATTCAAAGGATTTGGAGGCACATGCACCTTATCTACATAAATCTGGCATTTATGGCATTTCCTGGCATAACCGCAACAGCCTGCATCCATTATGATCTAGTGGTAGCCTGATCATAACAATTTCTTGGTCATTGCATGTCCTCCAGCATGGGTGCCGAAAGATCCTTCATGCACCTCGTGCATCAGCAAGTCCGCCTCTGTTTTATCAACACATCAGAGAAGTACCATATCAAAGTTTCTCTTGTATAGTGAACCGTCAGCACTCAGGAAGAAACTACCAGCTAGCCTTCTTAATGTCTTCTTATCATTGGGTGATGCCCCATGTGGGTATGTTTGGTCCTCTAAGAAGCATTTGATGTCATAGAACCAAGGCTTATCATCTTTTTCAAGGTCTGCAGAGAATATGTATGCTGGTCTGTCAAGTCTGGATACTGAAATCCGAGGCACAAAGTTGGCAGCTTGAACTTTGATCATGGATGAAATGGTAGCCAGAGCATCTGCAAACTGATTTTCATCTCGAGGAATATACTCAAGCTTGACTGTTGTGAAGAATGTGAGTAATCTCCTCGTATAATCCCGGTACGGAATCAGATGCTCCTGGTGAGTGTACCATTTGTCGTTGGTTTGATTAATTACCAGAGCTGATTCTCCGAATACAGTCAATGTTTTGATCCTGAGGTCAATGGCTTCCTCAAGACCCATAATACAAGCTTCGTATTCAGCTTCATTGTTAGTGCAGTTAAAGGTGAGTTTTGCAGAGAAAGGCATGTGAACTCCCTTAGGTGTAATGAGTACTGCACCAACACCACGACCATTCATATTAATAGCCCCATCAAACATCATAGTCCATCCTTCTTCTGGGTCAGGCCCTTCAATGTTAATAGGCTCTTCGTGATCTTTTGCCTTAATGAACCTGATGTCTTCATCAGGGAAATCAAATATCATTGGCTAGTAATCATCAATGGGTTGCTCAGCAAGATAATCAGACAGTACATTGCCCTTGATGGCCTTCTGAGATGTGTATTGGATGTCATATTCTGTGAGAATCATTTGCCATCTTGCAACCCGTCCGGTAAGTGCTGGCTTCTCAAATACGTACTTGACTGGGTCCATCTTGGAGATCAATAAGGTAGTGTGGGTCAACATATACTGCCTTAGTCGGTGAGCAGCCCATGCTAAAGCACAGCAAGCTTTCTCGAGCAGTGAATAACGTTGTTCACAGTCGGTAAACGTTTTGCTTAGGTAGTATATTGCATACTCTTTTCGACCAGACTCGTCATGCTGGCCCAGCACACACACCATTGATTCCTCTAATACTGTCAAGTACATTATTAGAGGTCTTCCTTCAACTGGAGGCATAAGAATTGGAGGCTCTTGTAAGTATTCCTTTATTTTGTCAAAAGCCTTCTGGCAGTCTTCATTCCACCTGACCGTTTTTTCTTTTCTCAACAATTTGAACAAGGGCTCAGAGGTTGCGGTAAGGTGAGATATGAATCTTAAAATGTAGTTCAATCTACCTAGAAGCCCCCGAACTTCTTTTTCAGTCTTTGGTGCAAGCATTTCTTGAATGGCTTTGACTTTGTCAGGGTCAACTTCAATTCCCTTCTCACTCACAATAAATCCCAGCAGTTTACCGGATCGCACCCCGAATGTGCATTTATTGGGGTTCAACTTCAACTGGTACTTCCTCAGGCGTTTGAATAGCTTTAACAGATTCACCAGGTGGTCTTCTTCTGTGAGGTACTTGGCAATCATGTCATCCACATAACATTCAATTTCTTTATGGATCATTTCGTGGAATAATGTTACCATAGCCCGTTGATAAGTGGCACCAGCATTCTTCAGTTCGAACGGCATCACCTTATAACAGAACGTGCCCCAGGGTGTGATGAAAGTAGTCTTCTCCATGTCTTCAGGTGACATCTTGATCTGATTATATCCTGAGAATCCGTCCATGAAGGAGAAAACCGAGAACTGAGCCATATCGTCGACCAATACATCAATGTGAGGTAATGGGAAGTCATCTTTCGGGCTAGCTCTGTTCAGATCCCGATAGTCTACACACATCCTTACTTTGCTGTCTTTCTTAGGCACTGGTACAATGTTAGCAACCCACGGCGGGTAACTAGTCACAGCAAGGAAACCGGCGTCCCACTATTTTTGTACCTCTTCTTTTATCTTCATGGCCATATCCGGACGAGTACGGCGCAACTTCTGTTTTACTGGAGGACAGTCTTCTTTTAGAGGCAGCTTGTGCACAACGATGTCGGTATCCAACCCTGGCATATCCTGATAAGACCAAGCAAAAACATCCACATACTCCCGAAGCATATCAATAAGTTGCTCTTTCACTGAATCTTGCAGACGGGCCCCGATTTTCACTTCTTTCAAGTCTTCTTCTGTACCAAGATTAACCGTCTCAACTTCCTCCTGATGAGGAGTGATAACCTTCTCCTCTTGTCTTAACAAACTGGCTAATTCTTCAGGTAGCTCATAATCTTCTTCAACCCCTTCATCGGCTTGATTAATCGGATTGTCAAAGTCATACGAAGTCCTAGTAGTGTTGTTGTCGGTGCAGTCTGGAGGGCACTCTCTACAAGGGTTTATATTTGTTCATTTTAGTGATCAGTTTTATCTTTATTAGAAAAAGTGAAAATGAAGTTATTATTTTGAAAAACATTGTCATTTTATTTTTGTACAAAAAATGAAAAATGAAAAACAGTGAGCAGAAAAAGAAAAGATTCATTTGTAAAAGATGTCTTGATATTCATTAATTGATCGTTTGCACAAAATACAAGATGGCCCGATTACAAAATGAGCCCTGACATCTTGGGCAAGATGCAGGACTTGATGCATGCTTAAAGACAGGAAATAATAATTACTCTGCAGGAGTAACTCTTATAATTTCCTGGGAAGACCAGTTTGAGACTTGGTTCCCCGGGATCCTTGGACGTATCTAGTTTTCTAGGTTGCGCTCGTCTTCTGACTCATCTTCCAAACTGTTCACAGCATCCGGGGTGAGCATTCCCCCGCTGACAAACTTGGGCTCCGTTGCAGCCTCTGGTTGATCTTGTCGAGTTGGTCTGTAACCCAACCCGAATCTGTCTTCTTTCTTCTTAACTGGTAGCAGCTTGCCCCAGCCTTGAGCGGTACCCTCTTCAACAACCTTCCGGGCCTGTTGATATGATGTGATAGAAGTCCCAGACACAGCAGATGCTTCATTAATATTAAGGGCCTCAAACCCCTGATTCATGGTCTCATGGATCTCCCCATCCATTTCTAGGTATTTGTACGTAGCCAGCTTGCTAACAAAAATGTCCTCCTCCCCACAGATGGTGATGATTTGGCCTTCCCACTCGAATTTTAACTTCTGGTGAAGGGTAGACGTAACAACGCCAGCGGCGTGGATCCAGGGTCTACCCAACAAACAGCTGTATGCCGGCTGTATGTCCATCACAAAGAAGGTAGTTTTGAAGGTTTGCGGGCCAATCAATACAGGCAGATCAATCTCCCCAAGCACTGATCTTTTAGAGCCATCAAATGCTCTTACCACCAAATTACTCGGGCGCAATGCCAAGCCATCATACTCCAGCTTCACTAAGGCTTTCTTTGGTAGGACATTGAGGGAAGACCCTATGTCCACCAACACATGAGACAGAACAACACCTTTGCATTCCAAGGTGATATGCAAAGCCTTGTTATGGTTGCGCCCCTCCATTGTTAAATCAGCATTTGTAAAGCCCCGCCCAGGGCTGGTGTCGACATTTGCAACCACTGTCTCTAACTGATTAACAGTAATCTCCTCCGGCACGTATGATGCATGCAGAACCTTCAATAATGCATTCCTGTGGGCTTCGGAACACATTAACAGTGATAATATGGAAATTTTGGAGGGTGTTTGGTGAAGCTGGTCCACCACCTTGTAATCACTTCTTTTTATGATTCTCATGAACTAGTCTACCTATTGCTCAAAAGATGTCTTCTGAGTGTCTTTGGCAATTGGCTCTTCAGATACCACATTCTTTCCTTTTGCCTAAGCAGCAGCTTCTGCTTCAGCACTAGATCTTTGTGTTTGTGAGGCAAAAAGGCATCCGCTTCTGGTGAAGCCTCCGCCTCCCCCAACATTATCAATTTGTGGCGAAGAGGTTGATGAATCTAGAGTTATTTTCTCCCCATTGCAGTAGAGATCAGAGTCGTAGTGCCAAGGTATGGCATTACTGCTTTCATAAGGAACAGGCCCAGGTACCATAATGGTAACTGGGCTGATTGCTGCAGAGAAAGGTACTGTAATGGTGTGCGGATCATAGTAAATAGTGACCGAAGGTCTGGCAGGAGGTGCCACAGTTTGTTGCTGGAAATCATTGTTGTTGTGAACATTTGACGGGTCATAGTAAATTGTGACCGTTGAGACATCTTCATTAATTTTTGCTGGCGTTGTAGAAGATTCTGTCAATAAAATGGATGTTGATGTTGTAGAAGAAGCAGATGTTGAACTTGACTTGTTGAAGTGATGAACGGAGTAATTGTTGGTGTTGTTGCTGTTGTAGGAGAAGTTGTTGAAGGAAGAATTGCTGATGTTGTAGGAGGTTCCATTGTTGTGGAGACAGGAGTTGTTGCAGGAGCTGTTGAAGTAATTTGCAAAATCCTACTCTGGATAAGGCCATATATGCCAAACCTTAGCTTCTCACAACCATTACTAGTTGTTTTACACAATTCACAGCAGGCCCACAGCCTGGGAACACTTGGCATCTTAAAAGTCGACCTTTGACTTCAGCTAGTGGTGTTTGAATCTGTGCGACATTATCGATTAGTGTTGATGGTTGGTCCTCTTTAATGGCAATAATCCTAGGCCCACCATGATTAGGCATAGGATTTCTGTTGACGTTCGGAGGAGGTGCGAAGTTGAGGGCTTTAGAATCAACCAAGTCCTGAACCTTCATCTGTAATGCTCTGCATTTCTCAGTATTGTGTCCAGGTGCGTTGGAGTGAAAGGCACACCTGGCTTTGACATCATAATTCTTTGGGAGATTGAGAGGATCTGGTGGTGCCAACGTCCTTAACTCAACCAGGTTAAGCTTCAGGAGTTGTGGCAGTAAAGCAGCATAAGGCATAGGGATAGGGTCAATTACCCTATTTTCCTGAGATGGCCTCTATTGGAAGGGACGCTACTGCTGGTTGCTATTGTTGTTGTTGTAGGTTCTTTGTTGCGGAAAATGAGATTTTTGCTGATAGTGAGGTTGTTGTTGTTGTTGAGGATATGATGGTTGTTGTGGAATTGGAGTTGGGATGGTGATAGCTTCTACTGACCTGTGAGAATACTAGGGCCTGCCCCTGCTCGTATGAATAGAATTTGTTTCACCCGCTCTACGGGGTCCTGCAAAAGGTTTTCTGGGATTGCTGGTGGAACTTGCACCGTTGTCGGAGATTTTGCCCATCTTCAAGAGACTCTCAATTCTCTCACCAGCTATAACCACATCAGCAAAACTGGTAGAGGAGAAAGCAGCAAGTCTATCAATATAAGTCCCTTGCAATGTGTTCATGAACATGTCAGCCATTTCTCTTTCTGACATGGGTGGCTGGACAGCAGCAACAAGCTGTCTCCACCTCTAAGGATAATCCCGAAAGCTCTCCCTTGAATACTGAGACATGCCCATTAGAAGAGTTCTATTGGGAGCCATGTCCAGGTTATACTGATATTGCTGGATGAAGGCTTCGGCCAAGTCTTTCCAACATCTTACAGTGGTCCTTGTCAGATGCGAATACCATTCTCTTGAAGCTCCAGTCAGGCTGTCCTCAAAGTAGAACATCCATAACTTATCATCCATGGTATAGGCCTTGAGTCTTCCCAAGAAAGATTGCAGATCAGTACGCGGGCATGAGGTACCATTATATTTCTCAAAGCAAGGGGGTTTGAATTTGTGGGGAATTCTCACCCTGTCTACCAATCCCATATCCATTACGTCAAAGCCTAAGGAATTCTGGGATTCCAAAGACCTTAACTTTTCAGCAATCTCATCCAATCTTCTATCATACACCTCATCCCCTGCTCTGACAATTGTGAATTGTTCCTCTTGGGGGTCTTCTTGCAATATCCTGCCTGCAGCTGTATTTCCTGGAACGTTCCCATTAACATCAGGATTCAAATGGGGTCCAAATACTGGTGGGTTAATGCGGGGCTGTCCGCGCTCATTATTGCTAGTTCCTCCTGTGCCAGGGTGAGGCTCTCCAAGTGTCTGTCCTTCCACCAACTCTCTCAACCTCTCTTGACTATGGGCTAAGCCAGTCATTACTGCCATAAACTGCGTCATCTGGTTTCTCATTTCGACCCTTTCATTTGCCATCTGATTTCTGACCTCAGTCAGGTCCTGCTGTACCTGATCCATCTGAATGCCTAGAAGGTTGTTACGCGTAGGGTACCGGTGTGTGCGGTTGACAGGGAACACTCGACGATGAGCAATGTTTCCTGAGGTCACAACAATGTTAGAAACAAAAATAAAAACAAAAACCTACAAAACAAAGAAGATGTTAGTATGCAATGCAGTATGCTTATTTGTTTTTCCATGGTATCCGGTTTGGTTCTTGGTTTTGACCTTTCCAGACCTCGAGGAAGATGCTTGATGTTGTTGAGAGGAAGCCCAAATGAAAACAAACTAAAATATATTACAAATGATGAAACATACATAGTCTGTTTTACAATACATGCCCATGGAGGGTCAAAAATACAACAAAAGGAAAAGTACATCAAAAGGAAAGAACAACAAACAAAGAGGAGTCAGACATCCAATCTATACTCATCCTCCCTGACCTCCTTCAGGAGTTCCTCAGTCACCGGACCAGCTGAGTGCTCTGTAATGGTCCTAATGAGGAGGTTCTTGGTTGCAATGGCGGTAGTCAGCTTCTTATGCCTGTCCTAGTCTTTTGATCTTTTTAACCCTGCTCTGAGCTTCAATTCTGACATCTCCTTCTGAGCTGCCAACAAAGCTTCTTGCTGCTTCTTCTCATTGGCCTCCAACTGATCAATCTTGGCCTGAGTCTTCTGGTCTTCTTGTGCACGGGCTTCGGTGATCCTGACCCACCTAGCCTGACTCTCTTGCAGATAGTGTTCAGTCCTAGCTTTCTGAATCTTGGCCTCTTTACAGGCATTCTTCAATATTTGTTCCCCGACCCTTGGTTTCCTTATGTAGTCTTCTTTCTTTTCAATCTTGGCAAGGTGCTCAACCTTGAGTTTTTCCAATATCTCAATATACAGACGACCATCACTCCTTTCCCAAAGAGTCTTCTTTAAGGCCTGAGATAGTTGCTCATTCTTTTCCTTCAACTTTTCAAATTCCTCCAAGCTGACTGTTGCTGCTGGCTGTACTGTAGATGGTCCAGGGGTGTCTTCCAAAGTGAAAGGCATTTTGGTAATCTGAGCTCTAGCACGGGACCAGTTTGTGTACTAAGCTGAAGCAAAATTGTTACATCTTCCAAAAATAGCTACCCCTTTTGTCTGGATGTTGTCCCAAGCCCAGGATGCTTGTCTAATAACAACTGAATTTGGTTGCACTTCACAATATAGGGTCTTAGCTAAATCCTGTCCTCTGGGGGGATGAACTAAGGCATAACCCAGTTGTCTCTTAAACAGTAAAGAATTGTAATTGATGCAACCATTTACTCCTATCAGAGGCACATTTGGGTATTGTCCACAGCTGGTGATAATGTCCTTGCCTTTGGTGCTCTGGGTGCACCATATGATATCATCTGAAGTCAAGGCAATGAACCTATTGGCCCAATTCTTCTGCTGATGTGGGTTCAAGAAGGCATCCGAATTAGGCAGGTGTCTGAGCAGCCAGGAGTAAAACAAAGGAGCACAACATCTCACCAACTTCCCCCTTTGTTTCTCATTCCTCCGATGAATGGAGTAGTAGAAATCCCCTAGCAATGTAGGTATTGGGTTCTTCAAAAGAAACAGATGGATGGCATTCTTGCTGACAAATTTAGGCTCATCTGCAAACAGTATAGCCCCATATATGCTGAGGGCTAACAGTGCACACACTGCCCTCCACTCTCCCAATGAAACATTCAAGATGGCCTGAGAAATCAAGAAATCCAAATGTAAACCAGGAATCCTAGCTTTAGTTGTCATGCTTTGCTCAATAAGGGCAGGCTCCAAGTACAGTGCCCTTGCTATCTCTTCATTCCTAGGAGCAGTCATCTCTGGGTTAAAGAGGATCCCTCCTCTGATAGGCACTCCAATCAACAAAGAAAACTCTTCCAATAGAGGCCCTATCTGGAAGTCAGGAAAGGAGAAGCACCTAAGTGGAGGGTCATAGAACTGTAAGCATGTGTGAATCATGCTCCTCTGAGAAGGATCAAGGTCCATAACCATGTCCAAAATACCCCCATAGTGCTCTCTGAATAGTGGGATGTGGTCAGGGGTGATGAGTGACTGGACCTGCCTGATACCAGTCAACACAGGCTCAAAAAAGTGGTAGGATATGTTGCTCTTCCTGGGAGTAGTCATGAGTGCTGCTGAAGAAGCTGAAGATAAGTGCTGATGAAGATCACAGACTAAGGCTGGAAATAAATCTCTGACGGGTTGATGCTGGTGGTGATGGAGATAACTGAAGCAGATAACTGATGAAGGCAGCTGAAGCAGAGGTCTAAGCAGAAGAAGGGGTCAAAACCAAAACCAAGATACAATGAAGTAGATACCCTGAAAAACAAATAAACAAATGTCAAATGACGCAATGATGATATATGTAAATGATATGCAAGGGTTTGTGATCAAGCTGGATCTGATTATCTGTCTTGATATAAGGCCCATGTATGTTCAAAGGTCCGAATGAATGTTTAGAAATCCAGTAACCAGGGTAGGGGACTCAAATAAAGAGTCACATGTCCAGGGTTAATCACAAGAACTGTACAAAGTGGAGTATTCTTAAACAAAAACAGTAACAAGGTATGATGTGGTCAAGGGTTTCTGCAAAACCTGTAAATAACCCAACCCCCCTCACATGTAGTGTTCTAGAACAAGGATCCTCAGATTTGGATCAGTTATGAGAAGTGTAAACACTTCGAACCCGGAGGTACAGTGTTTACAATAGCCATAAAGGATCCTCCTCTAATTCACCCCAGATTCTAAAGATCATAATAAAGGTCATCCAGACTTAGCAGGCTTCCCAGATAGCCCTAGCACTACAGGAAATCTGTAGCACAAAGTTCTCAAGAAGAAACCCACATCTGAACCGTGTTTCATATTCCCGCACCAGACCGAAATGGAATGGGAAAGGACATGAACCACTCTAGCCTAGGTGTCACTCAGGTCCCAGGTATAGGACCTTAATCACTCAGAGAAACCCCACCCACCAAAGAAAACCAGATCCAGCAATGACAGTATGAAATATGCATAATATTGTAAAGAAAGCAATAAATAAAGTTGTAAATAAAGCAATAAATAAATCAAATAAATAAACACACATAGCACATAACACCCCAGTAAACACAAATCAAACAAGTGCTAGGAGGAACCCACAAAAAGAACCAGAAGCCCTGGTTGCAATATAAGGGTCCCCAGCAGAGTCGTCAAGCTGTCGCTCCCACTAAATGAAACCCGGTTCAAATAGGGTACAGACGCGAACGGTCTGCGAGAGAGGAGAACACAAGGGTGAACTGAAAAGAGTCGCCAGCTAGGCATTTTTATCCCGAAGGAAAGGTAATGCTGCATAAACCTAAGAAAAGATGGATAAGACGGTTGCGAACCAGAGAAATTGAGAAAGGGGGTTGGTTACAACCTGGGAAGGTATTAGCACCCAAATTATCCGTCGTACTCGACGGGATCCACGCTTGAAAGCTTGTGTTTAAAGGGGTAGTGTCTGTGCTATTTTGTGTGCAAAAGCTGGAAAGAATGCAAGTGTCAGTGCTAGAAGAAAGTGAAATAAAGGAGTGTCAGTGCAAGGAAAGAGTGTGAAGCTCAAGACTATGAGGCTTAAAGAATAATGCTGGAAGAGGGGGGGATATACAGAAACTTTTGTTCGATAACTGTAAAGTTAAGCCTACGTATCCTCTCGTGCAATGAGGAAGTCAGAACACCGTAGTTCGACTCAAAGAGACCGAATGATAAATTGACTTGTGAACAACTCACTTGCCTATGCTGAAGTGTATGACCTGTCTGGCTCAGGTGCAAACTGTCTTGCATTAGACGGAAGAAGGAAGTTCTCGTTTGTGAGTGAATGAGGTGAGAAAAGAATCTTGGAGGAGACAATTATTGTTTGTTTTTGGTATTTTCAATCTTTTATTGCTTTTGGAGTTTGTCATAAGAAAATGAGCTTAAGCCTAAACCAAGGGTTAGTAAACTCATCACATCTTCCCTCTGATTAGGGGTAATGAGAACACCTTAAGTGTGAAGTAAGCACCCCACACTTAGTCACCATGATGTAGGATTAAGATCATTAACATACTTATATTTATTTAAATTTTTTTGGAGTTTTTTGGTTTAGTGTTAAGTAATGAGTTTAAGCCATAATCAAGGATTTAATGGACCCATTACACCATCCTAATAGAAGGATAATAGATGAGAACATTTAAGCTGAGGAAGGCTCCTCAACTTAATCCATGATTAGGGATTAACCCCATGACAAAACAAAGCCTTTATTAAGATGAATTTTAGTTAATGGTAAGATGAATTTTATGGTTTGTAAGACAACTTGAGGGGGACTTGTCCATTAACACTAGGGTTAGTCCTTCTTAACCAATTAAGGAAGAATTAGAACCCTAATGCAAGGCCCAAGTTACAAGCTTAATGTCTTAGTGATTATTAGGTGGATTGATTAAAGGATTTAAACACATTAAGGGTTTAACACTTAGGATTAAAGTTATACACTCCATCCTAATAGAAGGACACATGCATAACCCTAATCACAAAGCCTTAAGACCTTTAAGGTTTAGTCTTTGATTATGAGATGAGAAAAAGAGACACAAAGATGACACAAAGGTAAAACTAATGGGGGGACTAATCAGACCCTAATTGTGATCATGCTTGGTTGTTCCAAGAGTTTATGAGGCTTGCGAGAAGATCTTCAAGAGAAAAGCCACCAAGGAAGAAGCAGGATGAAGGAAGGGAAATCAGAAAGAAGCAAGATAACTTACTTCACTTAAGAAGATAAGTTGCTTGAAAGAAGAAAGAGGGGAAGGAGCATGAATGAGCAAGCTCACTCTAATTCACAAGTAAAATGCAGCAATGATGCATAAGAGATGAGAAGAGATTATGAGAAGTGAAGGCAAATTCACTTCTCAAACACTTACCACCTGAAAGGTTAGCAAAAAGAAATGAAATAAAATGAAATTGAAATGAAATGCAAAGATGAAAGCCAAAGTCAGAAGCATATTCATGATGCAAATGATGCTATGAGATGGTATGAAAGCATGTCAAGTGATGAGGATGATCATACAAAGGATGGGAATGCAAATGAGACATGTAAGAAGCATGAAAGTTCATGAATGCTTATGAAATGGAATGAAAGAAAAACATGGTAAATGGATGATGCAATGATCAAACATGATTTCAACATGTCCTAAGATGTCCTATATGTCATGTGGATGCACAAAATGTCATGGCAAGTTCATGTATGCAAGCTTATGTAAGATGGATGCAAATGAAGATGCAAATTAGGGTTTATGCACAACATGAGATGCAAAATTCAAAATCAGAAGCAAAGCATGAGATAAAAAATTGAAAATGGAATCAAAGGGACCCTAAACCTATGCAAGTTCACTGCCCAAAGGGGAAGGTCAGAAGCTAAACCCTAAAGGGCTTATGATTTTCCTAAATTTCTAGGGTTTTAAAGGTGATCCTAAAGGTAAAATACCAAACAAATTGAAAATGCAAGATAAAAATGAATCAAATTTTTTTAGATGCTTGAAAGTACGCATAACACAATGCAAAAAGAACCATTCACAAACTCAACTTGGATCAAAAGTTATGAATTTTTTAAGTTAGGGTTAAAAATATTCAAATTAAAGAACCCTAATTCAAATTAAAATTGTCAAAATATGATCAAAACCAAAAATAAATTTGTTTTGTGAGTTTGTAAATGTTTGTAAATGTTTGAAAAGGCTCTCTGAATTTTTTTGTGATTTTTAAATACTTAAATGTATTTTTAATTAATTAATTCTCATTAACTAATTAAAAATAATCATTTAAATGATTTAAAAATATTTTTTAATGCAAAAAATAAAAATAAAAATAATTTTGGTTCTGAAAATTAATAAAAGATTTAAGAAAAATTTTCAGAATCTTTGAAGTCTTTTTACTATTTTAAAAAATTCGTACAAATTAAATGAGAAAAAATGAAATAAAAACTAATTAAAATGAGCAGTATGCTGGATTGAAGGCTGAGATGCATCCTGGGCTTGGGAGGTTTGATTGCGCACCAGATCCAATGGACACAATTCAAACTAGGCTAATCCTATTTAATTAATATTTAATCCAAAAATTAAAACTAATCAAGCAATATGGGCCACACAACATGCGCGGGAGGGACTGATCTAAGGGCCTACATTCAAACTTGGAACCCTAACCCTAATTAACATTAATCACTTTCAGGTGGCCGGAAATGACCTCCTGTCATCTTCTCCGGCCACCTCTCCCCTGAAAATTTCGCAACTCAACCCCTGGGTCATTTCTGGAGCTCTAAAGCTCCAAATTGCTTCCTTCCTCCATTCTAAACCCAACCCCAACCCCAAATTTCATTTATATCCAACCATTAACAAGATTCGAAGCTAAGAACAAAAACTGCAAAAATTTCAGACAGACCATACATCCTCAATTCTCAACTATTTTCAATAATTCAAAGTTCATCATGCTCAGGAGATCACACTTAACCATTTAAGAACTTAAAATACAGCTTCTGGAAAAATGAATTCGCATCGCTACCTGAGGTGAAGCTTTCAACCCTGGAGCTATTTGGCTGCTTCTTTGGTCCAAGATGCCTTCAATGAGCTTCCTGAGGAGTTTGCACTGCTTGGATGGAGTTTTTTATGGCTGGCTTGTGAGATTGATGCAGTTCAGTTCAAAGGGGGAGAGAAATCGTGTTTTTGATATGGATGATTTTAGGGCAGGGTGATGGGTGGGAAATGATCAGTTGTTCATGGTGAGTTGGTCTATGAAGTTTGTTTTGATGTTTGTAGCTTGTGGGATCAGTTTAGAAGGAAAATGCATAAGAGTGAGTTTTGGTGTATGCTGAGTTGTGTGAGGATTCAACCTTGCTTGTTGTATGAAATGGCTTGCTTTTGGTCCATGTATCAAGTCTTGATAGGTCAGAGAGTTGTTGGTGGCCTATGCTGATTGGTATGGTTCATTTTGCAAAAAGTCAAGGTTATGTGTCCTTTGAGGTATGGGCAAATTCAGGCCAAGGACAAAGGCATGTCTGGTGCAGCTGTGATCAAGGAGAACCATGGAAGTGAGATTGAGGTAAATCAGCAAGTGGATTGAAGTTTATGGGGGGTTTTGCAATTTTCATGAAGTTTGGC
The DNA here is from genome assembly GCA_963966055.1 of Lathyrus aphaca. Taxonomy (NCBI): domain Eukaryota; kingdom Viridiplantae; phylum Streptophyta; class Magnoliopsida; order Fabales; family Fabaceae; genus Lathyrus; species Lathyrus aphaca. Next base: position 290,873,673 of record OZ014519.1, on the reverse strand, counting down.
CCTTTCTTGATTTCTTCATGCACAAGTCATGAAACTTGGAAATTCTTGGGCCAATTCTGACTTTTAAGTCATGTGTGATGTTTGTGTAATGCTTAGAAGTCAATTAGAGGTCACATTTTTCCTTGGCATGAGTTTTTGCAAGTTTCCCTCTTGGGTGCATAAGTGAAAATTTAGTGATTTTCCCCAACTTTGCAAGGCCATAACTTGAGTTCTATGATGAATTAGATCAATTTCTTGTACTTTTTGAAAAGGGAATGATCCAATCTACAACTTTCATGACCAGGAATTTTTCATTTGAAGCATTTTTTATTGAGAAAGAGGAGGTTGAAAAACTTTCCCAAAATGGCAATTTTGCATTACAAGTCACTTTCCCAAAATGGCAACTTTGCAAATGGCTTGAAATTCTTCAATTTTGTGAACTTCTAACCTCTTCTAAGATTGAATAAGGATCATGTACACCTACAATGATGTAGAAAACCCTTTGGTTGGATGATTGGGGCCTCAGATGCCCTGATTTTGCACTAACTTGCTCAAGAAGTCATCTATTGATCAGATGCCTTCCCCATTGAATTTCTTCATGAAAATTGGTATGTAGGATCCTTATAACATATAGAGACCAATAGAAACAAGAATGACCAAAAAATTTGGAGTTATGGCCTCTGAAACCAAAACCCTAATTTCAAGTCATCTATGCAGTTAAGCTTGGCTCTGCTTCCATGCCTTTCTCAGTTCTTGTGATTTTCTGACTTCCTTGATCTTGGGAGGATATAATATGATACTTGAACATACATGGACCCTCTTGAGATGATTGGAGGCCTTTGGAGTGGCTCAGAAGGATCTTGGATTGCTCAGATCACAAACCCTAGATGCAGATGAACTTGAACCAATGCAGTGAAGCAAAAATGCAATATGAGATGATATGATTGAACTTATTCACATGAAGAGATTACAAGCCATGGGGAAATGAGTGAGAGAAAATTTGGGGTGTTTACAGCTAGGACAAGCCAAAAGCTAGCTGCAAAACCAGCCCATACCTCAAGTACAAGTCATGTTGACATTTTGGCAACTTGCCCATACCAATCACCACAGTCCACAACAACTCCTCTGACCTATCAAACATTGTTATGTGGACAAAATGAAAGCCATAACACAACACAAGCAATCCTGAATGCTCTGAATCATCAAGCTCTCAAAAATCACCCCATTTGCAAAAGCATTCGAAACTCTCTGCTCACACACTCAAACTCCAAACTTTTTTCATCAATCACCTCAGCTTCATCAAAGGATCATGTCCCACCCTTCATTGCAACCAAAAACCCCCCAAAACTGAAACACGATTTCTGGCCAGCAAGAGTGTAAAGTTTCATTTCAGCCATTACAAACTCTTTCCAAGCATCAAAGCTTCATCAGAGGGATCATTGGAGTGAGTTTGCACAAGAGAGGAGGTCCAAAAGCTCCAAACTGAGGAAGCTCAAGCTCAGGTAACTTCTTCAAGCTTTTTTCCAGAAATGCAATTTTAAGTTCTTAGATTGTTCTTTATGCTTTGCTGATTACCATGATATATTTATTTTTGAAAATGGTTGCGAAATGAGCATGTACTGATTGTCTGAAAGTTTCACCATTTTTTAGTTCTTCTTCGAATCTCGATTTTCAGCCATGAAAAATTAGTTTTGAGGGTGGATTTAGGTTTAGGAAGGTGAGAGGAGTTGATCTGGAGCTTTAGAGCTCCAGGAGTGGCCTAGGGAAGAAGTTGGTGTTGGGGTGCTGCCGGAGAAGATGACCGGAACACTGTTCCGGTCACCTAAAACGGATTAGGGTTAATTTTAGGGTTTAGTGAGCCAGACGTGTTCTGGGCCCTTGGATTAGATTTAATTTGAAATGGATGGCCAGCATTAGTTCAGATTAAGTTTAATCAGGATTAATTAATTATTTAATTAGGATTTAATAAGTTTGAATTCTGACCATCCAGATGTGCGCGTGGTCTTCCCTCCATCTCCCCAGTTTAAATCTGATCCCTTGGATCAGTTGACCAGCCTTAATTCAATTTTTATTTCAATTTTTTTATCATTTGTTTTGTATAATTTATTTAAAATACTTAAAAATTTCCAAAAATATTTTCTTTCTGCATTTTTAATTCAAATATATTTCTCAACCCAAAAACATTTTTATTTTTATTTTTTGCATTAAAAAACTATTTTAAAAATATTTAAATATTTATTTTAATTAATTAATGGAAATTAATTAATTAAAATATCATTTAGGTTTCTAAAAATCCCAAAAAAAATTCACATTGCATCTTAGGACATATAGAAATATTGTCAAACCATTCATACAAATTTCGTTTTGGTTTTGATTCAACTTTGACAATTTTCTTTGAATTTAGGGTTCATAAAATCCCATTTTTGAACCCTAACTTCAAGAATTCTTTTCTGCCTAACCATGAAGGGTTTGACATTGGTTCTTTTTGCATTGATCTTCATATGGAATGTAGTATCTATCATATTTTTGTCACAAATTTATCTTGCATTTTCAAATTGATTGACATTTTTCCTTTTGAGGTACCCTAAAACCCTAGCAAACTTAGAAAATTCACAACATTCTTTAGGTTAAGAGTTAGACCCCCTCCTTTGGGGTGTGATGTCATATGGGGTTAGGGTTACTTTGAGTTCATTTGCAATTTTTTATCTTATGTTTTGCTTCTATTTTTGACTTTTGCATCTCATGTTGTCATAAAACCCTAATTTCTCATGTACATTTGTATTCATCTTGCATATGCATCCACACATGAACTTGCCATGACATTTCTTGCATTCATATAACATCTAAGACATCTTAGGACATATTAGAATCATGATTGATCATTTCTTCATTCATTTTCCATGATGTGCATTCATTTCATCCCATGAACTTTCATGTGCTTTCAAACTTCAAAGCATGCATCCTTTGCATTCCATCCCTTGTATGAACATCCATAATAGTTGACATGTCTTTGCATCATCTCATAGCATCATTTGCATCATGTATATGCTCCTGGTTTTAGTTTGCATCTTTGCATACATTTCATTTTCATTTCATTCTTTTCTTTGTGCTAACATGTTCAGGTGGTGAGTAATTTGAGAAGTGAATTTGCCTTCACTTCTCACTTCTCTTCTCACTCTCCTTATGCATCATTGATGAATTTTTCTTTGCATTAGAGTGAGCTTGCTCATTCATGTTCATTCTTCACTTTCTTTCTCCAAGTTACTTATCTTCTTCAATGAAGTAAGTAACTTGCTTCTTCTGTTTCTCCTCCTTTCATCTGCTTCCTCCATTGGTGGCTTCTCTGAAGATCTCTTGTAAGCCTCATAAACCATAGGGACATCCAAGAATGATAATAATTAGGGTTTGATTAGTCCCCTTTAGCTTTTTCCTTTGTGTCTTCTTTGTGTCTCTCTTCTCATCTCATAATCAGAGACTAAACCTTTAAGGTTTTAAGACTTTGTGATTAGGGTTATGCATGCATCCTTCTCTTAGGATGGAGTGTATAACTTTAATCCTAAGTGTTAAACCCTTAATTTGTTTAAACCTCTGAATCAATCCATCTTAATAATCACTAAGACAATAGCTTGTAACATGGGCCTTGCATTAGGGTTCTAATTCTTCCTTCATTGGTTAAGAAGGACTAACCCTAGTGTTAATGGACAAGTCCCCCTCAAGTTGTCTTACAAATCATAAAACTCACTTCTTAATCTTATCTCTTAATTAAAATCCACTTTAATAAAGGTTTGTTTTGTCATGAGGTTAATCCCTAACCATGGATTAAGTTGAGGTATCTTCCTCAGCTTAAGTGCTCTCATCTATTATCCTTCTATTAGGATGGTGTAATGGGTTCACTAATCCTTGATTATGGCTTAAACTCATTACTTAACACTAAAAAAAGTCAAAAACATCTAAATAATCACAAAGTAGGTTAATGATCTTAATCCTACATCATCATGATAATTAAGTTTGAGATGTTTATCTCATACTTAAGGTATTCTCATTATCCCTAATCAAAGGGAAGGTATGATGAGTTTACTAACCCTTGGTTTAGGCTTAAACTCATTAACTTATGACAAACACATAAAAAAAACAATAAAAGATTGAAAACATAAAAAACAAACAATAATCGTCTCCTTCGGGATTCTTTTCTCGTCATTTTCACTCACAAACGAGAACTTGCTTCTTCCGTTTAAATGCAAGACAGTTAGCACTCGAGCCAGACGAGTCATACACTTGAGCATAGACAAGCAAGCAGTTCATCAGTCAATTTATCTTTCAGTCTCTTTGAGTCGAACAACGGTGTTCTGACTTCCTCATTGCACGAGAGGATACGTAGGCATAACTTAACAGTTATCGAACAAAAGTCTCTGTGTCTTCTTCCTCTTTCAGCATTCTTTTTAAGCCTCATTCATGAGCACCTCACTTCACTTTCATGCACTGACACTTGTACGTTCTTTTCCAGCTTTTGCACACAGATAGCACAGACACTACCCCTTTAAACACAAATCTTTTAAGCGTGTATCCCGTCGAGTACGACGGACAATCTGGGTGCTAATACCTTCCCAGGTTGTAATCAACCCCCTTTCTCAGTTTCTCTGGTTCGCAACCGTCTTATCCATCGTTTTCTAGGTTTATGCAGCATTACCTTTCCTTCGGGATAAAAATGCCTAGCTGGCGACTCATTTCACCTTCATTTCATTTCCTCCTCTCGCCGACCGTTCGCGTCTGTACCCTATTTGACCCGGTGTCTTTTCGGGGGAGCGATACTAGCTTATTACCATAAGCCTATCCAATTCTTGCTGCTAACGTCCCTCTACTGTTACTCAATCTCCTTTTACTAGATCATCACCAAAATAACTTGTTACTTAATTTCCCTTTTATCAAATCGTCCCCAAAATTATTTTATAATTCTCTATAATTGAATTAATGAGCCTACTACATTTTACTTGGTAATCCTCAACTTAAATTATGCTACTGTAAATCAAAAACAATCTCAGGCAGAGGAACTAGGACCTAAACCACTAAAATCCTACTTCAGGTATATGTGACGGGCATCACGCACCTTAGTCGACCGTCACCACCCATTATACAATGAGACGGACGTCTCAATTTTTAGATGGTCGTCTGGTTTCAGGGACGGTCGTCCCACAGATAAACTACGTCCTTTGTTTCGCCTCTTCTTCATTCGCTTCTGCAACTTCCTCACGATTCCAGGATTGTTTCTATCTAATTTTACACTCTTAATTGTGTCCTTCATTCATCCAATTTACTAAACCAGTTTTATCATCTTTCTGTGTTTAGATTCATTTACACCAACAACCACAATATTCATCACATAATCACACAACAAAACAACTACACAATACATATCACCTATAACCCACAAAATTATGCAAGCATGTTCATAGATTCACAACGATAATTACATACATAATATACATCACAAATTCATCAAAACAACAGAAATTCCTTTGATGGGAGGAAACCCTCACTACCCTTCATGTTAAATCACCTATTTAGAATTCCTTTATCCCACCTTACCTCGAAATTGGATGAAATTCCAGCAAAAATCTGGTTGTGTAGATGCCTTGAGTGTTCTTCCTCTTCCTAGTCTTTCTCAGTTCTTCACCAAAATCCCACGACCAACTCTTCTCTCACTGTCAAATTGGTCTAACTTCTCTATAAAACCCTCACCATCCAATTTTACCAAATAATCCTTATTTTTAATTAAGCCCAATAATAATACTAATAATAATAATAATCATAGAAAAACTGGTTAAATGTTCTTATTATTATACGTACACCCGCTAATACTAAACGCACCATAATTCTACCCGTCCCACTAGGACCCGACAACAAAACAACAAAACATACGCCTTAAACAAGGCCAACAAAGCAGCAAAAATACCTGACAAATAAATATTAAAAATAGGGTGTTACAACTCTCCCCCACTTAGAATATTTTCGTCCTCGAAAATATACCTGATGAGAAAAGTTCTGGATACGAGCCTCGCATCTTGCTTTTCAACTCCCAGGTCACATTTCCACCAGCAGCTCCACCCTAAGCTACTCTCACCAGAGGAATCACTTTCCCTCTGATTTGTTTCATCTTACGATCCTCGATCCTTATCGGCATCAATTCAACGGTAAGGTTCTCCCTAACCTGCACCTCATCTCTCTGAAAAATGTGAGATTGGTGAGTGTCACACCCTAACTTTTACCCCTAAGTTTCTTTCACGCATTTGTCTCATCATTAATGTACCTTTTTGCATACTAGTCATTTTGGATTTGCAACAAGTTTCTTTAAGTAGTCTCTTGAATCGTGTGACTAGAGTTTCCTCTTTTGTTGTGTTTATGGTCTAATCGCCAAAATTCAAATCCAATTTTCATTTCAATTTTCAATTTCAATCTCAATTCTTTCCAAGTCCATTTCAAGTCACCAATCACAAACTCTTTGTCAATTTCCCAAATTCCACTTCGAGCCTTCATTTTATGTTCAAAGTTTCTACCCTAAGTTTATTTCCAAATCAATTTCAATTTCTATAAAAATTCCTATTGCAATTTCTATTTCAAGGTTTCCTTTCCAATTTCTATTTTAATATCAATTCCAAAGTCTCAATTTCAAGATCCCATTTTTTTTTACATAATTCTTAATCCATATTTTTTTAAATTCCAAGTTCAATTCAAATTTCATTTCAAGTTCAATTTCTTAGTTTCTAAGTCACTTCCACTTCCATGTTTTGATTCCAATCCCAATTCCAATTCCAATTTAATTCTATTTTCATTTCAAAAATTCAATTCCAAGTTTCAAATTTCAACCCCATCTTCCATTTCTAATTCCAGCTTTTATTTTAAGTTCTAAGTCATTTCCAAGTCACTAAATCATTTCCATTTTCGAGTTGTAATTCAAAGTTTAAATTCTGTTTTTTTTCTCTTCAAAATCCAATTCAATTTCCAAATTTTCTCTCTCTTCAAATTCAATTTAATTTCTAAGTTTTATACCAAATTTTCTAGTCCAAATTTCATTCAATTTCGAATACAAGTTCTCAATTCAAATGTCTTATCTAAACTTTAATTTCTATTCAAGCCTCATTTTCAAATTTCAATTAAATTCTTTTTTCCATTCAATTTCAATTCCAAATCTTGTTACCAAGTCTCAATTCCAATTTCTATTTCCAATTTCTATTCATAAGCTTCAAGTTCCAATTTAATTCCAATTCCATTTTCAATTTTCAATATTTTAAAATCATGTTCCAAATCATATTCAAGAATCATTTCCAATTTCAATTCAAGAATCAATTCCAATTTCAAAATTTCAAATTCAATTCCATGCCTATACTATCATACTCATATTTGATTAATTCTCATAACTCATTCATAATGTTCAAACTTTGTCTTTCTTTTTTTTTCCTTCTTCAAGTCATTTATCATTCACATAATCACATAAAATTCATTCATATTCAAGTTCAAAATTCATTTTCCTTTAACATTCATGATCATACCATTCATGTTATTTCATTTACGTAAGTTGTAATTTTTATACATACCAATATCAAGTTTTCAAAGACCAACTTGGAAAGGGATACAACAAATTGGAACCACCACAAATACACAACTATGTTTCACAAGCAGACAAAAGTTTCAAAACCACAAATATACCATTTTTTCACTATAACAACATAGGTCTGCAATCGTACTATACCACTCTCTCCAATACAACCATATTGCAGATGTTGTCTCCTCTCATCCAACCCTTCATGAGCAAGTTACATGGTACAAAATTCAAATTCTAAAACCTGATTCACTTCCTATAAAACCAGACAACATTCACATTAACAGGGGGCCTCATCACAAAAAATTCAACAAACCAAAATTCCAAACCTTTCATCAAAATCTCAAAAAAAAAAAACATCAGCAGCCATTATTACCATCATACGTTCACAGAAATAAAACTCAGAAAATACCTTGATAAAATATCTTCCACTTTTAATCCAAATACCTCTCCTTCGTATCACAACAACAACACAATCACCCTTCTTTAAGACCTTACACGGCCCGCCTCTTCCTCGCTACATCCACCACAAATTTCGTTCTACTTCTTCTTCCATAATAACAACAAGCCATCTCAAATAAATCTCTGCCTCAACTCCCTTTCCAACCTTTCACAAAAACACCAACTCATAGCAAATAACCTGCAACAAACCAACGACTTGCTTCAGAAATTCACCCATCTGTAACACTCATTATCTGCTCAGAATCATCACGTTTCAACCTCACCACACTCACACGCGGCAAATTACGAGAAACCACCTTTGTTCAAAAATTGAATAGAAGAAGAGAGAGTGACGCTAACAGATAAGAATAGAAGAAAGTGACGAGAGTGAGAAGTCGAACGTAATTACCTGTAAGCCTTTGCCGGAGTCGCAATCGGACAAGCTCTGTTAGGTACATTCTTTCCTCTCTTTTTTTTTTTTTTTGCTAGTGTATTCTGAAACGTCATGTTGCATATAGACTTTTCCCCATGATTATTTCTTGAATTACTTGCTTTTATTGAGTCTAGGGTTAGATGGTTGCTTCCGATTTGAGAGCTTAGGGCGAGATTTTGGGGGAAAACAATTGAGGATCTGAACTCTGGGGCTAAGGTTTAGTGAATTTAGGGTGCGTTTCTGTTTTGAGTTTTGAGTGAGAAACGCAGGGAGACGAGAAAGACGATGAGAGGGAGATATCAAGCGTTGAGAGAAAGACGGAATTCGTGAGAGAGTTTTAGTTTTCCTAAATAAGCGTGAATCCCTTTTCTTTTTAATACTTATTTGTTTCATTTATTATTTTTAATTATAGTTATAGGAAATTAATGCATATATTTTAATATCTTTTAGATATAGTTAAAAAAAAAAATAAAAAACAGTAAATATATTATATTTAACACTCTTTTAGTAAAAATATAGAATAACAAATTATATTTTAGGTTAAGTTTTATTTAGAGAGTTCTTCTAGATTTAAGAGTTTAGTTTAATATTGAAAAAATATAAAAATGTATTAGTCTTAATTTTTTTTTAGTATTGTATTTAGTCATTATTATTATTTTTAAAATTCAAAAAGAATATGTTTCTTATATTAAGAAAAATAAAAAATTAAATATTTATTTTCTTTAAATATATCTAAAAAAAGACTCTAAAAATATGTTTATTTTCTATATCTAAAAAATTCCAAAAAAAATGTTTATTTTCTTAATATCTAAAAAATAAAAAAAAATAGTTTTTATATCTAGAAAAATTTAAAATATGTTATATTTCTTTGTAAGTAAAAAAAATCAAAATAATAAGGGATTTATTTCTCATTTACCATTTTTAGATATTATTATAAATATAAGAAAATCATATTTATTATACTTTCATTATTATGTAGATTATGTATGAAAAAAATCAAAAAAGTTTAATATAATTTTTGTTCTTATTCCTTATTTCTTTAGGTGTCATTATAAAAAATATCGAACAAAAATATATTAGCATTTATCTTCATTCCTTAATTATAGATATTGTTATACAAAAATCAAAAGTTAATATTTTTTCTCTTTCCTTATTTTTAGGTCTTAAAAAAAAATTATAGCATTTATCTCCCTTTATTATTATTATTATTATTAGATATTATTATCAAATCAAAAAAAAGTTATGCCATTTATCTCATTTTATATTTGTTAGAAAAAAAAATCAAAAGCAAGTTATAACTTTCACCTTACTTTATTTTCACATATTGTTATAGAAAACCCAAAAAAAAATATTTATTATAAACCTTTTTTATTTTTATTTTATTTAACTTTCACTTACTTAATATATCTAAAACACCAAAAAAAAATTCTTAATATTTGTTTTTTTCAAAAAAAAAAACTTTTCTTTATCTTTATTAATTAATCTTATTTAAAAATTGTTATTATTATCATTTTAATTTTAATTTATTACTTTCTTTAAGTATATCTAAAAAATATAAAAAAATATATAGTTTATTCTATTTTGTCTAATTATTTTCAAAAATCAATTTTATCTTATTTCAAACTTAATGTTTTAGAATTTACTTTCAATTTATCTTTTTCCTTTGAAAAATCTAAAAATAATAAAATATAAAAAAAATGATGTCTTTTTATTTATTTATTTTTTCTTTCGTTTTAGATAGTTGTTAGTTAGTTTAAGTTAGATCATTCTATGTGTCTTTTAGTGTGAGAGATTAAATTTAGGTTTATTTCTCTTTTGTGTGAATATGTGCATGATTTAATTTTTCATTATTTTGGTTGTATGTATTGTTTGATTTTATTTTGCACCAAGACCATAAAATGCCAAGATAAAATTTAAAGTGCCATACCATTTGAGACTTTAATTTTTCAAAGATAATAAATCCATGGTCAAACGCCAAGTTGAGTTCATATACACTTCACTCACACACGTAAGTCGGTCGTTTTACGATCGCCATTTGCACGGTCTTTACACTTCACAACTTTCCAACTTAAGCAAATTGACGCACCACGCTTGTCTTCCACCCCCGAATTCTCGATCCATATATCGAGTCATAGCCCGATTACTAAGCCTTTTATCTTGTATTTCCATTTACTTCATTCAGTTCTTTTTTGCAAGTAGCAACCTATGCCTTAGATTTAGGAGCTTGCACCCTCATTTATTTGCTTTCTTTTTTTGCATTTCAATCCGAAAGGGAAAGAACTCATGCAGTTGACTCAATGTCATAGGAAGTTTAGCCATCCCTAGTTCCTTTTCGACCTTAACCAGTAAGACTTTTTATTTTACAACTTTTTGTGACTTTTCTAAAGTCACGTGAGTGTTTGCCATAACACTTACCTTCCCCCGCGAACCTTGAGCGTAACCAAGTGTTCGTTAATCCTTAGGAGAACTACGAGTGCTCTGATTTTATATCTGATACGTAGGCATCGATGCGATGTTGTACGAGCACCATTAGAAATAAAACCTTAGGTTCCCTTAGTTTTAGCAAGCAATAAATAACAAAAATAGAAATATTAACAAGAGGTTCCCGTAGGATACTACGGATGCTTAGGATGCTAACACCTTCCCTAGGTATAATCAACCCCCGAACCTAGTTTCTCCTTATTTAGGGTTTTTACGATCTTTTTCCCTTTTCCATTTGGATTAAATTAAAGTCGGTGGTGAACATTTAATAATTGTGATTCAAGCTTAATCAATAGTTTGGTATCCAATTCTCACCGCAACAGAAATGGCGACTTCACTGGGGAGTCTATTTTTGAGGGTTAAGCCCACCTTGTATATTTGTATATTTGTTGTTGTATTGCTTGTTATTATTTGGGATTTTTGTTGGGTGTTCCATGTGTGGTGATATAAGTCCTAACCCGAACTTGAGTGAAAAATAAGATAGGACGGTGGTATATTCAAGAAGGCTTGTAGGGAGTTGAGTCCCGATCAAGCTGACTTGAGAAGCCACCACTCAGCGGAGGCCTCCTCGGATGTAGTTTTGTTGATCGAGTTCAGTCGTGAAAGCATTACTATATTCGACCTGAGAGCCGTTAATGTTGAGGACCGTAGAACATTTACCCCCACTTGGCCTTTTAGGGATGTATTGCGATGACTATGAGGTTGCAAATCCGAAATAGTTGATACGCGATACTACACCCGGATGAGACTCTCTTGAGAATATTATTGATTACCAAGTTGAGTTGGGAAGTTAGTAATATCCGAAAGATGGGACAATGATTCTGGGAACTTTTAGAACCCGTTGTACAGGTACAAATAAACTCATAGTACATACCTTTTGGGAGGGTTGAACCTTCGACCTCATGCAAGCTTTGAACCTAAGCCTTGTGTGCTTTTTGTGTATTCATGCATTCACGCATCATGAAGCATCATTTTTACCAATTTATTCAAGGAACTCAGAAACTCTATCTTTGCAAATATCGTAGGTATCATCATGGACTTTGGAAGAAGAAAGACTATCAAGTACACATTCAAAACTCCCAAACTCGAAGACCTAAGGAAATTAAGAGATTTGGTTATGGAGCAAGAAGCCTTCATGGAGAAGCATAGGAGACTTTTAGCTTTACTTAAGACTGAGTGGGATGGAAAGTTGCTCTCTGTGATGCTCCAGTTTTATGATCCTCTCTACCATTGTTTTACGTTCCCTTATTACCAATTGGTGCCTACTTTGGAAGAGTATTCATTTCTGGTGGGATCACGTGTTAAGGATGAGTTTCCATTCCCTGTTCTAGGGAAGGACCCTGAAGAAGCGGAGATTGCAAAGGCGACCTATTTGAGTGTGCCTGAGGTCAAGGCAAATATGACCTATAAAGGAAAGATTTTTGGATTCCCTACAAAGTTTTTGGTAGAAAAGGCCAAGAATTTTGTTGGTGTGAAGGATATGAAAGCTTTTGATGCGACCTTTATTCTGCTAATATATGGAGTGTTACTTTTCCCAAACTTTGAAGACTTTGTCGACCTGAACGCCATCAAAATCTTTCTGAAGAAAAACTCGGTCCCTACTTTGCTCGGAGACGCTTACCATTCCATCCATCTGAGGAATCACCATAAGGGAGGGATGATTACTTGTTGTGCATCATTGTTGTACGAGTGGTTTATTTCGCACTTGCCTAAGTCAACTTCATTTTGGAATCTTAAGGATGGTTTGTGGTGGTCACAAAGGATCATGTCTCTTACCCACTCTGACATTAGTTGGTACAATCGTGTTTATGATGGAGCATTGATTATTGATAGCTGTGGTGATTTTGCTAATGTACCTCTTCTTGGAACTAAGGGAGGAATCAGCTATAATCCAGTTTTGGCTCGCCGCCAACTCGGGTATCCGTTGAAGGACAAACCTAAGAGTGTTGAAGTGGAAGGAATTTTCTTTAAGGATGACGAAGAACAAGAGCTCAAGAAACAGATTATAGAAGCTTGGAAGTACATCCATAGGAGGGGGAGGAGTAGCTTGGGAAATCCGAATTGTGTTTCAATGGAACCCTATCTCCAATGGGTACGAGATAGGGAAATCAGTCTGAAAATGCCTTACCCTCGCCAGGATCCTATGACCTTCAAGAAACCCATTCTAATCTTTATGGACGATGCAGAGAAGCTGAAGATTGATTTGGAGAAAGAGCTTCGAGAGAAGAACGCATGGAAGAATTGACATCAGATCATCAGTAGTGAGAATGAAGAACTTAGAAGACAACTGAAGATGAAGGAAGAAGAAGAGCTCTCCAACAAGAAAAGGAAAACGCAAGAGGATTTATTTTCCTCCAGCACTCAAGGGGAAACTTCTTGGAAGTCGATCATGGATCAACTTATGCTTGAAAGGGCTCAGATGAAGGCACAAATCGAGAAGCTCAACTTGAGGCTTTTAGGAGAATCTCCTTAGGACTTTGTCTTTGTTTTTATTAAACTTTGTTTAGGATTTTTGAAGATGTACTCAAGACTTTGTATCACTTTTTGAATTTAATGAAATCGTATCCTTTTGATTATTATGTTTTCCTTGGTATTTGCAAATTGTTTCTTAAGTTCCTTGAATAAAAATTTAATTTTCGCATGGCACTCATACATTTGGCATTTCATTTGCATTTTTTCATATAAAACTCATTCCCGTCATCTGCTCTCCAGCATTCACACTGAGGCTCTCACGCAAATACTACACTCGAGCTCAAGCCAGAAAGAGAATGGCTGAAAGAGACCTAGAGATGGACAGAGTTAATGATGAGCTTACTGATATTCGTTGAAATATGGGTCAGATGATGGAAATGTTGCAAGTCATTCGAGAAAAATTAGATACCCAACAGACTGTAGTGTCAGAGATTGTCACTGCAACGACTGAGCCTACGCCATCAGTCACTACCCCTGTGACCTGGCCTCCTTTTGGGCTTCCTCATGGATTCGTACCTCCTCCTCAAGGTTTTGCATCTCAAAGTTTTATTCCTTCTTCCCAAGGACTTTCTGCTCAGGGTTTCTTCCTTCCTTCCCAAGGCTTTGCTTCTCAAAGTTTCGCACCTCCTTCTCAGGGTATTGCATTTCCTTCCCAAGGTTTTGTGCCTCCCCCTCAAGGATTTGCTGCTCAGCAGACTATTCCTGTGACTAATGAAGTAAACCACGCGGTTACTAATTTTACACCAGACATTGTGCACACCCGTGTCCAACCATACTTTAACGACCCTCAGGTGTATGACATGCCAGATATGCCTAAAAACGGAAATGAGAAACATGAGAAGATGCAAGAGAATTTTGATACCCTTGAAAAAAGGTTAAGAGCAATTGAAGGTGACCAGATCTTTGGGACTGCTGCTAGAGAGATGTGTCTGGTATCTGGATTGGTAATACCTCCAAAGTTCAAGATACCCACTTTTGATATGTACGAGGGCGCAACATGTCCTAAGAACCATCTCTTAATGTACTATCGAAGAATGGCTGCGCAGGTGGACAATGACAAATTAATGATCCATTGCTTCCAAGACAGTCTGAAGGGAATCTCCTCCAAGTGGTATTTAACGCTAGATCAGTCAAAGATCCGCAGTTTTCAAGACCTGACAGATGCTTTCATCCAACAGTACAAGTACAATATGGATCTTGCCCCCGACAGGAGGCAATTGCTAAGCATGTCCCATAAAGAGTTTGAATCCTTTAAAGAATGTGCTTAAAGGTGGAGAGGGACCGCTTCTCAGGTATAGCCCCCATTGACAGAAAAAGAATTAGCTGACTGGTTCGTTGACACTGTGCGGCCAGAATTCTATGAGAGAATGGTGGGGAGCATAACTGCTAGTTTCTCTAATCTAGTGGCTGTGGGAATCAAGGTAGAACTTGGTTTGAAGAATGGAAAGATGGGTGGTGCACCCGGCTGCTCCAGCAACAGCAATGGGAACAATGTTAAGAAGTTTACTGGCAACTTCCACAAAAAGAAAGAAGGCGAAACAAATGCAATAATGGCGAGTTATAAGAGAAATCAGCTTTGGCAGAGACCTCCACCTATGGCTCAACAGTAGTATGCTCATCCACCACAGTACGTTCAACATCCATATGTGGCAGCAGTTCAACCATGATATAATCAACAGATTCCAATGTATCGACCAACTCAAGCAGTACCGATGTATCAGCAAGCAGCTCCAGTGATTCCAGCTTATCAACCAATGCTCAACTATCCAGGCTATCAACAAGCGCCCAATGCTTCAGCCTACCAGCAGAGGACTCCAACTCCTCATCTGAATCCCAACTTTCAGAATAGAAGACCAGGAGGAAGGCCTCCTAATCCTCGAATCCCTATGACCTATACTGAATTATATCCTTCACTGCTGAAAAAAGGTTTGGTTACTCCAAGGCCTTTGGGTCCTCCACCAAATCCGCTCCCACCAAATTACAACCCAAATGCCCATTGTTTATTCCATGAAGGTTCCCCAGGGCATGATTTGGAGGGTTGTTATGCTTTGAAGTACATCGTGAAAGATTTGATGGAGAAAAACATTCTGTCATTTGGGAATACTGGTCCGAATGTCAAAGATAATCCTTTACCCAAGCATGGGTCCATAAATGCCATTGTTGATGAATCTGACAAAAATTTGATTTTTGATGCTACTAAGATCAAGACCCCGCTTCGAGACTTCCATGCAAAATTAGTGGGGGTGGGTATACTAAAGAGCTGTCATACGAATTGTGAAGGTTGTGTTGATAGTCCAAGGGGATGTGAATTGGTCTTGAAAGATGTTCAAGATTTGATTGATGAAGGTGTCTTACAAGTGAGCGATCATATAAAGAGGAATGAAGTGGAAATGATTGAACCCATTTTCAACTTGCCTGAGTCTGATTCTACCATAGCACCAATATTGAACATACTTGAATCTTCAAGAGTTCAACCCATCTTTAATATGCCAGAACCAGTGGTGCCCATTTTCAATATACCCGAACCAAGATTTGAGCAAAGGAGTAACCCTTTCCTTTATGAAGATACCAAAGTAGTCCCGTGGAAGTATGATACAGGAGGAATTCATCAGAAGTTTGAACAAGCTGGTCAGAAGGAAAGTTCAAAAGTGGCAAGTGCCGACATAGCAGGTGCAAGTCGTTTAACTCGCAGTGGTCGTGTTTATACTCAGCAAGTCAATACTACTCCACTGGTTCCACCTAAAGAAGTCATTCCCGCTGTTACCAACAAGGATAAAGAGTTGGTCTTGGAAGAAGAGGATGCAGAATTTCTCAGAATCATTAAGAAGAGTGATTATAAGGTTATTGATCAGCTACATCAAACGCCTTCCAAAATATCTATCTTATCGCTTCTAATGCATTCGCCGGCCCATCGAGGTGCTCTCCAGAAATTACTAGCCCAAGCTCATGTTACGCATGATATAACTGTGAATCAGTTTGATGGAGTCATTGCCAATATCACTGCATGCAACAATCTCAGCTTCAGTATGGAGGATCTTCCAAAGGATGGCTTGGACCATAACCGTGCTCTTCACATATCTGTAAAATGTCAGGAGGATACTTTAGCAAGAGTTCTTGTGGATACAGGATCTTCATTGAATGTTTTGCCGAAAAGAACACTTGCCAAGTTATCTTACCAAGGGGCAGAGATGAGGCCCAGTGCAATGATTGTGAAAGTTTTTGATGGGTCAAGGAGGACTGTTATTGGAGAAGTAAACCTACCGATCTTGATTGGGCCACAGTTCTTCAAATTCACTTTCCAGGTTATGGACATCAATCCTAATTACAGTATTTTTTGGGAAGACCTTGGATCCATGTCGCTGGAGCAGTCACTTCTACCTTACACCAGATGATGAAGTTTGTGGTCGATAATAAGCTGGTAACTGTGTCTGGTGAAGAAGATCTCATGGTCAGTAACCTTTCTTCCTTTAGTTACATTGAGGCTGATGAAGATTCTTTGGAAACTGCTTTCCAAGCCCTGGAAATAGCCAATGTTGTCCTTATGGAAGTAGAGGAGCAAAAGGGGAGGGGTATTCCATCTTTTGCATCATTGAAGAGTACCATTTCCACTATTGAAGAAGGAAGCTATGAAGGTTGGGGTGATGTCATTGAAGTCAAACAGAAGCTAGATCGTTACGGGTTGGGTTACAAACCAACTCATATGAAGGAAGGAGCGTCAACCTCCGTTAAAGGACGTCCAAAGACCATTCAAGAAGTGTTTTCCAGTGCCGCCTACCAGATCAATTTAATTAGTGGGTATGTCGAAGATGAAGATGTGGATCATTTGATTTATCAGTGTGAAGCAGCTTTGGGCAATTGGGAGGCAGTTGAGATCCCAGAATTGTTTCCATTGACAAAGTAATTTATTGTTTTCTTAAAGTGTTTTCAAAGTTCCCTAGCTCTACCCAAGGCTATGGGATCATTTTGTAGGGCCCCTTCTCATTTTCAAGTTATTCAATCAATGAAGGCACTTTGTTAAATTCTTACTTTGTTTTATTTACTATTTTTTCTCTTTTCACCTTTAAAAAGAAAAATGACAATATTTCAAAACCAATAAAAGTTTCTTGCATCTTTCTGTTTTCACTTTTAATAAAAGAAAATCATTCCCATATGCAGAACAAATGAAAACCCTGTTGAATCCAATGACTCTATATTCTCTCCTAACTTCGATTCGCCCATCTACCAAGCGGAAGATGAAAGTGAGGAAGATTGTGACATTCCCAAAGAACTGGCAAGATTAGTTAAGTATGAGCACACAGATTTTCAGCCACATAAGGAGCAGGTGGAGACCATCAATCTTGGCACTGATGAAGACAAGAAGGAAGTCAAGATTGGTATAACACTTGGGGCAGACGTGAGAGAAAGATTGGTCAAGCTTCTCAAAGAATATGTGGATGTGTTTGCATGGTCGTATCAAGATATGCCCGGTTTAGACACAAACATGGTGGTCCATAAGTTACCTCTTCGACCAGATTGTCCTCCCGTAAAGAAAAAGCTTCGAAGAACAAGACCAGACATGGCTCTGAAGATTCGAGAAGAGGTCAAAAGGCAGTTTGATGTTGGATTCCTCGCAGTTGCGAAGTACCCTGAGTGGGTAGCTAACATCGTACCGGTCCCCAAAAAGGATGGCAAGGTTAGGATGTGCGTGGACTATAGGGATTTGAACAAAGCCAGTCCGAAAGGCGATTTCCCTTCCGCATATTGATACTTTGGTTGACAACACTGATAAATTTGTTGTTTTCTCCTTCATGGATGGGTTTTCAGGATACAACCAGATCAAAATGGATCATGAGGATATGGAAAAGACTACATTCATCACACCATGGGGAACTTATTGTTACAAGGTTAAGCCATTTGGTCTCAGAAATGCAGGAGCCACTTATCAGAGGGCAATGGTCAACCTTTTCCATGATATGATGCATAAAGAGATAGAAGTTTATGTGGATGATATGATTGCCAAATCACAGAGTGAGGAGGATCATTTGAATCATCTCCTGAAGTTATTTGAGCGCCTCAGAAAGTTCCAACTGCGTCTGAATCCAGCTAAGTGTACCTTTGGTGTCTGATCAGGAAATTTACTTAGTTTTATTGTTAGTAAACAAGGTATTGAAGTAGATCCGGACAAGGTCAGAGCAATTCAAGAGATGCCAGCTCCCAAAATAGAAAAGCAAGTCAGGGGTTTCCTCGGAAGATTGAACTACATCTCCAGATTCATCTCCAACATGACTGCTACATGTGAGCCCTTATTCAAGTTGCTTCGAAAGGATCAAGCAATTGAGTGGAATTCCGATTGTCAACAGGCATTTGAGAAGATTAAGGTTTATCTACAGGAACCTCCTATCTTGATCCCACCTACTCTAGGGAAGCCTCTCTTCATGTACCTAACTGTACTTGAGGGTTCTATGGGTTGCGTTTTAGGCCAACGGGACGAAACTGGTCGTAAGGAGCATGCCATTTAATACTTAAGCAAGAAGTTCACAGATTGCGAAAGAAGATATTCACTCTTAGAGAAGACTTGTTGTGCTTTGGCATGGGCTGCTAGACGCCTCAGGCAGTATATGATTTGTCACACTACTTTGTTGATCTCGAAAATGGATCCAATAAAGTACATTTTTGAGAAGCCTGCCTTAACTGGAAGACTCGCCCATTGGCACATGTTGTTATCCGAATACGACATCCAATATGTAACCCAGAAGTCTATCAAGGGCAGTGTTTTGTCTGACTACCTTGCTGATCAACCTATTGAAGATTATGAATGTTTGAAATTTGATTTCCCATACGAGGACATCATGTTGATAAAGGATTGTGAAGTTCCCGGTCCAGATGAAGGTCCTGAGCCAGGTTCTCGTTGGAAGATGATGTTTGATGGTTCCTATAATTACATGGGGCATGGTGTAGGAGTTGTTTTGATGAATCCTGATGGTGGTTATACTCATTTCACAGCCAAATTATGTTTCGAATGTACAAACAACATTGCAGAGTATGAAGCATGTGTTTTGGGTATCGAAGCTGCAATTGATACCAGAATCAAGATCCTTGAAGTATATGGAGACTCGGCTTTGGTAATATACCAAGTCAAAGGTGAATGGGAGACCCGTGACGAGAAGTTGATCCCATACCATGCCCATATTGTGGAATTGATCAAATACTTTGATGAAGTCACTTTTCATCATGTTCCAAGGGCAGAGAATTAAATAGCAGACGCCTTGGATATGTTGGCCTCTATGTTTCAAGTCAGATTTCTTAATGAAGCTCCACTCATTCCAATCAAGCGAAGAACTGCACCCGCCTACTGTCTACTGGTCGAAGAAGAAACTGATGAGAAACCATGGTTTTATGACATCAAGAACTACTTGCAAAATCAGGAGTACCCAGCGGATGCAACAACTCTAGACAGGAAGACTTTAAGAAGATTGGTGTCCAAGTTTTTCCTCAGCAACAATGTGCTTTACAAGAGAAATCATGATATGGTTCTGCTCAGATATGTGGACAAGCGCGAAGCAGACTTATTGATTAGGGAAATCCATGAAGGATCATTTGGAACACATGCCAATGGATATGCCATGTCCAGGAAGATCTTGAGAGCTGGTTACTTCTGGTTGACCATGGAATCAGATTGTTTCAAATATGCCAGGAAGTGTCATAAATGCCAGATTTATGCCGACAAGATGCATGTACCTCCGACCCTTTTAAATGTTCTAGCATCACCCTGGCCTTTCTCAATGTGGGGCATTGACATGATAGGGGCAATTGAGCGTAAAGCTTCCAATGGTCATCGATTTATCTTGGTTGAGATCGATTACTTTACCAAGTGGGTAGAAGCAACTTCCTACGCCAACGTGACAAAGCAAGTGGTTGCCCGCTTCATTAAGAACCAAATTATATGCTGTTATGGGATCCCAAGCTGAATCATCACAGACAATGGGACCAATTTGAATAACAAAACAATGAAAGAGCTGTGTGAGACTGTTGCACCACAAAATTTGCCCTCCCCAAGACAAGACTTTGTGTACTAAGAGGTTCACAAGGTTCACAAGGTTCACAAGATATCTCATGAGGTTCACAAGGTTCACAAAGTTCACAATTAGTCAGAAGATTTGACATTTCCCTCAGGCAATGCATCCTCCTAAGCAATGCATCCTAAGCTAGGGCTTTGACTTTAATCAGGCTAAATGGACTTCCAAGACTTCAAATGAGCTTCATTACATCTTATATGTGTGTAAGAATCCCCATGACAAGTTTCAAGACTTTTCTCAAAGGTTTGCTCAGTCAGATGATCAAATAGGTTAAAATCAGTCAAAGTAGTTAAAAAGTCAAACTGAGGTCAACTATGGTCAAACCAAAGTCAAACTTCATGATTTTTTTTCCAACATCAAGTATATGAAGTAAAATTCATCATTTGATCAAGGGTTGATCATGATTCATCAAGGAGATTTCAGATCATCAAGAATCAGGGGTTTCTAAATTAGGGTTTCCTCAGGAAAAGTCAACTGAACTTTGACCAGCCATAACTTTCACATGCTTCATCAAATTTTTCCTATCCAAAGCTCATTTTGAAGGAAATTGAATTCTCTACCACTTTGTGGCTCACAAGCCAAGCCCAAAAATGCTTCATTTGGAAGGTATGAGCTAAGACATTATAGGTCCTTTTGAAAGTCAACAAAAAGTCAACAACTTCAAAAGAGCATAACTTGAGAATGGTAAAAGATATGGACATGAAAAAAATGGGGTTGGTTAGAGGACTCTTTAAGATTTCCAAAATGTCCAAGTACACCCTCATAGCATTAAAATTGAAGGATTTGTGCCCTTGCAAAGTTGGGAAATTTTAGGGAAGTTTATGAAGCAAATAAGGCCTAAAATCAAATTTTTGCTAAATGAGCCCACCAAATTGCCATCCCATCTTTATGAAAACACCAAGCACGACCCAACCCACTTATTTTCTGAATTTTTATTTTTTATTTATTTGAATTTTATTCATTAAAATATCATTTAAATTAAAATCAAATATGAAATCAAATATTTAAAAGGGGATATTGCTTCTAGAAAGTCATGAAAGTTGATTGGATTTTATTGATATGAAAATTATGATGATTGTCTTAAAATAGCAATGTTTTATCAAAGAATATTCAAATTTTAAGGCATGATCAAAAAGTCCAAATAATCCTACAATATTTTGACCTAATATCATTCATATATATACAAAGAACTGATCACAAGTGAACGGACACGAATTGGTAGCCTCCAAGAACACTTTTGACTTTCAAAAATTCTTTAAAATTTCAATTTTTCGGATTCATAGTTGCATGTCATTTAAAGGTATTCTAAGGACATAGACATGATCCTTGGACTCTCATGATGCTATCCATATGATCATAAGCACCCCTAACCTCATGAACTGTGAAAACGAATCGTTTTTATGCCAAATATATTTTGTTTCAATTCATTAATTTAATGCATGATTAATCAAATTTGAGCTTGTAACATTGTTTGTTGAATGATGTAGATGAATTCTGGGTGTTTTGTTGTAAGTTTGATGCAGGTTTGGAGTTCCACCATTGTTAGGGTTTATAGCTCGTTTTAGGGTTTTGCGTATGAGGCAACATAAATCCATTCAAAGACCATGGCTAGACCTTATAACTCCCAAGGATCACATTAACCGAATCAATTTGATGAAACAATAGGCCAGGCTATAAGATGTGATTTTCGCAGGTTATGAGTATAGAAAAATTCGCAGGAAATTTCCCATGTAGTTTTGCAGGTATATTCGCAGGTACCAAGGAAGAAGATGATGAATTGGCGCTGAAAATCAAATTCAAAAATTGGTTTTAAAATATAATGTTTTATTATTGGTTATATATTGAATGCGCAGTGTTAGCTCAGTTGGTTTATGCGTTGGTGTGTGAAGACAATGGTCATGGGTTCGATTCCCCCCAGGCCATTTTGTATTGTTTTGCTTTTTTTATGATTTTTTACAGGTGAAGAAACAAAACGCATTGGTGCTCATTACATATCACCTGCGCGCGCGTAGCCCAATGGCTGGCTTGTTGGTCTTGAGGGTGTGAAAGCCTAGGGCCTAGGTTCGAATCCCAGCCCCAGGTATGTTTTTTTCCCTATTTTGTTTTATTTTGTTTTGTTCATAATATATTTAATTAATTTCTTTAATAATAAATGTTTAAAATCAAATTGTTATTTTATTTCTTGTATATAATTTAACAAAAACTTATATTTTAAATCTCAAATTTTATTAATAAAATTATTTAATAAATTAATTCATAAACCCTAATATTTTCATATAAAACCTAATTTTGTTTATAAACCCTAATTATGTTATTTGTTTGTAAATTTTAATTATATATATATTTATGTCATAATTTGTTTATATTATTATTATATATGTAGTTTTTATATAAATGATGTAATTAGGATTAGATTAAGTAGTAAACCCTAATTTATTTTTTCTAAACAATTAAAAACCCTAACTTTATTTTATGAATTTAATTTATTATTTTATTTAATTATAATTAACAAATATTTTTATAATATGTATATAAAATTAAATTATTAGAATTATTAGTCATATTTATTAGTATATAATTATTATTATTTATTTCTTTTATTAAAGTTCTCTTAAAAAATATTTATTTATTTAATTTTCAATTTTCAATTTATTTCTATATTATATTGTTATACTAACCTCTTTATTTATTTATTTTGTGATTATTTATTTAATTTATTTTATTATTATTATTATTACTAACCAATCTAATTATTTATTGATTTATATGCTTAGTTATTTAAATTTCTATTATAATGTAATTGTACCAATTATGTAATAGTTGTAGAATTATTTTTATTATTCATTTAAATTGTGTGGTTAGTAAAATAGGGAGTGTAAAACATGTTTGTATTTAAAATTGAATTTAGATCATTAATCTCAAGATAAATATATGAATTTGTACACATACACACGTAAGTCGATCTTGGATCGCCATCTCACATTCTTAAGGATACCTCTCATGTTGCCTAAAGAAAAAGGTCAAGTAAGGTGTAAAGCAAAGTCCCTTCTCTCATATCATCTAGTCCCTTAACAGATAATAAGATCAAGTCCCTTCATGGTTGCCTTCGTAAATGATCTTGTCCCTTTCGAATAAAGATGATAAGTCCCTTCGAATTGCTAAATACACCTTACAGTTGCCTAAATCACAGTTGTCCCTTCACTTGTCCCTCATACATCCAAGGTAATGACTACCTATTCCTTAATAATAGGGATAGTCTTACCATTTAAAGGATATTTAAGAACAGAAAAGATTTAACTTAGGGTAGGTTTCTCTTATGTACTTGCTCACTCTTCAAAACATTTCAAATACACTTCACATTTTCAAACAATTTTCAAAACAAAGTCTTTATATATATCCGTACATGGATCATTATAAAGTACTTAAGAAAATTTCTATTCATACACTACACTTTTCAAAAACATTTTAAAGTGAGCTAAGTAACTAAGAGCCCATGGATAACCATGGATGTAAAGGGTGCTAACACCTTCCCTTTACATAACTTACCCCCCGAACCCAAAAATCTTTTAAGGTCTTTCCTGTTCTTTTATGCCCTTTCCTTTGGATAAAATAAAAGTCGGTGGCGACTCTTGCTATCCGCAACATAACTAAAGTCAGTTCTCCCACCGTGTTACAGAACTGGCGACTCTGCTGGGGATTTAATAAAAGAGGGGTACCCTTAGGAATTAGATCACTTTAAAATTGTTTGCTTTGTTTGCTTTACTTTACTTGTCGGGTGCTCTTATGTGTGAAAGATCCTAACCCGGATCTAGTGTACCTTAGGTAAATTTCAATAGACCAAGGAAACTGTACGGCGTATACCGATATGGTTGATCTGGTGGCCATAGTTAGTGTGACTTCTTGGTTGGTGCTTATGTTCCTTAAGTCAAGTTGAGGATAATATGAGGCTGCCATATGTTGTCAATGCACTAACTAACTTTTAGAACCCTAGTTATCCCATCTTGGCCTTTAGAAAGTAGTGAGATAACCGGCTTTGGTGTAGACTGATGTTGGTTGATACTCGATGCTACGCTCATTGAGATTCTAAACTTGGAGGGTTTTGGTTGGCAAGTAAGTTTCCTGCTGAACAACCACCCTTGTGAAGGATCAATGATATTGAGATCCCTTAGAACCTGGTTACTTTTATAGGACAGGATGAACCAACTAACTTCAGGGGAGGGTACTTACCTTTGAACCTCATGCAAGCCTTTAAACTTAGGGCTATTGTGTGACTTGTTTGTGTGTGCCACATGTTTGTGATTGAGCATAATATCATAGCATCATCATGCATCATGAACATAGCATTTTCACTAACCATTTCAAGGACCAATGGATCTATCTTTGTTCTTTATTGCAGGTCATGGCTTTTGCTCGTAGGAACACTATCAGGATCAACTTTGTAGGAATACCTCCTAAGCTTAAGGAATTGGTTTCTCAGGTTTCTGAAAAATCCCAGTTCATCAAGAGACATGGTCACTTACTGGATCTAGTCACTTCAGGGTTCAATGAAGACATGATGAGTGTTCTGTTTCAGTTCTTTGAACCTAAGCACCATTGCTTCACATTCCCCGACTATCAGCTGGTTCCTACAATGGAAGAGTTCTCTAAACTTCTGGGTATACATGTTCTTGATCAAAGACCCTTCACAGGCTTGGAGAAAGAGCCTAAACCTGAGATTATTGCTGCAGCTCTACATCTGAAGAAGTCAGATATTGTTCTAGAAACGCGGAGTTAAGGGTATTCTTGCTAAGGTGTTGATAGAGAAGGCTCAAGTGTTCTTGCAGGCTATGAGCTATGATGCTTTTGAGGAGATCTTAGCCTTGTTGATTTATGGCTTAGTGTTGTTCCCCAATCCAGATCAGTTCATAGACGTTCACGCCATCAACATATTTCTGAGTCACAATCCAGTGCCTACATTGCTTGGAGACATTCTGCACTCTCTTCATACTCAAAGGCACGAGGAACTCTGATGTGCTGCATACCTTTGCTATCTAGGTGGTTTATTTCCCACCTTCCTCTCTCAGTGATGAAGAATGAACAAGGGTTCAGGTGGTCCAAGAGGATTATGTCACTCTCTCATTCAGATATCCACTGGTGCTCCAGATCTATAGAGAATGTTACTATCATTGACCGTTGTGGGGAGTTTCCTAATGTGCCACTTCTAGGTATAAGAGGAGGCATTACTTACAACCCTTCCTTAGCTTTACGACAGTTTGGTTATGCTCGGAGTAATGGTCCTCATGACATGTTGATTCAGGGTATTGTGTTTGACTACGACAACGATCTGCAAGGTTACCGTCAAAGGTTCATACGAGCATGGGGAAAAGTGAACAAGGTTGATAGCAAGACTCTGGAGCCCAAGTACACTATTCCTATGGAAGCTTATCTCAGATGGGTGCGATCTCGTGCTCAGACTCTCATGATGCCATATCTTGCCATCCTGCCAGTTACTATGGAGCCAGTTGTTGAAGGAGATACTTCTTATACTATCCTTCACCCAAACATGCCCACTGACATGGAAGACTTACAGAGGTCCTGGATCCAGTTGAAGGAGCAAAAGGATACTTTCGAGGCTCATTACAAAGCAAGTCAAGAAAGAATCCTGGAGCTAACAAAGCAACTTCACGAGGAGCGGAATCTCAACTCATACCTCAACACAAAGAGGAAACGTCCATGGGAGACTTAAAACCCCATCTTTTGTATTTATTTCATTTCATTCTTATTGTAAGCCCAAGGGGCAAACAAATTTATTACTAATAAAAGTTTACTTTCTTGATTATTTAAGCAAATTTAAATCCCGCGGTCCTTGAAAACATTGCATACGCATTTATACACCATATCATTGCATCACAGGTTTATTGTGCACAAGTTTCTTATCTTCTTGCTGTTTATTTCAGCAATGGCTCTTGAACAAACAGTTAAAGATCTCCAGGCACAAAATGCACAGTTCCAAGAGCTGATCCTGAACTTGTCCAAAGGGCAGGATGAATTGAAGACACTGCTGGCCAAGAAGACTAAGAAGACTAGAAGGTCAGGAGGCCTAATCAACATGGGAAGAAGGTTCAGAGGTCCTGTCAAGACCAAGGAACAGGTTGAAGATTATGAGTCTGAGGAGTCTGAGAAAGAGGGAGGCAGTCTCCACAATACAATGGGGGATTCTGATTTTGAAGCTAACTACTATCATGATCCTAATGAGGATAAGTTCAAGATGCTGGTGGATAGAATGGATGCTATGGAATTACAAAAGTCTTCTGGGCTGGATTTTGAAGACCTGAGTTTGATATCTGGATTGGTCATACCCATTGGTTTCAAGGTTCCTACTTTTGTAGTGTATGATGGTATCTCTTGTCCCAAGCTGCATCTGAGGTCTTATGTCCGGAGAATCCAACCCCATACTGCTGATAAAAAGTTGTGGATCCATTTCTTCCAAGAGAGCTTGTCAGGAGCTCAATTGGAATGGTACTATCTATTGGAGAGTGTCAACATCCGTGATTGGAATGATCTTGCTGAAGCCTTCTGTAAACACCCCAAATTTGCCCTCACCCATTCACACCATGGCTTATGATCATTTCACATGCATAAGTTCAATCATATCATCTCATATTGCATTTTTGATTCATTGCATTGGTTCAAAGTCATCTGCATCTAGGGTTTGTGATCTGAGCAATCCAAGAGCTTCTTGAGCCACTCCAAAGATCATAAATCACTTCAAAGGGGTACATGTATGTTCAAGCATCATATTATATCTTTTCAAAGTCAAGAATGTCAAATAATCACAAGAACTGAGAGTGGTATGGAAGTAGGGCCAGGTTTGACTGCACAGATGACCTAGAATTAGGGTTTTGGTTTCAGAGGCCATAACTCCAATTTTTTTGGTCATTCTTGTTTCTATTAATCTCTATATGGTATAGGGATCATGAATATCAATTTTCATGAAGAAATTCCATGGGGAAGTCATCTGATCAAGAGTTGACTTTCTAAGCAAGTCAGTGCAAAATCAGGGCATCTGAGGCCCCCAAGGACCCAACCAAAGGGTGTTCTTCATCATTTTGATTGTGTATGATCTTTATTTGATCATGGAAGATGTTGGAAGTTCACAAAATTAAATAATTTCAAGTCATTTGCAAAATTGACTTTTTGGGAAAGTTTGACTTTTAATGAAATTGCCATTTTGGGAAACTTTTTCAACCCTTGCTTTTTGATTCAAAAATGCTTCAAATGGAAAAACTTTGGTCATGAAAGTTGTAGAATGGATCATTCCCTTTTCAAAAAGTACAAGAACATGACCTAATTCATTTTGGATCAAAAGTTATGGCTTGTCAAAGTTGGCTAAAATCACAAAATTTGAAGTTTTCTACCAAAGAGACATTTTGCAAAATGGTTTGATCAAGTGTTCTAAAGGACTCAAATGTGTACCATTTCTTCACAACATGATCATGTGACATCTAAAATTCAGAATGGGCCAAGGGATCACTCATATTCATGACTTATGGAGCAAGAATTTTCAAAGGAAACAAAAGTGAAGCAAGTTGCAAAAACTCACTCAAGTGTGAATCCACTTGCTTGCTGACTTCACAACCAATCCTATGGTTCTCCACACATCTTGCTGCGCAGGACACCCCATCTGTCCTTGGCTAGCTAGTAGCCCATGCCTCTCTTACACAACTTTGACATTTTGGCAACTTGAGCCATACCAATCACAAAAGCACACATCAACTCATCTGACCAATCCCATTAGTTTATACAAACAAAAAGCAAGCCAAAGCACACACAACACAAGCCTGAAAGCACCAAGAACACAGCTCTCTCATTTTCACCCCATTTTGCAAAAGCTTTCGAAACACTCTCCACAGGCTGCAAACACACAAACCAACTTCACAAATCAACTCAGCATACTTCACTGATCAAAAACCACCCATCACCATTGCCTGAAACTCCCTGAATCAAAAACACGATCACCACCCTCCCTTGAACAGAACTTCTGCCATCTCTCAAACCATCCATTATAAACTTCAAACAAGCATTGAAAGCTTCTCAGGGGGTCCAGTGGAGTTGATTGAGAGCAAGGAACCAGCCAGAAAGTGCCAGAAACCAAAGCTTCAGTTCAGGTATCCATCAAGAACAAATTTTCCAGAACTCATTTTACTTGTTATAAATTGATTCTATATGATATCCTGATCATCATGATGTGTTTAAAAATGAAAATGGTGGAATATTGAGCATGTATGAGCTGTCTGAAACTTTTTGCCCTAAATAAGTTTTGCTTCGATTTGCTTGATTAATGAATGAAAAATGATGTTTGTTTGGGGGTTTTGATTCAGTGTTGAATGGGGATTGATTCGGGGCATTTAGATTTCATTTTTATTGCGTGTAGAGAGAGTTAGGGATTTGACCCGTCGGAGAAGATGACCGGAACCACTGTTCCGGTCATCTGAAAGTCATTAGGGCATTTAATTAGGGGACTAATCATAATTAGCAAATTTGAATGCTGGCCGTCCAGATGCGCGCCAGGTCAATTCGCGCGCGTGTGAGTTTAAACCTCAGCCCTTGATCTTGCTGACTTTCCCATTTTCAGTTTAAATTCATTTTATTTTTCATTTAATTCCATTTGTTTTCTTCATTTTATTAAAAATAGTAAAACATCTTTAAAAATTCTGAAATTTTTTGTCAAAGGTTCAATTAATTTTCAGAAACCAAAAACATTTTTATTTTTATTTTTTTGCATTTAAAAATATTTTTAAATCATTTAAAAGATTATTTTTAATTAATTAATGAGAATTAATTAGCTAAAAATACTTTTAAGTATTTAAAAATCACAAAAAAATTCATGAAACATTTAAAATCATTTAGAAACATTGTCCAACCCTCAAACCAAATTTCTTTTTTAATCTTGATGTCTCTTGACAATTTTTCATGGAATTAATTTCATTTCAAGGCATTATTTTGATCCAATCTTTGAAAATTCCTTTCTTCCTAGTCTTTAAGAGTTGGACTTTGATTATTTTTGCATTGAATCTTGCATATCATGAAGTTTATAGGATTAAATTGACATGAATTGATCTTGTATTTTCAATTTGTTTGACATTTTTCTTGACAAGTTACCTTAAAACCCTAGCAATCTTAAGAAATTCATAACCCTCATTAGGTTAAGAGTTAGAACCCCTCCTTTGGGCAGTGAGTTTGCATAGGTTTAGGGTTCCTTTGAATGCATTTTCAATTTTTTATCTTGGTTTTTGCTTCTGGTTATTGATTTTGTTTTGTGCATTAATCATAAACCCTAATTTGGGCTTCCTTTTGCATTCATCTTGCATTTGCTTGCATACCATGACTTGCCATGACATTTTATGCATCCATTTGATTCATAATATATCCTAGGACATATTAGAAACATGTTTGATCATTGCATCTAGCATTTGCCATGTTGTATGTCATTTGCATTTCATAACTTTTCATGAATGTTCATGGTTCTAAGCATGCTTCTCTTGCATCCATGTATTTGTGTGATTATTCCCATGCCTTGCTTCATGTTTGCATCATCTCATAGCATCATTAACATCATGTATATGCTTCTGGTTTTGATTTGTATCATGCCATTTCATCTCATTTTTCATTGCATTGCATTTCTTTCACTAACTTTTCAGGTGGTAAGTCACTTTGAGAAGTGAATTTGCCTTCACTTCTCATAATTTCTTTTCATCCCTCTTATGCATCATTGCTGCATTTTGTCTTGTGTTTAAGATTGAGCTTGCTCATTCTTCTTCATTTCATTTTCTTCCTTCAAGTGACTTGTCTTCTTAAGTGAAGCAAGTTACTTTGCTTCTCTTGGCTCCTTTCATCTGCTGCCTGGTGGTTTCTCTGAAGATGTCTCTTGTAAACCTCACAAACCTTAGGAACAACCAAGCATGACAATGATTAGGGTTTTGATTAGTTCCCCACTTAGCTTTTACCTTTGTGTCTCTTTGAGTCTTCTCTTCTCATCTCATAATCAGGGACTAAACCCTAAAGGCTTTAAGGCTTTGTGATTAAGCTTATGCATGCATCCTTCTATTAGGATGGAGTGTATAACTTTAATCCTAAGTGTTAAACCCTTAATGTGTTTAAATCCTTTAATAAATCCATCTAACAATCACTAAGACATCAAGCTTGCAACTTGGGCCTTGCATTAGGGTTCTATTTCTTCCTTAACTGGTTAAGAAGGACTAACCCTAATGTTAATGGACAAGTCCCCCTCAAGTTGTCTTACAAACCCTAAAACTCACTTCATCATCTTATCATTAACTAAAATCCACTTAATAAAGGCTTTGTTTTGTCATGAGTTTAATCCCTAATCATGGATTAAGTTGAGGAGTTTTCCTCAGCATAAACTCTCTCATCTATTATCCTTCTATTAGGATGGAGTAATGAGTCTGTTTAATCCCTGATTATGGCTTAATCTCATTACTCAACACTAAACAAAAACACCAAAAACATCTAAATAATCACAAGTAGGTTAATGAACTTAATCCTACTTTAGGGTGATTAAGTGTGAGAAGCTGACTTCACACTTAAGGTATTCTCATTACCCCTAATCAGAGGGAATATGTGATGAGTTTATTAACCCATTGGTTTAGGCTTAAGCTCATTAACTTATGACAAACTTCAAAAAGCAATAAAAGACTGAAAACTCAAAAACAAACAATAATCGTCTCCTCCGGGATTCTTTTCTCATCTCATTCACTCACAACCGAGAACTTGCTTCTTCCGTCTAATGCAAGACAGTTTGCACCTGAGCCAGACAGGTCATACACTTGAGCATAGACAAGCAAGCAGTTCACAAGTCAATTTATCTTTCAGTCTCTTTGGGTCGAACTATGGTGTTCTGACTTCCTCATTGCACGAGAGGATACGTAGGCATAACTTAACAGTTATCGAACAAAAGTCTCTGTATATCCCCCCTCTTTCCAGCTTTATTCTTTTAGCCTCGTTATCATGAGCATTTCATCTTTGTTCTTACACTGACACTTCACTTATACACTTCACTTCTCTTACACTGACACCTGTACATCCTTTTCCAGCTCTTTTTATACACTGATTGCACTGACACTACCCCTTTAAAACACAAATCTTTTAAGCGTGGATCCCGTCGAGTACAACGGACAATCTGGGTGCTAATACCTTCCCAGGTTGTAACCAACCCCCTTTCTCAGTCTCTCTGGTTCGCAACCGTCTTATCCATGTCTTTTCTTAGGTTTATGCAGCATTACCTTTCCCTCGGGATAAAAATGCCTAGCTGGCGACTCTTTCTTTTCTCTTGAGTTCATTCCTGTGTGTTCTCATTTCATCCTTTCGCCGACTGTTCGCGTCTGTACCTTTATCTGAGCCGGTCTCATTTATCGGGAGCGACACCTTCTATAAGCAATATCAATACAATGTTGATCTAGCCCCTACTCGCATGCAACTATAGAGCATGTGTATGGGTGCTAAAGAAAATTTCAAGGAGTATGCCCAGAAGTGGAGAGATTTGGCTGGTAGAGTACAACCTCCTCTAATTGACAGGGAGTTAGTGGATATGTTCATGTGTACGTTGAATGGTCCTTTTTACAGTCATCTCATTGGAAGCTCATCATCTGGCTTCACTGAGTTGATAATGACAGGAGAGCGCGTAGAAAGTGGTATAAGGAGTGGCAAGATCCAAGTGGGTGCTTCTTCATCCAGCACTACAAAGAAGCCCCCTAGTGGGAAGAAAGAGTCGAATGCTGTTTATGGTCAATCTGATCGTAATAGGAGGCATCAATTTGTGAGTGCAGTTCATATTTCCAATCCTACTCCTGCAACACCAGAGCCACCACAGGGCAATCAACAGAGGCCTAGAAGGAAGTTCACTAAGCTCAATATGTCACTAGCCCAAGCTTTGCAACACTTGTCGAAGGGTGAACTCATCACTTTGAGGGACCCTCCTCAGAACCCCAATGTTACCTCTCCCAGGTATAATCCTAATGCACGATGTGCATATCATTCAAATTGTTAGGGACATGATACCAATAGTTGCTGGATATTGAAAAACAAAATTCAAGATATGATTGATGCTGGAGAGATTGAGTTTGACCCTCCGGGTACTCCAAACGTGATTACTGATCCCATGCCAAATCATGAAAAGACTGTTAATGCCATTGAGGAAGTTTCACATATTTCCTCAGTTGCAGATTTAACCACACCATTGTCTGTTATTAAGAAGAAGTTGGTATAAGTTGGGTTCTTTCCAGGTTGTAATGAAGACTGTTTCTATTGTGCTTATAAACCGGATAGTTGCTGGAAGATGAAGGACGGAATTCAGCGCCTCATGAACAATTACACCATATTGTTTGAAAGGACACCTTCTGTAGAGAGCATGGTTGAACATATAACTAAAGGTGCGAAGGTTGAAGAGGTGGATATGGTTGATAAAGTGTCGGTAAGGATTAATTCCAAGGGTCCTGTCAAAATCACTCATAAGGGTCCAATTAAGATTACTGCTGAAGGCCCTGTGAAGATTGTTGCTGAAGCTATAGTGGCTCCTATGATCATTACCACTCCTGGTCCCATTCCGTATACTTCTGATAAGGCGGTGCCTTGGCATTATGGCTCTGATGTTTATATTCATGGTGTCAAGCAGGAACCTTTAGCTGATACACCTGTTGTTGATGGAAATCTTGATATTGATAATATTGCTGGATCTAGTAAGATCACACGAAGTGGAAGAGTTTTCTCTTCTCCAGCCGCTTCCAAGAATACAGTTACTCCAACTACTACCTCCACTGCTGATGCACGGGGCAAGGGTCCTGTTATTGAACCTGTGCAAACTGATGTACCAGCTGCTGATGATCTTGCTAAGCAGATGGAAGAAGTATTGAAAATCATTCGCAAGAGTGATTATGACATTGTTGATCAATTGGGGCATACTCCCTCCAAGATTTCTATGTTGTCTTTATTGTTGTGTTCTGAGGCTCATGCCAAAGCCTTGATTAAAATTTTGAAGACTGCTCACGTACCAAATGAGATTTCTGTAGACCAGTTTGAAAATTGTGTTGCACACTTGACCTATGATAATGGTTTAGGTTTCTCCGATGCTGATTTAACTCCTGCTAAGAGGGACCATAACAGGGCTCTACATATCTCTATTGAATGCAGGGGCACTACCCTGTCACATGTGTTAATAGACAATGGTTCCTCGCTGAATGTGTTGCCCAAAGAAGTTTCTGAATAAGCTTAGTCCTGAAGATGCTGTGTTGAAGCCCAGTAATATAGTAGTCAAGGCTTTTGATGGCTCGAGAAGAGTGGTGCATGGAGAAATTGATCTCCCAATAAAAGTAGGTTCTCAAGTCTTCAACGCTACTTTTTATGTAATGGATATTCGTCCTTCGTATTCTTGTTTGCTTGGGCGTCCCTGGATCCATGGGGCAGGTGATGTAACCTCCACCTTACATCAGAAGCTGAGATATCCAATAGAAGGAAAAGTTGTCAGTGTCTACAGAGAGGAAGGATATATAGTTAGCCATGTGAACACCTTTAAATATCTTGAAGTGGAAGGTGAATATGTTGAAACTCCATGTCAGACGTTCGAAGTGGTTCCTTGGGTTGTTAATAATTATGAAGCTCCTCCTGTTGTCAAGAAAGTTCCTGTGGTCACCAGAGTACCTCCTACATTGGCCTCCCTTGAAGATGCTAGAGCTGTGGTGGATGAAGGTGGTTGTACTATTTGGGGTCAACTTCCTGACATTCCTTACAAGTCTGACAAGTTTGGTTTGGGTTTCACTGCAGAGTCCCAGAAGGTTGTTCGTCATGCTCGGGCTGTTCGTATCACCAATCAGGGGATTATGAAGGATCAGATCAATGCTGTGGGTGACCATGATGAAGACTACAACTTGGATGCTTGGATTTTTCCTACTGTGGGTGCTGGGCTCAATAATTGGAAAGCTGAGGATGTTATTCCTATCTCCTTTAGTCAGGAGTAAATACTATTACTGTGTTGTTACTTTTAAAGTTTGTAATTTTTGAATAATTAAACTCTTAAGCCTTGTGCCTTACCCGGGGCACAATGGTATGCTTGTTTCGGGATGTCATTTCATTTGCATACTTCATTCAATAAAAATCAGTGGACGTTTCATTTTCGTAAATATTGTGTTCCTTGTCTTTCTTTTCTTTTCTTTTTGTTTTATCAGCTATGTGTTCTTACACACACCCACATCACTAAAATGCAGATCCTCATCCACTCTGGATCCTGTTGATAACAGTTCTACTATTGCCAATTATAATTTCAAGAATCCGATCTATCAAGCTGAAGATGGAAATGAGGACGATTGTGAGGTACCTGTAGAGCTTGCTAGGTTGTTACAACAAGAAGAGAAAGCTATACATCCACATGAAGAGCCAATCGAAGTTGTGAATCTGGGAACTGAAGAAAACAGGAAAGAGGTCAAGATAGGGGCCGAATTAGAGGATGGCGTCAAGAGCAGATTGATTCAGATGTTACATGATTATATGGAGATCTTTGCTTGGTCCTATGAAGATATGCCAGGGTTGGATACAAACATCGTGGTTCACCGTTTACCAGTAAAAGAAGATTGTCGTCCAAAGAAGTAGAAGGTTTGTCACATGTGTCCTGAGATGTCAGAGAAGATTAAGGCAGAGGTAATGAAACAGTTTGATGCAGGGTTCTTAGCAGTGACTTCTTATCCTCAATGGGTTGCCAATGTGGTACCAGTACCTAAGAAAGATGGAAAGGTACGTATGTGTGTAAACTACAGGGATTTGAACAAGGCCAGCCCCAAAGATGACTTTCCACTTCCTCATATTGATGTTCTGGTAGACAACACTGCTCAGCATAAGGTATTCTCTTTTATGGATGGTTTCTGTGGTTACAATCAAATCAAGATGGCGCCCGAAGATATGGAGAAGACAACGTTTATTACACAGTGGGGCACTTTTTGTTATAAAGTGATGCCATTTGGGTTGAAGAATGCTGGGGCAACATATCAGCGTGCTATGGTGGCTTTGTTTCATGATATGATTCATCATGAGATAGAGCTATATGTGGATGATATGATAGCCAGGTCCCAGAATGAAGAGCAACATCTTGATCATCTGCATAAGTTGTTTGAGAGGTTGAAGAAATACAAGTTGAGGTTGAACCCAAACAAATGTACTTTTGGAGTAAGATCAGGAAAGCACCTGGGTTTCATTGTCAGTGGAAAAGGTATTGAAGTAGATCCTGCGAAAGTGAAAGCTATACAAGAGATGCCAGCTCCCCGTACTGAGAAGGAAGTTAGAGGTTTCTTGGGACGACTGAATTACATTGCAAGATTTATTTCCCAATTAACTGCTACCTGTGAGCCAATCTTCAAATTGTTGAAGAAAGATCAGGTAATGGAATGGAATAATTAGTGCCAAACAGCCTTTGATGAAATCAAGAAATATCTCCTAGAACCTCCAATTTTGATGCCACCAGTTGACGGAAGACCCTTGATTATGTACTTAACAGTGTTAGACAACTCAATAGGGTGTGTGTTGGGGCAACATGATGAGTCTGGTCGAAAAGATCAGGCAATATACTACCTTAGCAAAAAGTTTACCGACTGTGAAACGAGATACTCACTGCTCGAGAAAACTTGCTGCGCTTTGGCATGGGCTGCTCGCCGACTAAGACAGTATATGTTGACTCATACTACCTTATTGATTTCAAAGATGGATCCAATCAAGTACATATTCGAGAAACCTGCTCTCTCCGGAAGAATAGCAAGATGGAAAATGATCTTGACAGAATATGATATACAATATACTACTCAGAAGGCCATTAAGGGTAGTGTGGTAGCTGATCATTTGGCTCATCAAGCAGTGGATGATTATCAGTCAATGAGTTTTGAGTTCCCCGATGAAGACATTATGATTATTACCAAAGAACCTGGACAATATGACGGACCTGAACAAGGATCCCGATGGACTATGGTTTTTGATGGAGCTTCTAATGCACTTGGTAATGGTGTTGGTGTTGTGATCAGTTCCCCTGAAGGTTGTCATACCCCGATTACTGCAAGACTTTGTTTCTATTGTACCAATAACATGGCTGAGTATGAGGCATGTATCCTGGGTATCAAAGTTGCCATTGATATGAAGATTCAGTTCCTTGACGTGTATGGAGATTCAGCCCTGGTAGTAAGTCAGATCAAAGGAGATTGGGATACCAAGCATGATAACCTAATTCCTTACAGAGAGTATGTGTTTTCTTTGATCCCACATTTCAAAGAGATTACCTTTGGACATATTCCACGAAGAGAAAATCAGTTGGCAGATGCACTAGCCACCATGGCATCTATGTTTGAGATTAGCTGGGATGATGAAGCTCCTAAGATTACTATTGATAGATTTGAGAAGCCTGCATACTGTAATGAGATTGACACTGAAGAAGCAGAGGAGAAACCTTGGTTCTATGAAGTGAAAAGATATCTTGAAGATCAGGGGTTCCCTGAAGGGGCATCTGTCAAAGATAAGAAGT
Organism: Lathyrus aphaca; assembly: GCA_963966055.1. NCBI lineage: Eukaryota > Viridiplantae > Streptophyta > Magnoliopsida > Fabales > Fabaceae > Lathyrus > Lathyrus aphaca. The sequence continues at coordinate 290,836,672 of OZ014519.1, read as the reverse complement.
TTCTGAGGAGGTTTTCTGCTAAGTTCTTCTTGAGTAATGGAATTTTGTACAAGCGCAATCATGATTCAACTTTGCTTCGTTGTGTGGATAAGAAGGAAGCAACTGAGATTATGGAGGACATGCATGATGGGATCTTTGGCACTCATTCTAGTGGTCATACTATGGCAAAGAAGATATTGAGAGCAGGTTACTATTGGTCTACCATGGAAGATGATTGCTATCAACATTCCAGAACGTGTCACAAGTGTCAAATCTATGCTGATAAAGTACATATACCCCCATCACCATTGAATGTGTTGACTGCTCCTTGGCCTTTTGCTATGTGGGGCATTGATATGATTGGTGAGATCAAACCTACTGCTTCTAATGGTCATCGTTTCATCCTGGTTGCTATTGATTACTTTACAAAGTGGGTGGAGTCATCTTCATTTGCATCTGTTACTAAGAATGTGGTGGCCCGATTCATTAAGAATAATCTCATATGCAGGTATGGCATCCCTGAAAGGATTATCACTGACAATGGCTCTAATCTGAACAACACTATGATTACTGATCTCTGCACACAGTTCAAGATTAAGCATCATAACTCTTCTTCGTATCGTCCGAAGATGAATGGGGCAGTTGAAGCTGCTAACAAGAACATTAAGAAGATTCTACAGAAGATGACTATTACTTATAAAGATTGGCATGAGATGTTACCATTTGCTCTTCATGGTTATCGTACTACAATACGTACTTCAACAGGGGCAACCCCATTCTCCTTAGTATATGGTATGGAAGTAGTTCTGCCCATTGAAGTTCAGATTCCCTCCTTAAGAATTATGAAGGATGCATGCCTTGATGAAGATGAGTGGATTCAGACTCGACTTGACCAGATAAATTTGATTGATGAGAAGAGGTTAGCAGCAATTTTTCATGGCCAGATGTACCAGAAACAGATGATGAAAGCTTTTAATAAGAAGGTTAAGCCAAAGGTATATCAGGCTGGGGACTTGGTAATCAAGCGTATCATATTACCACAGGGTGATCCTAGGGGCAAGTGGACTCCTACATATGAAGGACCATTTGTAGTCAAGACAGTATTCTCAGGAGGTGCCATGATGCTTACTACTATGGATGGTGAAGACTTCCCGCAGCCTGTAAACGCAGACATAGTTAAAAAATACTACGCATAAAAAGAGACCCGCTAGGTTGACTGGCCTAGGCAAAAACAAGGGCATCCCGGCGAACCAAAAGGGTTCGGGCAAAAATTAGGGATATATATATAAAAAAATGTACACCCGGCAAGTCGAAAACCTGAAAAGGCGGCTTGGGAAAAAAAGGATATCCCGGTGGATTGAAAACCTGAAAGGGCAATCCAGGCAAAAGTTAGGGATTATAGCGTATGACTATGTCTCGTTTGGATCACCCATGAAACTACAACCGGTTGTGCTACTTACTCAAGCTTGAACAGATAAAGATCAATCCAATCGTTCCGTCTCAACAACAGAAGATGAGATACTTGAAGATAATGGCAATAGTAGAATTGAAACTCAATAGGATTATTTCCCACATAGCTGATTTTCTTTATTTTGTAAAACTTTTATCACAAATTCCTCTTACTAGGATTTCTGTCTCCTTGTACAAACTTGCCTATGTATAGGTCACTTTGTGATATAAATAAAATTCCATTTTTGAATCCAGAATTACTTTTACCCTATTTACATAAGCGAAACATCCATTGGTTGTGTTTGAATGTATGTATGCTTTTGAATATGATTGATGTTTACCAGAAATGCATAAATGCTTAATATGATTGGTGTTTACCAGAAATGCATGAAATGCAGTAATAGTATTTACTAAGGACGAACGAGGGAAGGAATTCAACGAAGCTTCGCCGGTTCATCCCCACCAGACAGCTACAAGTCCCCCAGTAGGGCAAATCCATCTTCATAAATACTTCGAATCACATCTCCCCTGGAATTTATATCCATCTCTTTTATCCTCAGACGGATAGTCAGGAATTTATTCTTTCAATAAGAGTACGACGAACGAAGACGGGAGGTTATGGATACCTTACTATCGAACGAAGATGGGAGGTTATGAATACCATACTATCGAACGAATACGGGAGGTTTATGAATACTATGTTATCAAACGAGACGGGAACGAGTTCCTCATATTCTTCAATATATTTCCTCATATTCTTCAGCAACAAATCGGGATTTATTTTCCCTGGCCAGCAGTTGTTATACAAAGATATCCGGATGCTTCAGGCTGCATGATTCATACATACATCATAACCATAACATACACATCCATAAGTACATAATACATTTACTTAGGTGCATCATACTATGCATGCATACATAATGCATAAACTAATATTTCCCTTGCAGGATAGTTATATGCAGGTAAAACATTATCAACAACTTACAACAGGTCAGAAATGATCTATACACTACTCAAGATGTCCTCGAATAGCAGGCAAACGGTCCGTAAAAAAGATCCATTCCCTGGTTCAAGACGTCTTTCAGAAGAACAAATCCTGACGATCTTTTGACCCTTAAGAGCAAATCCTGACGCTCTTTTGGCCCCTTGTTCAAGACTTTTTCAGAAGAACAAATCCTGATGTTCTTTTGACCCTTAAGAGCAAATCCTGACGCTCTTTTGGCCCCTTGTTCAAGACTTTTTCAGAAGAACTAATCCTAACGTTCTTTTGACCCTTAAGAGCAAATCCTGACGCTCTATCGGCCCCTTGTTCAAGACGTTTTCAGAAGAACTAATCCTGACGTTCTTTCGACCCTTAAGAGCAAATCCTGACGCTCTTTTGGCCTCTTGTTCAAAACATTTTCAGAAGAACAAATCCTGACGTTCTTTTGACCCTTAAGAGCAAATCCTGACGCTCTTTTGGCCCCTTGTTCAAGACTTTTTCAGAAGAACAAATCCTGACGTTCTTTTGACCCTTAAGAGCAAATCCTGACGCTCTTTTGGCCTCTTGTCCAAGACTTTTTCAGAAGAACAAATCCTGACGTTCTTTTGACCCTTAAGAACAAATCCTGACGTTCTTTTGGCCCCTTGAATAGCAGGCAAACGGTCTGTAAAAAGATCCATTCCCTGGTTCAAGATATTTTCCAGAAGAACAAATCCTAACGTTCTTTTGACCTTGGAGAATAGGCAAACGATCCATACAAAGATCCATTCCCTAATCCAAATTATCTCCAGAAGAGATAACCATCACAAGATTTATTTCTAATGGTCCATTCAACAACTCAAATCATGTTGCATAAATGATTCATAGACGGCTTATACAAAGACCTAGTACTGATATCTAGTATCAACATACAAAACATCACCACATCCAGATATTTTAGATGGCATCTCTAAGCCCATCTCCAGGTCATCCTGATACTTTAGATGGCATCTCTAAGCCCATCTCCAATTCTTCCAAGTGGCATCTTCAGGCCCACTCAAGCATATACAGCTAATCATCAGTATTACTCTATGCACCGGTGAGTGCAAGTTTTTGGGCTTTTGTGTTCAATCCCATTCAACCTTCCAGGTCATGAATGACACATATACCAATCTAACCCCTCAGGTTTCAGAAAATTGAACAGGGGCAGCTGTTGCACCCCAAAATTTGCCCTCCCCAAGACAATACTTTGTGTACTAAGAGGTTCACAAGGTTCACAAGATATCTCATGAGGTTCACAAGGTTCACAAAGTTCACAATTAGTCAGAAGATTTAACATTTCCCTCAGGCAATGCATCCTCCTAAGCAATGCATCCTAAGCTAGGGTTTTGACTTTAATCAGGCTAAATGGACTTCCAAGACTTCAAATGAGCTTCATGATATCTTATGTGTGTGTAAGAATCCCCATGACAAGTTTCAAGACTTTTCTCAAAGGTTTGCTCAGTCAGATGATCAAATAGGTTAAAATCAGTCAAAGTAGTTAAAAAGTCAAACTGAGGTCAACTATGGTCAAACCAAAGTCAAACTTCATGATTTTTTTGCCAATATCAAGTATATGAAGTAAAATTCATCATTTGATCAAGGGTTGATCATGATTCATCAAGGAGATTTCAGATCATCAAGAATCAGGGGTTTCTAAATTAGGGTTTCCTTAGGAAAAGTCAACTGAACTTTGACCAGCCATAACTTTCACATGCTTCATAAATTTTTTCCCATACAAAGCTAATTTTGAAGAAAATTGAATTCTATACAACTTTGTGTCTCACAAGCCAAACCCAAAAATGCTTCATTTGGAAGGTATGAGCTAAGACATTATAGGTCCTTTTGAAAGTCAACAAAAAGTTAACAACTTCAAAAGAGCATAACTTGAGAATGGTAAAAGATATGGACATGAAACCAATGGTGTTTGTTAGAGGACTCTTTAAGCTTTCCAAAATGTCCAAGAACACCCTCATATCATTAAAATTGAAGGATTTGTGCCCTTGCAAAGTTGGGAAATTTTAGGGAAGTTTATGAAGCAAATAAGGCCTAAAATCAAATTTTTGCTAAATGAGCCCACCAAATTGCCATCCCATCTTTATGAAAACACCAAGCACGACCCAACCCACTTATTTTCTGAATTTTTATTTTTTATTTTATATTTATTTGAATTTTATTCATTAAAATGTCATTTAAATTAAAATCAAATATGAAATCAAATATTTAAAAGGGGATATTGCTTCTAGAAAGTCATGAAAGTTGATTGGATTTAATTGATATGAAAATTATGATGATTGTCTTAAAATATCAATGTTTTATCAAAGAATATTAAAATTTTAAGGCATGATCTTTCTCAATCTCAAATGATCAAAAAGTCCAAATAATCCTACAATATTTTGACCTAATATCATTCATATATATACAAGGAACTGATCACAAGTGAAGGGACACAAATTGGTAGCCTCCAAGAACACTTTTGACTTTCAAAAATTCTTTAAAATTTAAATTTTTCGGATTCATAGTTGCAGGTCATTTAAAGGTATTCTAAGGACATAGACATGATCCTTGGACTCTCATGATGATATCCATATGATCATAAGCACCCCTAACCTCATGAACTGTGAAAACCGAATCGTTTTTATGCCAAATATATTTTGTTTCGATTCATTAATTTAATGCATGATTAATCAAATTTGAGCTTATAACATTGTTTGTTGAATGATGTAGATGAATTCTGGGTGTTTTGTTGTAAGTTTTGATGCAGGTTTGGAGTTCCACCATTGTTAGGGTTTATAGCTCGTTTTAGGGTTTTGCGTATGAGGCAACATAAATCCATTCAAAGACCATGGCTAGACCTTATAACTCCCAAGGATCACATTAACCGAATCAATTTGATGAAACAATAGGCCAGACTATAAGATGTGATTTTCGCAGGTTATGAGTATAGAAAAACTCGCAGGAAATTTCCCATGTAGTTTTGCAGGTATATTCGCAGGTACCAAGGAAGAAGATGATGAATTGGCGCTGAAAATCAAATTCAAAAATTGGTTTTAAAATATAATGTTTTATTATTGGTTATATATTGAATGCGCAGTGTTAGCTCAGTTGGTTTATGCGTTGGTGTGTGAAGACAATGGTCCTGGGTTCGATTCCCCCCAGGCCATTTTGTATTGTTTTGCTTTTTTTATGATTTTTTACAGGTGAAGAAACAAAAAACATTGGTGCTCATTCCATATCACCTGCGCGCGCGTAGCCCAATGGCTGGCTTGTTGGTCTTGAGGGTGTGAAAGCCTAGGGCCTGGGTTCGAATCCCAACCCCAGGTATGTTTTTTTCCCTATTTTGTTTTATTTTGTTTTGTTCATAATATATTTAATTAATTTCTTTAATAATAAATGTTTAAAATCAAATTGTTATTTTATTTCTTGTATATAATTTAACAAAAACTTATATTTTAAATCTCAAATTTTATTAATAAAATTATTTAATAAATTAATTCATAAACCCTAATATTTTCATATAAAACCTAATTTTGTTTATAAACCCTAATTATGTTATTTGTTTGTAAATTTTAATTATATATATATTTATGTCATAATTTGTTTATATTATTATTATATATGTAGTTTTTATATAAATGATGTAATTAGGATTAGATTAAGTAGTAAACCCTAATTTATTTTTTCTAAACAATTAAAAACCCTAACTTTATTTTATGAATTTAATTTATTATTTTATTTAATTATAATTAACAAATATTTTTATAATATGTATATAAAATTAAATTATTATAATTATTAGTCATATTTATTAGTATATAATTATTATTATTTATTTCTTTTATTAAAGTTCTCTTAAAAAATATTTATTTATTTAATTTTCAATTTTCAATTTATTTCTATATTATATTGTTATACTAACCTCTTTATTTATTTATTTTGTGATTATTTATTTAATTTATTTTATTATTATTATTATTACTAACCAATCTAATTATTTATTGATTTATATGCTTAGTTATTTAAATTTCTATTATAATGTAATTGTACCAATTATGTAATAGTTGTAGAATTATTTTTATTATTCATTTAAATTGTGTGGTTAGTAAAATAGGGAGTGTAAAACATGTTTGTATTTAAAATTGAATTTAGATCATTAATCTCAAGATAAATATATGAATTTGTACACATACACACGTAAGTCGATCTTGGATCGCCATCTCACATTCTTAAGGATACCTCTCATGTTGCCTAAAGAAAAAGGTCAAGTAAGGTGTAAAGCAAAGTCCCTTATCTCATATCATCTAGTCCCTTAACAGATAATAAGATCAAGTCCCTTCATGGTTGCCTTCGTAAATGATCTTGTCCCTTTCGAATAAAGATGATAAGTCCCTTCGAATTGCTAAATACACCTTACAGTTGCCTAAATCACAGTTGTCCCTTCACTTGTCCCTCATACATCCAAGGTAATGACTACCTATTCCTTAATAATAGGGATAGTCTTACCATTTAAAGGATATTTAAGAACAGAAAAGATTTAACTTAGGGTAGGTTTCTCTTATGTACTTGCTCACTCTTCAAAACATTTCAAATACACTTCACATTTTCAAACAATTTTCAAAACAAAGTCTTTATATATATCCGTACATGGATCATTATAAAGTACTTAAGAAAATTTCTATCCATACACTACACTTTTCAAAAACATTTTAAAGTGAGCTAAGTAACTAAGAGCCCATGGATAACCATGGATGTAAAGGGTGTTAACACCTTCCCTTTACATAACCTACTCCCCGAACCCATAAATCTTTTAAGGTCTTTCCTGTTCTTTTATGCCCTTTCCTTTGGATAAAATAAAAGTCGGTGGCGACTCTTGCTATCCGCAACATAACTAAAGTCAGTTCTCCCACCGTGTTACAGAGACATTCAAGATTGAACATCATAACTCTTCTCCGTATCGTCCGAAGATGAATGAAGCTGTTGAAGCTGCAAACAAGAACATCAAAAAGATTCTGCAGAAGATGGTAAAAACTTATAAAGATTGGCACAAGATGTTACCATATGCTTTACACGGATACAGAACATCAGTTCGCACTTCAATGGGTGCAACCTTTTTCTATCTGGTGTATGGGATGAATGCAGTTCTCCCTATTGAAGTAGAAATACCATCTTTGAGAATCTTGATGGAAACCAAACTGGAGGAAGCTGAGTGGGTCCAGAAGAGGTATGACCAACTGAACCTTATTCATGAGAAGAGAATGACCGCCATATGCCATGGCCAGTTGTACCAGAAGCGCATCAAGAGAGCATTTGACAAGAAAGTCCGTCTCCGAGAATTAAAAGAAGGAGATCTTATACTCAAGAAAATCTTGCCAGTCCACAAAGACATGCGTGGAAAATGGAGTCCTATCTATGAAGGCCCATATGTTGTGAAGGTGACATTCTTCGGAGGTTCCTTAATCCTTACAACTATGGATGGTGAACAGCTGAAACACCCGGTGAATTCTGATGCAGTCAAAAAATATTATGCCTAAATAAAACCCGATAGGTCGAAAACCAGAAATGGCGACCTAGGCAAAAAAAAGGGTATCCCGGTGGATCAAAACCTATGAAGGAGATCCAGGCAAAATTAGGGATAAAATGAAAAAATAAGAGCTCGCTAAGTTGAAAACCCGAAAGGGCGTCTTAGGCAAAAAAGAGCGTCCCGGTGGATTGAAAACCCGAAAGGGCGGTCCAGGAAAAAGTTAGGGACGAAGGCATTTGACTGTATCAGATGGTGTTTACCGTTACTGAAGAATCATAATGGAAGACCAATCCATTTGCTCTTGTCAGAAGCAAGGTGTCGATTAGTCTTAGTTATTAGGGATTGTAGTGGTCGTTGGATTCAATGTACACCTTTCCCCATTGCCATTTTCAAATTGTAATTTCCCATGGAGGTTTTGCCATTGGAAAGCTACCATTCTTGAATAAAATACAAACTTTGCCTATGAATTTTGTTGTTCAGCCTCTTATTTTCTTTTGTTATGCAAAATGCCATCACTTGATTACAATTTAACTCTGAAAAATGACAAGTTTTTTTTTAAGGAAATATTTTTTGAAAACATACTGAAAAACTTTCAAGTTTCTTTGACTTTGGAAAAATTGGAAAAACCTTTTGTTTCCCCAAGAAGTCCTGGTTTGCAACAACACTTTTATACTATTATTACAGAAATCCCCATAGAAGTTCAAAACTGATAACACTCTTGGATGGATCTTTGGGCCAAACATGATTTCCAAAATTCGAAGACATCTCCCCAGTGTTTTTCATATTGCTCATCGAAGTATTGGTGTTGAGAGCCTACTCCATATTTGAGTCTTGTCAAAACTCTTTGTCTCTTTAGAGTCAACATTTGCATATCATGATCATTCGCATCATGCTCAATCATGCGCATTTGACATTAGCATTTGTCTTTCCCTAGTTGTCGTCTGTCTAACTCCAAGTCCAGATATCATTAGTGTTCAATTTGAGAATTCATTGTTGTTGGTACCCGAATTTTGGTTTACCAATGTTTTTGTCCCCAGTAATTGCTGGTGTCCCCCGTGGAATTCTAATTGTGGTTGGTATTTGTCTTTATGACCACCAATTTCTCCTTGAAGTCTAATTGTCATTGGCACAAATCCTTTAAGCAGGTCCTGAAACCTTTTGCTTAAAATCCAAGTCCATTTGATTTTGGCACATACTTGTACCTTTCTCTTGATGGTTCCTGAAGGAATTTCCAGAGGTTGGATGTTTTATCTTATTTGAATACTCCAACATATTTTGTTGTTACTTTTTTTGCGTTAGCCGGTCGCTTAGAGCCGTTGATCTATCTTCGGGTGATTTTTATTCTATTCCCAATGTTAGTTGGTCGCATAGAGCCACTACTAAATCAATGTGATTTCCTTCCTTATCCCCAGTGTCAGCAGTTACATTTGAACCTGCTAATTTACCGTTTTGAATACTTTGACTACTTTGTCTTTATCATTCTTAGTGTCAACCGGTTTTTTTTGTTTTAACCTGTTGCGCATTCACTTTGAGTGTATCTTGGCTTCTATTCTTAGTGTCAATAGTTCTCAAACCTATTGCGCTTTCACTTCGAATATTTTGTTGTTATCCATGGTGTCAGTTGGTCGCATTGAGCCGATGCTTCACTTTGAATATTGTGTCGTTTCTATTCTTAGTGTCAGTTGACCGACAATGGCCGCTGCGCATTCACTTTGAATGTTTATTTTGTTGTATTCTTAGTGTCAGTTGGTCGCATCGAGCCGCTGCACATTCACTTTGAATATTATGTTTATCATTTCCAGTGTCAGTTGGTCGCATCGAGCCGCTACACATTCACTTTGAATGTTTATTTTGTTGTATTCTTAGTGTCAGTTGGTCGCATCGAGCCGCTGCACATTCACTTTGAATGTTTATTTTGTTGTATTCTTAGTGTAAGTTGGTCGCATCGAGCCGCTGCACATTCACTTTGAATATTGTATCATTTCCAGTGACAGTTGGTCACATAGAGCCGCTGCACATTCACTTTGAATGTTTATTTTGTTGTATTCTTAGTGTCAGTTGGTCGCATCGAGTCGCTGCACATTCACTTTGAATATTGTATCATTTCCAGTGACAGTTAGTCGCATAGAGACGCTGGACATTCACTTTCAATGTTTATTTTGTTGTATTCTTAGTGTCAGTTGGTCACATCGAGCCGCTGCGCATTCACTTCGAATATGTTGTTGCTTTTTATTTCTCAAAGTCAATTGGTCGCATAGAGCTGTTGATCTACCACTTCGATTATTTCCTTGTCTTATTTTTATTCTTGGTGTCAGTTGGTCGTATCGAGCCATTGTGCAGTCACTTTGAATTTTATTTTTTCTTGTCATCCTAAGTGTCAACTTGACTTTACCTGTGTTCGTTGATCCAACGCGTTGGATTTCCTTTTGTTTCCGTCTTTTGTTATTCTTAGAGTCAACAGTTACACTTGAACCTGTTGATTTATCACTTTGAATACTTCCCGTTTTCGTTTCTTTATCCCCAATGTATGTCATCCCCAGTGAGTCTTGGCTCGTGGTCGTCGATATATCTCATTCTTATCGCTCATATCATAATCATCATTCATCGCATAAATAAAAAAGATCAGTTAGTTTGTAGTCTAGCATGCCATTGCATTTAGGGGCAAAATTTACTGTTATTTCTATATTTAAATACCTTTCACCCTGATCTCATGAGTGTCTATCGTCATTCATGTCGTCTGGTAAAGTTATTTAAATAGGGGCAACTGTCACACCCTAAATTTTACCCCTAAGTATCTTTCACGCATTTGTCTCATCATTAATGTACCTTTGTGCATACTAGTCATTTTGGATTTGCAACAAGTTTCTTTAAGTAGTCTCTTGAATCGTGTGACTAGAGTTTCCTCTTTTGTTGTGTTTATGGTCTAATCGCCAAAATTCAAATCCAATTTTCATTTCAATTTTCAATTTCAATCTCAATTCTTTCCAAGTCCATTTCAAGTCACCAATCACAAACTCTTTGTCAATTTCCCAAATTCCACATCGAGCCTTCATTTTATATTCAAAGTTTCTACCCTAAGTTTATTTCCAATTCAATTTCAATTTCTATTAAAATTCCTATTGCAATTTCTATTTCAAGGGTTCCTTTCCAATTTCTATTTTAATATCAATTCCAAAGTCTCAATTTCAAGATCCCATTTTTTTTACATAATTCTTAATCCATATTTTTTTAATTCCAAGTTCAATTAAAATTTCATTTCAAGTTCAATTTCTTAGTTTCTAAGTCACTTCCACTTCCAAGTTTTGATTCCAATCCCAATTCCAATTCCAATTCAATTCTATTTTCATTTCAAAAATTCAATTCCAAGTTTCAAATTTCAACCCCATCTTCCATTTCTAATTCCAGCTTTTATTTTTAGTTCTAAGTCATTTCCAAGTCACTAAATCAATTCCATTTTCGAGTTGTAATTCAAAGTTTAAATTCTGTTTTTTTTCTCTTCAAAATCCAATTCAATTTCCAAATTTTCTCTCTCTTCAAATTCAATTTAATTTCTAAGTTTTATACCAAATTTTCTAGTCCAAATTTCATTCAATTTCGAATACAAGTTCTCAATTCAAATGTCTTATCTAAACTTTAATTTCTATTCAAGCCTCATTTTCAAATTTCAATTAAATTCTTTTTTCCATTCAATTTCAATTCCAAATCTTGTTACCAAGTCTCAATTCAAATTTCTATTTCCAATTTCTATTCATAAGCTTCAAATTCCAATTTAATTCCAATTCCATTTTCAATTTTCAATATTTTAAAATCAAGTTCCAAATCATGTTCAAGAATCATTTCCAATTTCAATTCAAGAATCAATTCCAATTTCAAAATTTCAAATTCAATTCCATGCCTATACGATCATACTCATATTTGATTAATTCTCATAACTCACTCATAATGTTCAAACTTTGTCTTTCTTTTTTTTTTTCCTTCTTCAAGTCATTTATCATTCACATAATCACATAAAATTCATTCATATTCAAGTTCAAAATTCATTTTCCTTTAACATTCATGATCATACCATTCATGTTATTTCATTTACATAAGTTTTAATTTTTATACATACCAATATCAAGTTTTCAAAGACCAACTTGGAAAAGGATACAACAAATTGGGACCACCACAAATACACAACTATGTTTCACAAGCAGACAAAAGTTTCAAAACCACAAATATACCATTTTTTCACAATAACAACATAGGTCTGCAATCGTACCATACGACTCTCTCCACTACAACCATATTGCAGATGTTGTCTCCTCTCATCCAACCCTTCATGAGTGTAAACACCCCAAATTTGCCCTCACCCATTCACACCATGGCTTGTGATCATTCTCATATGCATAAGTACAATCATGTCATCTCACATTTCATTTTTGATTCACTGGATAGTTTCTAAGGCATCTGCACCTAGGGTTTGTGATCTGAGCAATCCCAAAGCATCTTGAACCATTCCAAAGGCAACTAATCAACTCAAAGGGGTCCATGAGTGTTCTTACATCATATTTCATCTCCACAAAGTCAAAAATGCAGAGGAATCACAAGAGCTAAGGTTTGAGTGGATGCAGAGCCAGGTTGAACTGCACAGTTGACTGAAAATTAGGGTTTTGGTTTCAGAGGCCATAACCCCAAATTTTTTGGTCATTCTTGTTTTCATTGATCTCTATCTGGTATAGGGAGTATACATATCAATTTTCATGAAGAAATTCCATGGGGAAGTCATCTGATCGAGAGTTGACTTTCTAGACAAGTCAGTGCAAAATCAGGGCATCTGAGGCCCCCAATGACCCAACCAATGGGTGATCTTCATCATTTTGAGTGTATATGGTCTTTATTTGATCATGGAAGAAGATTGAAGTTCATAGAAATCAAGAATTTAGGGTTTTTGCAAATGTTGACTTTTTGGGCATAGTTGACTTTTCAAGAATGCATCATTTTAGGTCATTTTTCAAGCTTTGATTCTTGGTCCAAGAAGGCTTCAAATGGAAAAACTTTGGTCATGAAAGTTGTAGATCTCATCTTTCCCTTTTCAAAAAGTACAAGAACATGATCAAACTCTTCTTGGATCAAAAGTTATGGTTTGTTAAAGTTGGCAAAAATCACTAAATTTCAAGACATGCACCAAATGGGAAACTTGCAAAATCATGCACCAAGTCAAATTACAGCTTCTAGTTGGTATCAAACCTTTACATAAACATTCTCTAAGTCCTAAAATTCAGAATGAACTAGGCATTGCTCATGTTTCATGACTTTTGGAACAAGATCTTCACATGTGAACCAAAGTACAACAACTTGCAAAACCACTCATCATGCTTCCTACAACTTGTGACCTTGGATGCTGACCTTGCTAGCTCACTCACCACCCCATGCTGCGCAGCCCCTAGGCTTTGTACCAAGCTAGCACTTCACCATACCTCTCTTACACAATTTTTGACTTTTTGCAAAAGGCAACCTACCAATCAATAAAGCACATGTCTTGTCAACTGACCAATGAGAGAGAGTTATGTGGACAATTTGCTGGCCATAACACACCTCAAGCAAGGCTGAAACTCACACATTCACAACATACACAAAACACTCCCTTTTTGCAAGTTCCTTCGAATTTCTCTCCACAGTCTGAAAACACTCAAACTTTCTTCATCATCCAACTCAACACACTTCATAGACAAGAAACCACCCAAAGCATAAGCTTGAAACAGCCAGAAAACCCCATTGCCATCATTCACTTCAGTTTGCAGTTTCATTCGAAACTCTCACCTTAGCTCACAAACACACAAACAAACACCATAGACCTTCTCCATTCACCCTCAGGATCATAAACAACCCCTCACCATGACCTGAAAGTGCCTATTTCACCATTGCCATTTCTGATCAAGCTTGAACAGAAGCTTTCGAAACTCATCAACCAGCCAACTTAAACTCCTTTTGAGTATTCAAGCATCTTCTGTGGACCAAATGGAGTGGATTGCACAAGGAGAAGTGGCCAGAAAGTACCCAAACTGAAGGCTCCAAATCTCAGGTAACTCGAAATTAATTTTTCCAGAAATGTTTTTTTAAGTTACAAACTTGTTCTTCATGTCTTGCTGATCATTCTGGTACCATTGGTTTTGAAAATAGTTTTGAAATGAGCATTTAATTTGTGTCTGAAGCTTGCGTGACCTAGAGCTTATTTTCTTCGATTCAGTTGATTTAGGAAATATAAATGTGTTTTAGGATGGGGGTTTGATTCGTGAGGATGTGAGGATCATTTCCCAGTTCTTGTTTTTCATTTTGGATGCATTTTGAGGGATTTGGGTAGTTCTCAGGTGAGAGCTGGCCGGAGAAGACGACCGGAAGTCTTCTCCGGCCACCTGAAAGTCATTTGTGCCCTAACTGCATAATTAATGTTAGTTTGAATTTGGACCCTTGATTGCGTTGATTTGTTTGACTTCGCGCGCAGATAGAAGGCCAGGATCTCTTCATTAGCCCTAATCCACTTATTTAACTTTAATTAATTCGTAATTAATTTAATTAAGTCAGATGCAATCTCCACCATCCATTCACGCGCCAGTCAACCATTTTGAATCCAGAGCCCATCCTGGCCACCCATCCTGATTACTTTTATTTTATTTCATTTTTAATTCATTTTAATTCATTTGTTTTGTACAATTTATTTAAAATAGCAAAAATGTTTTAAAAATTATGAAACTTTTTGTCAAGAGTTTCACTAATTTTTAAGACCCAAAAATATTTTCATTTTATTTTTTATCATTAAAAAAGTATTTTTAAATATTTAAAATATTATTTTTAATTGATTAATGAGAATTAATTAATTAAAAATACTTTTAGGTATTTAAAAATTACAAAAAAATTCATGAAATGTTACAAGACATTTAGAAACATTGTCCAACCTTCAAACCAAATTTCTTTTTTGATCTTGATGCATTTTAAGAATTTTTCATTGAATTAAATCATATTTTGTGCATTATTTTGATCATAAGTTCCAAAAATCATTTCTGCCTATTGGTGAAGGTTGAGACATTGGTTCTTCTTGCATTGTTTTGTGTTTAGCATGCAGATTCTAGGGTAAAAAGGCCATGAATTGTTCTTGCATTTTCAAATTGTTTGGCATTTGTTTTGTTAAGAACCCTAAAAAACCCTAATAACTTAGAAAATTCATAACTTGAGTTTGGTTGAGAGTTGAGAGCTCCCCTTTGGGCAGTGGTTCATCATAGGCCTAGGGTTTCTTTGGGTAGCATTTTCCATTTTTTATCATGAGGTTTGCTTCTGTTTTTGGTTTGTGTTTGATGTTTGATCCACAAACCCTAATTTGGGCTTTCATTTGCATCCCTCTTGCATTTCCTTGCATAACATGACTTGTCATTGCATTTTGTGCATTCTTGTGATTCATTTGACATCTTAAGACATGTATGAAGCATCATTGATCATTGCATTGCATATTTGCTATGTCATTTGTCTTGTATGCTTCATAACTTTTCATGCTTGTTCATGCTCCTTAGCTTGCATCATTTGCATTCATAATCTTGTATGAACATCTCCATGTCTTGCTTCTTGTTTGCAGCACCTCATAACATCATAATCATCATCAACATGCTTCTGGTTTTGCTTAGCATCATATCATTTCATCTCATCTTGCATTGCATTGCATTTTCTTTCTAACATTGCAGGTGGTAAGTGAACTTGAGGAGTGGATTTGCCTTCACTTCTCATACCTCTTCTTTTCATCTCTCTTGCATTCATTGCTGCATTTTTACATGTGTTTGAGTTTGAGCTTGCTCATTCTTTTTCCTCCCACTTTCTTTCTTCAAGTGACTTGACTTCTTGAATGAAGCAAGTCACTTTGCTTCTCTTGATCCTGTTCATCTGCTTCCTGGTGGTTCCTTTGAAGATCTGTTCTTGCAAACCTCACAAACCTTAGGACCAACCAAGAATGACAATGAATTAGGGTTTTGATTAGTTCCCCCATAGTTTTACTTTTGTGTCTCTCTTTGAGTCTTCTCTTCTCATCTCATAATCAGGGACTAAACCCTAAAGGCTTTAAGACTTTGTGATTAAGCTTATGCCTGCATCCTTCTCTTAGGATGGAGTGTATAACTTTAATCCTAAGTATTAAACCCTTAAGGTGTTTAAATCTCTTAATCAATTCACTTAATAAATATCAAGACATTACACTTGTAACTTGGGCCTTGCATTAGGGTTCTAATTCTTCCTTAAGTGGTTAAGAAGGACTAACCCTAGTGTTAATGGACAAGTCCCCCTCAAGTTGTCTTACAAATCATAAAAAACACTTCACCATCATACCATTAACTAAAATCCACTCAATAAAGGCTTGTTTTGTCATGGGTTTAATCCCTAATCATGGATTAAGTTGAGGAGTCTTCCTCAGCTTAAACATTCTCATCTATCATCCTTCTTTTAGGATGGTGTAATGGGTCTGTTTAATCTTTGATTATGGCTTAACCTCATTACTCAACACTAAACAAAAATCACCAAAAGCATCTAAATAATCACAAGTAGGTTAATGATCTTAATCCTACATCAAAGGTGATTAAGTGTGAGAAGCTGACTTCACACTTAAGGTATTCTCATTACCCCTAAACAGAGGGAAGATGTGATGAGTTTACTAACCCATTGGTTCAGGCTTAAGCTCATTAACTTATGACAAACTTTCAAAAGCAATAAAAGACTGAAAACTCAAAAAACAAACAATAATCGTCTCCTTCGGGATTCTTTTCTCATCTCATTCACTCACAATCGAGAACTCGCTTCTTCCGTCTAATGCAAGACAGTTCGCACCTGAGCCAGACAGGTCATACACTTGAGCATAGACAAGTAAGCAGTTCACAAGTCAATTCACCTTTCAGTCTCTTTGGGTCGAACTACGGTGTTCTGACTTCCTCATTGCACGAGAGGATACGTAGGCATAACTTAACAGTTATCGAACAAAAGTATCTGTCTATTCCCCCTCCTTCCAGCTTCATTCTTATAGCCTCATGATCTTGAGCATTTCATTCTCATTCTCACACTGACACTGTACATATCACACTTCACTTCTTTTACACTGACACTTGTACATTCTTTTCCAGCTATTTTACACACAAATTGCACTGACACTACCCCTTTAAAACACAAATCTTTTAAGCGTGGATCCCTTCGAGTACGGCGGACAATCTGGGTGCTAATACCTTCCCAGGTTGTAACCAACCCCCTTTCTCAGTCTCTCTGGTTCGCAACCGTCTTATCCATATCTTTCTAGGTCTATGCAGCATTGCCTTTCCTCCGGGATAAAAATGCCTAGCTGGCGACTCTATTCATCTCCAGTGAGTTCACGGCTGTGTGTTCTCACTGTTCCCTTCGCCGACCGTTCGCGTCTGTACCTTCATCTGATCCGGTTTCATTTGTCGGGAGCGACAGCTTGGCGACTCTGCTGGGGAACCTTATACTGCAACCAGGGCTTCTGGTTCTTTTTGTGGGTTCCTCCTAGCGCTTGATTGATTTGTGTTTACTGGGGTGTTATGTGCTTGTTTGTGCTTGTATTTATTTTTGTTTATTGCTTTATGTACAGTTACTTTACTGCTTTCTTTATTGCATTTGTATATATCATACTGTCATTGTTGCTGGCTGGATTTGGTTTTTATTTTGGTGGGTGGGTGTTCCATTGAGAGTTAAAGGTCCTATACCTGGGACCTGAGTGACACCTAGGCTAGAGTGAATCATATTCTTTCCCATTCCATTTCGGTCTGGTGCGGGAATATGAAACACGGTTCAGATATGGGTTTCTTCTTGAGAACTCTGTGTTGCAGATTTCCTGCAATGCTAGGGCTATCTGGGAAGCCTGCTAAGTCTGGATGACCTTTTAGTATGGACCTTCAGAAACTGAGGTGAATTAGAGGAGGAATTGTTATGGTTATTGTAAACACTGTACCTCCGGGTTAGAAGTGTTTACACTTCTCATAACTGATCCAAGTCTGAGGATCCTTGTTCTAGATCACCACCTATGAGGGGGTTGGGCTGTTTACAGGTTTGCAGGTACCTTGACCTCAGAATACCCTGTTACTTTGACTTTGTTAAGAGTACTCCATGTTGGATAGTTCTTGTGATTCTGAACCCTGGACATGTGGCTCTTTATTTGAGTCCCCCCACCCTGGTTACTGGATTCTTAGACCTCCATCTGGAATTCTTGAACACACATGGATCTATACCAAGGCAGTTAATCAGATCCAGCTCAGTCACAAACCCTTGCATTTCATTTGCATACATACTCATTGCATCATATTAACATTTGCTTATTTGTGTTTCAGGGTATCCACCTCCATCTGGTTTTGGTTTTGACCCCATCTGCAGTTTTGACCTGTTTCCACCAGCACTTGCTTCAGCTTGTCAGCCATATACTTCAGTTACTTGTACTAGCCAGCCAGTGGCCCACTCCTCAGCATCTTCATCAGCACTTATCCTGCTCAGTCCTCAGCATCATGGCTCCAAAGAAAAGCAACATCACCTATCATTTCTTCCAACCAGACTTGTCAGACATCAGGAGGATCCAAACCCTGATCACTCCAGATCACATACCCTTGTTCAGGGAGAGTTATGGAGATATACTGGACATGGTTATGGATCTGGACCTTTCACAGAGGAGCCTCATCCACACCTGTATTCAGTTTTATGACCCCCCATTGAGATGTTTCACCTTTCAAGACTTTCAGATGGGGCCTCTATTAGAAGAATACTCATCTTTGATTGGTTTGCCTATCAAGAGAGAAATCCCATTCAACCCTGAAATGGTCTTTCCTAGCAATGGAGAGGTAGCAAAAGCTTTGTATCTGGAGCCTGTTTTGATTGAACAACACATGACCTCTAAAGCTGGGATCCCTGGATTTCATCTGGACTTCTTGATTTCTCAAGCTAGTCTGAAGGCCTCCTTGGGAGAGTGGAAAGTTGTTTGTGCTTTGTTGGCCTTAAGTGTATATGGAATTGTGTTGTTTGCAGATGAGCCTCGATTCATCAGCAAGAATGCAATCCATTTGTTCATCCTGAAGAACCCAGTGCCTACTTTACTGGGTGATCTCTATTACTCAGTCCATCAGAGAAATGAGAAGCAGAGGGGAAGATTAGTGAGGATTTGTGCTCCATTATTCCATGCTTGGCTTCTCAGGCATCTACCCAGGACGGATGCATTTCTAAATCCTCATCAGCAAAGCAACTGGGCTAAGAGGCTCACTACTCTCACTTCAGCAGATATCAGATGGTGTACTCAGAGCACCAAGGGCAGAGATATGATCACCAGCTGTGGGCACTTTCCCAATGTGCCTTTGATAGGAGTTAAGGGAAGTATCAATTACAACCCTCTGCTGTTCAGGAGGCAATTGGGCTATGCACTGGTCCACACTCCTAGGGAACAAGACTTGGTTGAGACCCTCTACTGTGAGAACAAGATTAGTTTGGCTGTTGTTAGACAGGCTGCCTGGGCCTGGGATCATGTTCAAACCAAGGGAGTCACCATTCTGGGGAAGTGCAATAATGTGGCATCGGTCCAATATTATGAGTGGTCCTATGCTAGGGCCCAATTCTCTGGAATGCCCTTCACCATAGAAGACATGCCTGAGTCATCTTCAGCACCACCCCCTGCCACTATCAGTCTAGAGGAGTTTGAGAGCTTGAAGGAAAGGAATGAGAAGCTAACCCAGGCTTTGCAGAAGACCCTCCGGGAGAGGAGTGAAGGTGTGAGGGAGATTGAGAGATTGGAGAAGTTAAGGGTGGAACATTTGACTAAGATCGAGAAGTCTGGAGATTATATCAACAAGTCCAAAGCTGGTGAGCAGATTCTGAAGAATGCTTGTAAAGAAGCCCAGTTCCAGAGAGCAAGAACAGACTTGTATTTGAAAGAGAGTCAGGCCAGGTGGGTCCGGATCACTGAGGCCCGTACTCTAGAAGACAAGAGAGTTCAGGACAAGATGGAACAGATGGAAAAGGCCCTGGCAGCAGCCCAGGAGGAAATATCAGAGCTGAAAATCAAAGCAGGATTGAAGAGGTCTAAGGACCAAAATCAGAGCAAGAAGTTGGCTGCAGCTGTTGCAACAAGAAACCTTCTCATCAGAAGTCTCACGGAGCATCCGGCTGATCCTGTGACCGAAGCACTTCTCAAGGAAGTTCGTGAGGATGAGTTTGGCCTTGGAGTTTGATCATTTGCTTGTTGTTGTTCCTTTTCCATGTACTTTTGCTTTTTTGTGATGTATTTTGACCCCTTTGAGGGCTTGTGTTGTAAAATGAACAAATTGTATTATTTCACCTTTGTAATATATTTGTGTTGGTTCACATCAAAAGCAACTTCAACAGCATCATCTTCAAGGGTCTGGAAGGGTCAAAACTGAAGGCCAAACCGGATACCTTGAGAACAAATAAGCATAACTGCATTGCATGCTAACCCTTTTGTTTGTTTTGTAGGTTTTGTTTTGTCGTTGCTAACTTCTGTTGTGATGTTCAGGAATTATTGCTCGCCGCCGGGTATTTCCTCTCAACAGGCCTCACAGGTACCCGACTAGAAACAACCTTCCGGGAATTCAGATGGATCAGATGCAGCAGGACCTTACGGAGGTCAGAAACCAGATGGCCAACGAAAGGTTGGAGATGAGAACTCAGATAACACAGTTCATGGAAGTGATGAACAATTTAGCTCAAAGCCAGGAGAGGCTCAGAGCTTTGGTAGAAGGAAGGAATCAAGAGGAGCCCCATGTGGGAACTGCTGGCACAAGTAACAACGAGAGGGTCCAACCTCATGTCAATCCCCCAGTTTTTGGACCCCATCTCCATCCAGAGGCCAACATCCCAGTCAACATTCAAGGGACAGCCACAGCAGCCAGAGTACTTCAAGAAGATCCTCAGGAGGACCAGTATACAGTGATGGGTGCTGGAGAGGAAACATATGATAGACGATTGGAAGAGATAGCTGAGAAGTTGAGGTCCCTGGAATCTCAAAATTCTTTGGGTTTCGACGTCATGGACATGGGTTTGGTAGAAGGGGTCAGGATCCCCCATAAGTTCAAACCTCCTTGTTTCGAAAAGTATAATGGGACTTCATGCCCCCGGACTCATCTACAATCATTTCTGGGAAGGCTGAAGGCCTATACAATGGATGAGAAACTTTGGATGTTCTACTTCGAAGATAGCTTGACTGGAGCATCAAGGGAATGGTATTCCCATTTGACAAGGGCAACTGTGAGATGCTGGAAGGACCTGGCAGAGGCCTTCATCCGACAGTATCAATACAATCTAGATATGGCACCCAACAGGACTCTCCTAATGGGAATGTCACAGTCTTCAAGGGAGAGCTTCAGAGAATATGCTCAGAGATGGAGACAATTGGCTGCTGCCGTTCAACCCCCAATGTCTGAGAGAGAAATGGCAGACATGTTTATGAACACTCTTCAGGGAACGTATATTGACAGGTTAGCTGCTTTCTCTTCCACCAGCTTCGCAGATGTTGTCATAGCTGGGGAGAGAATTGAAAGCCTGTTAAAAATGGGAAAGATCTCAGACAACGGTGCAAGCTCGTCCAGTGGTACAAGAAAGCCTTTTGCAGGCCCGAGAAGAACTGGCGAGACCAATGCCATCCACACCAACAGGGGTAGGCCCCAATATGCTCAGAGGTCAATAGCAGCAGTCACTATCCCTGCTCCAGCTCACCCACAGCCAGTCTATCAACCTCCTCAACAAATTTTCCAACAACAACCTCAGTATCAGCAGAATCAGTATCCTCCAAGGAACTTCAACAACAACTCCAACAACAACAATCAACAGAGGCCATTCCAACAAAGGCCATCCCAAGTTAACCGAGTGATCGACCCGATCCCAATGCCGTATGCTGCCTTGCTGCCACAACTTCTGAAACTCAACCTGGTTGAGCTAAGAACGTTGGCACCTCCGGATCCCAACAGTATACCAAGAAACTATGACTCCAATGCTAGGTGTGCTTTTCATTCAAACGCACCTGGTCACAGTACAGAAAAATGCAGGGCTCTGCATATGAAGGTACAAGACTTGGTAGACTCCAAGTCTCTGAATTTTGCACCTCCGCCCAATGTCAATAAAAACCCAATGCCAAACCATGGTGGTCCCCGAATTAACGCTATTGAAGAAGACCAACCGTCTTATTTGATAACTAGTGTGGATCAGATCCGGACGCCATTGGTGGAAATCAAAGCTCAACTCCGTGAAAACCAGATATTTCCGGGGTGTGAACTAGGGTGTCCCTACTGCAATATTTCATGGAATGGGTGTGAAGACCTGAGGAATGGCATTGACAGCCTTATTCAGAGTGGCCTGCTACAGATCACTACATCATTTCCGGCAAATCCAACAACTTCATCAACAACGGTCTCAGAACCTCCTACAACTGCAGCAACTATTGTACCCGACAATTCATCAGCACCATCAACAAGTACTTCATCAGTTCTCCCAAATGATCAGTTTTCAACAGTTTCTCCTGCTACAACTTCAGCTTCATTCCATTTCGACTCTCCATCAACAACAACAACAGTCCTTCCAACAATACCTCCTACAACACCAGCAATCAATCATGAAGATGTCTCTACTGTTACCATATTCTACGATCCTGAAAATAATTCCGCCTACCATTCAGAAGGTGTTGCTCCCGCCAGAGCACAAGTTACAATCTTTTATGATCCACAAACAATTGCAGTCCCTTCAGCAGCAGCAATCAGTCCATTCACTGTCACGGTGCCTGGACCAGTACCATATGAAAGCAATAGGGCCATCCCTTGGCACTATGGCTCTGACGTATACTGTGAAGGAAAAAGAATCACTCTGGAAACATCAACACCTGCACCACAAGTAGATAATGTGGGGGGAGGCGGAGGCTTCACTCGAAGCGGACGTCTTTTCGCTTCACAAGTTCAAAGACCTACTGCCGAAGCAGAAGCTGCTGCCAAGGCAAAAGGAAAAGGCCCGGTGCAGGAGGATCCAGCTGCCAAAGAAGCCCTGAAGATTCCATTTGATCAGGAAGTTGATGAGTTTATGCGGATCATCAAAAAGAGTGACTACAAAATTGTGGATCAACTTCACCAGACGCCATCCAAAATCTCTATCCTCTCACTGCTTATGTGCTCCGAAGCCCATCGGAATGCACTACTTAAAGTCCTGCACGCAGCTTACGTGCCTGAGGAGATTACTGTCAACCAGTTGGAAACCGTGGTTGGAAATGTTACTGCTAGCAATGGGCTAGGGTTTACCAATTCTGACCTGACAGCGGATGGCCGCAATCACAACAAAGCCTTGCACATAACCATGGAATGCAAAGGAGCTGTCCTTTCTCACGTGCTGGTGGACACAGGTTCTTCCCTGAATGTCTTACCAAAGAAGGCTCTGGTGAAGCTTGAATATGATGGATTGGCATTGAGACCCAGCAACCTGGTAGTAAGAGCCTTTGATGGTTCTAAGAGATCGGTTCTGGGAGAGATTGAGCTGCCTGTGACAATTGGCCCGCAGACCTTTAAAACTATCTTTTATGTGATGGACATTCAGCCCGCCTACAGCTGTTTGTTGGGTAGACCCTGGATTCACGCCGCCGGCGCAATAACGTCTACCCTTCACCAAAAGTTAAAATTTGAGTGGGAAGGTCAAGTTGTCACAATCTGTGGAGAGGAGGACATTTTTGTTAGCCATCTGGCTACTTATAAATACATTGAGATGGATGGAGAGATCCATGAAACAATGAGCCAAGGTTTTGAGGCCTTGAACGTCAATGAAGCATCTGCTGTATCTGGTACTCCAATGTCATCTTATCAACAAGCCCGGAAGGTTGTTGAAGAAGGAACTGCCCTAGGCTGGGGCAAGGTCTTAGCTGTGGAGGAGAAGAAGGACAAGTTTGGGTTGGGTTACAGACCAACTCAACATCAAGCAAAGGCTACTGCAGAGCCAGGTTTTGTCAGTGGGGGAATGCTTACCCCCGATGCTATCAACTGTCTGGAAGACGAGCTGGAAGAGGAACGCAATCTGGAGAATTGGATTCGTCCGAAGATCCCGGGGAGCAGTGTCTCGAACTGGTCTTCCCAGGAAATTATAAGAGTTACTCATGCAGAGTAATTATTATTTCCTGTATTTTTTTTATATAGCATGCATCAAAGTCTTGCATCTTGCCCAAGATGACAAGACTCATTTTGTAACCAGGGCCATCTGTACTTTTGTGCAAACAAGATTAAATTAATGAAATATCAGACATCTTTTTGCAAACAAGTCTTTTTCTTTTCTGCTCACTGTTTTTCCATTTTTCTTTTTGTACAAAAATAAATGGCGGTGTTTTCAAAATGATAACTTCTTTTCACTTTTTTCTAAAGCAAGATTAAAATCAATCACTAAAATGAACAACTTAACCCTTGCAGAGAGTGCCTTCCTGACAGCACCGACAACAGCACGGCTATGACATCGTATGACTTTGACAATCCAATCAATCAAGCTGATGAAGGGGTTGATGAAGAATATGAGCTTCCTGAAGAGCTAGCCAGGTTGTTGAGACAGGAGGAAAAGGTTATTACTCCTCACCAGGAGGAGATTGAAGTGATTAATCTTGGTACAGACGAAGACGTGAAGGAAGTAAAAATCGGGGCCTGCCTGCAAGACTCAGTGAAGAGACAACTGATAGATCTGCTTCAAGAGTATGTTGATGTGTTTGCTTGGTCGTATCAGGATATGCCAGGGTTGGATACCGACATTGTTATGCACAAGCTGCCTTTGAGGGAAGAATGCCCACCAGTTAAACAGAAGCTGCGCCGAACTCGCCCAGACATGGCTATGAAAATCAAGGAAGAGGTACAAAAGCAATGGGACGCCGGGTTCCTTGCTGTAACTAGCTATCCGCCGTGGGTTGCTAATATAGTACCAGTGCCTAAGAAAGATGGCAAAGTAAGAATGTGTGTTGATTACCGGGATCTGAACAGAGCCAGCCCGAAAGATGACTTCCCATTACCTCACATTGACGTATTGGTGGATAACACGACTCAGTTCTCGGTATTCTCCTTCATGGATGGATTTTCAGGGTATAATCAGATCAAGATGTCACCTGAAGACATGGAGAAGACAACATTCATCACACCTTGGGGCACGTTCTGTTACAAAGTGATGCCATTCGGACTAAAGAATGCTGGTGCAACGTATCAACGGGCTATGGTGACATTATTCCACGATATGATCCATAAGGAAATCGAGTGTTATGTGGATGACATGATTGCCAAGTCCCTTACAGAGGAAGATCACCTGGTGAATCTGCTGAAGTTGTTCAAGCGACTGAGGAAGTACCAACTAAAGCTGAACCCCAACAAATGCACATTCGGGGTGCGATCCGGTAAGCTGCTGGGCTTTATTGTAAGCGAGAAAGGGATTGAAGTTGACCCTGATAAAGTCAAAGCTATTCAAGAAATGCCTGCACCGAAAACTGAGAAAGAAGTCCGAGGGTTCTTAGGTCGATTGAACTACATCTCAAGGTTCATATCTCACCTTACTGCAACCTGTGAACCTTTGTTCAAGCTGTTAAGAAAAGAACAAACGGTCAGGTGGAATGAAGACTGCCAAAGGGCTTTTGACAAGATCAAGGAGTATCTGCAAGAACCTCCGATCCTCATGCCTCCAGTAGAAGGAAGACCTCTGATTATGTACTTGACAGTGTTAGAAGAGTCGATGGGGTGTGTACTAGGTCAGCATGACGAGTCTGGTCGAAAAGAGTATGCAATATACTACCTAAGCAAAAAGTTTACCGACTGTGAACAACGTTATTCACTGCTCGAGAAAACTTGCTGTGCTTTAGCGTGGGCTGCTCGCCGACTGAGGCAGTATATGTTGACCCACACTACCTTATTAATCTCAAAAATGGATCCAGTTAAGTACATTTTCGAGAAGCCAGCTCTTACCGGACGGGTTGCAAGATGGCAGATGATTCTCACAGAATACGACATACAGTACACATCTCAGAAAGCCATCAAGGGCAGTGTACTATCTGAATATCTTGCTGAGCAACCCATTGATGACTACCAGCCTATGAGGTTTGACTTCCCTGATGAAGACATCATGTTCATTAAAGCAAAAGATCACGAAGAGCCTGTTCACACTGAAGGGCCTGACCCGGAGGAAGAATGGACTATGATGTTTGATGGGGCTGTTAACATGAATGGCCGTGGTGTTGGCGCAGTACTCATTACACCTAAAGGAGTTCACATGCCTTTCTCGGCAAAACTCACTTTCAACTGCACTAACAACGAAGCTGAATACGAAGCTTGCATTATGGGTCTTGAGGAAGCTATTGACCTCAGGATCAAGACATTGACCGTATTCGGAGATTCAGCTCTGGTAGTTAATCAAACCAACGGGAAATGGTATACACACCAAGATCATCTGATACCTTACAGGGATTATACAAAAAGGTTATTGACTTTCTTCACAACGGTCAAACTTGAGTATATCCCTCGGGACGAGAATCAGTTTGCAGATGCTCTTGCTACCATTTCATCCATGATCAAAGTTCAAACGGCTAACTTTATACCTCAGATTTCAGTGTCCAGACTCAACAGACCAGCATATGTATTTGCAGCGGATGTTGTAAAAGATGATAAGCCTTGGTACCATGACATTAAAAGCTTCTTGGAGGATCAAACATACCCACCTGGGGCATCTTCCAATGATAAGAAGACTTTGAGAAGGCTTGCTGGTAGTTTCTTTCTGAACACTGATGGGTCTTTATACAAAAGGAACTTTGATATGGTACTCCTCAGATGTGTTGACAAGACAGAAGCAGATCTGTTGATGCATGAAGTGCACGAAGGCTCTTTTGGTACCCATGCAGGAGGGCATGCCATGGCTAAGAAGTTGTTAAGATCAGGCTATTACTGGATCACAATGGATGCAGACTGTTGTGCCTACGCCAGAAAATGCCATAAATGCCAGATCTATGCAGATAAGGTGCATGTGCCTCCCAATCCTTTGAACATCATGTCTTCACCATGGCCCTTTGCCATGTGGGGCATTGATATGATTGGCAAGATTGAGCCGACTGCTTCAAACGGCCACAGATTCATCCTGGTCGCCATTGACTATTTCACCAAGTGGGTTGAAGCAGCCTCATATGCAAATGTTACAAGACAAGTGGTAGCCAGATTTCTGAAAAGAGATGTCATCTGTCGATATGGAGTTCCCGAGCGAATCATTACTGACAATGGTTCCAATTTAAACAACAAAATGATGGCAGAACTGTGCCGGGACTTCAAGATCCAACATCACAATTCTTCTCCTTACAGGCCAAAGATGAACGGCGCTGTCGAGGCGGCAAATAAGAATATTAAGAAGATTGTGCAAAAGATGGTAGTCACCTACAAGGACTGGCATGAAATGCTACCATTTGCCTTGCATGGGTATCGCACATCAATCAGAACATCCACTGGGGCAACACCGTATCAGCTTGTGTATGGTATGGAAGCGGTCCTACCTGTTGAAGTTGAATTACCCTCTCTACGGGTATTAATGGATGTTAAACTGAGTGAAGCAGAATGGGTTCGGTCCCGATACGAACAACTGAGTCTGATCGAAGAGAAAAGGTTGGCTGCAATCTGCCACGGGCAGTTGTATCAGAAAAGAATGAAGAAAGCCTTCGATCAGAAAGTCAGGCATCGAGAGTATCAAGTAGGGGATCTTGTGCTGAAAAGAATCCTCCCTCCTCATACAGACCACAGGGGCAAATGGACTCCAAACTATGAAGGACCATTCGTTGTAAAGAAAGTTTTCTCTGGTGGAGCACTGATGCTCAGCACCATGGATGGTGAAGATTTCCCGTCCCCTGTGAATTCGGATGCAGTTAAAAAATACTTCGCATAAAATGACCCGCTGGACATAAAAACAGAATGTAAGTCCAGGCAAAAATAGGGCATCCCGGCGAGTCAAAAACAGAATAAAAGACTCGGGCAAAAATAAGGGAAATAAACAAAAAATGTACACCCGCTGAGTTGAAAAGCCGCATTGGACAGCTCAGGCAAAAATGGGTATCCCGATGGATTGAAAACCCGAAAGGGCGATCCATGCAAAATAAGGGAATAAGCGAACAACTGCATTTTGAATTCGTCTGTATCACCTACAACTTGGTAAGTTTCAAAGGATCAAGCATCAATCAGAATCAATTCTCTCCAGAAAGCAAGACGAGAAGAACGTCATTGTCATACGAGTCATAGCAGAAGAGGAAGCTCCTTGAAAGCGTCGTCAGCATCGCCAGCATTTTGTTTCTCAATTTGTAACAATCTCTTCATTTCAGGAGATATGTTTCCTTGACTGTATCTTGCCAATTCAGGGCACAGGAATTAATAAAATCAGATTTTCAGTCATGTCTCGTTTTTACATTTATGTTTTGCAAAGAGTTGTCTGATATCTCTAAAAATACAATTGCATAAGTACAGATGCCTTTCTCTAAAAACAAAGCACATGCTTGCAGGGAATATGATTTCTCTCGAAGGTACTTATCTCCTATGACGGAATCCAGTAAGGGATACCCCGGGACCTTTTGTACGTTTCCTTACCTTTGCAGGATTGCAGGTATCCAGAGCGCAACCTGGGGCATGCAGGTTACGTCTCAGCAAGTAGACGAATCATTATCAACTCGGTCTATCTTCCACATGGCACTAGAAGGTGCCCATTTCCCCAGCGGAGCTGCCAAATCAGCATACACTCGATCTCAGCATCCGAAATGCCATTTCCCCAGCTGAGTTACTCCCCATTGCTTTCGCCAGCAAAGTTGCCAAATCAACAAACAAACACTCAGAATGCTCTATCCCCAGCTGAGTTGCCTCTTGTTGCTCTCCCCAGCTGAGTTGCCCCTCACAATTCCCCAGCCGAGTTGCCGTTCTTCCACAGCAGAATGCGGATATCAGGGAATCATCTCCCCATAGAGCTCCAGCCTCTATTCAGAAGAGCAGCGCATGAAGGATCACAACAGAGTACAGAAAGCTTCTACAAACCCCAGCTGGGTCCCATATTATAAGAATATGTCAATCAGTGACCTGTATCCCCGAGCAGATACATCATTAGATCTACCAGTGATCTCATCCCCAGCTGGGAGGTCCATTTCCAGCAGATCGACCAGAGATTTTCACAGCAACGGGATCCGAATCCCGGATCTGTGCCCCTTCGCATAATCATGGCATCCGCATCATATTCACCCCCAGAGCGTAGCATTCCGTCTAACACGGAGCATTACGGCAGAAATCAAATGCATAGCATAATCATAAGTCATGTTGTGAATCAAACACTTGTGAATAATAAGCCGTTCACCATCATTATACAGAAAAACTCCCACCAGAGTCCCCGGCAAAAGCAGCTGCCCTTCCAAATCACAAACACCAGTATATACCCCTTTTGGCACCCGCCCGTGTCATCTTTCCCCAGTAAAGTTGCCTGAACCCCCTTTACAAACAAATCACCCTCATTACGGATACGTCCTGACGCCCGTCCGTGTCATAACTCCCAGCAGAAAGCCAAAGACATCCTTTTTGCACTCACATACCTTATATGCACCCCTTTTTGACACCCGTCCGTGTCATATCCCCAGCGCAGTCGCGTACACCTTCATCACCCATACACTTGTTAATATTATACTTTTCTCTTTTGACACTCGTCCGTGTCACTCTCCCCAGCAGATAAACACTCATCATACAATACAATACTCACTACTCATGGTACACTTATACAGATACTCGTCCGTATCTTGTATACATCACCACTCATATCCCCACAGATTCGGCAATAGTCCTTGTTCTTTGTTAACCAGTTGATACTCGTCCGTATCATCATCTCAGAACATGTGTCAGTTTATTTCTACATGATACTCGTCCGTATCATAGTCTTAAGGATGCTCGTCCGCACCTTTAATCTATACACAATACCAAATACTTATACCTTTTATTTCTTGGATGTAAGCGCTCGTCCGTGTTTACTATCTCCCCAGTAGATTGCCAACAAATTTTCTTTTTTATCTAACACTCGTCCTGTGTTATGATACCTTTGAGAGCAGCCGTACCCTGCTGAGTGGTCGTCCTCCACTTCTTGATGGTCGTCCTCCATCATGCTCATCCGATGGCCGTCCCCATCGTTGATTTTAGCAGCCGTCCCCTGCTAGGTGGTCGTCCTCCACCTTTTGATGATCGTCCTTCATCCACTTTATCCAATGGCCGTCCCCATTGTTGATTTCGGTTATCTAACACTCGTCCTGTGTTATGATAAACCCCGAGAGCAGCCGTCCCCTGCTGAGTGGTCGTCCTCCACTTCTTGATGGTCGTCTTCCATCATGCTCGTCCGATGGCCGTCCCCATCGTTGACCTTTGCTATCCGATGGCCGTCCCCATCGTTGATATTTTCGGCAGCCGTACCCTGCCAGGTGGTCGTCCTCCACCTTTGATGGCCGTCCCCATCATATTTCTTTTATTCCCAACAGAGCAGCCGTCCCCTGCTAGGTGATCGTCCTTCACCTTTGATGGCCGTACCCCATCATCTGTTTATTTCATTTATTCTTTGACCCGATGGCCGTCCCCGTCGTGGTCCCTTTTCCTTTTTTAGCCCGATGGCCGTCCCCATCGTTAGTTACTTTACCTTTATTAACTTGATGGCCGTCCCCGTCATGTTTCATTAATCCCCAGAGAACGTTGCAGCTTTATCTTGATGGTCGTCCCCATCATGATTTTATTTTTCCCTAGCTAGTCGGCCGTCCCCGTCTTAGCTTTACTTGTTTTTCCCCAGCTAGTCGGCCGTCCCCGTCTTAGCTTTACTTTTTATCCCCAGCATGTCGGCCGTCCCCGTCATTGCTTATTTTCATACACTCTCCCCAGCATGTCGGCCGTCCCCGTCATTGCTCCTTACCCAGCAGTCGTCCTCTGCTCGACGGTCGTCCTCCGTCGCCCATACTTTACAATATACTTTATTTTGCTTTTACAATCTATATCCCTTTTCTTCTTCATTTCCGTGAGTGCAAATTTTGGACTGTCTTTGGTATTCAACCACAAGTTATCTTGTTTGCCTGTTAAAGCCGCTGCTTACAACCTGCACAGCTAACTCATGTTTGAATAGGGGCAGCTGTAAACACCCCAAATTTGCCCTCACCCATTCACACCATGGCTTGTGATCATTCTCATATGCATAAGTACAATCATGTCATCTCACATTTCATTTTTGATTCACTGGATAGTTTCTAAGGCATCTGCACCTAGGGTTTGTGATCTGAGCAATCCCAAAGCATCTTGAACCATTCCAAAGGCAACTAATCAACTCAAAGGGGTCCATGAGTGTTCTTACATCATATTTCATCTCCACAAAGTCAAAAATGCAGAGGAATCACAAGAGCTAAGGTTTGAGTGGATGCAGAGCCAGGTTGAACTGCACAGTTGACTGAAAATTAGGGTTTTGGTTTCAGAGGCCATAACCCCAAATTTTTTGGTCATTCTTGTTTTCATTGATCTCTATCTGGTATAGGGAGTATACATATCAATTTTCATGAAGAAATTCCATGGGGAAGTCATCTGATCGAGAGTTGACTTTCTAGACAAGTCAGTGCAAAATCAGGGCATCTGAGGCCCCCAATGACCCAACCAATGGGTGATCTTCATCATTTTGAGTGTATATGGTCTTTATTTGATCATGGAAGAAGATTGAAGTTCATAGAAATCAAGAATTTAGGGTTTTTGCAAATGTTGACTTTTTGGGCATAGTTGACTTTTCAAGAATGCATCATTTTAGGTCATTTTTCAAGCTTTGATTCTTGGTCCAAGAAGGCTTCAAATGGAAAAACTTTGGTCATGAAAGTTGTAGATCTCATCTTTCCCTTTTCAAAAAGTACAAGAACATGATCAAACTCTTCTTGGATCAAAAGTTATGGTTTGTTAAAGTTGGCAAAAATCACTAAATTTCAAGACATGCACCAAATGGGAAACTTGCAAAATCATGCACCAAGTCAAATTGCAGCTTCTAGTTGGTATCAAACCTTTACATAAACATTCTCTAAGTCCTAAAATTCAGAATGAACTAGGCATTGCTCATGTTTCATGACTTTTGGAACAAGATCTTCACATGTGAACCAAAGTACAACAACTTGCAAAACCACTCATCATGCTTCCTACAACTTGTGACCTTGGATGCTGACCTTGCTAGCTCACTCACCACCCCATGCTGCGCAGCCCCTAGGCTTTGTACCAAGCTAGCACTTCACCATACCTCTCTTACACAATTTTTGACTTTTTGCAAAAGGCAACTTACCAATCAATAAAGCACATGTCTTGTCAACTGACCAATGAGAGAGAGTTATGTGGACAATTTGCTGGCCATAACACACCTCAAGCAAGGCTGAAACTCACACATTCACAACATACACAAAACACTCCCTTTTTGCAAGTTCCTTCGAATTTCTCTCCACAGCCTGAAAACACTCAAACTTTCTTCATCATCCAACTCAACACACTTCATAGACAAGAAACCACCCAAAGCATAAGCTTGAAACAGCCAGAAAACCCCATTGCCATCATTCACTTCAGTTTGCAGTTTCATTCGAAACTCTCACCTTAGCTCACAAACACACAAACAAACACCATAGACCTTCTCCATTCACCCTCAGGATCATAAACAACCCCTCACCATGACCTGAAAGTGCCTATTTCACCATTGCCATTTCTGATCAAGCTTGAACAGAAGCTTTCGAAACTCATCAACCAGCCAACTTAAACTCCTTTTGAGTATTCAAGCATCTTCTGTGGACCAAATGGAGTGGATTGCACAAGGAGAAGTGGCCAGAAAGTACCCAAACTGAAGGCTCCAAATCTCAGGTAACTCGAAATTAATTTTTCCAGAAATGTTTTTTTAAGTTACAAACTTGTTCTTCATGTCTTGCTGATCATTCTGGTACCATTGGTTTTGAAAATAGTTTTGAAATGAGCATTTAATTTGTGTCTGAAGCTTGCGTGACCTAGAGCTTATTTTCTTCGATTCAGTTGATTTAGGAAATATAAATGTGTTTTAGGATGGGGGTTTGATTCGTGAGGATGTGAGGATCATTTCCCTGTTCTTGTTTTTCATTTTGGATGCATTTTGAGGGATTTGGGTAGTTCTCAGGTGAGAGCTGGCCGGAGAAGACGACCGGAAGTCTTCTCCGGCCACCTGAAAGTCATTTGTGCCCTAACTGCATAATTAATGTTAGTTTGAATTTGGACCCTTGATTGCGTTGATTTGTTTGACTTCGCGCGCAGATAGAAGGCCAGGATCTCTTCATTAGCCCTAATCCACTTATTTAACTTTAATTAA
Organism: Lathyrus aphaca; assembly: GCA_963966055.1. Lineage (NCBI taxonomy): Eukaryota > Viridiplantae > Streptophyta > Magnoliopsida > Fabales > Fabaceae > Lathyrus > Lathyrus aphaca. Next base: position 290,803,355 of record OZ014519.1, on the reverse strand, counting down.
TTCGTAATTAATTTAATTAAGTCAGATGCAATCTCCACCATCCATTCACGCGCCAGTCAACCATTTTGAATCCAGAGCCCATCCTGGCCACCCATCCTGATTACTTTTATTTTATTTCATTTTTAATTCATTTTAATTCATTTGTTTTGTACAATTTATTTAAAATAGCAAAAATGTTTTAAAAATTATGAAACTTTTTGTCAAGAGTTTCACTAATTTTTAAGACCCAAAAATATTTTCATTTTATTTTTTATCATTAAAAAAGTATTTTTAAATATTTAAAAGATTATTTTTAATTGATTAATGAGAATTAATTAATTAAAAATACTTTTAGGTATTTAAAAATTACAAAAAAATTCATGAAATGTTCCAAGACATTTAGAAACATTGTCCAACCTTCAAACCAAATTTCTTTTTTGATCTTGATGCATTTTAAGAATTTTTCATTGAATTAAATCATATTTTGTGCATTATTTTGATCATAAGTTCCAAAAATCATTTCTGCCTATTGGTGAAGGTTGAGACATTGGTTCTTCTTGCATTGTTTTGTGTTTAGCATGCAGATTCTAGGGTAAAAAGGCCATGAATTGTTCTTGCATTTTCAAATTGTTTGGCATTTGTTTTGTTAAGAACCCTAAAAAACCCTAATAACTTAGAAAATTCATAACTTGAGTTTGGTTGAGAGTTGAGAGCTCCCCTTTGGGCAGTGGTTCATCATAGGCCTAGGGTTTCTTTGGGTAGCATTTTCCATTTTTTATCATGAGGTTTGCTTCTGTTTTTGGTTTGTGTTTGATGTTTGATCCACAAACCCTAATTTGGGCTTTCATTTGCATCCCTCTTGCATTTCCTTGCATAACATGACTTGTCATTGCATTTTGTGCATTCTTGTGATTCATTTGACATCTTAAGACATGTATGAAGCATCATTGATCATTGCATTGCATATTTGCTATGTCATTTGTCTTGTATGCTTCATAACTTTTCATGCTTGTTCATGCTCCTTAGCTTGCATCATTTGCATTCATAATCTTGTATGAACATCTCCATGTCTTGCCTCTTGTTTGCAGCACCTCATAACATCATAATCATCATCAACATGCTTCTGGTTTTGCTTAGCATCATATCATTTCATCTCATCTTGCATTGCATTGCATTTTCTTTCTAACATTGCAGGTGGTAAGTGAACTTGAGGAGTGGATTTGCCTTCACTTCTCATACCTCTTCTTTTCATCTCTCTTGCATCCATTGCTGCATTTTTACATGTGTTTGAGTTTGAGCTTGCTCATTCTTTTTCCTCCCACTTTCTTTCTTCAAGTGACTTGACTTCTTGAATGAAGCAAGTCACTTTGCTTCTCTTGATCCTGTTCATCTGCTTCCTGGTGGTTCCTTTGAAGATCTGTTCTTGCAAACCTCACAAACCTTAGGACCAACCAAGCATGACAATGAATTAGGGTTTTGATTAGTTCCCCCATAGTTTTACTTTTGTGTCTCTCTTTGAGTCTTCTCTTCTCATCTCATAATCAGGGACTAAACCCTAAAGGCTTTAAGACTTTGTGATTAAGCTTATGCCTGCATCCTTCTCTTAGGATGGAGTGTATAACTTTAATCCTAAGTATTAAACCCTTAAGGTGTTTAAATCTCTTAATCAATTCACTTAATAAATATCAAGACATTACACTTGTAACTTGGGCCTTGCATTAGGGTTCTAATTCTTCCTTAAGTGGTTAAGAAGGACTAACCCTAGTGTTAATGGACAAGTCCCCCTCAAGTTGTCTTACAAATCATAAAAAACACTTCACCATCATACCATTAACTAAAATCCACTCAATAAAGGCTTGTTTTGTCATGGGTTTAATCCCTAATCATGGATTAAGTTGAGGAGTCTTCCTCAGCTTAAACATTCTCATCTATCATCCTTCTTTTAGGATGGTGTAATGGGTCTGTTTAATCTTTGATTATGGCTTAACCTCATTACTCAACACTAAACAAAAATCACCAAAAGCATCTAAATAATCACAAGTAGGTTAATGATCTTAATCCTACATCAAAGGTGATTAAGTGTGAGAAGCTGACTTCACACTTAAGGTATTCTCATTACCCCTAAACAGAGGGAAGATGTGATGAGTTTACTAACCCATTGGTTCAGGCTTAAGCTCATTAACTTATGACAAACTTTCAAAAGCAATAAAAGACTGAAAACTCAAAAAACAAACAATAATCGTCTCCTTCGGGATTCTTTTCTCATCTCATTCACTCACAATCGAGAACTCGCTTCTTCCGTCTAATGCAAGACAGTTCGCACCTGAGCCAGACAGGTCATACACTTGAGCATAGACAAGTAAGCAGTTCACAAGTCAATTCACCTTTCAGTCTCTTTGGGTCGAACTACGGTGTTCTGACTTCCTCATTGCACGAGAGGATACGTAGGCATAACTTAACAGTTATCGAACAAAAGTCTCTGTCTATTCCCCCTCCTTCCAGCTTCATTCTTATAGCCTCATGATCTTGAGCATTTCATTCTCATTCTCACACTGACACTGTACATATCACACTTCACTTCTTTTACACTGACACCTGTACATTCTTTTCCAGCTATTTTACACACAAATTGCACTGACACTACCCCTTTAAAACACAAATCTTTTAAGCGTGGATCCCGTCGAGTACGGCGGACAATCTGGGTGCTAATACCTTCCCAGGTTGTAACCAACCCCCTTTCTCAGTCTCTCTGGTTCGCAACCGTCTTATCCATATCTTTCTAGGTCTATGCAGCATTGCCTTTCCTCCGGGATAAAAATGCCTAGCTGGCGACTCTATTCATCTCCAGTGAGTTCACGGCTGTGTGTTCTCACTGTTCCCTTCGCCGACCGTTCGCGTCTGTACCTTCATCTGATCCGGTTTCATTTGTCGGGAGCGACAATGAGCAAGTTACATGGTACAAAATTCAAATTCTAAAATCTAATTCACTTCCTATAAAACTAGACAACATTCACATTAACAGGGGGCCTCATCACAAAAAATTCAACAGACCAAAATTCCAAACCTTTCATCAAAATCTCAAAAAAAAAAACATCAGCAGCCATTATTACCATCATACGTTCACAGAAATAAAACTCAGAAAATACCTTGATAAAATATCTTCCACTTTCAATCCAAATACCTCTCCTTCGTATCACAACAACAACACAATCACCCTTCTTTAAGACCTTACACGGCCCGCCTCTTCCTCGCTACATCCACCACAAATTCCGTTCTACTTCTTCTTCCATAATAACAACAAGCCATCTCAAATAAATCTCTACCTCAACTCCCTTTCCAACCTTTCACAAAAACACCAATTCATAGCATATAACCTGCAACAAACCAACGACTTGCTTCAGAAATTCACCCATCCGTAACACTCATTATCTGCTCAGAATCATCACGTTTCAACCTCACCACACTCACAAGCGACAAATTACGAGAAACCACATTTGTTCAAAAATTGAATAGAAGAAGAGAGAGTGACGCTAACAGATAAGAATAGAAGAAAGTTTTGACGAGAGTGAGAAGTCGAACATAATTACCTGTAAGCCTTTGCCGGAGTCGCAATCGGACAAGCTCTGTTAGGTACATTCTTTCCTCTCTTTTATTTTTGATTTTTGCTAGTGTATTCTGAAACGTCATGTTGCATATAGACTTTTCCCCATGATTATTTCTTTAATTACTTGCTTTTATTGAGTCTAGGGTTAGATGGTTGCTTCCGATTTGAGAGCTTGGGGCGAGATTTTGGGAGAAAACAAATGAGGATCTGAACTCTGGGGCTAAGGTTTAGTGAATTTAGGGTGTGTTTCTGTTTTGAGTTTTGAGTGAGAAACGCAGGGAGACGAGAAAGACGATGAGAGGGAGATATCAAGCGTAGAGAGAAAGACGGAATTCGTGAGAGAGTTTTAGTTTTCCTAAATAAGTGTGAATCCCTTTTCTTTTTAATACTTATTTGTTTCATTTATTATTTTTAATTATAGTTATAGGAAATTAATGCATATATTTTAATATCTTTTAGATATAGTTAAAAAAAAATTCAAAAAATAGTAAATATATTATATTTAACACTCTTTTAGTAAAAATATAGAATAACAGATTATATTTTAGTTTAAGTTTTATTTAGAGAGTTCGTCTAGATTTAAGAGTTTAGTTTAATATTGAAAAAATATAAAAATGTATTAGTCTTAATTTTTTTTAGTATTGTATTTAGTCATTAGTATTATTTTTAAAATTCAAAAAAAATATGTTTCTTATATTAAGAAAAATAAAAAAATAAATATTTATTTTCTTTAAATATATCTAAAAAAAAAAGACTCAAAAAATATGTTTATTTTCTATATCTAAAAAATTCCAAAAAAAATGTTTATTTTCTTAATATCTAAAAAATAAAAAAAAATTAGTTTTTATATCTAGAAAAATTTAAAATATGTTATCTTTCTTTGTAAGTAAAAAATATTCAAAATAATAAGGCATTTATTTCTCATTTTCCATTTTTAGATATTATTATAAATATAAGAAAATCATATTTATTATACTTTCATTATTATGTAGATTATGTATGAAAAAAATCAAAAAAGTTTAATATAATTTTTGTTCTTATTCCTTATATCTGTAGGTGTCATTATAAAAAAAAATCGAACAAAAATATATTAGCATTTATCTTCATTCCTTAATTATAGATATTGTTATACAAAAATCAAAAGTTAATATTTTTTCGCTTTCCTTATTTTTAGGTCTTAAAAAAAATCATAGCATTATACTCCCTTTATTATTAGTATTAGATATTATTATCAAATCAAAAAAAGTTATGCCATTTATCTCATTTTATATTTGTTAGAAAAAAAAATCAAAAGCAAGTTATAACTTTCACCTTACTTTATTTTCACATATTGTTATAGAAAACCCAAAAAAAAATATTTATTATAAACCTTTTTTATTTTTATTTTATTTAACTTTCACTTACTTAATATATCTAAAAACCCAAAAAAAAATTCTTAATATTTGTTTTTTTCAAAAAAATTTTTTTTCTTTATCTTTATTAATTAATGTTATTTAAAAATTGTTATTATTATCATTTTAATTTTAATTTATTACTTTCTTTAAGTATATCTAAAAAATATATAGTTTATTCTATTTTGTCTAATTATTTTCAAAAATCAATTTTATCTTATTTCAAACTTAATGTTTTAGAATTTACTTTCAATTTATCTTTTTCCTTTGAAAAATCTAAAAATAATAAAATATAAAAAAAAATGATGTCTTTTTATTTATTTATTTTTTCTTTCGTTTTAGATAGTTGTTAGTTAGTTTAAGTTAGATCTTTCTATGTGTCTTTTAGTGTGAGAGATTAAATTTAGGTTTATTTCTCTTTTGTGTGAATATGTGCATGATTTAATTTTTCATTATTTTGGTTGTATGTATTGTTTGATTTTATTTTGCACCAAGACCATAAAATGCCAAGATAAAATTTAAAGTGCCACACCATTTGAGACTTTAATTTTTCAAAGATAATAAATCCATGGTCAAACGCCAAATTGAGTTCATATACACTTCACTCACACACGTAAGTCGGTCGTTTTACGATCGCCATCTGCACGGTCTTTACACTTCACAACTTTCCAACTTAAGCAAATTGACGCACCACGCTTGTCTTCCACCCCCGCATTCTCGATCCATATATCGAGTCATAGCCCGATTACTAAGCCTTTTATCTTGTATTTCCATTTACTTCATTCAGTTCATTTTTGCAAGTAGCAACCTATGCCTTAGACTTAGGAGCTTGCACCCTCATTTATTTGCTTTCTTTTTTTGCATTTCAATCCAAAAGGGAAAGAACTCCTGCAGTTGACTCAATGTCATAGGAAGTTTAGCCATCCCTAGTTCCTTTTCAACCTTAACCATTAAGACTTTTTATTTTACAACTTTTTGTGACTTTGCTAAAGTCACGTGAGTGTTTGCCATAACACTTACCTTCCCCCGCGAACCTTGAGCGTAACCAAGTGTTCGTTAATCCTTAGGAGAACTACGAGTGCTCTAATTTTATACCCGATACGTAGGCATCGATGCGATGTTGTGCGAGCACCATTAGAAATAAAACCTTAGGTTCCCTTAGTTTTAGCAAGAAATAAATAACAAAAACAGAAATATTAACAAGAGGTTCCCGTAGGATACTACGGATGCTTAGGATGCTAACACCTTCCCTAGGTATAATCAACCCCCGAACCTAGTTTCTCCTTATTTAGGGTTTTTACGATATTTTTCCCTTTTCCATTTGGATTAAATTAAAGTCGGTGGTGAACATTTAATAATTGTGATTCTAAGCTTAATCAATAGTTTGGTATCCGATTCTCACCGCAACAGTGAGACACATACTTTCGAAGTTGCGATACATGAAACACATCATGCAAGTTCACAAGTTCTAGCGGTAATGCCACTCTATAAGCAATGGTACCAACTTTCTGCAGAATTTGATACGGTCCAATGAACTTAGGATCCAACTTCTTTGATTTCAAAGCACGACCAACAACTATCATTGGATTGACCCTAAAAAACACCTGATCACCTTCATCAAATTCTAATTATTTCCTCTTGTTATCATGATAACTCTTCTGTCTACTCTGAGATGCTTTTATCTTCTCGTGAATCTTCTAAATTGCTTATGTAGTCTTATATACAATTTCAGGTTTAAGTATCACACGTTCACCAGTTTCATACCAACACATAGGCGTTCTACACCTCTTACAATACAAAGCTTCAAACGAAGCCATCCCAATACTAGAATGGTAACTATTATTGTACGTGAACTCAATAAATGGAAAATGAGTATCCCATGCACCACCTTGCTCCAACACATAAGTCCTCAATAGATCTTCTAAAGTCTGAATAGTTCTCTCTGACTGACCAACCGTCTGCGGATGATAAGCCAAACTCAATTTCAACTTCGAACCTAAAGCCTCTTATAGACTTTTCCGAAATTCAGAAGTGTATCTCGGATCTCTGTCCGAAACTATGATCGAAGGAACACCGTGCAACTTCACAATTATCCTGATATAAATTTCCACCAACTTCGTCAACAGAAAACTCATATTAATAAGGATAAAATGTGCAGATTTTGTAAGTCTATCCACCACCACCCAAATAACATCAAAACCTTCGCCGTATTTGGCAAACTAGTAACAAAGTCCATAGTAATATTGTCCCATTTCCATTCCGGAATTTCCAACGGTTGCGTCATTCTCGAAGGCTTCTGATGCTCCACCTTTGATTTCTGACACACCAAACAAGCATACACAAATTGGGCTATATCTCTTTTCATACCAAAACATCAAAATAACTTCTTCAAATCTTGATACATCTCTGTAGCCCCGGGATGAATACTCAATCTACTACGATGACTTTCCTCTAAAATTTCCTTTATCAACTCCACATTGTTCGACACACAAATTCTGCCCCAGAACCTCAACACACCAGAAATATCTACCTGGAAATCACTTTCAGGACAATTGCCTCCTGTAGACATCAAGTCAACCAACTTCACATCAAGTCTATGATTCTCCTTAATAGCATCCAGAAAGTCATTATTCACCTTTAACATTCCAAGTCTAACACTCTCAGGTGTCGTCTCACAAATCATACTCAGATCTCGAAACTGTTCAATTAGCTCTAACTCCTTTACCATCAATGTAGACATATGAATTGTCTTATGACTCAAAGCATCTGCTACCACATTAGCCTTTCCCGGATGATAGCTCAAACTAAAGTCATAATCTTTCAGAAATTTCAACCATCTCCATTGCCTCATATTTAGTTCCTTCTAATCAAACAAATACTTCAAATATTTATGATCACTGAACACTTCAAATCTTGATCCATACAAATAATTCCTCCAAATTTTCAATATAAACACCACCGCCGCTAATTCCAGATCATGAGTAGGGTAATTCCTCTCATGCACCCTCAACTGCCTCGACGCATAAGCTACCACCTTTCCATCTTGCTTCAAAAATCCACCTAATCCCATTTTGGACGCATCACAATACATAACGAAAGGTTCACCAGGACTCGGTAAAACCAACACTGGTGTCGTAGTCAATTTCTTTTTCAATTCCTCAAAGCTTTCCTCACAATCTTTGTCCCAAATGAATGTTTGATTGTTTCTAGTTAATTGAGTCAACGACAATGCCAAATTAGAAAATCTATGAATGAATCTTCTATAATACCCTGGAAAACCCAAAAAACTTTGAATCTCTGTTACTATCTTCGGAGGTTCCCATTGCAACACAACATTTACCTTAGAAGGATCCACTGCTACACCATCACTAGAGATAACATGACCCAAGAAACTTACACTATCAAGCTAGAACTCACACTTAGATAACTTAGCAAACAACTTGTTATCCTTCAACACCTACAACGCAGTCCTCAAATGTTCTTTGTGGTCATCTTCCTTCTTAGAATAAATAAGAATATCATCAATAAACACTACGATGAACTGATCTAAATAAGAATGAAAGATACAATTCATATACTCCATATATACACCTGGCGCATTAGACACTCCAAAAGGCACCACAACATATTCATAATGTCCATAAATGAGTTCTAAATGCAGTCTTCTGAATATCATTCTCTTTCACTCAAATCTGATGGTATCCTGACCTCAGATCTATCTTACTAAAACGCACACACCAATCAGTGGATTCATTAAGTCGTTGATCCTTGGAAGCGAATACTTATTCTTAATGGTCACCTTGTTCAACTGACGATAATCGATGCACAAACGTATACTACCATCCTTCTTCTTCACTAGTAGTATTGGGGCTCCCCATGTTGACATACTTGGTCTAATAAACTTCTTATCCAATAACTCCCCAATATGAGATTTCAACCCGGCTAGCTCTATTGCAGACATCCGGTACGGTGCCACAGAAATAGGTCTTATCCCAAAAATAAGGTCAATAGAAAATTCCACCTCTCTCTTAGGAGGTAATTCCGTAATATCCTCAAACTGATACTTTACTCTCAATAGAGAATGATACAAACAATGCAAACATCTTCGCCTCATCTTCCAACAAAGTCCTCAACTCTTTAGTAGATAGACGACCTAGCAAACTATTCTTCTTCAGGAGTAAGGAACAATAACTTCTTCCTATAACAGTCAATATACATCTGGTTGAATTCCAACCAGTTCATTCCCAAAATAACATCTATGTTACCAAGTGGTAAACAAATCAAGTCCACTTTGAAATCTCTATCAAAAATAGTTAACAGACACCTCAAACATATTAAAGATGTAACCACTGAACCGATAGACGGAGTTTCAATTGTCATCCTCTCCTCTAGAGTAGACAGTATAATTCCTAATCTCTTCACACAACTCACATAAATAAATGAGTTTGTTGCACCCGTGTCAATTATAGATATCAAAGGAGTACTATTAATAAAACAAGTACCTTTGACAAAATGCTCCTCATTAGTGAACTGGGCTCCCACCAAGGCAAACACCTTTCCACTGGCTCCTTGAGTTTTCTTTGGCTTCTGACTAGTCGTCCTAATGTGACCATACTCACCACAATTAAAACAAGTAGGCATAGTAGCTATGTAGTCAGCTACCACATGACCTGTCCTCCCACACTTGAAGCACTTCTTCACTTAATTTTGGAAAGTATTAGCATGATGGTCTGTGCTTCCATATCTGAGCACTGCATAGGGTTGGGATTCACTCCTCCCCCACTTGGCTTCTTGTCCATATCAATTTTCTATTTAGCCTTATTTGTCGGAGCACTTTAAGGAGTACCCCTAAACCTCGGGTTACCCTTCTTGTCATTCACAACTTTGTAATGAGCAATTTAAGCTCTGTTATCATTATCATAAATCTTGCTCTTACTCACCAGCTCTGGATAATTCCTGATCTTCTGGCAAGCAATGCCCTATTTGATATCAGGACGTAACTCATTCTCAAACTTAAGACACTTTGAAGTCATATCATCTTCAGTGTTATAATGTGCACAATACTGCACCAACTCCTCAAACTTCGCAGATACTCGGCCACGGTCATGCTATCCTGCTTGAGCTCTAAAAACTCCACCTCTCTAGCACTGTGAATATCTTCGGGAAAATACTTCTCCAGAAACTCACCTCAAAACACTGCCCAAGTAACAGCAGTACATGCAGCCTCCAACCTTTGGTGACTATTGTCCCACTAGACATCAGCTTCGCCCTCCAAAATGTGAGTGCCAAACCTCACATTCTGGTCATCATTGCACCCCATGGTCCCGAGGATCTTCTCCACAACCTTTAATCATTTTTGTGCATCCTTTAGATTTAGTATACCCCCTTCATACGTAGGCAACTTATTACTTCTAAACTGATCCAGATCACGAAACTTAACATTCCCAACAGCTGGTCCAATGTTCTCAAAGGCTTGTGCCATGGCTTGCATAGCAGCAGCAAGTGAATTATCATTCCTTCATGCCATCCTAGAACAACAACCACTTCAGGTTAGAACACAACAACAACTCCTATTCTAAGGACTGACTCGACATGACCTTTGGCCGGTTGGACTGACCTGCTCTGATACCAATTGTAACACCCCACTCTCCCAATTAATTAAAATGAAATTTTATATACAAAAATTAGAGTTTTCAAAGTGGAATGCTACATCATTTACAACAATAACCATTTAATTCAGCTCAGGCAATAAGCCTGTCTCAACAAAATCTCCTCAATAATTTGGTTTATAAAAATAAATACGTAACAAAGCAAAATAAAATAATAACTAAAAGTTCCCCATTCCCATGTTACGTATCAAAGCATCCTAGAATCAAACGAGCAACAGACTCCATGCACACTCAAGTACCTGGATTATTTGTACTTCCAAAGAAGCACAGATACAACAACAACAAAGGGGTGAGAAAAAAATTCAAACATAAACGGTGCAATTAACATCTATAGGGAAGCTTCTCACGCACAACAACTACAACACGTTCACCGATAATCCAACAACATTAGATTCAACAATAATTATACAACAAAATTCAACAATAATTATGCAATGTGACTCAACACGACACAATGCATATGGTACTAGGGTTTTATTCATTCAATCGAACATAAATAATCACATACACCCGTCTGACAATGACTATCTCAACACTCTCCATAATGTAGTATGGATGATTGTATTCGCCCATCTGACACGATCATCCCAACAATAATACAACAATTATGCAAGACCATGAATATGCATACAACCTGTATAACCACCATATATACATCTACACGATCCATCCGATCAACATACAACATCACACACAACTCGAGGGCAACCAGTCGCTTACTATTTTATTTACCTAGTCCGATTAAACTAATTAATTTAATTAATTACTATGTTCCACTAACATTACTTACTACTAGCTTATTACCATACACCTATCCAAATTCCTACTGCTAACGTCCCTCTACTGTTACTCAATCTCCTTTTACTAGATCATCACCAAAATCACTTGTTACTTAATTTCCTTTTTATCAAATCGTCCCCAAAATTATTTGCTAATTCTATGTCACTTAATTAATGAGCCTACTACATTTTACTTGGTACTCGTAAACTTAAATTATGTTATTGTAAGTCAAAAAATTCCCAGACACAGGAACCAGGCCCTAAACCACTAAAATCCTACTTCAGGTATATGTGACGGGCGTCACACACCTGAGTCGACTGTCACCATCCATTATACAACAAGACAGACGTCTCAAATTTCAAACGAGCATCCCAACCCTCAAACGGTCGTCTAGTTTCAGGGGCGGTCTTCCCACATATAAATTATGTCCTTTGTTTCGCCTCTTCTTCATTCGCTTTTGCAACTTCCTCACAATTCCAGAATTGTTTCTATCTAATTTCACACTCTTAATTGTGTCCTTCATTCATCAAATTTACTAAACCAGTTTTATTATCTTTCTGTGTTTAGGTTCATATACACCAACAACCACAATATTCATCACGTAATCACAGACAAAATAACCACACGATACATATCATCAATAACCCACAAAATTATGTAAGCATGTTCACAGATTCACAACGATAATTACATACATTATATACATCACAAATTCATCAAAACAACAGAAATTCCTATGAAGGAATGAAACCCTCACTACCCATCTTGTTAAATCACCTATTTAGAATTCCTTTATCCTTCTTACCTCAAAATTGGATGAATTTCTTGCTAAAATCTGGTTGTGTAGATGCCTTTGGTGTTCTTCCTCTTCCTAGCCTTTCTTAGTTCTTCACCAAAATCCCACGACCAATTCTTCTCTCACTTTCTAATTGGTCTAACTTCTCTATAAAACCCTCACTATCCAATTTTACCAAATTATCCTTATTTTTAATTAATCCCAATAATAATACTAATAATAATAATAATAGAAATACTGGTTAAATGTTCTTATTATTATACACACACCCGTTAATACTAAGCGCACCATAATTCTACCTGTCCCACTAGGACCCGACACCAAAAACACAAAACATACGCCTTAAATAATGCCAACAAAGCACCAAAAATATCTGACAAATAAATATTAAAAATGGGGTGTTACATATGACAAATGCCCTTATTTAATCTTCTTGGACATGAAGATATGAACGATGAATGTTTTCGAATTTTCAAGGTAGAAGAGGATTAAATATCAGAATACCATATATTTTGGTTGAACATGCGAATGATGCAACTATGAAGTGTGAGACTCGTGGTGTGGACACCAAGGACTGACATTGTTGAAAAGTAGAGATTTGTTTGTTTAGATATTGTTGTGAAATATTCATAGACTTCTCTTTTGTTCGAGATGCCATCTGCGGAAATGTTGAAAAGGTGCAAACGTCTCGGTCAAGATGCCATTTGCTTATGCAAGCTTCTCGGACGAGATACCATTTGCTCTGAGTTTTGAAAAGGCGTAAACTTTTCAATCGAGATGCCATTTTCTCTTGCAAACTTCTCGAATGATATGCCATTTGTGAGGATTTTGTCCCCTTCCTTTAGAGGTTAAAGTTATCAAAATGGTTAGGAGACTGACTTATATCCAAGAATGAACTGGAGAGATTAATTTTCAAACGCTTGACGCGGGAGAATGAAAATATGAGATGCACAATGATTATGATTATATGGTATTTTGATATTTAATCCTCTTCATAGTTGCAACAATTGAATATTGGGCCAATCTGAAGATGGGAGTATCATAGTTATTGATGTGTGATTCCTTGTTGAGGAAAATGTTCTTGCTTTGGTTTCGACACCGGAGATATGAACTCGCAGAAGATGGAAATTGATCGTTGAAAGGGGGAGACCCCTGATGGAGACGAGGATTGATGCTCCCTATCTTGATTGAAATGAAGCTTGGATACCTCGAGATACGTGACCTTGTCACCTCTGAGTTCAATCAATTTTGGAGAACCGTTAATGTTCCTTTTATGTCCACAAATCAAATGGAAATTACAGTCTATATTTTTTGTTTGCAAGTAAATTCATTTTTATTTCAATAATGAAAATCAAGTTTAAAAAATGTCATTTTTCAAAGCAAAAGAAAACAAGAGTTTCAAATAAGAGGGAAAAGGCTCAAAATATCATATATTGAATGGAAATCAGTGAAGGGATGATTCCAGAGAGTAATACAAAGTTATAAAATGGCAATTTTAAGGGAAAAGGGCTACATTGATACAAAGTGACCATTATCCTTTTACAAACTGTGAGTTCAGAGACTTCTAGAGCTTCGGTTGAAGGTGACTTCGAATGATGATTGATTTAATAGATGATGTTGTTGCTGATGATCCAATTTTTTAGATGCAATTACTTTCCATGAATCCCGAACTTTTTCTTGGATTAATTATTAATAAACCATCGGGATAAATTTCTATGATGACATGTCTCTAAATTTTGCCTGGATCTCCTTTTGCGGGGATTCAATCCACCAAGACTTTTTCTTTGTTTTTTTCCGATTGTTTAGGCGAAGTATATCTTGATTGCATCAATGTTTGTGGGATAAGTGAAATCCTCACCATCAATGGTTGTGAGTATCAAGGCACTGCCTGGGATACTTTCTTGACGACATAGGGGCCATCATAATTCGGAGTCCACTTTCCCTTAGAATCAATGAGAAATGATTGGATCTTCTTGAGCACAAGGTCTCCTTCTTTGAAGACACGAGGTTGGACCTTCTTGTCAAATGTTTTCTTCATCTTTTACTGATAGAGCTGACCATATCACAACTATCATTCTCTTTTCTTCGATCAGATTTAATTCATCTTATATACCTTGGCACCACTCAACTTCTGTGAGTTTGGCCTCCATCAGAATCCTTAATGATGGGATCTCAACTTCTATGGGGAGCACTTCTTCCATACCATATACCAGCGAGAAGGGGGTTTCCCCTGTTGAAGTGTGTATTGATGTGCGATAACCGTGAAGAGCGAAAGGGAGAATTCCGTGGCAGTCCTTGTAAGTCACAACCGTCTTTTGTAAATTTTCTTGATGTTCTTGTTGGAGGCTTCCACTGCACCATTCATCTTTGGCTGATATGGAGAGGAGTTATAGTGTTCAATCTTGAATTCAAAGCACAATTCTTTCATCATCTTGTTGTTCAGGTTGGACCCATTATCAGTAATGAGTTGACTTGGAACCCTATAACGATAGATGAGATTGTTCTTCATGAATCAGACTACCACTTATCTGGTGACGTTGGCGTACGATGCTGCTTCGACCCATTTTATGAAGTAGTCGACGGCTACCAGGATAAATTGATGTTCGTTTCAAGCTTTTGGTTTGATCATGCCGATCATGTCAATTCCCCAAACTGAGAATGGCTAAGGAGAAGAGAGAGCCATGATATTTGTCAAAGGCGTGTGAATATTTTCGGCATATATCTGACATTTGTGACATTTCTTCATATATTTGCAGCAATATGAATCCATTGTGAGCCAGTAGTATCATACTCTTAATCTCTTTCTTTTCATCATATGTCTGTTGGTATGAGTACCAAAGGATCCTTCATGAATATCTTTTATGAGTTTGCTTGCTTCTTCTTCGTCTAGGCACATGAGCAGAGTCATGTAGAAGTTTCTCTTGTAAAATACATCTTGGTTTAGGAAGAAGATGTTTGCTAGTCTTTTGAGAGTCTTCTTATCTTTTCTTATTACCCCTAGTGCGTAATCCTTTCTTTGGAGGAAATATTGGATGTCATGATACCAGGGTCTGCTGTTAGTAGATGTTTCTACTGCAAAGATGTATGATGGCCTATATAGATGCATAACGTCAATTCTTGGAATTTCATTCCAGTGATTTACCAAAATCATGGAAGATAAAGTAGCAAGCATGTCGGCCATATGGTTTTCTTCTTACGGGATGTGATGAAACTCAATTCTATTGAAGATTGGTAGCAATCTTATTGCATAGTCTTTGTAAGGGATCAGTACCTGCTGGCATGATTCCCATTCTCCTTTGATTTGATTGATGACCAAGGCAAAGTCTCCATACACAATTAAATTTTTTATCCTCAGATCGATAGATTCTTCAAGACCCATGATACAAGCTTCATACTCGGCCTCATTATTTGTGAATTTGAATTCCAATCTAGTTGTGAAAGGAATATGGGTTCCTGGAGGAGTGACAATGACTGCCCCAACTCCATTCCCATAGGCGTTGGCTACTTCGTCAAGTATTAATACCATAAAGATTATGGCTCTAGCCCTTCGATTGGTAGCGGTTCATCGCCATCTTTCATTTTGAGGTACAATATCTCTTCGTCTGGGAAGTTGTGCCTTGCAGGATCATGATTATCTAGTGGTTGATGAGCTAAATGATCGGCTAAAATACTTCCTTTGAAGACTTTATGAGCATAATACTCGATTTTGTATTCTGATAACAACATTTGCCAGCGGGTAATTCTTCTGGTCAAGGCAGGCTTTTTGAAGACATATTTGATCGGGTCCATTTCCGAGATCAAATAGGTTGTGTGACAAATCATGTATTGGCAAAGACATTTAGCAACCCAAGCTAAAGCACAACACATTTTCTCGAGCATTGAGTACCGATTTTCGCAATCAGTGAACTTCTGGCTTAGATAGTAGATGGCATATGCTTCCAGAATTGTCAAGTAGATAATCAGAGGTCTTCCTTCGACTGGAGGAGACAGGATGGGTGTATTCATAATATATTCTTTGATGTTTTTAAAGGCTTTCTAGAATCCTTCTGTCCAAATGCAACTTTCACTCTTCTTGAGTAGCTTGAAAATTGGCGCGGAAGTCGCAGTCATAAGGGATATGAACCTTGAGAGGTAATCCAGACATCACAAGAATCCTCTTACTTATTTTTTGTTTCCGGAAAAGGCATTTCTTCAATAGCCTTGACTTTGTCAGGGTCAACCTCAATTCCTTTTTTGTTGACGATGAAGCCTAAAAGTTTTCCTGAATGCACTCCAAACGTGCACTTTTTGGGATACAAGCGGAGCTTGTATTTACTTAGACACTTGAATAACTTTGATAGGTTTTCCACGTGTTCCTCTTCTATTTTTGATTTGGTAATTATGTTGTCTACATAAACTTTGATCTCTTTTATCCATCATGTTGTAGAACAAAGTAGTCATTGGTCGTTGATAAGTTTCACCCGTATTCTTCAATTTGAATGACATTACCTTGTAACATAAAGTGCCCCAAGGGGTGATAAAATAATTTTATCCATATCTTTCGACACCATTTTGATCTAATTATAGCCCAAGAATCTATTCATGAAGGAGAATACTTTGAATTTTGTTGTACTATCGACCAACATATCTATGTGTGGAAAGGGGAAGTCATCCTTTGGACTTTGTTGAGATCCCTATAGTCGACACACATTCTGACTTTTCCATCCTTCTTCAGAACTAGCATTATATTGGGAAACCATTGAGGATACTTTGCAGTTGCAAGGAAGCCGGCATCAATTTTCTTTTGCACTTCTTCCTTGATCTTGATAGCCATATCTGGATGAGTCCTTCTCAACATTTTCTTGTCTCGCATACATTCTGGTCTTAATGGTAAGTGATGTTCCACGATGTTGGTATCCAACCCTGGCATGTCTTTGTAGCACCAATAAAATACATTTGGAAATTATTTGAGAAGTCTTATCAGATTCTCTCTGAAGTCTGAATCGAGCTGAGCTCCAATCTTTACTTCCTTTCATTCTTTGTCCGAACCCAAAATGAACTTTTCCAACGGTTCTTTGTACGGTTGAATAGATTGTTCCTCGTGCTTCAACAGGTGAGAGATTTCATATGGAATTTCTTCTTCTTCTTCTTCAGCTTCAAATACTGGAAACTCAAAGGTGGGAGAAGGAATTGGATCACATGTTTCAACGGGGTTTAAAACATTTAATCTGCGTGATGATGATATTTATAAAACAAAGAGAGATGCAAAGAAGTGATATGCAGATTAATTTTGAAAAATATTTGTTTTATTTTTGGGTTGTTTTAGGATTACCATTTTTTGAAAAAAAAAAGGAAAGAGAAAAAGGAAAATAATTGCAGGAAGACATAATGACATTTTTATTTATGCTAGTCAATTATTTAAACACACAACCATATAAAACAAGACTCTATCGCTTTTGGCAGAGAGAAGAGGGACATTTATAGAAAGAAAGACCTATAAAACATCCTCTACATCCGGGCTAGATGAGAGGTTAAAATAAAGACAAGGCAATTACTTTTAGAGATCAACATTAACGGTGACCCAGTCGTGATGAACTCCTCGGGGAATCACGAAGTCTGGCACTTTTCTTCCTGGAGTTTATTTGGTGATAGTGATGATATTTGGTGGTGTGTGTCGTCCCTCAAGAAATACAATCCTCGCGATGGACGCGGAAAAATAAACAGAGTCGCCACCGAATTTAATTTTATTCCTAAGTGAATGGAAAAAGGTAAATATCGACAAAACCTAAGGGATAAGAAATGGTCATCAGAACCAAAATTCTATGTTCGGGAGTCGGTTATGCAAGAGGAAGGTATTAGCACCCCTTAAGTCCATTGTACTCAACGGGAACCTCTTAGTCTAATACGCGATTGAATGTTAACGTATGTCTTTGTCTTATTCTAATAGTAAAGGTTTACTAAGATCGTTTGTTAAAGGGATAATGAGTGTGTTTTTTTAATTATTATTTGTTATAGAGAAATGGTTTTTTTTATTAGTATGCTCGCCAAGGGTTGAAATCCTTGTGCCTACGTATTCCCTTGTGCAATGGGAAAGTCAGAGCTTCGTAGTTCGTGGAGCTACAGTTTGTTGGTTTATGTTTTTTCAACGAACAAGTACTTAGTTCGCGTTCTAACTGCTAAATATTGGTTGGTCCACTCTCGAGGAGGCTTAAGCACTAGTTTATATGCGCGTTAGCAAGGATCTAAACAAAGTTCTTTTAAGAAAAATGTTTGATCTTGATTAAGGTGTTTTGAGACGAAAGATTGAATGAATCACAACCTAAGGGCTAGCCTCAAGAGCGATCATCTAAGAATTCAAGGAATGCAAGACTCCAGAACTCAGTTCTTTCGTTAATTAATTATGAAAATGATTTTGTATTTTTCGTAAGGATTTTAAATTAGTGTATTTAAAAGAAAGAGACAAGTCATCATCTTTTAGGGAGATCTCTTGCTTGTTCCACCACAAACATTTGAGGAAGAGAATAAAATCGGAAGAAGCTTTAAACTTGGATATAAGGATCAACAAGCAATGCCACATTCGTCCTTTGAGAATAATTCTTTGAAAGATTTGATTTATGTCTGTGGGGATAGAAGAAATATCTCTCCTATGAAGATGAATCGTGTCTAAACTTTTTGGGTAGTTTTAAGGGTTTTTTAAGGATGGAAGGTTGAATGAATCACAACCCAAGGGCTAGCCTCAAGAGTGATCATTCAAGAACTCAAGGAATGCTAGATTCCAAAAGTTCAGTTCTTCTGTTAATTAATTATGAAAAAAAAAATTGTATTTGTTTATGAAAAGAATTTGATAAGTTAAGTATTTTAGGAGCGAAAGGTTGGATAAATCACAACCCAAAGGCTAGCCTCAAGAGAAATCATCCAAAAAACCAAGGAATGCTAGATTCCAAAAGTTTAGTTCTTCCGTTATTTGATATGTGAATTAAGAGTTTGCGGGTTTAAGTGTTTTTAGAAACAAAAGGGCGAATTAAACACAACCCAAGGGTTAGCCTCAAGAGATATCATTCAAAAACCCAAGGAATGCTAAATTCCAAAATTTTAGTACTTTCGTGATTTGATTACGAAAATAATTTGAGTATTCGTGTTGTGTTTTGAGTTATAACGGTTATTCGCATTGGCTTAACGTTAAAATAAACAAAAAGATGGGACCAATGTAACTATTGAAACTAACTAATTATGGTCTTGGCAAGTTGCAAGCTGGTAGTAGTGTACAGACAAATGGTTTAAAAGATATGACCAATGTAACTATTGAAACTAACTAAGAAACTAATCAAATTAATTTAAACCAAACTAATTAAATTAAATCTAAATAAAAATTAATCTAATAAAAAATTAAACTAACTAAATTAAATTTAAACTAAACTAAATTAAAATATAAACTAAATAAAAACTGAATTAATTAAAACAATTAAACTTAAATAGAATTGAACTAAATTAAAGACTAAACTAATTCTAATAAAATTTAACTAATTAAAATTAAATCAAATAAAATAACTAATAAAAATATATTAATTTAAAAGAAAAAAAATAGTTAAACTATTTAACTAAATTAAATTAATCTTAAATCAAAATATTAACTTAAGTCTAGATAATATAATATTATTATTCATATGGAAATTAAAATAAAAGTTATTAAATTACAAAACCGATAAAAACGTAATTTTAAATCTAAGAAAATTCTAAAAATCAAGAACAAAATTAAAACTGACATTGAATGGTGAAATTGAAAAGAAAATGCATGATTAATGATTAATGGGATGCTTGTGCAAAAATGACTGACTATTGACATTACAACGAAACTGCGTCAGATGAAGGAAAATATTAAAAAAGTCTGGTCAAAATTTAGGGTATGACAGATGCCCCTATTTAATATTATTGGACCTGAATGTATGAATGACAAAGACTTTCAGATATTCGAGGTGAAAGAAGATTAAATATCATAATACCTAAAATTTTGACCGAATACAGTTAAAATGATATGATATGAATGCAATATGAATGTAAGACAGAGCCTACAACTCTACTAGGAAGGAATGAAAGATGACACTATTGGGGGTTAGGCACACACTGCTGGAATAAAATCCACACGAGAATTTTCTTTTGACTGAAACAAGACAACAATTGTCAACCAATCACAAGATAACTAAAATGAAATCCTTAAACAAATTCCACTTGGAGGAATCTAATGTCGAGATTTAGAACCCCATTTGGAAATACCTTCTGTTGAGGTATCATAATGAACCAGAAATCTACTGCCGAGATCCTGAAAAGAAAACATCTTCTACTGAAGTCTACTAAAAATCTATTGTCGAGGTTTACCAGAGAATCTAAAAATGAAGTACCTTATGCCGACATATACTATAAAATTCCTACTGCTGAGGATTAACTGAGAACACACCTGCTGCCGAGGTTTGTTGGAAAATCTTCTTCTGAGATTTAATAAGGATGCTACTGTCGAGATCATAAAAGTAAATTCCTTCTTCCAAGGTAGACTGTAATTCTTATGCCGAGACATGCCAGAAAATAAAAGGAAACACCTTCTACCGAGGTTTGCTGAATGGAAGTAACTACAGATCACAGGGTGACTACTACCAAGTGTATGGTAGCCTAAGTAAAGTTAATAGACTTGTTGGGAATAATCATTGGTTAACATTACACTGAGTAGGAAAAACATTTGTAATAATCTTCAAAAGAGAAATTTTTTTATAGAACCTTCCGGAGATAACCATCTAATCATACTTCTCTTCGAGACTTCTCTGGAGAGATGCCATGTGATAGAAAAATAAGGATTCACACTCAAACTTCTCACTAGGATTTGGAGAGACGTCATTTGATGGAAATTGAGGATTCGCAACAAACGTCTCACCGAGACTTGGAGAGATGTCATTTGTTGAAAAATAAATTCATACCAAACTTCTCTGCCGAACTAGGGAGACACCATTTGATAGAAAAATAACTTCATCATACTTCCCTTCTTCTTCAAAGAGATTCCATATGATGGAAACAACTTCAAACTCAAACATCTCACCGGGATTTGGAGAGACGCCATTTGACAGAAATTAAGAATTCACAATAAACTTCTCACTGAGACTTGGAGAGACGCCATTTCTTGAAAAATAAATTCATACCAAACTTCTCTGTCGAACTAGGGAGACAATATTTGATAGAAAAATAACTTCATCATACTTCCCTTCTTCTTCATAGAGATGCCATATAATGAAAATAACTTCCCACTCAAACTTCTCACCGAGATTTAGAGAGACGTCATTTGACGGAAATTGAGAATTCACAATAAACTTTTTACTGAGACTTGGAGAGACGCCATTTGTTGAAAAATAAATCCATACCAAACTTCTCCTCCGAACTGGAGAGAGCCATTTGATAGAAAAATAACTTCATCATACTTCCCTTCTTCTTCAGAGAGATGACATATGATGAAAACAAATTCGTTGGGGATAAACAAACTGCTCGAAAAGAGACTGCCATTTGTTGATTCAATAGAAGTTCAGGGATAAGAACAAGCTTCTCAAATAAAGAGACCACCTCTTGTTGTCAGTGTAAACACCCCAAATTATCCCTCACTTTCTTTTCACACCATGGCTTGTGATCTGTCATTTTTGCATTACATAAGCATACCATCCAACTGCATAGCTTCATTTCATCTGCATCTAGGGTTTGTGATCTGAGCAATCCAATAAGTGATCTGAGCCATCCCAAAGGTCTTGAAGCTTACCAAGAGGGTCCATGTGTGTTCCATGATCATAATATGCTCACCAAAGTTCATAAAAGTCAAGGGATCATAAAGCATGGCAAAGGCATAAAGGCAGACTGAAGATTTCCTGCACAAATGACCTAAAATTAGGGTTTTGGTTTCAGAGGCCTTAATCCAATTTTTTTTGGTCATTCTTCTTTCTAATGGTCTTAATATGTTATAAGGATCATGTGTACCAAATTTGATGAAGACATTCACTATGGAAGTCATCTGATCATTGAGTAACTTCTTGAGCAAATAAAGTCAAAATCAGGGCATCTGAGGCCTCCATCAAGGGAACCAAAGGGTCATCATCATCATTTTGAGTCTCTATGATCTTTATTTGATCTTAGAAGTGGTTAGAAGTTCACAAGATTAAAGAATTTTGAGCCAAATGCAAACTTGCTATTTTTGGAAAGGACTTGTAATGGAAACTTTCCATTTTGGGAAGGATATTCAACCTATTCTTTCATGACCAAAAATGCTTCAAATGAAAAATTCTTGGACTGAAAGTTGTAGATTATGTCTTCCCATTTTCAAAAAGTACAAGAACATGTCTTGATTAATCCTAGAACTC
The DNA here is from genome assembly GCA_963966055.1 of Lathyrus aphaca. NCBI lineage: Eukaryota > Viridiplantae > Streptophyta > Magnoliopsida > Fabales > Fabaceae > Lathyrus > Lathyrus aphaca. Next base: position 290,780,775 of record OZ014519.1, on the reverse strand, counting down.
AAGATATGGCCTTTCAAAGTTGGCAAAAATCCTATAATTTTCAAGTATGTGCCAAAGAGGGATTTTTGCAAAATCAAGTTTCAAGACATCTAATGACCTCTAATCCACCTCTAAGCATCATAACATGTTAACACAACTTTCCTTGATCAGATTTGTGCCTTGAATCAACCATTTCCATGACCAATTTTCTCAAATGTCACAAAGTTGCCAATTTGCAAAACCTCTTCAATCTCACCATTCAATCATCACATCTCATCATAATCAATCCCATGTCTCTCCACAAACTCAACTGAAGCCAATACACCCTTTAGATCTCCTCTGCCATTGCACATACTCTCAAGGACACATATTTGACCTTTTGGCAAAAACTCTCATACTCTTGGAATAATGTCTTGCAGCAATTCAGAACCTACTCCATATTATATTCAAACAATGTGGGAGAGATGTAGAGGGAGATTGGAGCCTGATAGAACACACAAGATCAGATTCACAAAAATATGCACAAGACTTGTTCTCTTTGAAACACCCTCAAAACTTAACAAAATCCAGAAATTCTTTCACCAACAAATCACTCTTCATCCATAGAAGAAAACCCAACCATTAAAATGGCCTGAATCACCACACACACAAACCTCCATTTCTGCTAAACCAGAACCACACACCTCAAACTAGCCACTCTCAAAGCCTTTCAAGCATTCCATTATCACCAGAGGGACCAGAGGAGGCATTTTGAACAAGAGAAAAGTTCTGAAAGTCCATATTTGAAGATCATCAGCTCAGGTAAGCTCAAGAACAAAATCTTTCAGACCTTTGTTTTCTTATTATAGAATGAAAATACATGTTATGGGGATCACTCTGATTTTAAAATCGAAAATGGTTGAGAAATAAGCATTCATGAACTTCTGAAATTTTGTCCAGATTTTTGTTCTTCTTCGATTCTCCATGTTTGTGTGTTGTAAATCATGTTTGATGAGTGATTTGAGTTTCGTGTGAGTAGAGGATCATTTCTGGGCAATTAATTTGGGGTGGGTGGCCTATAGAGAGACTTAGGGTTTTGGTGTCACCAGAGAAGATGACCGAAACACTGTTCTGGTCACCTGAGTTTGATTAGGGCTAATTAGGGTTAGTTTCTCCAGATTGAATGTGGACCTTTGGATCTTGATTAGTTTAAGCCTTGGACGGACCAGATTAGCTCATTAGTTTTAATTTATGATTAATTAAAATAAATCAAATTAATTAGCCTGAGTGAATCCCAGCCATCCATCTGCGCGCGCAATCAACCCTCATTCAAACCTGGACCATCAGATTGGTTGACTTCCCATTTTAGTTCATTTTTATTTCATTTTATTCCATATTTATTTAAAAATAGCAAAACACTTTAAAAAAATATGATTTTCTGCATTTTTGTTTCAAATAATTTTCTTAAACTAAAAAGAATTTTTATTTTATTTTTTGCATAAAAAAGTATTTTTAAAATATTTAAATGTTATTTTTAATTAATTAATGGATTTTAATTAATTAAAAATGCATTTAGGTTTCTAAAAATCACCAAAAAATTCATGAACCCTTCCAATACATTTATAAATATTTTCAAACTCATCATACGAATTTATTTTTAGGTTTGATCATAATTTCACAATTTTCTTTGAATTAGGGTTCTTAAAAATCACATTTTTTAACCCTAACTTGAAAAATTCATTTATGTCTAACCATGATGAGTTTGAACTTAGTTCTTCTTTCATTGTTTCACATATTGCATATAGTTTCTAGGTTATTTATCTCATATTTTTATCTTGTATTTTAAATTTGATTTGCATTTTCCCTTTAGAAGCACCCAAAAACCCTAGTTAACTTAGGAATATCATAACTTTCACTAGGATTAGCTTCTGACCTTCTCCTTTGGGTAGTTATCTTGTGCATGATTAGGCTTTGTTTGAGTTCAATTTAAAATTGTTATCATGATGCATGCTTCTGTTTTGGTCATATGCATCTTATGTTGCCTTAAAACCCTAATTTCTCATGTTCATTTGCATTCTTCTTTTCATATCATGAACTTATGAACTTGTCATGCCATTCCATTCTCTTGTATGTCATCTTAGACATCTTAGGACATGTTTTAAACATTTCTTGATCATTTATTCATTCATTTGCTATGCTTTGCATCCATTACATTTCATGAACATCCATGTGTTTTCATGCTTCTAAACATGTTTCCATTGCATCTCTTCCTTGTATGATCATTCATATGCATCTTGTATGACTTTGCATCATCTCATATGACATTTACATTGCATTTTCACTTCTGAATTTGATCTTTGCATCTCATTTCATCTCATTTCCTTTTGCTTTATGTCTTATGCATCCATACTAACATTTCAGGTACTTTGGTAAGTTATTTGGGAGGTGGATTTGCCTTCACCTCCCACCTCTTCTTATCTCATTCATATGCATTATTACTTGTTCTTGAATTGAACTTGCTTCTTTTATGATCTATCCTTCTTACTCTCTTTCTTTTAAGTTATTTATCTTCTTCATGAAGTAAGTAACTTATTCTTCTGCTTCTTTCTCTTTTCGTCTGCTTCTTCCATGGTGGCCTTCTTGAAGATCTTTTCTCTTAAGCCTCACAAACCATAAGATATCCAAGCATGATAATTTTTAGGGTTGTGTACAGTCTCCCCTAGTCTTTTACCTTTGAGTCTCCTTGAGTATCTCCTCTCATCTCAATAATCAGAGGCTAAACTCTTAAAGCTTTAGGACTTTGGAATTAGGGTTATGCCTGTATCCTTATCTTAGGATGGAGTGTATAACTTTAATCCTAAGTGTTAAACCTTTAATTTTTTTACACCTCTTAATAATATTACATTAATAATCTCTAAGACTTTATCTTGTAACTTGGTCCTTACATTAGGGTTCTATCTCTTCCTTATGGTTAAGACAGAATAACCCTAGTGTTTAATGGAAAAGTCCCCCTCAAGTTGTCTTACAAACCATAAAATCCATTTCTTAATCTCATCCCTTAATTAAAATCCACTTAATAAAGGCTTGTTGTATAATGAAATTATTCCCTAACCATGGATTAAGTTGAGGTATCTTCCTCAGCTTAAGTGTTCTCATCTATCATCATTCTATTAGGATGGTGTAATAAGTTCACTAATCTGTGATTAGAGATTAAACTCATTACTTAACACTAAATAAAACCCAAAAAACATCTAAATAATCACAAGTAGGTTAATAATCTTAATCCTACATCATCATGGTAATTAAGTTGAGATGCTTATCTCATACTTAAGTAGGCTCATTATCCCTAATCAGGGAGGATATAGCGAGTTTACAAACCCTTGATTTTGGCTTAAGCTCATTATCCTATGTAAAACACCAAAAACAAAAAAAAACTGAACGCACAAAAACAAATAATAATCGTCTCCTTCGTGATTCGTTTCTCATCACACTCATTCACAAACGAGAACTTGCTTCTTCCTTCTAATGCAAGACAGCTAACACTCGAGCCAAATGAGTCATACACTTGAGCATAGGCAAGTAAGAAGTCCGCAATCAATTTATCATCCAGTCTCTTTGAGTCGAACTACGGTGTTCTGAATTCCTCATTGCATGAGAGGATACATAGGCATAACTTAACAGTTATCGAACAAAAGTCTCTGTGTCCTCCCCTTCTATCAGCATTCTTTTTAAGCCTCAGTTCCTGAGCAATTCACACCTTTTGCACTGACACCTGTACTTTCTTTCCTTAGCTTTTGCACACAGATAACACATGCACTTACCCCCTTTAACACAATCTTGTAAGCGTGGATCCCGTCGAGTACGACGGACAATTTGGGTGCTAATACCTTCCCAGGTCGTAACCAACCCCCTTTCTCAGTTTCTATGGTTTGCAACCGTCTTATCCATCTCTTTTCCAGGTTTATGCAGCATTACCTTTCCTTCGGGATAAAAATGCCTAATTGGCGACTCTATTCAATTCAACCTCATTTTCTCTTTCGCCGACCGTTCGCTTCTGCACCTTGGGACCCTGGTATCTTTTCAAGGGAGCGACAGTCAGGTATAAGTATTCCAAGAGAATGTTGCAACAACACCGTTGGAGAAAAAAGTTTGTCTTCAATGGGGGAACCTTTAATAAATTCCTTCTGGGGAGATTAAGTATCCAAAAGGTGCAAAATAAATGCCCTTTCAATCTGGGGATTTAATCATCAAAGCTCCAAAGACCAAGTTCAATCCAAGAACAAGCTGGAGAGAAACTGTCAAACAAGACACTAACCCATGAGGAATGAACTCAACTGAGGATTTATCCTATCCAAGTGTGGAAAGGAGAACTAAAGCAAAAATCTTCCACGAGGGTAAAACTCAGTGGGGACTTAGAAAGAATGTACACTTTCTGCTTAAGGTTGACAACTCTATTGAAGAGAAAAACACATCACCTGGGGATAAACACAACCAAGGTGAATGAAGTAAACATAATCAATGAATGTAACATGAACATGAATATGAATTCAACCATGATATATGCATGAATGCGTGTTATGTTTATGCTGATAAGACAGAAAAAATAGACGCAAGGGATAAAGTGGCAATGAAATAAACATCACAATGTAACCGGATACTCGACCAGTCTCGACAAGCTTGAAGCATCACTAAAGATAGGACCAAGATAGTCATCCATGGAACAAAGTCTTGCTGCGAGGCTTAAGTCTCTTTGAGGAGAGAAAGATACTTCATTTGGGGAATAAACCCAAACAATTCTTCTAACTTCAATGTCCATCAAAAGGAAACAACCATACAAATTACTTTGCCATGGGATAAAGTAAATTTGTACTCCGTTGGGGAAGAAACCCACATTCAGCTGGAGAAACTTGAATCAAAGCTTAATCGAGGATATTAAGCTTGGTACCTCACTGGGAGCACTAAGTAGTAAAAGAAATCCACCAGAAAATACTGAGTCATACACCTAACACATCATAGCAAACCTGGTGTAAAGACCCATCATTTGGAGATACTTGCAAGGTAGATCACAAGAGCATTCTGCTTAGGGAAACATGTGGTCCTGCACCAATAAAATAGTTTATGAGAAGAAATTATATCAAGAGGATTTTATAAAATACTTGACAATCAAAATGCTCCAGTATCTCCAAACTCTTGGAGAGATTTTGTCGAATCTCGACGTAATTTTCCCAAATTTACTGTATTTGGCACAAATGATTCTTCAATATTTGTCCTTTAGGGATGGTCAGACTATGTAGGCAACAAACTGGGAAACAACTTTCCCCTGTTTAGAAAATTCTTCAGGAAACATGCCCCTAGGAATGATCATCCTTTGAAATGGTTATCCGTTTACTCATCAGGGTTTCAAACCTCAAAAGATTAAGCTCATCATTGGTACTCATTCATAAGCTTCCAATATATTAAGCAATGTTAGCGATAAAAAAAGAGTTAATGTTGAGACTGCTAATGCAACACACATGTTCGTCTTGAAGTTTTTTGAAAATATATCGCAATAACCTATGATTGGATCACTAGTTAGGATACAACATTAATTTTGTACAAAGCCAACACAAATTTTGAGCATAGCTCATGGGAGTCAGGAAACATTATCTCATTGAGTATGCTTTTGAAATAAACCCTACTTCAATTAGGACTTTTGAGGGTTGTAACGTGGTTTAGTTCACGGTTTAAGAAACAAAGGATAAAGGCTCAAAGTTTATTTGGTACCCACCCATTCTCCATGATGTTCTTCAATCCTATGTTCAGCTAAATTGACATATACATTCGTCTTAACGGTGTAGAAGTGAAGATGATGATCCAAGGTTCGCTTGAAATGACAGTCATCTTATTTGTCCTCCATTGATATCGGTGACTCTTTGACTTTGGTATGGTGGTCACTAAATCTTATTTTTGCTTGACGTTGAGGATTTTATGGCCTCTTTCGATTGACTTTCTCCATTTGGTCCCTAAATTTTTCCTAAGTCTCCTTATTGGGTGTTTGACTTAGCGAGATTCTTTTTTTTATTTTTTATCTTTGGAAGGCTGAAAGTTGTGACTGCTAAGTCATTGATTATAGTTGATTCTCAGATGGGATGTTTCATCTTATAATTTGAATATGCAACTAGATTAATTGAACACTACCCTGCCCCAGGTTAAACGTTAGGGTTTAGATCCGAAAGAAACTCCTACTTATAGGCTCGAAATGGTTGACTGGGGATTAACTCCTTATATCTCTAGTGTTTGGGGATTTGAAACAATGTTTGTACATCATCGATAGGGTTTTATTCAAAAGCATTCAACTAGAGGATATGCGTTTTAATTTTGTTATTCTCCCTCCAATTCTCTGCCTAAGCAAGATATTGGATAATATTGGCATTATAAAGTAGAAAAATCATTTTATGAGTGAATATAAATGGACTACTTCAAGACAAACATATTCATTGCATTAATCATTCAAAACCAACAAGTTCTTACATGCATGTAACACCCTAAAATTTGCCCTCTTATTTATTACCAATAATTGGCTTATGTTTCGCATTAGTTTGCATTCCCATTAGGTCATAACATTAAATCATACGTGGCATTAGCTCCTAAGGCATGGGATCATTGTCGTATCAAATTAGAGTTCCATACCTTATCCATATCTGCTTGGGGGATTCAAAGTTTTTGTTATGTGGCTATTAATAACATCAACATCTTATGCGCTTGCTATTCGATTAGGGTTTATTTCCATGATTAATTGATCTGTAAGGAAGACACTTGCAAAGATTGTTCATTGGTGCATCATGCCCATTATCAAGATAGATTAGAGTTTTATTCATGATTGAGCTTGAAGGCATTCAGCCAACTGAGTTCCTTTGTGTTAAAGTTTGGTTTAGGTTTGTATGACGAAGATATTCATTCGGATATTATATTTTCAAGTGCAGAAAGGAGTGTGGTTCGAGGTATTGATGTTAGGATTCATTATGGTATCAGAGTGTTGGTTAAGGGATTCGATTCAATTTAAGGACAAAAAAGAGCACAAGGTCATGGTTTGTTTGAAAGGCATCGTTCAAATTTAGTATTCGATTTAGAAACCATATTTCTTACCATTTACATTTTCCGAGGCTCATTTCAAATTCAAATCCATGTGTCCATAAAGCCCATATTATTGCTCAAGTTGAACCCATTGTTAGACCTTTCTTTTGAATTGCAAATCATAACCAATTTTTGGTTTTTTGCTAATCTTTTCCTTTTAATCCATTTTAAATAAACCCATAAAAATTTTGTTTTAATCATATCCATTTTAATCCATGTTACAAACTTTTTCTCTTATAAACCATAACTAATTTTCAATAACCATCCAACCCACTTCTAATTCTATTTTGTAAATCCAATTTCATTTTGATCATTTTTCCTAAATCCACAATTTTATTAAGCTTTCTACCAAAGTACATTTACAACCAACATTATTACCAAAACAAATCATACCAAAAATGAAATCCCATACAATACAAAAGCCCATTTAGAGATTACACAAGAAAAATTAAAAAAAAATGAATACAAGATCATGAGAAAACACGGTTTCAGTCATTCATCCATGGCCCGCATACTCCAAGAACTCCATGAAGCTTTCCCAGCCAATTCCCAACAAAGCCAAACGCAAGTTGAAATCACATATCAACTCCAATCTCCCAACCTTCCATCACATTATAATCCAAGCCCATATCAGCACATACAATAACACCTCATCACATTTTGTTACCCAACAACGTAGCCAAGTAATAGCTGAAGCACAACAAACATACACAAGTCATACAAGTTCAAAACGCAGGGAAAACCAAGATAAAACACACAAAGAAAATTCAAAAAGATCAATCATAAAAATAAATAAAAAAAATAAATACGCTAACAGAAATTAGAGAGTAACGAGATTTTTTCCAAAAGATCTCTAACAATAATTTTCTCAATCTCAGGACCTTCATCATTGTTTAACCAAATACCTTCTCCATCAATCTTATAACATAATTTGGTTACTCTTCACCATTCTTGAATCCACCGTTCATCAACTTTAAATCTGCATATTCCCACAATAACAAGAGGAAAATCAATGAACACTCAAGAAGACTCATAACAAAAAATCAGAGCCAAAATCAATAATAGAAAGATCCTAATTAACTTGTAACCGAATTACCTGTGAAAAACCGAAAACACCCTTGATCTTCATCATCTATAAATTAGAAACTCCACTGCATCTTCAAGGTCTCTCCACCATTTTCTCCATTTTCTTCCTGATTCATTCATTCTCCTGCTTCATTCTCTGATTCTTCAACCACCTTCATCAATCTCTTCGTGGATCATCATCAATCATTGGCAATCTCTAAAACTATTAAATTCATCTTCTTCAACCTTTTCAAACTTCACACATCTTCAAATATTTTCTACATCCAGATCAAAATTCAATTAGCTTCGTCAATCACCACATCTTCTTCACACTTCTTCAACCATCGACATCAAATCTGCAAGATCAAAAAGAACAGTTCATCAAGAACGAATTCTCGACTCAGAATCGCAAGGCAGAAGAAGAAGATTCAAGAATACAAATTATCAACAACTGAAGTAGCAATAAAAAGAGGCCGAATTGAACGAAAGAAGAGGTGAAATAGCACATACCTGAATGTGTTTGTTGCGTCTTCATCCATCAATTGGAAGCGTCTTCATCGAAGCGGCATCGCAATAACGAAAACAACTTTCTTCTGACATCGTCGACATCAAATCACAAGGTACGAGTTCACATCCCTCTTGTGTGGAAATGTTGCTGCACTTCTGATTGCTCTTGTTTTGTTCTTTTTTTTAAGATTTTGTATCGGTTTAGAATGGATGGACGAGTAGGTTGTTATTGCATTTTGATTTCGGATTTGTGTTAGAGATGTTGACTAGGTTGAGATTATGGATTAGCGATGAAGTTTCACTGGCGTTAGCCTCTCCTACGTTGTTTTCTTTCACGGAGGCGTTAGTTTGGTAGAGGAGGAGGAAGCCACGGATGAGAGGGAGATATGTGATTTTAGGTTTTTGTTGTGAGCATGGAGGTTCACCGTGGTGATGGTTTTCTCAGATCGTTTTCATTCAGACAGTGGTGGTTTAGGTTGAAGGAGAGTGAGAGCCACGGCGGCTGGACAAGAAGAAGAACTTAGGGTTTTTTTTTCTTTGTTTGTTTCATTTTAATAGGTCATAAAGATTGAGTTTAATGGAGAGTTTCTGTGTGGATAAGTGTAGCACCCTAATTTTTGCCCTAAGTTTTCTTCGCATTTTCATATGCATCTTGCATACAAACGAGATCGCACTGGTTGCATGGTTCTTCTCGGGTTAGGTTTATGCCTCACAGAGGATCACAATTGCCTTTAATTGCTTTATTTGTTTATGTTTACTAACATTAATTAAAATCCAAAAATATTTTGTTTCCTTTAACTAACCTTTTTCAGGAAGAGGAACCATTGAAAATGCCAAAAATAACAATCCTGCAACTCGAATGAAATTTCACAGATAAAAGTCGAAGTTGATCCGCTAATAATTCAAAATTATTTGATCAAGGATTTCCCAAGTTAATTTATTAATTCAAGGAATTGCAAGGTTCATGTGTTTATTTCCATGCCTTCTTCGGCGTACAAAAAGAATCAGGCCACAACAACCAAGCAACCACATTTGAATAAAATATTCAAGTTTTGGCTTGGTTAACCGGTTAACCATATGTGTTAACCAATTAACCTGTGCGAAATTTTAATATTTTATTGAAATTCAGCACCATTAAATCATTTATATAATTGGAATATTCTAGATCCATTGGTTTCTGATTTCTCTACATCACTTTGATCATTTCTTACCATAAACCCTCACTAATCACCACTCTTTTCCATTTCCCACCAAATTTGCAATTACCAAGCCTAATTTTAATTACCAAAGCAAGCTCCATTCCCCCAAATTCTCATACCTAAAGTCTTTAAATAGGACCATAATTTAATTCATTCACCAAGCTTTGGAGAGCCAAAAAATCACTTACAAAACACTCCCCGAAAACAAAAAATTCACTTAAGCTCTTTTTCTTTCTTTTGAAGTTATCAAGAATTCACATTGAATTCTTGATTAACTTTTGCTAAACCTTCATCCTATTCTTCTTTTTGTTCATCCATTGCAGTAGATCTAGCTTGATTTGATCTAATTTGAAGAAGTGCTTTTGGTAATTCATCTCATTCCATAAACCTATATTCACCATCAACATTCAAGATGTAGATCTTTGGTGACTTTGTTTCTAGATCCTTTGGATCTTTATTTGTTGTTTGATTGCAGTGATTTCACTGTATTTTAGTTTTAAATTCGTGCAAATTCAGATCATGATCATCAAATTTTTGTAAAAAGGTTTTAAAATAGATCATGCTGAATTTTCTGCACTTTTCTGCTACTGGTACAACGTTAACCGGTTAACCATTTATAGTGTAAATTGGTTAACCGGTTATACATATTTAAAATTGTGCAGGTTTTGCCTGCGTTAACCGGTTAACCAATTGGTTAACTGATTAACGCAAGTCAGAATGGTGCTTTTGGCTTGTTTTAAGCCCCTTTTTGGTTCCTCTTTCTTCTTTTTCTTCCTCCTTTTTATTTTTACCTTGGGAGGCACTTTTGGAAGTGATTTATCCTTAATTTCAATGAACTTTAGGTGTAGATTAGAGTAGTTAATGTTCATTAGTTCAAAACTACCTTTAAGTGGATTATTTAATTCATTTAAGGTACTTTGCATTAGTGATACATTTTCATGCTTGAATCCACCGAGATGAGTGATTGAACTTAAGGATGGAAGAATACCATGAGTGCAGCTCAATTTGGTATTCACCTTTAGTTTTGTGTGGTATTGCATCCGGATAGCGATTTACATATCGATTACCTCGCATGCATTAGAACTAACATTATGCACCTTAATTGGTGGTGGCCGGCTGTAACACCCCAAATTTTCCCTCTTCTTTCTAGCATCATCATCATATCATAAGCGTGGCATATCCTTAGCAATTTTACATAGAAAAACGAAGCATAACATTTTCATGTGCTAGTATTGGGCATATGATCAATCATTGGTGCATTGAAGCCTTACAAGTCAAAGCAAGAGATCAAGTGACCTTTTCCAAGTCCCATGAAGTGTCTATAGGTCATATACAAGCTCAAGATCCTTTACAAGCCCCAGAAAGAAAGGTATTGATCAGAGAAGTCAGATAGATTGAGCAAAAGGTTTACTTTCAGATTCTTGAGGTCAAGGCCATGAAATTATGGTTATAAGGGTCTTAGGGACCAAGTTTGATCAAAAAGGGATGGGTATATCAAAGGGAAAAATAATTATTTGGGGACTATGTATCGATGCATACAAGGAATGTATCGATGCATGATGGATTTCATTTGCTGGAAATAATCAAGAAAACTTCAGTATGCATTGATGCATACAGCCGTGTATCGATACATATCAGTAAAAAAAATGACATGCATCGACTCATACGAGGGATGTATTGATACATAGTTGTTTTTTTCTGCTGAAAATTGTCATTGCTTCAGTATGCATCGATGCATACATGCATGTATCGATACATATCAGTTTAAAAAATGATATGTATCGACGCATCCGTGTTATGTATCGATACATAAGCCTGTTTTGCTGCTAAAAACCTCTGAATGATGACAGTTCAGCTCATGGATTGTATCTATGAAGGAATCATGTAAACACCACTCAAAGAAGCTTTGTATACCTCAAGTTTGGAGCTGTTTCAAGGACTTGAAAGGGGCTGCATTCTCACCATAATAGTCCTAAACTTCACAGCATAAGATCACACCTTAAAGTTGCATAACTGAATTTCCCAATCCACCCTCATTGCACCTTACACCTCAAGTTAGAATTGACCATGGTTCTAACTGTTAACCATGAGGGTTAATAGTTAACCTGAGATATATAAGGCTTTCTCCAACTGAATTTTCAGAACACACTTCATTTCTACCAAAAATTCACCATAAACTACATCTCTTTTCTCTTATTTTCATTCGGATTTTGGGAGCAATGTTGCATTGTATCTTGTTCAATTCAGATTCCTCTTCATCAATCCAGTCCCAATCTTCACCTGTTCTTCATCATCATCATCAAGAGCTTCATCTTCATGGCAGAATTTCATTGAATCTTCCACTCTATACCAATGCACCTTGCTGCATTTTGCCTCCATACTCTTTGATTCTTGTCTACAGCATCACACTTATCATCAAATCATCATCCATATCATGATTTGTAGCTTCTCCATGGATCTAATGGAGTGAAAGATCAAGATTACATTGTTGTAAATTTTCTGCATATTCATCAATTGCTCAAGATTCTTCATCAACAAAGTGTTTATTTCACTTCACAAAGGATCAAGATCAAGCATAGAAGACCTTGGAACCTCTCCTCTGGATTTCTACAACTCTAAACACCACTGAATTTCAGGTTTCGTCTTCAATTCCATTGGCACGAATTCTGATTTTTCTGGTTGTTTTGTGTTAATATGAGCTCAATAGGAGAAATGTTTGTGTTGTCTAGTTGATAGGCACCTTAGGTGCTTAGATTCAATTTTTAGGTTGATTCTTGTGTGCTTCGATTTGCATTATTCATGAGCCTTAGGAGAAAATCAAGCCTAGATTGATGACGTACTTAAGGAGACGAATATGTCCATGGCCTTATTTTTCAGTTTGGTAGACATTTGTCCAAACCCTAACCGGAGAGCGATCGGAGAAGATGACCGGAGTTTAGCTCCGGTGACCGGAATAGTAAGCATAACATTAGTGTCGGAACATAACACAGCCGTTAGACCAGTTTCCATTTGACGTACCAGAATCATCCACCACATTAATGAACATGTGCCAATCATGTGCCATAATTTTTGAAGATTTTTTGCAGATCACTATTTGCACCCCAACGTGTGTGGGTCCAGCCCAATTTAGTTCAACGTTTCACTTCCTGCACCCCTTACCATTTGCTTTGTTTCTCTATTTTCTGTTTTACATAGTTTCAATTTTAATCCAACAAAAATACGAAAACTCATGATAAAATTCCTCCAAAATCACAGAGACTTCCTAACTCATTTTAGAAATTTTCCAGACTTTTACTTTCTGATGTTTAGCCATTTTCCAATTTTATTTCGATTTTCCATTTAATTAGTTTTCTATGTAATTATTTTAGCTACACTTCATTTTGTTCATTTTATTTCACTCACTTCCAGTAATCTTTTCGTCCCATTCTTTTTGCTATGATTAGAGGACTCATAATAGAACCTGGAACAATTTTTGTCATATTTTAGGTCCTTTTTATCCACTATTTTGGCAGCATTGTTTGTGCAAGTTTGTGAACAAATCTTATGTAGATTTAGGTGACCATTTGGCATAGTTAGGTTATGATATTTTAGGAGAGTTTTTAACACAACCTTATACTTAGGTTAGGGACCTTAAGTAATTAATATCATATTTTTCCAGGACCTTTACCATTTTTTTAGTGCTTTGACTTTATTGAAGTTTTCCATGCAAATCCACCTAGTTTCCACTCAGGGGTTTTAGTGCCATTTAGGGCATAGTTTGAGTGTGTTTCTCTTTTCAACCTTGATCATTTAGGTGTGACTTAGCTACTGACCTTAGAAGCTAGGTAGCATATAAGGTCCCTTAGGCCTTGAGTTTAGGCTTAGAAGTTCATTAATGCCTTTATTAATTAGTGTGAGTTCTTAATTGAAATTTGCCATATTGTAATTGTTCAAAATGCTTCATCATTCTAATATTTGTTTTGTAGGGGGGAAGATTATGGTAAGCGTTACTTTATTATTATCCTTTATGCATTTTAATTGTGTTTTCCTTAGCACCTTGTGCTTTGAATATAGGATTTCCCTTTCATTCTTCTAGAACCAAGGATTTAATATTTTATTGTTTGTTTTTGAGTTTTCAATCTTTTATTGCTTTTTTGTGTTTATCATAAGTTAATGAGCTTAATCCTAAGCCAAGGGTTAGTAAACTCATCACATCCTCCCTTTGATTAGGGGTAATGGGAATACCTTAAGTATGAGATAAGCACCTCAAACTTAATTACCATGATGTAGGATTAAGATCATTAACCTACTTGTGATTATTTAGATGTTTTTGGTGGTTTTTTTTGTTTAGTGTTAAAGAATGAGTTTAAGCCATCATCAAGGATTTACTGGACCCATTACACCATCCTAATAGAAGGATAATAGATGAGAACACTTAAGCTAAGGAAGATACCTCAACTTAATCCATGATTAGGGATTAACCTCATGACAAAACAAACCTTTATTAAATGTATTTTAATTAAGGGTGAGATTAAGAAGTGTGTTTTATGATTTGTAAGACAACTTGAGGGGGACTTGTCCATTAACACTAGGGTTAGTCCTTATTAACCAATTAAGGAAGAATTGGAGCCCTAATGCAAGGCCCAAGTTACAAGCTATTGTCTTAGTGACTATCAAGATGGATTAATTAAGAGGTTTAAACACATTAAGGGTCTAACACTTAGGATTAAAGTTATACACTCCATCCTAAGAGAATGATGCAGGCATAACCTTAATCACAAAGCCTTAAAACCTTAAAGGTGTAGTCTATGATTATGAGATGAGGAGAGAGACACAAAGGTAAACCAAAAGGGGGACTAATCAAAACCCTAATTATTGTCATGCTTGGGTGTTCCTATGGTTTGTAAGGCTTGCAAGAGATCTTCAGAGAAGCCACCAATGGAAGAAGCAGATGAAAGGAGGAGAAGCAGAAGAAACAAGTTAACTTACTTCATTGAAGAAGATAAGTTACTTGAAGAAAGAAAGTGAAAGATGAACATGAATGAGAAAGCTCACTCTAAAGCAAAGAAAATGCAGCAAGGATGCATAAGAAGAATGAGAAGAGAAATGAGAAGTGAAGGCAAATTCACTTCTTAAAGTACTTATCACCTGAAATGGTTAGCATAAAGGAAAGAAATGAAATGAAAATGAAATGTATGCAAGGGTGCAAACCAAAACCAGAAGCATAAACATGATGCAAATGATGCTATGAGATGATGCAAAAGCATACCAAGTGTTATGAATGATCATACAAGAGATGAGAATGCAAATGAAGCATCTAGGATGCATGAAAGCACATGAAAGTTTAATGGAATGAAATGAATGCAAGTCATGGAAAATGAATGAAAAAATGATCAAGCATGATTCTAATGTGTCCTAAGATGTCTTAGAAGTCATGTGAATGTTTGAAATATCATGGCAAGCTCATGAATGGATGCATATGCAAGATGTATGCAAATGAACATGAGAAATTAGGGTTTTAATGCAACATGAGATGCAAAAGTCAAAAACAGAAGAAAATCATAAGATAAAAAATTGCAAATGAACTCAAAGGAACCCTAACCCCATATGGTATCACACCCCAAAGGAGAGGACCTAACTCTTAACCTAAAGAAAGTTGTAATTTTTCTAAGTTATCTAGGGTTTTAAGGTACCTTAAGAGAAAAAATGCAAATCAAATAAAAAATGCAAGATAAATTTGTGACAAAAATATGCTAGACACTGCATGCTGCATGAAGATCAATGCAAAAAGAACCAATTTCAAACCCTTCATGGTTAGGCAGAAAAGAATTCTTGAAGTTAGGGTTCAAAAATAGGATTTTATGAACCCTAAATTCAAAGAAAAATGTCAAGATTGATTCAAAACCAAAAAATAAATTTGTATGAATGGTTTGAAAATGTTTCTAAATGTCCTAAGATGCAATATGAATTTTTTTGTAATTTTATTGAAACCTAAATGATATTTTAATTAATTAATTTCCATTAATTAATTAAAATAAACATTTAAATATTTTTAAAATGGTTTTTTAATGCAAAAAATAAAAATAAAAATGTTTTTGGGTTGAGAAAAATATTTGAAATAAAAATGCAAAAGGAAAATATTTTTTAGGATTTTCTAGGTATTTTAAATAAATGATGCAAAATAAATGATAAAAAATGAATTAAAAACTGAATTAATGGGAAGTATGCTGATCTAAAGGCTTAGATTGATCCTGGGGGAATTTGGTTTGACCACGCGCCACATCTAAAGGCTATAATTCAAACTCAGTTAATTTTAATTAATTAATAAATTAATCCTAATTAAACTTAAGGGAACGCATCTGGGCCCTTCATCACACGCTGGAAACCTCCATCAAACGGTCTAGGTTTAAACTCTGCCCTAACCCTAATTAAACAAGTTAATGACTTTCAGGTGGCCGGATAAGACCTCCAGTCATCTTCTTCGGCCAACCTCTCCCTGAGCAACCCCAAAACTTCACCCTTGGTCATTTCTGGAGCTCTAGAGCTCCAGATCAACTCCTCTCACCATCCTAAACACGAATCCAACCTTAAAACAAATTTATCATAGCTCATAAACAAGATTCGAAGGAAAACTTAAAAACTGGAAAAGTTTCAGAAGCTCAGTAAATCCTCAATACACAACCATTCTCAAAAGTAAACACATCAGTGTGACCAGCACAACATATAGAATCACTTTGCAACAAAAGAAATGAGTTTTGGAAAAATGTTTTTGGATGGCTACCTGAGCTCGAGCTTTGCAACTTTGAGCTTTATGGACCTCTTCCTTATGCAAAATGACTCCCCTTGACCTCCTGATGAAGCTTTGATGCTTGGAAGGAGTTTGTTTTGGCTGGTTTGTGTGATTGCACTTCAACTGGCCAAGAATTGTGTTTTGGCTATGGGGTGTTTTTGGTTGTTTTAATGGTTGCTTTGTGTTCAATAGATGATTTTGAGATGAATGGTGAAATTTGTTTGGAGTTTGAGTGGTTGGGTAGTGTGTTTCGATGGATTTTGCAAGAGGGATGATTTTTAAGTATGCTGAGTTCTTAGAGCTCTTGGCTTGTGTGTGTTATGAAAATCAATCCTTGAAGCATGCTTGTAAAGTCTTGATATGCCAGAGGGTGAGTGGTGGCTGCAGCTGATTGGTATGGGCTTCTTGCAAAAAAGTCAAAAGTTTTTGTCCTTGAGGTATGGGCTAGTTCAGATGTGGTACAAGGGCATGTCTGGTTCAGCATAGATCAAGGATATCCATGGAATTGGTTTTGACGCAATTCAACAAGTGTATGAAAGGTTATGTGCCCTTTTGCAATTTCATGAAGTTTTGGCCCCCTTTGTGATTTCTTCATGAGCATGGCATGAAAATTTGAGATTCTTTGGGCAATTCTGAGTTTTAGGCAATGTGCTATGATGCTTAGAAGTGTGTTTGAAGTAACAAAATACCTTGGCAAGTGGTTTTTGCAAAAATCCCTCTTTGGTGTATTCTTGAAAATTATGTGATTTTTGCCAACTTTAACAAGTCATAACTTGAGTTCCATAATGAATTAGAACATGTTCTTGTACTTTTTGAAAAGAGAATGATCCAATCTACAACTTTCATGACCAACAATTTTTCATTTGAAGCATTTTTGGTTGAGAAAGAGGAGGTTGAAAACCTTTCCCAAAATGGAAAGTTTACATTACAAGTCATTTCCATTTTTGGCAACTTTTGGTTTAGCTCACTTTTCTTCAATTTTGTGAACTTCCAAGCACTTCAATGATCAAATAAAGATCATATAACTTCAATTTGATGAAAAATACACTTTGATTCCATTGTTGGGGGCCTCAGATGCCCTGATTTTGCTTTGACTTGCTCAAGAAGTTACCCAATGAACATATGACTTCCATAATGAATTTCTTCATCAAACTTGGTACACATGATCCTTATAACATATTGAGACCATTAGAAACAAGAATGACCAAAAAATTTGGAGTTATGGCCTTTGAAACCAAAACCCTAATTTCAGGTCATCTGTGTAGTGAAACCCTAGCTCTACTTCCATGCTTTTCCAGTTCTTGTGATTCTTTGACTTCCTTGATCTTTGAGGGATATAAAATGATGATTGAACATACATGGACCCTCTTGGAATGATTGATGGCCTTTGGAGTGGCTCAGATGGATCTTGGATTCCTCAGATCACAAAACCCTAGATGCAGATGAACTTGGACTATGCAGATGAAACAAAAATACAATACGAGATGATATGCTTAAACTAATGCAAATATGAAAGATCACAAGCCAATGGTGTAAACTTAGTGAGGTCAAATTTGGGGTGTTTACAGCTGCCCCTATTCAAGCATGAGTTAGCTATGCAGGATGTAAGCGCCTGGCTTAACAAACAAACAAGAGAACTTGTGGTTGAATACCAAAGACAGTCTGAAATTTGCACTCACTAGGGAGAAGAAGAAAAGGGATATAAATTGTAAAAGGAAGTATAGCATGATTATCAAATGCGGGCGATGGAGGACGACTGCTGGGGATAAAGCAATGACGGGGACGGCCGACAAGCTGAGGAAATAAAGAAATCATGATGGGGACGTCCATCAAGTAAAGTAACAATGTTTTCTGGGGATTAAAGTAAAGGAAATGATGGGGACGACCATCAGGTTTGCAAAGTAAAGATAAACAACGATTGGGACAACCATCGGTTCAAAGAATAAATGAAATGTTGATGAGGGACGGTCATAAAAGGTGAAGGACGATCACCTAGCAGGGGACGACTGCTCTTTATCACGACATATGACGAATGTCAGATAGAAAAAGTTAATGATGGGGACGGCCATCGTATAAGCATGATGAAGGACGATCATCAAAAGGTGAAGGACGATCACCTAGAAGGGTACGACTGCTCTCAAGGGTTTATCATGACATAAGATGAATGTCAGATAACAAGATCAAAGATGGGGACGTCCATCGGATACAATGATGAAGGACGATCATCGAAAGGTGAAGGAAGATCACCTAGCAGGGGATGGCTGCTGAAAGATATCACGACATAGGACGAATGTCGGATAGAAAAAGGTTCCAATAATGGAGACTCTGCTGGGGAAAGGATGAGGGACGGTCATCCATAGGTGAAGGACGATCACCTGGCAGGGTACGGCAGCCGAAAGTGTCACGACATAGGACGAATGTCGGATAGAAGAAGAATGTTCTGCTCGCGATTTGCTGTGGAATAGTAAACACAGACGAGTGCTTACATCCAAATAATTAAAGGTATAAGTGTTTGACACTATGTATAGATTAAAGATGCGGACGAGCATCCTTAAGACCATGATACGGACGAGTATCGGTAGAAACAAACACTGACGCATGTTCAGAGACGATGGTACAAACGAGTACCAACTGGTTAACAAAGAACACGGACGAGTGTCGAATTTGTGGGGGATGAGTGAACATACAAGATACAAACGAGTATCTGAACAAATATTTGTGAAGTATGAGCAAGACACAGACTGGTGTTCAACTTGCTAGGGAATGAGTATGACACTGACGGGTGTCATAAGGAAAAGTGTATAAGTTATGAGTGTAAAAGGTGTTCTGGCAACTTGTGGGGATAGGATGACACGGACGGGTGTCACTGTATTATAAACAAGTGTTTGGGAAACCATGCTGGGAAGCGGTGACACAGACGGGTGTCAAGAGTGTGTATAGATTTCTGTATTCAAAAAGGATGTTTATGGCTTATCCACGGGGGATAAAATGACACGGACGAGTGTCGAAAGGCATACATATGAACATGTATCTGTGTTGGAGAGTGCAAAGGGGACGCTTTGGCTTTCTACTGGGGAAATTGAGATGACATGGACGAGTGTCAAGAAGTATCTGTATTTGAGGGTGCAAAGGGATGCTTTGGCTTTCTGTGGGGAGATGTATTTTGTACATTGCTGATGAGGTATTGTTGGTACTTACAGGTGACTAGTTCGAACTTGACTTGTGATCATGCAATATGTTTGATTTTTTCCGTAATGCTCCGTATTAAACGGAATGCTACGCTTCATGGTGAAATATGATGCGAATGCTATGATAATGCAAGAGAAACCGGTCCGGGATTCGGATCCCGCTGCTGCGAAGATCTCTGGATGATCTGCTTAGAAGAATCCCGGTTGGGGATGAGATCTTTGGTAGATCTGATAGAACATATAAGGTTCTGTTTGGGGAAACTAGATCACTGATAGGTCTATCCTGCAAGGATATAACCCAGTTGGGGATGAAGGAGCTTCCGTCACTTTGTTGTGTAAGAACTTCAGGCATTGCTCTTCTGGGATAGGTTGCAACTCTGTGGGGAGATGATTCCCTTAACTATGCTGAGGATGAAAGATATGGTACTCTGTTTGGGGAAGGAAAGATCACTGAACGATCTTCCTAGAGTTTTCTGTAGGGACTCCGGCTGGGGAAGCTTCTGTTGAATAGACTCATGCTGGGGATGAGGAGGCTCGACAACTCAGCAGGGGAAATAACATTCCAGATGCTGCTTGGAGAAGATATTTGAGTACCTGCAAATCCTGTTAAGACAAAAAAAAGCACAAGTATCCCGAGGTATCCGTTATCGGATTCCGTCATAGGAGTCAGATATTCCTGAGAGTAAATACATTTCCTGCAAGCATTTAATTAGAGTGGCACATTTGTTTTATGCAAATATTATATCATGTATATTGGACATTTTGCAAACGAAACACAAATGTACAAGACGAAGTGTGACTGAAAACTCTGATTTTATTAATCTGGGTGCCCTGAATTGGAAAATACAGTCAAAGAAATAGATCCCCTGAAATGAGGAGATTCTTATAAATTGAGAATTTGTAAAAGTGCTGGCAATGTTGACGACGCTTTGGTGAGATTCCTTTGCTATGACCCATATGACCTTGACGTCCTTCTTATCTTGCTTTTTGAAGAAGGTTGATTCTGACCGATGCTTTATCCTTTCGAAGTTTGTCGTGTTGTAATTGATACAGACGAATTCAGAATGCAGTTGTTCGCTTATTCCCTTATTTTGCGTGGATCGCCCTTTCGGGTTTTGAATCCACCGGGATACCCATTTTTGCCTGAGCTGTCCAATGCGGCTTTTTCAACTCAGCTGGTGTACATTTTTTTTCAATTTTCTCTTATTTTTGCCCGAGTCTTTTATTTTGTTTTTGACTCGCCGGGATGCCCTATTTTTTCCTGGACTTACATTCTGTTTTTATGTCCAGCGGGTCATTTATGCGAAGTATTTTTTAACTGCATCTGAATTCACAGGGGATAAGAAATCTTCACCATCCATAGTAGTGAACATCAGTGCTCCACCAGAGAAAACCTCCCTTACTATGAACGGGCCATCGTAATTCGGAGTCCACTTGCCCCTGTGGTCTGTATGAGGAGGAAGAAGTCTTTTCAGCACAAGATCTCCTACTTGGTATTCCCGAAGCCTGACTTTCTGATCGAAGGCTTTCTTCATTCTTTTCTGATATAGCTGCCCGTGACAGATTGTAGATAATCTCTTTTCTTCGATCAGATTCAGTTGATTGTACCGAGAACAGGCCCATTCTACTTCATTCAACTTGACATCCATTAGTACCCGTAAGGAGGGTAATTCAACTTCTACAGGTAGGACTGCCTCCATACCATACACAAGTTGATACGGTGTTGCCCCAGTGGATGTTCTGATTGAGGTACGATACCCATGCAAGGTGTAAACACCCCAAATTTGCCCTCACCCATTCACACCATGGCTTGTGATCATTTGATATGCATAAACTCAATCATAACATCTCATACCACATTTTTGATTCATTGCATAGACTCAAAGTCATCTGCATCTAGGGTTTGTGATCTGAGCAATCCAAGAGCTTCTTGAGCCACTCCAAAGGCCATCAATCACTTCAAAGGGGTCCATGTATGTTCTAGCATCATATTATATCCCCTCAAAGTCAAGAATGTCAAAAAATCACAAGAACTGAGAATGGTATGGAAGCAGAGCCAATTTTGACTGCACAGTTGACCTAGAATTAGGGTTTTGGTTTCAGAGGCCACAACTCCAAATTTTTTGGTCATTCTTGTTTCTATTGATCTCTATATGGTATATGGAGTATACATATCAATTTTCATGAAGAAATTCCTTGGGGAAGTCATCTGATCAAGAGTTGACTTTTCAAGCAAGTCAGTGTAAAACCGGGGCATCTGAGGCCCCCAATGACCCAATCAAAGGGTGTTCTTCATCATTTTGATTGTATATGATCTTTATTTGATCATGGAAGATGTTGGAAGTTCACAAAATTGAAGAATCTCAAGTCTTTTGCAAAGTTGACTTTTTGGGAAAGTTTGACTTTTAATGAAATTGCCATTTTAGGAAACTTTTTCAACCTTTACTTTTTGATTCAAAAAAGCTTCAAATGAAAAAACTTTGGTCATGAAAGTTGTAGAATGGATCATTCCCTTTCCAAAAAGTACAAGAACATGACCTAATTCATTTTGGATCAAAAGTTATGGGTTGTCAAAGTTGGCTAAAATCACAAAATTTCAAAGTTTCTACCAAAGAGGCATTTTGCAAAATGACTTGATCAGGTGTTCTAAAGCTACCAAATACACTTCTAATCTTCACACAAACATGTACCAAGACCTAAAAGTCAGATTGCACCAAAAGATCTCTCATTTTTATGGCTTATGGAGCAAGATATCTCAAAGGAACCAAACTAGAACCAACTTGCAAAACTCATCATAAGCTACAAACTACTTGCTGCCTTGCCTCTAAACTCTTTTCACAGCATTCCTTGATTCAAGCTGAGCAAAAGCAAGCCAATAAGCAAGTGGTACCATAGCCCATACCTCAAGTACACATCAAGTTGACATTTTGGCCAAAGACCCATACCAATCACCATAGGCCACCAACAACTTTCTGACCTATCCCCTTTTGATACATGGACCAAAGCCAGCATAACACACCAGACATTGCAAGCTGAAACACACCCAAGCCTTAGTTTCATGTTTATGCTCCAACTTGCATTTTCATTCGAAACTATTACACAAGTCTCAAACACAAAAAACAACTTCACAAACATATTCAGCACACTTCACTGATCAGAAACCACCCCTCACCATTGCCTAAAACCCCTTGAATCAAAGATACGATTTCTGCCCCTCATTAAGCAGAACTTCTGCCATCTCTAAAACCAGCCATCAAAAACCTTCTCCAAGCATCAATACTTCATCATGGGCCTAAGAGGGTTGGTTTGCACGAAGAAAGAAGGTCAGAAAGTTGCAAACTGAGAAAGCTCAAAGCTCAGGTATATCAAGAACTTTTTTTCCAGAAATGAGTTTTTAAGTTTCTAATTTGTTCCTCATGCTTTGCTGATCACTCTGATGTCCTTAGTTTTGAAAATGGTGGAGAAATGAGCATTTAATCTTGTTCTGAAACTTTTCTGACCTAAACATGCTTGGCTTCGATTCGCATGATTGATGAATGAAAAATGAGTTTTGTTTAGGGGTTTTGATTCAGTGTTGTATGGGGATGATTTCTGGGTGTTTAGTTTTCATTTTCATGGAGTTTTGAGGATTTTAGAGATTTTCAGGTGGGAGTCCCACCGGAGAAGACGACCGGAAGTCTTCTCCGGACACCTGAAAATAATTAGGGCTAATCCCTGTAATTAATGCAAGTTTGAATTTTGTGCGTTGGATGGGCTGACTTAGTCAACTCCCGCGCGTGCTCAATGGCCAGGATGCTCCCACTTAACCCTAATCCACGTCATTAACTTATTTAATTAGGTTTTATAATTAATCTGGCCAGTTTGAATTTCCACCCTTGGATATGGCGCCAGTCAACGCGCGCGTTCCCAGTTTAAACCTCAGCCTTAGGATCAGCATACTTCCATTAAATTCATTTTATTTTGTATTTTATTTCATTCGTTTTGTCCATTTAATTTAAAATAGTAAAACACTTTCAAAAAATCTGAAAATTTTTATACAAACTTTTATTAATTTTCAGAAACCAGAAACATTTTTATTTTTATTTTTTGCATTAAAAAATATTTTTAAAACATTTAAAAGTTTATTTTTAATTAATTAATGAGAATTAATTAATTAAAAATACTTTTAGGTATTTAAAAATCACCAAAAAATTCATGAAACCTTTAAAACCATTTAGAAACATTGTCCAACCCTCAAACCAAATTTCTTTTTTGATCTTGATGTCTTTTGACAATTTTTCATGGAATTAAAATCATTTCAAGGCAATATTTTGATTCAATCTTCAAAAATTCATTTCTGCCTAGCCTTTGAGAGTTGGACTTTGATTCTTTATGCATTGTGTCTTGCATATCATGTAGTTCATAAGATTAAATTGGCATGATTTGATCTTGTGTTTTCAATTTGTTTGACATTTTTCTTGACAAGGTACCTTAAAACCCTAGAAATCTTAGGAAATTCATAACCTTCATTAGGTTAAGAGTTAGAACCCCTCCTTTGGGCAGTGAGTTTCTGTAGGGTTAGGGTTCCTTGGAGTGCATTTTCAATTTTTTATCTTGATGTTTGCTTCTGATTTTGGTTTTTGTTTGTTGCATTGATCATAAGCCCTAATTTGGGCTTCCTTTTGCATTCATCTTCCATTTGTTTGCATACCATGACTTGCCATAGCATTTTGTGCACCCATTTGATTCATTAGACATCTTAAGACATATTAGAAGCATGTTTGATCATTGCATCTTTCATTTTCCATTTTTGTATGTCATTTGCATTTCATAACTTTTCATGTATGTTCATAGTTCTAAGCATGCTTCTCTTGCACCCATATGTTTGTATGATCATCCCCATGCCTTGTTTCATGTTTGCATCATCTCATATCATCATTATCATCACACTCATGCTTCTGGTTTTGGTTTGCATCATGCCATTCCATCTCATTTTTGCATTGCATTGCATTCCTTTCACTAACTTTTCAGGTGGTAAGTTGTTTTGAGAAGTGGATTTTCCTTCACTTCTCACAATTTCTTTTCATCTCCTCTGATGCATCATTGTTGCATTTTATCTTGTGTTTGAGTTTGAGCTTGCTCTTTCTTCTTCTCCTTACTTTCTTTCCTCAAGTAACTTATCTTCTTAAATGAAGCAAGTTACTTTGCTTCTCTTTGCTCCTTTCATCTGCTTCCTGGTGGTCCCTCTGAAGATTTCTCTTGTAAACCTCACAAACCTTAGGAACAACCAAGCATGACAATAATTAGGGTTTTGATTAGTCCCCCACTTAGTTTTACCTTTGTGTCTCATTGAGTCTTCTCTTCTCATCTCATAACCAAGGACTAAATCCTAAAGGCTTTAAGGCTTTGTGATTAAGCTTATGCCTGCATCCTTCTATTAGGATGGAGTGTATAATTTTAATCCTAAGTGTTAAACCCTTAATGTGTTTAAATCCTTTAATCAATCCATCTAATAATCATCAAGACATCAAGCTTGTAACTTGGGCCTTGCATTAGGGTTCTAATTCTTCCTTAATTGGTTAAGAAGGACTAACCCTAGTGTTAATGGACAAGTCCTCCTAAGGTTGTCTTACAAATCATAAAATCCACTTCATCATTATATCATTAACTAAAATCCATCTAATAAAGGTCTTGTTTTGTCATGAGGTTAAACCCTAATCATGGATTAAGTTGAGGAGCTTTCCTCAGCTTAAACATTCTCATCTATTATCCTTCTATTAGGATGGTGTAATGAGTCTGTTTAATCCTTGATTATGGCTTAATCTCATTACTTAACACTAAACAAATACAACAAAAACATCTAACTAATCACAAGTAGGTTAATGATCTTAATCCTACACCATGGTGATTAAGTGTGAGATACTGACTTCACACTTAAGGTATTCTCATTACCCCTAATCAGAGGGAGGATGTGATGAGTTTACTAACCCATTGGTTTAGGCTTAAGCTCATCAACTTATGACAAACTTCAAAAAGAAATAAAAGACTGAAAATACAAAAGCAAACAATAATCGTCTCCTCTGGGATTCCTTTCTCATCTCATTCACTCATAAACGAGAACTTGCTTCTTCCGTCTAATGCAAGACAGTTTGCACCTGAGCCATACAGGTCATACACTTGAGCATAGATAAATAAGCAGTTCACAAGTCAATTCATCTTTCAGTCTCTTTGGGTCGAACTACGGTGTTCTGACTTCCTCATTGCACGAGAGGATACATAGGCATAACTTAACTGTTATCGAACAAAAGTCTATGTATATCCCCTCTCCTTCTAGCCTTATCCTTCAGCCTCATTATCATGAGCATTTCATCTTTGTTCTTACACTGACACTTCACTTATACACTTCACTTCTCTTACACTGACACCTGTACATCCTTTTCCAGCTCTTTTATGCACAGATTGCACTGACACTTCCCCTTTAAAACACAAATCTTTTAAGCGTGGATCCCGTCGAGTACGGCGGACAATTTGGGTGCTAATACCTTCCCAGGTTGTAACCAACCCCCTTTCTCAGTCTCTCTGGTTCGTGACCGTCTTATCCACATTTTTCTAGGTCTATGCAGCATTGCTTTTCCTCCGGGATAAAAATGCCTAGCTGGCGACTCTATTCATTCCCTGTGAGTTCACTCCTGTGTGTTCTCATTTCATCCTTTCACCGACAGTTCGCGTTTGTACCTTTATATGGGCCAGTCTCATTTTATCGGGAGCGACAGCTTGGCGACTCTGCTGGGGAACCTTATACTGTAACCAGGGCTTCTGGTTCTTTTTGTAGGTTCCTCCTAGCGCTTTATTGATTTGTGTTTACTGGGGTGTTATGTGCTATTTGTGTTTGTATATTTATTTTGTTTATTGCTTTATGCACAGTGGTTTTATTGCTTTCTTTATAGCTTTATATTATCATACTGTCATACTGTTATGGCTGGATCTGGTTTTGTTGCTTTGATGGGTGGGTGGTTCTATTGAGAGTTTAAGGTCCTATACCTGGGACCTGAGTGACACCTAGGCTAGAGTGGTTCATGTTCTTTCCCATTCCATTTCGGTCTGGTGCGGGAATATGAAACACGGTTCAGATATGGGTTTCTTCTTGAGAACTCTATGCTACAGATTTCCTGTAGTGCTAGGGCCATCTGGGAAGCCTGCTAAGTCTGAATGACCTTTATTATGACCTTCAGAAACTGAGGTGAATTAGAGGAGGATCTTTTATGGTTATTGTAAACACTGTACCTCCGGGTTAGAAGTGTTTACACTTCTCATAACTGATCCAAGTCTGAGGATCCTTGTTTTAGAACATCACCTGTGAGGGGGGTTGGGCTGTTTACAGGTTTGCAGGTACCCTTGACCTCAACATACCCTGTTACTTTGTTTTGATTAAGAGTACTCCATTTTGGAACAGTTCTTGTGATTTAACCCAGGACATGTGACTCTTTATTTGAGTCCCCCGCCTTGGTTATTGGACTTATGAACCTCCATCTGGATTTCTTGAACATACATGGACTTGTACCAAGGCAGTAATCAGATCCAGCTTGATCACAAACCCTTGCATATCATTTGCATACATCATCATTGCATCATTTAACATGTGTTTATTTGTTTTACAGGGTATCCATATCACATTTGGCTTGGTTTTGACCCCTTCATCTGCATAGACCTATCTTCACCAGTATCTGCTTCAGCTATCCTCATCAGCTACCTACTTCAGTCACCTGCATCACCAGTCTCAGCCTGTCAGTGGCCTATCTTCTAGTATCAGTCATCATCATCAGCATCTGTTCTTCAGCAACATGGCACCTAAGAAGAGCAACATCTCCTATCATTTCTTTGAGCCTGAGCTAGCTGGCATCAGGAAGGTCCAGGCCTTGATTACTCCAGACCATATACCAATATTCAGAGAACATTATGGAGGAATCCTTGATATGGTTATGGATTTGGACCCTTCACAGAGGAGCTTGATTCATACTTGCCTGCAATTCTATGATCCCCCTCTGAGGTGCTTCACCTTCCAGAATTTTCAGTTGGGACCCTTGCTGGAAGAGTATTCATCACTGATTGGTGTACCTATCAGGGGTGGAGTCCCCTTCAACCCTGAGATGGCTTTCCCTAGTAATAAAGAGGTGGCAAAGGCATTGTATCTGGAACCAGTTCTGATTGGACAGAACATGACAGCAAAGGCTGGAATCTCTGGTCTACACTTGGATTTCTTGACCTCCCAGGCTATTCTGAAGGCCTCCTTGGGGGAGTGGAAGGCAGTCTGTGCATTATTAGCCCTTAGTATATATGGGGTCATATTATTTGCAGATGAGCCTAAGTTTATTAGCAAGAATGCAATCCATCTTTTCATTCTGAGGAACCCAGTGCCCACCTTACTGGGAGATTTCTACTACTCTGTTCACCAAAGGAATGAAAAGCAAAGGGGAAGATTAGTGAGATGTTGTGCTCCTTTGTTCCATACCTGGCTGCTCAAACATTTGCCAAAGACTGATGCATTCTTGAACCCTCACCAGCAGAAGAACTGGGCTAGAAGGCTTGTTGCTCTGACCTCAGATGATATCAGGTGGTGCACTCAGAGCACTAAGGGCAGAGACATCATTACTAGTTGTGGGCAATTTCCCAATGTACCTCTGATAGGAGTGAAAGGTTGCATCAACTACAACCCTCTGCTGTTCAAAAGACAACTGGGCTATGCATTGGTCCACTCTCCTAGAGTACAAGATCTAGCTGAGACCCTTTATTGTGAGATTAAGCCTAATCTGGCTATTGTCAGGCAAGCATCCTGGGCTTGGGACAATGTCCAAACTAAAGGGGTAACCATTCTTGGGAGGTGCAATAATGTGGCCTCAGCTCAATATTATGAGTGGTCTCATGCCAGGGCTCAAATTTCTGGAATGCCCTTCACCATTGAAGATGTGCCTGGACCATCCTCAGCACCACCTCCAGCAACTGTCAGCCTGGAGGAGTTTGAAAAGTTAAAAGAGAGGAATGAGAATTTGTCTGAAGCCTTGAAGAGAACCCTCTGGGAGAGGAGTGATGGTCGTCTGGACATTGAAAGGTTAGAAAAGCTTAAGGTGGAGCATCTAGCCAGGATTGAAAAGTCAGAGGACTACATCAAGAAGTCGAGGGCTGGAGAACAGATTTTGAAGAATGCCTGCAAAGAGGCCCAATTCCAGAGAGCTAGGACTGATCTTTATCTGAAGGAGAGCCAGGCTAGGTGGGTCAGGATCACTGAAGCTCGCACTCAGGAGGATAAGAGATTTCAGGACAAGATTGAGCAGTTGGAGGCTAATGCAAAGGAGCAGCAGGAAGCCCTAGTAGCAGCCCAGAGGGAGATCTCAGAATTGAAACTCAGAGCTGGTGTGAAGAGGTCAAAGGACCAGGGCAGACACGAGAAGCTAACTGCAGCTATTGCCACCAGGAATCTTCTCGTCAGGAACCTCACGGAGCATCCATCTAATCCTATGACTGAAGCACTTTTGAAGGAAGTCCAAGAGGATGAGTTTGGTCTTGGTGTCTGACTTTTTGCTTTTTGTTGCTTTCATTTCATTGTACTTTTCCTTTTATGTTGTATTTTGACCCCTCAGAGGGCATGAATTGTAAAAAACAAACCATGTATGTTTTTCCCATTTGTAATATATTCATTAGTTTGTTTATCTGAGTTCTTTCTCTCTCAAGCAACATCAAACAACATCTTCCTCAGGGGTCTGGAAAGGTCAAAACCAAGTGCCAAGCTGGATACCTTGAAAACAAATAAGCATACTGCATTGCATACTAACTTTTGTTTTGTTTTGTAGGTTTTTGTTTTGTTGTTACTAACTCTGTTGTGATTCAGGAACTATTGCTCGACGTTGGGTGTTCCCACTCAACCGTCCACACAGATATCCCACCCGCAACAACCTTCCGGGCATACAAATGGACCAAGTACAGCAGGACCTTACAGAGGTCAGGAATCAAATGACCAATGAGAGACTGGAAATGAGAAATCAGATGACCCAGTTTATGGAGGTGATGAATGGACTGGCACAGAGCCAAGAGAGATTAAGGGCCCTAGTAGAAATGCAGACCCAGGAGGAACCCCATCTAGGGACTGGGGGGACAAGCAATAATGATAGGGTTCAGCCTCATGTTAATCCTCCAGTCTATGGACCCCACCTTCATCCAGAGATCAACATCCCTGTTAATGTTCAAGGGAATGCCACTGCAGGCAGAGTACTACAAGAAGACCCCCAGGAAGATCAGTTCACAGTGATGGGAGCTGGGGATGAAGCCTATGACAGAAGGCTAGATGAGATTGCTGAGAAACTGAGATCCTTGGAGTCCCAGAATTCTTTGGGCTTTGATGTTATGGACATGGGTTTAGTGGACGGGGTCAGGATTCCCCACAAGTTTAAACCTCCGTGCTTTGAGAAGTACAACGGAACTTCCTGTCCCCGAACCCACTTACAATCCTTTCTGGGGAGGCTGAAGGCATATACCATGGACGAAAAGCTATGGATGTTTTATTTTGAAGATAGCTTAACAGGAGCTTCAAGGGAATGGTACTCTCACCTGACTAGAGCAACCATTAGATGCTGGAAGGACTTGGCTGAGGCCTTTATCAGACAATACCAGTACAACTTGGATATGGCACCCAACAGGACCCTCCTGATGGGAATGTCTCAATCATCCAGGGAAAGCTTCCGGGAGTATGCTCAGAGGTGGAGACAGCTTGCTGCTGTTGTCCAGCCACCCATGTCAGAGAGGGAAATGGCTGATATGTTTATGAACACCCTCCAAGGGACATACATTGACAGGCTAGCTGCCTTTTCTTCCACTAGCTTTGCTGATGTAGTCATAGCCGGGGAAAGGATTGAGAGCCTATTAAAGATGGGCAAGATTTCTGACAACGGTGCGAGCTCGTCCAGCAATCCCAGAAAGCCTTTTGTAGGTCCAAGAAGAACTGGTGAGACCAATGCTATTCAGGTCAGCAGGGGCAGACCACAATATGTTCATAGGTCAGTGGCAGCAGTCACCATCCCCTCTCCAATGCCTCCGCAACCAGTATATCAACCACATCAACAAACCCATTACCAGCAACAAACTTAGTACCATCCTCAGAGAAACTACAACAACAACAACAACAGTCAGCAAAGACCATTCCAACAGAGACCATCTCAGGCCAATAGGGTGATTGATCCAATCCCTATGCCCTATGCCGCTTTACTGCCACAGCTCCTGAAGCTCAACCTGGTTGAGTTAAGGACGTTGGCGCCACCAGATCCTTCCAGTCTGCCAAGAAATTACGACGCCAGCGCCAGATGTGCTTTTCACTCAAACGCACCTGGCCACAGTACAGAAAAGTGCAGAGCTTTACAGATGAAGGTGCAAGACCTGGTAGATTCTAAAGCTCTAAACTTTGCACCCCCGCCAAATGTCAACAAGAACCCTATGCCCAATCATGGAGGGCCCAGAATCAATGCTATTGAGGAAGATAAGCCGTCTTTCTTAATAACCAGTGTTGGGCAGATCCGGACACCCCTGCTAGAGATTAAAGCTCATCTCCTTGAATGCCAGATATTCCCTGGATGTGAACTTGGGTGCGGTTATTGCAACATTTCGGTGAATGGATGTGATAATTTGAGAAGCGGCATAGACAGTCTTATCCATAATGGTCTACTTCAAATCACAACATCAATACCTTCAAATCCAGCAATCTCTCCAACAACAGTTCCAGAGTCTCCTACAACTGCAACAACAATTATTCCAAACATCTATTCAGTTTCATCAACAAATGCTTCAAATATCACTTCAACAAGCCACCTATCAACAAACACTATTTCTACAACATCAGCACCCCTCTATTCAGAATCTTCTCCTACAACACCAGCAAATATCTCAGCAGTCACTATTTATTATGATCCGTCAAGTATTCCTCCGAACAGCAATTTTCAACAACAAGCAGTGGCATCTCCTGCCATATCACCGGTCACTATCTACTATGATCCACATACTATTGCAACACCCTCCTCTGCTGCAGTCAGCCCGGTTACCATCACGATACCTGGGCCCGTTCCATATGAAAGCAGTAATGCCATTCCTTGGCATTATGGCTCAAACCTATACTGCGAGGGGCAGAAAATCACTCTTGAATCATCAACTTCTTCACCACAAATAGACAATGTGGGAGGAGGCGGAGGCTTCACTCGAAGCGGACGTCTTTTCGCCCCACAAATTCCAAGACCCATTGCTGAAGCAGAAGCTACTGCCAAGGCAAAAGGGAAGAGCATGGTGCAAGAAGAGCAAGTTGCTAAAGAAGCTTTAAAAACCCCTTTTGATCAAGAGGTTGATGAATTCATGAGAATCATCAAGAAGAGTGATTACAAGGTAGTGGACCAGCTTCACCAGACACCTTCCAAGATCTCCATTTTATCATTGCTAATGTGCTCCGAAGCTCATCGGAACGCACTATTAAAAGTCTTGCACGCAGCTTATGTGCCAGAGGAAATTACCGTCAATCAGTTGGAAGCTGTAGTTGGAAATGTTAACGCTAGTCATGGACTAGGATTTACCAACACTGATTTGACAACGGAAGGCCGCAATCACAACAAGGCTTTGCACATTACCTTGGAGTGTAAGGGTGCAGTTCTTTCTCATGTATTGGTAGACACAGGGTCATCCCTCAATGTCCTACCTAAGAAAGCCCTTGTGAAGCTGGAGTATGAAGGATTGGCATTACGCCCCAGCAACTTGGTAGTAAGAGCCTTTGACGGTTCTAAGAGATCAGTTCTGGGAGAAATTGAGTTGCCTATAACGATTGGCCCACAGACTTTCAAAACGACCTTCTTCGTGATGGATATACAGCCTGCCTACAGCTGTCTATTGGGTAGACCATGGATACACGCCGCTGGCGCCGTGACATCAACCCTTCACCAGAAGTTAAAATTCGAGTGGGAGGGCCAAGTCGTTACTATTTGTGGGGAGGAAGATATTTTTGTTAGCCATCTGGCTACATACAAATACATTGAGATGGATGGGGAGATCCATGAAACCATGAGTCAGGGATTCGAAGCCCTGAACATCAACGAAGCATCTGCTGTACTTGGGACTTCCATGACATCCTATCAACAAGCCAGGAAGGTTGTTGAGGAGGGGAATGCTCAAGGCTGGGGCAAGCTGTTGCCCGTGGAGAAGAAAGAAGACAGATTTGGGTTGGGTTACAGACCAACTCAACAAGATCAAGCAGAGGCTGCTAAGAAGCCCAACTTTGTCAGTGGGGGGATGCTCACCCCCGATGCTGTAAACAACTTGGAAGATGAGTCGGAAGATGAACACAACCTGGAGAGCTGGATACGTCCAAGGATCCCGGGGAGCCGTATCTCAAACTGGTCTTCCCAGGAAATTATAAGGGTTACTCCTGCAGAGTAATTATTATTTCCTGTATATTTTAAGCATGCATCAAGTCTTGCATCTTGCCCAAGATGACAAGACTCATTTTGTAATCGGGCCATCTGTAATTTTGTGCAAACAGATCAATCAATGATAATCAGACATCTTTTGCAAATGAGTCTTTTTTCTTTTCTGCTCACTGTTTTTCCATTTTTCTTTTTGTACAAAAATAAATGGCAATGTTTTCAAAATGATAACTTCATTTCACTTTTTTAAACAAGATTAAAATCAATCACTAAAATGAACAATCTAAACCCTTGCAGAGAGTGCCTTTCAGACTGCACCGACAACAACACAGCTATGGCTTCGTATGACTTTGACAATCCAATAAATCAAGCTGGTGAAGGGGTTGAAGAAGATTATGAGCTTCCTGAAGAGCTAGCCAGGTTGTTAAGGCAAGAGGAGAAGGTTATTACTCCTCATCAGGAGGATATTGAAACAGTTAATCTTGGTACGGATGAAGACGTGAAAGAAGTTAAGATCGGGGCATGCCTACAAAACTCAATGAAAGAACAACTGATTGATCTGCTTCGGGAGTATGCGGATGTGTTTGCTTGGTCTTACCAGGATATGCCAGGATTGGACACTGATATCGTCATGCACAAGCTGCCATTAAGAGAAGACTGCCCGCCTGTAAAGCAGAAGTTGCGCCGTACTCGCCCGGATATGGCAATGAAGATAAAAGAAGAGGTACAAAAGCAGTGGGACGCCGGGTTTCTTGCTGTGACTAGCTATCCGCCGTGGGTTGCTAATATTGTACCTGTGCCTAAGAAAGACGGCAAAGTAAGAATGTGTGTTGACTACCGGGATCTAAACAGAGCTAGCCCGAAAGATGACTTCCCATTACCTCACATTGATGTATTGGTGGATAATACGGCTCAGTTCTCGGTATTCTCCTTCATGGACGGATTTTCAGGATACAATCAGATCAAGATGTCACCTGAAGACATGGAGAAGACAACTTTCATCACACCCTGGGGCACGTTCTGTTACAAGGTGATGCCATTCGGACTGAAGAATGCTGGTGCAACATATCAACGGGCTATGGTAACATTATTCCACGATATGATCCATAAAGAAATCGAGTGTTATGTGGATGACATGATTGCCAAGTCCCTCACGGAAGAAGACCACCTGGTAAATCTGCTGAAACTATTCAAGCGTCTGAGGAAATACCAACTGAAATTGAACCCGAACAAGTGCACATTCGGGGTGCGATCTGGTAAGCTGTTGGGATTTATTGTAAGCGAGAAAGGGATTGAAGTTGACCCTGATAAAGTCAAAGCCATTCAAGAAATTCCTGCACCAAAGTCTGAAAAAGAAGTTCGAGGGTTTCTAGGTAGATTGAACTACATTTCAAGGTTCATATCTCACCTTACAGCAACCTGTGAACCCCTGTTCAAACTGTTAAGAAAAGAACAGACGGTCAGGTGGAACGAAGACTGCCAGAGGGCTTTTGACAAGATCAAATAATACCTGCAAGAACCACCAATCCTTATGCCTCCAGTTGAAGGAAGACCTCTGATAATGTACTTGACAGTATTAGAAGAGTCAATGGGGTGTGTGCTGGGCCAGCATGACGAGTCTGGTCGAAAAGAGTATGCAATATACTACCTGAGCAAAAAGTTTACCGACTGTGAACAACGTTATTCACTGCTCAAGAAAACTTGTTGTGCTTTAGCGTGGGCTGCTCGCCGACTGAGACAGTATATGTTGACCCACACCACTTTGTTGATATCAAAAATGGACCCAGTTAAGTACATTTTCGAGAAGCCAGCTCTTACCGGACGGGTTGCAAGATGGTAAATGATCCTCACAGAATATGACATCCAATACACATCTCAGAAAGCCATCAAGGGCAGTGTATTGTCTGATTATCTTGCTGAGCAACCTATTGATGATTACCAGCCTATGAGATTTGACTTCCCTGATGAAGACATCATGTTCATAAAAGCAAAAGATCATGAAGAGCCTGTTCACACTGAAG
Source organism: Lathyrus aphaca (assembly GCA_963966055.1). Taxonomy (NCBI): domain Eukaryota; kingdom Viridiplantae; phylum Streptophyta; class Magnoliopsida; order Fabales; family Fabaceae; genus Lathyrus; species Lathyrus aphaca. The sequence continues at coordinate 290,745,534 of OZ014519.1, read as the reverse complement.
GGCCTGACCCGGAAGAAGAATGGACTATGAGGTTCGATGGGGCTGTTAATATGAATGGTCGTGGTGTTGGTGCAGTACTCATTACACCTAAGGGAGTTCACATGCCTTTCTCGGCAAAGCTCACCTTCAACTGCACTAACAACGAAGCTGAATACGAAGCTTGCATTATGGGTCTTGAGGAAGCCATTGACCTCAGGATCAAAACATTGACTGTATTCGGAGATTCAGCTCTGGTAGTTAATCAAACCAACGGCAAATGGTACACCCACCAGGATCATCTGATACCTTACAGGGATTCTACAAGAAGGTTATTGACTTTCTTCACAACGGTCAAGCTTGAGTATATCCCTCGGGACGAGAATCAGTTTGCAGATGCTCTGGCTACCATTTCATCCATGATCAATGTTCAAGCTGCCAACTTTGTGCCTCGGATTTCAGTGTCCAGACTCGACAGACCAGCATATGTATTTGCAGCAGACGCCATAAAAGATGATAAGCCTTGGTTCCATGACATTAAGTGCTTCTTGGAGGATCAAACATACCCACCTGGGGCATCTTCCAATGACAAGAAGACTCTAATAAGGCTTGCTGGTAGTTTCTTCCTGAACACTGATGGTTCCCTGTACAAAAGAAACTTTGATATGGTACTCCTCAGATGCGTCGATAGAACAGAAGCAGACTTGTTGATGCACGAAGTGCACGAAGGATCCTTTGGTACCCATGCAGGAGGGCATGCCATGGCTAAGAAATTGCTAAGATCAGGCTATTACTGGATTACAATGGATGCAGATTGTTGTGCCTACGCCAGAAAATGCCATAAATGCCAGATTTATGCGGATAAGGTGCATGTGCCTCCCAATCCTTTGAATGTGATGTCTTCACCCTGGCCCTTTGCTATGTGGGGCATTGACATGATTTGCAAGATTGAGCCGACTGCTTCGAACGGCCACAGATTCATCTTGGTAGCCATTGACTATTTTACCAAGTGGGTTGAAGCAGCTTCCTATGCAAATGTTACAAGGCAAGTGGTAGCCCGATTTCTGAAGAGAGATATCATCTGTCGATACGGAGTTCCCGAGCGAATCATTACTGACAATGGTTCCAACTTGAACAACAAAATGATGGCAGAACTATGCCGGGACTTCAAAATCCAACACCACAATTCTTCTCCTTACAGGCCAAAGATGAATGGCGCTGTTGAAGCAGCTAATAAGAATATCAAGAAGATTGTGCAGAAGATGGTAGTCACCTACAAAGACTGGCATGAAATGCTACCGTTTGCCTTGCATGGGTACCGTACGTCAATCAGGACATCCACTGGGGCAACACCGTATCAGCTTGTGTATGGTATGGAAGCAGTCCTACCTGTTGAGGTTGAGTTACCCTCCTTACGGGTACTGATGGATGTTAGGCTGAACAAAGCAGAATGGGTCCGATCCCGATACGAACAACTGAGTCTGATTGAAGAGAAAAGATTGGCTGCAATCTGTCATGGGCAGTTGTATCAGAAAAGAATGAAGAGAGCCTTCGATCAGAAAGTCAGGCTCCGAGAATACCAAGTAGGAAATCTTGTGCTGAAAAGACTCCTCCCTCCTCACACAGACCACAGGGGCAAGTGGACTCCAAACTATGAAGGGCCATTTGTAGTCAAGAAAGTTTTCTCTGGTGGAGCACTGATGCTCAGCACCATGGATGGCGAAGACTTCCCGTCCCCTGTGAATTCAGATGCAGTTAAAAAATACTTCGCATAAAAATGACCCGCTGGACATAAAAACAGAATGTAAGTCCAGGCAAAAATAGGGCATCCCGGCGAGTCAAAAACAGAATGAAAGACTCGGGCAAAAATAAGGGAAAATAAACAAAAAATGTACACCCTCTGAGTTGAAAAGCCGCATTGGACAGCTCAGGCAAAAATGGGTATCCCGATGGATTGAAAACCCGAAAGGGCGATCCATGCAAAAATAAGGGAATAAGCGAACAACTGCATTCTGAATTCGTCTGTATCACTTACAACTTGGTAGGCTCCGAAAGGATCAAGCCTCTTTCAGAATCAGCCTTCTTCAGAAAGCAATACGAGAAGAACGTCAAATGTCATACGAGTCATAGCCAAGGGAAGCTCCTTGAAGCGTCGTCAACATTGCCAACATTTTGCTTCTCAATTTGTAACAATCTCCTCATTTTAGGGGATCTGTTTCTCTGACTGTATCTTGCCAATTCAGGGCATATAAATCAATAAAATCAGATTTTCAGTCATGTTTTGTCTCGTACATTTTATTTTCATTTGCAAAATGTCCGATGTTCTTAAGATACTGATTGCATAAATACAGATGCTTCTTTTAAATATGTGCTTGCAGGAAATATGTATACTCCCGGGAGTGTCTAGACTCCTATGATGGAATTCGGTAAGGGATACCTCGGGATTACTTGTACGTTTCTACCTTTGCAGGATTGCAGGTATCCAAAACACGACATGGGGCATGAAAGCTTCACTCCTAGCAGGCTGGCAAATCAATACTCACTCAGTCTTGGCACCCAAGTGCTTGCTCCCCAGCTGAGTTGCCACTTTTTGTTTCTCCCCAGCCGAGGTGCCAATCATTCTTCCTCTTCAGCCAAGTACAGGAGCCAGGGAATTAACTCCCCACAGAACTTCAGCCTCTACCCGGAAGAGCAGCACACAAAGGAATCACAACAGAGTGAAGAAAGCTTCTACCGACCCCAGCTGGGTCCTTCATTTACTGGAAAAGGTCTATCATTGACCCATTCCCCCAAGAAGATACATCTCAATGATCTCATCCCCAGCTGGGATGTTCACTTCAAACAGATCGGCCAGAGATCTTCGCAGCAATGGGATCCGAATCCCGGATCGGTATCTTTTGCATAATCATAGCATTCGCATCATATTCACCCCACAAAGCGTAACATTCCGTCTAATACGGAGCATTACGGCAAAAATCAAACATGTTGCAAGTCATGGTCTGAATCAAACACTTGTGAATATCAATACAGAAATGCTCCCCAGATTCCCCAGTAGAGAGCTAAAGCTAAAAGCAGTTGCCTTACACCCACAAACACCAGTATATACTCCTTGTGGCACCCGTCTGTGTCACATCCCCAGCAGAAAGCCAAAGCGTCCCCTTTGCACTCACAGATACTTATATATAACTTTCTTGACACCCGTCCGTGTCACCACTGTAAACACCCCAAATTTGCCCTCACCTATTCACACCATGGCTTGTGATCATTTCATATGCATAAACACAATCATACCATCTCATATCACATTTTGATTCACTGCATAGATTCAAAGTCATCTGCACCTAGGGTTTGTGATCTGAGCAATCCAAGAGCCTTTTGAGCCACTCCAAAGGCCACCAATCACTTCAAAGGGGTCCATGTGTGTTCTTATATCATATTACACCCTCTCAAAGTCAAAAATGCAAAAGAATCACAAGAACTGGGGTTTGTATGGAAGCAGAGCCAGGTTTAACTGCACAGATGACCTAGAATTAGGGTTTTGGTTTCAGAGGCCATAACCTCAAAATTTTTGGTCATTCTTGTTTCTATTGGTCTCTATATGGTATAGGGAGTATTCATATCAATTTTCATGAAGAAATTCCATGGGGAAGTCATCTGATCAAGAGTTGACTTTCTGGACAAGTCAGTGCAAAATCAGGGCATCTGAGGCCCCCAATGACCCAACCAAGGGGTGATCTTCATCATTTTGAGTGTATTTGACCTTTATTTGATCATGGAAGAGGTTTGAAGTTCACAAAATTCAAGAATTACAAGTTTTTACAAAGTTGACTTTTTAAGGCATGGTTGACTTTTAAGTAATATGTCATTTTATGCCACTTTTCAAGCCTTACTTCTTGATCCAAAAATGCTTCAAATGAAAAAACTTTGGTCATGAAAGTTATAGATTAGATCTTTCCCTTTTCAAAAAGTACAAGAACATGAACTAATTCATTTTGGATCAAAAGTTATGGTGTGTCAAAGTTGGCAAAAATCACTAATTTTCAAGATATGCCTCAAATGAGAAACTTGCAAGAACTTTGTACCAAGGCATTTGTAACTTCTAATTCATGTCTAACCATCATACAAACATCACATGTGACCTAAAAATCAGATTTGAACCAAAACTTCTCATGTTTCATGGCTTGTGGGATGAGAAAATTTCATATGAACCAAAAGTGATCAACTTGCAAAAACCATCATCACACCTCACCCACTTGTTGCCTTGGCTGCTGAACCATTCTAGCATCCCTCACACACCATGCTGCACAGCCCATAGCCATTGTACCAGCCTAGAACTCATCCCATGCCTTCCTTACACCAAAGTTGACATTTTGCAAAAGTGAACTTACCTATCACAGCAGGCCAGGTCACATCATCTGACCAATGAGATTACTTTATGCAAACCAAAGGCTAGCCATTTCACATAACAAGCAAGGCTGAAACAAGCAATATCATCACATTCACAAACTCACTCCCTCAAGCAAAACTCTTTGAATCTGCTTCCACAGGCCATAAACACAAAAAAAAATTCCATTACTCATCTCACCTTGCTTCATTGAGCCAAAACCAGCAAGACTTAGGCCTGAAACCAGCAAGAATTGAGCTCTTCCATTTTTCACCCTCAAAGCCAAAGCTTTCGAAACTCACTCCACAGGCCACAAACACTTGAACAAACTCCACAAACCTTCTCAAAACATCATCCTGACCACAAAGAACCAATCACCTTTGCTTGAAACAGCCTGAATCACCAACACCATTTTCAACTGAGCTTGAGCAGAAGCTGTTCAAACTCTTCAATTAGCCAACATAAACTTCTTCAAAGCATCCAAACATCATCAAGGGGTCATAAGGAGTGGTTTTCATCAAAGGAAGGGGACAGAAAGTTGCAAGAGTGAAAGCTTCGAAACTCAGGTAGCTCAAGAACTTTTTTTCCAGAAATCATTTTTTAAGTTCTTAAGTTGTTCTTCATGATTCACTGATTGTTCTGATGTCTTTAGTTTTGAAAATGGTGATGAAGTAAGAGTTTAATTGTGTTCTGAAACTCCCTGACCTAAAAAATGTTTTGCTTCGATTCATGAATTTGAGGGAATATAAATGTTGTTTGTGATGGGGTTTTGATTCAGTGGGTTATGGGAATCATTTATGTATGCTTGGTTTTCATTTTTGTTGCGTTTTGAGGTTTTTAGGGATTTTCAGGTGGGGTTCCCACCGGAGAAGACGACCGGAGGTCTTCTCCGGCCACCTGAAAATCATTAGGGTTTTAATCCTGTAATTAAATGAGATTTGAATCTGGAGCGTTAGATTGCTTTGACTGGTTGACTTGCCGCGCGTGTGAATGGCTGAGATTCGTCATTAAACCCTAAACCATATTTAATTAATTCTTAATTGTATTTAACTCAGTTTGAATTCCAGCCCTTGATCTGCGCGCGCAGTCAACACATCCCTCCCCAGAATGAATCCTAGCCCTCCATTCAGTTGACTTCAGTCTATTTCATTTTATTTTCATATTTTTCTCATTTGTTTTATACAATTTATTTAAAATAGTAAAAATTGTTTAAAAATTATGAAACTTTTTGTCAAGAGTTTCATTATTTTTTAAAACACAAAAATATTTTTATTTTCATTTTTAGCATTTAAAAAGTATTTTTAAATATTTAAAAGTTTATTTTTAGTTGATTAATGGAAATTAATTTATTAAAAATACTTTTAGGTATTTAAAAATCACAAAAAAATTCATGAAATGTTTTAAGACATTTAGAAACATTGTCCAACCTTCAAACCAAATTTATTTTTTGATCTTGATGCATTTTGAGAATTTTTCATTGAATTAAAATCATTTTTGTGCATTACTTTGATCCAAACTTCAAAAAATCACTTCTGCCTAATCATGAAGAGTTGGACCTTGGTTCTTTTTGCATTGCATTGTGTTTAGCATGTAGTTTGTGAGATTAAATGGCCTTGATTTGATCTTTCATTTTCCATTTGTTTGATAATTTTCTTGTTTAGGAACCCTAAAACCCTATAAATCTTAAAAAAACCATAACTTGAGTTTGGTTAGGAGTTGAAACCTCTACTTTGGGCATTGGTTTAGTATAGGATTAGGGGTCCTTTGAGTGCATTTTAAATTTTTTATAATGTTGTTTGCTTCTGGTTTTGGTTTTTGTTTGTTGCATTGATCATAAACCCTAATTTGGGTTCCCATATGCATCCATCTTGCATTCTCTTGCATAACATGACTTGCCATGACATTCCATGCCTCCATTTGATTCACTTAGCATCATAAGACATATTGAAAGCATGTTTGATCATTGCATCATGTATTTGCCATGTTGTATGCCATGTGCACTTCATAACTTTTCATGTATGTCCATGCTTCTAAACTTGTTTCATTTGCATTCATAAGCTTGTATGATCATTCCCATGTGCTGCCTCATATTTGTAGCATCTCATAGCATCATTAGCATCATGTATATGCTTCTGGTTTTGTTTCTCATCATGTCATCTCATCTCATTTTGCATTGCATTGCATTTCTTTTCTAACCTTTCAGGTGGTAAGTGACATTGAGAAGTGAATTTGCCTTCACTTCTCATAACTTCTCTTCATCCCCTTTCATGCACCCTTGCTGCATTTTATCATGTGTTTGAGATTGAGCTTGCTCATTCCTCTTATTCCCACTTTCTTTCTTCAAGTGACTTGACTTCTTGAATGAAGCAAGTTGCTTTGCTTCTCTTGATCTTTTCATCTGCTTCCTGGTGGTTCCATTGAAAATTGCTCTTGTAAACCTCACAAACCTTAGGAACAACCAAGCATGACAATGATTAGGGTTTTGATTAGTCCCCCTTTTAGTTTTACCTTTGTGTCTCTTTTGAGTCTTCTCTTCTCATCTCATAATCAGGGACTAAACCCTAAAGGCTTTAAGGCTTTGTGATTAAGCTTATGCCTACATCCTTCTATTAGGATGGAGTGTATAACTTTAATCCTAAGTGTTAAACCCTTAATGTGTTTAAATCTCTTAATCAATCCACTTAATAATCATCAAGACATCACACTTGTAACTTGGGCCTTGCATTAGGGTTCTATTTCTTCCTTAATTGGTTAAGAAGGACTAACCCTAGTGTTAATGGACAAGTCCCCCTCAAGTTGTCTTACAAACCCTAAAAATCACTTCTTCATCATATCATTAAATAAAATCCACTTAATAAAGGCTTTGTTTTGTCATGGGTTTAATCCCTAATCATGGATTAAGTTAAGGAGCTTTCCTCAGCTTAAACATTCTCATCTATTATCCTTCTATTAGGATGGTGTAATGAGTCTGTTTAATCCTTGATTACGGCTTAACCTCATTACTCAACACTAAACAAAAACACCAAAAACATCTAAATAATCACAAGTAGGTTAATGATCTTAATCCTGTATCAAAGGTGATTAAGTGTGAGAAGCTGACTTCACACTTAAGGTATTCTCATTACCCCTAATCAGAGGGAAGATGTGATGAGTTTACTAACCCATTGGTTTAGGCTTAAGCTCATTAACTTATAACAAACTTTCAAAAGCAATAAAAGACTGAAAACTCAAAAAACAAACAATAATCGTCTCCTCCGGGATTCTTTTCTCATCTCATTCACTCACAAACGAGAACTTGCTTCTTCCGTCTAATGCAAGACAGTTAGCACCTGAGCCAGACAGGTCATACACTTGAGCATAGACAAGCAAGCAGTTCATCAGTCAATTCATCTTTCAGTCTTTTTGGGTCGAACTACGGTGTTCTGACTTCCTCATTGCACGAGAGGATACGTAGGCATAACTTAACAGTTATCGAACAAAAGTCTCTGTATATTCCCCCTCTTTCCAACCTTATTCTTTAAGCCTCATTATCATGAGCATTTCACTCTTGTTCTCACACTGACACTTCACTTATACACTTCACTTCTTTTACACTGACACCTGTACATCCTGTTCCAGCTATTTTACACACAAATTGCACTGACACTACCCCTTTAAAACACAAATCTTTTTAAGCGTGGATCCCGTCGAGTACGACGGACAATCTGGGTGCTAATACCTTCCCAGGTTGTAACCAACCCCCTTTCTCAGTCTCTCTGGTCCGCAACCGTCTTATCCATCTTTTTCTAGGTCTATGCAGCATTACCTTTCCTCCGGGATAAAAATGCCTAGCTGGCGACTCTATTCATCTCCAGTGAGTTCACGGCTGTGTGTTCTCATTGTCCCCTTCGCCGACCGTTCGCGTCTGTACCTTCATCTGGGCCCAGTCCCATTTGTCGGGAGCGACAGCTTGGCGACTCTGCTGGGGACCCTTATATTGCAACCAGGGCTTCTGGTTCTTTTTGTGGGTTCCTCCTTGCGCTTGATTGATTTGTTGTTTACTGGGGTGTTATGTGCTTATTTGTGTTTGTATATTTGTATTTATTGCTTTATGTACAGTTGATTACTGCTTTCTTTATAGCTTTGCATTATATCTTATTGTCATACTGTGCTACTGGCTGGATCTGTTTGTTTGCTTTGGTGGGTGGGTGTTCCATTGAGAGTTAAGGTCCTATACCTGGGACCTGAGTGAAACCTAGGCTAGAGTGGTTCATATTCTTTCCCATTCCATCTCGGTCTGGTGCGGGAATATGAAACACGGTTCAGATATAGGTTTCCTCTTGAGAACTCTGTGTTGCAGATTTCCTGCAATGCTAGGGCTATCTGGGAAGCCTGCTAAGTCTGGATGACCTTTTAGTATTGACCTTCAGAAACTGAGGTGAATTAGAGGAGGAACTTTTATGGTTATTGTGAACACTGTACCTCCGGGTTAGAAGTGTTTACACTTCTCATAACTGATCCAAGTCTAAGGATCCTTGTTTTAGAACACCACCTGTGAGGGGGTTGGGCTGTTTACAGGTTTGCAGGTACCTTGACCTCAGAATACCCTGTTACTTTGATTTTGATTAAAAATACTCCATGTTGGAACAGTTCTTGTGATTCTAAACCCTGGATATGTGGCTCTTTATTTGAGTCCCCCACCTTGGTTACTGGACTTATAGACCTCCATCTGGATTTCTTACACTCGGACTTATATCAGAACACTTGATCAGATCCATCTCAGTCACAAACCCTTGCATATAATTTGCATACATAATCATTGCATCATATTGACATTTGCTTATTTGTGTTTCAGGGTATCCATCTTCATTTGGTTTTGGTTTTGACCCCATCTTCAGTATTGACCTATCTTCATCAGCACCTGCTTCAGCTAACAGCTATCTACTTCAGTCACTTGCACCAGCCAATCAGTGGCCCATTCTTCAGTATCATCATCAGCACTTGTCTCTACTCAGTCTCAACATCATGGCACCTAAAAAGAGCAACATCACATATCACTTCTTCCAACCAGAGCTAGCAGACATCAGGAGGATTCAGACCCTGATCACTCCAGACCATATACCACTGTTCGGGGAACACCATGGAGATATACTTGATATGGTTATGGATCTGGACCCCTCACAGAGAAGCCTGATCCACACTTGCCTTCAGTTTTATGATCCCCCATTGAGATGTTTCACTTTTCAGGACTTTCAGCTGGGGCCCTTATTGGAAGAATACTCATCATTAGTTGGTATACCTATCAGGGGTGGAGTCCCTTTCAACCCTGAGATGGTCTTTCCTGGTAATGAAGAGGTAGCAAAGGCATTGCATCTGGAACCGGTCTTGATTGGGCAGCATATGACTTCTAAGGCTGGAATCCCTGGCCTGCATCTGGATTTCTTGATCTCTCAAGCTACCCTGAAAGCTTCTTTAGGAGAGTGGAAAGCAGTCTGTGCTTTATTGGCCTTGAGCATATATGGGATCATATTATTTGCATATGAGCCTCGATTCATTAGTAAGAATGCAATCCATTTGTTCCTTCTAAGGAACCCAGTGCCAACTTTATTGGGGGATCTCTACTATTCAGTGCATCAGAGGAATGAAAAGCAGAGGGGAAGATTAGTGAGATGCTGTGCTCCTTTGTTCCATACTTGGCTTCTCAGGCATTTGCCCAAGACAGATGCATTTTTGAACCCTCATCAGCAGAGGAACTGGGCTGGAAGACTTACTACTCTAACTTCAGCTGATATCAGGTGGTGCACTCAAAGCACAAAAGGCAGAGATATCATCACCAGCTGTGGGCATTTTCCCAATGTGCCCCTAATAGGAGTTAAGGGTAGTATTAATTACAACCCTCTGCTGTTCAAAAGACAACTGGGCTATGCACTGGTCCACACTCCTAAGGCACAAGACTTGGTTGAGACTCTTTATTGTGAGAACAAGCTTAATCTGGCTATTGTTAGGCAGGCAGCTTGGGCCTGGGACAATGTGCAGACTAAGGGGGTAACCATCCTGGGGAAGTGTAACAATGTGGCATCAGCACAGTACTATGATTGGTCCCGTGCCAGGGCTCAATTCTCTGGGATGCCCTTTACTATAAAAGATATGCCTGGGCCTTCCACAGCACCACCTCCAGCAACTGTCAGCTTAGGGGAGTTTGAAAAATTGAAGGAGAGAAATGAGAAGTTGACTCAAGCTCTACAGAAGACCCTCTCGGAGAGGAGTGATGGTAGGTTGGATATTGAAAGGCTAGAAAAGCTAAGGGTGGAGCATCTGGCCAAAATTGAGAAGTCTGAGGATTACATTAAGAAGTCTAGGGCTGGAGAACAAATCTTGAAGAATGCCTGCAAGGAAGCTCAGTTCCAGAAAGCCAGGACTGATTTGTATCTGAAGGAGAGTCAGGCTAGGTGGGTCAGGATCACCGAAGCCCGTACTCAAGAGGACAAAAGGACTCAGGATAAGATGGAGCAGATGGAAGCTAATGCAAAAGAGCAGCAGGAAGCCCTGGCAGCAGCCCAGAGAGAGATATCAGAGCTGAAGATCAGAGTTGGAGTGAAGAGGTCAAAGGACCAAAGTCAACACAAGAAGCTAACTGCAGCTGTTACTACCCGGAACCTCCTTATCAGGAACCTCACGGAGCGCCCAGCTGATCCTGTGACCGAAGCACTTCTCAAGGAAGTTCGGGAGGATGAGTTTGGTCTTGGTGTTTGACCATTTGCTTGTTGTTGCTTTCATTCCATGTACTTTTATTTTCTTGTAATGTATTTTGACCCCTCAGAGGGCTTGTATTTGTAAACAAACTGTGTACCATTGGCTTTTTGTAATATATGTATTAGTTTGTTCCATCCGAGTTTACTTCGAAAGCAACATCCACAGCATCTTCAAGGGTCTGGAAGGGTCAAAACTGAACGCCAAGCCGGATACCTTGAAAACAAATAAGCATACTGCATTGCATGCTAACCCTCTATTTGTTTTGTAGGTGTTTGTTTTATTGTTGCTAACTCTGTTGTGATGTTCAGGAACTATTGCTCGACGCCGGGTATTTCCCCTCAACCGTCCGCACAGATACCCCACCCGTAACAATCTTCCAGGCATACAGATGGATCAGATGCAGCAGGACCTTACAGAGGTCAGGAACCAGATGACCAACGAAAGGTTGGAAATGAGGACTCAAATGACACAGTTTATGGAGGTAATGAACAACATGGCTCAAAGCCAGGAGAGGCTCAGAGCACTGGTAGAAGGGAGAAACCAGGAAGACCATCAGCCAGGGACTGCTGGGACTAGCAACAATGAAAGAGTCCAACCTCATGTCAATCCCCCAGTCTTTGGACCCCACCTCCATCCAGAAGCTAACATCCCTGTCAATATACAAGGGACTGCCACAGCAGGGAGGGTACTGCAAGAAGACCCCCAGGAAGATCAGTTCACAGTAATGGGAGCTGGGGAGGAAGCTTATGATAGAAGATTGGATGAAATAGCTGAGAAGTTAAGATCCTTGGAGTCTCAAAACTCTTTGGGTTTTGATGTTATGGATATGGGCTTGGTAGACGGGGTCAGGATTCCCCACAAGTTTAAGCCACCATGCTTTGAGAAGTATAATGGGACTTCCTGTCCCCGGACCCATCTACAATCTTTTCTCGGGAGGCTAAAGGCCTATACCATGGACGAGAAGCTTTGGATGTTCTATTTTGAGGACAGCTTGACTGGAGCTTCGAGGGAATGGTATTCCCATCTGACAAGAGCAACTATTAGATGCTGGAAGGACCTGGCAGAGGCCTTCATCAGACAGTATCAGTATAATCTGGATATGGCACCCAACAGGACCCTCCTAATGGGAATGTCACAGTCATCTAGAGAGAGCTTCCGAGAGTATGCTCAAAGATGGAGACAGCTTGCTGCTGCTGTCCAGCCACCTATATCAGAAAGGGAGATGGCTGATATGTTCATGAACACCCTTCAGGGGACTTACATTGATAGGCTAGCTGCCTTCTCATCTACCAGCTTTGCAGATGTAGTCATAGCCGGGGAGAGAATTGAAAGCCTATTGAAGATGGGTAAGATCTCAGACAACGGCGCAAGCTCATCCAGTAATGCAAGAAAGCCTTTCGCGGGCCCAAGAAGGACTGGTGAGACCAATGCCATCCACACCAATAGGGGCAGGCCCCAATATGTTCATAGATCTGTGGCAGCAGTCACCATTCCCGCTCCAGCTCATCCACAACCAGCTTATCAACCTCCGCAGCAAAACTATCAGCAACAACCTCAGTACCATCAACAAAATCAGTATCCTCCGAGAAATTACAACAACAGCAACACCAACAACAATAGCCAGCAAAGGCCATTCCAACAGAGGCTTTCTCAAGCCAACAGGGTGATCGATCCGATCCCTATGCCGTATGCTACATTGCTGCCACAACTCCTGAAACTCAACCTAGTTGAGCTAAGGACATTGGCACCTCCAGATCCCAACAGTCTACCCAGGAATTATGACTCCAACGCCAGATGTGCCTTCCATTCAAATGCACCCGGCCATAGTACAGAAAAGTGCAGAGCCTTGCACATGAAGGTACAAGACCTGGTAGACTCTAAGGCCCTGAATTTTGCACCACCACCCAATGTCAACAAAAATCCTATGCCACACCACGGAGGTCCCAGAATCAACGCTATTGAAGAAGACAAGCCGTCTTATTTAATAACCAGTGTGGGTCAGATTCGGACACCGTTGGTAGAAATTAAGGCTCAACTCCTCGAATGTCAAATGTTCCCGGGGTGTGAGTTAGGGTGTGCTTACTGCAATATTTCAGTAAATGGGTGCGATAACCTGAGGAATGGCATAGATGGTCTCATTCAGAGCGGCCAACTTCAAATCACCACATCATTTCCAACCAATCCAGCAATCTCATCAGCAGCAATTCCTGTATCTCCTACAACTGCAACAACCATCGTTCCCGACAACTCTTCGGCTTCATCAACAAGTACTTCATCTGTCATCTCAACTGATCAGATGTCAACAAATGTTCCTTCTACAATTTCATCATCACTCCATTTTGAATCTCCTACAACAACAACACCCATCCTTCCGACAATATCTCCTACAACATCAGCAACAAATCATGAAGATGTCTCAACTGTCACAATATTTTATGATCCTGAAAACAACTTTGCCTACAACTCAGAAGGTGCTGCTCCCATTAGAGCACCAGCCACAATTTATTATGATCCACAGACTATCACAGTCCCTTCTGCAGCTGCCATTAGTCCAGTCACCGTCACGGTGCCTGGACCAGTACCTTATGAAAGCAATAGGGCCATCCCTTGGCACTACGGCTCTGACATATACTGCGAAGGACAAAGAATCACTCTTGATACACCAACCCCTGCACCACAAATAGATAATGTGGGAGGAGGCGGAGGTTTCACTCGAAGCGGACGTCTCTTTGATCCACAAATTCAGAGACCCACTGCCGAAGCAGAAGCTGCTGCCAAGGCAAAAGGAAAGAGCCCGGTGCAGGAAGATCAAGCTGTTAAGGAAGCTTTGAAAACACCATTCGATCAAGAAGTTGATGAGTTCATGAGAATCATCAAAAAGAGTGATTACAAAATAGTGGATCAGCTTCATCAGACGCCTTCCAAGATCTCAATCCTATCATTGCTTATGTGCTCCGAAGCCCATCGGAATGCACTACTCAAAGTCTTGCACGCAGCTTACGTGCCTGAAGAGATCACTGTCAATCAGTTGGAAACCGTGGTTGGAAATGTTACTGCTATCAATGGGCTAGGGTTCACCAATACTGACTTGACAACGGAAGGCCGCAACCATAACAAGGCCTTGCACATCACCATGGAATGTAAAGGTGCAGTCCTTTCCCATGTGCTGGTAGACACAGGGTCATCCCTTAGTGTCTTACCCAAAAAAGCCCTGGTGAAGCTAGAGTATGAAGGATTAGCATTGCGTCCCAGTAACCTGGTAGTAAGAGCCTTTGATGGTTCTAAGAGATCGGTTCTGGGAGAAATTGAGCTGCCTGTGACGATTGGCCCACAGACTTTTAAAACGATCTTCTATGTGATGGACATTCAGCCTGCCTACAGCTGTTTGTTGGGTAGACCATGGATTCATGCCGCTGGCGCAGTAACGTCTACCCTTCACCAGAAGTTAAAATTTGAGTGGGAAGGCCAAGTCGTTACTATCTGTGGGGAAGAGGATATATTTGTTAGCCATCTGGCTACTTATAAGTATATTGAGATGGATGGGGAGATCCATGAAACAATGAGTCAGGGGTTTGAGGCCTTGAACGTGAATGAAGCATCTGCTGTATCTGGAATCTCCATGTCATCTTATCAACAAGCCCGGAAGGTTGTTGAGGAAGGAACTGCCCAAGGCTGGGGCAAGGTTTTATCTGTGGAGGAGAAGAAAGACAAATTTGGGTTGGGTTACAGACCAACTCAACAAAATCAAGCAGAGGCTGCTGAGAAGCCCGGTTTCTTCAGTGGGGGGATGCTCACCCCTGATGCTATCAACAATTTGGAAGACGAGCTGGAAGAAGAACGCAATCTGGAGAATTGGATTCGTCCAAAGATCCCGGGGAGCAATATCTCAAACTGGTCTTCCCAGGAAATTATAAGAGTTACTCATGCAGAGTAATTATTATTTCCTGTATTTTTTAGCATGCATCAAAGTCTTGCATCTTGCCCAAGATGACAAGACTCATTTTGTAATCGGGCCATCTGTACTTTTTGTGCAAACAAGATTAATCAATGAAATATCAGACATCTTTTTGCAAATGAGTCTTTTTCTTTTCCGCTCACTGTTTTTCCATTTTTTCTTTTTGTACAAAAAATAAATGGCGTTGTTTTCAAAATGACAACTTTATTTCACTTTTCTAAACAAGATTAAAATCAATCACTAAAATGAACAAACTGAACCCTTGCAGAGAGTGCCTTCCTGACAGCACCGACAACAGCACGGCTATGACTTCGTATGACTTTGACAATCCGATCAATCAAGCTGATGAAGGGGTTGAAGAAGAATATGAGCTTCCTGAAGAGCTAGCCAGGTTGTTGAGACAAGAGGAAAAGGTTATTACTCCTCACCAGGAGGAGGTTGAAGTGATTAATCTTGGTACAGATGAAGACGTGAAAGAGGTTAAAATCGGGGCCTGCCTGCAAGACTCAGTGAAGAGACAACTGATTGATCTGCTTCAAGAATATGTGGATGTGTTTGCTTGGTCGTATCAAGATATGCCAGGGTTGGACACCGATATAGTTATGCACAAGCTGCCTTTGAGGGAAGAATGCCCACCAGTTAAACAGAAACTGCGCCGTACCCGCCCAGACATGGCAATGAAGATCAAAGAAGAGGTACAAAAGCAGTGGGACGCCGGGTTCCTTGCTGTAACTAGCTATCCACCGTGGGTTGCTAACATTGTGCCTGTTCCAAAGAAAGATGGCAAAGTAAGGATGTGTGTTGACTACCGGGACCTGAACAGAGCCAGCCCGAAGGATGACTTCCCATTACCTCACATTGATGTATTGGTGGATAACACGGCTCAGTTCTCGGTATTCTCCTTCATGGACGGATTTTCAGGGTACAATCAGATCAAGATGTCACCTGAAGACATGGAGAAGACAACCTTCATTACACCTTGGGGCACGTTCTGTTACAAAGTGATGCCATTCGGACTGAAGAATGCTGGTGCAACATATCAACGGGCTATGGTGACATTATTCCATGATATGATCCATAAAGAAATAGAATGTTATGTGGATGACATGATCGCTAAGTCCCTTACGGAGGAAGACCACCTGGTAAATCTGTTGAAGCTATTCAAGCGTCTGAGGAAGTACCAACTAAAGCTGAACCCCAACAAATGCACATTCGGGGTGCGATCTGGTAAGCTGCTGGGTTTTATTGTAAGCGAGAAAGGGATTGAAGTTGACCCTGATAAAGTCAAAGCTATTCAAGAGATGCCTGCACCGAAAACTGAGAAAGAAGTTCGAGGGTTCCTAGGTAGATTGAACTACATCTCAAGGTTCATATCTCACCTCACAGCAACCTGCGAACCCTTGTTCAAGTTGTTGAGAAAAGAACAAACGGTCAGGTGGAACGAAGACTGCCAGAAGGCTTTTGACAAGATCAAGGAGTACTTGCAAGAACCTCCAATCCTTATGCCTCCAGTTGAAGGAAGACCTCTGATAATGTACTTGACAGTATTAGAAGAGTCAATGGGGTGCGTGCTGGGCCAGCATGACGAGTCCGGTCGAAAAGAGTATGCAATATACTACCTGAGCAAAAAGTTTACCGACTGTGAACAACGTTATTCACTGCTCGAGAAAACTTGCTGTGCTTTAGCGTGGGCTGCTCGCCGACTGAGACAGTATATGTTGACCCACACTACTTTGTTGATCTCAAAGATGGACCCAGTCAAGTACATATTTGAGAAGCCAGCACTTACCGGACGGGTTGCAAGATGGCAAATGATCCTTACAGAATATGACATCCAGTACACTTCTCAGAAAGCCATCAAGGGCAATGTATTGTCTGAATATCTTGCTGAGCAACCTATTGATGACTACCAGCCTATGAGATTTGACTTCCCTGATGAAGACATCATGTTCATTAAAGCGAAAGATCATGAAGAGCCTATTCATACTGAAGGGCCTGACCCAGAAGAAGAATGGACTATGATGTTTGATGGGGCTGTTAACATGAATGGTCGTGGTGTTGGTGCAGTACTCATTACGCCTAAGGGAGTTCACATGCCTTTCTCGGCAAAGCTCACCTTCAACTGCACTAACAACGAAGCTGAATACGAAGCTTGCATCATGGGTCTTGAGGAAGCCATTGACCTCAGGATCAAGACATTGACCGTATTCGGAGATTCAGCTCTGGTAGTTAATCAAACCAATGGCAAGTGGTACACCCACCAGGATCATCTGATACCTTACAGGGATTATACAAGGAGGTTATTGACTTTCTTTACAACGGTCAAGCTTGAGTATATCCCTCGGGACGAGAATCAGTTTGCAGATGCTCTGGCTACCATTTCATCCATGATCAAAGTTCAAGCTGCTAACTTTGTACCTCAGATCTCAGTGTCCAGACTTGATAAACCAGCATATGTGTTCGCAGCAGAAGTTGTCAAAAACGATAAGCCTTGGTTCCATGACATTAAGTGCTTCTTGGAGGATCAAACATACCCACTTGGGGCATCTTCCAATGATAAGAAGACTTTGAGAAGGCTTGCTGGTAGTTTCTTTCTGAACACTGATGGGTCTTTATACAAAAGGAACTTTGATATGGTACTCCTTAGATGTGTTGACAAGACAGAAGCATATTTGTTAATGCATGAATTGCACGAAGGATCCTTTGGTACCCATGCTGGAGGACATGCCATGGCTAAGAAGTTGTTAAGATCAGGGTATTATTGGATCACAATGGATGCCGACTGTTGTGCCTATGCCAGAAAATGCCATAAATGCCAGATTTATGCAGACAAGGTGCATGTGCCTCCCAATCCTTTGAATATAATGTCTTCACCCTGGCCCTTTGCTATGTGGGGCATTGACATGATTGGCAAGATTGAACCGACTGCTTCGAATGGCCACAGATTCATCCTGGTCGCCATTGATTATTTCACCAAGTGGGTCGAAGCAGCCTCATATGCAAATGTCACAAGACAAGTGGTAGCCAGATTTCTGAAGAGAGATATCATCTGTCGATATGGAGTTCCCGAGCGAATCATTACTGATAATGGTTCCAACTTAAACAACAAAATGATGGCAGAGCTGTGCCGGGACTTCAAGATCCAACACCACAATTCTTCTCCTTACAGGCCAAAGATGAACGGCGCTGTTGAGGCGGCTAATAAGAATATCAAGAAAGTTGTGCAAAAGATGGTAGTCACATACAAAGACTGGCACGAAATGCTACCGTTCGCCTTGCATGGGTACCGCACGTCAATCAGAACATCCACTGGGGCAACACCGTATCAGCTTGTGTATGGTATGGAAGCAGTCCTACCTGTCGAAGTTGAATTACCCTCTCTACGGGTATTGATGGATGTTAAGCTAAACGAAGCAGAATGGGTTCGAGCCCGATACGAACAACTGAGTCTGATTGAAGAGAAAAGATTGGCTGCAATCTGTCACGGGCAGTTGTATCAGAAAAGAATGAAGAGAGCCTTCGATCAGAAAGTCAGGCACCGAGAGTACCAAGTGGGAGATCTTGTGCTGAAAAGGATCCTCCCTCCTCATACAGACCACAGGGGCAAATGGACTCCAAATTATGAAGGACCATTCATGGTGAAGAAAGTTTTCTCCGGTGGAGCACTGATGCTCAGCACCATGGATGGTGAAGATTTCCCATCCCCTGTGAATTCAGATGCAGTTAAAAAATACTTCGCATAAGAAATGACCCGCTGGACATAAAAACAGAATGTAAGTCCAGGCAAGAATAGGGCATCCCGGCGAGTCAAAAACAGAATAAAAGACTCGGGCAAAAATAAGGGAAATAAACAAAAAAATGTACACCCGCTGAGTTGAAAAGCCATATTGGACAACTTAGGCAAAAATGGGTATCCCGATGGATTGAAAACCCGAAAGGGCGATCCATGCAAAATAAGGGAATAAGCGAACAACTGCATTCTGAATTCGTATGTATTACCTACAACTTGGTAAACCTCTAAAGGATTGGGCTCCAGCCAGAATCAACCTTCTACAGAAAGCAAGACGAGAAGAACGTCATTGTCATACAAGTCATAGCAAAAGAGGAAGCTCCTTAAAGCGTCATCAACATCGCCAGCACTTTGTTTCTCAATTTGTAGCAATCTCCTCATTTCAGGAGATATGTTTCCTTGACTGTATCTTGCCAATTCAGGGCACATGAATTAATAAAATCAGATTTTTCAGTCATGTCCCGTCTTGTACATTTTTATTTGCAAAGAGTGTCTGATGTCTCTAAAAAACTAATTGCATGAGTACAGATGCTTTTCTCTAAAAAATAAAACACGTGCTTGCAGGGAATATACTTACTCTCGGAAGTGTATAACTCCTATGACGAAATCCGGTAAGGGATACCTCGGGATCACTTGTACGTTTCTCTGTCTTTGCAGGATTGCAGGTATTCAAAAGCGCAACATGGGGCATGAAGGCTTCACCCCAGAAAGCTGGCAGATCAACACTCAATCTTAGCATCCGAAGTGCTCCTTCCCCAGCTGAGTTGCCTCTTAGTACTCTCCCCAGCTGAGTTGCCACTTGTTAATTCTCCCCAGCCGAGTTACCAATCATTTCTTCCTCAGCAGAATACAACAGCCAGGGAACCATTCCCCCTACGGAGCTTCAGCCTCTGTTCGGAGGAGCAGCGCATGAAGGAGTCACAACAGAGTATAGAAAGCTTCTACACACCCCAGCTGGGTCCCTCATTTACTGGATTAGGTCTATCACTGACCCATTTCCCCAAGCAGGGTCATCTCACCAGATCTGCCAATGATCTCATCCCCAGCTGGGATGTTCCACTTCAAGCAGATCAGTCAGAGATCTTCATGGCAGTGGGATCCGAATCCCAGTTTGGTATCTTTGCATAATCATGGCATTCGCATCATATTCACCCGCAAAGCGTAGCATTCCGTCTAAAACGGAGCATTACGGCAAAAATCAAACACATATCATAATCATAAGCCATGTTGTGAACCACCACTTGTGAATAATAACCGTTCATCAACATCGTACAGAAATATCCCCACCAGAGTCCCCAGCAAAAGCAGTTGCCTCACAAATCACAAACGCCAGTATATACTCCTTTTGACACCCGTCCGTGTCATCATTCCCCAGTAAAGTCGCCTGAACACTCTTTACAAACAAGACCACCCGTATTAAAGATACTTCTTGACACCCGTCCGTGTCACATCCCCAGCAGAAAGCCAAAGACATCATCTTTGCACTCACCTATACTTGTATATCTATATTTTCTTGACACCCGTCCGTGTCATATCCCCAGCGCAGTCGCCTACACTTTGTTTACCAGATACTTGTTCATATTATACTCCTCATCTTTTGACACTCGTCCGTGTCACTCTCCCCAGCGGTTGAATGCTCATCTATACACCACTCATACTCGTATTTATACAGATACTCGTCCGTATCTTGTATATACCACTTATATCCCCACAGATTCGGCATTGGTTCATGTTCTTTGTTAACCAGTTGGTACTCGTCCGTACCACCATCTCAGAATATGCGTCAAGTGTTTGTTTCTACATGGTACTCGTCCGTATCATAGTTTTAAGGATGCTCGTCCGCATCTTTAATCCATACATCGTGTCAGACACTTTTTGCCTTCTTGAATATAGATACTCGCCTGTGTCTATTATTCCCAGAAGAGTCCCCTCAGATTCAACACTCGTCCGTGTTCCTTGTTAACCAGTTGATACTCGTCCGTATCATCATCTCCGAGCACGTGTCAGTTTGTTTCTACCCGATACTCGTCCGTATCGTAGTCTTAAGGATGCTCGTCCGCATCTTTAATCTATACACATACATCTAAACACTTATACTTCCTTTTCTTGGATATAAACACTCGTCCGTGTTTACTATTCCCCAGTAGATCGTCAACAAAGCAATTTCTTTCTTATATGACACTCGTCCTGTGGCATGATGAACCTTGAGAGCAGCCGTACCCTGCTAGGTGGTCGTCCTCCACCTCTTGATGGTCGTCCTCCATCATGCTCGTCCGATGGCCGTCCCCATCGTTGACCTTTTTCTATCCGATGGCCGTCCCCATCGTTGATATTTAGCAGCCGTCCCCTGCTAGGTGGTCGTCCTCCACCTTTTGATGATCGTCCTTCATCATTTTACCCAATGGCCGTCCCCATTATTGATTTTGGTTATCTGACATTCGTCCTATGTCATGATGAACCTCGAGAGCAGCCGTCCCCTGCTAGGTGGTCGTCCTCCACCTCTTGATGGTCGTCATCCATCATGCTCGTCCGATGGCCGTCCCATTGTTGACCTTTTATCCGACATTCGTCCTATGTCGCGATATTTTCGGCAGCCGTACCCTTCCAGGTGGTCGTCCTCCACCTTAGATGATCGTCCCTCATCTTAACCCCAACAGAGCAGCCGTCCCCTGCTAGGTGATCGTCCTTCACCTTTGATGACCGTACCTCATCATCTGTTTATTTCATTTATTCTTTAACCCGATGGCCGTCCCCGTCGTGGTCCCTTTTCTTTTTAGCCCGATGGCCGTCCCCATCGTTGGTTACTTTACTTTATGAACTTGATGGCCGTCCCCGTCATGTTTCATTCGATCCCCAGAAAATTTTACAGCTTTACTTGATGGCCGTCCCCATCATAATATCTTATTTTCCCCAGCTAGTCGGCCGTCCCCGTCTTGGCTTTACCTTTTATCCCCAGCATGTCGGCCGTCCCCGTCATTGCTTTACTTCCCGCATTTTCCCCAGCATGTCGGCCGTCCCCGTCATTGCTTTACTTCCCGCATTTTATCCCCAGCATGTCGGCCGTCCCCGTCATTGCTTTACTTCCCGCACTTTTCCCAGCATGTCGGCCGTCCCCGTCATTGCTCTTTACCCAGCAGTCATCCTCTGCTCGACGGTCGTCCTCCGTCGCCCACACTTTACAATATACTTTATTTTCTTTTATAATCTATATCCCTTTTCTTATTCATTTTGTGAGTGCAAATTTTGGACTGTCTTTGGTATTCAACCACAAGTTATCTTGTTTGCCTGTTAAGCCGTTGCTTACATCCTGCACAGCTAACTCATGTTTGAATAGGGGCAGCTGTAAACACCCCAAATTTGCCCTCACCTATTCACACCATGGCTTGTGATCATTTCATATGCATAAACACAATCATACCATCTCATATCACATTTTGATTCACTGCATAGATTCAAAGTCATCTGCACCTAGGGTTTGTGATCTGAGCAATCCAAGAGCCTTTTGAGCCACTCCAAAGGCCACCAATCACTTCAAAGGGGTCCATGTGTGTTCTTATATCATATTACACCCTCTCAAAGTCAAGAATGCCAAAGAATCACAAGAACTGGGGTTTGTATGGAAGCAGAGCCAGGTTTAACTGCACAGACGACCTAGAATTAGGGTTTTGGTTTCAGAGGCCATAACCTCAAAATTTTTGGTCATTCTTGTTTCTATTGGTCTCTATATGGTATAGGGAGTATGCATATCAATTTTCATGAAGAAATTCCATGGGGAAGTCATCTGATCAAGAGTTAACTTTCTGGACAAGTCAGTGCAAAATCAGGGCCTCTGAGGCCCCCAATGACCCAACCAAGGGGTGATCTTCATAATTTTGAGTGTATTTGACCTTTATTTGATCATGGAAGAGGTTTGAAGTTCACAAAATTCAAGAATTACAAGTTTTTACAAAGTTGACTTTTTAAGGCATGGTTGACTTTTAAGTAATATGTCATTTTATGCCACTTTTCAAGCCTTACTTCTTGATCCAAAAATGCTTCAAATGAAAAAAACTTTGGTCATGAAAGTTGTAGATTAGATCTTTCCCTTTTCAAAAAGTACAAGAACATGACCTAATTCATTTTGGATCAAAAGTTATGGTGTGTCAAAGTTGGCAAAAATCACTAATTTTCAAGATATGCCTCAAATGAGAAACTTGCAAGAACTTTGTACCAAGGCATTTGTAACTTCTAATTCATGTCTAACCATCATACAAACATCACATGTGACCTAAAAATCAGATTTGAACCAAAACTTCTCATGTTTCATGGCTTGTGGGATGAGAAAATTTCATATGAACCAAAAGTGATCAACTTGCAAAAACCATCATCACACCTCACCCACTTGTTGCCTTGGCTGCTGAACCATTCTAGCATCCCTCACACACCATGTTGCGCAGCCCATAGCCATTGTACCAGCCTAGAACTCAGCCCATGCCTTCCTTACACCAAAGTTGACATTTTGCAAAAGTGAACTTACCTATCACAGCAGGCCAGGTCACATCATCTGACCAATGAGATTACTTTATGCAAACCAAAGGCTAGCCATTTCACATAACAAGCAAGGCTGAAACAAGCAATATCATCACATTCACAAACTCACTCCCTCAAGCAAAACTCTTCGAATCTGCTTCCACAGGCCATAAACACAAAAACAAATTCCACTACTCATCTCACCTTGCTTCATTGAGCCAAAACCAGCAAGACTTAGGCCTGAAACCAACAAGAACTGAGCTCTTCCATTTTTCACCCTCAAAGCCAAAGCTTTCGAAACTCACTCCACAGGCCACAAACACTTGAACAAACTCCACAAACCTTCTCAAAACATCATCCTGACCACAAAGAACCAATCACCTTTGCTTGAAACAGCCTGAATCACCAACACCAGTTTCAACTGAGCTTGAGCAGAAGCTGTTCAAACTCTTCAATTAGCCAACATAAACTTCTTCAAAGCATCCAAACATCATCAAGGGGTCATAAGGAGTGGTTTTCATCAAAGGAAGGGGACAGAAAGTTGCAAGAGTGAAAGCTTCGAAACTCAGGTAGCTCAAGAACTTTTTTTCCAGAAATCATTTTTTAAGTTCTTAAGTTGTTCTTCATGATTCACTGATTGTTCTGATGTCTTTAGTTTTGAAAATGGTGATGAAGTAAGAGTTTAATTGTGTTCTGAAACTCCCTGACCTAAAAAATGTTTTGCTTCGATTCATGAATTTGAGGGAATATAAATGTTGTTTGTGATGGGGTTTTGATTCAGTGGGTTATGGGAATCATTTCTGTATGCTTGGTTTTCATTTTTGTTGCGTTTTGAGGTTTTTAGGGATTTTCAGTTGGGGTTCCCACCGGAGAAGACAACCGGAGGTCTTCTCCGGCCACCTGAAAATCATTAGGGTTTTAATCCTGTAATTAAATGAGATTTGAATCTGGAGCGTTAGATTGCTTTGACTGGTTGACTTGCCGCGCGTGTGAATGGCTGAGATTCGTCATTAAACCCTAAACCATATTTAATTAATTCTTAATTGTATTTAACTCAGTTTGAATTCCAGCCCTTGATCTGCGCGCGCAGTCAACAGATCCCTCCCCAGAATGAATCCTAGCCCTCCATTCAGTTGACTTCAGTCTATTTCATTTTATTTTCATATTTTTCTCATTTGTTTTATACAATTTATTTAAAATAGTAAAAATTGTTTAAAAATTATGAAACTTTTTGTCAAGAGTTTCATTATTTTTTAAAACACAAAAATATTTTTATTTTCATTTTTAGCATTTAAAAAGTATTTTTAAATATTTAAAAGTTTATTTTTAATTGATTAATGGAAATTAATTTATTAAAAATACTTTTAGGTATTTAAAAATCACAAAAAAATTCATGAAATGTTTTAAGACATTTAGAAACATTGTCCAACCTTCAAACCAAATTTATTTTTTGATCTTGATGCATTTTGAGAATTTTTCATTGAATTAAAATCATTTTTGTGCATTACTTTGATCCAAACTTCAAAAAATCACTTCTGCCTAATCATGAAGAGTTGGACCTTGGTTCTTTTTGCATTGCATTGTGCTTATCATATAGTTTGTGAGATTAAATGGCCTTGATTTGATATTTCATTTTCCATTTGTTTGATAATTTTCTTGTTTAGGAACCCTAAAACCCTAGAAATCTTAAAAAAACCATAACTTGAGTTTGGTTAGGAGTTGAAACCTCTCCTTTGGGCATTGGTTTAGTATAGGATTAGGGGTCCTTTGAGTGCATTTTCAATTTTTTATAATGTTTTTTGCTTCTGGTTTTGGTTTTTGTTTGTTGCATTGATCATAAACCCTAATTTGGGTTCCCATATGCATCCATCTTGCATTCTCTTGCATAACATGACTTGCCATGACATTCCATGCCTCCATTTGATTCACTTAGCATCATAAGACATATTGAAAGCATGTTTGATCATTGCATCATGTATTTGCCATGTTGTATGCCATGTGCACTTCATAACTTTTCATGTATGTCCATGCTTCTAAACTTGTTTCATTTGCATTCATAAGCTTGTATGATCATTCCCATGT
This sequence comes from Lathyrus aphaca, assembly GCA_963966055.1. Classification (NCBI taxonomy): domain Eukaryota; kingdom Viridiplantae; phylum Streptophyta; class Magnoliopsida; order Fabales; family Fabaceae; genus Lathyrus; species Lathyrus aphaca. The sequence goes on along the minus strand of OZ014519.1, from coordinate 290,720,106 downwards.
GCTGCCTCATATTTGTAGCATCTCATAGCATCATTAGCATCATGTATATGCTTCTGGTTTTGTTGCTCATCATGTCATCTCATCTCATTTTGCATTGCATTGCATTTCTTTTCTAACCTTTCAGGTGGTAAGTGACATTGAGAAGTGAATTTGCCTTCACTTCTCATAACTTCTCTTCATCCCCTTTCATGCACCCTTGCTGCATTTTATCATGTGTTTGAGATTGAGCTTGCTCATTCCTCTTCTTCCCACTTTCTTTCTTCAAGTGACTTGACTTCTTGAATGAAGCAAGTTGCTTTGCTTCTCTTGATCTTTTCATCTGCTTCCTGGTGGTTCCATTGAAAATTGCTCTTGTAAACCTCACAAACCTTAGGAACAACCAAGCATGACAATGATTAGGGTTTTGATTAGTCCCCCTTTTAGTTTTACCTTTGTGTCTATTTTGAGTCTTCTCTTCTCATCTCATAATCAGGGACTAAACCCTAAAGGCTTTAAGGCTTTGTGATTAAGCTTATGCCTACATCCTTCTATTAGGATGGAGTGTATAACTTTAATCCTAAGTGTTAAACCCTTAATGTGTTTAAATCTCTTAATCAATCCACTTAATAATCATCAAGACATCACACTTGTAACTTGGGCCTTGCATTAGGGTTCTATTTCTTCCTTAATTGGTTAAGAAGGACTAACCCTAGTGTTAATGGACAAGTCCCCCTCAAGTTGTCTTACAAACCCTAAAAATCACTTCTTCATCATATCATTAAATAAAATCCACTTAATAAAGGCTTTGTTTTGTCATGGGTTTAATCCCTAATCATGGATTAAGTTAAGGAGCTTTCCTCAGCTTAAACATTCTCATCTATTATCCTTCTATTAGGATGGTGTAATGAGTCTGTTTAATCCTTGATTACGGCTTAACCTCATTACTCAACACTAAACAAAAACACCAAAAACATCTAAATAATCACAAGTAGGTTAATGATCTTAATCCTGTATCAAAGGTGATTAAGTGTGAGAAGCTGACTTCACACTTAAGGTATTCTCAATACCCCTAATTAGAGGGAAGATGTGATGAGTTTACTAACCCATTGGTTTAGGATTAAGCTCATTAACTTATAACAAACTTTCAAAAGCAATAAAAGACTGAAAACTCAAAAAAACAAACAATAATCGTCTCCTCCGGGATTCTTTTCTCATCTCATTCACTCACAAACGAGAACTTGCTTCTTCCGTCTAATGCAAGACAGTTAGCACCTGAGCCAGACAGGTCATACACTTGAGCATAGACAAGCAAGCAGTTCATCAGTCAATTCATCTTTCAGTCTTTTTGGGTCGAACTACGGTGTTCTGACTTCCTCATTGCACGAGAGGATACGTAGGCATAACTTAACAGTTATCGAACAAAAGTCTCTGTATATTCCCCCTCTTTCCAACCTTATTCTTTAAGCCTCATTATCATGAGCATTTCACTCTTGTTCTCACACTGACACTTCACTTATACACTTCACTTCTTTTACACTGACACCTGTACATCCTGTTCCAGCTATTTTACACACAAATTGCACTGACACTACCCCTTTAAAACACAAATCTTTTTAAGCGTGGATCCCGTCGAGTACGACAGACAATCTGGGTGCTAATACCTTCCCAGGTTGTAACCAACCCCCTTTCTCAGTCTCTCTGGTCCGCAACCGTCTTATCCATCTTTTTCTAGGTCTATGCAGCATTACCTTTCCTCCGGGATAAAAATGCCTAGCTGGCGACTCTATTCATCTCCAGTGAGTTCACGGATGTGTGTTCTCATTGTCCCCTTCGCCGACTATTCGCGTCTGTACCTTCATCTGGGCCCAGTCCCATTTGTCGGGAGCGACAACCACCCCCAGCATATTTACCTAAACACTTTGTAAAGCATATACTTGTTTATAATATACCTCTTGACACTCGTCCGTGTCACTCTCTCCAGCAGGTTGAACACTCAAATATACACTACTCATACTTATTTTATTTATACAAATACTCGTCCGTATCTCGGATACACCATTTATATCCTCGCAGGTTCGACACTCGTCCGTGTTCATTGTTAACCCGTTGGTACTCGTCCGTACCATCATCTCAGAACATGCGTCTAGCGTTTGTTTCTACATGATACTCGTCTGTATCATAGTCTTAAGGATGCTCGTCCGCATCTTTAATCCATACACGTGTCAAACACTCTTGCCTTCTTGAATTTAGACACTCGTCTATGTCTACCTTTCCCCAGAAGAGTCCCCTCAGAATCAACACTCGTCCGTGTTCCTTGTTAACCAGTTGATACTCGTCCGTATCATCGTCTCTGAACATGTGTCAGTATTTGTTTCTACCTGATACTCGTCCGTATCATAGTTTTAGGGATGCTCGTCCGCATCTTTAATCTATACACAATACCAAACACTTATACCTTTTATTTCTTGGATGTAAACACTCGTCCGTGTTTACTATTCCCCAGTAGATCGCCCTCAAAGCAAATTTCCTTTTTATCTGACATTCGTCCTATGTCATGATAAACCCTGAGAGCAGCCGTACCCTGCTAGGTAATCGTCCTTCACCTCTTGATGATCGTCCTTCATCATGCTCATCCGATGGCCGTCCCCATCGTTGACCTTTTAATCCGGCATTCGTCCTATGTCGTGATATTTAGCAGCCGTCCCCTGCTAGGTGATCGTCCTTCACCTCTTGATGATCGTCCTTCATCATTTTATCCGATGGCCGTCCCCATCGTTGATTTTGTTGTTTGACATTCGTCCTATGTCATGATAAACCTTGAGAGCAGTCGTCCCCTGCTAGGTGATCGTCCTTCACCTCTTGATGATCGTCCTTCATCATGCTCGTCTGATGGCCGTCCCCATCGTTAACCTTCTATCCGGCATTCGTCCTATGTCGCGATACTTTCGGTAGCCGTACCCTGCCAGGTGATCGTCCTTCACCTTTGATGACCGTCCCTCATCATTATTTCATTTATTCTTTAGCCCGATGGGCGTCCCCATCGTTGGTTACCTTACTTTATGAACTTGATGGCCGTCCCCATCATTTTCCATTAATCCCAAGAGAATCTTATAGCATTACTTGATGGCCGTCCCCATCATAATCTCTTATATCCCCAGCATGTCGGTCGTCCCCGTCATTGCTTTATTCTCCGCACCTTTCCCAGCATGTCGGCCGTCCCCGTCATTGCTTGTTCCCCAGCAGTCGTCCTCTGCTCGACGGTCGTCCTCCGTCGCCCACACTTTATAATATACTTTATTTTCTTTTACAATCTATATCCCTTTTCTTCTTCATTCTGTGAGTGCAAATTTTGGACTGTCTTTGGTATTCAACCACAAGTTATCTTGTTTGCCTGATGAGCCGTCGCTTACATCCTGCACAACTAACTCATGTTTGAATAGGGGCAGCTGTAAACACCCCAAATTTTCCCTCACCTATTCACACCATGTCTTGTGATCATTTCATATGCATAAACTCAATCATAACATCTCATACCACATTTTTTATTCATTGCATAGACTCAAAGTCATCTGCATCTAGGGTTTGTGATCTGAGCAATCCAAGAGCTTCTTGAGCCACTCCAAAGGCCACCAATCACTTAAAAGGGGTCCATGTATGTTCTAGCATCATATTATATCCCCTCAAAGTCAAGAATGTCAAAAAATCACAAGAACTAAGAATGGTATGGAAGCAGAGCCAGTTTTGACTGCACAGTTGACCTAGAATTAGGGTTTTGGTTTCAGAGGCCACAACTCCAAATTTTTTGGTCATTCTTGTTTCTATTGATCTCTATATGGTATAGGGAGTATACATATCAATTTTCATGAAGAAATTCCTTGGGGAAGTCATCTGATCAAGAGTTGACTTTTCAAGCAAGTTAGTGTAAAATCAGGGCATCTGAGGCCCCCAATGACCCAACCAAAGGGTGTTCTTCATCATTTTGATTGTATATGATCTTTATTTGATCATGGAAGATGTTGTAAGTTCACAAAATTGAAGAATCTCAAGTCTTTTGCAAAGTTGACTTTTTGGGAAAGTTTGACTTTTAATGAAATTGCCATTTTAGGAAACTTTTTCAACCTTTACTTTTTGATTCAAAAAAGCTTCAAATGAAAAAACTTTGGTCATGAAAGTTGTAGAATGGATCATTCCCTTTTCAAAAAGTACAAGAACATGACTTAATTCATTTTGGATCAAAAGTTATGGGTTGTCAAAGTTGGCTAAAATCACAAAATTTCAAAGTTTCTACCAAAGAGGCATTTTGCAAAATGACTTGATCAGGTGTTCTAAAGCTACCAAATACACTTCTAATCTTCACACAAACATGTACCAAGACCTAAAAGTCAGATTGCACCAAAAGATCTCTCATTTTTATGGCTTATGGAGCAAGATATCTCAAAGGAACCAAACTAGAACCAACTTGCAAAACTCATCATAAGCTACAAACTACTTGCTGCCTTGCCTCTAAACTCTTTTCACAGCATTTCTTGATTCAAGCTGAGCAAAAGCAAGCCAAGAAGCAAGTGGTACCATAGCCCATACCTCAAGTACACATCAAGTTGACATTTTGGCCAAAGACCCATACCAATCACCATAGGCCACCAACAACTTTCTGACCTATCCCCTTTTGATACATGGACCAAAGCCAGCATAACACACCAGACATTGCAAGCTAAAACACACCCAAGCCTTAGTTTCAAGTTTATGCTCCAACTTGCATTTTCATTCGAAACTGATTACACAAGTCTCAAACACAAAAAAACAACTTCACAAACATATTCAGCACACTTCACTGATCAGAAACCACCCCTCACCATTGCCTAAAACCCCTTGAATCAAAGATACGATTTCTGCCCCTCATTAAGCAGAACTTCTGCCATCTCTAAAACCAGCCATCAAAAACCTTCTCCAAGCATCAATACTTCATCAGGGGCCTAAGAGGGTTGGTTTGCACGAAGAAAGAAGGTCAGAAAGTTGCAAACTGAGAAAGCTCAAAGCTCAGGTATATCAAGAACTTTTTTTCCAGAAATGAGTTTTTAAGTTTCTAATTTGTTCCTCATGCTTTGCTGATCACTCTGATGTCCTTAGTTTTGAAAATGGTGGAGAAATGAGCATTTAATCTTGTTCTGAAACTTTTCTGACCTAAACATGTTTGGCTTCGATTCGCATGATTGATGAATGAAAAATGAGTTTTGTTTAGGGGTTTTGATTCAGTGTTGTATGGGGATGATTTCTGGGTGTTTAGTTTTCATTTTCATGGAGTTTTGAGGATTTTAGAGATTTTCAGGTGGGAGTCCCACCGGAGAAGACGACCGGAAGTCTTCTCCGGCCACCTGAAAATAATTAGGGCTAATCCCTGTAATTAATGCAAGTTTGAATTTTGTGCGTTGGATGGGCTGACTTAGTCAACTCCCGCGCGTGCTCAATGGCCAGGATGCTCCCACTTAACCCTAATCCACGTCATTAACTTATTTAATTAGGTTTTATAATTAATCTGGCCAGTTTGAATTTCCACACTTGGATATGGCGCCAGTCAACGCGCGCGTTCCCAGTTTAAACCTCAGCCTTAGGATCAGCATACTTCCATTAAATTCATTTTATTTTGTATTTTATTTCATTCGTTTTGTCCATTTAATTTAAAATAGTAAAACACTTTCAAAAAATCTGAAAATTTTTATACAAACTTTTATTAATTTTCAGAAACCAAAAACATTTTTATTTTTATTTTTTGCATTAAAAAATATTTTTAAAACATTTAAAAGTTTATTTTTAATTAATTAATGAGAATTAATTAATTAAAAATACTTTTAGGTATTTAAAAATCACCAAAAAATTCATGAAACCTTTAAAACCATTTAGAAACATTGTCCAACCCTCAAACCAAATTTCTTTTTTGATCTTGATGTCTTTTGACAATTTTTCATGGAATTAAAATCATTTCAAGGCAATATTTTGATTCAATCTTCAAAAATTCATTTCTGCCTAGCCTTTGAGAGTTGGACTTTGATTCTTTATGCATTGTGTCTTGCATATCATGTAGTTCATAAGATTAAATTGGCATGATTTGATCTTGTGTTTTCAATTTGTTTGACATTTTTCTTGACAAGGTACCTTAAAACCCTAGAAATCTTAGGAAATTCATAACCCTCATTAGGTTAAGAGTTAGAACCCCTCCTTTGGGAAGTGAGTATGTGTAGGGTTAGGGTTCCTTGGAGTGCATTTTCAATTTTTTATCTTGATGTTTGCTTCTGATTTTGGTTTTTGTTTGTTGCATTGATCATAAGCCCTAATTTGGGCTTCCTTTTGCATTCATCTTCCATTTGTTTGCATACCATGACTTGCCATAGCATTTTGTGCACCCATTTGATTCATTAGACATCTTAAGACATATTAGAAGCATGTTTGATCATTGCATCTTTCATTTGCCATTTTTGTATGTCATTTGCATTTCATAACTTTTCATGTATGTTCATAGTTCTAAGCATGCTTCTCTTGCACCCATATGTTTGTATGATCATCCCCATGCCTTGTTTCATGTTTGCATCATCTCATAGCATCATTATCATCACACTCATGCTTCTGGTTTTTGTTTGCATCATGCCATTCCATCTCATTTTTGCATTGCATTGCATTCCTTTCACTAACTTTTCAGGTGGTAAGTTGTTTTGAGAAGTGGATTTGCATTCACTTCTCACAATTTCTTTTCATCTCCTCTGATGCATCATTGTTGCATTTTATCTTGTGTTTGAGTTTGAGCTTGATCTTTCTTCTTCTCCTTACTTTCTTTCCTCAAGTAACTTGTCTTCTTAAATGAAGCAAGTTACTTTGCTTCTCTTTGCTCCTTTCATCTGCTTCCTGGTGGTCCCTCTGAAGATTTCTCTTGTAAACCTCACAAACCTTAGGAACAACCAAGCATGACAATAATTAGGGTTTTGATTAGTCCCCCACTTAGTTTTACCTTTGTGTCTCATTGAGTCTTCTCTTCTCATCTCATAACCAAGGACTAAATCCTAAAGGCTTTGAGGGTTTGTGATTAAGCTTATGCCTGCATCCTTCTATTAGGATGGAGTGTATAATTTTAATCCTAAGTGTTAAACCCTTAATGTGTTTAAATCCTTTAATCAATCCATCTAATAATCATCAAGACATCAAGCTTGTAACTTGGGCCTTGCATTAGGGTTCTAATTCTTCCTTAATTGGTTAAGAAGGACTAACCCTAGTGTTAATGGACAAGTCCTCCTCAGGTTGTCTTACAAATCATAAAATACACTTCATCATCATATCATTAACTAAAATCCATCTAATAAAGGTCTTGTTTTGTCATGAGGTTAATCCCTAATCATGGATTAAGTTGAGGAGCTTTCCTCAGCTTAAACATTCTCATCTATTATCCTTCTATTAGGATGGTGTAATGAGTCTGTTTAATCCTTGATTATGGCTTAATCTCATTACTTAACACTAAACAAATACAACAAAAACATCTAACTAATCACAAGTAGGTTAATGATCTTAATCCTACACCATGGTGATTAAGTGTGAGATACTGACTTCACACTTAAGGTATTCTCATTACCCCTAATCAGAGGGAGGATGTGATGAGTTTACTAACCCATTGGTTTAGGCTTAAGCTCATCAACTTATGACAAACTTCAAAAAGCAATAAAAGACTGAAAATACAAAAGAAAACAATAATCGTCTCTTTCTCATCTCATTCACTCATAAACGAGAACTTGCTTCTTCCGTCTAATGCAAGACAGTTTGCACCTGAGCCAGACAGGTCATACACTTGAGCATAGATAAATAAGCAGTTCACAAGTCAATTCATCTTTCAGTCTCTTTGGGTCGAACTACGGTGTTCTGACTTCCTCATTGCACGAGAGGATACGTAGGCATAACTTAACTGTTATCGAACAAAAGTATCTGTATATCCCCTCTCCTTCTAGCCTTATCCTTCAGCCTCATTATCATGAGCATTTCATCTTTGTTCTTACACTGACACTTCACTTATACACTTCACTTCTCTTACACTGACACCTGTACATCCTTTTCCAGCTCTTTTATGCACAGATTGCACTGACACTTCCCCTTTAAAACAAAAATCTTTTAAGCGTGGATCCCGTCGAGTACGGCGGACAATCTGGGTGCTAATACCTTCCCAGGTTGTAACCAACCCCCTTTCTCAGTCTCTCTGGTTCGCGACCGTCTTATCCACATTTTTCTAGGTTTATGCAGCATTTCCTTTCCTCCGGGATAAAAATGCCTAGCTGGCGACTCTATTCATTCCCTGTGAGTTCACTCCTGTGTGTTCTCATTTCATCCTTTCGCCGACAGTTCGCGTCTGTACCTTTATATGGGCCAGTCTCATTTTATCGGGAGCGACACAAGGCAAACAATAGCATTTCATGCCAATCCTTGTAAGTAACCACCATCTTTTGCACAATCTTCTTGATATTCTTGTTAGCTGCCTCAACATCGCCATTCATCTTTGGCCTGTAAGGAAAAGAGTTGTGATGTTGGATTTTGAAGTCCTGGCACAGTTCTGCCATCATTTTGTTGTTCAAATTGGAACCATTGTCAGTAATGATTCGCTCGGGTACTCCATATCGACATATGATGTCTCTTTTCAGAAATCTGGCTACCACTTGTCTGGTGACGTTTGCGTTTGAAGCTGCTTCAACCCATTTGGTGAAGTAATCAATGTCTACCAGGATGAATATGTGGCCCATGGAAGCAGTTGGTTCAATCTTTCCAATCATGTCAATGCCCCACATGGCAAAGAGCCAAGGTGAAGACATCACATTCAAAGGATTTGGAGGCACATGCACTTTGTCTGCATAAATCTGGCATTTGTGGCACTTCCTGGCATAGGCATAACAATTTGCATCCATTGTGATCCAGTAGTAAACTGATCGTAATAATTTCTTAGCCATTGCATGTCCTCCAGCATGGGTACCGAAAGACCCTTCATGCACCTCGTGCATTAGCAGGTATTCTTCTTTCTTATCAACACATCTGAGAAGAACCATATCAAAGTTTCGCTTGTATAACGAACCATCAGCATTAAGCAAGAAACTACCAGCCAGCCTTCTTAATGTCTTCTTATCATTGGATGATGCCCCAGGTGGGTATGTTTGATCCTCCAAGAAGCATTTGATGTCATGTAACCAAGGCTTGTCATCTTTAGCAATGTCCACGGAGAATACGTACGCCGGTCGGTCAAGTCTGGATACTGAAATCCGAGGCACATAATTGGCAGCTTGAACCTTGATCATGGAGGAAATGGTAGCTAGAGCATCTGCGAACTGATTTTCGTCTCGAGGGATGTACTCAAGTTTGACTATTGTGAAGAAAGTCAATAATCTCCTCGTGTAGTCACGGTACGGAATCAGATGCTCTTGGTGAGTGTACCATTTCCCGTTGGTTTGATTGATTACCAGAGCTGAATCTCCGAATACAGTTATGGTCTTGATCCTGAGGTCAATGGCTTCCTCAAGACCCATGATACAGGCTTTGTATTCAGCTTCGTTGTTAGTGCAGGCAAAAGTGAGTTTTGCCGAGAATGGCATATGAACTCCTTTTGGTGTAATGAGCATTGAACCAATTCCACGACCATTCATATTGACAGCCCCATAAAAACATCATTGTCAATTCTTCTTCTGGGTCAGGCCCTTCAGTGTGAATAGGCTCTTCATGATCTTTTGCTTTTAGGAACATGATGTCTTCATCAGGGAAGTCAAATCTCATTGGTTGGTAATCATCAATGGGTTGCTCAGCCAGATAGTCAGACAGTACACTACCTTTGATGGCCTTTTGAGATGTGTACTGAATGTCATGCTCTGTCAGAATCATTTGCCATCTTGCAACCCTTCTGGTAAGTGTTGGTTTTTCAAATATGTACTTGACTGGATCCATTTTTGAGATCAACAAAGTGGTGTGGGTCAACATATACTGTCTTAGTCGGCGAGCAGCCCACGCTAAAGCAAAACAAGTTTTCTCGAGAAGTGAATAACGTTGTTCACAGTCGGTAAACGTTTTGCTTAGGTAGTATATTGCATACTCTTTTCGACCACACTCGTCATGCTGGCCCAACACACACCCCATTGACCCTTCTAATACTGTCAAGTACATTATTAGAGTTCTTCCTTCAACCGGAGGCATAAGAATTGGAGGTTCTTGCAGGTACTCCTTGATTTTGTCAAAAGCCTTCTGACAATCTTCGTTCCACCTGACTGTTTTCTCTTTTCTTAACAGTTTAAACAGGGGCTCACAGGTTGCATTAAGGTGAGATATGAACCTTGATATGTAGTTCAATCTACCTAAGAACCCCCGAATCTCATTATCATTCCTAGGTGCAGGCATCTCCTGAATGGCTTTGACTTTGTCAAGATCAACTTCAATTCCTTTTTCACTTACAATGAATCCCAGCAATTTACCGGAACGTACCCCGAATGTGCACTTGTTGGGGTTTAGCTTCAGCTGATACTTTCTCAGACGCTTGAACAACTTCAGCATATTTACCAGGTGATCTTCTTCAGTGAGGGACTTGGCAATCATGTCATCCACGTAACATTCAATTTCTTTGTGGATCATGTCGTGGAATAATGTTACCATAGCCCGTTGATAAGTAGCACCGGCATTCTTCAGTCCAAAAGGCATTACCTTGTAACAGAATGTGCCCCAAGGTGTGATGAAAGTAGTCTTCTCCATGTCTTCGGGAGACATTCTGATCTGATTATACCTTGAAAATCCATCCATGAAGGAAAACACCGAGAACTAAGCTGTGTTGTCGACCAATACATCGATGTGAGGTAATGGGAAATCTTCCTTCGGGCTAGCTTTATTCAGATCCCGATAATCCACACACATCCGTACTTTTCCATCTTTCTTAGGCACTGGTACAATATTAGCGACCCACGGCGGGTAACTAGTCATAGCAAGGAAACCGGTGTCCCACTGTTTTTGTACCTCTTCCTTAATCTTCATGGCCATATCCGGACGAGTACGGCGTAGCTTCTTCTTCACTAGAGGGCAATCTTCCTTCAATGGCAGCTTATGCACAACAATATCCGTATCTAGACCTGGCATGTCTTGATAGGACCAAGCAAAGACGTCGACGTATTCTCAAAGCATGTCAATGAGCTGTTCTTTTACTGAAACCTGCAGACCGGCCCCAATCTTTACTTCTTGCAAATCCTTTTCGGTACCAAGATTAACTTTTTCAACCTCCTCCTGATGAGGAGTGATCACTTTCTCTTCTTGTCTCAACATCCTGGCTAACTCTTCCGGTAACTCATAGTCTTCTTCAACCCCTTCATCGACTTGATTAATTGGATTGTCAAAGTCATACAAGGTCATAGTCATGTTGTTGTCGGTGCAATCTGGAGGATAATCTCTGCAAGGGTTGAGATTGGTTCGTTTTAGTGATAAGTTTTAATCTTGTTTAGAAAAAGTGAAAATGAAGTTATTTATTTTGAAAACATTTCCATTTTATTGTTTTGTACAAAAGTGAAAAATGAAAAGACAGTGAGCGAAAAAGAGACTCGTTTACAAAAGATGTCCGATATTCATTGATTAATCCATTTGCACAAAATTACAATATGGCCCTATTACAAAATGAGTCCTGACATCTTGGGTAAGATGCAGGACTTGATGCATGCTAAAAAGACAGGAAATAATAATTACTCTGCAGGAGTAACCCTTATAATTTCCTGGGAAGACCAGTTAGAGACTTGGTTCCCCGGGATCCTTGGACGTATGCAGCTCTCCAGGTTGCGATCGCTTTCCTCCTCGTCTTCCAGGTTGTTCACAGCATCTGGGGTGAGCATCCCCCCACTAACAAATTTGGGCTCTTTGGCAGCCTCTGATTGATCTTGTCGGATTGGTCTGTAACCTAATCCGAATCTATCTTCCTTCTTTTCCACTAGCAGCAGCTTGCCCCAGCCTTGAGCAGTACCTTCTTCAACAACCTTCCGGGCTTGTTGATAAGAGATGATTGAAGTACCCATCTTGTCTTCCTGAGATGCAACCAATGCTCCAGTAGCCCCATTAACATTCAGGGCCTCAAACCCTTGGCTCATTGTCTCATGGATTTCACCATCCATCTCTATATACTTGTACGTAGCCAGCTGGCTAACAAATATGTCTTTCTCACCACAGATGGTGATAATCTATCCTTCCCCTTCGTACTTTAGTTTCTGGTGAAGGGTCGAGGTTACTGCGCCTGCAGCGTGAATCCAGGGTCGACCTAGCAAACAACTGTAAGCAGGCTGTATGTCCATCACATAGAAAATGGTCTTAAAGACTTGTGGACCAATTACCACTGGCAGCTCCACCTCTCCCAGAATAGATCTTTTAGAGCCATGAAAAGCCCTGACCACAAGGTTACTTGGTAAGAGAGCTATCCCATCATACTCTAGCTTAACAAGGGCTTTCTTGGGTATGACATTGAGTGAGGACCTAGTGTCTACAAGCACATGAGATAAGACAGCCACTTTGCATTCTAGGGTTATATGCAAAGATTTGTTGTGTAGACGTCCTTCTGAAGTTAGATCAGCATCAGTGAACCCTAGCCCATGGCTAGTATTGACATTTTCTACCACTGTTTCAAGATAATTTACAGTGATCTCTTCTGGCACGTAGCCAGCGTGCAGAACTTTGAGTAGTGCATCCCGATGGGCTTCGGAACACAACAACAGAGATAAGATTGAGATCTTTGAAGGAGTCTGGTGGAGCTGGTCCACAACTTTATAGTCACTTCTTTTAATAATCCTCATGAACTCATCCACATCTTGATCGAAGGATGACTTCTGAGTTTCTTTTGGTGTAGGTTCTTCCGATATCGCACTCTTCCCTTTGGCTCTGGCAACAACCTCTGCTCTAGTGTTGGTTCTAGGGACTTGTGATGCAAAGAGACGTCCGCTTTGGGTGAAGCCTCCGCCTCCCCCAACATTGTCCACCTGGGGAGTGAGAATTGGAGAATCAAGAAGGACCTTCTCTCTATTGCAGTACAGATTAGCACCATAATGCCATGGTATAGCACTGTCTTTGTCATATGGGATCGGCCCGGGCACCGTGATAGTGACTGGACTTACTGCAGCTGTTGTATGGACTACAACGGTCTGTGGATCATAAAATATTGTTACGGGACCTCTGGTGGATGCAGGTGAAGGTGAATTGAAGCTTTGTTGAGACTGTTGTTGAGGTTGAAAGTTGTTGGAACTTGGGACCGTTGTCGGGTCATAGTAAATTGTGACAGTGGAAACATCATTATTGGTTGTGGAAATTGTAGTAGCCGGTGCAAATGGATTGTTGTATGTTGAAATGACAGATAGAATGATTGCTGAAGTTGTAGCTAAATCAGTTGGAACAATGGTTGTTGCATTTGTAGAAGATTCACTTGGAAAGATGTTTTTTGCATTTGTAGAAGATTCGAAAAGTGTTGTTGGTGTTGTAGAAGATTTACTTGACAAAAGGGTTGTTGGCGTTGTAGAAGTTGTGGTTGTAATTTGCAGGATGCCTTCTCCAATCAAATCACTGATGCCTTTCCTCAAGCTAGCACACCCATTCTCAGAAAGTTGGCATGACTCGCAATAGGCCTCACAACCTGGAAACACTTGGCACTTTAAAAGCTGGGCTTTAACCTCTTCCAGGGGTGTTTGAATATATGCAATGTCTTCTATTAAACTCAGGGGTGATCCATCCTCTACAGCATTAATCTTTGGCCCACTGTGGCTTGGCATAGGATTCTTCATTACATTGGGAGGAGGTGCAAAGTTCAGGGCTTTTGAATCTACCAGATCTTGAACCTTCATATGCAGGGCTCTGCATTTTTCCGTAGAGTGACCAGGTGCGTTTGAATGAAAAGCACACCTAGAATTGACATCATAGTTCCTTGGAAGGTTTTAAGGATCAGGTGGAGCCAATGTCCTCAACTCAACAAGATTGAGCTTTAGGAGTTGTGGCAATAGTGTAGCGTATGGCATAGGAATGGGGTCAATTACTCGGTTGACCTGAGATGGCCACTGTTGAAACGGGCGTTGTTGTTGATTATTGTTGTTATTGTTGTAAGATCTCTGTTGTGGAAACTGTTGCTGTGGTGGGAAGTGTTGTGGTTGTTGAGCATACTGAGGAGGTGGAACAGGGATAGTAACATCAGCAACTGTTCTGGGAAAGTATTCGGGTCTACCTCTTCCCATATGCACAGAGTTTGTCTCACCAGATCTACGGGGCCCATCAAATGGTTTTCTTGTACTGCTAGAACTAGCACCGTTATCGACTGTTGTGAATGTCGGAGGAGTTGGTGGGTTTACACGGAGTGGGTGTCTCTTTGCTCCTCAAATTCTTAGAGGTGATCCCGAAGCTGAAGCTGCTGCAAAGGCTAAGGGTAAACAAATAGTGACTGAATAGGTGACAACTCCTGCTGCTAGTCAAGGCACTTTTGAAAAAGAAGTTGAGGAATTCATGAGGATAATTAAGAAAAGTGACTATAAGGTGGTTGAACAGCTGAATCAAACCCCATCCAAGATATCCATTTTGTCGTTGTTAATGTGTTCTCAAGCTCACCGAGAGGCTCTGCTGAAAGTTTTGCAAATGGAATATGTACCACAAGAGATAACTGTTAACCAGTTGGAGGCTGTGGTAGCCAGTGTGAACGCCAACCATGAGTTGGGATTCACAGACAGAGATCTCACTTCTAAGGGACGCAATCACAATAAGGCCTTACACATCACCATGGAGTGTAAGGGCGCTGTTCTATCACATGTCCTGGTAGATACTGGCTATTCTCTCAATGAGCTCCCTAAGAAGGCCTTAATGAAGTTGAATGTTTATGGCATTGTTTTACGACCCAACGATTTGATTGTGAAAGCCTTTGATGGGTCACGGAGGTCTGTGTTTGGGGAGGCGGAGATACCTATAAAGATTGGGTCTCAGGTATTCAAAAGCATATTCTATGTTATGGATATCCAACCCGCTTATAGTTGTCTGCTAGGGCGTCCTTGGATTCATGTTGCTGGCGCAGTAACATCCACGTTGCATCAAAAGTTGAAGTATGTGGTAGACGGCCAAGTTTTTACTGTATGCGGTGAGGAAGATATTTTTGTAAGCCATTTATCGACCTTCAAGTATGTGGAAATGGACGGGGAGATCCATGAGACACTTTGCCAAGCTTTTGAGATAATCAATGTTAGTACTTTGTCTCCAGTTGCTGCAGTTCAGAGTAATGAGAAGGAAGGGACTCCTATCTACTCCTACAAACAAGCTAAGGAGGTAACCCAATCCGGAAATGCCCAAGGCTGGGGAAAATTATTAGAAGTGGAAAAGAAAGATGACAAGTTCGGTCTCGGATATCAACCTGGAGGGTCTAGCTGGTCTCAAGGAAGTAAGTCCATAACATTTACTACTGTTGGAATGCTCGAATACAACAATGTTTGTACTACAGATGAAGAAGGGGAAAATGGTTGCGACTTGGATAACTGGATTCATCCATGTGCACCTGGGGAGGAGCTCCGACACTGGTCTGCTGAAGATTTTGTTCAAGTTACTTGGCAGTCAAAGTAATTTTGTTGTTTCCATTTTTATCATACTGTATGTCAAATTGTGAACTCTGCCCAAGGTGCATGGATCCATTTGTAGGGCCACCGTGCTTTTAATGCACTTATTTTTACCATGAAATAAAGGACATTTTTCAAGCAAAATTGTGTTCTCTTTCTTTCATTTTTAAAACATTTTCACAAAAAAACAAATAAAATGGCAATGTTTTCATTTCCTGTGTTTTGTGTGTTTGCGTCTCTTTTGAAAGAAACAAATTCTGAAGTAAGCACATAGTTTGTGCAGTGTTGATCATTCAGATTCCTGTGATAACATTCCTGCTATGATTATGCATGACTTCAAAAATCTTATCTACCAAGCTGATGAAGGGGTTGAGGAAGACGGTGAACTCCCGAAAGAGTTGGATAGGTTGTTGAAATAGGAGAAAAGGGTCATTCAGCCTCATCAGGAAGAAATAGAGATCATTAACATCGAGTCTGAGGATGTAAAGAAATAGATAAAGATTGGGGCCGGTCTGCAGGCCGAGGTAAAGAAGGAATTGATTGGTATGCTACGTGAATATGTGGATATCTTCGCCAGGTCGTATCAAGATATGTCGGGGTTGGATACTGACATTGTTGTACATAAGCTGTCACTAAAGGAAGACTGTCCTCCGGTAAAGCAAAAGCTGAGAAGAACTCGCCCTGACATGGCAATGAAGATCAAGGAGGAAGTTCAAAAGTAGTGGGATGCCGGGTTCCTTGCTGTAACTAGCTACCCACCTTGGGTAGCTAACATTATAACGATACTAAAGAAAGATGGCAAGGTCCGGATGTGCATCGATTATCGGGATCTAAATAGAGCAAGTCCAAAGGATGACTTCCCATTACCTCACATTGATTTACTGGTAGATAACATCGCTCAGTTCTCGGTATTTTCTTTCATGGATGGCTTCTCTGGATATAATCAGATTAAGATGGCACCGGAAGACATGGAGAAAACGATGTTCATTACCCCATGGGGTACATTCTGTTATAATGTTATGCCCTTTGGGTTGAAGAATGTCGGGGAAACATATCAACGGGCTATGGTAACTTTGTTCCACGACATGATACACAAGGAAATTGAGTGTTATATGGACGATATGATTGCCAAGTCACGAGACGAAGAAGAGCACCTGGTTAATCTCAAGAAGTTGTTTGATAGGTTGATAAAGTACAGATTGAGGTTGAATCCAAACAAGTGCACTTTCGGAGTGCGTTCTGGTAAATTGCTGGGTTTTATTGTTAGCCAAAGGGGTATTGAGGTAGATCCTGCAAAAGTAAAAGCAATACAAGATATGCCTGCACCAAAAACAGAAAAAGAAGTGTGTGGGTTTTTAGGGAGATTGAACTACAATTCACGGTTTATATCTCATCTAACTGCCACATGCGAGCCAATCTTCAAATTGTTAAGATAAGAACAAACGGTCAGGTGGAACTAGGACTGTCAAAGAGCCTTTGAAAAGATAAAAGAATATTTGCAGGAGCCTTCGATTCTAATGCCTCTAGTTCCAGGACGACCACTTATCATGTACTTGACTGCGTTAGAAGGGTCGATGGGGTGTGTGCTAGGCCAACATGACGAATCTGGTCGAAAAGAGCATACTATTTACTACCTTAACAAAAAGTTGACTGATTGTGAATCTCGTTACTCACTGCTCGAGAAAACTTGTTGCGCTTTGGCATGGGCTGCTCGCCGACTGAGACAGTACATGTTGACCCACAGTACATTGCTAATCTCTAAAATGGACCCTGTCAAGTATATTTTCGAGAAACCAGCATTAACCGGAAGGATTGTAAGGTGGCAAATGATATTAACCGAATATGACATACAATATACTTCCCAGAAAGCCATCAAAGGAAGTGTATTGTCAAATTATCTTGCACAACAACCACTTGAAGGTGATTACCAACCAATGAAGTTTGATTTCCCTGATGAGGACATCATGTACCTCAAGGCAAGAGATTGCGAGGAACCACTTCCGGAGGAGGGGCCTGACCCTGAATCCAAATGGAAGTTGATGTTTGATGGGGCAGTCAATATCAATGGACGCGGAGTTGGTGTTGTTCTTATTACCCCCGAAGTTGTTCATTTTCCCTTCGCTGCCAGAATTACTTTTGGCTGCACCAACAATGAAGCGGAATACGAGGCGTGCATAGTGGGAATAGAGGAGGCTATTAATCTTCGGATCAAGCCCCTTGATATATTCGGAGATTCAGCCCTCGTTATCAACCAGATTACCGGCAAGTGGTATACACATCAAGAACACTTAATTCTTTATAGGGATTATGCCAGAAGACTGTTGACATTCTTCACAACGGTTAAGCTTCAATATATACCACGAGATGAGAATCAATTTTCCGATGCATTGGCTACTATTTATTCGTTCATTAAAGTCTTGTGTTGGAACTATGTGCCCAGAATTGACATTTCCAGGCTTGATGCACCAGCTTATGCTTTCTCGGTGGACACAGCGTCTGATGAGAAACCTTGGTACTTTGATATCAAGCTTTTCCTAGAAAAACAAGAATACCCAGCTGGGGCATCATCCAACGACAAGAAGACTTTGAGACGACTTGCTGCTAGTTTCTTCTTGAATGCAGACAAAGTTCTTTATAAGAGGAACTTTGACATGGTCTTGCTCAGATGCGTGGATAGACACGAAGCAGGCCTGTTGATGCAGGAAGTCCATGAGGGATCCTTCGGTACTCATGCAGGAGGACATGCTATAGCTAAGGAGTTATTGAGATCAGGGTATTATTGGCTAACAATGGATGCAGACTGATGTTCGTACGCCCGTAAGTGCCACAAATTCCAGATATGTGTAGACAATGTGCATGTGCCTCCAAGTCCGCTTAACGTCATGTCATCTCCTTGGCCCTTTTCTATGTGGGGCATTTACATGATCAGAAGGATATAGCCTACTACTTCCAATGGTCATCGTTTCATTTTGGTGGCAATTGATTATTTCACCAAATGGGTTGAAGCAACATCTTATGCTGATGTCACTCGCCAGGTGGTAGCTAGATTCCTGAAAAGAGACATCATTTGCAGATACGGAGTGCCCGAGCGAATCATTACTGATAATGGTTCCAATTTGAACAACAAGATGATGGCAGAACTGTGTCGGGACTTCAAGATACAACATCACAATTCTTCTCCTTACCGACCAAAGATGAATGGCGCGGTAGAGGCAGCCAACAAGAATATTAAGGAGATTGTGTAGAAGATGGTTGTCACTTACAAAGAATGGCATGAGATGTTACCATTCGCGCTGCATGGGTACCGAACGTCAGTCAGGACGTCAACAGGGGCCACTCCATTCTCCTTGGTATATGGCATAGAAGCAGTCTTGCCTGTTGAGGTAGAAATTCCTTCTTTACGTGTAATGATGGATGTGAAGCTTGATGAGGCTGAGTGGGTACGTGCTCGGTATAATCAATTGTGTCTAATTGAGGAAAAGAGATTAGCTGCTATCTGTCATGATCAGCTTTATCAGAGGAGAATGAAGCGAGCATTCGACCAACGAGTACGTACTCGAGAGTATTATGTAGGCGAGCTTGTACTCAAGAGGATCATTCCTCCAGGTTCAGATCACAGGGGCAAGTGGACCCTAAACTATGAAGGCCCATTCATAGTAAGGAAATTTTTATCTGATGGGGCACTGATTCTCACTACTATGGATGGAGAAGACTTCCAGTCCCCTGTTAACTTGGACGTAGTTAGAAAATACTTCGCATAAAAGACCCGCTGGACACAAAAACAGAATTGAAGTCCAGGCAAGAAAAGGGCATCCTGGCGAGCTAAAAACAGAATAAAAAGCTTGGGCATAAGTTAGGGAAAATAAATATTAAAAAAAACGTACACCCGCTGAGTTGAAAAGCCACATCGGACAGCTCAGGCAAAAAAGGGTATCCCGGTGGATTGAAAACCCGAAAGGGCGATCCATGCAAAATAAGAGAATAAGTGAACAATTGCGATCCGAGTAATCTGAACCAAATCACTGTTTCATACAGTCTGGCAATATCAGAAGGGTGGGAATTAGTCCCCTCTTCTTCTTCAGAAAGCAAAGGCAAGAATGGAAAGTCTTGAAGACATGGTGGTCATAGAAGGAACGAAACTCATTGGAATGTCGTGTACATTGCCATTAGGATAGTTTCTTTTCTCAATTTTATGGTAGCTACCTCTTTCCAGGTAGTTGCTTCCTGATGTAAAACTTTGCCTATTCAGAGGCCACTCGATAAATAAATATTCAGTCAAAAGTTGTGTTGTGTTTTTATTTGGTTTGCAAAAATGTCCTGAAATTTTGGCAAAAAGAACATTGCATTTGAAACATGTTGATTTTTAAAAAAAATGACATTGCAGGGAAACGTTTAAAATTATCTTTGAGTGTCAGGTGACAATGGATGAACAGATCATACCTTGAAATTGCCCGGGGCACATATGTGTATATTGTTATTGAAAGTTTTGCAGGATGGTGTTATAGTTCCCCAAGCAGAGAATATTCCCCAGTTGAGTGGAATCCCCCAGCAGGACTCCAAAGCTAATTGAAGAGCTTTATTCCCCGAGCGGATTATCTTTCCACAAGTGAAGTATTCCCAGCAGGTAGTTGAATGCATGATTTCCCCATAGAGTTTAACATGTCAGAATTCGTTTCCCGCGAGGTTTATTTTATCAAGCATCTTCCCCAGACAAGTCTGGAGATGGTCATTCCCCGCAGAGTCGGGATTGGGATTCACTCTCATTGTTGAAATACTCCCCAGAGAAGTCACCAATTTATCTTTGGCCTTTGTGATGATACAGATAGTTATTCATCTCCCTAACCAGAGTTAAGTGTCAAGTTATCTTGACCTTGTTCTCCCCTGTAGAATTGAGATTTTTGTTGTCAATCAGGGCACTTTGATTTTGCTCGTATGCATTCTCCAACACTCGTCTGTGTTTGATAGTTGTTTGATGCTCGTCTGCATTTCCTAACGCTCATTTGTGTTTGATATTTGCTTTTTGGTCATCTGTATTCCCCAACACTCGTCTGTGTTTGATAGCTGTTTGATGCTCATCTGCATTTCCCAACGCTCGTTTGTGTTTCATATTTGCTTTTCGCTCGTCTGCATTCCCCAACATTCGTCTGTGTTTGAGATATATTTGAAGCTCGTCTGCATTGTTTGGATACTCGTCTGTATCATCACTCACACTCGTCTGTGTTAACTTATATCCATATGTACTGATTTGATGATTACTCTGGTACTCGTCTGTATTGCTACTCCAAATGCTCGTCTTGTTGGATCTCTGGTACTCGTCTATTTTGCTACTCCAAGTGCTCGTCTGTGTTGGATTTCTGGCATTCGTCTGTATCAGTGGCTGATATTCGTTTGTATCATCGCTTGATGCGCTCGTCTATGTTTCTTAGATCACCGTCTGATATTCGTTTGTATCATTGACTTGTGGAACTCGTCTGTGTTCTCTTGATGGTCATCCAACGCTCGTTTGTGTTGAAGAGGTTTGAAGTCCTGACGATGGGATTAAACGTCAAAATGGTTACCGGTCCTGGCGTAACAGGTTATCCGAAGGAGATTCATCTGTCTCAAGCACCACTTATCTACGCAAGATTTGTGAAGAGGATTCGTCTAATCCTAATGTCGCACCTGGCGTAACAGGTTTATCTGAAGAAGACTCGTCTGTCGTAGACCATATATCTATGGAGAATATATGAAGAGGGTTCGTCTATCCTGATTATGCATGTCTATCCCACAGACTTAAGTGCATTACTGGTCCTGGCGTAACGGGTTATCCAAAGGAGGTTCGTCTGTCTCAGGTCATATGTTTTTGTAAAATGTATGAAGAGGGCTTATATGTCTAGTTCCTGACATAACAGGTTTGCTTGAAGAGGGCTCGTATGTCCGTTCCTGGCATAACAGGTTTATTTGAAGAGGGCTCGTATGTCTAATTCCTGGCGTAACAGGTTTTCTTGAAGAAGACTCGTCTGTCTAAATGTTTTCTTGTCCGGTGTAACAATTCAACTTGGAAGGAGCTTGTCTGCTTTTCCTTCACTTCCGTTACCCATAGAGTTATTTGATTTGGTTTATTTCCCGTTTCTGCATTCCCTAGCAGAGTGCAAATTTCAGGTTTTCTTGGTATTCAACCACAGTTTATCTTGAATGATTGATAGCCCGTGCTATCGTCCTTTTCAGATTAACAGTTGCTTGAATAGGGCAGTTGTAACACCCCAAATTTTCCCTCTTCTTTCTAGCATCATCATCATATCATAAGAATCATAAGCATGGCATATCCTTAGCACTTTTGCATAGAAAAATGAAGCATAACATTCTCATGTGCTAGTATTGGGCATATGATCAATCATTGGTACATTTGAAGCCTTACAAGTCAAAGCAAGAGATCAAGTGACCTTGTCCAAGTCCCATGAAGTGTCTATAGGTCATATACAAGATCAAGATCCTTTACAAGCCCTAGAAGGAAGGGTATTGATCAGAGAAGTCAACTAGATTGAGCAAAAGGTCCACTTTAGGATTCTTGAGGTCAAGGCAATGAAATTATGGTTATAAGGGTCTTAGGGACCAAGTTTGATCAAAAAGGGATGGGGATATCAAAGGGAAAAATAATTATTTAGGGACTATGTATCGATGCATACGAGGAATGTATCGATGCATGATGGATTTCATTTGCTGGAAATAATCAAGAAAACTTCAGTATGCATCGATGCATACAACCATGTATCGATACATATCAGTAAAAAAAATGACATGCATCGACTCATACGAGGGATGTATCGATACATAGTTTGTTTTACTGCTGAAAATTGTCATTGCTTCAGTATGCATCGATGCATACATGCATGTATTGATACATATCAGTTAAAAAAACTGACATCTATTGATGCATCTGTGTTATGTATCGATACATAAGCATGTTTTGCAGCTAAAAATCTCTGAATGATGACAGTTCAGCTCATGGATTGTATCTATGAAGGAATCATGTAAACACCACTCAAAGAGGCTTTGTATACCTCAATTTTGGAGTTGTTTCAAGGACTTAAAAGGGGTTGCATTCTCACCATAACAATCCTAAACTTCACAACATGAGATCACACCTTAAAGTTGCATAACTGAATTTTCCAATCCACCCTCATTGCACCTTACACCTCAAGTTAGAATTGACCATGGTTCTAACTGTTAACCATGAGGGTTAACAGTTAACCTGAGATATATAAGGCTTTCTCCAACTGAATTTTCAGAACACACTTCATTTCTACCAAAAATTCACCATAAACTTTATCTTTTTTCTCTGATTTTCATTCGGATTTTGGGAGCAACATTGCACTGTATCTTTCTTAATTCAGATTCATCTTCATCAATCCAGTCCCAATCTTCATCTGTTCTTCATCATCATCATCATCAAGAGCTTCATCTTCATGGCAGAATTTCATTGAATCTTCCACTTTATACCAATGCACCTTGCTGCATTTTGCCTCCATACTCTTTGATTCTTGTCTATAACATCATATTTATCATCAAATCATCATCCATATTATGATTTGCAGCTTCTCCATGGATCTAATGGAGTGAAAGATCAAGATTACATTGCTGTAAATGTTCTGCATATTCATCAATTGCTCAAGATTCTTCATCAACAAAGTGTTTATTTTACTTCACAAAGGATCAAGATCAAGCATAGAAGACCTTGGAACCTAACCTGTGTATTTCTACAACTCTAAACACCACTGAATTTCAGGTTTCATCTTCAATTCTATTGGCACAAATTCTGATTTTTCTGGTTGTTTTATGTTGATATGAGCTCAATTGGAGTAATGCTTTTGCTGGCTAGTTGATAGGCACCTTAGGTGCTTAGATTCAATTTTTAGGTTGATTCTTGTATGCTTCTATTTGCATTATTCATGAGCCTTTTGAGAAAATCAAGCCTAGATTGATGACGTACTTGAGGAGACGAATATGTCCATGGCTTTATTTTTCAGTTTGGTAGACATTTGTTCAAACCCTAATCGGAGAGTGATCAGAGAAGATGACCGGAGTTTAGCTCCGGTGACCGGAATAGTAAGCCTAGCATTAGTGTGGGAACATAACACAGCCGTTAGATCAGTTTCCATCTGACGTACCAGAATCATCCACCACATTAATGAACATGTGCCAATCATGTGCCATAATTTGTGAAGAGTTTTTGCAGATCACTATTTGCACCCCAGCGTGTGTGGGTCCAGCCCAATTCAGTTCAACTTTTCACTTCCTGCACCCCTTACCATTTGCTTTGTTTCTCTATTTTATGTTTTACATAGTTTTAATTTTAATCCAACAAAAATACCAAAACTCATGATAAAATTCCTCCAAAATCACAGAGACTTCCTAACTCATTTTAGAAATTTTCTACACTTTTACTTTCTGATTTTTAGTCATTTTCCAATTTTATTTCGATTTTCCATTTAATTAGTTTTCTATGGAATTCTTTCAGCTACACTTCATTTTGTTCATTTTATTTCTCCCACTTCCAGTAATATTTTCGTCCTATTTTTTGTTATAATTAGAGGACTCATAATAGAACCTGGAACAATTTTATTCATATTTTAGGTCCTTTTTATCCACTGTTTTGGCATCATAGTTTGTGCAATTTTGTGAACAAATCTTATGTAGATTTAGGTGACCATTTGGCATAGTTAGGTAATGATTTTTTAGGATATTTTTTAACACAACCTTAGACTTAGGTTAGGGACCTTAAGGAATTAATCTCATATTTTTCCAGGACCTTTACCATTTTTTTAGTGCTTTGACTTTATTCGAGTTTTCCATGCAAATCCACCTAGTTTCCACTCAGGGGTTTTAGTGCCATTTAAGGCATAGTTTGAGTGTGATTTCTCTTTTCAACCTTAGATCATTTAGGCGTGACTTAGCTACTAACCTTAGAAGCTAGGTATCATATAAGATCCCTTAGGCCTTGAGTTTAGGCTTAGAAGTTCATTAATGGCTTTATTAATTAGTGTGAGTTCTTAATTGAAATTTGTCATATTGTAATTGTTCAAAATGCTTCATCATGCTAATATTTGTTTTGTAGGGGGGAAGATTATGGTAATCATTACTTCATTCTTATCCTTTATACATTTTAATTGTGTTTGCCTTAGCACCTTGTGCTTTGAATATAGGATTTCCCTTTCATTATTCTAGAACCAACTTAACTTCCTTAGGAAGTAAGTTGAGTTATATTATCTTTCTTCTCTTCTTCTCATTCTCTCTTATGATAGCTTCAAGCCACACTAACCTAGGTTC
Organism: Lathyrus aphaca; assembly: GCA_963966055.1. Classification (NCBI taxonomy): domain Eukaryota; kingdom Viridiplantae; phylum Streptophyta; class Magnoliopsida; order Fabales; family Fabaceae; genus Lathyrus; species Lathyrus aphaca. The sequence continues at coordinate 290,695,231 of OZ014519.1, read as the reverse complement.
ATCCATGCATAATAACTAATTTAGGGTTGTGTCTTAGTCCCCCTTATTTTTGTCCTTTGCCCTTTTAGTCTTTCTCCTCTCATCTTCATACAAAAACCTAAAACACACTTTAATAATGTTTGAAGCGGTCTCTTGTGTATAGCCTTATTCCATGGGGCACTCATATTCATTCCATCTTGGAATAGTGTGGGCTTGTCTAGCATGATGCATAAGTCTGATCATGAGACCATCTTCATCAAGAAAATCATAAAAAACACTTCTTCACCTATAACAAAACATCTAATAAATTCAACAGGATGGTGAGCCTAAACCCTATTCCCGGAAACAAGTCTTGGATAAATTCTCCTTACTTGGTGTGCTTTCTCTATTATTCCATCTTGGAATGTAGTAGCAAGTACACATTCCATGGAAAAGAGTTTAGTCTTATTTTCTTGTGCCACACTCCTAAAAGACTTCTAAAAAACATAAACAAATAATAAGTGTCTCTCCTTCGGGACTTCTTTTCTCATCACCTTCACTCTCATCGTGCGAACTTGCTACTACTTGTCACTTTGCAAGACGGTAACGCACTCGTCGTCCGAGCCTGCAACACCTGAGCATTGACATAAGTTCAAGCCTTAAGACACAATCAATCTTTTCCACCCCTAGTTAGGGGAACTACGACGTCTCTGATCCTCATTATCCAAATGAGGTACGTAGGCAGCGGGGTAGGGCCCGTTTGAGCACACTCTTTTATTTTCCCTACGTTTTTCCCATTTCTTTTCTTTTCTTATCCAGTTACAATCTTTCTTTTCGCAGCAACTTTCATTTCTTCACCCTTTGAAACATTTTCTTTGCAAGCGTGGATCCCGTCGGGTACGGCGGATGATCTGGGGTGCTAATACCTTCCCAGGTTGTAACCGACCCCCGAACCCAGTCTCTTTGATTCGCAGGACCTTTGTCCTTCCTTTTCTTTTCTTCTGGTTTGTGCAGCAATACCATTCTCGTTCCTTCGGGATAAAAATGCCTGGCTGGCGACTCTACCTCCTTCTGCGCCACTTTCGCGTTTGTACCAGGATGGAAATCCAGGGAGCGACACCGGCCTCATTTGTAGGGCAATTACTTCGTAAATTACTCGGTGATTGCTTAACATATACCTAAATTTGTCCCTAATTCGGAATAAAAAATATATAATTGGGTACTTGCACTTTCGTGGACCGGATCTCTCGTTGATCGCGTAATCCCAAAGTTGTTAATCATATTGCATCAAGTATTGAGACTTATGAATGTTTGATGCGTAGGTTCTTTGGGTCTCCCAATCGCCTTTAAAATTTCATTGAATTTGATTCAGTTTGCCTTGATTAATCGCTATAGTGTAAGATGCTAAGCGGATCTGGTTGCCTTTCGATTTTGGTTACTCTTTTGGTTGTGGTTGATTAAGTTCACCATACAATTATTATGTAAATATTATTATACTATTATTACTATTAATATTTTAGATTATTGCACTTTATTTTCTTTTGCTATTAACTTTTAATTTCTTGCACTTTTATTGTTTATTTTATGTAATTTTTTCTTTACTATACTTTATTCATCCATATCATGTTTATTATTTGCTCTTATTTTGTTGTTGATTTTCCCTTTGTCCATTTGGACACAAAAACATTAATAAAGGATTAAACTTCTAAAAAAATTTGTACTTTAATTTGTGGACTATTGGTTACTATCCTTGGCTTTGGAATGAAGATTTGGACTTAGATTCTTAGGACACATTTCCTTTACCTTGATCTTCATGAAGTTGGAATTTGCCTTTATTTGGCCATTTGCTAGCTTATAAGGATGGAACTCTTATGCTCATAATTTGAAGTATCATCATGTTTGGTTAGATATTTCTTCCCTTATCTCCTTATTTTCTTTTTAGGATAGTCCCTTCATCTACTCCCCTTCTTTAATTTTCAAAACCTCCTCCCTTTTTCAAAGGATTCCTTCATTTTAAATCATCACCTCTTTAATAAACAAAACCTTTACTTTGTCAAGTGGACTTTTACCCTTTTCTTTTCTTTTAAAATTAATGAATTTAATCATGTTGACCTTAATTCAAAAAAATTAAAAAAAAATCATACTCATTCAAGTTGTTTTGTGCCTTTGTGCACTTTTGTTTATTTTCTTTAAAAGAGTGTCGATTATAAGTCTTTATTCTTTAGTCGGGTGTTAGTATTTCAATCTCCATGGTTGTAGTTTGATGTAATTGAGACTCTTGTCATTTATGGGGGTTTAGTGGCATACTCGTTGATTTTATCCGAGTTGGCGCCCTCCCCATAATGATGTATGAGTCCATGCCTTCATTCTCATGGTAGTTTGTTTGGCCATACACTTGAAGATGACAAATTCTATTTACTTAATAAAATTAATCACAACCAACTCTTTTTCACTATTTGTACCACGAACTATGGGATTTTTATCTTGCATTGCACTTTCTGGTTACGTAGGCATGAGGTGGTAAACCTCTCCAAACACAAAATATTAAAAAATAATTCATTTCTCATCCATCCACTCTCATTTAACAAACATCTTTCAAACCAAAAGCAGTGAATTTATTTTGCTAGGGTTCGGCTCAGTCTTGACTTTCTTAACATCGGCCTGAAACTTAAGCTCTTCTACCTCCTTCTAAATGTCTTCAGCTGCTTGTTGACCTTTTGCCATATTCTGAAGGTAATCTCTTCGTTACTCGTGGGCTTTCTGAAGCAGCTCTTCTTGTTCATCCAGGAGCTCCTTAATGTTTTTGATCTTCAGCTTATACCCAATCTTTACCTCTTTTTGCTTTTTCAGATTATCCTCCCACTTCTCTTGCCAAAGGGTCACAGCTTCGTTAGCTTCGTCTAAAGCATTATTATCCTTTCGGTGTTGACTCGCCTTGTGGGTTCCAGCCAATATTCTTTTCTTGAAGTAGAGCTCTCGTTCTTCGAAGTCTTGTTGCTTAAGCCTAACTATCTCTTCAGCTTGATGAGCTCTCTCTTTTAGCCTCTTGTTCTGGATCATCAGCTTCTGGAAAGAATTATTGGCCTCCTGATTTTCAGCTCTAAGTTGTTGGACCAAAGCCTCCAACTTCTGGTAATCCTCCAATGGCACAGTAGCAGGAGGTGGAACTGGTGCAAAGATGGGGAATAGGGAAACTTGAGCTTTTTCCCTTATCCAAGTTTCAAATTGGGGGAACATATGACTGTTTCTCTTGCCCAAGCGCTATATACCCTTCCTTTTGACAAGTTTACAAGCACCTGTAGCTTCTCGTACCAAGGGAAGATTATCCTTCATGGAGAAATAGAAAGTTTGAACCAGCTATGATTCTTTGGGAATATTCTTGAGCGCATATCCCAATTGTCTTCTCAGGAGGATGGGATTGTAATTGATGCCCCCAGCTACTCCTAAGAGTGGAACATTGGGATAACCTCTGAAGCTAGAGATGATATCTTTCCCTTTTAACTTCAAGGTAAACCACCTGACGTCCTTGGCAGACAACATGCTTAGTTTCTGGGCCCAGATTACCTTGGGGTCCGTGAAAGCTTCAGTAATGTGTAGGTTCCTCATAAACCATTTTTAGAATAAAGGAGCACAAAACCTAACCAAACCACCCCGTTTCTTCTCGTTTTTGTAATGTACTCAGTAATATAAATCACCTAGGAGCATGGGCACCAGATTCTTAAGCACAAACAAGTGAATGTCGTTCATATCCACAGATTTATCCATGTCAGCAAAGAGGATGATCCCATAAATTGATAAGGCCAAGATAGCATAAACTGAATCCCATCGATCAGCCACAACAAGTTCTCCAGCTCTTCTAACCAGAAACTCTATAGGAAAACCAAGTACCCCAGCTTTGGTAACAGTCAAGTTAGTAGATACCTCAGATGAGCTCAAATAAAGAGCTTTGGCAATGTCAAAATGAGTTAGTCGGATCATCTCTAAATTGAAGGGAATCTTCTCTTTGAGTGGCACCCCCAAAATCTCAGCATACTCTACAAGTAGAGGGCCTAACTGAAAGTCGGGAAATGTGAAGCACCTGAGCCTAGGATCATAATACTGAAATAAAGTATGAATGGAACTCCTTTTGGAACTATCCAGGTTAAATACCAGATCCAACATATCACCATATCTCTCCTTACAGTATCCCACATGACCCGGGGTAACAGGAGACACAATCTGGGTAAGAAAATCAATTTCGGTATCAAAGAACTTATAGTGCACATTCCTCTTTCTGGCATCTTCCATTCTGAAGTAGAGGTCTGACCAGGAACTGGGAATAATATGAACTTTGAGAATGAAAAAGACCACAAATGATTAATGATGTTATGATGCTTATGCAAGGCAAATCATGTGATCAGTGACGTGTCTGTGTTGTGCAGATCAAATAATCAAGTGTCTGTGCAGGGTCACAATAGCAATCACAATAACAGTTTCTCTGAACAGGAATCCCGGATCTCAGAACCAAAGAATCACAGAACCAGATCATAACACTGAACAGTACATGAAAAGTGGGTATGTTGGAAGTTTTAGGGTTCCTGCAAACCTGTAAACCCCTCCCATCTCACGGGTGTTCTACTCGGGTCAACATCACTGACTCTCAAAGCCGAATAGCAATAATACATTCACCACATCCGAGAAATGGCTCGTGGCTAAATCAGGGAATCGGTTTGGCATTATGTACTACTCAAGGAGGTCTTAGCTAAGTCCAAGGAAACAAGCATCCCTCATAAGTCCCCAACTTCAAGCACTGAATCGAGAAACAATAGTACATTCAGCCCTTGGGATACAGTATTATCATCATACAGACAGTTTGCTTTAACTGAATTCCTATGAGAGAACCATACCATCATATGCGAGTTCCCAGTGGGCCCTCGGATGCGAGTGGGTTTGCCTATAAATGTGGTCTGCCACTGTCATCACTAGAGAGGGTTGTTTCCACTAAGGTCCTCAATGATCGGACACCAGATGCACATAACTACCAAGGTCATACCCTGAAGTGGAGTAATCCCCACACAAAATATTTCCAACATGGTCGCAATCTGGGTGTGGAACACATCGCCACTCATCATCGTGAGATACCATTTAAGTACAATTTATGTCCACGCTAATCTTATGATGCACTAAAGTCGGGTGTTTGGCTTATCTCACAGTAACTCCCATCCCACAAATAAAAAAACCAAACCAACACAGACAATCCAATATATATGATGCATGGAAAATAAATACTGAAAGTGGTAAATAAATGTTGTACAGTAAAGTTGTAAAGTAATTAGTAAATAAACACACTATAGCATACATATAAACACCTAACGAAAATAAAATAGATAGGCGCTAGGATTGACTCTCAAAGGGGGAAACCAGATATTCTGGGTTCGATCCCCAGCAGAGTCGCCAGCTGTCGCTCCTGGGATTTTCATCCTAGTACAAACGCGAAAGTGGCGCAGAAAAGGTAGAGTCGCCACCCAGGAATTATTATCCCGAATGAATGGGAAAGGTAATGCTGCAAAAACCTTAGAGAAAAGGAAAGGACAAGGTCCTACGAACCAAAGATCTGGGTTCGGGAGTCGGTTACGACCTAGGAAGGTATTAGCACCCCAGATCATCCTTCATACCCGACGGGATCTGTGCTTGTTTGTCTGTTTCAAAGGGTGAGAAATTAGATGCTGCTGAATGAAAGAACTTCTAACTGAAACTGGAATGAGAGAGGGAACTGGAAAAAGAGAACGAAAAGGGAAAATGTAGGGAAAATAAAGAGTGTGCTCGAACAGGCCCTACCCTGCTGCCTACGTACCTCATCGGGAAAATGAGGATCAGAGTCGATGTAGTTCTCCTAACTAAGGCGAAAACTTGCTTGTTTGTGTTTTTTATGGTTTGAACGGCTTATCGCTATGCTCATGTGTTGCATGCTCACCTTGAACGAGTGTGTTTACCGTCTTGCAAATGAGACAAGTCATCTCATGTTCGCATTTAGAGTGAATGAGATGAGAAGAGAATTCCCGTAGGAAAATACATTTATTGTTTGCTAACTTTCTTTTAAAGAAGGTTTTGCTTTTGTTGTTTGTGAAACACTCTCATACTAAGACTTGTTCATCGTAGTAGATGCCTTAAACTTCGCTTCGAAATGGGACGTGTATAAGTAACCCATGGTAAAGTCTCCTGGAGTACGAGAACATTCAACATTTATTAGGTGTTTTTTGTTGTTTACTTTATGAGATGAGAAAGAGAGACTCAAATCGAGAAAGGGAAAAACTAAGGGAACTAAGACATAACCCTAAGTTATTTATTGCATGCAAAAGGATATTCTAATGGTTTGTGTGGCTTTCTAATCCTAATGAGAAAAGGAAAAGAAGAAAAAGGACTTAGAACTCAACTTACTTCCTAAGGAAGTTAAATTGTTTCTAAGAAAGGGGGAAGCCTATACAAGCAAAGCACAGAGTGCTAAGGCAAACGCACTTAGAAAGCATAAAGAGATGAGGTAGAAATCATATAAACAATTCTTACCTCAACCTCCCTAAAAAACAATGGTTAGCTTTACAAAGCAATTTGAAAACATAAAGCATGGCAAAAATTCAAATAAATGTCAAACTAGCTAAGAAAGCACTAAGGGTTTCCTATGGTTAAGACCTAAAGCTAAAGGATCCTATATGATAAAAGACTTTTAAAGTCAAAAGCTAAATCCTATTAAAGAATTCTAGAGTTACAAGATCAAACAACTACAATCTATGTCCTAATGATGTAATAATTACTAAAGGAAATCAAAGTGAATTTATATGAGGAAGTTGAATGATTATGCAAAGTAAACTTGCATGAGGTCAAAGGTGAATGTTAAAATCAGGACCTAACAATAGATGAAAGTATCTCAAAATATGATCCAAATTAGGAAGAAAGAGATTCAAGTGAGATAGATTCAAGTAAACGTGAAGGAAGAAAATATTATAAGAATTGAACATGTGATTCAAAAGAAATGAAGGACATAGAAGAAAAAATCAAACATGATCAATGAGACTTGAATTTCCCATACATAAACCAGGGGCTTAAAGAAAAGTTAAGATGAAGTTTAGACTCAAAAATTAACCACAAATGAATTATAATGAATTGTATTAGGGTTAAGGAACAAAGAAGTTTGCTTTTGAAGTCTTAAGGTACCAAAATAAACCAAATAAAACTCAAAGACTTATGAAATGAAATGAATACATGACAATGAATGTAGGACATTTAAAAGATGTATAAGAATGATATAACATGAATAACATTCTCACAAAGTTGAATTAGAAGTGTTAAGATGGAAGAAGAATGAGAATTAGGGTGAGGAAGATATACATGGACACCTATGTAACTTAAGGGCCAAATAACCCCAAAAAATCAAAGTGTGATGACCTACAATGGATACAAATGATTTAAAAACATTAAAGGCGACCCTAAGAACTCAAATTGAGAAATACAAATGAATGGCATAAATGCCTTATCATGATTGAAGGAAAAAGGTGGAGAAATGAACCCTAAAATGTAACTTGTGGAGGAAGGCATCTAAAAATATCAAATGACATGGAAAAATTATGCAAATTAGGGCTTAGATTCATAAACCAGGGGCTAAGAAACCTCTAAAATATCTCACAAAAATTTGTATTTTAACTCAATCAAACAATCACACAAAGTTGATTAGGGTTTAGAAGGGTATGGCTCAAAGAATGGACTCACAAAGGGACCAAATGTGACCTAAAAAATAGGAGAAAAATATTTTAAAGTACCTTGAGATGTCCTTTGGATATGGCAAAAATAATGGACATAAAACTATTTTTTGTTGGTGAGAAATTAAATTGGGAAAGCAAGGTGTTCATAATGAAGAAAATCTAAAAGAAATTAAAAGGGAAATTAATTCAGGCCCAAAAATCAATGAAAATGGAAATAAAAAAATATGGAAAAATTTGGAATATTCTGAAAAAGGTCCCTGAATTTATTTGGGATTTTTGGATGAGGTTTACTATTTTTATAGAATTAAAGTTGAAATGAATTAAAAAGAAAAAACAAATGAATTGAAATTGAGATGGAGGGTGCAAATAGAAATGAAAGCAAGTTCAAACTGGTTGGGCCTGACTGCGTGGGGGTGTGGATATGAATCTGAAAACTCAAGTCCAAATTATGCGCACATGACTTGCACGGATTCATTTATTCGATGGCAAAACAAGGAGCGTTAGATAAATACAATCGTGTGGTTGTATTTTAAAATTGCTCACCGGATTAGGGCACTGTTCCGTCACCGGAGAAGACCTCTGGTCATCTTCTCCGGTGAGGTTCAGGTTAGGGTAACACCAAAACTTCACTAAAAGAAATCTAAAACCATATAGATGATCCTTATGGAACACACATCTCTAATCCATGCCTAGTTTCCATTTATCCTTCATGAACATTGCAAATTGAAGCAAACAAAAATCATCCTGAAAACTGAATTTGAGAATTTATGATGCCTATCATCTAGCCAGTCTATCACAAACCTCTATTAGGCCATAGTCATCACAAAACCACTAAGAAAGCACTATAATCGAATCAAGAAGTGAGGATTCTAACCTGAATTGCAGAGAAGTTCAAGGTTGCAAAAGACCAGAGAGGAGGTTCCAAATGCTTTTGATATTAGTTATTGAGCTTCACCAGAGTGAAATAAACACTCTACTATGGTTGGATCTTGATGAAGCTTTGAATTGTAGAAAAATGCAGAAATGATGCAGAGATGAAACCTTGGAGAATCAAGCCAAATCAACCATGGATCGTGTGCACAATATGGTGAAGATGATGAATTGTGAAAGCTTGAAGTGTGATTGATATAGATGAAGCTTGCTCGAACCAAAATGCAGTGCAATGTTTCTTCAAAACCAGAGTGAAAATCAGAGAGAAATGATGAAGTTTTTGAAGTGATTGTGATCAAAATGAAGTCCTCAAAATACAGTTATGATAAGCCTTTTATATCCATGGTTAGTCTCTAACTAACTCAGTTAACAATTAGAGTTGTGGTTAAGTTAGTTAGAGGTGAATGAAGCAATGGCCATGGTGTTTGGTGCAATTCAGTTATGCACCTTAATAAATTGGCTCGAGTGTGTTCAAATATGATGGAGCAGATGACAATTATGGTGGAGCTTATTGATGTGTATTGAAGCATATCAATGCAACTTGAGTTTAGTGCTTGAAAGTTTATCCTTTGCATGATTCTTGTGAAGTGCATGGCAGCTAGTATGTACGGGCATGTATAGGATGACTTGCACTCTTTAAATGAAGCCTTGTGATCATAACATGGTAAGTGTTGTTTATAAGCTGATCTGAATTGAATTGAACACAATCAAGATCATAATGCCATGCCTTAAACCACAAGCAATCAAAATGCATATTGTGATCTTCCCTTGCATGAAACTTCAACCTCAAAGCATTAAATTGAGGAATTCTTGTGATCAAATTAAAGAGGAAGCTTCATAGAACATGTTTGGTGTCCACTCCATGATGAGATGTGACTTTGAAATGAATCAAAAATATCATTGAAATCAATGAAGTATGACCGCATGCATGGGCCTGGGAATATGGGCATGCCTTGGGCTAATGGGCCTATGAGATGATCAGTGTAAGCATACCACTTTGAGCTTTCATAACTCTCAAACAATTGGTTATATGAAAAATCTTCCAACATGAAATTTGTAAAGTAGACAACAATGAACAACTTTGATGTTGGAAAAAATTTCATTTGAGGTCATCTTGATGGATAAAAACGTCCATATATTTTTCATACCACCTGTTTGATATGCTGCCTTGCCTGGCGCGCGCGCGTGTGACTTGCTTTGGCTAGCCCATGACTTGGTTTTTGCCCTGGTTTCATCAAACTTTGATTGATCATACTTCTTCAATTTTAATCCCATGAGCATGTTCCACCTATGGATTTGAAGCTTATGATACCCTCTTTCAAACAACCCAAGTGGAATTTTCATTTTACTTTTATTTTGAGAGTTGGCCTTTCTTAAACTTGGCTGAAAAATGGCCAAAGCTTGTCATTCTTGGAAACCCTAATTTTCCAAAAATGGTAAGTCTTGATTTTCTTGATTTTTAAGGATCCATCCATAACTTCTTGATCAAATTTGGTCCATGGACTCATTATAACCTCAATTTCATGAATTTGACCTTAAAAAGTCAGGATTTGACTTTTTCCTCAGCACAATTGACTTTTCCCCAATTTCTTGATTTTCAAGTAACTGATCAATTGAAGACCCTCTAAAATGATTCAATGGATGAAATTTCAACCTTAGACACTTAATATAATGTGGAAAACAATGAGATTAAGTTTGAACCAAAATATCATTGAGAAGTTCCTTTAATAAAAAACCCTAATTTCGCCCCATTTTGCTAGGAGGTGTTGCACTGCTTGAATTTCTTAACCAATCAACTTCTTTCTAAGACTTGGGGAATCAAATGAGGTCTCGTGGGATGTTGTTGACCCTTTGAATAATGTTGATAGGCCATGTGACCCTTTTATTTCTTTTGGATGATCATCAATTTCCTCAGTCATTGTTCACACGCCCTATGCCTCAGTTATGATTGTTATGATGCAATGCTTTGTGCCATGATATGGAATTGTGTATGAAATTTGATATGCTAAATGCCATGAAAATGAGAGGTAAAATTTTGGGGTTTTACACTCCCATGGAGTACCACAGACATTTTGGATGCTAACACCTTCCCATTTTGTAACCAACCCCCTTACCCTATCTCTGCTTGTTTCTTTAAGCTTTTTGTTGTTATATTCATTTTAGGATTTATTCGCTCTTTTTTCCTTTTTCTTTTGGAATAAAATTAAAAGTGCGGTGGCGACTCTGTTTACTTTGAGTTAAGTTAATCAATAACTTACACTCACAATTTTTATCCCTACACTACGTATCTCATCGGGAATGAGAATCATAACACCGTAGTTCGGCTCACTACGGGTAACAACCTTGTTTGTTTGTGTTTTTTATGTTGACAATGTTAATGTTCACGTCCAAGTTCAAGTGTTGCCACTTGCCGAATCTGGGATCATGCGTTACCTGTTTGCGGTAGAACGTAATTCACAAGTCATGGTGTAACACCCCGATTTTGAGATTAATTATTTATCTAATTAATTTAGCATGAGAAATTGAATTATTATGAGTCAATGTTAAGTGCTTGAGTTGGTGATGATTTGATGACGATTATGTGACGATTTCAAAGAATTTCTGGTTTATGAGATGTATAAGTGTGTTGAGGAGTTATCAAGTATTTACGAATAATTTGGATTTTTCTTGAGAAATTATATTATTAAAGAAAAATATAATAATAAGAAATTGAGAGACCATGACGGTATTATTGTAATGTGTGAAAGAATAAGTGAGGGTGTTATTGAAAAAACATATTTTTAATGTAAAGGGTACATAGAAAGTGGGAAGTTGACAATTATGCAGAAAATTAGGAAAAAGGAAGAGAGAAGAAGGAAAAGGGTTTTTGGCTTCGTGGGGGAAAACAACCAACATGAAGAGAAATCAGAAGAGCGCAATGATGATGCAACAATCAGCGATAATCAAAGGTAAGAGGTTTGTAATTATCATTATCATAATTGATGTAGGTATTGGATGTTGTTAGTTGTGGGAATCTTGAATTCGATAATCGGTAAAGTTTACCGAGAATGGATGAAACCTACTGGAATCAGTAGAATTGTGTGAATTAAGGAGTATTTAATCGTAGCTATTATATTTGGCTAGGGAATGGATAACTGGTAATTATCAGAGTTTTTGGGATTGATGAAACAATGGTTGAATATTACAAGGACTGATTTTGATTTGAAAACATAATCAATATTATTATAATTGGTTCTAAGAAATAGGTATTGGTAAGTATAGAATTTTATTATGAGATTATAATTGAATTAGAATTCCTTAGTCGTGAATGGACGAGAGTAATCGTTATTGTTATAGACGCATTTGTGTTAGAAAGTCTTAGAATATAGTGATAGGGTTATTGCCGTGCTACAGACATCATGCCCTAGTGACAGGCGTCATGCCCATTGGGACGGTCGTCACAAAGGTAGTGACGAGGACTATGAATGAATGGAGACGATTGTAACTCCATATGTATATTATTTTCCTTATTTTCTTGATAGCCTTACCGTGAGTCTGTTTTAGTTTCGTTTCTTCTCATTCTTATCACTTCCTATAAGTTTGTTTTTATCAGTTCAGGAATAATTAGAAGAAAAAAAACAGTATGAATTACATTATGCATCAACCCTGTAATTGTTTTATTTAATTTTGGGATAACCATGAATCTGCATTTCCTTTAGTTAGAGGTGTTGGAAAACTACTTTGGTAATCTATATTATAGAGAAATGATAGGTAAGTCACAGTGTTATTTTGCAAGAGTTAATTGTAGGCCTTGGGGAGGTGTAATAGTGTTGATGTGTGACTACGTGATGAGTGAATATCTGGCATGATGAATTGTTACTATGTTGTGTGATTATGTTTATTATATGAGTGAACTATAGATATAAAATACTATATGAAATTATTGTTATGTTCATGATGATTATGTTGATTAAGATGCTTATGAAGATTAAGATGTTTATGATGATATTATGATGAATGAAGACGTTTTGACTAGCCGTGGTTGGGTCTTGTTTGTTATACGTATCATGCATTCATAGCATACGTTAGGACGAAATGTGTAGCGAAGCTTTATAGGATGAAACTCCAATGAAGATTTATAGGAAGTTCAGGTCCAGTGATGGCCTTAATCTCATAGTCTGGATTAAGTGCAACTATGATGTACTCTGGTTCCAAGAGGGAACTGATTCTAATGGTGGAGATCTTTGGATATAACAATGACTAAGTGATCAGTGATGTTTTCGGTACCACATGCATAGAGTCCATGAAGTTGCATTGCATTGTTTGTTTCATTGCCATATGTTTGTGGTTATGTGAAGTATATTGTTGGTGTTTTGGAATTATGATGTTTTGAGGAGTATGAAGTATGATATGAATTTTATGTAGTTGTTGTTATTTATACTGAAGTATGTGATGATATGTTGTGATTATTTAATCGTGATCAATGTTATGTCTATTTCTTATCTCTTTTATAATAATTATAATTACTCACCCTTTCTGCTTGGAATTGTTGTCTCAGACGTGGGTAACTTGCAAGTAAACAATGATTAAGTAATGAAGTCTAGGATTCACTCTGAAGTATGTTCTTCATTCCGTAGTGATGAAGGGAGTCTTAATCTGATAGGTAACACTGATGTCAGGGTCGTTTGCTTAAGAGCCTTTTGTGTTTTGTTGTTTTGAAGATTATGTGAATACTTGATGATTTTCATTTTCATTTTAAGTTATGACTTATGTGATGCTGAGAACTATCTTTAGGGTATTTAGTTGATTTTAAAGAAGTTTGAACTTGAATCCGTTGTGAAAATATTTTAAGTGATTTTGTTATGGTGTTAAATATATTATTTTGTATTAAGTATTTTGCATCCCATGTTACGGAGCAGGACATTGATGGTAATATGTTTGAGAAGATTTGACACCCATGGTTGTGTATGATGATTTATTAATTTGATTAAAAAATTGTGATTTGTCTGCGGGGTTAGTTTGGTGTTACTTTAGTGGTATCAGAGCAGGTCTTTTTGTACGGCCAATGTTGTCTAGTGTTGTTTAACCTTTAGTATGTGACAAGTGTGTGGAACACTGCAGGTACTTGTTTTTTTAACTATTTAACTCTAGGTGTTGGTTTGAAATAAGTGGGGGAGAAGTTACTTCCTGAAGATGTTTCTGGTGTGAGGAGTTGTTTCAATGTGTTGATAATTGCAAGAGTTGTTGGATCGATAATATTTCAGAAATGACAAGAGCTAAGATTCATGAATTCTTATCGGGAGGTTAAAGTTGAGAGGTCCTTGAGGCGAAATAAACTAATATAGTTGATGGTCGATGATGAAGAATTGTTGATGGGTGTTATGCTTTGAGTATAATTAAATTGAAGAAGGAGTAATTTTAGATTTTAGTGAAGAATGTGGATAGTTGGAGAATCTTAGAAGCAAGAGAGAGAGGTAGACTCATGTGCATCAATTCTGATTTTTGCTTTCGTAATTATGGAACAGCCTTCAATATAAGGACATAACTATTCACTCGTAACTCTGATTGAAGTGGTTCTGGAATTTTTGGAAAGCTTACAAAATTCCCTAAAGTTTGCACATAAATTTTATCTTCGGAATATTTTTGATGAGGGAGAAAAACGCGTTTGAATATTTGGGTCTGGTGCTGATTATGGTAGAAAATTTGTATACGGGATTTCTGGACCAGCAGCCATTGCAAGGATGGTAATTTTTTACTTGTAACTCAAATTTAGGAGGTTCTTTAAGTTCTAAAATCTATATGAAATTCCCTTCATTTTGGAATATGATTTTATACTAGGGAGTTCTGTATGGAGGGAGATAATCATGTTTAAAGTTGAACAATTATTGCTGGAAAATGAGTAGAATGAGGACAAGTGTAAAATGTTGCTAAGGAATTAAAAGTTGATATTAGAAAGAATGTGAAGGTATCGGAGGAATGCATAGAAATGTAGAATATGGTGGATGAGGATGATTAGAGCGGCGGTAGCTTTTGTGATGATAATGTTGAATGAAAATTAAGAGAGTTTCTATGGAAACTAGATATGGAGATGATATTATTGAGATTGTGATTTGGAATGAGAATTTAAATGTGAAAATATATGGACCCTTGATGCAAAGAGATTTAAAAGAAAACTAAAGATTTAGAATGGGATGATTGGTAGTGCGTTGGTATTTTAGCGTATTTTGAGTTGAAGATACTTAACATTGGTATTCTAAGCAATATGGGAGAGTTTTGGCTTGTCAGTTTGGCAATGTGTGAAGTAAAATAGGTGTCATATCGAGAAGATAGACGTTCTTGTTGATTTAATAAATTCAGAGGCTAGATGTGAAGCTTGTAGGATTAATAGACGATCAGGGTGCACAGCTGAAGCGTGATGTGTATTGTGTGAATACAACCTATTGGAGTCAAGAATCAAGCATCAGAAGCTTGGGAGGAGGATGCAAAACAATGGAAATTCTAGGATGAAAGTGTTATGTGGAAAGTTATCATGTTACTACCATTTCAGTAGAAGTATTGAACTTTATGGAACTAGGGTGGTGAAATAGAATTGTCGAGATTATAAGTTATGTTGATGTTCTTATGACTGTATTGATGGTGACGGTAACGACATTATCGCATTCTGATCTAAGAGCAAATAAGATTCTAAAGTGATGAGACAAAGAGTGAAATGGATTTGTATGTTCATAATTTGGGAGCAGTGCATCTTGTTGGATCGTTGTGGTTAACAATGTGGAATTTGGATTTATGGTGTGAGAATGGTTGTCAAAGTGATACGTTGCATGTGACGAGAATTCGTGTGAATAAAGAAGTTGACTACCACTTCGGTATTAGTTTTTCCTAATTAGAGAGAGTTCTATATGTTAAATGGTGATTACATCTAAGATGGAGCTTAGGGTGTTGATTAATTATGGATCAAGACTATTGGAAACCATGAGAAGAAGTAATCCTATGTATGATTGGGAACCAACAACTATCATGTCTATGATGAGAATTGGAGATATTATTTGTTTGGCTTGAGTTATTAGAAGGCTATGATTTAGAGTTGAATACCATGTTGGTAAGAGAAAATGCATGGACTAGGCTTTGAGTAAGGAGTTGCTGCAGATGTCGATACTTATAGTGAGAGATTTAAGAATGATCGAGCAATTTAGAGATTTGAGTTGGTGTATGAGGAAATGCCTATCTGCGTAAAGTGGAATATGTTGAAATCGACAAGTGATATTTTGAGAGAAAATCAGAGAAGGTAAGGAGTCCTAATTGAGATGGATTGATCAAAGGACATTAGTTAACCAAGGTATTAGAAGTGAAATCTCGAGTTGATGAGAAAGGTGCCTGATGTTCGGAAACAGAGCGTATGTCTCAGAACTTAAGAGGGATATTCTGAGGGAAAATATATAAGTAATATAAGGAATTACCCAGGTGCTACAAAGGTGTATTAGAAGTCGAAAGAATTATTTTGATTGTGATTGTATGACCCGGCAGAAGCCGAAGGTTGAACATCAAAAGTTTTTGGGTTTGATAAAATAGTTAAACATTCAAAAATGGAAGTGGGATGGAATTTGATGGGTTTATGTCTAGTGGAAGTTGAGAAGCGAAGCAAATACGAGGTGAAGAGAACGCCTTAGTGAAGTTGTTATGAAGTGGATCAACTAGCGATAGTTGGACTTGAGAGGGTAAATACCAGATGAGGGAGTCGTATCTGGCTCTAATTGCTTCAGGTGAATTTTCGAGGATGAAAATATTCTAAGTGGGGGAGAGTTGTAACACCCGATTTCGAGATTAATTATTTATCTAATTAATTTAACGTGAGAAATTGAATTATTATGATTCAATGTGAAGTGCTTGATGTAACACCCCAAAATAATTAGAATATTTATTTAATTGATTCTTATAAATATTCGAGGTTTATCGGTGAATTTTGGTGAGTTATATGATGCAGGATGAGTTTATGTTGTGTGTTGTGGGATTTGATGAAAAATGTGATTATATGGAATTATTTAGTAATAATAGTAGTAGGCTAATATTATTTGGAAAATTATAATTATTATTTAAAATAAAAAGTGACAATGAGGATATGTTGGTAATAATCTGTAGAGTAAGTGAGGATACTATGGGAAGATCATATTAGGGGTCCTAGGGGTAAGATTGACAAAAAGAAAGTTGAGGGTTTTGTGATACGATTAATTTTCACGATCATGTTTGGGAGATAGAAGAGAAAAATCTGAAGAAAGAAGGAAAGAAGGCTAGGGCTTGACGAATCTCCAGAGAATTTGAGAGAAGATTGTAGAAAGCTTCATTTAAAGGTATGGGGAGCATTACATTTCAATGTGTATGATATAGAGTTATATGTTATTGGGGATTTTGGGGTTTTTAAGGGAAAACCTAGGATTAAAGATGTAGAATTGATGAATTTTGATGATTTGTTTTGTGATGTTTGATATGATTGGTGTATATGTGTTCGATAGGGGTTTTAATGACTCAAACGGGGATTATAGAGCTAAGAAATGCAGTTTAAGGGTGTAGAATCAAAGGGGAAAAGTGTTGTCATCGCAATAACCTCTGGCAAGTTCGCAGATAACGAGTAGCTCACTAAGCGAGATCCTAGAAAGCAGCTCCTGGTAGTTTTGTTCTGAAACTTCTAAAATTCATATCTTAAGCTTCGAGTGTTCGATTTGTGCGTCGTTCGAAGTTGTGTGAAGCTAAGACAATGTAATTTAATTTAAAAATAGTCTCATGTTGCTAGAAATAATTTAAATGATATGAATTGATGTTGGAAGGTGATTAATTGTATATCGAACTAAAGACATGTTGTTATAAATGATGAATCTTGTTCTAAGTTGAAGAATGGTGATTTCATATGACAAGTGATGGTAAAGACGATGTTTAAGAGTTAGTTAGAATGACATAGAGGTGTAGGTGATGTGATAAGATTGTTTGTAATGGTGTTTGATGAATAGGCAATGATGAATCCGTGTTGTTAATTGGATGGTAGTTATGTGTTAATTCCTTTGTGATGTTGATTATGTGTTGAAGATTATATGATGCTTATGTTGATCTAGAGTATAATGATAGGGTGTCGTTGTGTTATGATGTTAATTATATGATGAAACTTATATGATGATTATGTGTTGATTACCATTCTAATGAAGGTCATGTGAATGATGTTACTAAACGATGTTATAATGAAATATATAGATGAGGTGTATGTTTTAATGCTTATACATGTTATGTGACAAACATGATGATTTTGGTATTGGAATGAAGTCGTGATGCTATAATATGATTTTTATGATTGCTATGTGATGATAATGATGTACCGATACTTATATGATGACAATGATGTATTGATGCCTATATGATGAATTATGTGTATTTTGTCGAGAACATGATTACTATAATTATGTGATGCATGATGACATGAATATGTGAAGCATGTTAGTTGTATGAATGATGATGGTGATGATGATGAATGCGGATACACTAGTTGATGAGATTTTGATGAGATTATGATAGTGTTGCATCTTGCATTCATGGCATAATTATGAGGGGACTTTGGTTCGTTGGTAGCTTCAATCCCACTATGAGAATTGAAGTGATATGATGTTTATGATGTGCTCCCTTATGGAGGGTTGAGGGCCCACTTTCCATATGTGATGATGATATGGTACCATATGCATTCCTATGATGTTGCATCTCATTCTTGGTGGCATAACATAATTGCATTTGTATGGATTAGATGATTTGTTGAGTTGGGTGATGTGTTGGGTGAGAACTTAGGATGTGTTTCTATATGATGAATGTTACCCGTAATGTCTTTTATCTATGTTGTTTATATTGATTTGTGATTACTCGCCTTGCCTGCCTTTTGTGATGGTCTATTATGCCATCCCGCAGATATTCAAGAGTAGCTTCTCGGTGTGTGAAGTTTAGCTTGAAGTTGTTTGGCTTATTTGTGTAGAGTTATATGGTTTCTTGCTCTGGTAATTGCAACATCGGGTGGGGAACGCTTATGTAAATAATATGTGTCTGTTAGAATGTTTTTTTATGAGTTAATGGATGCTGAATTTTTAGTTGATGACGATTTGTTGACAATGACCAAAGGTCTTGATATTTTGATGAAATTAATGAAGTAATTTTGAAGTATGATTTCCACTGCAAAGTTTAATTTGATTATTGGTTTATTAAATAAGTGAATATTTTAAATGTTTTGAAAACCCGTGTTACGGAGCAGGTGGTTAGGATTGATGTTTTATGAAGAAAGTGTAACACCTTTCAGAGATGTACTCTGAATTATTTAAGTATTATTGTGTTTTATTTCGTGGGGTTAGAAGCGCGTTACACATGAGTTGGTGATGATTTGATGACGATTATGTGATGATTTTAAAGAATTTCTTGTTTATGAGATGTATAAGTGTGTTGAGGAGTTATCGAGTATTTATGAATAATCGGGATTTTTCTTGAGAAATTATATTATTAAAGAAAAATATAATAATAAGCAATTGAGAGACCACGAGGTTATTATGGTAATGTGTGAAAAAATAAGTGAGGGTGTTATTGAGAAAACATATTTTTAATGTGATGGCTACATAACAAGTGGGAAGTTGAGAATTATGCGGTACGTAGAAAATTAGGAAAAAGGCAGAGAGAAGAAGAAAATGGGTTTTTGGCCTTGTGAGGAAAGTGGCCAACAGGAAGAGGAATCGGAAGAGCGTGACGAAGATTCAATGATCGGCGATAATCAAAGGTATGGGGTTTGTAATTATCATTATTATAATTAATGTAGGTATTGGATGTTGTTGGTTGTGGGAATCTTCAATTCGATCATCGATAAAGTTTGACGAGAATGGATGAAACCTACTGGAATCGGTAGAATTTATGAATTAAGGATTATTTAATTGTAGCTATTATATTTGGCTAGGGAATGGATAACTGGTAATTATTGGAGATTTTGGGATTGATTAAACAATGGTTGAATATTAGAAGGACTAATTTTGATTTGAAAACTTAATTGATATTGTTATAATTGGTTCTGAGAAATAGGTATTGGTACGTATAGAATTTTATTCTGAAAATATAATTGAATTAGAATGCCATAATCGTGAATAGACGAGAGTAATCGTTACTGTTATGGACGTATTTGTGTTTAAAAATCGTAGAATAGAGTGACAGGGTTATTGCTGCGTTACGGACGTCATGCCCGTTGGGACGGTCGTCACAAAGGTAGTGACGAGGACTATGAATGAATGGAGACGACCGCAACTCCCTATGTATATTCTTTTCCTTATTTTCTTGATAGCCTTACCGTGAGTCTGTTTTAGTTTTGTTTCTTCTCATTCTTATCACTTCCTATAAGTCTATTTTTTTCAGTTCAGGAATAATTAGAAAAAACAACAGTATGAATTACATTATGCATCAACCCTATAATTGTTTTATTTAATTTTGGGATAACCATGAGTCAGTCTTTCCTTTAGTTAGAGGTGTTGGAAAACTACTTTGGTAATCTATATTATAGAGAAATGATAGGTAAGTCATAATGTTATTTTGCAGGAGTTAATTGTAGGCCTTGGGGAGGTGTAACATGGTTGATGTGTGACTATGTGATGAGTGAATATCTGGCATGATGAATTGTTATTGTATTGTGTGATTATGTGTGTTATGTGAGTGAATTATAGGTATAAAATACTATGTGAAATTACTGTTATATTCATGATGATTATGATGATTAAGATGCTTATGATGATTAAGATATTTATGATGAATGCTGATGCATTTTGACTAGTCGTGGTCGTGACTTGTGTGTTATACATATCATGCATTTATAGCATACATTAGGACGAAATGTCCAGCAAAGTTTTGTAGGATGAAAATCCAATGAAGATTTATAAGACGTTCAGGTCCAGTGATGGCCTTAATCTCACAGCGTGGATTAAGGCAACTATAATGTACTCTAGTTCCACGAGAGAACCAATCCTATTGGTTGGGATCTTTGGAGATAACAAAGACTAAGTCATCAGTGATGTTTTTGGTACCTCATACATAGAGTCAATGAATTTGCATTGCATTGTTTGTTTTATTGCCAGTTGTTTGTGATTATGTGATGTATCTTGTTGGTGTTTTGGAATTATTATGTTTCGAGGAGTATGAAGTATAATATTAAGTTTCTATAGTTGTTGTTATTTATATTGAAGTATGTGATGATATGTTGTAATTGTTTAATCGTGATCAATGTTATGTCTATTTCTTATCTCTTTTATAATAATTATAATTACTCACCTTTTCTGCTTGGAATTGTGGCCTCAGACGTGGGTAACTTGCAGGTGAACAAAGATTAAGTAATGAAGTCTAGGAGTCGCTCTGAAGTATGTTCTTCATTTCGTAGAGATGAATGGAGTCTTGCTCTGATACGTAACACCGGGATTAGGGTCGTTCTCTTAAGAGCCTTTTGTGTTTTGTTGTTTTGAAGATTATGTGAATACTTGATGATTTTCATTTTTATTTTAAGTTATTATTTATGTGATGCTGAGAGCTATCTTTAGGGTATTGAATTGATTTTAAAGAAGTTTGAACTTGAATCTGCTGCAAAAATATTTTAAGTTATTTTGTTATGATGTTAAATATATTGTTTTTTATTAAGTATGTTGCATCCCGTGTTACGGAGATGGACATTGATGGTAAGATGTTTGAGAATATGTGACACCCATGGTTGTGTATGATGGTTTATTAATTTGATTAAAATAATTGTGATTTATCCGCAGGGTTAGTTGGGTGTTACACATGGAGTCCGCGTCAGAATGAGATGAGAGGAGAAAGATGTGTGAAGTTATTTATTATCTTTTAGAAGAAATGTCTTCATTGTTTTTGTTTTTTGTATGTATAGTACTAAAGACTATGACATGAGGGCAAATACTAGATATGTCACCCCGAGACGGGACATATATCAAGCAACTCTCGAATATGCTTAAGGCTCATGGCACACGATACACATTTTTCCTCTTTATGTGTTTTTTGCTTTTATCTTTAAAGGTGAGAAGAAAGACTCAAGGTGAAAAAAGAAAAGACTAAGGGGGAACTAACCTTTGTACTATGACATGCATAAACATTGATCATATCATATGACATAAATCAAGAATTCAAGTATAAATGCCAATTAGGAAATGCAAACATTCAAGATTAACATGTATTTGAACAACAAGAGCAAGTTTTCAAGTAATCGATAATTTGTTAAATATGTATGATCATGTGAATCAATGATTGATGATGCAATGATCTTAACTCCAGCAAGAAATCAAACAATTGCATCAATATGCGCTTAGAATGGGAAGCTTGAATCAAAGCAAGAATATGCACAATAATGTCATGAATAAACATCGACAAATTCATGCATCGAGAAACTCAAATATGCATCAACATGCCACCATACATCCCCTAAAATTCCCTAAAATCATGCAACAATGATCCTTAATGATTAGAAGTGGAATGATGATCATACTAACAAGAAAAAGAACAAAAAATCAATTATGTATTAGTGATAACCGGTTACCCTAATTTGCGTGACAAGTTACTCTGTTCAAAAAATTGGTTTCTGCATAAAAACAATAGGGTAACTGGTTACCCTATATGCAGTAACCAGTTACTCTACAACCAGAGGCAAAAATTATGCGTAAAAACGCACTTCCAACATCAACTTTTCCAAATAATTTCCTAATACAATAACCATCAATTTTGCATGCGAATTACACCTAATCACCCCATTTAACCACCAATTGAAACTAAAAACAACCAAGATCCTAAAACCTATTAATCTAATTAATCAATGCACCAAGAACACAAAAACAACCAATGAATATTCACAACGAAAATGCACAATAAGTTAAAACCAATTTTAGATTCAACCAACCTACAAAGCTGAGACTTGATTTGGTAATTGTTAAAAAGTGAAATTGAAGATCAATCAACAAGAAACCCAAAGATTCAAAGCTCATTTCCCAAGAAAAACGCAAAATAAATGTGATGTGACGAAATACCTGATAATGGCTTCCAAGAATCACTTCAAAATGCTTAATCACAATCAAAACAATTACGAATTCACATAATTATCCAAGAATCAATGAAATGGTGGAGGTTTAGCTAAAAATTCATCAAGTTTCAATGCAAAACTAGATGAATTTTGTTGATGAAGCTTTGAGTGAGGATTTTGGAAAATGAGAGAAAAGTGAGAGAATTGAGAGAATTGGGAGTGAAAATGAGAAAATAAGAGTGTGTGTTGAGACGTTTGGAGTTAAAATGATTAAATACCCCTTAGGTTTGGAGTGAGGATTAGGCTTGGAGTGAGATTAGGGAATTAGCTTAGGAGGGAGGTTTGGGAGTTAGTTTTGAAGATGTTTCTTGAATTTTCCCTTGGATTTGGAATATGCGTCTAGAACTTTCCTTTGGAATTAGAAGATGCTTCTAAATCCTTTCTATGATTAAAGTCACATGAAAATGAGAAAATCCCTCCATATGCTGAAATTTGCAAATATTGGGAAAATTTTCACGTGGTAACCAGTTACTTCATTCAAATTTTGAATTTAGCTCCTTTTAGTGGGAAATCCTATAAATCCAACTTTGGTCATTCGTTCTGAGCTAGTTTTCCTTTTGAGACTTATCCTTTGATATTTCCACTAAACAACACCGGACATGAATTATAGATTCACTATGACACTCCAAAATGCCTTGTTGTAGTGAAAATTTCCTAATATTGAATCGTCAGGAAAATAAATGTCGGAGCCTCTGATGTTGACTGCTAAGCAACAATTTGACATGAGCCCCTTTGGACCATAAAATCACTTTGATCCCATTCCTTAGGGAAACCAAATAAGCATGCATGATGTTTTATTCCCTAAATGCAAATGAATGAAGCATAAACCACTTATTAATGACAATAAATATGATGGAAAATTTTGCGGTGTTATAGCTGCCCCTATTAAATCAACTGTGGACCTGGATGGATGAGAGTAGCGACTTTTAGTTGTTCAAGGTAAAGAGTGATTGGATACCGAAATAAACCTAAAAATTTATACTTTGTAGGAGATAACACAAAACCTATTCTAGGAAAGATACCAGCCGAAGGTGGCCTCGAGAAGCTGAGGGTACAATACAGGCCGAAGACGACATCGAAAAGAAAGACTAGTCTAGGGAAGAATTATTAGGGATAACAAAGGAGATGAGACCAACCCGAAGGTGGGCTCAAACCCAAATATGAGGCCAAGCCGAAGGTGAACTCAAAAGGTGAGATAATCCAAAGGTGGAATCGAAAAGTAATACAAAGTCGAAGGTGGGATTACAACAACAAAGGAGGAGACCAAACCGAAGTTAGGCTCAAACAAAGGATACCAGACCAAGCCGAAGGTGGTCTCGAAAAGTAAGATCAAGCTGAAGGTGGGCTTACAAAAGAAAGGGAGGAGACCAACTCCAAGGTTGGCTTAAACAAAGGATACGAGACCAAGCCGTAGGTGGACTCGAAGAGTTAGACCAAGCCGAAGGTGGGCTTACAACAACAAGGGAAGATACCAAGCTAAAGATGGGATGAAACAAAGAATAAGTAAGACCAAGCTGAAGGTGGGCTTATAACAACAAGGGAAGAAACCAAGTCGAAGGTAGTCTCAAACAAAGGATACAATACCAAACCGAAGATGGACTCAAAAAGTAAGACCAAACCGAAGGTGGGTTTACAACAACAAGGGAAGAGACCAAGCCAAAGGTGGTCTCCGACAAAGGATATGAGACCAAGCCGAAGGTGGACTCAAAAAATAATACCGAGTCGAAGGTGGGCATACAACAATAATGGAAGAGACCAAGCCAAATGTGGGCTCAAACAATGGATACGAGACCAAGCCGAAGGTGGACTCGAAAAGTAATACCAAACCGAAGGTGATCTTACAACAACAAAAGAAGAGTCCAAGCCGAAGATGGTCTCAAACAAAGGATTCGAGACCAAGCCAAAGGTGGAAATGAAAAGTAAGACCAAACTAAAGGTGGACTTATAATAACAAGGGATGAGACCAAGCCAAAGGTGGTTTCAAAGACGAATACAAGGTCAAACTAAAGGTGGACTCGAAAAGTAAGACCAAACTGAAAGTTTTCTTACAACAAGGAGACCATAACGGGTCACTCCACTGGGGATAACAAGTATTGAGGGGTAAGACTAATAGATATATGTGTAACACCCAAAAATTTACCCTCTGGTTTTTATAACCCAGTTGGCTTATGCTTCACCTTCATTTGCAGTTGTCATTTGGCCATTAACACGTCTCGCATTCACGCGTAGGATTAAGGTGGCGATTGGGGTGTCATAGAAACATGATACCAGGGTTTCATGTTGGAATAAAGACCTCTACGAGCGAAATTCATCGTGGAACTGGGGTTCTTAGTTCATGAGTAATGTGGAACTTTCTTTCAAATTCATGTTATTCAAGGGTCTTCGGGAATGTCAAGTGTTATGATTCTTCATCAATGTTGCTTACGCTCCCGGGGGGTTTATATGTGGTTCGAATCTTATCTTTAGACCATTCATCAAGTTTTCGCGAGAAAGTTTGTTCGGCCATTACAAGATAGTACTTCATCGATGTTCATACCATTGCTTTAAATACACATTTAAGACATCTCATGTTGGATATGAGTGGGATTTCAAGATAGAATTAGACTTCGAGTCGTTATATTTTAAAACTAATTTGGACTATGATTCATTGTTTCTCAGGTTGGTTATAATATGCATGATTAAAACTTGTGTCAAGACATTCACCGTTCGCCAAGCCATGTGGATAGAATTTGTGTCGAGATATTCACAATTCATTTTCAAACTCGGTTTCATGATAATTAACTTTAAAGAATGTTTTAAGTTCATCTTGGGCTATTCTCATGTCAGTTTGATTTTAAAGAAAACAATAAGCCATTTGTTTTAAGTTATCCTTGAAACACTGTGAAATAGGCAGCATGTTATGGTTGATTGGCGTCTTTGGTGGGCCGTCTCGTGATATTGTTTTCAATACAGACGTGGTCATGGTGTGGGGGCTCTCACGACATAGCATAATAGGTGAAATATAATAAAAATATAATATTGACTTTCTCCTATTCCAATGTTTCAACACCATATCATAACAGGGATCCGAAAAGAAAAAAAGAAGAGAAAAATTGAATTACAATATACTTAGGAAATTCACAAATAGTTTGCTAGGATAACAAATTCATGATACCTTCTCATCAATCGATTCTGCAATCTACTTTGATCCAAACTATCTTCATCATCTTCAATCGTTCCCTCATCATCATCGTCAAAAAAAGATCTTCATCATCGATCATCGTCGGCACCGACCTGCAACAAATTAGCGAAATAAGAACGTCAATACTCTAACAATAACATCACGGACACAGAAGAAGCGGAGCGTGATCAACAAGAGGCAGAGACGAAATGGAGCAAGAATAATGAACACACACACCTGAAGTTCGTCTCTAAAGCCACATCAATGTATCTGTCTCGTCTTCTTCAACAAGACGAAAGGATCGATCTGAGTCGGCAAAACTGCAAGGTGCAAAGTTATTTTCTGTTATGCTTATTAGTGATTTAGATGTCATAATCTTTGAATTTGTTAACGGCGTCGATTTTAGAATTCATAGCAGCAACTCTGGTTAGAGTAGACACGAACATTTTTGTGAGTTGTTGATGGTTTGATTTCAGAGTTATGGTAGAAGTGAAGGTGAGGTTGTGGAGGAAGGGTCGTTCCTCATTGGTTGCAGCAGCGACGAAGGGAAGAAGAAGGGTCTAGGATTTCGTTAAGAGGCTTTTAGATTTGTTATTAGTCATTATAAGGTTATTTGATTAAAATAAATATTGTAATGAACTCAAAGATTATATTATGGTTAACAGAAATTAAGGAGTATAATTAATATTAATGGAATATTAAGAGCAATGAACCACCATTATGTCCATTAATCGCATATAGATTTCCAAGAGATAAAATAGAATTGGATTTGTTTGAATTCCGGCCACACCGGCAGTGACACTTGTCACCGTCCGGTAGGCTACTCCGTCGGTCAATCTTGTGCGTGCCATTCACCATAAGGGCTATGCTCCCTCACGTTGAGAACCATTTGATGAGAGTACCTAAGAGAGTCCACGGATCAGACGGTTCAGATCAGGTCAATACATTGACCACGCCCCATCTTATGCACCCTCAAAAGCCTGGCGCTATTGGGCTTTAGACCTTCGCTTTTCGCACCCCGTGTATAATCCCATGTTCCATTAAAACTAAGAAAATCTGCTAAATGAACCTCCCTAGATTTTTCTTTGTTTTGTTATTTTTTGTTTTAGTTTAGTTTGAATTAAATCCATAAAAAATAGAAAATTCATCATAAAATTATACAAAATTTCCAGCAGCTTTATAATTCAATTTAGAAATTTGTGACATTTTTACTTTCTGAATTTTGGTTATTTTTTATTTAATTTCGATTATTCATGTAATTAGCATTTTATTGAATTTCTTTAGTTGCACATGATTTTGTTCATTTTATTTGTTCCACTTCCTGTAAGATTTTTAGCCCATTATTTTTTCTATAATTAGAGGACTAGTAATAGAACTTAGGATATTTTTTGGTAGATTTTTAGGCCATTTTATCCACTGCTTTGGTAGCTTAATTCATGTAAAATTTTGGTTAATCCTTAGGAACATTCAAGTGACTTTTAGGCATAGTTAGCTTCTGAATTTTTGGGATACTATTTAGCACAATACTATAGTCAGGTTAAGGACCCTAGAGAATTAATTTCACATTTTTTCCAGGACTTTTACTATTTTTAGTGCATTAATCTTTAGGCCATTTTTACATGATAAATCCATTTAGTTTAGCTTAGGATATTATGTTCCATTAAGGATTAGCTTAGTTAAGTTTAATCTTAGGATTTTAAAATGACTTAGTATAGTTTAATTACTGATTTTAGGATGATAATATTCGATAAATTCCCTTAGTTTTAGGACTTATGCTTAGAATTTATAATAAATAAGTTTAGCCTTGTTTTTGGTTTTATGCCTTAATATGCATTTTTTAGAATTTATTTCTTATTCCAAGTTTAATGTTTTTGCCTTATTATTTGAATTTTCCCACTTGTATAGGCTTCCCCATTGTTCTTAGAATCAACTTAACTTCCTTAGGAAGTAAGTTGAATTCTAGTAGTTTCTAGTTCCTTTTATTCATTAGGTTTAGAAAAACCTCACAAACCATCAGGATCACTTTTTGAATATAACAATTAAATTAGGGTTGCGTCTTAGTCCCCTTAGTTTGCCTTTTTCCAATTGATTCCTTCTTTCTCATCTCATAAAGAAAAATAATAAAATACTTTATAAAAGTTGAATGTTATCATACGACACGAGACTTTGTTGCGGAGTACTTATGCACGTCTCATTTCGGGGCGAGGTGTAGGTTATCTACCACGATGGATAAGTCTTAGTATGAGAATGCTCACAAACAATAAACTCAAAACACTTCTCATAAAAAGACAACAAACCAAGATAGCACGTATTCTCTTCTCATCTCATACTCTTTGCGGACGAATGAGACTTGCTTCGACAGTTCAGACAGCGATACGGTAAACACCCTCGAATCAGAGCTGGTAACACCTGAGCTAGAGTTATGGCAATGTCATCCTAAAAATCATAAGCAAATACCCTCCTTAGTTAGGAGGACTACGTCGACTCTGATCCTCATTATCCCGATGAGGTACGTAGGCAGCGGGGCAGGGCCCGTTGAGCATATTCTTTATTTTCCCTACATTTTCCCCATTCTTTCTTTTTGTTCTCTTTCATTTCCTTTTCTCATTTCCATTCCATTCCAGATAGCCATTCTTTCATTTGAACAACATCTTATTTCTCACCCTTCGAATTAGACTTACAAGCGTGGATCCCGTCGGGTACGGCAGACAGATTGGGGTGCTAATACCTTCCCAATTCGTAACCGGCTTCCGGACCCAGATCTTTTGTTCACAAGGCCTCGTCCTTTCCTTCTTCCTCAGGTTTGTGCAACATTACCATTCCCGTTCCTTCGGGATAAAAATTCCTGGCTGGCGACTCTGCTGGGGATCGAACCCAAAATCTCTGGTTTCCCTTGTAGAGTCAATCCTAGTGCCTGTTTGGTTTTGTTTCTTTGGGTGTTTATCTGTTTGTTGTTGTATGCTTTAGTTTAGCTTTACTGTTTTTATTTACAGTTTTACTTTACAACTTTACTTTACCGCATTTATTTATCGCTTTCAGTATTTATTTTCCATGCATCATATTATACTGGACTGTCTGGCTATGCTGGTTTTCGTTTTTTCTGTGGGATATGAGTTACTGTGAGATAAGCCATACACTTAGGACTAGCGTGGTTTCATATTGCTCTGCATGCTATTTCAGTATGATGCTGTGATGTGAAACCACACCCAGATTGCGACCGTCTTGAGAATATTCTGTATGGGGATTTCCTCCGTTTCAGGGAAGGACCTCGATAGTTATGTGCATCTGGGGACCGATCATTGAGGACCTTAGTAGAAACATCCCTCTCCAGTGATGACAGTGGTAGACCACATTTGTTGGCAAACCCACTCGCATCCGAGGGCCCACTGGGAACTCGCATAGGATGGCCTGGTTCTCTCATAAGAATCCAGTTAAATCAAAATTGTTCGTATGACGATAGCATTGTATCCCAAAGGCTGAATGTGCTATTGTTTCTCGATTCAGTGCTTGAAGTTGGGGACCTATGAGGGATGCTTGTTTCCCTAAAAATTTCAAGATACCCGTTTTGTCAGTACGATTCAACAATTGTGATTTGGTTCTATGGTTCTTTAGTTCTGAGATCCGGGGTTTCTATTCAGAGAGATCTTTATTATGATTGCCATTGTGACTCTGTTATTGCGACTATTATTATGACACTCCACAAACACTCAGATCACTGCTCAATGGCCGCACCAGACACACACCATTGATCACCTACCATGCATTCATAAGCATCATTCATAAATTGCATTCTAACTCGCGTGTCTATTCATTTGCAGGGACCTCATCTCTCTACCTTGATTCCGTGGCCAGACTTACTTATTACAAATATGAAGCCTGTCCAGAAGAACAATGTCTCTTATCATTTCTCAAACCGAAAGATTGACGTGCTACAAGGTATGATTGGCTTGATCACTCCAAATCGAGTGGGAAAATTCAGAAAAGAGTATGGTGGTATTTTGAAGATGGTTCACATGCTTTCTGATTCAGACCGAAGAGTTATCCACACTTTACTTCAGTTTTATGATCCTCCTTTGAGATGCTTTACATTTCCAGACTACCAGTTGGGGCCGATGTTGGAAGAGTTCTCTCTTATTCTAGGAACACCTGTCAAGAATCAGATTCCTTTCTACTCCGCCATGGTATAACCAGATGAACTCGAGATCTCTAAAGCTCTTTATTTGAGCTGGGCTGTAGTGCAAAAGGGACTTGCCACAAAGGGAAAGTTAATGGGTTTTCACTTGAATTTTCTAGCGGCCACAGCTAAAGAGTATGCCATTTGTAACAAGTGGGAGACTGTTTATGCTGTCATTGCCTTGAGTGT
Organism: Lathyrus aphaca; assembly: GCA_963966055.1. Lineage (NCBI taxonomy): Eukaryota > Viridiplantae > Streptophyta > Magnoliopsida > Fabales > Fabaceae > Lathyrus > Lathyrus aphaca. Next base: position 290,664,989 of record OZ014519.1, on the reverse strand, counting down.
TTATGGTATCATCCTATTTACGATTGAAGAGAAGTTTGTGGACATCAACGCTATCCGGGTTTTCATGCAACAGAATCCTATACCTACATTGTTGGGTGATTTTTATCACTCGGTCCACTACAAAAACGAGAAGAAACGAGGGGGCTTAGTACGATGTTGTTCTCAGCTGGTGCACGATTGGTGTATGAGACGGTTGCCTACTACTGGTGCTTTTGTGACTATCGCATCTTTTGTGAATTGGGATAAGAGATTGATGGGGTTGAGATCCAAAGATATAGTATGGATAAATCGCAGTTTGTTGAAGAAAGACTTCATTTACAATTGCGGAAGCTATCCCAATGTGCCTCTCATCGGAGTAAGGGGATGCATCAACTACAATCCTGTTCTCCTTAAAAGGCAATTGGGATACGCACTAGAGGACCCACAAATGGAGAGGGAAGTCAATGAATCCTTTTACTTTCTGGTGGAAAACAACACACTACTGGTGGAACAAGTTGCTGCTGCTTGGAGAAATATTCAGAAGCGAGGATTTGGTATTCTGGGCCGAAGTAACAACCGGTCGTTTCCTCAGTATGATGAATGGTTAAAGCGCAAGGTCGAGATCACTCTTCTTACTTTTTCTCTAGAAGAACCATGGTATTCTGTGGTGGATGAACCAAGGACATTTGTTAGCATCGAAGAGTTCGATAAGATGAAAGAAGAAAGAGACAAGTTGCTAAAATAGAATGCCCAACTAAGCCGGAATCTTTCCAGGGCTGAGCGTGCCAGGCTTAGGGTTGAGTGGAAAGCCAAGGAAGATGTTCAGAAGTATGCCGCTACGGAAAAAAGGTTTGACGCCGATTCAACTCGGTTCGCCAGGTTTGAGGTTGCTAACCGGAACTATTCTAAGGAGCACATTAACACAAGGAGGTTACTTAATGAAAAGACTTGAATGCTTGAAGACATGAAGACAAGGAATGCTGCCTATAGGTCATAAGAGAAGATCAAGATAAATTGCAAGTTGAAGACGTTGCTGATAAGTTGAGAAAGAAAGACGAAGAAATGGCCAGTATGTTGAAAGAGAAAGATGCAGAACTTGCTAAAGTACTGAAAGATGTTGACTACTACAAGTGTAAGATGGTTTTCTTTCAGAAGAAACTGAAGAGGTTTGAAAATGAACCAATACCACTAAATGCGTTGGTTGTAATGCCAAAGCATGAGTCAGATGTCGGTCCGAGCGATTAGAGGGAAGTCTGAAGATTGTAGTTTCCTTTAGTAGTTGTAAGACTATCATCATGATTGTTGATGAAGTCTCTTTGATTGATTGTATTTCAATTATGTTTTCTACTTCATGTACTCCAACAATATTAGCCCATGATTGTTGCTTTATTAATACAATGGGGTTCTTTCATCTATCATTTCGGATTGATTCAGCTTTACGGTTTCAACTATGTATCTTACACATCTGCAACACTCACACACCGACTCTTGTATTCTCAGCTCTGTATGGCACATATGTTGCACCCACGCACCCTGTATCATCAGCACTGTTTATTTGTTTTGTAGCTAAGGCAGAGCATTATTATCTATTTCAACTTCACGAAGTCAGAATCAAGGGAGGGGGCGCCTTAAGAATGAATAGACATGCCATAAGAATTCATTTCATGCATATAATATTCTTATGTTTTTGCAGGTTGTCCGGAGTTTCTAACTTATTCAATTCGCAGGCAATATAGCTGGTCAACACGTTCACCGATATCCGACTAAAAGAAAATGAGTAAGGATGGCTGAACGAATGCAGACTGATCTCAATGAGCTCCGATAGAGGATGGATCAGTTCATGGAAATGATGACTGGCATGGCCAAGAACCATGAGCTTCTCAGGCTGATGGTTGAGCAACCCTATGGGAATGCTAATACTGGAACACCGACTGAGAATGTGGATCCTAATGCTTCCCGTAACGGAGAGCCTAATCCAAATAGGACCACAACACGTAATGCAGGTTTAGAAGACAATCAAGAGGACCAGTTCACTCTACTGGATGCTGATATGGGTAATATGAATGAGATCAACGACCGCAGGTATGAAGAGCTGGCAGAGAAGATTAAGGCCATGGAATGTCATAATTCCCTGGGCATTTATGTAACAGTCTCGGGTTAGTACCAGGAGTCAGAATCTCTCCTAAGTTCAAGGCACCATCATTTGACAAGTACAACGGCAACACGTGCCCTAGAACTCAAATTCACGCATACTTTGGAAGAATCTCGTCTCACACTGATGACGAGAAACTTTGGATGCATTTCTTCCAAGATAGTTTATTTGGAGCTTCGTTGAGCTGGTACATGAAGCTGAGCAGGGTCTATATTCGAAGCTGGAAAGAATTAGCTGAAGCTTTTCTCAAGCAGTATCAATATAACATTGATATGGCTCCGAACTGCACTCAGTTGTAGAACTTGTCTTAAGGACTTAAGGAAAGTTTTAAGCAGTATGCCCAGAGGTGGCGTGAGCTGGCCGCACAGGTTCAACCTCCATTGCTGGATCGGGAAATGACCGACATGTTTATGGGCACTTTGCAAGGTGTTTACTTGGATCATCTGGCTGCATGCCCGTCCATTGGTTTTTCTGATATTGTCATCACTGGAGAAAGGATAGAAAACTTTCTGAAATTGGGAAAGATTCAGGATGCGAGCAGTACTAGTTCTTCTGGTATGAAAAAGTCTTTTGGCAATGGCCAAAGAAGAATAGAAGGCGAAACAAATGTTGTGTATAGAGGTCGAGACAGAGGTCATTCTTAAGGTTACTACCAAGCAGCTTCAGTGACTATTACTCCACAGGTTCAACAAAGACCACAGGGTCAACAACAACAGGTACAAAGACCATTTCAGCAAAGAGCGAGATCAAGGGACCGTAGGATTGATCCGGTCCCATGTCCATATGTTGCATTTCTCCCAGAGCTGCTAAAGTTGAACATGGTTGAGCTTCGTACCATGAGACCTCCTCCTCCGGACAATCTACCTCTGAATTTTGATGCTAACGCCAGGTGCGAATTCCATTCAGGTGCCCAGGGGCACAGTATTAAGAAATGTTGGGCTTTTCAGAACAAGGTACAAGACCTAGTTGACTCCAAGGCGATCAATTTCGCTCCTCTCCCAAATGTACTCCAGAATCCAATGCCTAGTCACGGTGGAACCGGTGTCACGGTTGTTCTACCAGATGGTCCACGTTAAGTTGAAGTCTTCGAGTTAATCACCCAGGACGTATGGTATTCATGAAGTAAATAAAGCCAACAATATTCAAGTACTCTCAGTGATGGCATCTTTGTGTTTGTCTTTCTTCATTATTCATTTTCATCCCTATTAAGGGGAACTACGTCACTCTGATTCTTCATTGGTCACTGGTCAATGGAGATACGTAGGCAGAAGATTTCCAGGTCTTTCCGAGCAACCTTATGGGGCAATTTTACTCCCCAGCTTTACTCTTTCCTTCAGATGTCTCATGTCAGAGTCAGAATAACTAGAAGAAGAGGTATGATTGCCATGGTTGGGTATACGACTGCAACTTGAAGATTACAAGTCTGTGAAAGAGCTATTGATCACTGAAAGTATCCAAGACTAACAGGTCCAGACGGAGTCAAGCTTCCTCAACCATGGCAATATTCAGCTTCTTTACTGCATTTTCATTTGTAGTTTCTGTTATTTGAAAAACATTTGTATACATGTATGAAGTTGTTTACTTTTGAATGATAATCATAATAAAACTCACGTGTTTTCCTGAAGTACTTTTATTTGTATTCATTTTAATTTTGTATGTGTACATCGCAAAACCAATTGTCGTGCTTAAACTCTTAAGGGAGAATGACGAAAGAAAAACGCAAGAATCTCTAATTGTGTGCTCTCGAATAAGACCCTGTTGACGATGTACATGCTTTGTTTCAAATCCCTAAAAACTGGAGATATAAGGGAGGTAGACCCCTGCTAACCCCTTTGAGCCTTGAAGTAGGAGTTTCTTTTCACATGGAAAAACCCGTATGTTTAACCCAGGGGCAGGGTAGATGTCAGCTAGTCGGACCAAGCATTCGGGCTTTCATAAAGGTGTGTCTTTGAGGATCCATTACATTCCACTATGCTAATCAAGAAGTTCAAATACCGAAAACCACAATGGTTATCCAAATCAAGAGGTCCAAAGACTGGAAACTACAATGGTTATCTTTCATCGACCAAAGAATGAGGCAGTCACAACTCTCGCAAAGCAATCAAGACAAACAGTGTCACACAATTTGTTCAGAAAAAAAGAGAAATGAAAAAAGCCCGCTAAGTCGAAACTTGAAAACAAACGACTTAGGAAAAAGTTAGGGCATCCCGCTGGACTTCACAATCTAAGATTCACAAGAATTAGTCTAGGCAAAATTTAGGGATAAGCAAAAGAATGAAAGGCGAAAAATACAAAAAGGATTACACAAGAAGGATCCTTTAGCAAGAACATAGTCGTGTGGCACAGACACGAAAGAGAAAAGGGTGACTGACTCATAATGACAACCTGATTGGTGCTTGAACTGATAGCAGCAATGGTTCCTCAATCGACACGAAACCCTTATGAAAGGTGAGTGCTTGTAAAAATTAGCTAAACATAGGAATGGAGAACATCACGAAGAGTGGGTGGGCACAAATAAATTTCGAGCTTATATCCTTTGTTTCTATAACCGTGAACCAGGCCACGATACAACCCTCAAAATTCCTAACTGAAATAGGGTTAATTTGAGAAGCGTACTACTACGAGACCGCGTTCCTGACTCCTATGAGTTGTTCTAAAAGATCCTTGTTGGTATTTCATGTACATACTTTCATTAAAAAAATATGTCGTATCTTAACCAGTGATTCGCTCACAAAGGTTTGTGACCCCCTTTTCAATAAAGACTTCAAGATTAGCATGTGTGCCGCATTAGAGTTTTCATTCTAAGAATAAACATTTTTTTCTTGCATACATTTGTTTGGCATCATAAAAGGTTCACATGTGGAAATTCAGTCCAGAAACTTAAATTTTCCAAGTTGAGAAGTCTAAAACTTCTGAAAAGACAGTCATGTCGAGGTGCACTTTTTCGAGAAAGCTACGTTGATTAAAGGCCGTCCCAACCATTCATATTAAGAGCTAGCCAACCTGGGGAAATTACATCGAGCAATCTTTTCTAAATGCATCCAAACTGGGGAAATCACTTCGAAATTCAAATCTCTCCAAGAGAAAATATTAGTCAGTCAAGGGCAAAACTATTCAAATACTCGTACAGGGGCAGGCCACTCCAAGGGCACGGGAATTCATTCTTTCCCGAAGACAGACTATTGGAATCACCTATCTAGATTTTAGAGTACCGAGACAGCCATACTCTTGAAGAGTTTCTATGTAACCCTCTTTTCATAATTCTTATAGATTGAGTCTACTACCCAGCTAGCGGTTGCTCATCAAGCCAATTATCTCATTCAATGTTTCTTACAGCTCCAAGCTAATCTGCGTTGACAATGGTTACCTCCTCAGCAAGGTTATTACGCCAATTCAGGCAATCACTGCAATACCTAAAAGTTTAAGGACACCGAGTCTTTTGTAAAATCCTCTTAAGATAAAGTCCCAACAGAAGCAAATGATCCCCAGCACGAGACGACTTGAAATCCTTCCTCCCCAGCAGAATGTGTCGGTTTTGTTATCCCCAACAGACAGACGGAAACTATCCCCAGTAAAGTCACAAACTATTTCTCTTCAACAGGTTTCCTTGATCTTATTCTGCAACAAATCTAAGTTGGATCCTATTCCCTAGCAGATCTCAGGCAAAATTTCTCTTCCCCACCATATCTTGGAAGATTTTCTTTGCTCCAGTAGAGCAACAAGGATTGTAATCCCCAAACAGAGAGTTATCTTCCCGCGTTGAAGTATTTCTTACAAGAGTTCATGTATTTCCGGAAACTAGCTAATCGGTTCTTTTCCCTACAGAGGTTCAGAAGGTTCAGGTAAACGGCGAGTACTCATCAGCAGAGCCTTGACAAGACCTTTCCCCAGTTAGGTCGGAAAGTTACCGATCCCCCAACGAAATCTTATGGGTGAGATTCAATCCCAGTGGATGGTAGTCTCAAGCAAGTTCCTCAAACTAAAGTCCAATTTATTTTTGGCAAAGGTGATGATTCGAGACAGATCAATTATTCACGCTCTTCTCCAGCAGAGATGTTGTCCACGCGGGGCTTCTTGAGATCGAATTCGTGATCATTGTGTTTCCCCACGGAGTCCACAGGGACTTATTATTTCCGCATCAAGAACTCCCTTTGCACTTACGCCATTCCATCGACCTGATCGAAACCTAACACCCCCAGTGTCATGGGGCATTGTCACACCCCAAATTTTACCCCTAACCTTCATTCATGCACTTCGTCTCATCATTAACGTATCATTGTGCATTTTAGTCATGTTGAGAATGTCAGGGTAGGATTTTAGCTGTGAAGTAAGAGGTATGGTTTGTTTCGTTTGTGTATTCATTCATGATCTAATTTAAATGAGAAATTGACCTAATTCATGGTTACATAGCCGAGACCATTTGGTTTTATGCAAGTTTAGAACATATTGCTAGTTTTAAATTCCATTTTATTTTTAAGGAAATTTTCAAGTTCATTTTTTTTTCTCCCTTCATAATTCAAGTTCAATTCATGTTCCTTTACATATTCAATCGCATTTTTCAAATTTCAACTTCTACTCCAAGTTTAAATTTCAAATTCTAGTTGTCTTTTCTTTTTTTTCCTTTTATTATTCCAAATTCAATTTCCCAAATTCATTCCAAATTTCTAATCCCATCTCTTTTTTAGTTTATTCCTACATTTCAAGGTTTATTTTCTTTCCATTTCATTTTCGATTTAAAATTCAAATTTCGTTCAAGTCTAAATACAAGTTCTCAATTTAATCTTTTTGTCTTCATTTTCAAATCTCAATCCATTTCTTTTTATTCAATCTCAATTCTTATTCTAATTTTTGAGATTCCTTTTCAATTTCTATATCTCATTTTTAAGTCATTTTAATTCTAAAGTATCTAAATCATTTCCATTTCCAAGTGTCATTTAAAATTTTAAATTCTCATGTCATTGTCCCGTTGTTTTTAGTTCAAATTCCTATAGGTCCATTTTTTTTTTAAAAAAAGGAGGTCATGCTGCTAATCCTCATGAGACTATAGATCCTTTTTTTCGGCAGTTTTTCCAATGTCATTGTTAGCCTACAGTACATTATTTCTCGTCAAGCTGGTCCTTTAGACTCACAGGTTGCAACAATTGCAAAATTCCAAAGGAGGTCATGCCTGGTCAATTCTTCATGCTTGGAGTACATATTGTCTTTCGTAACCCACCAACTATCCAAACAAGACTTCCTCCTACATATCTCCATGCCCATTTTTATTTTCTTCTTCACGACATAGTAGCAACAACTCAATCTCCCTCGAGAATTAATAATGACAAAGGAAAAATCGCCATTTCTTTCACCTGTAAAAACGAACAAAAATCAGTAAAAACAGGGGCTTCACAGCGGTAAAAGAAAACACAACACAAACTAAATCATTTGAAGTCTAGTTTCCTCAGTTCAATCTGAATCCAACTGATTTGTTTCCTTTTCGAACCAAGAGGCCAAGTCAAATAATAGTGCAGTAACTAAGTTGAAAACAGACAAAGCAGGGCAGAAAATACAGAACCCAGTTTCACAAATATGGCAAAAAGCTTTGATACAAAAACCAGACGCAAAAGTAATAGTCAAATATACCTCATTATATATTGCACTGTCGGACTTGTTTGTTGCAGCAGAACATATCAGTCTTTCTCCTCTCTACTGTTTTTCACAGCAAACACGGAAATGAGCCCTGGGAGTCTATGACAACGGAAAGCATTCACATCTCTTTACACCAAAATGTGAAAGCTCTTGCTCCAAGGAAACCAAAACCTGCATTCGAAAGCAGCTTAACATCAGTATCAAACAAAATTTTCTCAGTAAATACTTCTTCAACAAGTTTTAGGAGAGATTTTCAAAACTAAATGAGAGGAGACTATGACTATATATAAGGAGTATCAGAGTTGAAAAAAGGGGGGGGGGAATCCGCAAGTTTATCAGAAAAAAACTTAACACAAAAAACTTGGAGCTTCTGAGTTTGTTAAAAAGAAACAGAAAGATATTGCTGTGATTTTTTTAACTTCAGCAAACGAACTCTTTGATTCTTCCGTATCAATCTTCATTCCATCAAACACAAACCCTCTTCTCCTTCACCATCACCACCCACACATCACAGCCAACAACCTTCGTCCTTAACATAGACCTTCGCCCAAACCGCCACGTGACCTTCATCAAACAAGTTCATTCTCCGCCGCTATCCTCGCCAACAAAACACGGCTCGCAAAAGAACCTGTAAGCCAAGGGAAGGATATTAGAGGTGTTAGAAAGAGGGAAAGCAAGTAGACGTAAGGACCCAGACGAAGATTAAGAGATTGCAAACGCACCTGAGGTATTTTTCCGTCACCAGGATCTCGTCGGGGTTTGAATAGCTCCGACAAATCTCCTTTCACCGATTTTCGTGTTAGCCGAATCTCTTTAGGGTATTTTTTCTTGTTGTTTGATGTTTGATTGACTGCTTTATCATATGCTTGAGGTTTGTTTCCAGTTTTAGGGTTTCAATTTGGGATTTATGTTTGATCTGTACATGATTTTTTTCGTATGAGGGTTAGGTGTGAATCGAAGAGGGAAGGTTAGGTATGAATCGAAGAGGGAGGGTTTGCAGAAATGAGAGTGAGAGACGACGTTTGAGAGTTGAGAGACGACGCGAAGTGAGAAGATGAACATTTTTTAGAGAAGGGGAAACAATGTCTTTTCTTTCTGAGTTTGGATATTCACAGCGCCGTTTTAGGGTTTTTTTTGTTTGCCCTTCCTAGTATTGGTACGAACCGGGTCGCGGGTTGGACCCGACCCGCTCCTACCCTCAACCGCACATGGGCCTTTTTCCCTGTAGGCCTGATCCGCTCCCCAACCCTTAGCCTGTCTTGTTTTTTCAGCGTCCTTTTTTTTCTTCAAATCCAGCTTTTTTTATTTATTTTGCTTTAACTATTTGTTTTGTATTTTAAAAAAATCTAAAAAGACATTGTGTGCTGGATGATCGATGCCTATTTCTATTTGTTTGAATATTGATCATTTGTCTTGATCACTTGTCCGATTTATTTTCATATTTCCACCTTTTATTAGATAATAATAATAAGCACATTTGCCCTAATTCTAATCTATTTTTTAGAAAGAAAATAAACTTTTTGGTCCAACGCCAAGCAAATTATTTGTTACGCCTACATTTAGCATACACGTAAGTCGATCATTACCGAACGCCGTCTGCACGACCTTTACGCGCATTTTAACTAATTTAACAAAGGAATGGAGCTTCGGAGTCTAGCACTCCGCACGTTCTAGAACGAACTACAACTGGGCTAGCCCCACGCGTATTGTTTGTTCACTCTTTCGTTATTAATCGTATCAATTCTAAAACATCTAAAAACAATTAATCATTTATTTAAATTAAATTACGAAAATAGAATTCCGGAGTCTAGCATTCCGCACGTTCTGGATTGAACCGCAACTGGGCTAGCCCCACGCGATGGTTCAATCACCTTTCGTATATCAAAATATTCAAATCATTTATTTAAATTAAATTACGAAAACAGAATTCCGGAGTCTAGCATTCCGCACGTTCTGGATTGAACCGCAACTGGGCTAGCCCCACCCGATGGTTCAATCACCTTTCGTATATCAAAATATTCAAATCATTTATTTAAATTAAATCACGAAAGACAAAACTCTGGAGTCTAGCATTCCGCACGTTCTGGATTGGACCGCAATTGGGCTAGCCCCACGCGATGGTTCAATCATCATTCGTATATTAAAATATTCAAATCTTTAATTAAATAAAAATTACGAAAACAGAACTCTGGAGTCTAGCATTCCGCACGTTCTGGATTGGACCGCAACTGGGCTAGCCCCACGCGATGTGTCCAATCACCATTCGTATATCCTTTCTCTAAATCGAACATTGTTTAAATCATTCTATCTCTCGAACAAGCTAGCGCTTCAGCCTCCACCGCGAGTATAAGCCAATGCTTAACAGTAGAATGCATTTCAAACAATCGTTCAATTAAAAAACCACAAATCGTAGTAGCACGAACTACGAAGCTCTGAATTTCCCATTGCACAAGGGAATACGTAGGCACAGGGATTTTAATCCTTCGCGAGCACCCTAATAAAAAATTTAACTATTTCTCAATAATAACAAACTTTTAATCTTTTCTCCGACTTATTAATAATATAACTTTAATTCCTTAGAACAAACATATTAATAACCATTTAGAAGACAAAAACTTAAGATCAAACATTTAATCGCATAGTTAGCTAAGAGGTTCCCGTTGAGTACAACGGACGTGAGGGGTGCTAATACCTTCCCCTTGCGTAACCGACTCCCGAACTTAGAATTTGGTTTCATTGACCATTTCTTATCCTTCCTTTAGGTTGTATCTATATCTCCCTTTTCTCTCGTAGAATAAATAGAATTAGGTGGCGGCTCTGTTGTTTTGTTTTAGGATCGTATTTTTCGAGGTACGACAGTTGGCGACTCTACTGGGGAATAGCTCCATGCTAGAGAGGGTCGAGCCTAACTTTAGCTTTGTGTGTTTATTTGTTTGATCTTATCTCTTCTTGTCTTCTTTATGTTTATTATTTATGTTTGTTTATTTTTTCTTTTATCGCTTTCCTTTTATTTCCTCATTATATTATTTGTCTGTGGGATCTCGGGGTCACTTTACAAGTAAATTTTGAGTGGTGGAAAAAGCAGAGGGAAAACCTAAGTTTAGAATTGGATGTTATTAGTGTTAGTCTCCAAGGACTCGCTCCTTGCACGCCTAACATGAAAGCTCCCCCAGATAGTTAGACTTTTCGTAGATCTTGTCGCAACGCAGCTAGCTTGTCGCGTGACCTGATTCACGAAAGGGCTGTGATTCTGGGACCCCCCTAGGACCTGTTTCAATTTTGGCAGTTGTGTAATGTTAGGCTCCGAGGACTCGCTCCTTGCACGCCTAGCATGAGAACTCCACTCAAGGTAGACCTTATCGTTATTATCGTCACAATGCAGCTAGCCTGCGGCGGGGCGTTAATACGATAAACGTCTGTGATCTTGAGTTTCCTTAAACCATCACCGTAGAAACTATCCTGTGAGTGGGACTTATGGGTAGTAAAACGTATAACAACTCTCTTACAGCCCACCTGTTAGGAAGGTTCTAAATTTACCTGTGGCACCTTGCATCCCTGCATCTTTGCATCTTAGCATCATATGCATCATTTTAGTAAATGCTTCAAGAAACGAAGAGATTTTTGTTGCAAACCTCATATATTTTACCTGGAATGGACTTCAGTTCATTAGTTTTGGGAAATAACAAGAAGCTTTACCCATTTTGACGTTTTGCAATAACTTCTTACGTCCCTTGAGGCATTTACAAATTTTTTTACTCATGTTTGCATCTCCGCATCTGCATTCTGTCAAAACTCATTCTCGTCAACTCCTTTCCAGCTGTCACACTGAGTATCTCACGCAAGTATTCAACCCGAGCCCAGGCCAAGAAGAAGATGGCTGACAGGGACCCCGAAATGGACAAAGTGAATGAAGAACTTTCTGACCTTCGTGGAAATATGGGTCAGATGATGGAAATGTTGCAGGTCATCCGAGCAAAATTAGACACCTAACAAACTGTAGTGTCAGAGATTGTCACTGCAACGACTGAGCCTACGTCATCAGTCACCACTCCTGTGACCTGGCCTCCTTTTGGGCTTCCTCATGGATTTGTCCCTCCTTCCCAAGGTTTCGCTTCTCAAAGTTTTATCCCTCCTTACCAAGGACTTACTGCTCAGGGTTTCTTCCCTCCTTCCCAAGGTTTCGCTTCCCAAAGCTTCGCACCTCCTTCTCAGGGTTTTGCGTTCACTTCCCAAGGTTTTGTACCTCTCCCTCAAGGGTTTGCTGCTTAGCAGACTATTCCTGTGACTAATGAGGAGAACCATGTGGTTACTAATTTTACACCGGACATTGTGCACACCCGTGCCCAACCATACTTCAATGACCCTCAGGTGTATGACGTGCCAGATATGTCGAAGAATGGAAATGAGAAACATGAGAAGATGCAAGAGAATTTTGAGACTATTGAGAAAAGGTTAAGAGCAATCGAAGGCGACCAGATCTTCGGGGCTGCTGCTAGAGAAATGTGCCTGGTGTCTGGATTGGTAATTCCTCCAAAGTTCAAGATACCCACTTTTGACATGTACGAGGGTGTGACATGTCCTAAGAACCACCTCTTGATGTATTATCGAAGAATGGTTGCGCAGGTGGACAATGACAAATTAGTGATCCACTGCTTCTAGGACAATTTGAAGGGAATCTCCTCTAAGTGGTATCTAACGCTAGACCAGTCAAAGATTCGCAATTTTCAATACTTGACAGATGCTTTCATCCAGAAGTACAAATACAATATGGACCTTGCTCCCGATAGGAGGCAATTGTTGAGTATGTCGCAAAAGGATTCCGAATCGTTTAAAGAATATGCTCAGAGGTGGAGAGGGACCGCTTTTCTCAGGTAGATCCCCCGTTGTCTGAAAAGGAGTTAGCTTATTGGTTTGTTGACACGGTGCGACCAGAATTCTTCGAGAGAATGGTGGGAAGCATAACGGCTAGCTTCTCTGACCTTGTAGCTGTGGGGATTAAGGTTGAACTTGGACTGAAAAGTGGAAAGATGAGTGGTGCGTCTGGCAGTTCCAGCAATGGTAGTGGAAATAATGTCAAGAAATTTACCAGTAACTTCCACAAGAAGAAAGAGGGTGAGACAAACGCAATAATGGCGAGTCAAAGGAGAAATCTGCTTTGGCAGAGGCCTCCACCTGTGGCTCAACCCCAGTTTGTCTACCCACCGCAGTTTGTTCAACATCCTTATGTAGCAGCGGTTCAACCGTCATACAATCCACAAGTCCCGATATATCGGCCAACTCAAGCAGTACCGATGTATCAACAAGCGGCTCTAGTGATTCTAGCTTATCAACCAATGCTCAACAATTCAGGCTATCAACGAGCGCCCAATGCTTCGGCCTACCAGTAGAGGACTCCAGCTCCTCATCCGAATTCCAACTTTCAGAATAGAAGACCAGGAGGAAGGTCTCCTCATCCTCGGATCCCTATGACCTACACTGAATTATATCCCTCACTACTGAAGAAAGGCTTGGTTACTCCAAGGCCTTTGGGTCCTCCACCAGATCCACTCCCACCAGGTTACAACTTAAATGCCCACTGTTTGTTTCATGAAGGTGCTCCGGGGCATGATTTGGAAAATTGTATTGCTTTGAGGTATGTTGTGAAGGATCTAATGGATAAGAACATTTTGTCATTTGGAGATACTGGTCCGAATGTTAAAAATAATCCTTTACCTAAGCATGGGTCCATAAATGTCATTGTTGACGAGTCAGATGAAGATTTGATTTTCAATGCTACAGAGATCAAAACCCCGCTTAAAGACTTCCATGCGAGGTTAGTAGAGGTGGGTATACTGAAGAACTGTCATAAGAATTGTGAAGTTTGTGCGAATAATCCAAAGGGATGTGAAATGGTCTTGAAAGATGTTCAAAATTTGATTAATCTGGGTGTTTTACAAGTAAGCGGTCGTGTGAAGAAGAATGAAGTGGCAATGATTGAACCCATTTTCAACTTGCCTGAATCTGATTCTACTTTGGTGCCAATGTTCAATCTACCTGAGTCCTCCAGGGTTCAACCTATTTTTAATATGCCAGAGCCTGTGGTGCCCATTTTCAATATACCTGAACCAGGGATTGAGCAAAGGAGTACCCCTTTCCTTTATGAAGATACCAAAGCAGTTCCATGGAATTATGATGTAGGGAGAGTTCATCAGAAGTTTGAACAAGCTAGTTCAAAAGTGGAAAATGCTGACATAGCAGGTGCAGGTCGTTTAACTCGCAGTGGTCGTGTTTATACTCAGCAAGCCAATACAGTTCCACCTAAAGAAGTAATTCCCACTGTTGTCAACCAGGATAAAGGGGTTGTCTTGGAGGAAGAGGATGCAGAGTTTCTCAGAATCATTAAGAAGAGTGATTACAAGGTTATTGATCAGCTACATCAAACGCCTTCCAAAATATCTATCTTATCACTTCTTATGCATTCACCAGCCCATCGAGGTGCTCTCCAGAAATTACTAGCCCAAGCCCATGTTACGCATGATATAACTGTGAATCAGTTTGATGGAGTCATTGCCAATATCACTGCATGTAACAATCTCAGCTTCAGTATGGATGGTCTTCCAAAGGATGGTTTGGACCATAACCGTGCTCTCCACATATCTGTAAAGTGTCAGGAGGATACTTTAGCAAGAGTTCTTGTGGATACATGATCTTCATTGAATGTTTTGCCGAAAAGAACGCTTGCCAAGTTATCTTATCAAGGGGCGGAGATGAGGCCCAGGGCACTGATTGTGAAAGCTTTTGATGGGTCAAGGAGAACTATTATCGGGGAAGTCGACTTGCCAATCTTGATTGGACCACAGGTTTTCAAAATCACTTTCCAGGTTATGGACATCAATCCTAATTACAGTTGTTTGCTGGGAAGACCTTGGATCCATGCCGCTAGGGAAGTCACTTCTACCTTGCACCAGAAGATGAAGTTTGTGGTCGATAATAAGCTGGTAACTGTGTCTGGTGAAGAAGATCTCATGGTCAACAACCTTTCCTCCTTTAGCTACATTGAGGTTAATGAAGATGCTTTGGAAACTGCTTTCCAAGCTCTAGAGATAGCCAATGTCGTCCTTATGGAAGTAGAGGAACCAAAGGAGAAAGGTATTCCATATTTTGCATCATTGAAGAGTACCATTTCCACAATTGAAGAAGGAAGCTACCAAGGTTGGGGTGATGTCATTGAAGTCAAGCAGAAGCTAGATCGCTACGGGTTGGGTTACAAACCAACTCATGTGAAGGAAGGAGCGTCAACCACCGTCAAAGGACGTCCAAAGACCATTCAAGAGGTGTTTTCCAGCGCCGGCTATCAGATCAACGCAATTAGTGGGGACGCTGAAGATGAAGATGTGGATCATTTGGTTTATCAGTGTGAAGCAGCTTTGGGCAATTGGGAGGCAGTTGAGATCCCAGAATATTTTCCATTGTCAAAGTAATTTATTTGTTTTCTTTAAGTGTTTTCAAAGTTCCCTAGCTCTGCCCAAGGCTATGGGATCATTTTGTAGGGCCCCTTCTCATTTTTAAGTTAATCAATCAATGAAGGCATTTTGTTAAATTCTTACTTTGTTTTTATTTACTATTTTTCTCTTTTCACTTTTAAAAGAAAATGGCAATCTTTCAAAGCTAATAAAAAGATTTTCTTGCATCTCTCTATTTTTCACTTTTAATAAAAGCAAATCATTCCCATATGCAGAACAAATGAAAACCCTGTTGAATCCAATGACTATATATTCTCTCCTAACTTCGATTCGCCCATTTACCAAGCTGAAGATGAAAGTGAGGAAGATTGTGATATTCCCGAAGAACTGGCAAGATTAGTTGAGGATGAGCACACAGATCTTCAGCCCCATAAGGAGCAGGTAGAGACCATCAACCTTGGCACCGAGGAAGATAAAAAGGAAGTCAAGATTGGTACCACACTTGGGGCAGACATTAGAGAGAGATTGGTCAAGCTTCTCAAAGAGTATGTGGATGTGTTTGCATGGTCGTATCAGGATATGCCCGGTTTGGACACAGACATAGTTGTTCATAAGTTGCCGCTTCGACCAGATTGTCCGCCAGTAAAGCAAAAGCTCCGAAGAACAAGACCATACATGGCTCTGAAGATTCGAGAAGAGGTCAAAAGACAGTTTGATGTTGGATTCCTTGCAGTTGCAAAGTACCCTGAGTGGGTAGCTAACATCGTGCCAGTCCCCAAGAAGGATGGCAAGGTTAGGATGTGCGTGGACTATAGAGATTTGAACAAAGCCAGTCCAAAGGATGATTTCCCTCTTCCGCATATTGATACATTGGTTGACAACACTGCTAAGTTCGCTGTTTTCTCCTTCATGGATGGTTTTTCAGGATATAACCAGATCAAGATGGATCCTGACGATATGGAAAAGACTACATTCATCACACCATGGGGCACTTATTGTTACAAGGTTATGCCATTTGGTCTCAGAAATGCAGGAGCCACTTATCAGAGGGCAATGGTCACCCTTTTCCATGATATGATGCGTAAAGAGATAGAAGTTTACGTGGATGATATGATTGCCAAATCACAGAGTGAGGAGGATCATTTGAATCATCTCCTGAAGTTATTTGAGCGTCTCAGAAAGTTCCAACTGCATCTTAATCCAGCTAAGTGTACCTTTGGTGTCCGATCAGGAAAGTTACTTGGTTTTATTGTTAGTCAGCAAGGAATTGAAGTAGATCCAGATAAGGTCAGAGCAATTCAAGAGATGCCAGCTCCAAAAACAGAAAAGCAAGTCAGAGGCTTCCTTGGAAGACTGAACTACATCTCCAAATTCATATCCAACATGACTGCTACTTGTGAGCCTTTATTCAAGTTACTCCGGAAGAATCAAGCAATTGAGTGGAGTCCTGATTGTCAATTAGCTTCTGAGAAGATTAAGGTTTACCTACAGGAACCTCCTATCTTAATCCCACCTACTCCAGGGAAGCCTCTCTTCATGTATCTGACTGTACTCGAGGGATCTATGGGTTGCGTATTAGGCCAACAGGATGAAACCGGTCGTAAGGAGCATGCCATTTATTACTTAAGCAAGAAGTTCACAGATTGTGAAAGCCGATATTCACTTCTAGAAAAGACTTGTTGTGCTTTGGCATGGGCGGCCAGACGTTTCAGGCAGTACATGATTTGTCACACTACTTTGCTGATCTCGAAAATGGATCCAATAAAGTACATTTTTGAGAAGGCTGCCTTGACAGGAAAACTCGCCCGTTGGCACATGTTTTATCCGAATATGACATCCAGTATGTAACCCAGAAGTCTATTAAAGGCAGTGTTTTGTCTGAATACCTTGCTGATCATCCTGTCGAAGATTATGAACCTTTGAAATTCGATTTCCCGGACGAGGACATTATGCTGATAAAGGATTGTGAAGTTCCAGGTCCAGATGAAGGTCCTGAGCCAGGTTCTCATTGGAAGATGATGTTTGATGGTTCCTCTAATTACATGGGACATGGTGTGGGAGCTGTTTTGATGAACCCTGATGGTGGTTATACTCCCTTCACGGCTAGATTATGTTTTGAATGTACAAACAACATTGCTGAGTACGAAGCCTGCGTTTTGGGTATCGAAGCTGCAATTGATACCAGAATTAAGGTCCTTGAAGTATATGGAGACTCAGCTCTAGTGATCTACCAAGTTAAAGGTGAATGGGAGACCCGTGATGAGAAGTTGATCCCTTATCGGGCCCACATTGTGGAATTAATCAAATACTTTGATGAAGTCACTTTCCATCATGTTCCAAGGGCAGAGAATCAAATTGCAGACGCTTTAGCTATGTTGGCATCTATGTTTCAAGTCAGATTTCTTAATGAAGCTCCACTCATTACAATCGAGCGAAGAACTGCACCCGCCTACTGTCTACATGTCGAAGAAGAAACTGATGAGAAACCGTGGTTCTATGACATCAAGAACTACTTGCAAAATCAGGAGTACCCATCGGATGCAACATCTCTAGACAAGAAGACTTTAAGAAGATTGGCGTCCAAGTTTTTTCTCAGCAACAATGTGCTTTACAAGAGAAATCATGATATGGTTCTGCTCAGATGTGTGGACAAGCGCAAAGCAGACTTATTGATTAGGGAAATCCATGAAGGATCATTTGGAACACATGCCAATGGACATGCCATGTCCAGGAAGATTTTAAGAGCTGGATACTTCTGGTTGACCATGGAATCAGATTGTTTCAAGTATGCCAGGAAGTGTCATAAATGCCAGATTTATGCCGACAAGGTGCACGTACCTCCGACCTTTTGAATGTGTTGTCATCACCTTGGCCCTTCTCAATGTGGGGCATTGACATGATAGGGGAAATTGAGCCTAAAGCCTCCAATGGTCACCGGTTTATCTTGGTTGCAATCGATTACTTCACCAAGTGGGTAGAAGCAGCTTCCTACACCAATGTGACGAAGCAAGTGGTTGTCCGTTTCATCAAGAACCAAATTATCTGCCGATATGGGATCCCAAGCCGAATCATCACCGATAATGGGACCAATTTGAACAACATGACGATGAAGGAGTTGTGTGATACATTCAAAATTGAACATCATAACTCTTCTCCGTATCGTCCGAAGATGAACGGAGCTGTTGAAGCTGCAAACAAGAACATCAAAAAGATCTTGCAGAAGATGGTGAAGACTTACAAAGACTGGCACGAGATGTTACCGTATGCCCTACACGGATACATAACATCAGTTCGCACTTCAACAGGGGCAACCCCTTTCTCTTTAGTGTATGGGATGGATGCAGTTCTCCCTATCGAAGTAGAGATACCATCTTTGAGGATCTTGATGGAAACAAAACTGGAGGAAGCTGAGTGGGTCCAAAGCAGATATGACCAGCTGAACCTCATTGATGAGAAGAGAATGACCGCCATGTGCCATGGCCAGTTGTACCAGAAGCTCATCAAGAGAGCATTTGACAAGAAAGTCCATCTCCGAGAATTCAAAGAAGGAGATCTTGTACTCAAGAAAATCTTGCCAGTCCATAAAGACATACGTGGGAAATGGAGTCCTAACTATGAAGGCCCATATGTTGTGAAGGTGGCATTTTCCGGAGGTTCCCTAATCCTCACAACTATGGATGGTGGACAACTGAAGCACCCGGTGAATTCTGATGCAGTCAAAAAATATTATGCCTAAATAAAGCCCGATAGGTCGAAAACCAGAAATGGCGACCTATGCAAAAATGGGTATCCTGGTGGATCATAACCTATGAAGGAGATCCAGGCAAAAGTTAGGGATAAAAATAAAAAAATAGAGCTCGCTAAGTTGAAAACCCGAAAGGGCGGCTTAGGCAAAAAAGAGCGTCCCGGTGGATTGAAAACCCGAAAGGGCGGTCCAGGAAAAAGTTAGGGACAAAGGCATTTGACTGCATCAGATGGTGTTTATCATTACTGAAGATCATTACTTGAAGACCAATCCAGTCGCTCTTGTCAGAAGCAAGGTGTTGGGCGGTTTTAGTTAGTAGGGATTATGGTGGTCGTTGGATTCAATGTAGACCTTTCCCCATTGCCATTTTCAATTTGTAATTTCCCATGGAGTTTTTGCTATTGGCAAGCTACCATTCTTGAATAAATACAACCTTTGTCTTTAAACTCTTTTTTTCAGCTTCTTATTTCCTTTGTTATGCGAAATGTCTTTACTGAGTTATAATTTAACTTTGAAAATGACAAAAAAAAAATTTTAAACAGTTTTTTTGAAAACATTATGGAAACATTCAAATTTCTTTGACTTTAGAAAAATTAAAAGATTTTCTGTTTTCTAAAAGCCCCCTGGCTTGCA